>OU466858.1:25168978-26418978 GCA_911865555.2 Thlaspi arvense | reverse complement strand
CCTCAAACAAGCACTTGTATCAGTGCCAATTGTCCAAGCTCCAAACTGGGATTTGCCATTCGAAATCATGTGTGACGCCAGTGATTATGCTGTTGGAGCAGTCTTGGGGCAAAGAGTAGACAAGAAACTTCATGTTGTCTACTATGCAAGCAGAACTATGGATGAAGCTCAAACAAGATATGCTACAACAAAAAAGGAGGTTCTTGCAGTTGTCTTTGCATTGGAGAAGTTCAGAGGCTACTTGGTGGGGTCTAAGGTGATAGTCTACACTGACCATGCTGCAGTAAGGCACATTTATGCCAAGAAAGACACTACGCCAAGACTGCTTAGATGGATACTCCTCTTGCAAGAGTTTGACATGGAAATTGTGGATCAGAGAGGCATTGAGAATGGTGTAGCTGATCACCTTTCAAGGCTGAGGATTGATAACTTTGTTCCTATCAATGACACCCTTCCAGAAGAGTAGCTGAATGCTTTGAGCGTGAAGTTAGCTGGAGTGAGAAGCTTAGTGGAGAACAAGCTGCCTTGGTATGCTGATTTGGCCAACTACTTAGCATGTGTACATGTCCCAACCAAACTTGATGCTTACCACAAGAAGAAGTTCTTCAAAGATGTGTCCCACTATTATTGGGATGAGCCATACCTCTACAAGAAAAGGGCTGATGGGCTGTTCAGAAGGTGCATAGCTGAAGAAGAGGTAAAGGGGATCCTTCACCACTGTCACAGTTCTACCTATGGAGGCCACTTTGCTACCTTCAAAACGGCGCAAAAGGTACTCCAAGCTGGTTTTTGGTGGCCAAGTCTGTTCAAAGACACTCGGGCCTATGTCTCATCATGTGATGCATGCCAAAGGAAGTAAAACATCTCTAAGAGGGAGGAGATGCCTCTTAACTCAATACTTGAAGTGGATATATTCGATGTTTGGGGGATTGACTTCATAGGACCTTTCCCTTCATCGTATGGGAATAAGTATATCCTTGTTGTTGTGGATTATGTCTCAAAGTGGGTTGAAGCAGTGGCTAGTCCTACAAATAACGCCAAGGTTGTAATGAAACTCTTCAAGACAATCATCTTCCCAAGGTTTGGTGTTCCAAGATGTGTCATCAGTGATAGAGGAAGCCACTTCATCGACAAAGTCTTTGAAAACCTGCTGAAGAAGAATGGTGTTAAGCATAAGGTTGCCACTCATTGGCATCCTCTAACAAGTGGTCAAGTGGAAGTGTCCAACAGAGAGATAAAAACCATCCTAGAGAAGACTGTTGGTATCACAAGGAAGGATTGGTCTCACAAACTAGATGACGCATTGTGGGCATACAGGACAGCCTTCAAAACACCAATTGGTAGAACTCCCTTCTCACTACTCTATGGCAAGGCTTGTCACCTGCCTGTGGAACTGGAGTACAAAGCCTTGTGTGCGACCAAGCTGCTGAATTTTGATATTAAGACAGCTCAAGAGAAGAGACTCATTAACCTACATGAGTTAGAGGAAAATCGCCTTGAACCATTTGAGAGCTCCAAAATCTATAAAGAGAGAACCAAGGCTTTTCATTACAAGAGGATAAGACCCAAAGACTTCAATGCTGGAGACAAGGTGCTGTTATTCAACTCAAGGCTGAAGCTGTTTCCAGGAAAGCTCAAGTCCAAGTGGACAGGTCCCTTCAAGATCAAAGAAGTGCTTCACTATGGAGCTGTTACATTGTTCAAGCCAGAAGAAGGAGAGTTCACAGTGAATGGGCATAAGTTGAAGCCTTACATGGCTAGTGACACATTTGGAGATGATAGTCACATTCACCTCCAAGACCCTCTAGCTGCCTTAGAAGCAAGAAAAGTCAAGCTCAGTGACTCTAAACAAGCACTCTTGGGAGGTATTCCCATGTTATCCCTGTCTATATTATTTACTTTTTCATGTTTTTCTTGTTTGCTCTAGTATCCAGGAAGCCTCCTTAAACATATGGGAAGAAGTCAGGAAAGAACAGCTGAGTTACAAAGAAGGAAAGACTCGAAGGGTGGAATTTTGAACAGTATATCGATGAGATCAAGTCGATATGGCTTGTATCGATGCTTATACCGGTACCACTTGATAGGTATAGTCTGCTTCCCACCTGTATCAACCAGGGTATCAAATCAGATTGGAGGTCGATACATAAGAGAGGATCCTGTATCGACCTGAATACCAATATACTCATTCTGATACACCCCGACGGCATGCATAACGACCCACGTACCGATCAAGCCAAAGTCAATACACGGGATGTACCAGACAACATACAAACCGATACGAAGCAGAGACGCGGTGTATCGACCTACGTATCGACCCACAACACCGGGACATAGGGAGCACGAGTATATCAACAAGGATATCGAGGGGAACAAAGTCGATGTGCCTTAACAAAATGGCGACGGCGATCCCTGAGTCACATATCGAAGGTGTACCGACATCTACACCAATACACATATCGATACGGACCAGCTGGATCAATATCGACCAGTATACCAGTGTCCCTCCCAGATACCCGCTACTTCAGAGGCATATCGATGGACATATCGACTTCTGACACCGATATCGGCAACGACAACAGCTGTAAGTCTCCTCTAACTCTCCCTCCTTTACTTCTTTTGCCCTGCCCTTTGTCCATTCCTCATTTTCAGTTGTTTAAACCTCCACTAAGACTTCTATTACACAGTGGCCTGTGCAATTTAAGTATGGGGGAGGGTATTGCATTTGACCTTGTGTTTTCTTTTCTTATTTTCTCTTTTGCATACTTGAGTCTCATGCATTCATCTTTGTGCACTGAAAATCCATAAAATTTTCAAATTTTTTGGAACCAAAAAGATCATTTAGTTGCATTTGCATAACTAAGATTGAATCTAGATGCATTACATATATGTTTGCATAGATTTGCATATGGAGTAGATGATAGACACTTGTCAAGATGTTAATGTTTGACTTGTTTTTAATGCCTTGGTTATCTGTTGTTTGATTGCATTGTAGTGAGTTTGAAGTTAAGGCTGCACCATATCTTGAATTCTTGCATTGATATTCTTGTCTTATGCTCAAGCTTGCTTTGCATTGATTCCAACTTTTTCTTATTAGAACCATAATCCTGAATTTGAATTATCTTGTATATGCATTGAGATTGATTACATGGCTACCCATATACATACTTTGATTATCTTTTTCCCTTCTTACCAATCTTCTCAATCTAAGTAGTTGATCCTCATCATTATGGGATAGTTATCCACACCCTAAACCAATCCTTCTTTCTAAACCTAAACACAATTTTGAGAGTTGTGAGGCCTTGCATTGGATCATTTTCGATTTTATCTTGGTAAAAAGTGTATGAATAAGGCTGGCAAGGAGAAGCTCTCTTGTAGACGCCAGCTTGCATCTTGATCTTGGTATTAGGTTAGGAGATTGGGAAAGGGTAGTGTAAGTGGTTTAAGGCCTTAAATGTTTATATCTTTTGAGAAGAAGAAGAAGTATGGGACTGCCGGTATGGAGGAACAGTTTATTTTGTGGTTAAGATAATGAGGAAGAAAGCTATAAGTGTTAAAGAAGAAAGGTGCCAACAACAATAAAGCTTACAAAAGGTCATCCAAAAGGAGAAATCAGACCAAACAATCCACCAAAGGTGATGAAAATGGTGCCAATCATACAACAAAAAAGAGCAAGTTCCAAAAAGAAGTCAACCACACAAGCAAAAAAGAAGGAGTTTCCCCAAATATGAAGAAGGAAGAGATCAAATGCTTTGGGAAAGGGTAGATTTAGAAGTTTCACTTGGGGTTTTAGGAATTATTAGGTCAGTCTTAGGTAAAGAGGGTAGAAGAGAGGTTTGACTTGCATGCGTAGGTGTGCTTTTACCTTTAGCATTTTACCTAAGATAGAATCATTTCATTGAGTGATCCCCTGAATCTTTGAACCCTTATTTGAATGAGATAATTTTCATCTCATAACCATGTCCCTTGACCAAATGTTTTCTCTTGATTTGCACAAACATGATCCATTGGTTACTGATTAATGAATGTTAAAGAGTTGGTTGATTTGAATGCTTGTGTAGGCTAAGATAGAGTTCATTGTATGCTATGATAGGTATGGCTAAAGTTTTTAAAGTAGAACAATCTCTATGCATCCTAGAACCTATAAATTGGGTATTGAATGAGTTTTTCCATTCACATCTTTAGTTTTCAGCTCCAACTTTCAAACCCCACTCTCTCATTTGTTCTTGTTTGCTTGAGGACAAGCAAAGGCAAGTGTGGGGGTGTTCATATACTCATTATTTACACCATATTAGCATACATTTTTGCATTGTTTTGTAGTCTTCAAGCATGCATTTCTATATGTTCTTGTCCCAATCGCATCCACTTAGCATCTAAAGTATAATTAAGAGTTGCATTGCATATTAGGTGCATTCCTAGCACTTGGCAGGTGCATTTTGGCAGTTTTGGGACCAAAGGAAGAGCTAGCAATCAAAAGGGTGAAGGAGCCAAGGCGAGAAGGCTTCATACCGAGCAGGATATCGACTTGGCAGATCGATACACAACGTACAGAGCTGCGTATCGACAACACACGTCGATACATGTTGAGGAGCTATATCGATCAGCACATCGAAGTCCCAGAGTTGATACAAGGAGACATGACACCAGAAGGATATCGAGCTATTCTAATTGATACACCTGCTTCGAAGCCCTTGTATCGGTCAGCATATCGACGTCGGATCATCTCAATACGCAAGCCAAGGAAGTGTATTGATCACTGTATCGACATTGGTGCTCGATGAGCCTTAACTAAAGGGAGATTGTATCGAGCAGGATACCGAGGAGATCACCCGAGACGCCTTAAACCGAGGCGACTGTATCGATGATAGTATCGACTAGACTTGGTCGATACACTCTCCTGCCAACCAATATCGACCAGAGTATCGACGTAACAAGTTGATATCAGGCGTCCGAACCATCTGCTTTCCGGTTTATTTCCGGTTTACGAAGGGGTTTTCCTGAAAACTATATATAGGATGCAACCTAAAAATATAAAGAGGATCTTATCATATTTTACCCTCTGGATAATAGCATTCTCTTTTGCATTTCCCTTAGTTTTTCTTGTAATCTCTTGTTGAATCTTGCTGAATCTTGCTCTTCGAATCAAAAGTTGGTGTTTATCTTTTCTCTTGTCATGATTTGTTATCCATCCTTGCTTTGGGCTATGATTAAGATCATGATTAGTGAGTAGTTTGCTTAGGATATGAGATGGGATATAGATAGAGAGATTTAAGGTTAGATTAGTGATTGCTTAGTGCTTAATATGATTGTTCCTTCTTATTGTTTGTGTCTAATGCTAGATTTGCCCTTGATAAGTTGATCTAGATCCTAGGGTTCTCTTTTGCCTGATAAGTGTTTGATGAATTGCCTGAATGAGTCAAATAAGAGATTTGCTTATCTTAACCTAAGGAATTAGCTGTCTAAGGAGTAGATTGGCAATATAGAGTTGGATTAGTTGTTTGTAATTCTTGCTGGTCATGTGTTTGATTAAAGGAATTTGTCTTGAATAAGTGTTTTGGTTAGTGTCAAGGGATTGACCTAGCTATGATTGTTAATGCTATGCCTAGGATTTGCATTGTTTGGAATGTTTTGAAGAATCACTAGTTAAGTCAAGAGTCTCCCTAGATCAATTACCCTATCTCAAGCCTACTAGTCTTTGATTGTTTGAGTTCGAACCTATCTTAGTTTCTTTGTTTATTTTGCTTGCTCTTGCTTGTTTGAAGTCTCTCTTAGTCATTAGTTTCACAGTTTCAATCACCATGAATGCTTGCTTGAATTAGATAATCTATTGCATTCCTTGTGTCTTACGTTCCCATTATGGATTGATACCTACATACTACAATGATATCAGTATATGTAGGATTTGGAGTATAATAATCTCCTACATCAGTACACAAGTCTGGAGCGATACTTGAAATGTCATCAAGAGAATAGCCAAGTGCTTTGCGAAATCTGCGCAGCTTGCTTAGCAGTACAGTGAGTTATGCATTATTTAAGGAGGCATTAACAATAACAAAATATGTGGAGTTCTGTCCAAGAAATGCATACCTTAATCCTGCAGGGAGTTGTTTGAGTTCGATTTTTGGGGCATTCTCCTCACTCCAATCGCCCAGTTTTGCAGCTTTTGCAGAAGTTCCAACCAGCTCCTCTTGTGCAACCAGTTGCATAACTTGCTCACTTGAATCTAACATCTTGACATACCCATCAGTAATGTCATCTAGATGCTCTGTCTCTTCTGCAGAAGTAGTCAATGCTCTCTCCAAAGGATCTGTAGGATGCATCTCTTGAAAAATCTCTTCTGCAAGGCTGGTAAAGGAATCTACATAAAATGTATGCCCATCTATTGTTGGTCTCTTCATCAGCTTGTCCATATTAAAGTTCATGATCAAGTCACCAACATGCAGAGCTATGCTTCCTTGCCTGACATAAATGAAGGCGCCTGGAGTGGCTAAGAATTTGTCTCCCCAAAATAAGAGGATCTTTGGGTTCTTCCCTATATGCCAAAACTAAAAAGTCGGTGGGAATCATGAAGTCTCTCACTTTGACTGGTACATCCTCCAATATACCTTCTGGAATCCTTACAGATCGATCTGCTAGGATAAGGGAGGTCCTATTTGGCTGAAAATCTGTCACTCCCAAGCTGACAGCAACTGAGTGAGGCATCAAATTAACACTTGACCCAAAATCACAGAAAGACCTCTTAAATCTCTCTATAAAGATTGTACAGTCTAGCACAAAGCTTCCTGGATCTGAAAGCTTCTCTGGAATCTTGTTTTGAATCACAACACTGACTTGTTTTGAAATCAGCATTGCCCCTTGCTCAAGTCCCAAGTTCTTGGTCATCAGCCTTTGACATATCTCCTAATCACAGGAGTGGTCCTTATAACATCAATCAAAGGAATCTCAACCACAAGCTTAACCATGATAGCTTTGATCCTAGCATCTTCTAGTTCCTGTTTAGACTTCTTTGAATCCCTGGGGTTAGGTACTTTTGGCTTGTAAACCCGTTCTTCTGCGTTTGCTGAAGTCTGAACAATCGCTGGATTGTTTTGTGAAGTATGACGATCGATGCCATGTGGTGGGTGTCGATCGACACTAGTCTCTCCTACTGGTGTCGACAATCTCCGTTGATCTTTGTCGACCATGATCGATATGTTTTCGCCACGACTCGAAGAGTCGTGAATTTCCTCTGGTGTCGATCGACACTTAGTGATGAATGTCGAACGATGCTGCTCTAAATTGGCGAAATCATCTTCTTTAAACTCTTGGAGTTGCTCGAAATCATCTTCTTTTCTGAATTGGTTACAGATTATTACCACTCCTCAGCATGATGGCATTAACAGAATGCCTCGGGTTGATATCACTTCTTCCTGGAAGGAATCCCTCTTGTCTTTTGATAGCCCCAGTAGTCTGTGCAACTTGAGTATCGAGAGTTTTAACATGTGTATTCAGAGCTTCGAACTTGCCATTCAAATCCTGGTACAGAGCATCAATTTTGCCATTGAAATCAACTGTGATCTTTTGTTGACCCTCCAATATCTGTTCAAGCATAGCTTCCATCTTACTGCTTGCTGATGGCGCATGTGGTGACTGATAAGAAGAGGGACCATAGTTCCTTGTGAAGCTATTGTTCTGATATGGCTTCTGATATTCAGCCTTCTGAAACTAAGGCTTTGGAGTGTAACTAGGCGAATTCTGATTCCCTGTGAAATTGCTTCTCTGATTGTTTCCACTGAATCATTTATTTCCTTGCTGATTACTAAACCTTTGATCCTGAAAACCAGCTCCATTGATGTAGTTGACATCTTCTTCCTCAAGCTCTTCAACTTGTTTAAATGTCTCCACTTCAGCAGCAAAGTGGACAGACTTTTTGCTCACCAAAGGACTATGGACAGAGTCCAACTTAGCCTTCATCTCTGCAGCAAACCGATTGTTTCCAACATTCCCAGCCAACTTCTGTTTCACAAAATCAGCATTCTTGGTACTATTGCTAGAAGCCAATTTCTTTATTAGTGTAATGGCGTCAGTTGGGATTCTAGTGTTGAAATTACCATTGCTTGCAGTATCTAGAGCCATCTGGTACTTCCAATCAACGCCCCCTGAAGAAAATACCCAGCAGTTGAAAGGCATAACCCAAAAGGTATCCTTCGATATGCGAAGGTACCATAAGGGCATGTGAAAGTTGTCTTTTCTTGGTCATTTGGATAAATAGGGATTTGAAAGAAACTACTGTATCCATTTAAGAAACAATAGTATGGATGATTAGCAAGTCTCTCTAACATTTGGTCAATAAAAGGAAGAGGAAAATAATCCATTCTAGTAGCTGAATTGAGCTTCCTATAATCTATACACATTCGATGACCAGTTATGGTTCTAGTAGGAATCAATTCATCTTTTTCATTCTTAATGACTGTGATTCCCCCTTTCTTAGGCACCATGTGGACTGGGGAAACCCACGTGCTGTCACTGATAGGGTATATCACATCACCCTCTAAAAATTTCAAGATCTCTTTCTTAACTACTTCTTTCAAGTTCGGGTTCAAACGTCTTTGATGTTCAATAGAAGAAGAGTTTTCATTCTCTAAGTGAATCCTATGAGTACAAAGCATTGGTGAAAGGCCCTTGATGTCACTTAGAGAGTACCCAATGGCCTTCCTATACTTTCTCAGCTCCTTAAGAAGCGAGTTTAACTCATCATCACTCAGACTTTCATTCACAATCACGGGATAAGTCTCATTAAGCCCTAAGAATGCATACATTAGCGCTTTTGGGAGCTCCTTTAGGTCCATCTTTGGGGCTAGCAGCTCGCTCCAGTCCTCCTCGTGGCTTGTGTGGACGTCGCTGTCCTCACTGCCCTCCTTAGACCCCGAGTCATGAGCTTTAAGGCTGCTTTCTTGAACCGCTTTAAGGCTGCTTTCTTGAACCGCTGTCCCCTCAGAGATCGAGTCATCCAGTCGATCTTCCACTAGTTCTGGTCCGGATCGATTGTACTCACATCGATCTCTTGCTCGATTTGATGTGGATCGAGCAGTGGATCGAGTCACTGAGTCGTTCTCTGAACTGATCGAGTTGCTTCTCTCGATCTCCCCATCGATTTCTTGACCGGATCGACTAACCTCCTCAATCATCTTGTCGATCTTTGTCTTGGATCGAGTGAAGTCCTCGATTTCCTGATCGATCTCTAGGCACCCGCCTTCATCTTCCTTCACAACCTTGCGAGAATCAAGGATATGAACGCACTCCTAGGTCTGCTCGCTCAGAAAACCATACTCTCTACACTCCTTAGTCAAAGCTAGCTGTAGGTGATCCTCTTGTGCCAACTCCTCAAGCAACTCATCGGCTAAAGCATCTAGAGTCTCAATGTAGAAAGCTTGTCTTTCAATGGTTGGCTTCTTCAAGACCTCATTGATATCGAAGTCTAGCTTGATGTCTTTTCCCAAGTGTAGAGAGATCTTGCCATCCTTCACGTCAATGATGGATCCAGTGGTTGCAAGAAACCGTCTTTCAAGGATAAGAGGATCCTTTGGCTCTTCATCCATTTCAAGAACAACGAAATCTGTTGGCATGTTAACTCCACTGATCCTCACGGGCAAATCTTCTAGCATACCCACAGGAAGCCTTATGCTTCTATCAGCTAGCACGAGAGAGATCCTACACTCCTTAAACTTTGTGAAATCGAGCTTCTTTGCAATGGAATTGGGCATAAGATTAATGCTTGCACCAAGATCACATAAGCAGCTATCAAACTTTAAGGGACTAAGAGCACAAGGAATGGTGAATGATCCTGGATCTCGAAGCTTCTTAGGAATAATCTCTTTGTGAATGATGGCACTGCACTCTTCACTAAGCACCATAACCTTTTCACTCTCCTTGCTCTTCTTAGTTAGAGTATCCTTGAAGAACTTAGCACATTTAGGCATCATGGCTAAACAATCAACTAAGGGCAGCTTGATCTCAACATCTTTCAAATGCTTCTCAAACAGCTGCTTCTTGAACCGCCCAGGAAAAAGAAGCTTCAGTTTGTATGGTGGAGGAACAAATGCATCTTTCTCTTTGCTCACCTCCTCTACTTTCTTCTCTGCAACGGCTTCCTTGCCTTCCCTCGGTCTTTCAATCCACACATTGTCAAAGGTAATCTCCTCATCATGATTAAGCAAGCGATTATGGAAAAAGACTTAATGATTAACAAGATTCAATGTTTTAAAACAACGAAATCTTAAAGAACAGAACAATGGCGAATCGCCTAAGAGAAAGAACAAATAAGATAAAAGCAAAGTGTATTTTGTGAAAGTGATAGCCGCCTCCTTCCCAAAATAGCCAAACATCCCTAATGGTCCCCTCACTACGCTCCAAAAATGAGCTGGCCGGATAAGGTCCCAGAGATTGATCTCGAGATCGATCAGCTCACTCGATCTTCTCGATGGATTGCCTTCTTCTGCTCAATCTTCAAGTCGATTTGGTTGGATAGATCGAGCACTTCCTTCGATCTCCTACTCGATCTTTGGGTGATCGAGTCGTGGTCTTGATCTGGCTATCGTTCTGCATGGTGTCATCTACATTTGTACTCGCGATCGATCGCCTCTCTCGATCTTGGTCTCGATCCTTCTCCTTGAAACGACTTGAGTCACTCGATCTTCTGGTCGATCTCGTCTAGATCGATCTGCCTTGCTCGATCCGCTGCTCGATCTCGGGTCCTTTGCATGCATGGCTGAGTTCTCCAAGTGTCCACAAGTCTCCTCTTGATTCTATCCACGTCCACCCAACCTCCACAACTTTAGAGTGTCCCAAACAACCTGATAATGATGCAAAAGTTGCAAAAAATATGCAAAATGCGAATGCAAAGTGATCTAGGACCTAAAATGCAACAAATGGTAGAAACTAGCCTATAATGCAAGATGAATACATGAAAACTACTCTAAATGCATGCTAAATATGCTAAATATATAGGTATATCAACTCCCCCAAACTTGCCTTTTGCTTGCCCTCAAGCAAACAAAATTCAAGAGAGGAAGAGAGGTTTTAAAAACGGGGGCTTAAATTCCTTGCAAAAGTGTTTTTCAAATGAATCAATTCAATGGTCCTAGTTCTAAATCCTAAGATGCAATGCACACACTCATACTCCAAAGAACTTAGCCATATTCATCACATGTTGACTTTCAAATCATGATTCTCATATTACAAACAATCCAAGAATCTTAACCTTTAACATTCATTAAGCTTAAAACCGTGAATCACACTTATGCACTTTAAGACCGAATACATTTGGCTTAGGGACAAGGTTATCAGACAAAAATGATCTCATTTTAAGTGGGTAATTCAAGCAATGGGTTCTCTCAAAGAAGGTTGAACTTATGCATAATGCTAAAGGTAAAGAGAATTGATGCATACATGACTAGACTCTCATCTACCCATATACTCTAACAATGATCCTAAACCCCTCTCATTTTTCTTTTCTTTTTAAGCTCACTCACCTTTCTAAAGACTACCCTCATCAACAAGGCAATTCACCTAGCAAAGACCCAAATAAAAGCATCACTTTAAAACCTTTTGGTTAGTGGTAAGGCTATAAACATACTTAGCTCTTTTTAAACACTTTGATAGCTCTCTCCTTATTTTTTTTTTCTTTTTATTTTGGCACTTAGGCTCTTTTATTAGTGTCTTTTTTTTCTTTTCCTTTTTTTTTGAGAGCTACCTACTTTTAAAACTAGAGCTTTCATTTTAAACACAAAGCTTTCCACTTAAAACCATTAAACCCTTTTATTCAACTTCCAAACTTCAAACTCTTTAAACCGAAACAAAAACAGAACAACTCCCATGAATACCCGCCCTATCCTAAGCCTAAAACTAGTTTGAAAATACAAAGCTAGCATCAATATGAAAGCCTAATCATGTCGCCTAAACCTAACACTTTATGCTAAGTCCAACCGAAAAGAGGCCTCACAAAGATTCATCACACAAGAACATTGGCTTGAAAGGAGGGTAGGGTAAAGGTGGGGAAGTCTATTTAGGCTCACAAGAGAGTGGTGAAAGGAAGAAGAAAGCCTAAATATGTATAAGTGATCCCTGTATCCTTTTTTAAATGCATAAGTATGATAATTAAAAAGATTCAAATTAAGGTTCTCACCTATTAGGAAAGGATTCAATTCATGAATGTTCAACTTAAGCCACGAAAATCAAAACAAATGATCCAAATATGGTTAGAGCTTAGTTTCAAAGTGTGAACAATGCATCAGAGAACTACTAACTAGGGCCTTGAAACAATTCATGAGCATAAAACACTCTTTTAAGAAAACTTTTGCCCCTTATGCAAATGTAAACAACCTAAATGATTTTTAAAATTCTAGACTCAATCCTACAATATTTAACAATGCAAATGCTAACTACATGAATGTTTTTTGAAAATTTTTAAAATTTTTATCATTTTTTTGTATTTTCTACGCCTTAGATGATGCAATGCAAGACTCAAGGATGATAACTCAAAATAAGATCAAAATAAAACATGTCAAATAACACACACGCTCCCCCAAACTTGAATGGCACTGTCTCGGTGGCAAACAAAGTCTAGAGGAGTCAAAACACAAAGAAAAAAGTAAAGAAAATACATGATATTTACAAGGTTGTGAGTTGGTACCTCGGTGCTAGGCATGGCTGGAGCTTGAGGATGCTCCAGACGTCCTGCTCTTTCTAGGAGTCTCGTGGGTGACCGCCTTGCCTTTCTCCTTGCTTGCTCCTTTGTGTAGAGAGCGGCGTGCAGATTGGTTGTCGCCTTGGGGCTCACGGATCACTATCCCACCAGTTGATCTCCTTCTCTTCTCGGGTTGCTCAACTTCTTCGCTTGAAGATGCCTCGGATGATTTCTTTTGCAAGCCCTTGATCTTCTTAGCAAGCTTTTTAATCATCTTGCTCTACCACTTATTCACCTTCCGCTGCATCTCCACAACAGAATCAAGAAACTTCTCCGCTTTGGTTCTTGGCTCGTAATCAAGCTTGGGAAGGTCGAAGCTAACTGGCATCTCAGCATCTGAGGGAGGTGACTCTCAACGTGGGCGAGCAACTCGTGGTGGCGCGGCTTTGGCTCCTAGAGGTGCATAGCATTCCTCATTGCTCGGCAGAAACTCTATGTTGCCAACACCTAACAGCTCCGTTTCCTCTTTGTTTGGCAAGATGCACACCCTCTTCTCATTTTCGCAATCATAGAACAAGTAAGCAAAGAATCCCTCAGCTGACGTGCGTCCCAAGCTGTCTGTGTTGCGCATGTAAGCCTCATCCATATAAGCTCTATCCGCGTTAGGTACAAAATCAGGAAGAGGTACACCGGCTAGAACAAACAGCGGTGTAAGGAAACCTCCTATCAGCGCTGAACTCGCCTTGCACCTCATTGCCCACGCTCTGTACTTGATCAAAGAGGAAGCCAAAATGCGTCCATAATTGACATCATCCCCAAGCTCGTCTTCCATCGGCTCGTCATTCTCCTTAGGATCGAATAGAAGGTGCTTAACGCCTTGGAACAGGAAACACAGCTCGTTCTTGGTGACTGTGGGAGCCATGGACCTTCCACTGAAGGTGTTGGCTATGAGCTTGAGCATGTATCTTAGCACGGGGCTGCACACTCTCTTGATCTTGGCCGTTTTTGCCTTGTAGTCATCGTTGCTGATCAGGTCCCACAGATCGTTGGCTTGAGTGAAAGGGGGAAACTCGACGTGTTTGGCAGTAGCTTTCAGACCGTAGGCTTGGCAAAGCTCGGCGATGGAGAGGCGATAAGCTTGCCTCCTGATCTTGAAGGTGATGTCACCTTGTGATGGAGTGGGGAGGCTAGGATTCTCGTAGGCAAACTCCAAGGTGGCTAAGAAGTCTAGGGTTGCCTCGGGATAGGTTAGGCAATCCATCCTTGACAAGCACCTGAGCCCAATGTTCTTGAGAAGCTGATCAAAATCTCCCAATATCCCCATCTTTGCCAACAGATCCCTGCTCGCGAACTTTGTAGGGTCAAACCGGAGCCTCTCCTGCCTTTTCTTAGCTAGCTTCTCCTCCTTGGTCCATTTAACCCTTTCCTGAACCACTTCTTGAGCTTCTCCTCCTTGTGTTGTCTCTTCTCTGCTTCTCTTAGGAGCCATGGTACCTGAAACACAAATCTCAAAGAAGAGAATGAGAGTAGGCGGCGAATGTAAGAGAATGACAAGGAAAAGAGAGAAAAACTTCTAACAATAATCCTAGATTTTTAAGGACTTTATAAAAATTGTTGCTAAATACTAGGGGTGAATATCTAGAGATAGAATTAAATCTAGCAATTTTCCTAATATTTAGCTATTCCTAAAAATTATGCTAATTCTCTAACAACTAACAATCATCTTAATCAATCAAAAGGCAATTTTCCAAAAAAAATTTAAACAAGCAAATCAATGAACCGAAAATACCTTGAAAGGATGAATGCAGATGCTTTTAGTCTTAAAACAAAGTTCACACTCTCTCTTTACTCTTTTGAAAACAGTTCGAACACAAAAATGAGAGAGTGTGGATGCATGTGAATATAAAGACTAAGAAAACCATAGGCAAAACAAGTGGTTTCTGACAAAAGTGTGGTCAAGGCACATCTTTCATGGTCAAAGATGCTTGCCTTGACCACAATTCACATTTAAAACTGGAGGGAAAGAAGAAAGGAGGGAAAAGTTCTGACTTACCTCGGCACGAGATCGAGTCCATTTGGTCGATCTAGGACTCGATCTCATGCCCATGTTGGCTAGGATTGAGAGGGTTGATCGATTAGGGACTCGATTCATATTACAATGAGTCCTAGATCGAGTGTGCCCCCTCGTTCCATGATTTTTGGTCATTGTGGCTATGCTCCTTGGATCGAGCTACGTGATCGATTTGGGGGTCGTTTTGGCTAAGATCAAGCGGCAGATCGAGTAGACTGATCGATTTGGATCGTGGATCGAGTGAGGTCAGTCGATCCACACCTCGTTCTAAACGCATTGGTGGGTTATCCTCTCATGATCGACTGAATCACTCGATTGTCTACTAAATCTCATCTAGATCGAATGACTCCTCTCGTTTCACTAGCTCGATCTAGTAAAGATCGAGCCAGGATAAGTCGATCTAGCACTTGATCTCTAGCCTATACTTCTCCTTTCCTCGCCTCTTTTGACTCCAAGATCATGATCTCCAATCACCTATCCTTTCACCTACACACTTAAACATAAAAAGCATAAACCTGAAAAAGAAAGAAAGCAAAAATATATACAAGATAGACATGGGAATGCCTCCCAAGTGCGCTTTCTTTAACGTCTTTAGCTAGACTTTACTTGGTTCAGGCCAGAGGTTGGTCTTCGAGGAGCATTGTAGTGCCCTCCTTGCTGTAGTCACTCGCCAAGTAAGGCTTGACTCTGTGCCCATTGACCGTGAAAGCCTATCCACTCTTGCCAACCAAAGTAACCGCTCCATAGGGTAGAACTTGCTTGATCTCAAACGGTCCACACCACCTTGACTTTAGCTTTCCAAGGAATAGCTTCAGCCTCGAGTTGTAGAGTAAGACCAGATCTCCTTCCTTAAGCTCCTTGAGTACCAGCTTCTTGTCATGAACCGCCTTGGTCCTTTCCTTGTAGATTTTGGCACTCTCATAAGCGTCTAGCCGTAGCTCATCAAGCTCGTGGAGTTGAATCAACCTCTTCTCCTGTGCCGTCTTTAGACTGAAGTTCATCTGCTTCACTGCCCACAGTGCTCTATGCTCTAGCTCCACAGGGAGGTGACATGCCTTGCCGTAAAGGAGAGTGAAGGGAGTGGTACCAATAGGAGTTTTGAAGGCGGTTCTATACGCCCATAAAGCATCGTCTAGCTTACTTGCCCAATCCTTCCGAGTTGCTCCCACTGTCCTCTCTAAGATAGCCTTGATCTGTCTATTAGAGACCTCTACTTGCCCACTAGTTTGTGGGTGATAAGGTGTAGCTACCTTGTGCTTCACGCCATACTTCTGAAAGAGACTTTCAAACACCTTGTTGATGAAGTGGCTGCCCCCATCGCTGATCACTACTTTTGGAACTCCAAACCGTGGGAAGATGATAGTCTTGAAGAGTTTAACCACCACCTTTGAGTCATTGGTTGGGGAAGCTATAGCCTCAACCCACTTAGACACGTAATCAACAGCCACAAAGATGAATTTGTTGCCGTAATAATATGGGAACGGTCCCATGAAGTCTATCCCCCAAGCATCAAAAATATCAACTTCAAATATTGGCACCTGAGGTATCTCGTTTCTCTTGGTGATGTTTCCAGCTCTTTGGCAAGCCTCACACGCTTTTACAAACTCGTGAGCGTCTTTGAATAGCGATGACCACCAAAACCCGGCTTGTAAGACTTTTGTTACCGTCTTGAAAGAAGCGAAATGTCCTCCATAGGATGAACTGTGGCAGTGAAGAAGGATGTCCTGTGCTTCCTCTCTTGAAACACATCTTCTGTACAAGCTATCTACTCCCCTCTTGTACAAGTAAGGCTCGTCCAAAAAATAGTAGGAGATGTTCCTCATGAACTTCTACTTGTGGTAGTGGTCAAGATGAGTAGGTTCCTCTCCACAAGCTAAGAAGTTCACTATATCAGCATACCAAGGCAGGTTCTCTTCTCTCAAACTCAGAACTTCTTCAAACTGACATTCTAGCCGTGTGCACACCACTGTGTTGCCGTGACAAGAGATTCCTTGATAGTCTTGAAAGCGTGAAGACACTCCTCATCAAAGACAAAGTCAGCTTCCTTGCATAACAGCCTTGTTAGAGGGCGAGCTATCTAGGAGAAATCCTTGATAAGCCGTCTGTAAAAGCCAGCGTGACCCAAGAAACTCCTTATACCCTTCACATTAGCCGGCGGCTCAAGACTCATCATGACCTCAATCTTTGCTTTATCAACCTCTATCCCTTGCTCAGAAATCTTGTGACCGAGTACAATCCCTTCTTTCACCATGAAGTGACTCTTCTCCCAGTTCAGCACCAAGTTTGTCTCCTCAAACCTCTTAAGTACCCTGCAAAGATTAGACAAACAAGCACCAAAAGAAGCACCATATACGGAAAAGTCATCCATAAAAACCTCTACCATCTCCTCTATAAGATCAGAGAAGATTGACATCATGCACCTTTGAAGAGTTGCTGGAACATTACATAACCCAAAAGGCATCCTTCATGGTCATTTGGATGAATAGGGATTTGAAAGAAACCGCTGTATCCATCTAAGAAACAATAGTATGGATGATTAGCAAGTCTCTCTAATTTTTGGTCAATAAAAGGAAGAGGAAAATGATCATTTCTAGTAGCTGAATTGAGCTTCCTATAATCTATACACATTTGATGACCAGTTATAATTGTAGTAGGAATCAATTCATCTTTTTCATTCTTAATGACTGTGATTCCCCCTTTCTTAGGCACCACGTGGACTGGGAAAACCCATGTGCTGTCACTGATAGGGTATATCACATCACCCTCTAACAATTTCAAGATCTCTTTCTTAACTACTTCTTTCAAGTTTGGGTTCAAACATCTTTGATGTTCAATAGAAGAAGAGTTTTCATTCTTTAAGTGAATCCTATGAGTACAAAGCATTGGTGAAAGGCCCTTGATGTCACTTAGATAGTACCCAATGGCCTTCCTATACTTTCTCAGCTCCTTAAGAAGCGAGTTTAACTCATCATCACTCAGACTTTCATTCACAATCACGGGATAAGTCTCATTAAGCCCTAAGAAAGCATACCTTAGCCCTTTTGGGAGCTCCTTTTGGTCCACCTTTAGGGCTATCAGCTTGCTCCAGTCCTCCTCGTGGCTTGTGTTGACGTCGCTGTCTTCACTGCCCTCCTTAGACCTCGAGTCATGAGCTTTAAGGCTGCTTTCTTGAACCGCTGTCCCCTCAGAGATCGAGTCATCCAGTCGGTCTTCCACTCGTTCTGGTCCGGATCGATTGCACTCACATCGATTTGATGTGGATCGAGTCACTGAGTCATTCTCTGAACTGATCGAGTTGCTTCTCTCGACCAACCTCCTCGATCTTCTTGTCGATCTTTGTATTGGATCGAGTGAAGTCCTCGATTTCCTGATCGATCTCTAGGCACCTGCCTTTATCATCCTTCACATTCTTGCGAGAATCAAGGATATGAACGTACTCCTGGGTCTGCTCACTCAGAAAACCATACTCTCCACATAGTTAAAGCTAGCTGTAGGTGATCCTCTTGTCCCAACTCCTCAACCAACTCATCAGCTAAAGCATCTAGAGTCTCAATGTAGAAAGCTTGTCCTCCAATGGTTGGCTTCTTCAAGACCTCATTGATATCAAAGTCTAGCTTGATGTCTTTTCCCAAGTGTAGAGAGATCTTGCCATTCTTCACGTCAATGATGGCTCCAGCGGTTGCAAGAAACGATCTTCCAAGGATAAGAGGATCCTTTGGCTCTTCACCCATTTCAAGAACAACGAAATTGTTGGCATGTTAACTCCACTGATCCTCACGGGCAAATCTTCAAGCATACCCACAGGAAGCCTTATGCTTCTATCAGCTAGCACGAGAGAGATCCTACACTCCTTATACTTTGTGAGACCGAGCTTCTTCGTAATGGAATAGGGCATAAGATTAATGCTTGCACCAAGATCACATAAGCAGCTCTCAAACTTTAAGGGACCAAGAGCACAAGGAATGGTGAATGATACTGGTTCTCCAAGCTTCTTTGGAACTATCTCTTTGTGAATGATGGCACTGCACTCTTCACTAAGCACCAAAACCTCTTCACTCTCCTTGCTCTTCTTAGTTAGAGTATCCTTGGAGAACTTAGCACATTTAGGCATCATGGCTAAACAATCAACTAAGGCCAGCTTGTTCTCAATATCTTTCAAATGCTTCTCAAACACTGCTCTATGCTTCTCAAGCAGCTGCTTCTTGAACCGCCCAGGAAAAGTAAGCTTTGGTTTGTATGGTGGAGGAACAAATGCATCTTTCTCTTTGCTCACCTCCTCTACTTTCTTCTCTGCAACGGCTTCCTTGCCTTTCCTCGGTCTTTCAATCCACACATTGCCAAAGGTAATCTCCTCATCATTTGAAATCTTGAATCACAATGTCCTCATTGGCTTTAGGTGCAACTCTCGGCGGAAGCTCTTTCTCACTTCTCAAAGTAATAGTGTTTGCATACTCCTTGGGATTTTGCTCACACTTGCCCGGTAAGCTGCCTTGACCGCTTGTACTAGCTTTTCCTTTCTCTAACTGCTTGATCTTGTTGTTCAGATTGGTGATCTGTGTAGAGACGTCAGTAAGAGAGGAGTCTAGCCGGTTGTTCATCTCAACAAACTTCTGATTTGTAGAAGCTTGACCTTGAAGCAACTGTTGAAACATTTCTTGAACCGGATCTTGAGGAGGCGGTGGAACTTGTTGCTGCTGTGGAACAAAACCAGGAGGAAACACAGGAGTGTAGCCTTTGTTCCCTTGCTGTTGCTGCTGGAAATTACCTTGCCTCTGACCTTGGTACCCACTGTTTTGTTGAAACCCTTTGTTGTAAGGTACAAAAGGCTTTGCTTGTTGAGGGGGGTTCACCTGATCCTTTGGATTCTCAACCTTGGTGCTCCTGTATGAGAGATTGTTGTTGGCTTGTATCCTTGTGAATAGCCCTGAGGTTTGTTGTAGTTCTGACCAGCAACCCAATTAGCTTCTTCTTGGCTCAACTCTAACTCCTCTAAGACATCTTCGGCTTCTCCCACGAAATGTACTTGCTTCTGATTTGCAAGAACTAGCTTGTCTATCTTCTCATGGAGCGATTTGAGCTCTTTTTTGTGTGACTCCAGCTCAGAACCTCTAGGTGCTCGGTCATAATCTTCAGTGTAATTCCCATCACTCAAAGCCAAGTTCTCTAAGAGCTCCATACCCTCTTCTACTTCTTGACCAAGAAAGTTACCTTTGCTTGCCGTATCAAGCAACATTCGGATCTTGGGTAATGCTACTCGGTATATTGTGCTCAAGAGAGTCTCTTCACTGAAGCCGTGGTGAGGACACTGAGTGGCATAGTCCTTGAACCGCTCCATAGCTTCACTGAATGTCTCATTCCGCCTTTGAGTGAATCCGCTGATCTCACTTCGCAGCCTAGCTGTTCTTGTGCTCGAGAAAAACTTTGAGAGGAACGCCTTCTTACAGTCAGCCCAAGAAGTAATGGTGCCTTGTGGAAGGGTCTTCTCCCAGTGCCTAGCCTTATCTCCAAGAAAAAATGGGAAGAGCCATAGCTTGAAAGCATCTTCCGAGATCCCATTGATCTTTATCATCCCACACACTTGCTCAAAGTTGTCAAGGTGCTCCAAAGGGTCTTCCATAGCCAGCCCGTGGAACTTGTTGTTCTGAACTATAGAGACAAAGCCTGGCTTGATCTCGAAGTTGTTATTTTGGACTGGTGGAGGATTGATCCCAACGCGGTTATGATGTGTATTTGGAGCATCTCCAGCACCAATGTTTCGTGGTGGTCTAGCTGCGTGGTTGGGGTTTCCATTACCCCTTCCTACAGCATCGTGAGCTGGTGGAGGTCCCTCAGGATGTTCTTGCTCAGCCATTCTTGCAAAGTCTACTGTACCAGCTTGCACAATTTTTTCAAAGGCTTGAGCTTGCTCTCTTGCTCTTCTTGATCTTGCGTGTCCGAGTTGGTGAATATTGTCCAGGGGTTTAAGAAGATTGTTGTCACCCCTGGAGCGCAAATTCATGTACCTGAAAACACAATCAGTAAGATAGAGCAATGAGTAATCAAAATAAAAGTTAAAGGCCTAGTCTTTGCTTTGCACCAAATCCTAATGCTTTCTAACAAACTCAAGTTGCCAATGGCACCATTTGATAAACATGGTTTTTTTTGTTCAAGCGAATATCAATGCTCAAGCAACCTATAGTTGTAGTACAGTATTCAAGAGGTATCAATCCAGCCAGGATAAATAGATGGTAAAATCAAAGAAAACTAAATGCAATGACCAAATGAACAGGAAAACTAAAATCCCTGTAAGAGGGTTAACAACTACTAGAAAAAAACAGAGACTCTAAAATGCAAATCTACTAATTACTAAAAATCAAGAGCTAAAACGGGTAAAACAGATCGATTCTAACAATTTAAGACAAATGACTTCTAATGATAAGATGCAAGCTTTATGACAAGAGAATGATAAACAGAGGTTTTAAAATGCTAAAAAGAGGGTTCAAGGTCGAGGGTCATGTTCAAGAGATTCGAAAGTTCAAGCTTTCGTTTGAAAAAATCTAGATCTACTCATTTAAAGAGCTTTCCTTAAACCTTGAGAAACTTAGACTAGGATCATCCATGGCGTGTGGCAAGACCCCTTTCTCTGACCCTTCCTCCTAACCTATGGCGTGTAGTGGAAAGATGGGTCAAAGAACATTAAACAAAGATCTCAAATATTGGCTTAACTAACCCCCTCTACATCCATGGCATTTGGGAGAGGATAGATTAGTCTCTAGGATTTGGTTTTCAAAGATTTCTGAATCCGGTCAAGGTAAGAGAAACCCTGGAATCATAGAGATCTTTTCCAAGATTTTCTAACCTTAAGACCCCAAATCCTAGAAGAGAATGAGTTAAGAACAAGAAAAATCCCAAAAGCTTAAACCCTTTAAACCCTTGAATCACCCCAACCTTTTACCCAAAGAAAACTACTCACTACTCATGATTGAAATCGATTCAAATGCAAAGAAAGATAAACTAAACATGATTAAGCAAGCGATTATGGAAAAAGACTTAATGATTAACAAGATTCAAAGTTTTAAAACAACGAAAGCCTAAAGAACAGAACAATGGCGAATCGCCTAAGAGAAAGAACAGAAAAGATAAAAGCAAAGTGTATGTTGTGAAAGTGATAGCCGCCTCCTTCCAAAATAGCCAAACATCCCTAATGGTCCCCTCACTACGCTCCAAAAGTGAGCTGGCCGGATAAGGTCCCAGAGATCGATCTCCAGATCGATCAGCTCACTCGAGATCGATCCGCCCACTTGATCTTCTCCATGGATCGCCTTCTTTTGCTCGATCTTCAAGTCGATTTGGTTGGATGGATCGAGCACTTCCTTCGATCTCCTACTCGATCTTTCGGTGATCGAGTCGTGGTCTCGATCTGGCTCTCATTCTGCATGGCGTCATCTACGTCCGTACTCGCGATCGATCGCCTCTCTCGATCTTGGTCTCGATCCTTCTCCTTGAAATGACTTGAGTCACTCGATCTTCTGGTCGATCTCGTCTAGATCGACCTGCCTTGCTTGATCCGCTGCTCGATCTCGGGTCCTTTGCTTGCATGGCTGAGTTCTCCAAGTGTCCACAAGCCTCCTCTTGATTCTATGCACGTCCACACAACCTCCACAACTCCAGAGTGTCCCAAACAACCTGATAATGATGCAAAAGATGCAAGAAATATGCGAAATGCGAATGCAAAGTGATCTAGGACCTAAAATGCAACAAATGGTAGACACTAGCCTATAATGCAAGATGAATGCATGAAAACTACTCTAAATGCATGCTAACTATGCTAAACATATAGGTATATCACCAAATCTTCAAACCTTTCTATGTGATCCATGGGATGTTCATGTGGAAGACCATGAAAGGGATGCTGACCCACAAGAGCATATGATGTAGGCTTTTATGCTATATCTATCCACAAGCTTACACTAGTTATTGTGATAGGGCTCAGGTTTTACCCAAATAAAACTACTGCAAGTGCATAGCAAAGCAGTTGTAGTATAAGGGGTTATCGAATCCCCAGGGAGTATGTAAACTACACTATAGAATTTAAGTTCGGATAAACTAAGCGATCAGTAGTGTATGTAATGTGAAATAGCTAAAAACAATTAAAGCAAGCGAAATTTGATTGATCTAAGTCTCAAAACACTAAAAGCGCTAAGTCAGGACAATTCACAGGTTGAATCCGAGAATGTAGAATGCATGAAATCAGGAATGATTAAGAACCATCTTGAACATGGATCGCAAATATATAACTAATCAATTCTCATTGCAGAAGTTAACTATGTTTAAATCACAGAGTTTCAAATCTCTCTGCAAACCCTAACAATCTAAACATGCCGTAATGACCAGGTTCAATTATTCACAAAACTCCTAAGCCAAATCTCTTTGCACTAAGTCGTTTTGCTCATCTAATGCTAGATCAGATTATCAATAATGCTCTCACATCTATTAAACAACCTAGGTTTCAAAATTCCAGATGATGTGTCTCAGAAAATCGGTTTTAAAGCAAGCACAGATGAAGAACCAACATATATTCCTAAGAGGTAGCGATTTCTACAAACTCATCATCAACTCTTGAAAAGCCCTAACTTAACTAGCATATTACTCAAACATGATCATAGACTCACAAAGCATAGCTGAATAAAATTGCATTAAAGAGAAAGAGTAAAAGTTAAAGGGGTTCGAAATCTTCTTAAAAGAGTACATAATCTGTCTCCCCAAAAAGCTCTGAATAAATGTCTCTCTAAAGCTCTTTGAATTCTAAAATCTAAGATACGAGATCAAAGCCAACAGTGGCTGAAAACCTAATATATAGTACCTAAAACACGAGCTCGAACACTTTTGTAAATACTAGAACTTCTGGGCCAAAACTGTAGATAATCCTCCATCTTTTAAAAATAAGCCACAATACTTTCCATCTACGGGTGACCCTTGAGTGGTGACGAGCGTCACCCAGTTCTGAATTCGCCTTCAAAGCTGTATAATGCGTTGCTGTATCTTGCAATGCTCCAAAAAGCTCCATAATCTCCAATCGTGCTCCAGACATGCTATAACCTGCAAAAACTCTACTAGGACTCTAAAAAGACCAAAAAGACTCAATAAATAGGACTTATATCATGGTTAAAAACCATAAAAACCATGATATATCAACTCCCACAGACTTAGCTTTTGCTTGCCTCAAGCAAACATCAGACAGAAAACAGAGTCGAGGATTGAAAACAGAAACAGTCAGCTAAACATTAGGAACACCACATTAGTTAACACTTTCGAATCCACATACCACAGAGTCAACACAAAATCAAATTTCAGTCTAATTATCACAAGCTTAGAAAATCTTCCAAATCCAGTTCAAGCTCCTTCAAGAAATCCGAAATCTCTACTGTTAACTCCTTATTTTTGTCTAAGTGTGATATCGCATCAAGGATTTATCATCTCAGTCACTTATAGATTCAGTTCCCTTCCTAAACAACTGAACAAAGCAATTTCAACACAGCTCTCTTATTTTCTCTTCCCTTTATCTTTTGTTTCTTATTTTTCGATTTTTTCACTTTTTTCTATTTTTTTTAGAGTCTAAGATATGTTGCTACTCAATAATTGTGTTCCTTGTGAAGAGACAGGTTGTTGAGTGTGTTCATTACTGTTGTTCCTTGTGAGGAGACAGGGTCATGAATACACCATTCTTTTGACTTAAACTCTTAAAAACTGCATCATGGAAGATCAAAGAGAGACTGCATCTAAACATACTTGTCAGTGTTGAAAGAGAGAATCAAAATCAATGAGAATCAAGCCCCAAGACAAGAAGTTTAAAGTTCATTAAAGTGGAGCTAACATCAATTTTATTATCTAGGAACCTAAACCTTCATTGCTAGACTGATCTACCTAAGACTTTCAACTTAGTAAGACTTGTAATCAGTTACTTTGGCAATGGTTCTTATAAGTATCAATGTTCTGTGGTTAGTTCCAAGAAAAACTGACAGTTTCAAAATTTTGACTCTATAAAACAGGTTTTTGACTCAACTTTAAGACTCTAAAAATCAAACACATTGTACACAAAGTCAGTAACCACCTCCCCCAGACTTAAACAACATTGTCCCCAGTGTTATTAAGCCTAGAGTTGGTCAAAAAGAAGCACGTGAATGTGTAAAACCAAGTTAGAAAAATGTTACCTCGTAAAGGGATGAGCGTCACCGCGTCTGGACCTTCAGCATCGACTAGTTAGATGAGTTAAACGATATGTTATCATGTGTACATTAAAGTTAGACTGTTAGAGCACTCAAACACACATTTAATAGCATCCAAACATAGCAATAAAACCTGGTTCAACAATCTCACAAAATATCATCAAAGTAACTGACAACTGACTCAAAGAAAAACAGAAAAATGACGCAAGAGAAATAAAAAAAAAGTGAAACAGAAACAAGTAACCGGATAGTGGAGGATCTAGTCCTCGTTCTCGCAAGGCTCAGTAGTGTAGTGTGGGCGGACACAACCACAGTTGCTCAGTGTAGCAACAACATCCCATAATCCCTAAAAGCTTTCAATGACATACTCCAGAAAAGTAGCCATGGCCATGGGTGTCTGAGGTCGCGGAGGGCGCCTGAAAGCAGAGGGTGTGCTCATGGATGGAGCCTGACGTCTGGATGGTCCAGCCTGAGCAGCAGCAACAGAGGAGGAAGCGCCAACAGTGGCTTCTCTTGGGCGCTGTGGAAGAAGGCGCAGCAAAGTCGGATCTGGCAGAAAGCACAGCTGGCATTTATCTCCCTGGATCGTGGTGTACTGTGGGTTGGGCAGCTGTATGCCAACATACTATGCAGTAGTAGTGGTGAATGTCCAAACCAATCGCTGTTTGAAGCAAGTAGCATTGCGCAGATGCGTGTCATCCATAAGGGATCTGTCAGTGATGATGCTGCAAGGTGATGTATCAAT
Source organism: Thlaspi arvense (assembly GCA_911865555.2). Lineage (NCBI taxonomy): Eukaryota > Viridiplantae > Streptophyta > Magnoliopsida > Brassicales > Brassicaceae > Thlaspi > Thlaspi arvense. The sequence continues at coordinate 26,393,296 of OU466858.1, read as the reverse complement.
CTGGAAATTCTGGAAGATGGGTGTAAGAAGACTACCCACGCTCTCACTCTTCTCCCCCGGACTGGTGAATGGCTTTGTCTTCAGAGAGACCAAGTGCTCAGCAAAAACAGCACCAAAGTTGGCGCAGACCATGCTATCTATCGGGATCTCATCATCCAGCATCTCAGCAAAGCCGTAGTAAAGCAGAATCAACTCACTGACACGCATCTTGCTCGGCGCAGACTTGCACAAGGTGGTGTTGCCTAGAAGGCGCAGAATGTACCTGATGACAGGATGTCGAACGTCTGTCTGCGTACTCGTCATGCTCTCGTAGAATCCATCCTGAACATGGACCAGAATGTCTGCATGTGGGTCAACTGCGACAGAAGGAGAACGCCTGTAGGGTGGTCAGAGAAACCATAAATCCTGCAAAGCTTAATCAGACTGATCCTGTAGTGAATCCTGCGGATCAGAAAAGTCATCGTGCCCTCCTGTGCTCGCTTAGCCATCTCGTTCGCGTAATACACACGAACAGTGGGGAGGAACTGTCGAACCAGATTAGGGTACAGATCGTACTGCTATAAAGCCATAGTGCTCATCCCGATCCTCTCGAGAATCTGCACAACATTATCCAGAATACCCATCTTCCGCAGCACTGTAGTGTCCGCGAATCTGGTGGGAATGTTCTTCACCTCCTGCCACGCATTATAGAATAGCGTGTCCTAGTCATCCCACTAAATGTCGCGGAATAAACAAGTATCCCGCGTAATCTCCTGCTTCAGAGTCCCTTCCAAAGCAACTCTAGAAGGGATTGTCTGACCTTCTCGCTTTGGCCATGGAGGCCTGCAAACTGGTCGATGGCTATCAGACTGCGCTGATCCTGATGCAGTGCTCGAAGATGATGCTGGTCGCTGTCTCTTCTCATGTCGAGGCATCTTGCAGATCTTGAAAACTGAGTTGATATTATGAAAGGGGGTCAAAATCCGCACGGATTAGACTTTTAAATCACTCAATTCGGTTCAAGAAATCAAAAGTTGTGATTTTGTGAAAATTGTTTAAGTGTTCGGGATTTTCAACAGTTATGATCGAGGAAGAAGGAGAAGAGAGATAAGTGCGTACCTTTGCCTCGACGGGTGACGAGCATCACCCGTTTTTTTGTCTGGTCGTGTTATTTTTTTTTATTAATTAACTAAGTAATATATAAATATATATACACGAAAATAAATAACTATATACAGAAAAATAAAACTTACCAGTGGGTTGCTTCTCATTAAGCGCTTGTTTAACATTATTAGCTCGACTGTGATTGCTGTTTAGACAGCTGGTGCATCATCCAGAGACATAATGTGTCCTGCTCGAATCTCGGCTTGCGCCCAATAATGTTTCACCCTCTGTCCATTGACAGTGAACTCCTCTTCTTTGGAGTTAATCAGGACAATGGCGCCATGTGGTCTAGCCTCTTTGACAGTGAAATGACCTGACCAACGAGAACGCAGTTTATTAGGAAAGAGTTGTAAACGAGAGTTGTACCTGGTCATCGGGCTCGAAATGTCTGGAGATGATCTTCTTATCAGGATATGCCTTTGTCTTCTCCTTGTATAACTTGGAGTTTACATAGGCCAGATATCTGATTTCATCTAGTTCATTGAGCTGAATCAAGCGCCTCTCTGCAGTAGGCTTCAGATCGAAGTTCAGCTTCTTGACAGTCCACTCTGCTTTGAACTCTAGCTCCACTGGAAGATGGCACGCCTTGCCATATAGCAGATAGAAGATGGAACGCCATGCCATAGAGCAGATGGAATGGTGTAGTGCCAAGAGGCGTTTTGTAGGCTGTCATGTAAGCCCACAATGCATCATCCAGTTTTGCTGAGCAATCCTTCCTTGTCTTCCCAACTGTCTTCTCCAGAATCTGCTTGACCTGTCTGTTGGAAACCTCAACTTGTCCACGGGTCTGGGGATGATATGGGGTTGCTAATCTGTGCTGTACACCATACTTCTTCAGCACCTTCTCAAAGACTTGTTAACAAAGTGAGAACCATCATCTCTAATAACAATTTGCGGGACACCAAATCTGGGGAAAATAATGGTCTTCAACAGCTTCAAAACTACTGCATCATCATTAGTAGGAGTAGCCAATGCCTCTACCCACTTAGACACATAGTCAACAGAAACCAGAATATATCTATTCCCATATGATGAAGGAAAATGACCCATGAAGTCAATGTCCCAACAATCAAAAACTTCAACCTCAAGGATGAAGTTATGTGGCATCTCATGTCTTTTACTGATCTTTCCTCTCCGGTGACATGTATCACAGCGTGTGATGAAACATAGTAGGCCACCAGAAACCAGCTTGAAGAACTTTGGAGACTGTTTTGAATGTGGCAAAGTGTCCAGCATACTCTGAGACATGACAGTGAAACATGACTTCTGGAACCTCTGCTTTTGCTAAGCAACTCCTGTAACTCCCATCAGCACAATGTCTGTAAAGATATGGCTCATCCCAGAAGAATCTCCTAAGTTCTCTCAAGAACTTCTTTGCATATCCTTGAAATCACGTGGTTCATCCTCTGGAGTAAGATAATTGGCAATATCAGCATATCAGGGTCTATGGGGATCAGTAATGGCATACACAAGCTCTGCAAAAGCTGTTGCTAGGCTTGCACAAATCGCAGCCAATGTCTGAGATTGGTGACGAGCGTCACCATGCTGGGTGACAGTCTTCACTGGCTTCGTGAATAAACAGGATCGTGAATCTGCTTTGTTGGTGATGAGCGTCACCCCCCACGTGTCGCTCGTCACTGCCCTGGAGTTGCGAGAACTCTGCAGATTTTCAATACTTTCTTCCTGGAATCGAGTTTCTATCAGATACACATTCTCCTCAGGCAAGAAATCATTGATTGGCACGTCATCTTCAATCCTGATACTGGAGAGATGATCAGCAACTCCATTCTCAACTCCTTTCTTGTCTTTCACTTCCATGTCAAATTCTTGAAGAAGCAGAATCCATGTCAACAGCCTTGGCTTTGCATCCTTCTTCTGCATCAGATACTTCAGTGCTGAATGGTCTATGTGGACCTTGGATCCAACAAGGTACAGGCGAAACTTCTCAAAGGCAAAGACTATATCTAACAATACCTTCTCAATTGTTGCATAGTTCTTCTGAGCTTCATCCATTGTCCCACTGGCATAGTAGATTGCGTGTAGCTTCTTGTCTTTCCTCTGTCCCAGCACTGCTCCTACTGCGAAATCACTGGCATCACACATCACCTCAAAAGGTAAATCCAAGTCTGGTGATTGCACAATAGGAGCTGTCACTAAAGCTTGTTTGATCTGGTCAAAAGCAGACTTGCATTCTTCTGTGAATTCAAACTTCACATCTTTGCACAGGAGAGCAGTAAGAGGTCTTGCAATCTTGTTTAAATCCTTGATGAATCTTCTGTAGAACCCAGCATGACCCAGAAAACTCCTCACTTCTTTGACTGAATCAAGTGCTTGCAGACTTGCCATCACTTCAACTTTTTCCCTATCCACTTCTATGCCATCTCCAGAGACTCTGTGACCAAGAACAATGCCATCTTGTACCATAAACTGACACTTCTCCCAATTCAAAACTAAATGCTTCTCTTCATATCTCTGCAGAACTGCACACAAGTTGTCCAAACATCTCTTGAAGGAAGAACCATAAACTGAGAAGTCATCCATGAAAACCTCCATAAACCTCTCAATTATGTCAGTGAAGATCGACATCATGCATCTCTGGAAGGTTGCAGGACCATTACACAGTCCAAAAGGCATTCTGTGATATGCAAAGATGCCATAAAGACAGGTAAAGGTGGTCTTATCCCGAACATCTGGATGGATGCGGATCTGAAAGAAGCCTGAGTTGCCGTCAAGGAAGCAGTAATACTTGTGATTTGCCAGCCTCTCAAGCATCTGATCGATGAAAGGTAGAGGGAAGTGATCTTTCCTTGTGGCTGCATTCAGCTTCCTGTAATCGAAGCACATCTTGTGTCCTGTCACAGTTCTGGTTGGAATCAGCTCATCCTTGTCATTCTTCACCACTGTAACTTCTCCTTTCTTAGGCACCACGTGTACTGGACTGACCCAAGCACTGTCTGATATGGGATAGATGATCCCAGCTTGCAGCAGCTTCATGATCTCCTTCTTGACCACATCCTGCAGGTTCGGATTCAGTCTCCTATGGTGCTGCACTGATGATTTCGATTCATCCTCCAAATGTATTTTATGCATGCACAAGTCTGGAGAAATTCCTGAAATATCATCAAGAGAATAGCCAAGAGCTTTGCAAAATCTGCGCAGCTTACTTAGCAGAAGAGTGAGCTCTGCATTGTTCAATGAAGCATTAACAATAACATGATAAGTGGAGTTTTCTCCAAGAAAAGCGTAACTTAGTCCTGCATGGAGCTGTTTAAGCTCAACTTTTGGTGCTTTTGGTGCACTCCTATCACCCATTGCAGCAGCTTTCGCTGATGTGGTGACCAGCTCATCCTGTGCAACCAGTTGCATCACATGTGCAGTAGCATAAATCATCTTTGTGTAGCCAGTAGCAGCAACATCCAGATGCTCATACTCTGCTGTAGAAGTGGTTAACGCCCTCTCCAAGGGGTCTTCTGATCTCATCTCTTGAAAGATCTGATCAGCAAGGTTGGTAAGAACATCCACATAGAATGTCTGTCCATCTATGGTTGGCCTCTTCATCAGCTTGTCCATTTCGAATTGCATCACCAAATCACCAACATTCAGCTCAATTCTTCCTTTTCTGACATCAGTAATGGCTCCTGCAGTAGCCAGGAAAGGTCTGCCAAGAATCAGAGGGTCTTTGGGTTCTTCTCCATACTATAGAACCACAAAATCTGTAGGAATCATGCAATCTTCTACTTTGATAGGAACATCCTCTCTCACACCTTCAGGAACTCTGACAGAGCTGTCAGCTAGGACAAGGGATATCCTTGTTGCCTTAAAATCAGTAATCCCAAAGCTCTTGGCAACATAATGAGGCATCAGGTTCACACTAGAACCAAGATCACACAATGATCTCTCAAGTCTGTCAGAAAATATTGTGCAGTCTAAAACAAAGCTCCCTGGGCCTGAAAGCTTCTCTGGTACTCTGTTCTGAATCACTGCACTGACTGGCTCGTTGATCATCATTGCTCCTGCCTCTGAGCTCAAGTTGTTGGTCACCATCCTCTTCACATATCTCCTTATAACAGGACTAATCCTCACAGCATCAATCAATGGAATCTCAAGGACCAACTTATCCATGATAGCCTTGCATCTGGCATCTTCAAGCTCCTGTTTTGACTTCTTAGGATGCTTAGGAAAGGGTACCTTAGGCTTATACACCGTTTCTTTAGCATTGTTTGAAGTCTCAGGCCAAGCAGCTGTAGATTGCTGTGGGTGACGAGCGTCACTGGACTGGTGACGATTGTCACTGGTTTGTGAAGAAATCGGGTAGGGGGTTTTCAAAGCGGGTGACGAGCGACACCCCTCCTGGGTGACGATCGTTACCCGTGGTTTTTCAGCAGGAATTTCACCATCTTCATACTCTTCAAGTCCAACGAATTCTCTTGAGCTCAAGTCCTTCTGCAACACTAGTTGCAGGTTCTTTCCACTCCTCAATGTGATGGCAATCACTTGATGTTTGGGATTAGCATCTGTCCTTCCAGGAAGGAATCCTTCTTGCCTCTGAACATCTCTTGCAGTTTGAGCAACTTGAACATCCAACTTCTTCATATAAGAGTTCAGACTCTCAATTTTCCCATTCAGGTCCTGATACAGCAAATCCATCTTGCCATTGAAGTCTACTGTCAGCTTCTGCTGTCCCTCTAGGAGTTGTTCTAACATAGCTTCCACCTTGTTGTCTTGTGGAGGTGCAGCTTGATGGGAAGGAGAACCATAGTTCATGTTGAAGTTGCTGCTGTTCTGGTAAGTAATATGATCATGGACCATACTAAAGAAGGACTTGTAGCCGAGGAAGGATATGAAGATGACAAAGACACTGAAGTTGAGGAAGCCCTTCCTAAAGGCCCAATGTTTGAAATTGAGGAAGCCTTTCCTAAAGTGGAGCAGTATGAACCTGATGGAAATAAGCTTGTAGCTGAGGAAGCAGCTCGTCCTGGAGTTAATATTAAGCGAAAATGGAGAAGACATGATCCTAAACCTCCCTGGTTTTTTATCCAAGAATATCAACAAATGGACTAGTGGTTCATATGCACTCTTTTTCCCTTACCTTTGGTTTTGTCCCAATGGGTTTTCCAAGGAAATTTTTTAATGAGGCTTATGGATCACTTTCACATCATCCATTTGTTAATCAAGACCCAAAGGCCCATATCAATTTGTGGCCACGAAATAAGGAGTTCAAGGGTCATATTTTTATGTTCAAATTTGTTTAATTTTCTTGTTATTTCCTAGACAAGTCAAGGAGCATGTTCCAAGACTTGTTTCTTTGTTTTCTACTTCTTTTCTTCTCTTTACAATCCCCCCTTGTACTCTTGACGAAAATCATCTAAATTTTTTATTCAAAACCTTTTTAAAGTAGATCATCTCTTTGGTGTGTAATATCCAAAAAAATCCTGGTAATTTTATGGTGTGTAATATCCTTAAGATTATCAGTTAGGTTTTCAAGAGACTTTCACATCTTATGTTAACTTCCCTCTCAAACTTCTTCCATCAATTCCCCTTCTATATTTCGCTCATCCCGCTTCAAACCTCTCCATCGTCATCTGGAATCCTTCATCATTTCACAACAGATTCCTTCAGTGCTGGTTTAGCTTTCAAAGTCAAAGATCTCAGGGAGAATCATATTATTTGGTATCAGAGCAAGCTTTGAAAGTTAAGTGTTCTATCTATTTTATTTTCATAATTTTCCTTCATATTTTCGTTTTATATTTTTACTTTATTTTAATTTTGCTGCAATTTTTCTTGTTTGATTTTTTATTATCTCTTTTCGAATTTGCATTTTAAAAAAAAAAGTTTTCTGTTCATCTGATCATTTTGGCAAATTTTGGCTGTTCATCTTCTCATTTTTAGTTGTGATTTTTGCTGGGAACTTTTTACTGGTGTTTTTGTTTCTTTTAATTATAGGATGGAGTCTAAACTAGAAGATAAACTCAGTGAAAGCAACAAGTTTATGTTCAAAGGAATCATCAATCAGATGAAAGAGTTGATGGACGTCAAGATAGAGAAGGAGTTCCCAAGGAGAAATCAAGCAACAAAAGGAAAAGCTGCAAGCCATGAAGATCTGAAGCCCATGAAGCCAGACAAAACTCAGAGCAAACCACATCAAGCTTCTCACACTCCTAACTCAAAGGTTTATTTTAATTTTCATTATCAAACTCCTAATAAAATTCAACTCAACTCTTTTTCAGGAGAAGGAGACTACTTAAAGTCGGAGAAAGACCTTGATGATTGGTTCTACAACGATCACATCTTGAGGGAGCATAGATTTGATTATGCTATCAGTTTCCTTACTGGAAAAGCCCATAGATGATGGATAAAAGAAAAAGATGAGTGCTGGTCTTACAATGAACCAAGAATCACCACTTGGAGAGAATTTAGGAAACTATTGAGGATTAAATATGCTCCAAAGGATCAGAAAGATCAGAAGCACACGCCTATCTACTGCCAAGAAAGAGCTGAAACAGGTACTCTTGATGAGCACACGCCCAAAGGAGAAAAGCCAAAATCAGCAAGCTTTGCAATAGAGCTAAAATAGGATGTACTTCCTGAAAACAAGAAACAATAAATTGTTTCAGCTTCTAAAGAGGTACAAGCTAAACTTTCTCCATGTGTTTTTGATAATTCCATGACTGTATTGATGCACTTGTCTTGTCCAAAGGAAGCTGAATTCGGTACATGAACAAAAGGAGCTGAAACTATCCAAATAGAAGAAATGGCAGCTTTGGTGATTATTGTTTCAGAACAGCAGCATGGCCAACAAAAATATGAGGAGAACAATGTTCAAATAATTATTGGAAAACAGATAAGTCCTCACCATGATTATCTTGTTCTTAATAATTCCATAATGAGAATAATACACTTGTCTTGTTCAAGAGATGCTGAAAAAGAACAGGAGCATGGCAAAGGCGTTGAAGACACTTTGATGGTCAAAGATAAACCACCAGATACAACATACAAGCCAAAACCAAGCAAATACCAAAAATGAGGTATTCCTCTAACCCTTTGTAATTACATTTGTACTGATTTGATCTATTCTCTTGCAGATAAAATGGATTTGAGGTCAAATCGTTTTCAAGAGGGAGTGGATGATATGATCATCGACCATGCTAAAGAAGAACTTGTAGCCGAGGAAGGATATGAAGATAACAAAAACACTGAAGTTGAGGAAGCCCTTCCTAAAGGCCCAATGTTTGAAATTGAAGAAGCCTTTCCTAAAATAGAGCAGCATGAACCTGATGGAAATAAGCTTGTAGCTGAGGAAGCAGCTCGTCATGAAGTTAATCTTAAGCCAAAATGGAGAAGACATGATCCTAAACCTCCCTGGTTTTTGATCCAAGAATATCAACAAATGGACAAGTGGTTCATATGCACTCTTTTTCCCTTACCTTTGGTTTTGTCCCAATGGGTTTTCCAAGGAAGGTTTTTAATGAGGCTTATGGATCACTTTCACATCATCCATTTGTTGATCAAGACCCAAATGCCCATTTCATTTTGTGGCCACGAAATAAGGAGTTCAAGGGTCATACTTTTATGTTCAAACTTGTTTAATTTTCTTGTTATTTCCTAGACAAGTCAAGGAGCATGTTCAAAGACTTGTTTATTTGTTTTCTGCTTCTTTTCTTCTCTTTATAATCCCACCTTGTACTCTGGACGAAAATCAACTCTCTTTTTAATTGAAAACCTTTTTAAAGTAGATCATCTCTTTGGTGTGTAATATCCAAAGAAATCCTGTTAATCTTATGGTGTGTAGTATCCTTAAGATTATCAGTTTGGTTTTCAAGAGACTTTCACATCTTTTGTAAACTTCCCTCTCAAACTTCTTCCATCAACTCCCCTTCTTTATTTCGCTCATCCCCTTCAAACCTCTCCATCTTCATCTGGAATCCTTGATCATTTCACAACGGATTCCTTCAGTGCTGGTTTAGCTTTCAAAGTCAAAGATCTCAGGGAGAATCATATTAGTAAGATTTCTGGAACTCTGTCTTCTGGAACTGAGGCTTGGGTGTGTAACCAGGCGAGCTATGATTCCCTGTGAAGGTACTCTTCAGATTATTGTTGTTGTAGCTTCTGTTCCATTGCTGATTCACATACCTTTGACCCTGAAATCCTCCAGCATTGATGAAATTCACATCTTCCTGCTCAATCGCCTTTGGATTTTCGAAAGCCTCTACCTCTACAGCAAAATGGACTGACTTCTTTCCCACCAAGAGGCTGTGCATACTGTACAACTTAGCCTTGACTTCAGCAATCTGATATCCATCATTCAACCCAGCTTGTTTCATCCTCTGAAAATCTGCATTCTAGGTGCTTTTTCTGCTGGCCAAGTTTTTAATCAGAGTTATTGCAGCTTTTGGAAGGTTGGTGTTGAAGTTCACAGCTTTAGCAGCATCTAATGCCATCTGATACTTCCAGTCAATGCCTCTGAAAAAAATCCCAAGCAGGTGCACCTGACTGAAACCATGATGAGGACAGTCCCTTTGATAAGACTTGAATCTCAACCAAGAAGCTTTAAAAGCTTCAGTAGGACCTTGGGAGAATGATGCAATTTTCGTCCTCAGGTCCACTGATCTAATGTCATCATAAAAATTGTTCAAAAAAGCATTCTTGGTGCTCTCCCAAGTGGTCAGCAAACCAGGCTCAAGTTGCTTCAGCCAATATGCAGCATCTCCTCCAAGTGAGTAAGGGAAAAGCTTACAGAACAAAAAGTCATAGCTAACTCCATTAGCTTTGACACTTGAAGCCAAATCCTCAAACCTCTTAATATGATCCTTAGGATGCTCATGAGGTAAGCCATGGAAAGGATGCTGTCCCACCAGCTGATAATAAGCAGGCTGGAGCTCAAAATCATTCCTCTGGAAAGCAGGAGGGCGGATTGCAGCTCTGTTGGCATAGAACTTATCAGATCTGTTGTAATCCTCTAGAGTCCTCTGAATAAAACGCCCAGCAGCATTGTTAGCAGCAGCAGGAGCTCCAGTGTCTTGTGCCACTGGTTGAACTGCCTGTTCAACTATGACATTTCCAACTTGATCCAGTCTCTGCCCTTCTTCATTCCTCCTGATCCCCTCTCTGTCAACAAAGTGACCTTCTGCATCTTCAACCAAGATCAGTGGAGCAACCATTGTAGACTGTTTCTTAGTTTTCCTGATGGTCCTCTCCAACTTAGCGAGTTCGTCGATGCTCAAAGTCACAAGCTCCTTCTCTTTGTTGCTTCTGGTACTGCGATTAGGCATACACCTGAAACCAGCACAATGAAAAGTGGCAGAAAGTTAGTAAACAAATTAAAACTTAGACAAAATCCTAATACTATAAATCGATAGGCAGCTATTACTCCCCGACAACAGCGTCAAAAACTTGATAAGGCTCAGGTTTTACCCAAATAAAACTACTGCAAGTGTACAGCAAAGCAGTTGTAGTATAAGGGGTTATCAAATTCCAAGGGAGTATGTAAACTACACTACAGAATTTAAGTTCGGATTAAGCTAAGCGATCAGTAGTGTATGTAATGCGAAATAGCTAAAAACAATTAAAGCAAGCGAAATTTGATTAATCTAAGACTCAGAAGACTAAAAGCGCTAAGTCAGGACAATTCGCAGGTTGAATCCGAGAATGTAGAATGAATGAAATCAGGAATGATTAAGAACCTTCTTGAACATGAATCACAAATTTATAACTAAACAATTCTTATTGCCGAAGTTAACTATGTCTAAATCACAGAGTTTCAAATCTCTTTGCAAACCCTAACAACCTAAACATGCAGTAATGATCAGGTTCAATTGTTCACAAAACTCCTAAGCCAAATCTCTTTGCACTAAGTCATTTTGATCATCTAATGCTAGATCAGGTTATCAATAATGTTCTCACATCTATTAAACAACATAGGTTTCGAAATTCCAGATGATGTGTCTAAGAAAATTGGTTTTAAAGCAAGCACAAATGAAGAGCCACCAGATATTCCTAACATGTAGCGATTTCTACAAACTCATCATCAAACCTTGAAAAGCCCTAACTTAACTAGCAGATAACTCAGACATGATCATATAATCACAAAGCATAGCTGAATAAAATTGCATTAAAGAGAAAGAGTAAAAGTTAAAGGGGTATGCAATCTTCTCAAAAGAGTACAGGATCTGTCTCCCCAAAAAGCTCTGAATAAATCTTTCTCTAAAGCTCTCTGAATTCTAAAATCTAAGATATGAGATCAAAGCCAATGATGGGTGAAAACCTAATATATAGAAGCTAAAACACGAGCTGGAACACTTTTATAAATACTAGAACTTCTGGGCCAAAACTGTAGATAATCCTCCATCTTTTAAAAACAAGCAACGATCCTTCCCATCTACGGGTGACGAGCGTCACCCTTGAGTGGTGATGAGCGTCACCCAGTTCTAAATTCGACTTCCGAGTTGTACAATGCGTGGCTGTATCTTGCAATGCTCCAAAAAGCTCCATAATCTCCAATTGTGCTCCGGACATGCTATAACCGACAAAGAATCTACTAGGACTCTAAAAAGACCAAAAGACTGTATAAAAAGGACATATATCATGGTTAAAAACCATAAAAACCATGATATATCACACTGTAGCATTGAGTTTATCAATCCAAATGGGGATATTTAAAATAGTAAGAATGCAGTAAAAGTCTTTATTCAAGCAGGAATAGAAAATATTAAAGTCTAACATCCTTAAGAATCAAAGCAAACTTGAAGCAAACACTTAACAAGAGCAAGCAACAAGCAAAAGATCAAGACCAAGCAAGATAAGACTAGGGAGCTAAGCAATTTCGAAAATCTCAATAAACAAAGAAAGACAGTATTCAAGATTGGATAATTGATATTAGGGAACCTTCTACTCAATCCATGATGCTGACAAACTCACACATGGCTATTCCATATGCATATAATTCATTTATATGACTAATCCAATCTCTTGGTTTCAATCACTTCGCTAATCATCAAGTCAATAACTAATTCCCATTAGTGAAATGATAAACAGCAAACATTAAGACAAATAATCAATCCTATATTACCAAACTACTCCCTAGACAGTCAATCCCTTGAGCAAGGATAAGCAATTCTCTTACATTGCAATTCATGCATTTCAGCAAACACTTGGTGGGCATAAATTGAGTCTATGATCCTAATCAACTTAGCTAAGGCTAATCAGGAATTAAACACAGTAATTAAGAAAGGAAATGGAAGAATTAACATTAAGACATCATGAATCAAACATTAAATTCCCTAAATATAACACATCTCAAATTCCTAAATCAACTACTCACTAATCATCAACAAAACCATCAAATCCATAAGGAAAAGATAGCTAATCATAATTAGGGAGAATAAATAAGAAGATAAATGCAAACTTGTATTAAAAGCAAGCAAAGATTCAAAACTACAAAATCTGATTAAGAACAAAAGAGGAAAGAACTGCTTGATAAAGAGACTATCCCAAAAATTTGGGATTTTAAGTATTTATAGGATCGTAAACAGAGTGGCAAACTTGTAAATAAATGGACTTCGGATGGGGGGTATGTCGAGCTGGGTTGCTCGCTGTTGATGCACAATATGCTTCCTCGGGTGCCTGATGTCGTGCTGGCTCGTGCGACGTCGGAGCTCAACACGACTTCTGGTAGCTTCTTGATAAATATGTCGTGCGACATCTATGCACGACGTGGGTGTTCCTGTGACTTGATGTCGTGCTGGCTTGTTCGACATCAATGCTCGATGTAAACTCTCTCCTTCTTGGGTGGAAGATATTGCACGCCACCACTGCTCGATATCTCAGTGTAGAGCTGGAAGCTCGATATTAGATCTTGATGTTGACTCCAAAATGTACTCCTTGGCTCCTCTTGCTTCTCCTTGATTTGGAAAACTCCTTAAACCATTCCCAAGCTTCCACCATGTCTCCAAAGGCTTCATACGTACTTAAAAACATTCCTTATGCAAAGAAAATGAAAACTACAACCTAAATGCAACCCAAGACTAAAACCAAAGGAAAATAGGACAAAGGCAAAGGAAAACATGCAAGAGAAGACTAAAGCATGATCTAAATGCAAGCTTATATATTATGAGAGATATCAACACCCCCACACTTGCCTTTTTCTTGTCCTTAAGCAAACAAGAACAAATAAAAAAGTGAGGTTTGAAAGTGGGAACTAAAAACTAAAGGTGCCAGTGGAAAAATTGATGCAATGCCCAAGTTAAAGGTTCTAAGGTGCATAGAAATTGTTCTACTCAAAAAGCTTTAGCCATATCTATCATAACAAATAATGAATTCAAGCTTAGCCTACACAAGCATTCAAATCAACCAACTCTTTAAAATTCATTAATGGTAACCAATGGATCATGTTTGTGCAAATTAAGAGAAAACAGTTGGTTTGAGGTATAAGGTTATGAGATGAAAATGATCTCTTGCAATAAAGGCTCGAAGATTCAAGAGATCACTCAATGAAATGATTCCATATTAGGCAAAATGCTAAAGGTAAAAGCACACTTATGCATGCAAGTTAAAGCTCTCTTCTACCCATTTTACCCAAAGATGGACCAAAGATGCAAACTACAACCTAAATTCAACTTAATTTTAAAAATAAAGGAAAATGGGACAAAACAAAAGGAAAAAATGCATGAGAAGACCCAAACATGAACTAAATGCAGTTTAAATGATATAAATATATGATATATCAATATTCCCGCACTTGCCTTTTGCTTGTCCTTAAGCAAATAAGAACAAATCAGAGAATGCGGTTTGGAGGTGGGAGATCAAAACTAAAGATGTCAATGGAAAAACTGATTCAAAGATGCATAGCTATTGCTCTACTTCAAAAGCTTTAGCCCTACCCAACATAACAAACAATGAACTCTAGCTTAGCCTACACAAGCATTCAAATCAACCAATTCTTTAACATTCTTTAATGGTAACCAATGAATCAAGTTTGTACAAATCAAGAGAAAACATTTGGTTTGAGGGATAACTTTATCAGATGAAAATGATCTCATGCAATAAAAGCTCAAAGATTCAAGGGATCACTTAATGAAATGATTCCATCTTAGGTAAAATTCTAAAGGTATGAGCACACTTATGCATGCAAGTTAAAGCGTCTCTTCTACCCTTTTTACCCAAAGATGGACAAAAGATGCAAACTACAACCTAAATGCAACTTGAGTTTAAAAACAGAGGAAAATGGGACAAAAGCACAGGAAAACAGGCATGGGAAGACCACAACATGAGCTAAATGCAGTCTTAAATGATATAAATATATGATATATCAACACCCCCACATTTGCCTTTTGCTTGTCCTCAAGCAAATAAGAACAAATGAGAGAATGAGGTTTGAAGGTGGGAGCTCAAAACTAAAGATGTCAATTGAAAAACTGATTCAATGCCCAAGTTATAGATTCTAAGATGCATAGAGATTGCTCTACTTCAAAAGCTTTAGCCATACCCATCATAACAAACAATGAACTCTAGCTTAGCCTACACAAGCATTCAAATAAACCAGCTTTTTAACATTCTTTAATGGTAACCAATGAATTAAGTTTATGCAAATCAAGTGAAAACATTTGGTCAAAGGGACATAGTTATGAGATTAAAATGATCTCATTCAAATAAAGATTCAAAAATTCAGGGGATCACCCAATGAAAAGATTTTATCTTAAGCAAAATGCTAAAGGTAAAAGCACACCTATGCATGCAAGTAAAAGCTCCCTTCTATCCTTTTTACCCAAGATGAACCTAATATTTTATAAATTTCTATTAAAACTCCTAAATCTACCCTTTCCCACAGCACTTCCCATCTGCTTCTTGATATGTGGGGGAAACTCCTTCTTCTTTGCTTGTGTGGTTGACTTCTTTTGGAACTTGCTCTTCCTTGTTGTTGTTGGCGCCATTTTGCATCACCTTTGGTGGATTGCTTTGTCTGATTTCTCCTTTTGGATGACCTTTGTAAGCATTTCTGTTGTTGGCACCTTCTCTTCCTCAACACTTAGAGATTTCTTCCTTATTAACGTAACCACAAAATAAATTGCTTTCCTCATACTACCAATCCCATACTTCTTCTTCTTCTCAAAAGATATAAACATTTAAGGCTTCAACCACTTACAATACCGTTTCCCAATCTCCTAACCTAGTACCAAGCTCAAAATGCAAGCTGGTATCTATAAGAGAGCTTCTCTTTGCCAGGCTTAATCCTAACACTTTTTGCCAAGATAAAATCGAACATGATGCAATGCAAGGCCTCACAACTCTCACAATAGTGTTTAGGTTCAGAAAGAAGGATTGGTTTAGGGTGTGGTGATACAGAGGTTTTATCTCTTCTCAATCACCTTCCATACTAATCAGTTGTAGTATAGCATAGGGTTTTCATTAATCCAAAGGAGTTATGAATAGATGCCAATAGAATTATGAGCAAAAAGCTTTAAGTCAAGTCCACTCAAAGAAGAGAGTGTTTAAACTACTAGACTATCAACCTAAGTGAACCAAGAACCAAGCACAACTTCGAGAAAGTAATACTAAGCAATGATCCAAAGCAAAACAGAGCAACAAAAACAGAGCACTAAAGCAAATTCGAAATTCAATAAGAGAAAACAAGCTCCTAGATGTGATTATTGATTTTGGGGAATTCAAAGGCAAGACAAGGCTGTTTCAAACATCATTGACAATGCAAACAAGCAAGCAATGCTGATTCCTAGGCATAGAGTTCACAACCAAGCAAGTTAAGTCCAATCTCTGCATAAATAACCCTTTGCTAATCATTCTGACAAGAACTAACTCTCATTAGTGCTAGAACAACCAACAAGCATGCAAACCCAACTCTATTCAAGCCAAAATGCTTCTCAGATAGTCAATCTCATGAGCTAAGACTAGTAAATCGTCTATCAAACAAGATCAGTATTTCATCAAACACTTGGTGGATAAGATGAAGCCTAAATCTAGATTCATGTGATCAAGATAAATCTATCCTAAACACAGATTAATAGAGAGGAATCAACCTAATTAAACACTAACAAACCCTAATCAAGCCTCTAAATTCCCCTAATCTACCACATCTAAGAACCCTAATAGGACTACTAACTCATCATCATGGACAACACCAAATCACAAGAGGAAATGATGTTAAACATGATTAAGAGGGAGAATAGAGAAGATTTAAAGATGCAAAAACAAAACTTTAGATTAAAAAGAAGATCTTCTCTTACAAAGATGAAGGAACACTTAAGAAACAAAGCAAGATCAAGACTTGTCTAAAAACCATTAGTTCAAGCCTATTTATACTAAATGCCAAAGTTATAAATGAAGATGATCGATGCTGATCTTCTGAAAGCATAGGGGTACATACCAAGGCCATCTGAAAGCTCTGTAAAGGTTGCTGTGAACTTCTGCTTGCCAAGTCTGACGGATATACATTCATCTCCATTGTGAAGCTCACCCTCTTCATAACTCAGCACTTGAAAAGTGGAGAGAAACTGAATGGTGAGATGCTGGTAGGATGATAGCGCCAGCTCCATGAACTGGCCAAGCCCCATCTCTTCAAAGATTGTTTTGCAATCATCATAGATCCTAAGCGCCTTCATTGTGGGGATGCAATGGTACCTTGTAGCTTTGAAGGTACACTGGTTAAAGAGCTCTAAAAATTCCATTGCACTTGGTTGCTTGTTTGGGACTTTTTTTACAACCTTGTCCTTCCCTTTGTCCTTGGACTTGGTAGCCTTGCTTTCCACTACCCTTTTTCCAGGAGCCTTTGAGGATTGTCCATCAGCAACACTCATCTTCTGCAATGAATCTTCTGAACAACCCATCATATCCCTTCTTGTAGAGATAAGGTTCATCCCAATAATAGTGAGACACATCTTTGAAGAACTTCTTCTTGTGGTAAGGGTCAAGATTTATTGGTTCTTTACCCATAGCCAAGTAGTTGGCAAAATCAGAATACCAAGGCAGCTCTTCTTCTTGTAAACTCATCACCTCATCCTTCCTTACTTCCAATGCACTCAACTGCTTTTGGTAGAATGTCATTGATAGGGATAAAGTCATCAATCCTTAACCTTGAGAGGTGACCAGCCACCCTATTTTCATTGAATTTCTTATCCACAATCTACATATCAAATTCCTGCAACAGTAGTATCCATCTGAAGAGTCTTGGTTTAATATCCTTCTTGGCATCGATGTGCCTTAGTGCAGCATGATCAGTGTAAACTATCACCTTGGACCCAACCAAATAACTTCTGAACTTCTCAAATGCGAAGACCACTGTAAGAAGCTCCTTCTCTGTTTTGGCATATCTGGTTTGACCTTCATCTAATGTCCTACTAGAATAGTAGATGACATGCAGCTTCTTGTCTACTGTCTGTGATATTGCTGCATATTTCATGTATTTTGCATATATATAAGTTAGTTTCTCATGCATTTACCTTGCACTTTAGGCTAGTTTGCATCACATTAGGTCCTAGAGTATTCTTGCACCAGCATATGCATATTTCTTGCATTTTGCATCGCATTCACGTTGTTTTCAGCTACTTTGGTGTCTTGGAAGATTCGTGCACGTGCTAAGGCTCGTGAGGAGACTCGTGGAAACTTGGAGAATTCAGGAATTCTTGGTAAGGATCAGAGATCGAGAAGCGGATCGAGCATGGCCGGTCGATCTAGATGAGATCGATCAGAAGATCGAGTAGCCCATCCGATCCAAGGGAACAGATCGAGACCAAGATCGAGTGAAGAGATCGATCAAGGAGTACGGACGTAAATGACGCCATGCAGAGCGAGAGTCAGATCGAGTCAACCACTCGATCCTCCATATATCAACTCCAAGATCGAACGAAGCACCCGATCCATCAAAGAAGATCGATACACAGATCGAGCTGAGACCGCGATTCCCGAAGACGATCGTGTGAGATGCTCGATCTCGAGGTCGATCCCAGGCTACTTTAACCATTTTTAACTTTAACCTAGAGGCTAGTCTACCTTTCCCAAACGCCATGGTAGTTTAGGGGACTAGTTAGGCCGTGTGTTTGAAATCTAAGTTTTATGCCCTTCAATCTCTTTTTCCGCCAAACGCCATGGGTCTGGAGGAGAGAATGAAGGAGTGATCCATAACACATGCCATGGATGGATCTTGTTTTGTTTTCAAGACCTAGGGAATCTCACAAAGTGAGTAGATCTAAAGTTTTCAAACCAAGCTTGAACCTTTGACACCCTTGAACATGAATCTCAACCCTGGACCCTCTTTCTTAGTATTTTCGCATCTCTGTTAATCATTCGCCTGCTATTTGTTCGCATCCTGGTCATTAGATTCATTTCTGTTGAACTTTTAGACGAGATCGACCGTTGTTGCTCGATCTAGTGGTCGATCCTGTGGTCGATCCACTAGTCGATTTTTATTAATTCATAGCTTTGCATTTTAATCATTCTGTCTGTTCCTCGTGGTAGTTCACTCGTTTTTAGTATTTTTAAAACAGTTTTTGCTTTGCATTTGACTGTTGCATCTAGTTTTTAGGATTTTTACAAAACCGTTCATCATTTGCTTAGCTTTGCATGATCCTTGCATTCTCATTGCACTTTCTAGCTCCTAGGTTGGATTGATTCCTCTTGCACTGTAGATCGAATAGTCTACTCGATCTGCCACTCGATCCAAGCTTAAATCGATCCCTGAATCGATAACATGGCTCGATCGTGAGGACTTAGCCACCATGCCAAAAATCAAGGAACGAGAGGTGTTATCGATCCAAGAGTCGATTCAATCCGAATCGAGTCCCAAATCAAGCAACCCTCTCGATCCAAGCCATTATGGACATGAGATCAAGTCCTAGATCGACCAAATGGACTCGATCTCGTGCCGAGGTAACAATTCCTTTTCCCTCTTTTCTATTTTCCCTCCGGTTTTTAAATTCAAAAAGTGGTCATGGCAAGCATCTTTGATCATGAAAGATGTGTCTTGACCACAGCTTTTGTCAGAAAACCACTTCTTTTACCCATGGTTTTGTGTTTTGTTAGCCTTTATATATTTTCAACTACTTTCACACTCTCTCATTTCTGTTTTCGCGAATTCTAAGGCAAAAGAGAGTGTGAGTTCTTTGTTTTCAACTACTTTTACCCATGGTT
Source organism: Thlaspi arvense (assembly GCA_911865555.2). Lineage (NCBI taxonomy): Eukaryota > Viridiplantae > Streptophyta > Magnoliopsida > Brassicales > Brassicaceae > Thlaspi > Thlaspi arvense. Next base: position 26,374,021 of record OU466858.1, on the reverse strand, counting down.
TTGTGTTTTGTTAGCCTTTATATATTTTCAACTACTTTCACACTCTCTCATTTCTGTTTTCGCGAATTCTAAGTCAAAAGAGAGTGTGAGTTCTTTGTTTTCTAAAGGCTAACAGCATCTTTTTCAATCCTTGCAAAAGGTATTTTCGAGTCTTTAAGAAAATCTTCAAGAAAATTTCCTTTTTTTTTATTCGCTTTGATTGTTTTAGATGCTAGGGCGGTTTGAATTTTTAAAAATAGCTTGATAATAGGAAAAATTCTAGATTTCTCTATATCTCTAGATATGATTCTCTATTATCTTGTTATAATTTTTATAAATCCCCCAAAATTCTAGGGTATTGGTTATAAGTTTTCTTTCTTGCTTCTCTCTTTCTCTCTACAATCGCCGATATGCTTATCATCTTGCCTGAGAATCTTATTTCAGGCACTATGGCCCCTAAAAGAACAAGAGAGGAGACAACACAAGAGGGAGACAATCAAGAAGTGGTTGTTCGAGAGAGGGTCCGATGGTCTAAAGAGGAGAAACGAGACAACGAGCGGATTCAAAGGCTGAAGTTCGAGCCGACAATGTTTGCGGACAGAGGATTGCTGTCTAAGATGGGGATTTTGGAGGATTTTGATCAACTCCTCCAGAAGATAGGGCTGAGCTGTTTGTCACAGATGGATTGCCCAACCTTTCCCGAAGTGACAATCGACTTCCTTGCCACTCTGAAGTTTGCGTACGAGAACCCAAGCGTCCCAACTCCTTCTCAAGGCCGCCTCTCTTTCAAGATCAAACGTCAAGCCTTAAGCCTCTCAATCCCCGAGCTTTGTGAAGCATATGGTCTCGATGCTGCTGCCACAAAGGTTGAGTTTCCCTCCTTCACTCAAGCAAACAATTTTTGGGACCTCATAGCCAACGATGACTACAAAGCGAATACCGTAAAGGTCAAGTGGGTGAGGAGTCCAGTGCTGCGTTACACGTTGAAGCTGATTGCCAACATCTTCAGCGGACGCTCGGTAGCCGCCACGGTCACCAAGACAGAGCTTTGCTTCTTGTTCCAAGGCATTAAGCACATCGTGTGCAACCCGGATGAGAATGAAGATCCGTTAAAGATCAGCTAGGTGATGATGTGAACTACGGATGCATCCTGGCTGCTGCACGGGTGCAATACAAGGCGTATGCCTTGAGATGCAAGGCAAGCTCGTCACTTATTGGAGGCTTCCTCACGCCCTTATTCGTGCAAGCTGGTGTACCGCTTCAAGACTTCACTCCTGTCCCGGAAAGAGCTTTCATGGATGAGATATACCTAAGGAACACGGTTAAGAGGATTAAGGGGTCTAAAGGGTTTCGATCTTGGGGTTTTCTAAGTGTTTTAATGGCTATCTCTTCTAGGGTGTTGAGCTCTCAAAGCTTGAAGACTCTCACGCCAAGAGCTTCATGATCCGAGAGGTTCCTTACCTTGACAGGATTCAGGGACCTCGGAAGATCGCACCCTAGAGACTAGTTACCCCTTCCCAAAAGCCATGGAAGTTTGGGGGACTAGTTAAGCCACTCGTTTGAAATCTGTTTTCCTTGCCCTTCGACCTCTCTTTCCACCAAAAGCCATGGGTTTGGAGGAGAGGATGAAGGAGTGATCTATACCGAAAGCCACGGATAGATCTTGCTTAGTTTTCAAGGCTTAGAGATCCTCAACAAGTGAGTCGATTTAAAGTTTTCAACCCAAGGTCGAACCTTTGAAACCCCTGACCATGAATCTCAACCCTAGACCCTCTCTTTTAGCATCTTTACATCTTCTCTCGTCATTCGGTTGATCTTTGATAGCATCCTGGTCATTAGTTTTACTGGTCTTGCATTTTTAGACGAGATCGATTGTTATTGCCTGATCTAGTGGTCGATCTCATGGTCGATCCACTATTCGAATTTTAGTAATTCGAAGCTTTGTCCTTAAATTATTCTGTTTGTTTCTCATGGTAGTTTGATCATTCCTGGTAATATTAAAATAGTTTGCATTCCATTTAGTTGCTGAATCTAGCTTTTAGGGATTTTAAACAAACCTATCTTGTTTCGCTTAGATTTGCATTAGTCCTTGCATTCTCTTTGCATTTTCTATCATCCTAGGTGTGGATTGACTCTCTCTTGCATACTGTGCTACAACCTGTCTTGCATTTGAGTTTGATAACCTCATTGCATTCTCACCCTTGCAAAATAATTGATTATCAAATGGCGCTGTTGCCATCCTAAGATTGTTTAGAGAACATAGAGATTTGGGACTTCGCAAAGACTAAGTCTTTACCTTGTTTAAGTTACTAATCCTTCTACTCTCAAACGTGTGTTCTCAGGTATATGAATCTTCGTTCACGGGGAGATAACAATCTACTTCCACCTTTGGACAATATTCATCAGCTTGGTCATTCATGGCAAAGAAGAGTACGAGTACAAGCCAGAGCCTTTGAGGAGATTGATCAGCACGGTTTGGTTGACTTTGAAGCTATGACTGAACACGAGCATCCAGAGGGACCTCCTCCAGCTCACGGGGCAGTGGGAAGGGACAATGGAAACCCCCAACACGCGGCTAGACCCCCAAGGATCATAGGAGCCGGAGATGCTCCCAATGCTCATCACAATAGGTTTGGGATCACTCCTCCTCCTGTACAAAACAATAACTTCGAGATCAAGCCAGGTTTCATCTCCATGGTGCAAAACAACAAGTTCCACGGCTTAGAATGGAAGATCCCTTGGAGCACCTTGGCAACTTCGAGCAAGTATATGGGATGATCAAGATCAATGGCATATCCGAAGATGCTTTCAAGCTGCGTCTCTTTCTCTTTTCACTCGGAGACAAGGCTAGGCATTGGGAGAAGACCCTCCTACAAGGCATCATCACCTCATGGGCAGAGTGTAAGAAGGCCTTTCTCTCAAAGTTCTTCTCTAGCACCAGGACAGCACGGTTGAGAAGCGAAATCAGCGGCTTCACTCAACAAAACAACGAGACATTCAACGAGGCAATGGAGTGTTTCAAAGATTACACGATCCAATGTCCTCATCACGGTTTCAGCGAGGAGACCCTACTCAGCAGCATATACCGTGGAGCTTCACCAAAGATCAGGTTGTTGCTTGACACAGCTAGCAAAGGGAACTTCCTTGGTCAGGAGGTAGAAGAGGGTATGGAGCTGATAGAAAACTTGGCATTGAGTGATGGCAACTACGCTGAGGACTATGACCGTGCACCGAGAGGATCCGAGCTAGAGTCTCACAAAAAGGAGCTGAAATCTTTGCATGAGAAGATAGATCAGAAGCATGTTCACTTTGTTGGTGAAGCTGATGAGAATCAAGAGGAGCTTGAGTTGAGCCAGGAAGAAGCCAATTTGGTGGCGGGACAGAACAATTACAAACCTTAAGGCTACAACCAGAAAAACAATCTCTCCTACCGAAGCACCAACGTTGCCAACCCTAAGGATCAAGTGTACCCTGCTCAGCAAGCAAAACCTTTCATTCCTTACAACAAAGGTTTTCAGCCGAGTGGTGGTTTCCAAGGTCAAGGGCAAAACAACTTCCAAGGGCAAAATCAAAGTAACAAGGGTTACACGCCTAACTACCCTCCGGGCTTTGCACCTCAGCAGCAACAGCCGATGCAACAACAAGTTGATCCGGTTCAGGCAATGTTTCAACAGCTGATACAAGGGCAAGCTACTACAAACCAGAAGTTTGCGGAGATGAACACTCGTCTAGACTCGTCTCTCACTGACTTCTCCACTCAGATCACCAACTTAAACAACAAGATCAAGCAGCTAGAGAAGGGGAAAGCGAGTACAAGTGGTCAGAATAGTCTACCGGGCAAGTGTGAGCAGAATCCTAAGGAGTATGCTAACGCCATAACGTTGAGAAGCGGCAAAGAGCTAGAACCTCTGGTCTCTACTAAGAACAACGAGGACGTTGTAATTCAAGAGGGGGAGGGTAAGACTTCAGCTGATGATGAGATTAACTTTGACAACGTTTGGATCCAAGGGCCAAGAAGAGGAGACAAAGCAGTTGCTGAGAAGAAAGCTGAGCAAACTACTAAGGAGAAGAATGCTTATGTGCCTCCACCGTATGTACCTAAGCTGCCTTTTCCAGGCCGTTTCAAGAAGCAACTCATAGAGAAGCATAGAATCCTCTTTGAGAAGCATCTTAAGGACGTGGAGATCAAGCTACCTCTCGTTGACTGCCTTGCATAAATGCGCCAAATTCTTCAAAGACACTCTCGTGAAGAAGAATAAGGAAAGCAAGGAGGTGCTTGTTCTAAGTGAAGAGTGTAGTGCTGTGATACATAAGGAGATAGTCCCTAAGAAGTTGGGAGACCCTGGAAGCTTCACTATACCCTGCGCTTTAGGTCCTCTAGAGTTCAAGAGTTGCCTATGTGATCTCGGAGCTAGCATAAACCTGATGCCTCACTCCGTGGCTATGAAGCTTGGCTTTACTCGTTTCAAAGACTGTAGGATCTCGTTGGTACTGGCTGATAGAAGTGTGAGGCTACCAGTGGGGCTGCTTGAAGATCTACCGGTTCGAATCAGTGGTGTGAACGTGCCTACCGACTTCGTCGTGTTGGAGATGGATGAAGAGCCTAAGGATCCACTCATCTTAGGAAGATCATTCCTTGCAACCGCCGGGGCTATCATCAACGTCAAGAACGGGAAGATTGCCTTGCACTTGGGAAAGGATATAAGGCTGGATTTCGATATCAATGAGGTTCTGAAGAAGCCGACCATAGAAGGGCAAGCTTTCTACATTGAAACGATGGATGCCTTAGCGGATGAGTTGCTGGAAGAGCTGGCTCTGGAAGACCATCTGAAGCTGGCACTGACTAAGGAGCCAGGGAAGTTTGGCTATGTGGATCAGAGGACCCAGGAGTATGTCAACTTGCTGGATTCTAGGAAGATTGTTAAGAAGGATGAAGGCTGCTGCCTAGAGATCGACCCCGAGATCGATGCTATCACTCGATCCAGGAGTCAGATCGATAAGGCAATCGAGAACACAACTCGATCCGGTGCAGCAATCGACATACAGATCGAGAGGAATGATCGATCAGGCAAAACAATCGAGTCGACGATCGAGAGAAACCTTCTGATCATTTTGGGGTCCAATCAGGAGATCGACTCAGCGTCTCGATCTCTTACTCGATCCACATCAAATCGAGTAAGTGAATCGAGCGAAATGGCTCGATCTAGACGACATCGAGAGGAAGATCGACTGGAGGACTCGATTTCAAAAGGGATAGCGGTTGAGGAAAGCAGTCTTAAGGGCCATGCCTCGGGTTCTAAGGAGAGTTCCAAGGAGGAAGTCAACAACAACAGCCACGAGGATGACTGGAGCGAGCTGTTAGCCCCAAAGGTGGACCTAAAGGAGCTCCCAAAAGGGCTAAGGTATGCTTTCTTAGGGCCTAATAACACCTACCCCGTGATTGTGAATGAAAACTTAAGTGACGATGAGTTGCACTCGCTCTTGACTGAGCTGAGAAAGTATAGGAAGGCCATTGGGTACTCTTTAAGTGACATCAAGGGCCTTTCACCAATGCTTTGCACTCACATGATTCACTTGGATAATGAGAACGCCTCTTCTATAGTACATCAAAGGCGTTTGAATCCTAATTTGAAAGAGGTTGTTAAGAAAGAGATCCTTAAGCTTTTAGAGGCTGACGTGATCTATCCCATAAGTGACAGCACGTGGGTTTCTCCTGTACACGTGGTGCCTAAGAAGGGAGAGAGCACGGTCATAAGGAATGAAAAGGATGAGCTTATTCCTACTAGAACCATTACTGGTCATAGAATGTGTATTGATTATAGAAAACTTAACCTTGCGACTAGGAAAGATCATTTCCCTTTGCCCTTTATTGATCAAATGCTTGAGAGACTTGCTAATCACCCATACTACTGTTTCCTTGATGGGTATAGCGGTTTGTTTCAGATACCAATTCAACCAAATGATCAGGAGAAGACAACCTTCACATGTCCCTACGGTACCTTCGCGTATCGAAGGATGCCGTTTGGATTGTGTAATGCACCGGCTACATTTCAGCGGTGTATGATGTCGATCTTCTCCGATCTAATAGAGGAGATGGTAGAGGTGTTCATGGATGACTTCTCTGTCTATGGTACGTCGTTTTCTGCGTGTTTGTTGAATCTTTGGAGGGTACTAAAACGTTGTGAAGAGACAAACTTGGTGCTAAACTGGGAGAAATGCCACTTTATGGTTAAGGAAGGGATCGTGCTTGGTCATAAGATATCAGAGAAGGGCATTGAGGTTGATCAGGCTAAAGTGGAAGTCATGATGGGTCTTGGGCCGCCGGTTAACGTTAAGGGAGTCAGAAGTTTCTTGGGACACGCCGGGTTCTATAGGCGCTTCATCAAGGATTTCTCCAAGATTACACGCCCTCTTACACGGTTGTTGTGCAAAGAAGCTGAGTTTGTGTTTGATGAGGAGTGTTTGCGAGCTTTCGTGACCATCAAGGAATCCCCTACATCAGCCCCCATAGTTCAAGCACCAGACTGGTCTCTGCCCTTTGAGATTATGTGTGATGCTAGTGACTACGCCGTAGGAGCCGTTCTTGGTCAGAAGAAAGACAAGAAGCTACACGTGATCTACTATGCTTCAAGAACCTTGGATGACACGCAAACAAGGTATACCACTACAGAGAAGGAGTTACTTGAAGTAGTGTTCGCCTTTGAGAAGTTCAGATCATATCTTGTTGGTTCCAAAGCTATTGTCTACACGGATCACACTGCTTTGCGATACATCTATTCGAAGAAAGACACTAAGCCTCGGCTCTTGAGGTGGATTCTCTTGCTCCAGGAGTTTGACATGGAGTTTAAAGACAAGAAGGGAATAGAAAACGGAGTCGCTGACCATCTTTCACGGCTAAGGATCAACGAGTCTCTCCCCTTAGATGACTCCCTTCCAGAAGAGCAACTCATGGCGATCACCACGGCTGTTTGTGGAAAGCTAGAGGGGCGGTTTGAAGAGGTGTTGAGTTTCAAAGAGGAGGATCTACTGTGGTATGCTGATGTAGTGAACTATTTAGCGTGTGGTGAGGAGCCAACACATCTCAACAGCTATCACAAGAAGCGGTTCATGAGAGAGGCTAGTGACTACTTTTGGGACGAGCCCAACTTATACCAGAGAGGAGTGGACAGTTTGTACCGGAGGTGTGTTACAAAGGAAGAAGCTAGAGACATCCTCTATCACTGCCATGGCTCTTCCTACGGAGGACACTTCGCTTCATTCAAGACTGCCACGAAAGTGTTGCAAGCCGGTTTCTGGTGGCTGTCCATCTTTAAAGATGCACACAAGTTTGTGAAGAGCTGTGAGGCATGTCAACGAGCAAGGAATATCACTAAGAGGAACGAAATGCCTCAGGTTCCCATCTTCGAGGTTGACGTGTTCGACGCGTGGGGCATAGACTTCATGGGGCCATTTCCTTCTTCATATGGCAACAAATACATCTTAGTAGCAGTGGATTATGTCTCTAAATGGGTTGAGGCTATTGCTTCCCCTACAAACGACTCTAAGGTGGTAATCAAGCTGTTCAAGAGTATCATCTTCCCGAGGTTTGGGGTACCTAAGGTGGTTATAAGCGATGGAGGAAGCCACTTCATAAACAAGGTTTTTGAGAACCTCTTGAGAAAGTATGGCATTAAGCCTAAGGTGGCTACACCGTATCATCCTCAAACAAGCAGTCAAGTGGAAGTCTCCAACCGGCAAATCAAGGCTATACTAGAGAAGACTGTCGGAGCAACAAGGAAAGACTGGGCAGTGAAGCTGGACGACGCTCTTTGGGCCTACCGTACTGCCTTCAAAACACCGATTGGTACAACCCCTTTCACTCTACTCTATGGCAAGGGCTGTCATCTCCCGGTTGAGCTGGAACACCGTGCGTTGTGGACTGTGAAGAGGCTGAACTTTGACCTCAAGACTGCTCAGGAGAGGCGCCTTATTCAGCTACATGAACTGGACGAGTTAAGACTGAACGCTTATGAGAGCTCTCGGATATACAAGGAGCAGACTAAGGAAGCTCACGACAAGAAGTTGGTTGCCAAGGAGCTTAAGGAAGGAGGTTTAGTGTTGCTGTACAACTCAAGACTCAAACTCTTCCCGGGAAATCTGAAGTCAAGGTGGAGCGGGCCGTTTGTGATCCAAGAAGTGTTGCCTTATGGCGCTGTTACATTGATGGGAAAGAGTGGCAGTGCATTCACCGTCAACGGACACAGAGTCAAGCCTTACTTGGCAGACAGCTATGACAAGGAGAGTACCTCGGTGCTTCTCCAAGACCCACCATCCGCCTGAACCAAGTAAAGTCTAGCTAAAGACGTTAAAGAAAGCGCACTTGGGAGGCATTCCCATGTCTATCTTGTACATATTTCTGCTTTCTTTTTCTTTCAGTTTTATGTTTTTATTTTGCAAGTGTGTAGGAACAGGTATAAGGAGTCTAAACCCCGATCTTGGAGTCCAAAAGAGGCGATAGGGGTTAAGAAAAGGCTAGAGATCGAGTGCTAGATCGACTGATCCTGAACTCGATCTTTGCTAGATCGAGTCAGTGAATCGAGAGGAGCCAGTCGATCTAGACGAGAACGAGTGACAAGATCGACCTTGACGAAAACGGATCGATCGATCCAAAATGGATCGAACGACCTAATTTCTCTCGGGAAAATCTGTTGAAAACAGATCGATCACTCGACTCGATCCATCACTCAATCTATGCCAAATCGACCCCCAAATCGAGGACATAGCTCGATCATGAGGACTTAGACATGGAGCCAACATCTCAATGATCGAGGGAGCCAATCGATCCAAAACTCGATTCATCATGAATCGAGTCTCAAATCGAGTAACCCTCTCGATCTAAGCCATTATGGGCATGAGACCGAGTCCTAGATCGACCAAATGGTCTCGATCTCATGTCGAGGTAACATTTTCTTTCCCTCCTTTATTCTTTTCCCTCCAATTTTTAAATTCAAAACTTGGTCAAGGCAAGCATCTTTGACTATGAAAGATGTGCCTTGACCAAGACTTTGTCAGAAAACCACCTTTACTACCCATGGTTTTGCTTTTTGCTAGTCTTTAAATGTTTCAACAACTTCTCACCATCTCATTCTTGTTTTCTCGAAAATTTTAAACAAACAGAGTGAGAGTTTTTGGTTTTCAAAGGCTAGCAAAGGTTCTTTAACATTCTTGCAAAGGTATTTTCAGAGTTTAATGATTTATCTTTAGGAAAATTTCCTTTAATTCGCAAGATATTGTTCTAGAAGATAGGATCGGTTTTGATTTTTAAAATTTAGCTAGTAAAAGGAATAATTCTAGATTTTCTAGTATCTAAAGATTTTATTCTCCTTTATTTAGCTATAATTTTTATTAATTCCCCAAAATTCTAGAGTAGTATTTATAAGCTTTCTCCTTCTCCTCTCTTATTCTCATCAAACCGCTGTTTTGCTTATCAAACTTCTTGAGAAAACTTGTTTCAGGTACAATGGCCCCCAAGAGAACAAGAGAAGAGACAACACAAGAGGGAGAAGGACAAGAGGTGGCTGTTCAAGAGAGGGTCAGATGGACTAAGGATGAGAAGAGGGACAAGAAAAGGCTAGAAAGGCTTCGGTTTTAAGCCTACCAAGTTTGCTGATCGAGAGCTGCTGTTCAAGCTAGGGATTCTTGGGGATTTCGACCAACTCCTCAAGAACATTGGCCTAAGATGTCTGTCACAGATGGATTGCTCAACCATTCCAGAAGTGACAATAGACTTCCTTGCCACGTTGGAGTTCCGTTACGAGAATCCTAGCACACCCGTTCCTTCACAAGGTCGCCTCTACTTCAAGGTTGGACATCAAGCCTACACCCTCTCCATGCCCGAGCTATGTCAAGCGTGTGGTCTCAACGCGGATGCCAACAAAGTCGAGTTCCCCACCTTCAAACGAGCAGATGACTTTTGGGACCTGATTAGCAACGAGGACTACAAAGCCAACACCGCCAAGATCAAAAGAGTGAGAAGCCCGTTGCTGAGGTACACTCTGAAACTGATTGCCAACACGTTTAGCGGAAGATCAGTTGCTCCCACGGTCACAAAGACCGAGCTTTGCTTCCTGTTCCAAGGCGTGAAGCACTTGGTGTGTGATCCCGATGCAAATGAAGAGCCTATGGAGGATGAGCTCGGCGACGAGGTGAACTACGGATGTGTGCTTGCTGCCTCCTTGGTGAAATACAAGGCTTATGCCTTGCGGTGCAAGGCAACTTCTTCTTACATTGGCGGCTTCCTCACTCCTCTATTCTTGCAAGCTTGTGTGCCTATACACGACTTCGCACATGTACCAGCCAGAGCTTTCATGGACTAGGCCTACATGAGGAATACCGGCAGCTTGGGACGCACGCTTGGGACGCACGCCAGCAGAAAGGTTCTACGCCTACCTCTTCATAGACGACGAAGAAAAGAAGAGAGTGTGCATCCCGCCAAACAAAGATGAGACCGAGCTGCTTGGTGTTGGGAACATCGAGTTCTTGCCCACGGAAGAGGAGTGCTTTGCTCCTCTAGGAGGACCACCTGCCCCGGCGATTGCTCCTCGTCAAAGGTCCGAGTCTCCAGCCATGGAAGCTGAGATGCCCGAAGCCTACACACTTCCCAAGTTAGACTTTGAGCCGAGAACCAAAACCGAGAAGTTCCTAGCATCTGTTGTGGAGATGCAAAGGAAAATCAATAAGTGGCAAGGCAAAATGCTCAAGAAACTTGGCAAGAAAGTCAAGGCACTTCAAGGAGGCTCGCCTAAGAAGGATGCAAGTAAAGAGGTTCACCAACCCGAGAAGAGAAGGCTCTCAACCGGTGGAGTTGTCATCCGCGAGGCACAAAGCAGCACCATTTAGCCGGCGCGCCATTCTCTCCAAGAACCAGCCGACAAGGGCAAAGCAACAGTCTCTAGCTCCTCTGGAACATCCTCAAGTTCCAGCCAAGACTAGACCTGAGGTAACAACCTTCTTCCATTATACATAACTGCTCTTATTTGCTTCTTTTGCTTTGTGTTTTTGTGCTCCTTCGAATGTGTTTGCCACCGGGACGGTGTCAAGCAAGTTTGGGGGAGTACATGTGTGGTTTGACATGTGTTTTGTGATCTTATTTTCCTTTAGCATCCTTGAGTCTTTAGTTTATGAAAAATTGGTAAAATTTTAAAAACATTTTCAAAGATTCTTGTAGTTGCATTCATCTTGTCAAAACATGTTAGGATTGAGTCTAGAATTTCTCTTAGCATCTAGGTTGTTTGCATTTGCATAAGACGTTAAAGTTTCTTAAAAAGGTGTTTTATACTTATGAATTGTTTCAATGCCCTAGTTAGTAGTTCTCTAATGCTTTGTCTATGCTTTGAAAGTAAGTTCTTACCATGCTTGGATCACTTGCTAGGATTTTCGTGACTTGAATTGAACTCTCATGATTTGAAACTTGTCCTAATAAGTGAGAACCTTAATTTGAAATTTTAATTATCATCCTTATGCATTTGAAAATGAACACATGGTTTTAAAATATTTAGGCTCTCTTCTTCCTTTTTACCACTCTTTGTGAGCCTAAGTAGAACTCCCACCTTGACCCTTACCCTTCGTTGAAGCCAAATATTTTTTGTGTGACATCATTGGGAGGCCTTCTTTTCGGTTTTGAACATAGCATAAAGTGTTAGGTTTAGGCGACATGATTTGGTTCTCATATGATTGCTAGCTTTGCATTTTGAAGCTAGGTATAGGCTTAGGATAAGTTTGGGGGATCATTGGGGTTGTTTTTATTTCTATTTGTTCTCGGTTTCAAAGAGTTTGGTGTTTAAAAGAAAGAATTGGGTTTTAAGTGAAAGGTTGTGTTTAATAACTATGTATATGCTCTAATAAATTTCAGGAGGTAGCTCTCCCAAAAAAAAGAAAAAAAGAAAAGAAAAAAAAAAGAGCCTAAGTGCCAAATAAAAATAAAAATAAAAAGAGAAAAGAAAAATAAAAATAAATAGGAGAGCTACCAATAAGAAATATTTAAATAGCAAAATTATTTTCAAAACTTTTTCACTAGTCTAAAGAGTTTAAAAATGTTTTTGTTTCGAATTGGGGATTGCTAAGTTTTGAGAAGAAAAAGGGTAGATTCTAAGTGGTGAGTGAGGATAAAAGTTGATAAATGAGAGGGGTTTAGGATCATTGTTAGTTTACATGGGTAGATGAAAATCTGATCATGTATGCATCAATTGTCTTTACCTTTAGCATTATGCATAAGTTCAACCATTTTTGACAGAAACCCTTGTTTTAAATTGTAAACCCTTTTCAAATGAGACCATTCAACGCTCATAACCTTCACCCTTAGCCAAATGTGTTTTGCTTTAAAGTGCATGAGTTTGATTCATGGTTCGAATGTTAATGAATGTTAAAGGATGAGTTTCTTTGATTGTTAGGGATAGGAGAGTAATGATCTGAATTTCTTTGTGTGATGAGTATGGCTAAGTTCTTTGGAGTATGAGTGTGTGCATAGCATTTTAGAACTGTTAATTAGGACATTGAGATTGATTCATTTGAAAGGCACCTTTGCAAGGAGTTTAAACCCCCATTCGTTTTTCTTAATACCTCTCTTCCTTACTTATTTTCTGTTGCTTGAGGGCAAGCAAGAAGTAAGTTTGGGGGAGTTGATGTTACTGCATATTACATACATTTTGCATACACATTAGTTACCTTTTCATGCATTTGCATCACATTTTAGATTAGATTGCATCACTTAGAGTCCTAGAGCATTCTTGCACTAGCATACGCATGTTCCTTGCATTTTGCATCACATTCAGGTTGGTTCTGGCTGCTTTGGAGTCGTGGAGGTTCGTGGACGTGCTGAAGCTGTTGCAGCGGCTCGTGGAAGCTCAGATATTTGCTAAGGATCAGAGATCGAGGAACATATCGAGCATGGCAGGCCGATCTAGGATGTGATCGACCAGAAGATCGAGAAGACCAGGCGATCCAAGGAGAATGATCGAGACGAGGATCAAGTGAAGCAGTCGATCAAACGGTACAGACGTAAATGACGCCATGCAGAACGAGGGCCAGATCGAGTACACCACTCGATCCAACCGAAGATCGATACCGAGATCGGATGCAACACTCGATCCGCCGAAGATGATCGAGCTGAAGACACGATGTTCGGAGATGATCGAGAGAACCACTCGATCGCGGAGTCGATCTCCGTCCTTTCAACCAATTTTGGCTGCTAGCGAGGGGGGGATCATCAGCTTGTTTTGGCCATTTTGGGAAGGCGGCGACGTCCTTTTCCCATACAACTTTTCATCCTTATCTTTTTTATGTTTTTCTCTCCGGTTTGGAGGAAGAACACCATTGTCAAACTTTGAGTTTTCTTTAAATTTGTAATAGAATCATTTCAGCTTAATCTAGTTTTCTTTTCATGATCATCGTTTCCTTTTCCATGCTTTACTTGATTTACCTTATATGTAGTGAGTAGTTTATTTGGGTTCAGGGTTAAGAGGATTAAGGGGTCTAAAGGGTTTCGATCTTGGGGTTTTCTAAGTGTTTTAATGGCTATCTCTTCTAGGGTGTTAAGCTCTCAAAGCTTGAAGACTCTCACGCCAAAAGCTTCATGATCCGAGAGGTTCCTTACCTTGACAGGATTCAGGGATCTCGGAAGATCGCACCCTAGAGACTAGTTACCCCTTCCCAAAAGCCATGGAAGTTTGGGGGACTAGTTAAGCCACTCGTTTGAAATCTGTTTTCCTTGCCCTTCGACCTCTCTTTCCACCAAAAGCCATGGGTTTGGAGGAGAGGATGAAGGAGTGATATATACCGAAAGCCACGGATAGATCTTGCTTAGTTTTCAAGGCTTAGAGATCCTCACCAAGTGAGTCGATTTAAAGTTTTCAACCCAAGGTCGAACCTTTGAAACCCCTGACCATGAATCTCAACCCTAGGCCCTCTCTTTTAGCATCTTTACATCTTCTCTCGTCATTCGCTTGATCTTTGATAGCATCCTGGTCGTTAGTTTTACTGTTCTTGCATTTTTAGACGAGATCGATTGTTATTGCCTGATATAGTGGCCGATCTCATAGTCGATCCACTAGTCAAATTTTAGTAATTCGAAGCTTTGTCCTTAAATTATTCTGTTTGTTTCTCATGGTAGTTTGATCATTCCTGGTAATATTAAAATAGTTTGCATTCCATTTAGTTGCTGAATCTAGTTTTTAGGGATTTTAAACAAACCTGTCTTGTTTCGCTTAGATTTGCATTAGTCCTTGCATTCTCTTTGCATTTTCTATCATCCTAGGTGTAGATTGACTCTCTCTTGTATACTGTGCTACAACCTGTCTTGCATTTGAGTTTGATAACCTCATTGCATTCTCACCCTTGCAAAATAATTGATTATCATTTGTCTTATACCAGACTTAGATTACTAGACTAATTACATGATATGCCATTATATATTTTATGTCCATACATATGTTATGTTTCATTTATAAATCAGCATTTAATTTATTAAGATATTCTCTTTCTTTTTTTTTTTACCAAAAATATATCATATTAATTATATTTTCTACCAAAAATCTAATTTTCTCTTATTTTCATTTAAACTTACATTTGTAAAGTAAATAAATTATCACATTATTCATATGAGAAAAAAATATATAGATCTTTTCTACATATATTATAATTTGAATTATAAATTACTCAAAATTATTAATAAATAAATATAAATCATTATAATTTGAATTCATTATAATCATTATAAAGTTTCACTGAAATTTAAGTTCATTATAGTCGTTATAAATAAAAGTAAATAATAATAATTCGATTTAATAGACTCTTTCCAAAAGTAAATTTTCAATTAGCTTATAATTTAGACACTTTCTAAAATTTAGTAGACAATAAATAGTATTTAATACTTAATATAATATAATTATGAGCTAATTGAGAATTTATTAATAATTTTAATGAAAATAAAATTAATTATGTTTGATTTATGTTAATAATATCAGTAATTTAATTTATGGCGCATTCACTAATCTAATTCAGATATAAATAATATATTAATTCAAATTTATTTTGTTAATTTAGATATATATATATATATATATATATATGAGATGGATAAACATCAATATTTTTAATAAGTCATCAATGCTTAAAACTTATTTGGAGTAAAAATAATATATGAGATGGATAAACATCAATATTTTTAAAGCGTATCGGTTTGCCTTATACCAGTACACTGATAGATACAAAAATCCTCAAAAGTGTATCGATCAGCATCATCTCGGTACACATTTCGATACCAATCCGACACCTCAGTATCGAGCAAGACATGCTCGATACACTGCTCGATATAGACTGTATCGACATGTTTTGGCTGATATGCTGGTCGATATTTACCCTTCTTCGCCTCCTTCCTTCTTCCAAGCTTGGTTCCTCTTCATTCAGCTTGAACCTGGTTACTAGGGACACTCAAAAACACCCACACAGACATAAAAAGACATAAAAAATGCAAAACTATGTACAAGGATACCATAAGATTGCCTCCTAAGTGCGCTTGTTTAGAGTTACTTAGCTTGACTTTCCTCAGCTCCTTAGTTGTGGTAAGGAGCAGGAGTCTTGTAACTCCTTGGTGTGATCTTGCTTCCCTTGACTCTCCTGGTGACTCCATCAATCTTCAGCACTTCAAAAGGCTTAGATCTTCCCTCTTGCTTCATCTTGTAGCAAAAACTTCACCACTCTTAGAGCCAAATGGTCTCAAAACCACTCCTTCTTCTATAGGACCCAACAAGATTTCATTCACAGCATCAGAACTACCCACTTCGAGGACCTCCTTTTCAGTGGTATCAGCGAATAAATTGGACAGACAGCAACCATCAAAGCTTTACCCACATAGCTCTCAAACTTTGCCCAATGCTCACCAACTTTCTTCACCTTCTTAACCTCCATTGACAAGGCTTGCCCATCTTCCAGCTTTTTCCCCTTGGAGTCAAACTTCAGCACTTTCTCCTTGGTTGATCTCAACTCTATTTTGCATTCTTTTGCATCAAATATTGCTCCAGCTGAAGCTAAGAATGGTCTTCCTAGAATGATGGCATTCTTGATCTTCCCTTCAACATCTATGACCAGGAAATCTGTTGGGATGACCACTCCTTCAATCATCATTGGCACATCTCTAAGGGCTCCAAGTGGTACCTTTACTGTGCCATCAGCTATGGTTAAAGACACATTACTCTCTTGAAAGGAAGTGTAGCCAAGCGCTTCTGCAGAAGATGATGGGAGAAGGTTGATACTTGCTCCAAGGTCACAAAGACAGCTCTTGAAAGTTTTTCCTTTCAGCTCAGAAGGTAAGGTGAAGCAACCTGGATCTCCAAGCTTCTTGATGTTTAGCTTCTCCAATACTGGTCTAGCAGGCAGCTCAGCATTGTCTCCATAGACTTTCTTGTACTGGACTTCATAGAGACTAGTGTACTTCTCAAGAAGCTCTTGTTTAAACCTTCCAGGAAAAAGGGTGAGCTGTATTGTAGGGAGAAAGATCATAGATTCCTCTTCCTTTCTCAGCTTCAACAGGGACAAGTGGCTTACTCTTCTCCTCTTCCTTAGTTGTTGCTGCTTCAAGAGACTCTTCCTTTGCAAACTCTTGGTTGGCGTGAGCTGCTAAAAACTCCTCTCCCCCACTCTGAAGTTCAATGTCCTCATTGAGCAATGAAAGGAATTATTCAATAACAGCTTCCTCTTCAGCTGAGAAGGTCTCTTCTTTGGTAACTATGGCGTTGCAAAATTCTTTTGGATTAGCTTCTGGTTTTCCAGGGAGGTTGCCTTGAGTTTTAGGGCCAGAAAAATCTTCGAATTACTAAAATTTGACTAGTGGATCGACCATGAGATCGACCACTAGATCGAGCAATAACAATCGATCTTGTCTAAAAATGCAAGAACGGTAAAACTAACGACCAGGATGCTATCAAAGATCAAGCGAATGACGAGAGAAGATGTAAAGATGCTAAAAGAGAGGGCCTAGGGTTGAGATTCATGGTCAAGGGTTTCAAAGGTTCGACCTTGGGTTGAAAACTTTAGATCGACTCACTTTGTGAGGATCTCTAAGCCTTGAAAACTAAACAAGATCTATCCGTGGCTTTCGGTATAGATCACTCCTTCATCCTCTCCTCCAAACCCATGGCTTTTGGTGGAAAGAGAGGTCGAAGGGCATGGAAAACATATTTCAAATGAGTGGCTTAACTAGTCCCCCAAACTTCCATGGCTTTTGGGAAGGGGTAAATAGTCTTTAGGGTGTGATCTTCCGAGGTCCCTGGATCCTGTCAAGGTAAGGAACCTCTCGGATCATGAAGCTGTTGGCGTGAGAGTCTTCAAGCTTTGAGAGCTCAACACCCTAGAAGAGATAGCCATTAAAACACTTAGAAAACCCCAAGATCGAAACCCTTTAGACCCCTTAATCCTCTCAATCCCGAACCCAAATAAACTACTCACTACACATAAGGTAAATCAAGCAAAGCATGGAAAAGGAAACGATGAACATGAAAGGAAAACTAGATTAAGCTGAAAACGATTCGATTACAAAGCTAAAGAAAACTCAAGGTTTGACAATGGTGTTCTTCTTCAAAACCAGAGAGAAAAACATAAAAAAGATAAGGATGAAAAATTCTCTGGGAAAAGGACGTCGCCGCCTTCCCAAAATGGCCAAAACAAGCTAATGGTCCCCCCCTCGCTTGCGGCCAAAAGTGGTTGAAAGGACAGAGATCGACTCCGGGATCGAGCGGTTCTCTCGATCATCTCCGAACATCGTGTCTTCAGCTCGATTTGGGTCCGATCATCTTTGGCAGATCGAGTGTTGCATCCGATCTCGGTATCGATCTTCGGTTGGATCGAGTGGTGTACTCGATCTGGCTCTCGCTCTGCATGGCATCATTTACGTCCGTACCGTTTGATCTACTGTTTCACTCGATCCTCGTCTCGATCATTCTCCTTGGATCGCCTGGTCTTCTCGATCTTCTGGTCGATCACATCCTAGATCGACCTGCCATGCTCGATCTGTTCCTCGATCTCTGATCCTTAGCAAATATCCGAGCTTCCACGAGCCGCTGCAACAGCTTCAGCATGTCCACGAACCTCCACGACTCCAAAGCAGCCAGAAACAACCTGAATGTGATGCAAAATGCAAGGAACATGCGTATGCTAGTGCGAGAATGCTCTAGGACTCTAAGTGATGCAATCTAATCTAAAATGTGATGTAAATGCATGAAAAGCTAACTAATGAGTATGCAAAATGTATGTAATATGCAGTAACATCAACTCCCCCAAACTTACTTCTTGCTTGCCCTCAAGCAACAGAAAATAAGTAAGGAAGAGAGGTTTTAAGAAAAATGAATGGGGGTTTAAACTCCTTGCAAAGGTGCCTTTCAAATGAATCAATCTCAATGTCCTAGTTAACAGTTCTAAAATGCTATGCACACACTCATACTCCAAAGAACTTAGCCATACTCATCACACAAAGAAATTCAGATCATGACTCTCCTATCCCTAACAATCAAAGAAACTCATCCTTTAACATTCATTAACATTCGAACCATGAATCAAACTCATGCACATTTGGCTAAGGGTGAAGGTTATGAGCGTTGAATGGTCTCATTTGAAAAGGGTTTACAATTTAAAACAAGGGTTACTCTCAAAAATGGTTGAACTTATGCATAATGCTAAAGGTAAAGACAATTGATGCATACATGATCAGATTCTCATCTACCCATGTAAACTAACAATGATCCTAAACCCCTCTCATTTATCAACTTTTATCCTCACTCACCACTTAGAATCAATCCTTTTTCTTCTCCTTACTTAGCAATCCCCAATTCGAAACAAAAACATTTTTAAACTCTTTAGACTAGTGAAAAGGTTTTGAAAATAATTTTGCTATTTAAATATTTCTTATTGCTAGCTCTCCTATTTATTTTTTTCCTTTTTTTTTAATTTTTATTTGGCACTTAGGCTCTTTTTTTTATTCTTTTCTTTTTTTTTCTTTTTTTTTAGGAAAGCTACCTCCTGAAATTTATTAGAGCATATACATAGTTTTTAAACACAACCTTTCATTTAAAACCTATTTCTTTCTTTCAATCACCAAACTCTTTGAAAACAAGAACAAATAGAAATAAAAACAACCCCAATGATCCCCCAAACTTATCCTAAGCCTATACCTAGCTTCAAAATGCAAAGCTAGCAATCATATGAGAACCAAATCATGTCGCCTAAACCTAACACTTTATGCTAAGTTCAAAACCGAAAAGGAGGCCTCATAAAGATGTCACAGAAGAAATATTTGGCTTCAAAGAAGGGTAAGGGTCAAGGTGGGAGTTCTACTAAGGCTCACAAAGAGTGGTAAAAAGGAAGAAGAGAGCTTAAATATTTTAAAATCTATGTGTTCATTTTCAAATGCATAAGGATGATAATTAAAATTTCAAATTAAGGTTCTCACTTAGTAGGACAAGTTTCAAATCATGAGAGTTCAATTCAAGTCACGAAATTCCTAGTAAGTGATCCAAACATGGTAAGAACTTACTTTCAAAGCATAGACAAAGCATTAGAGAACTACTAACTAGGGCATTGAAACAATTCATAAGTAAAAACACCTTTTTAAGAAACTCTAACCCCTTATGCAAATGCAAACAACCTAGATGCTAAGAGAAATTCTAGACTCAATCCTAACATGTTTTGACAAGATGAATGCAACTACATGAATCTTTGAAAAAATTTTAAAAATTTTACCAATTTTTCATGAACTAAAGACTCAAGGATGCTAAAGGAAAATAAGATCAAAAAACACATGTCAAACCACACATGTACTCCCCCAAACTTGCTTGACACCGTCCCGGTGGCAAACACATTCGAAGGAGCACCAAAACACAAAGCAAAAAGAAGCAAATATGAGCGGTTATGTACAATGGAAGAAGGTTGTTACCTCTGGTCTAGTCTCGGCTGGAACTTGAGGATGTTCTAGAGGAGCTAGAGATTGTTGCTTTGCCCTTGTCATAGAGTAGAGTGAAAGGGGTTGTACCAATTGGTGTTTTGAAGGCGGTACGGTAGGCCCAAAGAGCGTCGTCCAGCTTCACTGCCCAGTCTTTCCTTGTTGCTCGGACAGTCTTCTCCAGTATATCCTTGATTTGCCGGTTGGAGACTTCCACTTGACCGCCTGTTTGAGGATTATATGGTGTAGCCACCTTATGCTTAACGCCATACTTTCTCAAGAGGTTCTCAAGAACCTTGTTTACGAAGTGGCTTCCTCCATCGCTTATAACTACCTTATGTACCCCAAACCTAGGGAAGATGATATTCTTGAACAGCTTGATTACCACCTTAGAGTCATTTGTAGGAGAAGCAATAGCCTCAACCCGTTTAGAGACATAATCCACTGCTACTAGGATATACTTGTTGCCATATGAAGAAGGAAATGGCCCCATAAAGTCTATGCCCCACGGGTCGAACACGTCAACCTCGAAGATGGGAACCTGAGGCATTTCGTTCCTCTTAGTGATATTCCCTGCTCGTTGACATGCCTCACAGCTCCTCACAAACTCGTGTGCATCTTTGAAGATGGACGACCACCAGAAACCGGCTTGCAACACTTTCGTGGCAGTCTTGAATGAAGCGAAGTGTCCTCCGTAGGAAGAGCCATGACAGTGATAGAGGATGTCTCTAGCTTCTTCCTTTGTAACACACCTCCGGTACAAACTGTCCACTCCTCTTTTGTATAAGTAGGGCTCGTCCCAAAAGTAGTCACTACCCTCTCTCATGAACCGCTTCTTGTGATAGCTGTTGAGATGTGTTGGCTCCTCACCACACGCTAAATAGTTCACTACATCAGCATACCACGGTAGATCCTCCTCTTTGAAACTCAACACCTCTTCAAACCACCCCTCTAGCTTTCCACAAACAGCCATGGTGATCGCCATGAGTTGTTCTTCTGGAAGAGAGTCATCTATGGGGAGACACTCGTTGATCCTTAGCCGTGAGAGATGGTCAGCGACTCCGTTTTCTATTCCCTTCTTGTCTTTAATCTCGATGTCAAACTCCTGGAGCAAGAGAATCCACCTCAAGAGCCGAGGCTTAGTGTCTTTCTTCGAATAGATGTATCGCAAAGCAGCGTGATCCGTGTAGACAATGGCTTTGGAACCAACAAGATATGATCTGAACTTCTCAAAGGCGAACACTACTGCAAGCAACCCCTTCTCTGTAGTGGTGTACCTTGTTTGCGTGTCATCCAAGGTTCTTGAAGCATAGTAGATCATGTGTAGCTTCTTGTCTTTCTTCTGACTAAGAACGGCTCCTACGGCGTAGTCACTAGCATCACACATGATCTCAAAGGGCAGAGACCAGTCTGGTGCTTGAACTATGGGGGCTGATGTAAGGGCTTCCTTGATGGTCACGAAAGCTCGCAAACACTCCTCATCAAACACAAACTCAGATTCTTTGCACAACAACCGTGTAAGAGGGCGTGCAATCTTGGAGAAATCCTTGATGAAGCGCCTATAGAACCCGGCGTGTCCCAAGAAACTTCTGACTCCCTTAACGTTAACCGGCGGCTCAAGACCCATCATGACTTCCACTTTAGCCTGATCAACCTCAATGCCCTTCTCTGATATCTTATGACCAAGCACGATCCCTTCCTTGACCATAAAGTGGCATTTCTCCCAGTTTAGCACCAAGTTTGTCTCCTCACAACGCTTTAGTACCCTGCAAAGATTCAACAAACACGCAGAAAAGGACGCACCATAGACAGAGAAGTCATCCATGAACACCTCTACCATCTCCTCTATTAGATCGGAGAAGATCGACATCATACACCGCTGAAACGTAGCCGGTGCATTACACAATCCAAACGGCATCCTTCAATATGCGAAGGTACCGTAGGGACATGTGAAGGTCGTCTTCTCCTGATCATTTGGGTGAATTGGTATCTGAAAGAAACCGCTATACCCATCGAGGAAACAGTAGTAAGGGTGATTAGCAAGTCTCTCAAGCATTTGATCAATAAAAGGCAAAGGGAAATGATCTTTCTTAGTCGCAAGGTTAAGTTTCCTATAATCAATACACATCATATGACCAGTAATGGTTATAGTAGGAATAAGCTTATCCTTTTCATTCCTTATGACCGTGATCCCTCCCTTCTTAGGCACCACGTGTACAAGAGAAACCCACGTGCTGTCACTTATGGGATAGATCACGTCAGCCTCTAAAAGCTTAAGGATCTCTTTCTTAACAACCTCTTTCAAATTAGGATTCAAACGCATTTGATGTTCAATAGAAGAGGCGTTCTCATTATCCATGTGAATCCTGTGAGTGCAAAGCATTGTTCAAAGGCCTTGATGTCACTTAAAGAGTACCCAATGGCCTTCCTATAC
The DNA here is from genome assembly GCA_911865555.2 of Thlaspi arvense. Lineage (NCBI taxonomy): Eukaryota > Viridiplantae > Streptophyta > Magnoliopsida > Brassicales > Brassicaceae > Thlaspi > Thlaspi arvense. The sequence continues at coordinate 26,351,645 of OU466858.1, read as the reverse complement.
TTTCTCAGCTCAGTCAGGAACGAGTGCAACTCATCATCACTTAAGTTTTCATTCACAATCACGGGGTAGGTGTTATTAGGCCCTAAGAAAGCATACCTTATCCCTTTTGGGAGCTCCTTAAGGTCCACCTTTGGGGCTAACAGCTCGCTCCAGTCATCCTCGTGGCTGTGGTTGTTGCTTTCCTCCTTGGAACTCTCCTTAGAACCCGAGGCATGGCCCTTAAGACTGCTTTCCTCAACCGCTATCCCTTCTGAAATCGAGTCCTCCAGTCGATCTTCCTCTCGATGTCGTCTAGATCGAGCCATTTCGCTCGATTCACTTACTCAATTTGATGTGGATCGAATAAGGGATCAAGACGCTGAGTCGATCTCCTGATTGGACCCCAAATTGATCGGAAGATTTCTCTCGATCGTCGACTCGATTGTTTTGCCTGATCGATCATTCCTCTCGATTTGTCTGTCGATCGCTGCACCGGATCGAGTTGTGTTCTCGATTGCCTTGTTGATCTGACTCCTGGATCGAGTGATAGCGTCGATCTCGGGGTCGATCTCTAGGCAGCAGCTTTGATCCTTCTTAACAATCTTCCTAGAATCCAGCAAGTTGACTTACTCCTGGGTCCTCCGATCCACATAGCCAAACTGTCCTGGCTCCTTAGTCAGTGCTAGCTTCAGATGGTCTTCCTGAGCCAGCTCTTCAAGCAACTCATCCGCTAAGGCATCCATCCGCTAAAGCCAAGCTTCTTAGCCACAGAGTGAGGCATCAGATTTATGCTAGCTCCGAGATCACATAGGCAACTCTTGAACTTTAGAGGACCTAAAGCGCAGGGTATAGTGAAGCTTCCAGGGTCTCCCAACTTCTTAGGGACTATCTCCTTATGTATCACAACACTACACTCTTCACATAGAACAAGCACCTCCTTGCTTTCCTTATTCTTCTTCACGAGAGTGTCTTTGAAGAATTTGGCGCACTTAGGCATCATTGCAAGGCAGTCAACGAGAGGCAGCTTGATCTCCACGTCCTTAAGATGCTTCTCAAAGAGGATTATGTGCTTCTCTATGAGTTGCTTCTTGAAACGGCCAGGAAACGGCAGCTTAGGTACATACGGTGGAGGCACATAAGCATTCTTCTCCTTAGTAGTTTGCTCAGCTTTCTTCTCAGCAACTGCTTTATCTCCTCTTCTTGGCCCTTGGATCCAGATATTGTCAAAGTTAATCTCTTCATCAGCTGAAGGCTTACCCTCCCCCTCTTGAATTAAAACGTCCTCGTTGTTCTTCGTAGAGACCGGAGGTTCTAGCTCTTTGCCGCTTCTCAACGTTATGGCGTTGGCATACTCCTTAGCATTCTGCTCACACTTGCCCGGAAGACTATTCTGACCACTTGTACTTGCTTTCCCCTTCTCTAGCTGCTTGATCTTGTTGTTTAAGTTGGGGATCTGAGTGGAGAAGTCAGTGAGAGATGAGTCTAGACGAGTGTTCATCTCGGCGAACTTCTGGTTTGTAGAGGCTTGCCCTTGTATCAGCTGTTGAAACATTGCCTGAACCAGATCAACTTGTTGTTGCATCGGCCGTTGCTGCTGAGGCGCAAAGCCTGGAGGGTAGTTAGGCGTGTAACCCTTGTTACTTTGATGTTGCCCTTGGAAGGTGTTTTGCCGTTGACCTTGGAAACCACCACTCGGCTGAAAACCTTTGTTGTAAGGGATGAAAGGTTTTGCTTGCTGAGCAGGGTACACTTGGTCCTTAGGGTTGGCAACGTTGGTGCTTCGGTAGGAGAGATTGTTGTTCTGGTTGTAGCCTTGGTTGTAGCCTTGAGGTTTGTAATTGTTCTGTCCCGCCACCCAATTGGCTTCTTCCTGGCTCAACTCAAGCTCCTCTTGATTCTCATCAGCTTCACTAACAAAGTGAACATGCTTCTGATTGGCTAACACCAGCTTATCTATCTTTTCATGCAAAGATTTCAGCTCCTTTTTGTGAGACTTTAGCTCGGATCCTCTCGGTGCACGGTCATAGTCCTCAGCGTAGTTGCCATCACTCAATGCCAAGTTTTCTATCAGCTCCATACCCTCTTCTACCTCCTGACCAAGGAAGTTCCCTTTGCTAGCTGTGTCAAGCAACAACCTGATCTTTGGTGAAGCTCCACGGTATATGGTGCTCAGTAGAGTCTCCTCGCTGAAACCGTGATGAGGACATTGGATCGTGTAGTTTTTGAAACGCTCCATTGCCTCGTTGAATGTCTTGTTTTTTCGTTGAGTGAAGCCGCTGATTTCGCTTCTCAACCGTGCTGTCCTGGTGCTAGAGAAGAAAGGCCTTCTTACACTCGGCCCATGAGGTGATGGTGCCTTGTGATGAGGACCTATTGTGATGAGTATTGGGAGCATCTCCGGCTCCTATGATCCTTGGGGCTCTAGCCGCGTGTTGGGGGTTTCCATTGCCCCTTCCCACTGCCCTGTGAGCTGGAGGAGGTCCCTCTGGATGCTCGTGTTCAGCCATAGCTTCAAAGTCAACCAAACCGTGCTGAACAATCTCTTCAAAGGCTCTGGCTTGTTCTCTTACTCTTCTTTGCCGTGAATGACCAAGCTGATGAATATTGTCCAAAGGTGGAAGTAGATTGTTATCTCCCCGTGAACGAAGATTCATATACCTGAGAACACACGTTTGAGAGTAGAATGATTAGTAACTTAAACAAGGTAAAGACTTAGTCTTTGCTAAGTCCCAAATCTCTATGTTCTCTAAACAATCCTAGGATGGCAACGGCACCAATTGATAGTCACTTTTTTTTTGCAAGGGTGAGAATGCAATGAGGTTATCAAACTCAAATGCATGACAGGTTGCAGTACAGCATGCAAGAGAGAGTCAATCCCCACCTAGGATGATAGAAAATGCAAAGAGAATGCAAGGACTATGCAAATCTAAGCGAAACAAGATAGGTTTTGAGAAAACTCTAAAAACTAGATGCAGTAACTAAATGAAATGAAAACTATTTTAAAATTACCAGGAATGATCAAACTACCATGAGGAACAAACAGAATGATTAAAGGACAAAGCTTCGAAATACTAAAATTCGACTAGTGGATCGACCATGAGATCAACCACTAGATCGAGCAATAACAATCGATCTCGTCTAAAATGCAAGAACGGTAAAACTAACGATCAGGATGCTATCAAAGATCAAGCGAATGACGAGAGAAGATGTAAAGATGCTAAAAGAGAGGGCCTAGGGTTGAGATTCATGGTCAAGGGTTTCAAAGGTTCGACCTTGGATTGAAAACTTTAGATCGACTCACTTTATGAGGATCTCTAAGCCTTGAAAACTAAACAAGATCTATCTGTGGCTTTCGGTATAGATCACTCATTCATCCTCTCCTCCAAACCCATGGCTTTTGGTGGAAAGAGAGGTCGAAGGGCATGGAAAACAGATTTCAAATGAGTGATTTAACTAGTCCCCCAAACTTCCATGGCTTTTGGGAAGGGGTAACTAGTCTCTAGGGTGTGATCTTCCGAGGTCCATGGATCCTGTAAAGGTAAGGAACCTCTCGGATCATGAAGCTCTTGGCGTGAGAGTCTTCAAGCTTTGAGAGCTCAACACCCTAGAAGAGATAGCCATTAAAACACTTAGAAAACCCCAAGATCGAAACCCTTTAGACCCCTTAATCCTCTCAACCCCGAACCCAAATAAACTACTCACTACACATAAGGTAAATCAAGCAAAGCATGGAAAAGAAAACGATGAACATGAAAAGAAAACTAAATTAAGATGAAAACGATTCGATTACAAAGCTAAAGAAAACTCAAGGTTCGACAATGGTGTTCTTCTTGAAAACCAGAGAGAAAAACATAAAAAGATAAGGATGAAAAATCTCTGGGAAAAGGACGTCGCCGCCTTCCCAAAATGGCCAAAACAAGCTGATGGTCCCCCCCTCGCTTGCGGCCAAAAGTGGTTAAAAGGACAGATATCGACTCCGGGATCGAGCGGTTCTCTCGATCATCTATGAACATCGTGTCTTCAGCTCGATCTGGGTCCGATCATCTTTGGCAGATCGAGTGTTGCATCCGATCTCGGTATCGGTCTTCGGTTGGATCGAGTGGTGTACTCGATCTGGCTCTCGCTCTGCATGGCATCATTTACGTCCGTACCGTTTGATCTACTGTTTCACTCGATCCTCGTCTCGATCATTCTCCTTGGATCGCCTGGTCTTCTCGATCTTCTGGTCGATCACATCCTAGATCGACCTGCCATGCTCGATCTGTTCATTGATCTCTGATCCTTAGCAAATATCCGAGCTTCCACGAGCCGCTGCAACAGCTTCAGCACGTCCACGAACCTCCACGACTCCAAAGCAGCCAGAAACAACCTGAATGTGATGCAAAATGCAAGGAACATGCGTATGCTAGTGCAAGAATGCTCTAGGACTCTAAGTGATGCAATCTAATCTAAAATGTGATATAAATGCATGAAAAGCTAACTAAAGCGTATGCAAAATGTATGTAATATGCAGTAACATCAGTAAGCCATGAAACTTGCTTCCTTGAACCTTGGAGATCAGTCCAGATTTTATCTCAAATTGTTGTTCTGAACAGCTGGAGGGATGACTAATGTTCTATTGTTGTAAGCATTGGGCGCAGCTCCTGCTCCAATGGGTCTGATTGGGCGTGCACCATGTGCTGGTCCTCTCTGACCCTGCTCACCTTGGACTTCTTTTTGTCCCTGAACACCAGCAACTCCTTGAACACCTTGTGCTCCTGGTGATCCCTGAAATCGCTGATCATCTATACCATGCTCCATGTTAAGCTGATGAAACCTTTGCAGTCTCTCTCTTTCCCTTGTTGCTCTTAATGCTCTCTCCACTTGCATAATGTTGTGTTGATAATCCAGCAGGTTTTGATTGTCTCTAGACCTCAGGTTCATACACCTATAAGAAGAAGAGCAACTTGCAAATCAGTAACAAACAGAAAATTAACAGCTTGATTTTAAACAATCCACAAATCTTAATGCTTAAACTAAACCCATATGGCAACGAAGCCAATTTGATAGCAGGATTTTGCAAAGCTAATCAAATTCTAACACACTCATGTCATTGCAGCATGTAAGGTATTAATCCATATGAGTTCATAAGACACTAAGAATACAGCAAATTACTTAAGTCAAGCCAAATCAAGAAAGCAGTGGTGATCAAACTAAACAGGACTAAAGACTGAACTAAAAAGCAGGAAATTCAAATAGATAAAGCAAAGATCTAAGATTGGGGTTACTGATTAAGAGGGAATTAGAACCTAACTAGTGATGCTTCAAGACCATTCAAACAATGCTATCTTCTAAGCATAGGATTAACATTTATAACTAGTTCAATTCCTTGACACTAATCACTTTGCTAAACACATATTCAAGACAAATTCCTTTACTCAAACACATGGTCAGCAAGCATTGAAAACAGAACTCCAATCCTATAAAGCCATAATGCACCTTAGACATCTAATTCCTTAGGCTAAGAGAACAAATCCTCCAAGAGACTCATAGCAGCATTTCATCAAACACTTATCAGGCATAAGAGAAAGCCAAAATACTAAACAAGCCTGGTCAAGACTAATCTAGTGTTAAGCACATATAATTGAGAGAAGACAATCATATTAAGCATTAGACATCACTAATCTAGTCCTAAAACACCTCTAATCCATCCCATCTCAAATCCTAAATAAGACTACTCACTAGGGATAATCAAAACCACATATTCCAAAGAGAAATAATGGTTAAGCATGATTCGAAAGCAGAATAAGCAAAAATAGATTAAAGGCAAATGTAGAAATTCACTAAATCAAACTACCTCTTATAAAGCAAAACTGAAAAAGGAAAGGTTTTAAGTGCAAAAACAGAAGAAAAATAATAAGATCTAAGTTGTCTAACCATTTTAAGACTTTAGTATTTATAGGGGAACTTGAAAACCCCTTATAAACCAAGATTAAACCAAAAATAGGCTGACTCGGATGGACCACATCGATCATGCACATCGATACACACGTCGGTATCATCTCTTCTTCTGGGTTGTATCGATGTCCCTTGGTCGATATGCTGGCCGATACGGAAGGCATCAAGGTTGATCGGTTTGACCCTCCTTGGTGTGAAGTCGATATAATCGCCCTTTAGTTAAGGCTTATCGAGCAAACACGTCGATACAGCACCTCGGTATTGTCCTGTCAAGGTGTATTGACATGGGATGTCGATACACTGATCGGTATGAGTCCCTTCTTGGTGCATTGAGGTCCTTCTTGGTGGATATGCCGCCTTTACACCATGCTCCTACTGTATGGATGTTGAAGTGGTCTATACTCCTATCGATATGCACCATATCGATCAGATGACGTCGATATTGTCATCGATATTGGCCTATCCGCCTTTGTCCTTCTCCTTGCTTTCATTCCCAGCTCACATCTATTGCACCACATGGTTTCCAAACTCCTTCTAGTACCTGAATAAAACTCTAAATGCATGCAAAATGCAATGCAACTCTTAAAACTACTCTAACTCTTATATGTATGCAAATAGGACAAGAAGAAGCAAAATATGCATGTTTAAAGACTAAAACTAGTGATGAATGCAAGCTAAAATGGTATAAATAATGGAGATATCACTTTCTTGTCCCAAAGGTCACAAAAAACTCTATTTAATGTGGGGCAGTTCGTAAGGACTGAATGCATGGGATGAAAGAGTAACAGAAAAGAAGCTGAGAAAGATTTGAGTAAGATGGAGCTAGAGGACAATGCTCCCACGCAAAACTCGTCTAAGAAGCTACTGCTGAGAATAGAGATGCATTCAGAGAAAGAAATCAATCCAGAAAAATCAATGATGATGGCAGAAAATTAATGATAAAAAAAATTAAAGTTTATGCATAAACAAGTTATGGAAGAGAAACAAATCTTACGAATGAGTTGTGAAAAGACAGTGAATTTGCTATCGGACTCGTTTAATCCATAAAAGCTGGCCGCTTAAACACAGGACCTTAATTAATCAAGTTCTTATACTGTTGAATCTGCATAAAATCCTCAGTTTTTCAAATCCCTAATTCCTCAACGCCCTATTTCATGGATTCAAACCAAAAAATGAGAGTAGATTTAGCACAATTAGGCATAGTCGAACAAACAAGGTTCATTAAGGTTCCTAAATATTGTTAAAAGCAATCAGAAAACAAAAGCTTTATTAGCTCAAAAACAGCATAACCATGACAAATAATCGGAGATAAAACTAGTCGAACTATTTTGACATCTCTAAAAATTTGAGACTCATGAGACAAAGTATCGATCAAGATTTTGAATAGTAAACATATTCTAAAGGGTACCTCAATTGCATAGGTAGAACGAAATAATCGATTGCATAGGCAGAGCAATCGTTCGGAGGAGCCAATTGTGGGTTTAGTTGCTCTTCGTCTCCCTTCTTGAGTGTTTGTGGTTTTCAAAATGGTTTTTGGGTTTTGTTTCAAACACTACTTTTTTAGTTATTAGTTTTTGCATGAATAGATTCCTTAAGTGAAATCAACATCCTAAAAAATAATTTACGGCTCACCTAATATTATTAAACTAGATAATTGGTCCGTACGTATATGCGGGTATAATTTTTTTTATAGACAGAATAAATTATAATATTTAAATATTAATTAATTTTCTTGTAGATTCTATAAACGTTATATTTCTATACATATGTATACGAAATTGTCAGTAATGTTATAATTCTTGGTATATAAAAAGTGCTCAAAGAGTTTCCCAATAACCAAGATTTTATGCTACAAGATATGTTGAGAAAAATAGTATTAAATTTGATAACAGATATATAGTTTCATATAACAAAGATTTTATGCTACGTTATCATGCACATATGAACGTGGAGTGGTGCATACAAACAAGAGGTATCAAGTCTCTATTCAAGTATACTGATTATTGTTCACTAACAAGCGAAAATGATTATAATGGTGTTATTATGAAATTAAAAGATATTACGACCGCAGGTATTTTTTATTCAAAACTGATTTTTTTTGCTTTACTCTTAAATTACGACCTGTAAATTTAAAAATAGGAGGGAAAGAAGAATTGTTACCTCGACAAGAGATCGAGTCCATTTGGTCGATCTAGGACTCGATCTCATGCCCATGTTGCTAGGATCGAGAGGTTTGATCGATCAGGGACTCGATTCAACTTGCATCGAGCCTTAGATCGATTGTACCCTCTCGTTCCTTGACTTTGGTCAACTAGGCTGCACTCCTTGGATCGAGCCACATGATCGATTTGGGAGTCGATTTGGCTTAGATCGAGTTGGGGATCGAGTTGACTGATCGATCTGTCTTTGAAGGATCTTCTCGAGAGAAATTAGATTGGTCGATCCAGATTTGGACCGATCGATCCGAACTCATCTAGATCGACATTGTCTACTCGATCTTGTCTAGATCGACTGGCTCCTCTCGATTCACTAGCTCGATCTAGTAAAGATCGAGCTAGGATAAGTCGATCTAGCACTCGATTTCTAGCCTGTACCTAGCCCTTCTCGCCTCTTTTGGACTCCAAGATCACACCTAACAATCCTTTATCCAATCACCTACACACTTAAACATTAAAAGCATAAAACAGAAGTAGAAGTAAAGCAAAAATATGTACAGGATAGATATGGGAATGCCTCCCAAGTGCGCTTTCTTTAACGTCTTTAGCTAGACTTTACATGGTTTAGGCCTTAGGGGGGTCTTGAAGAAGCATGGATGTGCTTTCCTTGTTGTAGCCATCCGCCAAGTAAGGCTTAACCCTGTGCCCGTTGACCGTGAAAGCATTGCCGCTCTTGCGAACCAATGTAACCGCTCCATAGGGTAGAACCTCTTTGATCTCAAACGGTTCACACCACCTTGATTTGAGCTTGCCCGGGAACAGCTTCAACCTCGAGTCGTAGAGTAGCACCAGACTGCCTTCTCTTAACTCCTTGTGAACAAGCTTCTTGTCGTGAACAGCCTTAGTTCGCTCCTTGTAGATCTTAGCACTGTCGTATGCATCCAGCCGTAGCTCATCAAGCTCATGTAGCTGAATCAACCGCTTCTCCTGAGCTGTCTTTAAGTTGTAGTTGAGCTGCTTCACTGCCCATAGTGTCATATCCTCCAATTCAACAGGAAGATGACACGCCTTGCCGTATAGGAGAGTGAAAGGAGACGTTGATAACAAGATTTTTGTAGAGTTGAGTGTATGCAATGATCTATCAAAGCTCAAATGCAACACTAGGTCGTAGTATAGCTTGCAAGAGGAATCAATCCAATCCAGGAGCTAGAAAGTGCAATGAGAATGCAAGGATCGAGTAAAGCTAGGCAAATGATGAATGATTTTGTAAAATTCCTAAAAACTAAATGCGACGACTAAATGCAAAGCAAAACTATTTTAAAAATACCAGAAATGAACTAGCTACCACGACGAACAAACATAATGATTAAAATGCAAAGCTATGAATTTATAAAATTTGACTAGTGGATCGACCACAGGATCGACCACTAGATCGAGCAACAACGATTGATCTAAAAGACAGGTTAAGCGAAAACGAATCTAATGACCAAGGTGCAAGTAAGCAACGAGCGAATGACTAGAAAAGATGTAAGAATACTAAGAAAGAGGGTCTAGGGTTGAGATTCACGTTCAGGGGTTTCAAAGGTTCAAGCTTGGTTTGAAAACTCTAGATCTACTCACTTTGTGAGGTTCTCTAAGCCTTGAAAACAAAACAAGACCCATCCATGGCGTGTGGTATGGATCACTCTCTCATTCTCTCCTCCAGACCCATGGCGTTTGGCGGAAAAAGAGATTGAGAGGCAAGAAAAACAGATTTCAAACACGCGGCTTAACTAGTCCTCTAAACTACCATGGCGTTTGGGAAAGAGTAACTAGCCTCTAAGATGTGACTTTCAGAGATCTCTGGATCCTGTCAAGGTAAGAGCTCTCTCTGATCATAAAGATCTTGGCGTGAGACTCTTTAAGCCTTAAGAACTCAACATCTTAGAAAAGAAAGCCATTAAGAACAAGAAAACTCCAAACTTGAAAACCTTTTCGACCCCTTTGAATCCTCTCAACCCCAAAACCCGATTAAACTACTCACTACACATTAAATAAACCAAGCAAAGCATGAAAGATGAAACGATAAACATAAAAACGATGGATTAAGCTTAAAACGATTCCAAATATTCAAGAACAAAGCTCAAGGTCTAACAATGGCGAAATCGCCTCCAAACCAGAGAGAAAGATGATAAAAAGATAAAAATGAAATGTGTTTCTAAAAGCATGCTCGCCGCCTTGCCAACACAGGCCAAACAATTCGATGGTCCCCCCTTTGCTAGCGGTTAAAAGCGGTTAAAGTACACAGAGATCGACTTCGGGATCGAGCAGCTCTCTCGATCACTTCCAGACATCGTGCCGTCAGCTGGATCTTTGACTCGATCTTCCTCGGTGGATCGGGTGCTTCGTTCGATCTTGGAGTCGATCTTTGGAGGATTGAGTGGTGGACTCGATCCGGCTCTCGCTCTGCATGATGTCATTCACGTCCGTACTCCTTGATCGATCGCTTCACTCGATCTCCGTCTCGATCAGTTCCCTTGGATCGGCTGGGCTACTCGATCTTCTGGTCGATCTCATCTAGATCGACCGGCCATGCTCGAACCTCCTCTCGATCTCTGATCCTTAGCAAGCATTCCCAAATTCTTCAAGTCCCTCGAACATCCTCACGAGCCTCAGTATGTCTACGAACCTTCCAAGACTCCAAAGTAGCCGAAAACAACCTGTATGCGATGCAAAATGCAAGAAATATGCATATGCTGGTGCAAAAACACTCTAGGACCTAAAGTGATGCAAACTAACCTAAAATGCAATGTATAAGCGTGAGAAACTAACTTATATGTATGTAAAATGCATGGAATATGCAGCTATATCAGTCGTGCCTATAGGGGTCTTGAAAGCAGTTCGGTAAGCCCACAAAGCATCATCTAGTTTGACCGCCCAATCCTTTCTAGTAGCCCCAACTGTCCTCTCGAGTATAGCCTTGATCTGCCTGTTAGAGACCTCTACTTGCCCACTCGTTTGAGGATGATAAGGTGTTGCTACCTTGTGCTCCCAACCATAATTCCCCAAGAGGCTTTCAAACACCTTGTTGATAAAGTGGCTTCCATCGTCACTGGTTACTACCTTGGGGACTCCAAACCGTGGGAAGATGATGGTCTTGAAGAGCTTGATCACCACCCTTGCATCATTTGTTGGGGAAGCTATAGCCTCAACCCACTTAGATACATAATCAACCGCCACTAAGATGAACTTGTTGCCGTAAGAAGATGGGAACGGTCCCATGAAATCTATCCCCCAAGCGTCAAAGACATCACCCTCAAAGATAGGAACCTGAGGCATCTCGTTTCTCTTCGTGTTGTTCCCTGCCTGTTGACAAGCTTCACAACTTTTGACAAACTCATGAGCGTCCTTGTTGATAGATGGCCACCAGAAACCCGCTTGTAACACCTTTGTAGCAGTCTTGAAGGAAGCGAAATGACCACCATATGAAGAGCCATGGCAATGTAGAAGTATGTCCTTAGCTTCTTCCCTTGTAACACATCTTCTATACAAGCTGTCCACTCCTCTTTTGTACAAGTATGGCTCATCCCAAAAGTAATGAGAAATGTCTCTCATGAACTTCTTCTTGTGGTAATGATCAAGGTGAGTAGGCTCCTCTCCACAAGTCAAGAAGTTTACAATATCTGCATACCAAGGTAAGTCTTCTTCTTTGAAACTCAAAACTTCTTCAAACTTGTCTTCAAGCTTCTCACATACCGCCGTGGTGATCATCATGAGCTGCTCTTCAGGAAGTGAATCATCAAGTGGCAAAGCTTCATTGACTCTCATCCTTGAGAGGTGATAAGCAACACCATTCTCTATCCCCTTCTTGCCTTTTATCTCCATGTCAAACTCTTGTAGAAGGAGAATCCACCTTAAGAGCCTCGGTTTAGTGTCTTTCTTGGAATAGATGTACCTCAAAGCTGCGTGATCTGTATAGACAACAACCTTAGAGCCTACGAGGTATGATCTGAACTTCTCAAAAGCAAACACAACGGCCAGCAACTCCTTCTCGGTTGTAGTATACTTCACTTGCGTGTCATCCAAGGTACGGCTGGCATAGTAGATAACATGCAACCGCTTGTCTTTCCTCTGACCAAGAACAGCTCCTATGGCGTAGTCACTCGCGTCGCACATGATTTCAAACAGTAGACTCCAAGCCGGTGCTTGTACTATTGGCGCGGATACAAGAGCTTCTTTGATAGTCTTGAAAGCATGAAGACAATCCTCATAAAACACAAACTCAGCTTCTTTGCATAACAACCGTGTGAGGGGCCTTGCTATCTTGGAGAAATATTTTATGAATCTCCTGTAGAAGCCTGCGTGACCTAGGAAACTCCTTATACCCTTGACATTAACCGGCGGCTCAAGACTTATCATGACCTCAACCTTGGCTTTATCAACCTCAATGCCCTTCTCTGATTCTTGTGGCCAAGCACGATCCTTTCTTTCACCATGAAGTGGCACTTCTCCCAGTTAAGCACAAGGTTTGTCTCTTCACAACGCTTAAGTACCTTGCAAAGATTCAACAAACAAGCACAAAAGGACGCACCATATACAGAGAAGTCATCCATAAACACTTCTACCATCTCCTCTATAAGATCAGAGAAGATCGACAGCATACACCGCTGGAATGTAGCCGGTGCATTACACAACCTGAATGGCATCCTTCGATAAGCGAAGGTACCATAATGGCATGTAAAAGTCATCTTTTCTTGATCGTTAGGATGGATTGGTATTTGAAAGAATCCACTATAACCATCAAGAAAGCAATAGTAAGGATGATTAGCAAGCCTGTCTAACATTTGATCAATAAAAGGAAGAGGAAAGTGATCATTTCTAGTAGCAGAATTGAGCTTCCTATAGTCTATACACATACGTTGACCAGTTATAGTCCTAGTAGGTATCAATTCATCTTGTTCATTTCTAATGACCGTGATCCCTCCCTTCTTAGGCACCACGTGGACAGGAGATACCCATGTGCTGTCACTTATGGGATAGATCACGTCAGCCTCTAACAACTTTAGAATCTCTTTCTTGACTACTTCTTTCAAGTTCGGATTTAAGCGCCTTTGGTGTTCAATAGAAGAAGAGTTCTCATTATCTAAGTGAATCCTATGAGTGCAAAGCATTGGTGAAAGGCCCTTGATGTCACTTGGATAGTACCCAATGGCCTTCCTATACTTTCTCAGCTCATTTAGGAGCGAGTGCAACTCATCATCACTTAAGTTCTCATTCACAATCACGGGGTAGGTATCATTAAGCCTTAAGAAAGCATACCTTAGCCCTTTTGGGAGCTCCTTTAGGTCCACCTTTGGGTCTAGCAGCTCGCTCCAGTCATCCTCATGGCTAGTGTTGGCATTCCCGTCCTCGGTAGCCTCCTTTGAACCCGAGACATGAGCCTTAAGGCTGCCTTCTTGAACCGTTGTCCCCTCAGAGATCGAGTCATCCAGTCGATCTTGCACTCGTTCTGGTCCAGATCGAGCAACGTCACTCGATTCACCTACTCGATTTGATGTGGGTCGAGCAGGTGATGCGGTTGCAAGGAATGGTCTACCAAGTATAAGCGGATCCTTAGGTTCTTCATCCATCTCAAGCACAACAAAGTCGGTTGGTACATTGACATCGCTTATCCTCACTGGAAGATCTTCTAGATACCCACTGGAAGTCTTACGCTTCTGTCAGCTAACACAAGGGAGATCCTACACTCTTTGAACCGTGTGAACCTGAGCTTCTTTTCTATAGAATGGGGCATGAGATTTATACTTTCTCCCAAATCGCATAAGCAGCTCTCAAACTTCAATGGACCCAAAGCACAAGGAATGGTGAAGGATCCTGGATCTCCTAGCTTCTTAGGCACTATTTCTCTGTGAATAATGGCACTAAACTCTTCACTAAGCACCAAGACTTCTTTACTTTCCTTGTTCTTCTTTGTAAGGGTGTCTTTGAAGAACTTAGCACACTTCGGCATCATAGCTAGGCAATCTACAAGAGGCAACTTGATGTCAATGTCCTTTAGATGCTTCTCAAATAAGAGTCTATGCTTCTCTATCAGCTGTTTCTTGAAGCGGCCGGGAAAAGGGAGCTTAGGTACATACGGTGGTGGCACATAAACATCTTTCTCTTTAGTAGCTTGCTCCACTTTCTTCTCTACAGCTACCTCTTTGCCCTTTCTTGGTCTCTCAATCCACACATTATCAAAGTTGATCTCCTCATCAGCTGAAAGCTTACCCTCCCCCTCTTGGAATACAATGTCCTCATTGTTCATAGGAGCAACACGCAGAGGAAGCTCTCTACCACTCCTCAAGGTGATAGCGTTTGCATACTCTTTCGGATTCTGCTCACACTTGCCCGGTAAGCTGTTCTGACCGCTTGTACTAGCCTTTCCCTTCTCTAACTGCTTGATCTTGTTATTCAGGTTTGTTATCTGAGTTGAAACGTCAGTAAGAGATGAGTCAAGGCGGTTGTTCATCTCGGCAAACTTCTGATTAGTGGAAGCTTGACCTTGAAGCAACTGCTGAAACATTGCTTGAACCGGGTCTTGAGGAGGCTGTTGCATCTATTGTTGTTGAGGAACAAAGCCGGGAGGAAACATAGGAGTGTATCCTTTGCTGTTGCTGCTGACCTTGAAAGTTCCCCTGCCTCTGCCCTTTAAAGCCACTATTCGGTTGAAAACCCTTGTTATAAGGTACAAAGGGCTTTGCTTGCTGAGGGGGGTACACTTGATCTTTAGGGTTCTCTACATTCGTGCTCTTGTAAGAGAGATTGTTGTTCGCTTGGTAGCCTTGTGAATAACCCTGATTCTTGTTGTAGTTCTGACCAGCAATCCAGTTAGCTTCTTCTTGACTCAGCTCTAGTTCCTCGGAGACATCGTCAGCTTCTCCTATGAAGTGAACGTGCTTCTGATTAGCAAGCACTAGCTTGTCTATCTTCTCATGGAGGGACTTAAGCTCTTTCTTGTGAGATTCAAGCTCGGAACCTCTTGGTGCACGGTCTTAATCCTCGGCATAATTCCCGTCACTCAATGCCAAGTTCTCTATCAGCTCCATACCTTCTTCCACTTCTTGACCAAGGAAGTTGCCCTTGCTTGCCGTGTCAAGTAGCATACGGATCATTGGCAATGCTCCTCGGTATATTGTGCTTAGGAGAGTCTCTTCACTGAAGCCGTGGTGAGGACACTGAATAGTATAGTCTTTGAACCTCTCCATAGCTTCATTGAATGTCTCGTTCTACCTTTGAGTGAAGCCACTGATCTCACTTCTCAACCGAGCTGTCCTGGTGCTTGAGAAAAACTTTAAGAGAAAATCTTTCCTACATTCAGCCCAAGACGTGATGGTGCCTTGTGGAAGTGTCTTCTCCCAATGCCTACCCTTGTCACCGAGAGAAAATGGGAAGAGCCGTAGCTTGAAGGCATCTTTCGAGATCCCATTGATCTTGATCATCCCACACACCTGTTCAAAGTTATCAAGGTGCTCTAAGGGGTCTTCCATAGCCAGCCCGTGGAATTTGCTATTTTGAACCATTGAGATGAATCTAGGCTTTATCTCAAAGTTGTTATTCTGGACTGGAGGAGAAGTGATCCCAAAGCGATTGAGATGCGTATTAGGAGCATCTCCAGCGCCTATAATCCATGGGGTTCTAGCTGCGTGGATGGGGTTTCCATTGGCCCTTCCTACACCACCGTGAGCTGTTGGAGGTCCTTCAGGATGTTCCTGCTCAGCCATTGTTGCAAATTTTACTGTACCGGCTTGAACAATCTCCTCAAAGGCTCTAGCTTGCTCTCGTGCTCTTCTTGTTCTTGAATGTCCCTAGAACGCAAATTCATGTACCTGAAAGACACAAGCGTGGAGAGAAAGAGATTAGTGACCAAACTTAAAGTAAAGGCTTAGTCTTTACTAAACCCCAAATCTTAATGCTTCCTAGAAACCCTAAGATGGCAACAGCGCCATTTGATAACAGTTTTTCTAACGTGCTGGCAAGGAGGTTATCAAAACTCAAGCAATACACAGTTGTAGTAAAGCAAGAGGTATCAATCCACACCTAGGGAGCAGGAAGAGCAATGAGAATACAAGGATCTAGTGAATCTAAGCAAATATGATAAATGATTGGTAAAATCTAACAAAACTAAATGCAAGGATCTAATGCAATGCAAAACAATTTTAAAATCCCTAGAAGAGGGTGAACTACCACGAGGAACAAGAAAAAGATGAAAAATGCAAAGCTACTAAGAACTAAAAATCGACCAGTGAATCGACCACAGGATCGAGCACTGGATCGAGCAGAATGGATCGATCTTACAAGCAACTTAAGGCGATATGACTTTTGATGAACAGAATGCAACTAAATGACAAGCGAATGATTAACAGAGGTTTAAATCACTAAAAGAGAGGGTTTAGGGTCGAGGGTCATATTCAAGGGTATCAAAGATTCAAGCTTCGGTTTGAAAACATTTAGATCTACTCTTTTAAGAGGTTTCTCTAAGCCTTGAAAACAAAACAAGAACCATCCATAGCGTGTGGTATGGTTCACTTCCTCAATCTTTTCTCTAAACCCATGGCGTTTGGTGGAAAAAGAGATCGAAGAGCAAGAAAGACATATTTCAAACAATGACCTAACTAATCCCTTTTACAACCATGGCATGTGGGAAAGGAAAGATTAGCCTCTAGGATCTGGTTTTCCAGGATATCTGAATCCTGTCAAGGTAAGACAGCCTTTGGTTCATAGAGACCTTTTCCAAGGCTCTCTAGGCTTTAAGATCCCAAGATCCTAGAAGAGAAGGTATGAAGAACAAGAAAACACAAAGCTTTGAACCCTTTTAACCCTTTTGAATCACCTCAACCCCAAAACCCGAAACGACTACTCACTACACATGTTTAAGATCGAATCAAAAGCAGTAAACGATAAGATAAGCATGATTAACGACAGATTCAAGAAAAACTTGCTTGATATTAAAAGATTCAAAGGTTCAAAAACGAAAAAGCTTAAGCTGTTCTACAATGGCGAATCACCTAACTTAGAGAGATAAAAGAAAAAAACAGAATGAAGATAAGATAAAGGTGATGGCTGCTTTTGCCAAAAATTGCTAAACCGTTAGCTGGTCCCCCCTTCGCTAGCCGCCAAAGTCAGCTGGACGGATAAGGCTCGTCTCAGATCGACCTTGAGATCGACCAATGTGCTCGATCATCTTCAGGAATCGCCTTGCTCCGCTCGATCTTCTGGTCGATCTGGTTGGAGGGATCGAGTATCTTCCTCGATCTACTTCTCGATCTTTGGATGATCGAGTCTTGGTCTCGATCTGGCTCTCGTTCTGCATGGCGTCATTTACGTCCGTACTCCAGATCGATCTAATCTCTCGATCTCGGTCTCGATCCTTCCTCTTGAATCGACTTGGTGCACTCGATCTTCTGGTCGATCTCATCTAGATCGACCTGCCTTGCTCGATCCGCTACTCGATCTCGGGTACTTCGCATGCCGAGCTAAGTTCTCCAAGTGTCCATGAGCTCCACTTTGAACATCCTCACGTTCACATAGCCTCCGCAACTCCATAGTGCTCCAAACAACCTGATAATGATGCATATATGCAAGAAATATGCAAAATGCGAATGCAAGGGGACCTAGAACCTAAAATACAACAAATGGAACAAACTAGCCTATAATGCAATATGAATGCATGAAAAACAACTCTAAATGCATGCAAAATATGCAGAATATATGGTAAAATCAATCTCTATGATTCCAGGGTTTCTCTTACCTTGATCGCATTCAGAGATCCTTGAAAACCAAATCCTAGAGACTAATTTATCCTCTCCTAAACGCCATGGTTGAAGAGGGGTTAGTTAAGCCACTATTTAGGATCTTTGCTTAATGTTCTTTGACCCATCTTTCCACTACACGCTATAGGTTAGGAGGAAGGGTCAGAGAAAGGGGTCTTACCACACGCCATGGAAGATCCTAGTTTAAGTTTCCTAAGGCTTAGGGAAAGCTCTTTAAATGAGTAGATCTAGATGTTTTCAAACCAAAGCTTGAACCTTTGAATCTCTTGAACATGACCCTCGAACTTGAACCCTCTTTTTAGCATTTTAAAACCTCGTTTTATCATTCTCTTGTCATAAAGCTTGCATCTTGATCATTAGAAGTCATTCATCTTAAGTTGTTAGAATCGATCTGTTTTACCCGTGTTAGCTCTCGATTTTTAGTTATTAGTACATTTGCTCTTTTAATCCACTGTTTTCTCTTAGTAGTAGTTAACCCTCTTCCAGGGATTTTAAAATAGTTTTTGTTGTTATTACCATCCATTTACCCGTTTCTGCTTAGATTTGCTTAGTACTTCCATTCTTAGTGTTCTTTCTTCACCCAGGCTGGATTGATACCTCTTGCATACTGTACTACAACTATAGGTTGCTTGAGCTTTATGATTCTTGCTTGTTTCAAAAAGCCTGTTTATCAAATGGCGCCGTTGCCAACTTGGGATTGTTCGGAAGCATTAAGATTTGGTGTTTAGCAAAGACTAAGCCTTTTACATTTACTTTGGATACTGATTTCTCTGCCTTCACAATTGTGTTTTCAGGTACATGAATTTGCGCTCCATGGGTGACAACAACTTACTTAAGCCCCTGGACAATATTCACCAACTCGGACACGCAAGATCAAGAAGAGCAAGAGAGCAAGCTCAAGCCTTTGAAGAGGTTGTGCAAGCTGGTACAGGAGACTTTGAAAGTATGGCTGAGCAAGAACATCCTGAGGGACCTCCACCAGCTCACGGTGGTGTGGGAAAGGGTAATGGAAACCCCAACCATGCAGCTCGACCACCATGGATCATTGGTGCCGGCGATGCTCCAAACACTCATCACAACCGCTTTGGGATCACTCCTCCACCAGTCCAAAACAACAACGTCGAGATAAAGCCTGGATTTGTCTCTATGGTTCAGAACAACAAGTTCCACGGGCTGGCTATGGAAGACCCTTTGGAGCACTTTGACAACTTTGAGCAAGTGTGTGGGATGATAAAGATCAATGGGATCCCGGAAGATGCTTTCAAGCTACGGCTCTTTCCATTTTCTCTTGGAGATAAGGCTAGGCACTGGGAGAAAACCCTTCCACAAGGCACCATTACTTATTGCGCTGACTGTAAGAAGGCGTTCCTCTCAAAGTTTTTCTCGAGCACAAGAACAGCTAGGCTGCAAAGTGAGATTAGCAGATTCACTCAAAGACAGAATGAGACATTCAGTGAAGCTATGGAGAGATTCAAAGACTATACCATTCAGTGTCCTCACCATGGCTTCAGTGAAGAGACTCTCTTGAGCACAATATACCGAGGAGCATTACCCAAGATCCGAATGCTGCTTAATACGGCAAGCAAGGGCAACTTTCTTGGTCAAGAAGTGGAAGAGGGTATGGAGCTCATAGAAAACTTGGCTTTGAGTGACGGGAATTACACCGAAGATTATGACCGAGCACCTAGAGGTTCTGAGCTTGAGTCACACTAAAAAGAGCTTAAGTCCCTCCATGAGAAGATAGACAAGCTAGTGCTTGGAAATCAGATGCAAGTACATTTCGTGGGAGAAGCCGAAGATGTCTTAGAGGAGTTAGAGCTGAGCCAAGAAGAAGCTAATTGGGTCGCTGGTCAGAACTACAACAAGCCACAGGGCTACTCTCAAGGCTACCAGGGCAACAACAACCTCTCATACCGTAGCACCAACGTTGAGAATCCAAAGGATCAGGTGTAGCCCCCTCAACAAGCAAAGCCGTTTGTTCCTTACAACAAGGGTTTTCAACAAAATGTTGGATATCAAGGTCAGAGGCAAGGGAACTTCCAAGGTCAGTAGCAACAACAAGGCAACAAAGGCTACACTCCTATGTTTCCTCCTGGTTTCATTCCACAGCAGCAACAAATGCAACCCCCTTCTCAGGATCCGGTTCAAGCAATGTTTCAACAGTTGCTTCAAGGTCAAGCTTCTACAAATCAGAAGCTTGTTTAGATGAACAACCGGCTATACTATTCCCTTACTGACGTCTCTACACAGATCACTAATCTGAACAACAAGATCAAGCAGTTAGAGAAAGGAAAAGCTAGCTCAAGCGGCCAAGGCAGCATACCGGGAAAGTGTGAGCAAAATCCCAAGGAGTATGCAAACGCTATTACTTTGAGAAGTGGGAAAGAGCTTCCGCCGAGAGTTGCACCTAAAGCCAATGAGGACATTGTGGTTCATGAGGGGGAGGGTAAGCCTTCAACTGATGAAGAAATCACCTTTGATAATGTGTGGATTGAGAGGCCAAGGAAAGGCAAAGAGGTTGTTCTAGAGAAGAAAGTAGAGGAGGTGAGCAAAGAGAAAGATGCATATGTTCCTCCACCCTACAAACCGAAGCTTCCTTTTCCTGGCCGGTTCAAGAAGCAGCTGCTAGAGAAGCATAGAGCAGTCTTTGAGAAGCATTTGAAAGATGTTGAGATCAAGCTACCTTTGGTGGATTGTCTAGCCATGATGCCTAAGTGTGCAAAGTTCTTCAAGGATACACTTACTAAGAAGAACAAGGAGAGTGAAGAGGTTTTGGTGCTTAGTGAAGAGTGCAGTGCTATTATTCACAAGGAGATTGTTCCTAAGAAGCTAGGAGATCCAGGATCATTCACCATCCCTTGTGCTCTCGGACCCTTGAATTTTCAAAGCTGCTTATGTGATCTTGGTGCAAGCATAAACCTCATGCCCCATTCCATTGCAAAGAAGCTCGGTTTCACCAAGTTTAAAGAGTGTAGGATCTCTCTCGTGCTAGCTGATAGAAGCATAAGGCTTTTCCTGTGGGTATGCTTGAAGATTTGCCCGTGAGGATCAGTGGAGTTAACGTGCCAACCGACTTTGTTGTTTTAGAAATGGATGAAGAGCCAAAGGATCCTCTTATCCTTGGTAGACCGTTTCTAGCAACCGCTGGAGCCATCATACATGTGAAAAATGGCAAGATCTCTCTACACTTGGGCAAGGACATCAAGCTAGACTTTGATATCAATAAAGTCTTGAAGAAGCCAACCATTGGAGGACAAGCTTTCTACATTGAGACTTTGGATGCTTTAGCCGATGAGCTGCTTGAGGAGTTGGCACAAGAAGATCACTTGCAGCTAGCTTTGACTAAGGAGCCAGGGGAGCATGGTTTTCTGAGTGAGCAGACCCAGGAGTATGTTCACATCCTTGATTCTTGCAAGTTTGTGAAAGAAGACGAAGGCGGATGCCTAGAGATCGATCAGGAAATCGAGGACTTCACTCAATCCAAGACAAAGATCGACAAGAAGATCGAGGAGGCTGGTCGATCCGGGAAAGAAATCGATGAGAAGATCGAGAGAGCCAACTCGATCAGTTCAGAGAACGACTCAGCAACTCGATCTACTACTCGATCCATATCAAATCGAGCAAGTGATCGAGAAGAGTACAATCGATCCGGACCAGAACGAGTGGAAGATCGATTGGATGACTCGATCTCTGAGGGGACAATGGTTCAAGAAAGCAGTCTTAAAGCTCATGACTCGGGGTCTAAGGAGGGCAGTGAGGACAGAGACATCAACACAAGCCACGAGGAGGACTCGAGCGAGCTGCTAGCCCCAAAGGTGGACCTAAAGGAGCTCCCAAAAGGGCTAAGGTATGCTTTCTTAGGGCTTAATGAGACTTATCCCGTGATTGTGAATGAAAGTCTGAGTGATGATGAGTTAAACTCGCTTCTTAAGGAGCTGAGAAAGTATAGGAAGGCCATTGGGTACTCTCTAAGTGACATCAAGGGCCTTTCACCAATGCTTTGTACTCATAGGATTCACTTAGAGAATGAAAACACTTCTTCTATTGAGCATCAAAGACGCTTAAACTCGAATTTGAAAGAAGAGGTTAAGAAAGAGATTTTGAAACTGTTAGAGGCTGATGTGATATACCCCATCAGTGACAACATGTGGGTTTCTCCTGTCCATGTGGTGCCTAAGAAAGGGGGAATCACAGTCATTAAGAATGAAAAAGATGAATTGATTCCTACTAGAACCATAACTGGTCACCGAATGTGTATAGATTATAGGAAGCTCAATTCAGCTACTAGAAAGGATCATTTTCCTCTTCCTTTTATTGACCAAATTTTAGAGAGACTTGCTAATCACCCATACTATTGTTTCTTAGATGGATACAACGGTTTCTTTCAAATCCCTGTTCATCCAAATGAACAAGAAAAGATAACTTTCACATGCCCTTATGGTACCTTCGCATATTGAAGGATCCCTTTTGGGTTATGTAATGCACCAGCAACCTTTCAAAGGTGCATGATGTCAATCTTCTCTGATCTAAAAGAGGAGATGGTAGAGGTATTTATGGATGACTTTTCTGTATATGGTGCTTCTTTTGGTGCTTGTTTGTCTAATCTTTGCAGGGTACTTTAGAGGTGCGAGGAGACAAACTTGGTGCTGAACTGGAAGAAGTGTCACTTCATGGTGAAGGAACAGATTGTACTCGGTCACAAGATATCTGAGCAAGGGATAGAGGTTGACAAAGCAAAGATTGCAGTCATGATGAGTCTTGAGCCGCCAGTTAATGTCAAGGGGATAAGGAGTTTCTTAGGGCACGCTGGCTTCTACAGGAGATTCATAAGGGACTTCTCCAAGATAGCATGCCCCCTTACACGGCTGTTATGCGAGGAAGCTGACTTTGTCTTTGATGAGGAGTGTCTTCATGCTTTCAAGACCATCAAGGAGGCTCTTGTCATGGCACCTATAGTACAAAAACCAGATTGGAGCTTACCCTTCGAGATCATGTGCGACGCGAGTGACTACGGAGTGGGAGCTGTGCTAGGGCAGATGAAAGACAAGAGGTTGCATGTTATCTACTACGCCAGCCGTACCTTGGATGACACGCAAGTGAGATATGCTACAACCAAGAAGGAGCTGCTGGCCGTTGTGTTTGCTTTTGAGAAGTTCAGATCATATTTGGTGGGCTCTAAGGTTGTTGTATACACTGATCACGCGGCTTTGAGGTATATCTACTCCAAGAAGGATACCAAGCCGAGGCTCTTAAGGTGGATTCTTCTTCTACAAGAGTTTGATATGGAGATAAAAGATAAGAAGGGGATAGAGAATGGTGTTGCTGATCACCTCTCTAGAATGAGAGTGAATGAAGCCTTACCCTTGGATGATTCACTTCCTGAAGAGAAACTCATGATGATCAACAAGGTGATATGCACACGGCTAGAGGGTCAGTTTGAAGAAGTTCTGAGTTTTGAGAGAAGAGAACCTGCCTTGGTATGCTGATATAGTTAACTTCTTGGCTTGCGGAGAGGAACCTACGCATCTTGACCACTGCCACAAGAAGAAGTTCATGAGAGACATCTCTCATTATTTTTGGGACGAGCCTTACTTGTACAAGAGGGGAGCTTGTATAGAAGATGTGTTTCAAAAGAGGAAGCGCAGGACATCCTTCTACATTGCCATGGTTCATCCTATGGAGGACATTTCGCTTCTTTCAAGACGGCAACAAAGGTTTTACAAGCCGGGTTTTGGTGGCCATGGCTATTCAAAGACGCTCACGAGTTTGTAAAAGCGTGTGAGGCTTCCCAAATAGCTGGAAACATCACCAAGAGAAACGAGATGCCTCAGGTGCCAATCTTTGAAGTTGATGTGTTTGATACTTGGGGGATAGACTTCATGGGACCGTTCCCATCTTCTTACGGCAACAAATTCATCTTAGTGGCTGTTGATTACGTGTCTAAGTGGGTTGAGGCTATAGCTTCCCCAACCAATGATGCAAAGGTGGTGGTTAAACTCTTTAGTACCAAAAGTAGTGATCAGTGACGAGGGCAGCCACTTTATCAACAAGGTGTTTGAAAGTCTCTTGAAGAAGTATGAAGTGAAGCACAAGGTAGCAACACCTTATCACCCACAAACTAGTGGGCAAGTAGAGGTCTCGAATAGACAGATCAAGGTTATCTTAGAGAGCACAGTAGGAGCAACTCGGAAGGATTGGGCAAGTAAGCTAGACGATGCTTTATGGGCATATAGAACTGCCTTCAAGACTCCTATTGGTACCACTCCCTTCACTCTTCTTTACGGCAAGGCGTGTCACCTCCCTGTGGACCTAGAGCATAGAGCACTGTGGGCAGTGAAGCAGATGAACTTCAGTCTCAAGACGGCACAAGAGAAGCGGTTGATTCAACTCCATGAGCTTGATGAGCTAAGGCTAGAAGCTTATGTGAGTGCCAAAATCTACAAGGAAAGGACCAAGGCGGTTCATGACAAGAGGCTGGTACTCAAGGAGCTTAAGGAGGGAGATCTGGTCTTGCTTTACAACTCACGCTTGAAGCTGTTCCCGGGCAAGCTCAAGTCTAGGTGGTGTGGAACGTTTGAGGAAGTTCTACCCTATGGAGCGGTCACTTTGGTTGGCAAGAGTGGAAAGGCTTTCACGGTCAATGGGCACAGAGCCAAGCCCTACTTGGTGAGTGATTGCAGCAAGGAGAGCACCACCAAGCTTCTCCAAGACCCACCCAGGCCTAAACCAAGTAAAGGCTAGCTAAAGACGTTAAAGAAAACGCACTTGGAAGGCATTCTCATGTCTATCTTGTACATATTCTTGCTTTCTTTCTATTCTAGTTTTATGTTTTTTATGTTTAAGTGTGTAAGTGAAAGGATAGGGGATTGGAGATCACTATCTTGGAGTCAAAGAGACGAGGAAATGAGAAGTATATGCTAGAGATCGAGTGCTAGATCGACTTATCCTGGCTCGATCTTTACTAGATCGAGCTAGTGAATCGAGAGGAGTCAGTCGATCTAGACGAGATCGAGTAGACAATCAAGTTAGTCAGTCGATCATGAGAGGATAAACCACCCATACGTTTAGCTTGAAATGCAAAAAAAAGTGTGGATCGACTGACCTCACTCGATCCTCGAGGAAGATCGATCAGTCTACTCGATCTGCCACTCGATCTTAGCCCAAACGACCCCCAAATCGATCACATGGCTCGATCCAAGGAGCATAGCGTCAGTGACCAAAAATTATGGAACAAGGGGACACAATCAATCTAAGACTCGATGCAATCTGAATCGAGTCCCTGATCGATCAACCCTCTCGATCCTAGTCAACATGGGCATGAGATCGAGTCCTAGATCGACCAAATGGAGTCGATCTCGTGTCGAGGTAAGTTTGTGCTTTCCCTCTTTTCTTCTTTCCCTCCAGTTTTAAATTTGAATTGTGGTCAAGGCAAGCATCTTTGACCATGAAAGATGTGCCTTGACCACACTTTTGTCAGAAGCCACTTGTATTGCCCATGGTTTTCTTAGCCTTTAAATTTACATGCAACCATACACTCTCTCTCATTTGTATTTCGAGTTTTCTAAAGAAAGTGAGAGTGTGAGTTTCTATTTCTAAGGCTAATAACTTCTTGCTTTCATCCTTGCAAAAGGTATTTTTGGTTCAATGATTTCTTGTTTAAATTTTTTTGGAAATTTGCCTTTTTATTGTTTTGGATGATTGTAGTTGTTAGGGAGTTATGATAATTTTTAGAAATAGCTAGATATTAGGAAATTTTCTATATTTAATCCTATCTCTATATTTTCTTCTCTAGTATTTAGCTATAATTTTTATAAATTCTCCAAAAATCTAGGATTATTGTTAGAAGTTTTTCTTTCTTACCTTGTCTTTCTCTCAATCTCGCCGCCTATACTCATTCTCTTCCTGATTAGTCTTTTTCTTTAACAGGTGAAGTTTCTTTCTAGAACAATTTTGAAGAGGTGTATTTATCATCCCCAATTTTAAATGATGAGAAAAAAAAAAGAGCTAAGTATGTTTTCAGCCTTACCACTAGCCAAAAGAGTTTTAAAGTGATGCTTTTATTTGGGTTTTTGCTAGGCGAATTTCCTTGATGATGAGGGTAGTCTTTAGGAGGGTGAGTGAGCTTAAAAAGAAAAGAAAAATGAGAGAGGGTTCTAGGATCATTGTTAGTGTATATGGGTAGATGAGAATCTAGTCATGTATGCATCAATTGTCTTTACCTTTAGCATTATGCATAAGTTCGACCATTCTTTGAGATAACCCATTGTTTGAATCACCCTTATTAGTGAGATCATTTTTATCTCACAACCCTTGTCCCTTAGCCAAATGTATTCGGTTTTAAAGTGCATAAGTGTGATTCACGGTTTTGAGGTTAATGAATGTTAAAGGTTAGGATTCTTGGATTGTTCGGGATATGAGAGTCATGATTTAAGATTCAATATGTGATGAGTATGGCTAAGTTTTTTAGAGTATGAGTGTGTGCATTGCATCTTAGGATTAAGAACTAGGACCATTGAATTATATATAGACCTATTCAGATTAATATTTTTAAGTCTATCAAATTTTTATTAGTTGTATGTCATTTGATTAAGGAAAGATAATTAGAAAATTAAAATTCCAAAACACAACACATGACTCTCTCTTTCACTCCTTTAAACATGATGTAATAAAAAAAGCAACAGAGCATCATCATCTTCATTTGAGGGCTTAACAGGGGCTTTGGTCGGTAGTGAAATGAGAGGCTTAACAAGGGCTTTCGCCGGTTGGTAAGGGGTGAGGGTGAGGGTGAGGCTGAGTGTGGGGATGGGGATGAGGATGAGATTGTGGGTGAGGGTGAGGTTGATGGTGAGGGTGGGTGATATACCTATATATTTAGCATATTTAGAATGCATTTAGGATAGTTTTCATGCATTCATCTTGCATTATAAGCTAGTTTCTACCATTTGTTGCATTTTAGGTCTTAGATCCCTTTGCATATTTCTTGCATCTTTTGCATCATTATCAGGATGTTTGGGACACTCTAGAGTTGTGGAGGTTACGTGGACGTGCTTAGGATCAAGAGGGAGCTCGTGGACACTTGGAGAACTCAGCCATGCATGCAAAGGACCCGAGATTGAGTAGCGGATCGAGAAAGGCAGGTCGATCTGGACGAGATCAACCAGAAGATCGAGTGACTCAAGTCGTTTTAAGGAGAAGGATCGAGACCAAGATCGAGAGAGGAGATCGATCGTGAGTACGAACGTGAATGACGCCATGCAGAACGAGAGCCAGATCGAGACCAAGACTCGATCATCCAAGGATCGAGTAGAATATCGAAGGAAGTGCCCGATCCATCCAACCAAATTGACTTGAAGATCGAGCGATAGAAGGCGATCCATGAAGAAGATCAAGTGAGCTGCTCGATCTCGAGATCGATCCCTGGAGCCTTATCCGGCCAGCTCATTCTTGGAGGGTAGTGAGGGGACTATTAGGGATGTTTGGCTATTTTGGGAAGGAGGCGGCTATCACTTTCACAACTTAAACTTTGTCTCCTTTTTTTTCTGTTCTTTCTCTTAGGCAATTCCGCCATTGCAAACCTTTTAAGCTTTTCTTGTTTTTAAACTTTGATTCTTGTTAATCATTAAGTCCTTTTTCATAATCGCTTGCTTAATCATACTTAGTTTATCTTTCTTTGCATTTGAATCGATTTCAATCATGAGTAGTGAGTAGTTTTCTTCGGGTAAAGGGTTGAGGCGATTCAAGGGTTTAAAGAGTTTAAGCTTTTGGATTTCTTATATCTAAATGACATACAACTGACAAATTTTTGATAGATAAGTAAACTTATAAAACAAACAAGAATTCAACAGATATATCAAATCATATTCACAATGATTATTTTGGGTGATGTTATAAATTATATTTTGTAGTATAATTTTATTATTTCTTTCATTTTAACACCTTGTTTATGCAGAACGTAAACTATCAGGATATTATTAAAACTGTCTAGAATTCGAAGCACAATGATAAATCTAATCAACTCTCGTTGTAGAAGTTATCTATGCCTGGATTCCAGAATTTCAAATCTATTTGCAAATTCTAATAATTCAAACAAGCATTAACGATCATGTTTGATTGTCCACAAAATTTCTAAATTAAATCTCTTTGCATATAGTAATTTTGATCATCAAAGACTAGTTCTAGTGATTAACAATGCTCTCACATTTATTAAACAACCTAGAATGCGATTTCTGAATGACTAATCCTAGAATCGAGATATGCGCAAATCAAGATGAAGAACCAATGAATTATTCCTGACAGGAAAATAAATCTACAAACTCATCATCAACCTTTAATTTATCTTAACCTAACTAACAAACTATCCATACATGGTGAATTAAGAAAACATCATGAATAAAATAGATTGCATAAAAAAATAAGTATAGAGATAAAATGGGTTTGAATTCTTCTCTAAGAAGAAACAGAGTCTCAGAATTGTCTCCCCAAAAGCTTTGGTACAAATCTCTCTCTTTGTCTCTCTAGAAAATAAGATACATGCCAAAGAATTGCTGAAAACCCAAAAATACAGTCTAAAAACGAATTAGGGTCAAAGTGCAAATAATGAAACTTTTGGGCCAAATTTGCAAATCTTCCTTTAACTTTTAATTAGCTCCCGCAAGGTCTTCTTAGGGGGTGACGAGCATCACCAATGGGTGGTGACGAGCGTCACCCATGGAATAATATGTCTCCTTGTTCCTCTCATCGGGAAGGTCTCCAGTTTTGCTCCATAATGCTCCAAACACCAATTAACCTGTAAAGACTCTAATGGGACTCTAAAAAGACCAAAAAGACTCTATAAATAAGACTTAAATCATGGTTAAAAACTATAAAAGCCATGATATATCAGGATTTGATATCTCTTATATTTATAACATTTAAGCTTGCATTTAGCACATGTGTTGGTCTCTTCTTGCATGTTTTCCTTATCATTTTTCCTATTTTCCTTATCTTATAGACATAGATTGCATTTAGGATATAGCTTGCATTTTTCTTGCATATGGAATGTTTTCAGGTACCTTTGGAGTTATTGGAAGGATGTGGGCATAATGAGAGTGAACCAAAGAGGTGTCCCAGCCAAGGAGAGTCAAAGAGAGCCAAAGATGTACATTTACGGAGCTGGTATTGGATGCTATATCGGGCATAGAGGCCGACATCCACCAGCAGCCAAGGATTTGGTTCATATCAGGTATCACATCGAGCAGCATGCCCGATATCCAATAGCCATGACACTTACATCGGACACCACATCGGGCAAAGCGTGCCCGATGTAACCTTACAGGAATAACCAGAGATCCGTATGGAGCACTATGTTGGGCAAAGCGTGCTCGATGTTACCTTGCAGGAACAACCAGAGATCCGTATCGAGCACTATGTTGGGTAAGTCGTGCCCGACATAAACCTTCAGGAAATGTCCTTGTCTTCATATCGAGCAACACATCGAGCACGATACCCGACATCCGACCCAGAAGAAGCAGCATATGAAGCATGATATCGACATGCAAGCCCGAAATATGCTATTCCTGAAAACCACTTATTTATGATTTTGCCATAATTGTAGAGTCCCTTCCCTCAAATTATAAATACTACGATCCCTAAATTTTGGGGATCATACTTTTACTCATTAGTTTCTTTCCTTTTATATTTTGAATCAAATTAGAATTTGAATCTTTGGCTATTTTAATTTAAGTTTGTATTTCCTTTCATGTTTTACTTCTCTAATCATGATTATCCATCTCTCATCTTTGGGTTTTATGGGAGATTCAATGATTAGTGAGTCGTTCTTATACGATTTGAGATGGGTTAGTTAAGGGGAACCTATTCTTGATAAATGATTTCTTATTGTTAATGCTTTTATTTCTGTTCTTATTGATGCTCTTTATGCTAGATTAACATTTGACAAGTTAATTTAGAGATTAGGCTTCTCTGATGCCCACAAAGTGTTTGATGAAATTCTTGAATTAGTCAAGTAAGAGATTTGCTCATCCTAGCCTAAGGGATTAGATATTTAGGTAGTAGATTGGCAATATAGAATTGCATTAGTTGTTTTTAATGCTTGTTTATTATCTATTCACTAATAGGAATTAGTTTTTTGATTAGTTAATTAGCAAAGTTATTACTGCCAAGAGATTGGATTAATCATAGTTGTGAATTCTATGCCAAGGAAATAGCATTGTTATGAGTGTGTAAGCATTATTAATTAGGCATAAGTTTCCCTTGATCAAGAACCCCATCTTAAGTTCCTTTAGTATTTTGCATTCCTTAGTTTGAAATTGATATTTATCTTAGTCTTTCTCTGTTTGCTCTGGCTTGTTTGAAGTTTTCTTCAGTTATTAGAATCATAGTTTCCCTTAAAAGATACAAGAGTAAAAAATATGAAATATACAAGAGTAAAAAAATCAAGAGTAAACAGAGAAATACTAAGATAAACTTACAAGAGTAAAAGATATAGCACGTAGGTAACAAAAAAGAAATCAAAACTTTGACAAAATTCTAATACTAAAAATCTATAGGCAATAATAAAGTTCACGGCAACAGAATCAAAAACTTGATAGGTCTAGTTTTACCTTATAAATATCAGTGTTAGTGCACAGAATCGCAGCTACAATATAAAAGGTTATCGTATCCCAAAAATCTTAATTTTGCACAGCAAATTCTCAGATTCAAATCAAGCTAAGTATATAATAAGTTGTACAACGAAAATACTTAAGAAAATTGATTGGAGGATTTGTTGAAAACGGGTTTTAACCAATGAGACATAATTGTAAAATCAACTAACCTTTAATATGAATTGCATATTGAAAACTGTTAGGATATTTAATAAGAACTGTTCTACAACTTCAATCAAAATTGTAAGAAAACTAACCTTTGATGCAGAGATAATCTCTATCTAAACGCTAAAATCCTTGTAAATTAAAACAATTCAGACAAGAATTAAATTTCATGTTCGATTGTTCATAAAATTCCTAAGCCAAATTCCTTTGTGAATATGTTTGTTTCTCATCTAAGATAGTTCAGATAATCAATAATACTTTGCATCTATTAATTAAACTAAGATCTGAATTCTATTTGATCAAACCAGAATTAGCGTTTTGAACTATGTGATTATCCTAGAGAAACTCAAGTCTAACAATTCATCTTTAATCTTTGAATAACTCTAAACCTAACAATAAAACTACTCAGACATGGTGATTGAAAAAAATATTATGAAATAATTGAAATAAGTAAAAGATATGAAGGAGGTTTGAATTCTTCTCTCAAAATGAACAGTCTTGGAATTGTCTCCCCAAAAGCTCTGGAACAAATCTCTCTCTAAGTCTCAATAGAATAGAAAGTGAATGTCTAACAATGGCTTTATAAACATTAATATAGTCTAAAAACAAGAATGGGGCCAATCCATAAATAGATGAAACTTCTAGTTGAACTTGTAATTTTTCCAAAGTCTTGAAAACTCGTGCAAGTGCTCGGTGTCGACTGACACCAGAGGTTGGTGTCGACCGACACCTAGTATAAACTTTGTCTCTGACTTGATCACTTCAGCAATATCTCATACTTAGCTAAAAAAAGCTCAAATATCTCCAAATAAGTTTCAAACGTACCTAAACATGCAAAGACTCGAAAAGACTAAAAAAATACCAAAATGACTTTATATACCAGACCTAGATCATGGTCAAACACCCACTGAAAGGCGTCATATTTACTTCATTGTAACATGTATATTCTCTTTTTTGTGTCTTCTTCATGGATTCATTCACATTCTAGGTCCCTTTTGCATTAATTTTAGAGTTAGTGAGTCTCATACTAGGCATTGCATATTAGGTGCATTTTGGAATGTGTTTTAGGTACCTTAGAGGCTAAGGAAGATCACTTGACGAGTGGGGTTCAAGCTAAGGCAAGAAAGGAGCATTTAGATAAGCTAAAGAAGCAGAGGCAGACCATATCGGGAGATGGTGTCGAGCAACAACCTGATACAAAAGAGAGAGGTTTCTATTGGCCAAGTACATCGAGTAGCAGCCCGACACAAAAGAACCAGAGAGGATCCGCTTCCTGTTAGCCCCAGTATCAGCCGTTTTTTTTAGGCAAACAGCATGATATAAAGAGGTAAATATGGCTGATACCAGGCTCCTTCCTAGGCGACTTTGACTTTGGTCAACTCTTGTTCTTAGTGGTTTGACCAAGCTTTGACCACTTGACTATAAAAGCATAACATTATCTTTTTACAATGTTAAGCTTTATTTTATCTTTTGTACATAAAACCTTATTTCTAAACTCTCTTTTGTTATTCTTGAGCTATTTTCTGGTTTTTGATATTTGTAAGCAACAATATGAAGTTTTAATCTAAAGCTGCATTTTTTATTATTGATCATCTATCTATTGTTTTTTATCATGATTTCTTTTATCACCTGTCTAGATTTTGAGAGATCAACCATGATCTATGAGTAGTCATTTCTGGGATTCATGATGGTTTAGATCTAGTTGATCTGATGCTTAAAACTCGATGCATAGGTGTAGATCATGTTAAATCCTTCAATATTTGGTGTTCTTAATTCTTGAATTTTCCTCATCATGTGAATTTCGAAATTAGGCTTTCTTTTGCATCAAAAGTGTTTGTTGAAATGCCTGAACCAACCTTTTATTGGCTTTACTTTCCTAGCACATGAGAACCGATGATTAGGGAGTTTATTGGCTTTATAGAACTGTTTCTTCATGCTTGATGATGTCTTGATCACTAAAAAGAATTAGATCTTGATTAGGTTATTTTCAAAGGAGTCATTGTCATGAAATTAGATTGATTTACATGTTCTGAGTTCTATGCTAAAGGATAATGCATTTGTTGATTATTTGAGCATCTTGTTTGAATTTGAGGACCATCTTAGATCAATAACCCCATCCTCAAATCCTGCTTTCATAATTTAAATTTCTACTGTTATTTACTCTGTTGTTGCTGTATTTATAGTTCTGTTCACCTGTTTAACTCTTTGCATATGGTCATGTTTCATTTAGGTCTTTGCTGTTTTATGATCCCTTATGTTTTTAGCTAAAAAATAAATCTTCTCTGCTTGTCTTAGCTCACTGAATTTATATATATTATTTATGCACAATACCTCCCTATATGGATTAATTAGAGAACATATAATATACTACATCTGATTAGTAGTGAAGTTAATTGCTTAGTGGCTTAAGTCTGTTGACAAGAAAATTAATAATCAGGTTAAACGTCTAAATAAGGTAGAACTAGTATATTCCTTCCATAGAGAACTCTATAGATCAAAATTCTTATGGGATTTTCTATCGCCGGCTTTCTATCTACTGCGTAGTCTAATACCAACGCTTGAAAGAGCGTTTAATAGGAACTAGAGTATAAGCACACATGCATCTTCAGACCAAATGATACGATCTTCCAAAATTTGTCACTCTAAAGTTGATAGAGATAATCCTTAATTCCAATGGAAGCGGAAACTCCAAAGGAAATGGAAGTGGAACCGTAGAAAGGTGATGAAGTTGGATTCAACAGTGAGTATATTAAACTTACCACCTAATACTAACTTGTATAGCAAACAACTAACTTCAGTTGGTAGAATGGCCACACAAGAGATGATAGAAAATCTACTGATAAAATGAGAATCACTCTCACATGGCTTCCAAAGATAATGATAAAAATCAGATTTTCTCAAATGATATTACATGAGTATTTATAGGAAATACTTGTGGTAAAACTAGATAGTAAACTGTCTTGAAAATAGAATAAGTCTAAAAAATAAAATAAAAACAAATAACAAGTTCAACAACTCTTGGACTCCACTTGACTCTTGATCTTCAATTTTCGTCACTCCTTTTGGTTGTAGACTTTATTATTGCTTAGACTTTATTATAGCCTATAGATTTTTGGTGGAAGAATTTTGTCAAAGTTTTGATTTTTTTTTTGTTACCTACGTGCTATATCTGTTACTCTTTTACTCTTTTGCACATGAAACATACAAGAGTAAAAGATATAGCGCGTAGGTAACAAAAAAACTAAAACTTTGACAAAATTCTAATACTAAAAATCTATAGGCAATAATAAAGTCTCCGGCAACAGCACAAAAAACTTGATAGGACTACTTTTACCTTAAAAATATCAGTGTAAGTGCACAGAATCGCAGCTACAATAAAGGGTTCTCGTATCCCAAAAGGCCTAATTTTGCACAGAAAATTCTTATATTCAAATCAAGCTAAGTATATAATAAGTTGTACAACAAAAATACTTAAGAAAATTGATTGGAGGATTTGTTGAAAACGGGCTTTAACCAATGAGACATAATTGTAAAATCAATCAGAATTGCATATTGAAAACTGTTAGGATATTTAATAAGAACTGTTCTACAACTCGAATCAAAATTGTAAAATAAACTAACCTTTGATGCACAGATTATCTATATCTAAACTATAAAATTCTTGTAAATTAAAACAATTCAGACAAGCATTAAAGTTCATGTTTGATTGTTCACAAAATCCCAAAGCCAAATTCCTTTGTGAATATGTCTCTTGCTCATCTAAGATAGTTCAGATTATCAATAATACTCCGCATCTATTAATTAAACTAAGATCTGAATTCTATTTGATCAAACCAGAGTTAGCATTTTGTAAAATCAAAATGAAGAACTATGTGATTATCCTAGCGAAACCTAACAATAAAACTACTCCGACATGGTGATTGAAGAAAATCTAATGAAATGAATGGATTGCATAAAAGAAATAAGTAAAAGATATAAAAGAGGTTCAAATTCTTCTCTCAAAATGAACAGTCTCGAAATTGTCTCTCCAAAAGCTCTGGAACAAATATCTCTCTAAGTCTCAATAGAATAGAAAGTGAATATCTAACAATGGCTTTATACTAAATATAGTCTAAAAACAAGAATGGGGCCAATCCATAAATAGATGAAACTTCTATGTGAACTTGTAATTTTTCCAGTCTTGAAAACTCGTGCAAGTCCTTGGTGTCGACTGACACCAAAGGTTGGTGTCGACCGACACCAAGTATAAACTTTGTCTCCGAATTGATCACTTTAGCAATATCTTATACTTAGCTAAAAAATGCTCCAATATGTTTGTTGACAAAAAAATTAATAATCAGGTTAAACGTCCAAATAAGGTAGAACTAGTATATTCCTTCCATAGAAATATCTATAGATTAAAATTCTTCCGGGATTTTCTATCGCCGGCTTTCTATCTACTGCGTCGTCTAATACCAAAGTTTGAAAGAGCGTTTAATTGGAATTAGTGTATAAGCACACTTGCATCGCCAGACCAATTGATACGATCTTCCAAAATCTTGCACTCTAAAGTTGGTAGGGATAATCCTTTAATCCAATGGAAGCAGAAACTACAAAGGAAATGGAAGTGGAACTTTAGAAAGGTGATGCAGGTAGCTTCAATAGTGAGTATATTACACTTACCACCTAATATTAACTTGTACAGCAAACAACTAACTTCAGTTGGTAGAATGACCAGACAATAGATGATCGAAAATCTACTGATAAACCGTGTTGATTCCTTTAATATAACAAACTAAGACAGATCGAAAAATGAGAATCACTCTCACATGGCCTCCAAAGATAATGATAAAAAATTAGATTTTCTCAAATGATATTACATGAGTATTTATAGGAAATACTTGTGGTAAAACTAGATAATAATTTGTCTTGAAAATAGAATAAGACTAAAAACTAAAATAAAAAGAAATAACAAGAGTTGAACAACTCTTGGTCTCCACTTGACTCTTGATCTTCAATTTTTGTCACTCCTTTTGGAAAGCAAATGAATCTATTATTTTGGAGTCTTATTGGACTTGTAATATCTTCAAAACAGGCTGGACTTGATAGATAACATCTTAGATAGATTTTTGAGTGTTCACCATATCCAAAACTTGATAAATCAGTCCATTAACTCATCACTAAATGCTGAATACGCATCTTTGCATTTGATCTAGTTTAGTTGAGTCAAGCCTCTTCTTCATTGCCTTTGCTCGTGTCCAGAATCTTATCACCAAAGTTTCCAAAATAATGTCATATAAATCGCAATGCATTCTTAGTTCTGAGATAAAAAAGAATTATGAAAATGACTCGAATAATACCAAAAAAAAAAATAGTATGGATAAATATTGCCCAGACTTAAATCACATCGTCCCTAGTGTGAAAAATTTGGCAAAAAGATGGACTGGCTCAATAATAAAAAATAAAAATCCAAGCAAAAAAATAAAAAGATAGAGATAGAGACGATTGAACCATACTTCTTGAAATGTTAGTTTGGCTGAGACGTCTAGTCTTTAAGGCTCCAAGCTCTGGCTCTAGTAGTCTCTATCAATGTGGCCTCTCTCTCCAAGCTGTCTCGTCATAGACGCAAGAAAACACTCTTGGCTTTTAATCTGCTCCAGGTGTGTTGTGATCGTCGGATCAGCAGAAGTTGAGGGAGCGGCTGATCGTGGGGTGCTACGAGTGGAAGAGGAAGAAGGGAGGTCAAGCATGCGCTTGTTCACCTCCTCTCTACCCTTCGCGGCTACGTATTGGCCTATGGTAAGAACGAGGGAGATGAAATCCTCATGGAACTTGTCCGTGTTTGGGATCCACCTTGTGACACCCTCTGAAATTTGTAGTATCATGGATGAAGGGAGGTAAACAAAGCGGTTAGGAAACTTCCTAGTAGGACGGTATTTGTATCCAAACTTATCGGGGTTACTTATAGCTTCTTTCAGGTTCTTATTCTTCTGGAACTGGGAAAGATCAAAACAAGCAACCTTAAGTGGTGCCTCCACACTAGTAATCACGCCTGCATCTTCTATAAAGGCCATGATGACTCCTCCAAAAGTAGTAGATGCTTCTTCGCATCATGGTGATGATACCGAGTGCTTCACTTTTAGAAGCCTCTCAGCTATAACTGAAGCAAAGGAAACTGATTATGGTACCTCCTTGAAGGCGGACTGAAGTAGGACAATATAGGAATGAGAATTCTAGACTGATAGGCTCATTCGATGTATAAAACACACAGCAAGTTGCGACAAGAAAGCTGTGGGATGCCATCCATGTTCATATTCGTCCTTTCCCATAATTCTCCAAAGATCGTTGTCCCATATTTGACCAATATATGTCTCTTCCTCAAGGTCCAAACCAAATGCATCACAGATCGGAGGAATACCAATGGAGAAGAGATCTCCCTGGATAGTCAAAGAGAGTATACCATCCCTTTGTCTAGATCTTCGCTTGTGCGGGTTAGAGAGCGGACTGAAGCTAGGAACTCGGACGGGAGCCCCTTATAAGTCTGTCGATCAACCTCCTTTAATGCTCTGAGCTTCAACTTTTCAAGGTACCAAATGACAGTGATTCCTAAAGTGTCCAAAGTAGAGTAGTCACTTCATAGAGTTGGCTTGATCTACAACTTCTTCAGTTGTTCGACATAGTCAACATATGGATCAAGTGGTGCACCAATAAAAGCAACTTGCGAGTTTGTAGGAGGAGGAGGAGGAGGAGTCGGTTCTATAGGAGAGGGTGCTGGATTCCGAGTCCTTGCTCTAATAAGAGCAACACATGCCTGCATATGTTCATCTATGAAACTGTTAAGTGATTGATCTTCTCTTAACTCTCCTTGGTACCCTTGTCTCCTCTCCACTTGGCGTGAAGATCATCTAAGCTCAATGTTCTTAGATTGTATCTCGTGCTTGTGGTTATCTTCCATAATGATTGCAAAAACAGAGCAAAAACTCGACTAAGAATATGAGTGTGATGCATTATAAAGATTTTCTAAAAGTATTGATATTGTGAACAAGTATGAAGACACTTATACAACATTGAATAAGCACAGCACAAACTCAATTCATCGCTTATCAAACTTTTTTGCTCAAATCCAGATTTTTGATGATCTTTATGTAGAATTTCATAAATAGTTATTTTTAGTAACAAATCATTCTTAAAAATCTTATTCAAATCAATTATTAGCTTTCATATGTTAAAGATTAGCTATAAGTATCTTCTTGGTTCATCAAATTCGAATTCAAAATAAAAAATTCCAGATTTATTACTAATAAGTTGTAAAATTCGAAATCTAACAACCTATCACATAGTTAAGGGTTCTCCCATTGATAATTTAGCTTAGCATAAGAGATCCCAAATTATAGTTCCTTGAAGAAATTCAGAGTTTAGAGGACGTACCTTGTGAATGGAGTATAGATAAGTGTGGCAATATTCCTTGAAAAAGATTGAGTTTTCCCTAAAGTATTATTGAAAAAGGTTTTGCTTTGAAAAAGTTACAAATCTTCAAAAATATCTCTAGGTCATTTAGTAGAGAAGAAGAAAATGAGTTTGATTCTAGAAATCTATTTTCCTTTATAAAAAGTGTTTTAAAAGCAAGGCATTTTTGATTTTACAAAACTTTTTTTTTTAAAAAAGGACTTACATTGCGTTTTGACATAGAACTTGAAAGTTTGTTCATTTTCATTAACGCGATTTATTTCAGGTCGAGAATATTGACAAATCACGGGGTTTCCATCCAAAAAAGAATCAGATTTGTTTGGATTGGGATTTGGCCATCATTAGTCACCGTGCCACAGACGGTTAACTCCCTCCTTCCACATGACAGAAGACTGTCACCCGGCCAACATGCTCTGGTCGTGCCACGGCTGGTTGCAGCCGCGACCAGCCCATCTTACGGCCTTTCTCGCTATTTTTTTTTTCTTTTCGATGTTTTTTGATTTTTTATGTTTTTGCGATTCATAAAAAGCTGCAAACTAAATGGAAGAACTAAAACCAAGTAGATTAGAAAGTTAAAGAAAATGATAAAATAAATAATACATAAATGGGTTTCCTCCCATCCAACGCTTCTCTTTAGAGTCTTTTAGCTAGGCCTCTTGTTGAAGAGCTAGAAGCTTGGAATGAGTACATCTGGGATTGTTAATCTTGGGGCATTGTCCAGTTATTGTAATTGCAGTGTATCTACTCCTTTCCTTTCTAGGACTTGGGCTACTACGATGGGTTGCCTTTTCTTCTCAAGCTTTTCAGCTACCACTTCTTTACTCATTTCCCCAGGCTTAGGCGGGATTATGATGTTGATCTCCGAAGATGGTTTTGAGTTGACTGCCTCAGGAATGTACTACTCCTTCAGCTTCTTCTTCTTTCCTCCTTTCTTCTATTTCGGTGGATCGGGAATATCTTCTTCTTCTGCAACCTTCAAGACGTCTTTCTTTTGTTTTTATTGTAGATAGGCGGCTTTGGTTGGCACATTTGGGTAGTATTTCCTGCAGTTTTTGTTCAGGAATACCAATTCCTTGTTGACAAGATTGATAATGGCTCTAACCGTAGCTAGGAACGGCCGACCAAACCAAGTATCAAACGTCGATCTTCATATCTGAAAGAGAAGTTTTTGGTATCTATCAATACCTCTCCACACATGCCATTGTAGCATAGAAAATCTATCAATCCAATCCAAGGGGTAAGGACAAATGAGATACAAAGTACTTGCAAAGCTAGGTCTAATATAAAAGGTTTTGTAAGACTAACAAGCTAACTTCATCAATGGAGGTTTTCAGAACCAAATGTTTGGGAATCAGCAGTGGAACAGAAGGTACAATGGGAGCAATCAGAAGAACACCTTCCAACGAAACCAGAATGCAACTGGTTATACTCCAATGCCACAGTTCGAGAAGACTGAAGTTGAGAAACTTTACCAAAACTGGAGGAATTATGGTTCTTCTTCCTACCAAACTGCACCTCCACAAGACACTAAGATGGAAGCTATGCTGGAGCAGATACTTGAAGGACAGCAGAAGATGACAGTGAACTTCAATGGGAAGTTGGATTCGCTGTATCAAGACCTGAATGGGAAAATTGAGAGTCTGAACTCTCACATGAAAAAGCTTGGTGTGCAGGTTGCTCAAACTGCAGGAGCTGTTCAAAGGCAAGAGGGATTCCTTCCTGGAAGGACTGATATCAATCCCAAGCACCAGATTAATGCCATCATAGTCAGGAATGAAAAGGAGCTTAAAACAGTGCAGAAAAAGAGGTTGAGTGCAGAACAGATCATGCAACTGATGGAGTCTGAAGATGAAAATTTTGCAGTCTCAGAGGTGAGTGACGAGCGTCACCAAGGAGTGACGCTCGTCACCAACTTACAAGGGAATCGGGGGTTGTCACGAGTGAGTGACGAGCGTCACCCCCCTGGTGACGATCGTCACCAACCCCATAACGAAGCTGCTTCGTCTGTAAGTGCAGATAATTGCAAGGAACAAGCTTATAAACCCAAAACACCTTTCCCCAAGCATCCTAGGAAGTATAAACAGGAGATAGAAGAAGCCATATGCTAAGCTATGATAGACAAGCTGATGCTTGAGA
Source organism: Thlaspi arvense (assembly GCA_911865555.2). Lineage (NCBI taxonomy): Eukaryota > Viridiplantae > Streptophyta > Magnoliopsida > Brassicales > Brassicaceae > Thlaspi > Thlaspi arvense. The sequence continues at coordinate 26,311,394 of OU466858.1, read as the reverse complement.
TCCCTCTTGTTGATGCAGTCAAGCTTTCACCAGCTCGAAGAAGATATGTAAAGAGGATGGTTGTGAATGGTGTGAGTCCTGAGGAAGTAGCATTGCTTACCAGAGACATCAGTGCAATCCTATTAGGTACAGTTCCAAAGAAGAAGAAGAAGGTGACTGTTTCTGAACATGTCAGCGCCATCATTCAAAGCAGAGTCCCAGAGAAGCTACCTGATCCAGGAAACTTTATGCTTGATTGCTCAATCTTAGCAGGATGTTTTCCTCATTGTCTATGTGATATAGGGTCAAGTATTAACTTGATGCCTTCCTCTGTTGCTGCTAGACTTGGAATGACTGATTTCAAGCCAGCTGGAATTTCTCTTATCCTAGCAGATCGATCCATTAGAACCCCATAAGGCATCTTAGAGGATGTTCATGTTAACATTAAAGGCTGCATGATTCCCATAGACTTTTTGGTTTTGAAATATGCTGAAGAAACTAAAGATCCTCTTATTCTTGGAAGATCATTCTTGGCTACTGTTGGCGCCATCATTGATGTAAAAAAAGGGAACATAGAGCTTGATTTGGGTGATTTTGTCATGAACTTTGACATGGATAAGTTAAGAGGAAGTTCTACCATTGATGGTCAAACCTTTTCTGTAAGGACTTCCAGAGATGAAAAGAATTAGCATTCAGAAGATATTACTGCTGGCTATGTCACTGAATCTGATACAAGTGGGCAAGTGAACAAGATGGCTGTTCAAGAGGCAATATCTGAAACTTCTGCCAAAGCTGTTGGGTTTGAGGATTACAATGAGGATCATATCTTCATTACTAGGCTTGAAGAAGAGGTTCCCATCAATGCCAAGTTGCTAGAGGAGGACGAGTTTGTGATGGAGGCAAGACTTGCAGAGAACTGCAGGAAAACTGCAGAAACTCGAACTGCAGGGTCAGTGACGACCGTCACTGACCTGGTGACGCTCGTCACCAACCTGGACACAAAAGAGCGACGTGATTTTTCAGCGACAAGTCCATCTTATGTTGCCAAACCGAAAATTCAACATTCCACAACCCATAAACCTGCAACTAAGCAAAGGTATGCACTTCCTGGAACCAGTTCCAAACCTCCTAATCTCATTCATAAGAACTTAAAAGGTGCAAAAGATGCTTCACATTTATGCAAGCAACGAGATTCCCGTAGAATGCTTGGTGTTTCTTTTGATGATTCTGCAGGAAAAAGAAGTATCCCACCCACAGTCATGACCCACCCTGCTGATGTTCCTCACTTCCTTGGAAGAGTTCATGCATCTACTGCTTATAAACCACCATGGAGGAGGAGACATTCTTCTCCAAGGCATTCAATGCCACCTTCTGCTCCACCAGCTGTCTGAGCAGCATTCAAAGTCGAGCTAATGACTTTAAACAAACGCTTAGTGGGAGGCAACCCACTGGTCAGTTTTCTTTTTCATATACTTAGCTTCTTTTTTGTTTTTACATAAAAAAAACAGAGTCAGTTTGTCAGTTTGCCTTGATGATGTCTTGTGAATTTGTTAAACCATGGGTTATGCTTTGTTTGGATGCTTTTGATGTGTGTTTTGAGTGCTCTAACAGTCTAACTTCGGAGTACAAATGATTACATATTGTTTAAACATTCAAACAGACGATTCTGAAGTCTCAGACCATGGTGACGATCGTCACCACTGAGGGGTGACGCTCGTCACCCGTCCCTTCGCGAGGTACCACGTTTTCAAGTCGGTTTTACAAGTTCTCATGCTTCTTTTTGACCAACTCTTGGCTTAATAACAACTGGGGACAGTGTTGTTTAAGTCTGGGTGAGGTGGTTACTGACGTTGTGTGCTTTTTGTCATGTTTATAGAGTCTTAAAGTTGAGTCAAAAACCTGTTTTTATAGAGTCAAAATTTTGAAACTGTCAGTTTTTCCTGGAACTAACCATAGGACGTTTTTTCTTATAAGAACCATTGCCACAGTAGTTGATTACAAGTCTTACTAAGTTGAAAGTCATAAGTAGATCAGTCTAGCAATAAAGGTTTAGGTTCTTAGAGAATCTGGAAAATTTGCTGTTAGCTCCACCTTAATGAACTTTAAACTTTTTGTCTTGGGGCTTGATTCTTATTGATCTTGATTCTCTCTTTCAACACTGACAAGTATGTTTAGATACAGTCTCTCTTTGATCTCCCCTGATGTAGTTTCTGAAAAGTTTAAGTCCAAAGAATGGTGCATTCATGACCCTGTCTCCTCACAAAGAACAACAGTAATGAACACATTCAAGAACCTGTCTCCTAACAAGGAACACAAGTATTGAATAGCACCATATCTTAGACTGTAAAAAAGATGAAAAAAAAGAGTTGAAAAAAAATCGAAAAAATGAAAGGAAAAGATCAAGGGAAGAGAAAATAGGAGAGCTGTGTTGAGATTGCTTTGTTCAGTTGTTTAGGAAGGGAAAAGAATCTGTAAGTGATTGAGATGATAAAACATTGATGAGATATCACACTTAGATAAATGACAGGAGTTAGCAGTAGAGATTTCGGATTTCTTAAAGGGATTTGGACTGGACTTGAGTGATTTGCTAAGCTTGTAATGATTAGACTGAAATTTGATCTTGTGTTGACTCTGTGGTGGGTGGATTCGAAAGTGTTAACTAATGTGGTGTTCCTGATGTTTAACTGATTGTTTCTTGTTTTCAAACCTCGACCCCGTTCTCTGTCTGATGTTCTCTTGAGGGCAAGCAAAAACTAAGTCTGGGGGAGTTGATATATCATAGTTTTTATACTTTTTAACCATGATATAAGTCCTTTTCATTGAGTCTTTTTGGTCTTTTTAGAGTCCTAGTAGAGTTTTTGCAGGTTATAGCATGTCTGGAGCATAATTGGAGATATTGAAGCTTTTTGGAGCATTGCAAGATGTAATCACGAAGTGTCCAGCTCAGAGAAGAAAAGTATGGATTTGGGTGACGCTCTTCACTAAGCTGGTGACGCTCGTCACCCCTAGAGGAAGGAGTCGTCGCTGGTTTCATAAAAGAAGGAGCATTATTTGCAGTTTTGGCCCAGAAGTTCCAGTACTTGCAAGAAGGCCCCAGATCGTGTTTAGCCTTTATTAATTAGGTTTTTCAGCTATTGTTGGCTTTTGATTTTAGTTTTTGAGAATTCAGAGAGCTTTAGAGAGGATTTTATTGAGAGCTTTTGGGGAGACAGAACATGTACTCTTTATGGAGAAGATTTTGAACCCCCTTTGTTTTTATTCTATTCTCTTAATGCAAATTATTTCAGTTATGTTTTGTGATTCCATGAGCATGTCTGAGTAGTTTGTTAGTTAAGTTAGGGCTTTTTCAAAGGTTGATGAAGAGTTTGTAAAATTGTTTTCTGTTAGGAATATCTTTTGGTTTTTCATCTCTGCTTGCTTTAAAATCGAATTTCTTAGACACTTCATCTAGAAATCCGAAAATCATAGGTTGTTAAGTATATGTGAGAGCATTATTTATAACCTGAACTAGTATTTGATGAGCAAAACAACTTAGTGCAAAGAGATTTGGTTTAGAAGCTTTGTGAACAATTGAATTTGATCATATTGCATGTTTAGGTTGTTAGGGTTTGCAAAGAGATTTGAAACTTTATGATCTACACATAGTTAACTTTTGCAATGAGAATTGATTAATTATATATTTGCTATTAATGTTCAAAACGGTTCTTAATCATTCTTGATTTCATGCATTCTACATTCTCGGATTCAACCTGCGAATTGTCCTGACTTAGCGCTTTTAGTCTTCTGGAACTTAGATCAAACACTAAAATTCGCTTGCTTACTCTTATTTTCATCATTAGCATTACATACATCGCATACTGCTTAGCTTAATCCGAACCTACATTCGATAGTGTAGTCTGCATTACTCCTTTGTGATTCGATACCCCTTGTACTACAACTGCTTTGTTGTGCACTTGCAGTAGTTTTATTTGGGTAAAACCTGAGCCCTATCATCTTCCAAGAAATAGATGGCCGGCTTGCATAGGTACAACGTCGCATAGTACTTTATCAGCATACTTTCTAATGCTGAATGGAACGATGACTTGCTCTCTAATCTTCAGCTCCATTTCATCATTTAACCATTTAAGTCTATATAGCCTTAGGTGCTTTGTTTTCTTGAGACCTAGCTTATCCACCAAATATTTGCTAGCAACATTAGTACAAGACCCACCATCAATGATTAGACTACATACCTTGGAGTCTATGGTGCAACGCAAATGGAAGATGTTCTCCCTTTGCAACGTTTCAGGGTCAACGAATGTACTGAGGACTAGTTTAGTGACAGGCATCTTTCCCTTATCAGGGTAATCAATAACTTCTTCTGTAGACTCTATAGGTTTAGCTTCTGCTTCATCTTGAGATTCGTGTTCACCATCTTCTTTAAGTAGCATGACTTGTTTATTAGCACAATCACTAGCATAATGTCCTCTTCCTTGGCATTTAAACTAAGTAACATCTCTAGCACGTTGATTTTGGGGTTTTGAGTCTGATGTAGCTCCTTTAGATGATTCTGCCAGAGGTTTCTTGAAGTTAGAAGCTGACTCCGGTGCTTTGCCTTTGTCTACTCCTCTCGGCTGTGAGCTTCTGGCTGGCTTGACACGAGCAGTAGATGCTGATTTTCTCTTGGCATGTTACTCAGCTTGTACAGCTAAGTGTAGTAGCTCATCAAGGTCTCTATAAGTCATCCTCTCCGCCTTTCTTACTATGCGATCGTGGAGATAATTTACGAATTGAGCCATCAGTGTTTTTTCTGTCTTATTAGTCTCCAAACAGTTCTTCAGCAGCTCAAATTCGTCAAAATACTCTTCTACTGACTTAGTTCCTTGGGTAAGCTTTCAGAATTTCTTCAGTATCTCTCGGTGGTAGTAAGAGGGGATATATCTCTTCCTCATTTGGTAGCGCATATCAGCCCAAGTGCTTATTTGATCATGTCTATGCCTCCTTCTCTTGGACACTTCTCTGTCCCACCATGATAGAGCATTCTCCGTTAGCTGAGCAGCTGCTAAGGAGAGCTTCTTGGTGTCATTGTAGTGATAGTACTCAAAAATGTACTCCATTCTTCTTTCCCAATCGATGTATGCTTCGGGCTTGGCTCTTCTAGCGAATGTTGGGGCTTTGAGTTTGAGGTTCTTGCCTCCAATCCAAGGTTTCTCTTCTTCTCGCTCTCTTCCTCCTCTATTTATATCTCTGTTTCTCCTTGGTCTAGGGTCCGGGTTATCCTCCTCAAGACTTGGCATGTCAGTTTTCACGGCCATTTGGTGCTTCCAGAGGTGGTGGTGGTGCTCGTTTCTCCAGCCGAGTCATACGTTCACTAATGTTTTGTATGGAAGCCAGCATTTCGCGCATCATAGCATCTTGATCGGCTTCTGCCATAACTTAATACCTGCAAAATAACATAAGATCAAGTGTTGAATGGGCCGACTATAATTTGATTCTAAAGAGATGAGAACTTCCAAACACAGGATGGTAACTTGGCCGTAATGCAATACTTAAAGCCGTAGTTATGGTATTGCAATAGTAATGTATCAAACTAATGAAAAATGACAATCCTAGGCAAACAAATATGAAAAGTACTTTGACTAACAAAAATGAGAATGATTAGAATTAGGGTAATGACAAAAACGTATGATCAAAATATGGCAATGAGAAAACACGGTTTAATGTAATACAACTTCTTTTGGGTTTTCGTTTATGAACTTTAAACAAATATGCAACGAATGTAACTTTAGTTTTTGTTTTTGGTTTTATAAAGATCGAACAAAATGCAAACTTGTTTTTATATTTTTTGAAATATGAATAAAGCACAAAATGAAATATAACAAAAAAAAAAAAAAAATTGAAGTGCTAGGATAGATAGCACCTGATTGAAGCCTTTCGGCTCTGAGAGGGGGAATATTGATCTCGCTAAATGGCTGACGGAACTGACTGATGGCTGTTCAACACTTTCAAACCGGTCAGTCAATGGCTTGTGAATAGAAGTGACGAGTGTGGGATCAAGGAATGGCTGTTCAACACTTTTCTCTTGATTGTTGGATGATATGAATAAGTAACCAAGGTGGATCGAAGCCACCAGAAAGTTTTATGAATCTAAACTTTGATGAGACAAACAAAACTCACTAAAGAATGAATCTCTCAAGTGGTTAAGAAGTTTCAAAGGGATTTTTCATTAAGAAAACTCGGTTATTTTTATTGGTCAAAAGGTAAATCATACACTGCTGTGAAAGGGGACGTTTTAGATAGTACAAACAGCTATTGTCCTTCTTGGGGTCTTTGAAACAAATTATAATAAAGAAGACACAACTAATTGAAATCAGATTAAACATAATCTGGATAAACATATGCATTGACTACTAATGAATAAATCAGCTGAATCAACATTAAAACACAGGCAATCTCGAGTTTATTAGTATAGATACGCGAAAGAATTTAAAAAGGATTGGTACATAGCTTGGCAATGTATGATTTAAACGGTTTAAGAGAAATGTTGCATTTCAAGCTGTTCTTCAAATGATGCGTTTTGGTCCTTTAGCTAAGTGGCGAGATACTAAATATGGTAACGTCATTCCTTCCTTGAATCATTGGCCACTCTTTGATATATAGTATGCTTTGATGTTTGGACCGTCCTTGACATGTATTTCTTGGTCTTGGCTCTCTTCTTGTGTTTGAATAATGTCGTGCTCCTCAAGTTCTGCCTTGGCGGGTGATGCTTTATTGGGCTCAATAAGTGTTCTCCACCACAAGCTCTACTAAGAAGATCAATGTGGATATTGACACTAAGTGTGGGGGAAGTGCTTTTCATTTGAGTTCAGCTAGTGATGCAAAGGCTGGTGAAGAATATAAGGCCATTGAAGCTGAGGTTGTTGAAGCTGAAGTTGAGGTGAAACAAGGAGCTGAATTGGCTGAGCAGGATGAGCTTGTTGGAGTATACTATGCTGTAAAGAAGCTTGCAAAAGAGTCACCTCCCCAAAAACAAGCTGAACTCAAGAAGAAGAAGCAAGAGCCTTTACTCAAAGATGAAGCATCAGTTATTGAGAACAAGCTTGAGTACAAACCTCCTTTGCCTTATCCTGGTAGAATTCTTACAAAAGCTCAAAAGGCTATGCTCTCAAGGTTCAGAAAAAGAGATGGATGAGGCTGGTGTCCCCTTGCCTCCACTAGATACTATGATGCAAGTGAAGGATCAAGTAAGGTTCATCAATGATCTCCTTGGAAACATAGAAAAGGTGGAGCTAATTGTGAACTCTTTAGTTGGTAAAGATAAGAAGAAAGAGCAGCCAACAACCCTCCATAAACTTGGCAACCTAGGAAAATTTATAGTCTCTTGTGAGCTTGGTGAATTGGTTGTGGAAAAAGCCTTGTGTGACACAGGTTAAAGTATCAATGTGATGTCTCTAGAATTGGCAAAAGAACTAGGAGTCACCAAGCTAATGCCATATGATTCCACAATCACTTTCGTGGACTCATCTTCAAGCAAATCTGTTGGTTTCATTGAAGACATTCCACAGAGGATGGGAGCATGCAAGATACCAACTGATTTTGTTGTGATGGAAATGGCTCACACTCAAGAGCTTTCTCTATTACTTGGGAGTCCATTTCTGAACACAGCTGACGCTGATATTGACTTCACCAAAGAGAGAGTCACCCTCAAGAAGTCGAATGGTGGAGTTAGCAATGCATTGAAGCCTCCACCTTCAAGCATTTGTGGAAGCATCACTAATGTTAACAAAGGAGCAGCTAAGAAGCCACGTGATGTGAAGGAAGAGCTGAGGGGATTCAAGATGGAAATGCTAAAACAGATGAAGACCCTCTTGATCACAATGAATATGATGGTGAAGTCTTTGATGGTGGTTGTCTTCTTGACTTGTTTGATGGGATCAAAGTGAAACTCTATGACGGACCAAGGAGACCAAGAATATGGTCAGGAAACCCAAGGAGAAGCTCTACTATGTACCCAATACATTGTTCAAGAAGAAAGGAGAAGTAACTTCAGTTCCACTCCATCCTCCATGATCTTAAGGATGTGAAAAGTGAAGCTAAGTGACTCTAAATAAGTACACTTGGGAGGTAGCCCCATGGTATCCTTGTATATATAATTGCTTTTTGTTTTTAGGTTTGTGTTTTTTATTGTGATCCTAGAAGCAGGTATGAACCAATAGAGGTGGTTGGATGGATTGGGAGACAAAAGGACATTTTTTTGGCGGATGTCGGATTGCATGTCGAGCATACCAAGCTCGACATAGCACATTCTGGACCAATGTTGCTCGACATGTCGAGCTGTAGTGCATGACATAGCCGAACCAAAGACATGTCGTGCAACATGTCGAGCTTGATTAGCTCGACATGGGAAGAAAATGTCTTCGGCCATGGGATGTCGAGCATCATGTCGCGCAACATAAATCGCCTGAGAAAAGCTTGGAGCGTGTTGACCACCAAAGTCTGGCGACATGAATGGCCCTAGAGAGAAGCTGAGGCATGTCGACCATAATGTCGACCTCCCTTGCCCGACATCGCCACCCTGCCTCCCAAAAACTCTTCCAAGGTACCACAATTCACTTCCTTCTGTATGCATCTTTTTGCAATTATTTTTGTTATCTTTTCACTTCCTTCCTTCAAGCTTCTATTCAAGGGACTGTTTAATTCAAGTGTGGGGGAGGGCATTGCATTTGACATTGTGTTTTGTTTTCTTATTTTCCCTTTTGCATATTTGAGTCTCATGCATTCATGTATTCATCTATATGCATTGAAAATCCATAAATTTTTCAAATTTTTGGAACAAAAAAAATTCATTTAGGTGCATTTTCATAATTAAGATTGAGTCTAGATGCATTTCAGATAGCTTTGCATACACTTGCATAAGGAGTAGATGACAAACACTTGTTAAGATGTTCATGTTTGAATTGCTTTCATTGCCTTTGTTGTTTGTTGTTTGAGTGCATAATTGTAAGTTTGAAGTTAAGGCTACACCATACCCTGAATCCTGGCATTGATATTCTTTCCTTATGCTGAATCTTGCTGTGATTTGATTCCAACTCCATCCATTAGAACTCTAATCTTTACTTGAAATTATATTGTTTGTGCATTGAAAGTGATTACATGGTTACCCATATACATACTTGGATTATCTTCTTCCTTTTACCACTCTTGTTAATCCATGTAGCTGATCCTCATCATTAAGAGACAGTTATCCACTCTTTAAACCAATCATTCCTTCTAAACCCAAACACTATTGTGAGATTTTGTGAGGCCTTGCATTGCATATTTTGAATTTATCATGGCAAAAACTGTTAGGATTAAGGCTGGCAAAGAGAAGCTCTCTTGTAAATACCAGCTTGCATCTTGAGTTTGGTACTAGGTTAGGAGTTTGGGAAAGGGTAGTGTAAAGAAGATGACAATGTGGGGAAGATAAATAGAATTTGTGGTTAAGTGACAAAGAAGAAAGCTCTAAGAATCAAATAAGAAAAGGTGCCTCCAACAATATGCTAAGAAAGGTCATCCAAAAGGAGAAAAATCATATCAAACAACCCACTAAAAGGGTGATGAATTGGCACCTATACAACAAAGAAGAGCAGGTTCTAAAAAAAAGTCAACGACACAAGCTGAAGAAGGAGTTTCCCCCACACATCAAGAAAGAAGAGATCACAAGTGCATTGGGAAAGGTTAGATTTAGGAGTTTCACTTGGGACTTAGATTTCATTAGGATCATATTTGGGTAAAAAGGGTTAAAGGGAGCTTTTACTTGCATGCATAAGTGTGCTTTTACCTTTAGCATTTTGGCTAAGATAGATTCTTTTCATATGAGTGATCCCTTTGATTCTTTGAACCCTTATTGCATGAGATCATTTGCTTATTCTTGTCCCATTTGATATACTCATTATTCATACCAAAAGGCAAGTGTGGGAGAGTTGATATACATATTATTTATATCATATTAGCATACAATTTGCATTTGTTTATAGTTTCTAAGCATGCACTTTTGCTTACTCTTGCCCATTTGCATTCAATTGGAACTTAATCTATATATAGAATATGCATTGCATGTTTTGTGCATTTGGAGAGTTTGGCAGGCACATTTGGAGAGTTTGTAGATTACAAGGAGCATGGGAGATGATGCTGGATGCAACACAAGGCATGAAAAAAGCCAAAGGAGAAGGTGTACCTTTTTGAAGCAGCCAGAAAATGCGTCTGAAAGACCGGTTCGGAAAAAGCATATCTATCCCGATTCAGCTTCAACAGTATTCATCAATGTTGTAGCCCCATGAGTTAGATTTCATCTGGAGTTGATTTCAGGTCATTCCCAGCATCGTTTAGGAAGTTACAGTAGTTGTCGTGAAACCGCACAACCTGTGTCGACCAGCATGTCACCCAACGTCAAGCAGCAGGAAGCCAATGTCGAGCACCCAAGTCGACCAATGTCAGCTCGACATCAACCACCCGAGACTTCATGTCAAGCATCCATGTCGACCTCACCAGCTTGACATCAGACCCTGGCGAAGACCACTTATTTACAAGTTTGTTAGTCCGCTTAGGATCCCTATAAATACTAAAATCCCTCGTTTTTTTGGGAGAAATCTCTAATCAGTTCTTCTATTCTTTTCTGGATTTTGAATAATTTGTATTTGAATCTTGGTTTTTTTTTATAGATCTTTGCATTCCCTTAATCTTTTGACTTCCTAATCATGTCTTACCATACTTTCTCTTTGGATTTTGTGGTTTTGTGAATGATTAGTGAGTAGTAACTTTTAGGTTTGAGATTACGACAGATAGGGGTTTAGTGATTGTTTAGGGTGATTAGGGCTTAGATCTTCTCAGTCCATTTCTTATATGATTGTGCTTAATGCTTAGTACGTCTTTGTTGAAGAAGTTGATCTTAGGTTTTCACTTGGACACTAAGTGTTTGATGAAATGCCTTTATGAAGTTCAATGCTTGAAAATGGTGTTTAGATAATCATGAGTCTTTGCATCTATCATTTTTTGCTTGAATGAACTTATTGTTTAGTACCACATTGGTGGAGAAATTGCCTTTGAAAGTTGATTATGCATGAAAATGTGAATTGATATTTGATTTATTGTATAAGAGATTAGTAAACCTAGCCTAAGGGATAAGATGTCTAGCATGCTAATTGGTTATATAGAACTGGCTTTTAATGTTCGCTAGTTATAATTTCACCATTAAAAGCAGGTTAGGATTTGTGATTAGTGAAAGGATTATTGCCAAGGGATTGAATTAGTCTTTATCAATGTTCCGAACTTAAGGTTGAGTGTTTAGAACTGCTTTTCTGATCACCCTAAACATGAACATGAATCACCCTATCACCATTGCCTTGATCTTGAACCATCTTTTAGTCTTTGAAGTTTAGCTTTTACTCTGTTTTTTCTCTGTTTCTCATTGCTATTATTGCTCTATGTTTGCTTCCTTTTGCTTTCTTGTTTGTCACTAGGTTATTAGATATCAAAACCCTTCTCTATTAGCTTAGCTTAGTAAAGTTCTCTATTTCTCAATTGTCATTATCATCCTAAGTCGATTGACACCTCAAGAACTGCAATGACATGTGTGTTTGAGGATTGATCGAAGGATTAAAAACCTCAACATTAGCCACTCTTTGATATATTGTATGCTATTGATGTTTGGACCGTCCTTGACAGGTATTTTTTGGTCTTGGCGCTCTTCTTGTGTTTGAATAATGTCATGCTCCTCAAGTTCTGCCTTGGCGTGGGATGCTTTTCTTGAAATGCTTAATTTATCAAATTGAGAAGTAATACCTTCAAGCTCTTTATTGATCATCAAGGCTTTGGTTGCTGGACTAAAACTTTCATAAACATCTCTTTTCCCTGATCTTGTCCATTGTGTTTTCTTGATTGTGGGAACTAGGATGCTTGAATCTTCATTGGTTTCTGATATTGTATCACAAAGCTTGACTTTTGGCATTTGAAACTAGAGGATGAGAATGCAATGGAACTAGTGTTTCTTCTCCAATCATGAAAAAGCAGAAAAAACAAAAAGAAAATGCCCCAGTCTAAACAAGAAATCAAACTCAAATGCCTAAAACACAATGAACTGGCAACGGTGCTAATTGAAAGAGAAGTTTTTGGTATCTTTTAATACCTCTCTACACATGTCATTGTAGTATAGAAAGGCTATCAATCCAATCCAAGGGCTAAGGACAAATGAGATACAGAGTACTTGCAAAGCTAGACCTAATATTAAAGGTTTTGTAAAACTAACAACCCAAGGTGAAATGCAAGGAAAACAAGGAGCAAACAAGAAAGCAAGATGATTTAAACAATGAGTGAGATTCAAGGAAATATAAGGAAAGAGAAAAACAGAGCAATGAGAAAGGTGAAAGCAAGACAACAAACGAAAATAAGATAGACTCAAGACTAAGGCAATGGTGATGAGGGGTGATTCATTCACATTCAAGATGATCAATCCAGGCAACAAGGAAAACTCAAGGTCAAGTCACAATAGCAATCAATTCACGCCTATGGAGAAGATGTTTAAGCTAATCACATGTGAAACCCACTTTTGATGGTATATTTATGAAACTCCAGTATTAAAACTCAAGACTTTAGTGACAAACTAGTGAGCTACGCACTAGTGTCAATAGGCTAAAACTTGATTCCTTCAACAAGGTTCTATCAAGCATTTATTCAAACACTTTCAATGCAGCAAAAGTATATAATCTATTTCACCCTAGATGAGTAACTAAAGCATTAAGAACAACCAAGCAAAGTAAGATAAGCAAGTTACTAAATTAAGACATCATGAATAATCAAAGATTCACACTCTAAGGCATTTATTCAAACACTATTCAAGACTAGCAAACAAAGACAAAACTAGCAACTTAGGTGAAGATGGACGAAATGAATGCCAAAAGTAGCAAAGGAATAGCAAGGGAAAAACAGAGCAAAAGCAGAGAAATCTATTAAAGCAAAACATTTAAAGCAAGGTTCAAGAGTTGTGAATAGCAAAGTGGAACCAAATAAAAAAAAAGACTTTCAAGCAATGATCAATGCATTAAACTCTAAGCAAACTACTAATAAAGATGAACCCAATCTCTTAGGAAAAATCTGTCTACGAATTACACTCCTAACCCACTTTTCATGGTGGAAATGCAACTAATAAGCATAAAGTATGAAGTCCTTAAAGCCTAATAAGCATCTTAGATATCCTAAGCTTACTCATCTCTTATGCAATGGTTCAAACACTAACTCACACTTTTGATGCATAATTAGAATCTAAAGACAACTTCCCTTCATTATTATACTAAGCCTAAGCACAAGTTAAGCAAGATATTGCACAAACCAAAACTTCTTTCAAGCACAATACCAAAAAGCCTAGGATCTAGCTTTTCTAACAAGAAGTACTAAGCATTAAGCATAATCACTTATGAAGAGTTAATCATAGATCTAACATTCTAAACAGCCATGAACATCAAATGAACCATTTTTGTTCTTCAAAAACCAAGAGCCTCGAAAAAGCAAGACATAAATTCTAAATTAATGGGGGCAAGACATAAATAGAAAACAAGACTAGAATATGAAAGACTGATATTACCATATATTTTGCATATTTTGCATGCATTTAGGATAGTTTTTCATGTATTCATCTTGCATTATAGGTTAGTTTGTTCCATTTGTTGCATTTTAGGTCCTAGGTCTCTTTGCATTCGCATTTTGCATATTTCTTGCACTTTTGCATCATTATCAGGTCGTTTGGAGCACTCTAGAGTTGTGGAGGTTGCGTGGACGTGGGGAGGACCAAAACAAAGCTTGTGAACACTTGGAGAACCTAGCCATGAATGCAAAGGACCCGAGATCGAGTAGCGGATCGAGCAAGGCAGGTCGATCTAGACTAGATCGACCAGAAGATCGAGTGACCCAAGTCGATTCAAGGGGAAGGATTGAGACCAAGTTCGAGAGAGGAGATCGATCTGGAGTACGGACGTAGATGACGCCATGCAGAACGAGAGCCAGATCGAGACCATGACTGAATCATCCAAGGATCGAGTAGAAGATCGAAGGAAGTGCTTGATCCATCCAACCAGATCGACTTGAAGATCGAGCAGAAGACGGCGATCTATGAGGAAGATCGAGTGAGCTGATCGATCTCAAGGTCGATCTCTGGGGCCTTACCCGTTTTTGGAGCGTAGTGAGGGGACCATTTGGCGGTTTAGCTATTTTGGGAAAAAGGAGGCTCTCACTTTCAATATCCTACAACTTTCTTTCAATCTTATCTTTTCTAAGCTTTTTCTGTAGGCGATTATCCGCCATTGTCATTGTTCTTGAGTTTTTGATGTTTTGAACTTGAATTTTTTCAATATTAAGTCTTTTCCTTTAATCTATTGCTTAATCATGCTTAGATTATCTTTCTTTGCGTTTCAATCGGTTTCAAACATGAGTAGTGAGTAGTTTTCTTCGGGTAAGGGGTTGAGGCGATTCAAAGGGGTTTAAAGGTTTAAGCTTTTGGATTTCTTTTTGTTCTTAACTTATTCCTTTCTGGGATTTGGGGTCTTAAGGCTTAGAGAATCTTGGAAAAGATCTCTATGATTCCAGGGTTTTTCTTACCTTGACCGGATTCAGAGATCCTTGAAAACCAAATCCTAGAGACTAATCTATCCTCTCCCAAACGCCATGGTTGAAGAGGGGGTTAGTTAAGCCACTATTTAGGATATTTGCTTAACGTTCTTTGACCCATTTTTCCACTACACGCCATAGGTTAGGAGGAAGGGTCAGAGAAAGGGGTCTTACCACACGCCATGGAAGATCCTAGTTTAAGTTTCCTAAGGCTTAGGGAAAGCTCTTTAAATGAGTAGATCTAGATGTTTTCAAACCAAAGCTTGAACCTTTGAATCTCTTGAACATGACCCTCGACCTTGAACCCTCTTTTTAGCATCTTAAAACCTCTGTTTATCATTCTCTTGTCATAAAGTTGCATTCTTGATCATTAGAAGTCATTTATCTTAAGTTGTTAGATCGATTTTTTTTACTCGTTTCAGTGCTCGGTTTTTTAGTTATTAGTAGATTTGCTCTTTTAATCCTCTTTTTTCTCCTAGTAGTAGTTAACCCTCTTCCAGGGATTTTAAAATAGTTTGCTTAGTATTTTGGTCGTTGCATTCAGTTTTCTTTGATTTTACCATCTATTTATCCGATTTGCTTAGATTTGCTTAGCATTTGCATTCTTAGTGTTCTTCCTACATCCTAGGCTGGATTGATACCCTTACTGGTATACTACATCATTGTTGTGGTTTGGGATTTGATATTTCACCTTGCAAACAACCTGTTTATCAAATGGCGCCGTTGCCAACTTGGGATTGTTAGGAAGCATTAAGATTTGGTGTTTTCAAAGACTAAGCCTTTTACTTTTATTTTGATTACTCATTGCTCTACCTTCTTGTTTGTGATCTCAGGTACATGAACTTACGCTCCAGGGGTGACAACAACTTACTTAAACCCCTGGACAATATTCACCAACTCGGACACGCAAGATCGAGAAAAGCAAGAGAGCAAGCTCAAGCCTTTGAAGAGATTGTGCAAGCTGGTTCAGTAGACTTTGCAACAATGGCTGAGCAAGAACATCCTGTGGGACGTCCACCAGCTCACGGTGGTGTAGGAAGGGGCAGTGGAAACCCCGCAGCTAGACCACCATGGATTATTGGTGCTGGAGACGCTCCAAATACACATCATAACCGCTTTGAGATCACTCCTTCACCAGTCCAAAATAACAACTTCGAGATAAAGCCTGGATTCATCTCTAAGGTTCAGAACAGCAAATTCCATGGGCTGGCTATGGAAGACCCTTTGGAGCACCTTGACAACTTTGAGCAAGTGTGTGGGATGATAAAGATCAATGGGATCTCGGAAGATGCTTTCAAGCTACGGCTCTTCCCATTTTCTCTTGGAGATAAGGCTAGGCACTGGGAGAAGACCCTTCACAAGGCACCATTAATTCTTAGGCTGAATGTAAGAAGGCGTTCATCTCAAAGTTTTTCTCGAGCACAAGAACAGCTAGGCTGCGAAGTGAGGTCAGCGGATTCACTCAAAGGCAGAACAAGACATTCAATGAAGCTGTGTAGAGATTCAAAGACTATACCATTCAGTGTCCTCACCACGGCTTCAGTGAAGAGACTCTCTTGAGCACAATATACCAAGGAGCATTACCCAAGATCCGAATGCTACTTGATACGGCAAGCAAGGGTAACTTTCTTGGTCAATAAGTGGAAGAGCATATGGAACTCATAGAAAACTTGGCTTTGAGTGATGGGAATTACACTGAGCACTACGACCGTGCACCTAGAGGTTCCGAGCTTGAGTCACACAAGAAAGAGCTCAAATCGCTCCATGAGAAGATAGATAAGCTCGTTCTTGCAAACCAGAAGCAAGTACATTTCATGGGAGAAGCCGAAGATGTCTTAGAGGAGGGTTTTCAACAAAATGATGGATATCAAGGTCAGAGGCCAGGGAACTTCCAAGGTCAGCAGCAACAGCAAGGCAACAAAGGTTACACTCCTATGTTTCCCCCCGGTTTCATGCCTCAACAGCAACAAGCTCCACCGCCTCCTCAAGATCCGGTCCAAGCAATGTTTCAACAGTTGCTTCAAGGTCAAGCTTCTACAAATCAGAAGTTTGTTGAGATGAACAACCGGCTAGATTCCTCTCTTACTGACGTCTCTACACAGATCACCAATCTGAACAACAAGATCAAGCAGTTAGAAAAAGGCAAAGCCAGCACAAGCGGTCAAAGCAGCTTACCGGGCAAGTGTGAGCAAAATCCCAAGGAGTATGCAAACGCTATCACCTTGAGAAATGGTAAAGAGCTTCCGCCAAGAGTTGCACCTAAAGATAATGAGGACATTGTAGTTCAAGAGGGGGAGGGTAAGCTTTCAAATGATGAAGAGATTACCTTTGACAATGTGTGGATTGAAAGACCAAGAAAGGGTAAAGAAGCGGTTGTAGAGAAGAAGGTAGAGGAGGTGAGCAAAGAGAAAGATGCGTTTGTTCCTCCACCATACAAGCCGAAGCTTCTTTTTCCTGGCCGGTTCAAGAAACAGCTGCTAGAGAAGCATAGAGCGGTCTTTGAGAAGCATTTGAAAGATGTTCAGATCAAGCTACCTTTGGTGGATTGTTTAGCCATGATGCCTAAGTTTGCCAAGTTCTTCAAGGATACACTAACTAAGAAGAACAAGGAGAGTGAAGAAGTTTTGGTGCTTAGTGAAGAGTGCAGTGCTATAATTCACAAGGAGATTGTTCCTAAGAAGCTAGGAGATCCAAGATCATTCACCATTCCTTGTGCTCTAGAACCCTTGAGATCTTGGTGCAAGTATAAATCTCATGCCCCATTCCATTGCAAAGAAGCTCGGTTTCACAAAGTTTAAAGAGTGTAGGATCTCTCTCGTGCTAGCTGATACAAGCATATGGCTTCCTGTGGGTATGCTTGAAGATTTGCCTGTGGGGATCAGTGGAGTTAACATGCCAACAGATTTCGTTGTTCTTGAAATGGATGAAGAGCCAAAGGATCCTCTTATCCTTGGAAGACCGTTTCTTGCAACCGCTGGAGCCATCATAGATGTGAAAAATGGCAAGATCTCTCTACACATGGGCAAGGACATCAAGCTAGACTTTGAAATCAATAAAGTCTTGAAGAAGCCAACCATTGGAGGACAAACTTTATACATTGAGACTTTAGATGCTTTAGCCGATGAGTTGCTTGAGGAGTTGGCACAAGAGGATCACCTACAGCTAGCTTTGACCAAGGAGCCAGGGGAGCATGATTTTCTGAGCAAGCAGACTCAAGAATACGTTCACATCCTTGATTCTCGCAAGGCTGTGAAGGAATATGAAGGCGGATGCCTAGAGATCGATCAGGAAATCGAGGAGATCACTCGATCCAGGACAGCAATCGACAAGAAGATCGAGGAGGCTGGTCGATCAGGGGAAGAAATCGATGAGAAGATCGAGAGAGCTAACTCGAACAGTTCAGAGAACGACCCAGCAACTTGATCTACTACTCGATCCACATCAAATCGAGCAGGAGATAGAGGTGAGTGCAATCGATCCGGACCAGAATGAGTGGAAGATCGACTGGATGACTCGATCTGTGAGGGGACAACGGTTCAAGATGGCAGCCTTAAAGCTCATGACTCGGGTTCTAAGGAGGCAAATGAGGATGGCGACGTCAACACAAGCCACGAGGAGGACTGGAGAGAGCTGCTAGCCCCAAAGGTGGACCTAAAGGAGCTCCCAAAAGGGCTAAGGTATGCTTTCTTAGGGCTTAATGAGACTTATCCCGTGATTGTGAATGAAAACCTGAGTGATGATGAGTTGCACTCACTCCTTAATGAGCTGAGAAAGTATAGGAAGGCCATTGGGTACTCTCTAAGTGACATCAAGGGCCTTTCACCAATGCTTTGCATTCACAGGATTCACTTATATAATGAAAACTCTTCTTCTATTGAACATCAAAGACTGATAGACACTTATTTTGCAAGGGTGAGAATGCAATGAGGTTATCAAACTCAAATGCAAGACAGGTTGTAGTACAGCATGCAAGAGAGAGTCAATCCATACTTAGGATGATAGAAAAATGCAAAGAGAATGCAAGGACTATGCAAATCTAAGCGAAACAAGATAGGTTTTGAGAAAATCCCTAAAAACTAGATGCAGCAATTAAATAGAATGCAAACTATTTTAATATTACCAGGAATGATCAAACTACCATGAGGAACAAACAGAATAATTAAAGGACAAAGCTTCGAATTACTAAAATTCGACTAGTGGATCGACCATGAGATCGACCACTAGATCGAGCAATAACAATCGATCTCGTTTAAAAATGCAAGAACAGTAAGACTAACGACCAGGATGCTATCAAAGATCAAGAAAAAGACGAGATAAGATGTAAAGACGCTAAAAGAGAGGGCCTAGGGTTGAGATTCATGGTCAGAGGTTTCAAAGGTTCGACCTTGGGTTGAAAACTTTAAATCGACTCACTTTGTGAGGATCTCTAAGCCTTGAAAACTAAGCAAGATCTATCTGTGTCTTTCGGTATAGATCACTCCTTCATCCTCTCCTCCAAGCCCATGGCTTTTGGTGGAAAGAGAGGTCGAAGGGCATGGAAAACAGATTTCAAATGAGTGGCATAACTAGTCCCCCAAACTTCCATGGCTTTTAGGAAGGGGTAACTAGTCTCTAGGGTGTGATCTTCTGAGGTCCCTGAATCCTGTCAAGGTAAGGAACCTCTCGGATCATGAAGCTCTTGGCGTGAGAGTCTTCAAGCATTGAGAGTTCAACACCCTAGAAGAGATAGCCATTAAAAACGCTTAGAAAACCCCAAGATCGAAACCCTTTAGACCCCTTAATCCTCTCAACCCCGAACCCAAATAAACTACTCACTACACATAAGGTAAATCAAGCAAAGCATGGAAAAGGAAATGATGAACATGAAAAGAAAACTAGATTAAGCTGAAAACGATTCGATTACAAGCTAAAGAAAACTCAAAGTTCGACAATGGTGTTCTTCTTTCAAAACCAGAGAGAAAATATAAAAAAAATAAGGATGGAAAAGTGTGTGGAAAAAGGACGTCGCCGCCTTCCCAAAATGGCCAAAACAAGCTGATGGTCCCCCCCTCTCTAGCAGCCAAAAGTGGTTGAAAGGACATAGATCGACTCCGGGATCGAGCGGTTCTCTCGATCATCTCCGAACATCGTGTCTTCAGCTCGATCTGGATCTCGATCATCTTCGGCGGATCGAGCGTTGCATCCGATCTCGGTATTGATCTTTGGTTGGATCGAGTGGTGTACTCGATCTGGCTCTTGCTCTGCATGGCGTCATTTATGTCCGTACCGTTTGATCGACTGCTTCACTCGATCCTCGTCTCGATCATTCTCCTTGGATCGCCTGGTCTTCTCGATCTTCTGGTCGATCACATCCTAGATCGACCGGCCATGCTCGATCTGCTCCTTGATCTCTGATCCTTAGTAAATATCCGAGCTTCCACGAACTACTACAACAGCTTTAGCACGTCCACGAACCTCCACGACTCCAAAGCAGCCAGAAACAACCTAAATGTGATGCAAAATGCAAAGAACATGTGTATGCTGGTGCAAGAATGCTCTAGGACTCTAAGTGATGCAATCTAACCTAAAACGTGATGCAAATGCATGAAAAGTTAACTAATCAGTATGCAAAATGTATGTAATATGCAGTCACATCAACTCCCCCAAACTTACTTCTTGCTTGCCCTCAAGCAACAGAAAATAAGTAAGGAAGAGAGGTTTTAAGAAAAACGAATGGGGGTTTAAACTTCTTGCAAAGGTGCCTTTCAAATGAATCAATCTCAATGTCCTAGTTAACAGTTCTAAAATGCTATGCTCACACTCATACTCCAAAGAACTTAGCCATACTCATCACACAAAGAAATTCAGATCATGACTCTCCTATTCCTAAAATGCTATGCTCACACTCATACTCCAAACACCTTTTTAAGAAACTCTAACCCCTTATGCAAATGCAAACAACCTAGATGCTATGAAAAATTCTAGACTCAATCCTAACATGTTTTGACAAGATGAATGCATCTACATGAATCTTTGAAAATTTTTTAAAAATTTTACCAATTTTCCATGAAGTAAAGACTCAAGGATGCTAAAGGAAAATAAGATCACAAAACACATGTCAAACCACACATGTACTCCCCCAAACTTGCTTGACACCATCCCGGTGGCAAACTCATTCGAAGAAGCACCAAAACACAAAGCAAAAAGAAACAAATATGAGCGGTTATGTACAATGGAAGAAGGTTGTTACCTCTGGTCTAGTCTCGGCTGGAACTTGAGGATGTTCCAGAGGAGCTAGAGATTGTTGCTTTGCCCTTGTCGGCTGGTTCTTGGAGAGAATGGCGCGCCGGCTGAATGGTGCTGCTTTGTGCCTCGCGGATGACAACTCCACTGGTTGAGAGCCTTCTCTTCTCGGGTTGGTGAGCCTCTTTACTTGCATCCTTCTTATGCGAGCCTCCTTGAAGTGCCTTGACTTTCTTGCCAAGTTTCTTGAGCATTTTGCCTTGCCACTTATTGATCTTCCTTTGCATCTCCACAACAGATGCTAGGAACTTCTCGGTTTTGGTTCTCGGCTCAAAGTCTAACTTGGAAAGTGTGTAGGCCTCGGGCATCTCATCTTCCGTGGCTGGAGACTCGGACCTTTGACGAGGAGCAATCGCTGAAACAGGTGGTCCTTCTAGAGGAGCAAAGCACTCCTCTTCCATGGGCAAGAACTCGATGTTCCCAACACCAAGCAGCTCGGTCTCATCTTTGTTTGGCAGGATGCACACTCTCTTCTTGTCTTCGTCGTCTATGAAGAGATAGGCATAGAACCCTTCTGCTGGCGTGCGTCCCAAGCTGTCGGTATTCCTCATGTATGCCTCATCCATGAAAGCTCTGGCTGGTACATGGTCGAAGTCGTGTATAGGGATACCAGCTTGCAAGAATAGAGGAGTGAGGAAGCCGCCAATGTAAGAAGAAGTTGCCTTGCACCGCAAGGCATAAGCCTTGTATTTCACCAAGGAGGCAGCAAGCACACATCTGTAGTTCACCTCGTCGCCGAGCTCATCCTCCATAGGCTCTTCATTTGCATCCGGATCACATACCAAGTGCTTCACGCCTTGGAATATGAAGAAAAGCTCGGTCTTTGTGACCGTGGGAGCAACTGATCTTCCGCTAAACGTGTTGGCAATCAGCTTCAGAGTGTACCTCAACACCGGTCTTCTCACTCTCTTGATCTTGGCGGTGTTGGCTTTGTAGTCCTCGTTGCTAATCAGATCCCAAAAGTCGTCTGCTCGTTTGAAGGCGGGGAACTCGACCTTGTTGGCATCCGCGTTGAGACCATACGCTTGACATAGCTCGGGGATGGAGAGGGTGTAGGCTTGATGTCCAACCTTGAAGTAGAGGCGACCTTGTGAAGGAACGGGTGTGCTAGGATTCTCGTAACGGAACTCCAACGTGGCAAGGAAGTCTATTGTCACTTCTGGTATGGTTGGGCAATCCATCCATGACAGACATCTTAGGCCAATGTTCTTGAGGAGTTGGTCGAAATCCCCAAGAATCCCTAGGTTGAACAGCAGCTCTCGATCAGCAAACTTGGTAGGCTCAAACCGAAGCCTTTCTAGCCGTTTCTTGTCCCTCTTCTCATCCTTAGTCCATCTGACCCTCTCTTGAACAGCCACTTCTTGTCCTTCTCCCTCTCGTGTTGTCTCTTCTCTTGTTCTCTTGGGAGCCATTGTACCTGAAACAAGTTTCTCAAGAAGCTTGATAAGCGAAATGGCGATTTGATGAGAAAATAAGAGAGGAGAAGAAGAAAGCTTATAAGTACTACCCTAGAATTTTGGGGAACTAATAAAAATTATGGCTAAATAAAGGAGAATCAAATTTTTAGATACTAGAAAATCTGGAATTATTCCTTTTACTTAGCTAATTTTTAAAAATCAAAACCGACCCTATCTTCTAGAACAATATCTTGCGAATTTAAAGGAAATTTTCCTAAAGATAAATCATTAAATTCTGAAAATACCTTTGCAAGAATGTTAAAGATCTTTGCTAGCCTTTGAAAACCGCAAAACTCTCACTCTCTTTGTTTAAAATTTTCGAGAAAACAAGAATGAGAGGGTGAGAGGTTGTTGAAAACATTTAAAGACTAGCAAAAACAAAACCATGGGTAGTAAAGGTGGTTTTCTGACAAAGTCTTGGTCAAGGCACATCTTTCATGGTCAAAGATGCTTGCCTTGACCAAGTTTTGAATTTAAAAATTAGAGGGAAAAGAATAATGGAGGGAAAGAAAATGTTACCTCGACATGAGATCGAGTCCATTTGGTCGATCTTGGACTCGATCTCATGCCCATAGTGGCTTAGATCGAGAGGGTTACTCGATTTGAGACTCGATTCATGATGAATCGAGTCTTGGATCTATTGGCTCCCTCGATCATTGAGATGTTGGCTCCACGGCTAAGTCCTCATGATCGAGCTATGTCCTCGATTTAGGAGTCGATTTGGCATAGATCGAGTGATGGATCGAGTCGAGTGATCGATCTGTTTCTAACAGATTTTCCCGAGAGAAATTAAATCGGTCGATCCATTTTGGATCGATCGATCCTTTTTCATCAAGGTCGATCTTATCACTCGTTCTCGTCTAGATCGACTGGCTCCTCTCGATTCACTGACTCGATCTAGCACTCGATCTCTAGCCTTGTCTTAACCCTTATCGCCTCTTTTGGACTTCAAGATCAAGGTTTAGACTCCTCATACCTGTTCCTACACACTTGCAAAATAAAAATATAAAACTGAAAGAGAAAGAAAGCAGAAATATGTACAAGATAGACATGGGAATACCTCCCAAGTGCGCTTTCTTTAACGTCTTTAGCTAGACTTTACTTGGTTTAGGCGGATGGTGGGTCTTGGAGAAGCACCGAGGTACTCTCCTTGTCATAGCAGTCTGCCAAGTAAGGCTTGACTCTGTGTCCATTGACGGTGAATGCACTGCCACTCTTTCCCATCAGTGTAACAGCTCCATAAGGCAACACTTCTTGGATCACAAATGGCCCGCTCCACCTTGACTTCAGCTTTCCCGGGAAGAGTTTGAGTCTTGAGTTGTACAGCAACACTAAACCTCCTTCCTTAAGCTCCTTGGCAACCAACTTCTTGTCATGAGCTTCCTTAGTCCGCTCCTTGTATATCCGAGAGCTCTCATAAGCGTTCAGTCTTAACTCGTCCTGTTCATGTAGCTGAATAAGGCGCCTCTCTTGAGCATTCTTAAGGTCAAAGTTCAGCCTCTTCACAGCCCACAATGCACGGTGTTCAAGCTCAACTGGGAGGTGACAGCCTTTGCCATAGAGCAGAGTGAAAGGGGTCGTACCAATCGGTGTTTTAAAGGCGGTACGGTAGGCCCAAAGAGCGTCGTCCAGCTTTACTGTCCAGTCTTTCCTTGTTGTTCCGACCGTCTTCTCAAGTATAGCCTTGATTTGCCGGTTTGAGACTTCCATTTGACCGCTTGTTTGAGGATGATACGGTGTAGCCACCTTATGCTTAACGCCATACTTTTTCAAGAGGTTCTCAAAAACCTTGTTTATGAAGTGGCTTCCTCCATCGCTTATAACCACCTTAGGTACCCCAAACCTCGGGAAGATGATACTCTTGAACAGCTTGATTACCACCTTAGAGTCGTTTGTAGGGGAAGCAATAGCCTCAACCCATTTAGAGACATAATCCACTGCTACTAAGATGTATTTGTTGCCATATGAAGAAGGAAATGGCCCCATGAAGTCTATGCCCCACGCGTCGAACACGTCAACCTCGAAGATGGGAACCTGAGGCATTTCGTTCCTCTTAGTGATATTCCCTGCTCGTTGACATGCCTCACAGCTCTTCACTGCAAGCAACTCCTTCTCTGTAGTGGTATACCTTGTTTGCGTGTCATCCAAGGTTCTTGAAGCATAGTAGATCACGTGTTGCTTCTTGTCTTTCTTCTGACCAAGAACAGCTCCTACGGCGTAGTCACTAGCATCACACATGATCTTAAAGGGAAGAGACCAGTCTGGTGCTTGGACTATAGGAGCTGATGTAAGGGCTTCCTTGATGGTTACGAAAGCTCTCAAACACTCCTCATCAAACACAAACTCAGCTTCTTTGCACAACAACCGTGTAAGAGGGCGTGTAATCTTGGAGAAATCCTTGATGAAGCTCCTATAGAACCCGGCGTGTCCCAAGAAACTTCTGATTCCCTTAACGTTAACCGGCGGCTCAAGACCCATCATGACTTCCACTTTAGCTTGATCAACCTCAATGCCCTTCTCTGATATCTTATGACCAAGCACGATCCCTTCCTTGACAATAAAGTGGCATTTCTCCCAGTTTAGCATCAAGTTTGTCTCTTCACAACGCTTTAGTACCCTGCAAAGATTCAACAAACACGCAGAAAAGGACGCACCATAGACAGAGAAGTCATCCATGAACACCTCTACCATCTCCTCTATTAGATCGGAGAAGATCGACATCATACACCGCTGAAACGTAGCCGGTGCATTACACAATCCAAACGGCATCCTTCGATACGCGAAGGTACCATAGGGACATGTGCAGGTCGTCTTCTCCTGATCATTTGGGTGAATTGGTATCTGAAAGAAACCGCTATACCCATCGAGGAAACAGTAGTAAGGGTGATTAGCAAGTCTCTCAAGCATTTGATCAATAAAAGGCAAAGGGAAATGGTCTTTCCTAGTCGCAAGGTTAAGTTCCTATAATCAATACACATCCTACGACCAGTGATGGTTCTAGTAGGAATAAGCTCATCCTTTTCATTTCTTATGACCGTGATCCCTCCTTTCTAAGGCACCACGTGTACAGGAGAAACCCACGTGCTGTCACTTATGGGATAGATCACGTCAGCCTCTAAAAGCTTAAGGATCTCCTTCTTAACAACCTCTTTCAAATTAGGATTCAAACGCCTTTGATGTTCTATAAAAGAGGCGTTCACATTATCCAAGTGAATCCTGTGAGTGCAAAGCATTGGTGAAAGGCCCTTGATGTCACTTAAAGAGTACCCAATGGCCTTCCTATACTTTCTCAGCTCAGTAAGGAGCGAGTGCAACTCATCATCAGTTAAGTTTTCATTTACAATCACGGGATAGGTGTTATTAGGCCCTAAGAAAGCATACCTTAGCCTTTTGGGAGCTCCTTTAGGTCCACTTTTGGGGCTAACAGCTCGCTCCAGTCATCCTCGTGGCTGTTGTTGTTGACTTGCTCCATGGAACTCTCCTTAGAACCCGAGGCATGGCCATTAAGACTGCTTTCCTCAACCGCTATCCCCTCTGAAATCGAGTCCTCCAGTCGATCTTCCTCTCGATGTCGTCTAGATCGAGCCATTTCGCTCGATTCACTTACTCGATTTGATGTGGATCGAGTAAGGGATCGAGACGCTGAATCGATCTCCTGATTGGACCCCAAAATGATCGGGAGGTCTCTCTCGATCGTCGACTCGATTGTTTTTCCGGATCGATCATTCCTTTCGATATGTCTGTCGATTGCTGCACCGGATCGAGTTGTGTTCTCGATTGCCTTGTCGATCTGACTCCGGGATCGAGTGATAGCGTCGATCTCGGGGTCGATCTCTAGGCAGCAGCCTTCATCCTTCTTAACAATCTTCCTAGAATCCAGAAAGTTGGAGTACTCCTGGGTCCTCTGATCGTCATAGCCAAACTCCCCTGGCTCCTTAGTCAATGCTAGCTTCAGATGGTCTTCTAGAGCGAGCTCTTCTGGCAACTCATCCCTAAGGCATCCATCATTTCAATGTAGAAGGCTTGCCATTCTTGATGTCGATGATAGCCCCGGCGGTTGCAAGGAACGGTCTTCCTAGGATAAGTGGGTCCTTAGGTTCTTCATCCATCTCCAACTCGACGAAGTGTGTAGGCACGTTCACACCACTGATGCGCACCGGTAGATCTTCAAGCAGCCCCACTGGTAGTCTCACACTTCTATCAGCCAGTACCAACGAGATCCTACAGTCTTTGAAATGAGTAAAGCCAAGCTTCTTAGCCATGGAGTGAGACATCAGGTTTATGCTAGCTCCGAGATCACATAGGCAACTCTTGAACTCTAGAGGACCTAAAGTGTAGGGTATAGTGAAGCTTCCAGGGCCTCCCAACTTCTTAGGGACTTTCTCCTTATGTATCACAGCACTACACTCTTCACTTAGAACAAGTACCTCCTTGCTTTCCTTATTCTTCTTCACGAGAGTGTCTTTGAAGAATTTGGCGCATTTAGGCATCATTGCAAGGCAGTCAACGAGAGGTAGCTTGATTTCCACATCCTTAAGATGCTTCTCAAAGAGGATTCTATGCTTCTCTATGAGTTGCTTCTTGAAACGGCCAGGAAAAGGCAGCTTAGGTACATACGTTGGAGGCACATAAGCATTCTTCTCCTTAGTAGTTTGCTCAGCTTTCTTCTCAGCAACTGCTTTGTCTCCTCTTCTTGACCCTTGGATCCAAACGTTATCAAAGTTAATCTCATCATCATCAGCTGAAGGCTTACCCTCCCCCTCTTGAATTACAACGTCCTCGTTGTTCTTAGTAGAGACCGGAGGTTCTAGCTCTTTGTCGCTTCTCAACGTTATGGTGTTGGCATACTCCTTAGGATTCGGCTCACACTTGCCCGGAAGGCTATTCTGACCACTTGTACTCGCTTTCCCCTTCTCTAGCTGCTTGATCTTGTTGTTTAAGTTGGTGATCTGAGTGGAGAAGTCAGTGAGAGACGAGTCTAGACGAGTGTTCATCTCGGCGAACATCTGGTTTGTAGAGGCTTGCCCTTGTATCAACTGTTGAAACATTGCCTGAACCAGATCAACTTGTTGTTGCATCGGCTGTTGCTGCTGAGGTGCAAAGCCCGGAGGGTAGTTAGGCGTATAAACCTTGTTACTTTGATGTTGCCCTTGGAAGTTGTTCTGCCCTTGACCTTGGAAACCACCACTCGGCTGAAAACCTTTGTTGTAAGGGATGAAAGGTTTTGCTTACTGAGCAGGGTACACTTGATCCTTAGGGTTGGCAACGTTGGTGCTTCGGTAGGAGAGTTTGTTGTTCTGGTTGTAGCCTTGGTTGTAGCCTTGAGGTTTGTAGTTGTTCTGTCCCGCCACCCAATTGGCTTCTTCCTGGCTCAACTCAAGCTCCTCTTGATTCTCATCAGCTTTACCAACAAAGTGAACATGCTCTGATCCTCTTGGTGCACGGTCATAGTCCTCAGCGTAGTTGCCATCACTCAATGCCAAATTTTCTATCAGCTCCATACCCTCTTCTACCTCCTGACCAAGGAAGTTCCCTTTGCTAGCTGTGTCAAGCAACAACAGGATCTTTGGTGAAGCTCCACGGTATATGGTGCTGAGTAGGGTCTCCTCGCTGAAACCGTGATGAGGACATTGGATCGTGTAGTCTTTGAAATGCTCCATTGCCTCGTTGAATGTCTCATTGTTTCGTTGAGTGAAGCCGCTGATTTCGCTTCTCAACCGTGTTGTGCTGGTGCTAGAGAAGAACTTCGAGAGAAAGGCCTTCTTACACTCGGCCCATGAGGTGATGGTGCCTTGTGGGAGGGTCTTCTCCCAATGCCTAGCTTTGTCTCCGAGTGAAAAGGGAAAGAGACGCAGCTTGAAAGCATCTTCGGATATGCCATTGATCTTGATCATCCCACATACTTGCTCGAAGTTGTCAAGGTGCTCCAAGGGATCTTCCATTGCTAAGCCGTGGAACTTGTTGTTTTGCACCATGGAGATGAAACCTGGCTTGATCTCGAAGTTGTTGTTTTGTACAGGAGGAGGAGTGATCCCAAACCTATTGTGATGAGTATTGGGAGCATCTCCGGCTCCTATGATCCTTGGGAGTCTAGCCGCGTGTTGGGGGTTTCCATTGCCCCTTCCCACTGCCCTGTGAGCTGGAGGAGGTCCCTCTGGATGCTCGTGTTCAGCCATAGCTTCAAAGTCAACCAAACCGTGCTGAACAATCTCCTCAAAGGCTCTGGCTTGTTCTCTGACTCTTCTTTTCCGTGAATGACCAAGCTGATGAATATTGTCCAAAGGTGGAAGTAGATTGTTATCTCTCCGTGAACGAAGATTCATATACCTGAGAACACACGTTTGAGAGTAGAGTGATTAGTAACTTAAACAAGGTAAAGACTTAGTCTTTGCTAAGACCCAAATCTCTATGTTCTCTAAACAATCATAGGATGGCAACGGCGCCATTTGATAGACACTTATTTTGCAAGGGTGAGAATGCAATGAGGTTATCAAAATCAAATGCAAGACAGGTTGTAGTACAGCATGCAAGAGAGAGTCAATCCATACCTAGGATGATAGAAAAATGCAAAGAGAATGCAAGGACTATGCAAATCTAAGCGAAACAAGATAGGTTTTGAGAAAATCCCTAAAAACTAGATGCAGCAATTAAATGGAATGCAAACTATTTTAATATTACCAGGAATGATCAAACTACCATGAGGAACAAACAGAATAATTAAAGGACAAAGCTTCGAATTACTAAAATTCGACTAGTGGATCGACCATGAGATCGACCACTAGATCGAACAATAACAATCGATCTCGTCTAAAAATGCAAGAACAGTAAAACTAACAACCAGGATGCTATCAAAGATCAAGCGAATGATGAGAACTATCTGTGGCTTTTGTGATCTTGGTGCAAGTATAAATCTCATGCCCCATTCCATTGCAAAGAAGCTAGGTTTCACAAAGTTTAAAGAGTGTAGGAACTCTCTCGTGCTAGCTGATACAAGCATAAGGCTTCCTGTGGGTATGCTTGAAGATTTGCCTATGGGGATCAGTGGAGTTAACGTGCCAACAGATTTCGTTGTTCTTGAAATGGATGAAGAGCCAAAGGATCCTCTTATCCTTGGAAGACCATTTCTTGCAACCGCTGGAGCCATCATAGATGTGAAGAATGGCAAGATCTCTCTACTCTTAGGCAAGGACATCAAGCTAGACTTTGAAATCAATGAAGTCTTGAAGAAGCCAACCATTGGAGGACAAGCTTTATACATTGAGACTTTAGATGCTTTATCCCGTGATTGTGAATGAAAACCTGAGTGATGATGAGTTGCACTCACTTCTTAATGAGCTGAGAAAGTATAGGAAGGCCATTGGGTACTCTCTAAGTGACATCAAGAGCCTTTCACCAATGCTTTGCATTCACAGGATTCACTTATATAATGAAAACTCTTCTTCTATTGAACATCAAAGACGCTTAAACCCGAATTTGAAAGAAGTAGTTAAGAAAGAGATTTTGAAACTGTTAGAGGCTGACGTGATATACCCCATCAGTGACAGCACATGGGTTTCTCCTGTCCACGTGGTGCCTAAGAAGGGTGGAATCACAGTCATTACAAATGAAAAAGTTGAATTCATTCCTACTAGAACCATAACTAGTCACCAAATGTTTATAGATTATAGGAAGCTCAATTCAGCTACTAGAAAAGATCATTTTCCTCTTCCCTTTATTGATCAGATGCTTGAAAGATTAGCTAATCACCCATATTACTGCTTTCTTGATGGTTATAGTGGTTTCTTTCAAATACCAATTCATCCTAACGATCAAGAGAAGACGACTTTTACATGCCCTTATGGTACCTTCGTGTATCGAAGGATGCCATTTGGGTTATGTAATGCACCAGCAACCTTTTAAAGGTGCATGATGTTTATCTTCTCTGAACTTATAGAGGAAATAGTAGAAGTATTTATGGATGATTTCTCTGTATATGGTGCGTCCTTTTCTGCTTGTTTGTTGAATCTTTGCAAGATACTTAAGAGGTGTGAGGAGACAAACTTGGTGCTGAACTGGGAGAAGTGTCACTTCATGGTGAAGGAAGGGATTGTGCTCGGTCACAAGATATCTGAGCAAGAGATAGAGGTTGATAAAGCAAAGATTGAAGTCATGATGAGCTTAGAGCCGCCAGCTAATGTGAAGGGCATAAGGAGCTTCTTGGGTCACGCCGGCTTCTACAGGAGATTCATAAAGGATTTCTCCAAGATAGCTCGCCCTCTTACATGGCTGTTATGCAAGGAAGCTGACTTTGTCTTTGATGAGGAATGTTTTCACGCTTTCAAGACTATCAAGGAGGCTCTTGTCACGGCACCTATAGTACAAGCACCAGATTGGAGCTTACCCTTCGTGATCATGTGCGACGCGAGTGACTACGCCGTGGGAGCTGTTCTTGGTCAGAGGAAAGACAAGAGGTTGCATGTTATCTACTACGCCAGTCGTACCTTGGATGACACGCAAGTGAGATATGCTACAACCCAGAAGGAGCTGCTGGCCGTTGTGTTTGCTTTTGAGAAGTTCAGATCATACTTGGTGGCCTCTAAGGTTGTTGTATACACTGATCACGCTGCTTTGAGGTACATCTACTCAAAGAAAGATACCAAGCCGAGGCTCTTAAGGTGGATTCTCCTTCTACAAGAGTTTGATATGGAGATAAAAGACAAGAAGGGGATAGAGAATGGTGTCGCTGATCACCTTTCTAGGATGAGAGTGAATGAAGACTTACCCTTGGATGATTCACTTCCTGAAGAGCAGCTCATGACGATCATCACGGTGGTATACACACGGCTAGAGGATCAGTTCGAAGATGTTTTGGCTTTGAGAGAAGAGAACCTGTCTTGGTATGCTGATATAGTGAACTTCTTGGCTTGTGGAGAGGAACCTACTCATCTTGACCACTACCACAAGAAGAAGTTCATGAGAGACATCTCTCATTATTTTTGGAACGAGCCTTACTTGTACAAGAGGGGAGTAGACAGCTTGTATAGAAGATGTGTCTCAAAAGAGGAAGCGCATGACATCCTTCTACATTGCCACGGTTCATCCTATGGAGGACATTTTGCTTCTTTCAAGATGGCAACAAAGGTCTTACAAACCGGGTTTTGGTGGCCATCACTATTCAAGTATGCTCATGAATTTGTTAAGTCTTGTGAAGCATGTCAAAGAGCTGGAAACATCACGAAGAGGAACGAGATGCCTCAGGTGCCAAACTTTGAAGTTGATGTGTTTGATGCTTGGGGGATAGACTTCATGGGACCGTTCCCATCTTCTTACATCCAAAAATTCATCTTAGTGGTTGTTGATTACGTGTCTAAGTGGGTTGAGGCTATAGCCTCCCCAACCAATGATGCAAAGGTAGTGGTTAAACTCTTTAAGACCATCATCTTGCCACGGTTTAGAGTACCAAAAGTAGTGATCAGCGACGGGGGCAGCCACTTTATCAACAAGGTGTTTGAAAGTCTCTTGAAGAAGTATGGAGTGAAGCACAAGGTTGCAACACCTTATCACCCATAAACTAGTGGGCAAGTAGAGGTCTCGAATAGACATATCAAAGCTATCTTAGAGAGGACAGTAGGAGCAACTCGGAAGGATTGGGCGGTTAAACTAGATGATGCTCTATGGGCTTACCGGACCGCCTTCAAAACTCCTATTGGTACCACTCCCTTCACTCTTCTTTACGGCAAGGCATGTCACCTCCCTGTGGAGCTAGAACATAGAGCACTGTGGGCAGTGAAGCAGATGAACTTCAGTCTCAAGACGGCACAGGAGAAGCGGTTGGTTCAACTACATGAGCTTGATGAGCTACGTTTAGACGCCTACGAGAGTGCTAAGATCTACAAGGAAAGGATCAAGGCGGTTCATGACAAGAAGCTGGTTCATAAGGAGTTAAGAGAAGGCAGTCTGGTGCTACTCTACAACTCGAGGTTGAAGCTGTTCCCGGGCAAGCTCAAGTCAAGGTGGTGTGGACCGTTTGAGATCAAGGAAGTTCTGCCCTATGGATCGGTTACTTTGGTTGGCAAGAGTGGAAAGGCTTTCACGGTCAATGGGCACAGAGTCAAGCCCTACCTGGCGAGTGATTGCAGCAAGGAGAGCACTACAATGCTCCTCCAAGACCCACCTAAAGCCTAAACCAAGTAAAGTCTAGTTAAAGAAAGCGCACTTGGGAGGCATTCCCATGTCTATCTTGTACATATTTTTGCTTTCTTTCTATTTCAGTTTTATGTTTTTTATGTTTAAGTGTGTAGATGAAAGGATAGGTGATTGGATATCATGATCTTGGAGTCAAAAGAGGCGAGGAAAGGAGAAGTATAGGCTAGAGATCGAGTGCTAGATCGACTTATCCTGGCTCGATCTTTACTGGATCGAGCTAGTGAATTGAGAGGAGTCAGTCGATCTAGACGAGATCGAGTAGACAATCGAGTGAGTCAGTCGATCATGAGAGGATAAACCACCCATACGTTTAGCTTGAAATGCAAACGAGGTGTGGATCGACTGACCACACTCGATCCTCAAGGATAGATCGATAAGTCTAGTCGATCTGCCACTTGATCTTAGCCCAAACGACCCCCAAATCGATCACGTGGTTCGATCCAAGGAGCATAGCCTGAGTGACCAAAAATCATGGAACGAGAGGACACAATCGATCTAAGACTCGATGCAATCTGAATCGGGTCCCTGATCGATCAACCCTCTCGATCCTAGTCAAGATGGGCATGCGATTGAGTCCTAGATCGACCAAATGGACTCGATCTCGTGCCGAGGTAAGTAAATTTTTTCCCTCTTTTCTTCTTTCCCTCCGGCTTTTAAATTTGAATTGTGGTAAATTTGAATTTGAAAGATGTGCCTTGACCACACTTTTGTCAGAAACCACTTGTTTTGCCCATGGCTTTGTTAGCCTTTATATTCACATGCATTCACACTCTCTCATTTTTGTGTTCGAAATCGTTTTCAAAGTAAAGAGAGAGTGTGAGTTCTGTCTTTAAGGCTTTTAGCATCTGCATTCTTCCTTTTAAAAAGGTATTTTCGGTTTAGGATGATTGTAGTTGTTAGGAAGTTAGGATAATTTTAAAAAAATAGCTAGATATTAGGAAAATTTCTAGATTTAATCCTATCTCTAGATTTTCTTCTCTATTATCTAGCTATAATTTTTATAAATTCCCCAAAATTCTAGGGTTATTGTTAGAAGTTTTTCTTTCTTACCTTGTCTTTCTCTCAATTTCGCCGCCTATACTCATTCTCTTCCTTGAGATTTGTGTTTCAGGTACCAATGGCACCAAAGAGAACCAGAGAAGAGACAGCACAAGAAGGTTAGATGGACCAAGGAGGAGAAGCAAGCCAAGAAACGGCTGGAAAGGCTAAGGTTCGATCCCACAAAGTTCGCGAGCAGGGATCTGGTGGTTAAGATGGGGGTCTTGGGAGACTTTGATCAGCTTCTCAAGAACATTGGGCTCTGGTGCTTATCAAGAATGGATTGCCCAACCTATCCCGAGGTAACCATAGACTTCCTCGCCACTTTGGAGTTCACTTACGAGAATCCAAGTCTTCCTACTCCTTCTCAAGGTCACATCACCTTCAAGATCAGGAGACAAGCCTATCATCTCTCCCTCGCCGAGCTTTGCCAAGCATACGGTCTGAAGGCTAACGCCAAGCAAGTGGAGTTCCCGCCTTTCACCCAAGCTAACGACTTGTGGGATCTGATCAGCAACGATGATTACAAGGCAAACACGGCGAAGATCAAGAGAGTCTGCAGCCCCGTTTTGAGATACACGCTCAAGCTCATCACCAATACCTTTAGTGGACGGTCCATGGCTCCCACAGTCACCAGGAATGAGCTGTGTTTCTTGTTCTAAGGCGTTAAGCATCTTCTATGCGATCCTAAGGAGAATGACGAGCCGATGGAAGACGAGCTCGGAGCCTGCTTCGCTGACCACTTGGGAAGACACCAAGAATGCCTTTGAAAAATTTCTGTGATGATGCTAGATCAGAGGACCTGAGGACGAAAATTGCATCATTCTCTCAAGGTCCTACTGAAGCTTTTAAGGCTTCTTGGCTGAGATTCAAGTCTTATCAAAGGGACTGTCCTCATCATGGGTTCAGTCAGGTGCAGCTGCTTGGGATCTTCTTCAGAGGCATTGACTGGAAGTATCAGATGGCGCTGGATGCAGCTAGTGCAGGAAACTTCAACACCAACCTTCCAGAAGCTGCAATAACACTGATTTAGAACTTGGCCTGCAGAAACAGCACCAAGAATGCAGATTTTCAGAGAATGAAACAGGGTGGTTTGAATGAAGGAAACCAAATAGCTGAGGTTAAGGCTAAGTTAGACAATATGCACAGTCTTCTGGTGGGAAAGAAATCAGTCCAATTCGCTGCAGAGGTGGAGACTTTCGAAAATCCTGCAGACATTGAGCAGGAACATGTTAACTTCATCAATGGAGGTTTTCAGAACCAAATGTTTGGGAATCAGCAGTGGAACAGAGGGTACAATGGGAGCAATCAGAAGAACACCTTCCAACGAAACCAGAATGCAACTAGTTATACTCCAATGCCACAGTTCGAGAAGACTGAAGTTGAGAAACCTTACCAAAACTGCAGGAATTATGGTTCTTCTTCCTACCAAACTGCACCTCCACAAGACACTAAGATGGAAGCTATGCTGGAGCATATACTTGAAGGACAGCAGAAGATGAAAGTGAACTTCAATGGGAAGTTGGATTCGCTGTATCAAGACCTGAATGGGAAAATTGAGAGTCTGAACTCTCACTTGAAAAGCTTGATGTGCAGGTTGCTCAAACTGCAGGAGCTGTTCAAAGGTAAGAGGGATTCCTTCCTGGAAGGACTGATATCAATCCCAAGCACCAGGTTAATGCCATCACAGTCAGGAATGAAAAGGGGCTTAAAACAGTGCAGAAAAAGGGGTTGAGTGCAGAACAGATCGTGCAACTGATGGTGTCTGAAGATGAAAATTTTGCAGTCTCAGAGGTGAGTGACGAGCGTCACCAAGGAGTGACGCTTGTCACCAACTTACAAGGGAATCGGGGGTTGTCACGAGTGAGTGATGAGCGTCACCCCCTGGTGACGATCGTCACCAACCCCAGAACGAAGCTGCTTCGACCTGTAAGTGCAGATAATTGCAAGGAACAAGCTTATAAACCCAAAACACCTTTCCCCAAGCATCCTAGGAAGTCTAAACAGGAGATAGAAGAAGCCATATGCTAAGTTATGATAGACAAGCTGATGCTTGAGATCCCTCTTGTTGATGCAGTCAAGCTTTCACCAGCTCTAAGAAGATATGTAAAGAGGATGGTTGTGAATGGTGTGAGTCCTGAGGAAGGAGCATTGCTTACCAGAGACATCAGTGCAATCCTATTAGGTACAGTTCCAAAGAAGAAGAAGAAGGTGACTGTTTCTGAACATGTCAGCGCCATCATTCAAAGCAGAGTCCCAGAGAAGCTACCTGATCCAGGAAACTTTGTGCTTGATTGCTCAATCTTAGCAGGACGTTTTCCTCATTGTCTATGTGATCTAGGGTCAAGTATTAACTTGATGCCTTCCTCTGTTGCTGCTAGACTTGGAATGACTGATTTCAAGCCAGCTGGAATTTCTCTTATCCTAGCAGATCAATCCATTAGAACCCCAGAAGGCATCTTAGAGGATGTTCATGTTAACATTAAAGGCTGCATGATTCCCACAGACTTTGTGGTTTTGAAATATGCTTAAGAACCTAAAGATCCTCTTATTCTTGGAAGATCATTCTTGGCTACTGGTGGCGCCATCATTGATGTAAAAAAGGGGAACATAGAGCTTGATTTGGGTGATTTTGTCATGAACTTTGACATGGATAAGTTAAGAGGAAGTTCTACCATTGATGGTCAAACCTTTTCTGTAAGGACTTGCAGAGATGAAGAGAATGTCATGGAGCATTCAGAAGATATTACTGCTGGCTATGTCACTGAATCTAATACAAGTGGGCAAGTGGACAAGATGGTTGTTCAAGAGGCAATATCTGAAACTTCTGCCTGTTGGGTTTGAGGATTACAATGAGGATCATATCTTCATGACTAGGCTTGAAGAAGAGGTTCCCATTAATTCCAAGTTGCTGGAAGAGGACGAGTTTGTGATGGAGGCAAAACTTGCAGAGCTGAACTGCAGGAAAACTGCAGAAACTCGAACTGCAGGGTCAGTGACGACCGTCACTGACCTGGTGACGCTCGTCACCAACCTGGACACAAAAGAGCGACGTGATTTTTCAGCGACAAGTCCATCTTACGTTGCCAAACCGAAAATTCAACATTCCACAACCCATAAACCTGCAACTAAGCAAACATATGCACTTCCTGGAACCAGTTCCAAACCTCCTAATATCATTAATAAGAACTTAAAAGGTGCAAAAGATGCTTCACACTTATGCAAGCAACGAGATTCCCGTAGAATGATTGGTGTTTCTTTTGATGAGTCTGCAGGAAAAAGAAGTATCCCACCCACAGTCACAACCCACCCTGCTGATGTTCCTCACTTCCTTGGAAGAGTTCATGCATCTACTGCTTATAAACCACCATGGAGGAGGAGACATTCTTCTCCAAGGCATTCAATGCCACCTTCTGCTCCACCAGCTGTCTGAGCAGCATTCAAATTCGAGCTAATAACTTTAAACAAACGCTAAGTGGGAGGCAACCCACTGGTCAGTTTTCTTTTTCATATACTTAGCTTCTTTTTCGTTTTTACATTAAAAAAAAAAACAGAGTCAGTTTGTCAGTTTGCCTTGATGATGTCTTGTGAATTTGTTAAACCATGGGTTATGCTTTGTTTGGATGCTTTTGATGTGTGTTTTGAGTGCTCTAACAGTCTAACTTTGGAGTACAAATGATTACATATTGTTTAAGCATTCAAACAGACGATTCTGAAGTCTCAGACCATGGTGACGATCGTCACCACTGAGGGGTGACGCTCGTCACCCGTCCCTTCGCGAGGTACCACGTTTTCAACTCGGTTTTACAAGTTCTCATGCTTCTTTTTGACCAACTTTTGGCTTAATAAAAACTGGGGACAGTGTTGTTTAAGTCTGGGGGAGGTGGTTACTGATGTTGTGTGCATTTTGTCATGTTTATCGAGTCTTAAAGTTGAGTCAAAAACCTGTTTTTATAGAGTCAAAATTTTGAAACTGTCAGTTTTTCTTGGAACTAACCATAGGACGTTTTTGCTTATAAGAACCATTGCCACAGTAGTTGATTACAAGTCTTACTAAGTTGAAAGTCATAGGTAGATCAGTCTAGCAATAAAGGTTTAGGTTCTTAGAGAATCTGGAAAATTTGCTGTTAGCTCCACCTTAATGAACTTTAAACTTCTTGTCTTGGGGCTTGATTCTTATTGATCTTGATTATCTCTTTCAACACTGACAAGTATGTTTAGATACAGTCTCTCTTTGATCTCCCCTGATGTAGTTTCTGAAAAGTTTAAGTCCAAAGAATGGTGCATTCATGACCCTGTCTCCTCACAAGGAACAACAGTAATGAACACATTCAAGAACCTGTCCCCTAACAAGGAACACAAGTATTGAATAGCACCATATCGTAGACTGTAAAAAAGATGAGAAAAAGAGTTGAAAAATAATCGAAAAAATGAAAAGAAAAGATCAAGGGAAGAGAAAATAGGAGAGCTGTGTTGAGATTGCTTTGTTCAGTTGTTTAGGAAGGGAAAAGAATCTGTAAGTGATTGAGATGATAAAACCTTGATGAGTTATCAAACTTGGATAAATGACAGGAGTTAGCAATAGAGATTTCGGATTTCTTGAAGGGATTTGGACTGGACTTGAGAGATTTGCTAAGCTTGTGATGATTAGACTGAAATTTGATCTTGTGTTGACTCTGTGGTGTGTGGATTCGAAAGTGTTAACTAATGTGGTGTTCCTGATGTTTAACTGACTGTTTCTTGTTTTCAAACCTCGACCCCGTTCTCTGTCTGATGTTTGCTTGAGGGCAAGCAAAAACTAAGTCTGGAGGAGTTGATATATCATAGTTTTTATAGTTTTTAACCATGATATAAGTCCTTTTATTGAGTCTTTTTGGTCTTTTTAGAGTCCTAGTTGAGTCTTTGCATGTTATAGCATGTCTGGAGCATAATTGGAGATATTGAAGCTTTTTGGAGCATTGCAAGATGAAGCCACGAAGTGTCCAGCTCGGAGAAGAAAAGTATGGATTTGGGTGACGCTCGTCACTAAGCTGGTGACGCTCGTCACCCCTAGAGGAAAGAGTCGTGGCTGGTTTCATAAAAGAAGGAGCATTATTTGCAGTTTTGGCCCAGAAGTTCTAGTATTTGCAAGAAGGCTCTATATCGTGTTTAGCTTTTATTTATTAGGTTTTTCAGCCATTGTTGGCTTTTGATCTTAGTTTTTGAGAATTTAGAGAGCTTTAGAGGGGATTTTATTGAGAGCTTTTGGGGAGACAGATCATGTACTCTTTATGGAGAAGATTTCGAACCCCCCTTTGTTTTTATTCTATTCTCTTAATGCAAATTATTTCAGTTATGTTTTGTGATTCCATGAGCATGTCTGAGTAGTTTTTTAGTTAAGTTAGGGCTTTTTCAAAGGTTGATGAAGAGTTTGTAGAATTGTTTTCTGTTAGGAATATCTTTTGGTTTTTCATCTCTGCTTGCTTTAAAATCGAATTTCTTAGACACATCATCTAGAAATCCGAAAATCATAGGTTGTTAAGTATATGTGTGAGCATTATTTATAACCTGAACTAGTATTTGTTGAGCAAAAGAACTTAGTGCAAAGAGATTTGGCTTAGAAGCGTTGTGAACAATTGAATTTGATCATATTGCATGTTTAGGTTGTTAGGGTTTGCAAAGAGATTTGAAACTCTATGATCTAGACATAGTTAACTTCTGCAATGAGAATTGATTAGTTATATATTTGCTATTAATGTTCAAAACGGTTCTTAATCATTCCTGATTTCATGCATTCTACATTCTCGGATTCAACCTGCGAACTGTCCTGACTTAGCGCTTTTAGTCTTCTGGAACTTAGATCAAACACTAAAATTCGCTTGCTTACTCTTATTTTCATCATTAGCATTACATACATCGCATACTGCTTAGCTTAATCCGAACCTACATTCGATAGTGTAGTCTGCATTACTCCTTTATGATTCGATACCCCTTGTACTACAACTGCTTTGTTGTGCACTTCAGTTGTTTTATTTGGGTAAAACCTGAGCCCTATCATCTTCCAAGCAATAGATGGCCGGCTTGCATAGGTACAACGTCGCATAGTACTTTATCAGCATACTTTCTAATGCTGAATGGAACGATGACTTGCTCTCTAATCTTCAGCTCCATTTCATTATTTAACCATTTAAGTCTATATAGCCTTAGGTGCTTTGTTTTCTTGAGACCTAGCTTATCCACCAAATATTTACTAGCAACATTAATACAAGACCCACCATCAATGATTAGACTACATACCTTGGAGTCTATGGTGCAACGCAAATGGAAGATGTTCTCCCTTTGCAACGTTTCACGGTCAACGAATGTACTGAGGACTATTTTAGTGACAAGCATCTTTCCCTTATCAGGGTAATCAATAACTTCTTCTGTAGACTCTAGAGGTTTAGCTTCTGCTTTATCTTGAGATTCGTGTTCACCATCTTCTTTAAGTAACATGACTTGTTTATTAGGACAATCACTAGCATAATGTCCTCTTCCTTGGCATTTAAACTAAGTAACATCTCTAGCACGTTGATTTTGGGGTTTTGAGTCTGATGTAGCTCCTTTAGATGATTCTGCCAGAGGTTTCTTGAAGTTAGAAGCTGACTCCGGTGCTTTGCCTTTGTCTACTCCTCTCGGATGTGAGCTTCTGGCTGGCTTGGCACGAGCAGTAGATGCTGATTTTCTCTTGGCATGTTACTCAGCTTGTACAGCTAAGTGTAGTAGCTCATCAAGGTCTCTATAATTCGTCCTCTCCGCCCTTCTTACTATGCAATCGTGGAGATAATTTACGAATTGAGCCATCAGTGTTTCTTCTGTCTCATTAGTCTCCAAACGGCTCTTCAGCAGCTCAAATTCTTCAAAATACTCTTCTACTGACTTAGTTCCTTGGGTAAGCTTTCAGAATTTCTTCAGTATCTCTCGGTGGTAGTAAGAGGGGATATATCTCTTCCTCATTTGGTAGCGCATATCAGCCCAAGTGCTTATTTGATCATGTCTATGCCTCCTTCTCTTGGACACTTCTCTGTCCCACCATGATAGAGCATTCTCCGTTAGCTGAGCAGCTGCTAAGGAGACCTTCTTGGTGTCATTGTAGTGATAGTACTCGAAAATGTACTCCATTCTTCTTTCCCAATCGATGTATGCTTCGGGCTTGGCTCTTCTAGCGAATGTTGGGGCTTTGAGTTTGAGGTTCTTGCCTCCAATCCAAGGTTTCTCTTCTTCTCGTTCTCTTCCTCCTCTATTTAATTCTCTGTTTCTCCTTGGTCTAGGGTCCGGGTTATCCTCCTCAAGACTTGGCATGTCATTATCACTATTTCTCTATTCTTGAGATTGGGGTGTTCTCTCTCGGTTTTCATGGCCATTTAGTGCTTCCAGAGGCGGTGGTGGTGCTCGTTTCTCCAGCCGAGTCATACGTTCACTAATGTTTTGTATGGAAGCCAGCATTTCGCGCATCATGGCATCTTGATCGGCTTCTGCCATAACTTAGTACCTGCACAATAACATAAGATCAAGTGTTGAATGGGTTCTGAATAACTTAGATCTAATATTTAGACAATAATGTATAAATTATAGCCGGCTATAATTTGATTCTAAAGAGATGAGAACTTCCAAACACAGGATGGTAACTTTGCCGTAATGCAATACTTGAAGCCGTAGTTATGATATTGCGATAGTAATGTATCAAACTAATGAAAAATGACAATTCCAGGCAAACAAATATGAAAAGTACTTTGACTAACAAAAATGAGAATGATTAGAGGTAGGGTAATGACAAAAACGTATGATCAAAATTTGGCAATGAGAAAACACGGTTTAATGTAATACAACTTCTTTTGGGTTTTCGTTTATGAACTTTAAACAAATATGCAACGAATGTAACTTTAGTTTTTGTTTTTGGTTTTATAAAGATTGAACAAAATGCAAACTCGTTTTTATATTTTTTGAAATATGAATAAAGCACAAAATGAAATATAACAAAAAAAAAACAAAATTGAAGTGCTAGGATAGATAGCACCTGATTGAAGCCTTTCGGCTCTGAGAGGGGGAATATTGATCTCGCTAAATGGCTGGCGGAACCGACTGATGGCTGTTCAACACTTTCAAACCGGTCAGTCAATGGCTTGTGAATAGAAGTGACGAGTGTGGGATCAAGGAATGGCTGTTCAACACTTTTCTCTTGATTGTTGGATGTTATGAATAAGTAACCAAGGTGGATCGAAGCCACCAGAAAGTTTTATGAATCTAAACTTTGATGAGACAAACAAAACTCACTAAAGAATGAATCTCTCAAGTGGTTAAGAAGTTTCAAGGGGATTTTTCATTAAGAAAACTCGGTTATTTTTATTGATCAAAAGGTAAATCATACACTGCTGTGAGAGGGGACGTTTTAGATAGTACAAACAGCTATTGCCCTTCTTGGGGTTTTTGAAACAAATTATAATAAAGAAGACACAACTAATTGAAATCAAATTAAAGATAATCTGGATAAACATATGCATTGACTACTAATGAATAAATCAGCTGAATCAACATTAAAACACAGGCAATCTCGTGTTTATTAGTATAGATACGCGAAGGAATTTAAAAAGGATTGGTACATAGCTTGGCAATGTATGATTTAAACGGTTTAGGAGAAATGTTGCATTTCAAGCTGATCTTCAAATGATGTGTTTTGGTCCTTTAGCTAAGTGGCGAGATACTAAATATGGTAACGTCATTCCTTCCTTAAATCATTGGCCACTCTTTGATATATAGAATGCTTCTGATGTTTGGACCGTCCTTGACATGTATTTCTTGGTCTTGGCTCTCTTCTTGTGTTTGAATAATGTCGTGCTCCTCAAGTTCTGCCTTGGCGGGCGATGCTTTATTGGGCTCAATAAGTTTTTTCCACCACAAGCTCTACTAAGAAGATCAATGTGGACATTAACACTAAGTGTGGAGGAAGTGCTTCAAATTTGAGTTCAGCTAGTGATGCAAAGGCTGGTGAAGAATATAGGGCCATTGAAGCTGAGGTTGTTGAAGCTGAAGTTGAGGTGAAACAAGGAGCTGAATTGGCTGAGCATGATGAGCTTGTTGGAGTATACTATGCTGTAAAGAAGCTTGCAAAAGAGTCACCTCCCCAAAAACAAGCTGAACTCAAGAAGAAGAAGCAAGAGCCTTTACTCAAAGATGAAGCATCAGTTATTGAGAACAAGCTTGAGTACAAACCTCCTTTGCCTTATCCTGGTAGAATTCTTACAAAAGCTCAAAAGGCTATGCTCTCAAGGTTCAGAAAAGAGATGGATGAGGCTGGTGTCCCCTTGCCTCCACTAGACACTATGATGCAAGTGAAGGATCAAGTAAGGTTCATCAATGATCTCCTTGGAAACATAGAAAAGGTGGAGCTAATTGTGAACTATTTAGTTGGTAAAGATAAGAAGAACGAGCAGCCAACAACCCTCCATAAACTTGGCAACCCAAGAAAATTTATAGTCTCTTGTGAGCTTGGTGAATTGGTTGTGGAAAAAGCCTTGTGGGACACAGGTTAAAGTATCAATGTGATGTCTCTAGAATTGGCAAAAGAACTAGGAGTCACCAAGCTAAGGCCATATGATTCCACAATCACTTTTGTGGACTCATCTTCAAGCAAATCTGTTGGTTTCATTGAAGACATTCCATAGAGGATGGGAGCATGCAAGAGACCAACTGATTTTGTTGTGATGGAAATGGCTCACACTCAGGAGCTTTCTCTATTACTTGGGACTCCATTTCTGAACACAGCTGACGTTGATATTGACTTCACCAAAGAGAGAGTCACCCACAAGAAGTTGAATGGTGAAGTTAGCAATGCATTGAAGCCTCCACCTTCAAGCATTTGTGGAAGCATCACTAATGTTAACAAAGGAGCAGCTAAGAAGCCACGTGATGTGAAGGAAGAGCTGAGGGGATTCAAGATGGAAATGCTAAGACAGATGAAGACCCTCTTGATCACAATGAATATGATGGTGAAGCCTTTGATGGTGGTTGTCTTCTTGACTTGTTTGATGGGATCAAAGTGAAACTCTATGACGGACCAAGGAGACCAAGAATAGGGTCAGGAAACCCAAGGAGAAGCTCTACTATGTACCCAATACATTGTTCAAGAAGAAAGGAGAAGTAACTTCAGTTCCACTCCATCTTCCTCCATGATCTTAAGGGTGTGAAAAGTGAAGCTAAGTGACTCTAAACAAGTAAACTTGGGAGGTAGTCCCATGGTATCCTTGTATATATAATTGCTTTTTGTGTTTAGGTTTATGTTTTTTATTGTGATCCTAGAAGCAGGTATGAACCAATAGAGGTGGTTGGATGGATTGGGAGACAAAAGGACATGTTTTTGGCAGATGTCGGATTGCATGTCGAGCATACCAAGCTCGACATAGCACATTCTGGACCAATGTCGCTCGACATGTCGAGCTGTAGTGCATGACATAGCCGAACCAAAGACATGTTG
Organism: Thlaspi arvense; assembly: GCA_911865555.2. Lineage (NCBI taxonomy): Eukaryota > Viridiplantae > Streptophyta > Magnoliopsida > Brassicales > Brassicaceae > Thlaspi > Thlaspi arvense. The sequence goes on along the minus strand of OU466858.1, from coordinate 26,267,351 downwards.
GGCAACATGTCGAGCTTGATTAGCTCGACATGGGAAGAAAATGTCTTCGGCCATGGGATGTCGAGCATCATGTCGCGCGACATAAATCGCCCGAGAAAAGCTTGGAGCGTGTTGACCACCAAAGTCGGGCGACATGAATGGCCCTAGAGAGAAGCTGAGGCATGTCGACCACAATGTCGACCTCCCTTGCCCGACATCGCCACCCTGCCTCCCAAAAACTCTTCCAAGGTACCACAATTCACTTCCTTCTTTATGCATCTTTTGCAATTATTTTTGTTATCTTTTCACTTCCTTCCTTCACGCTTCTATTCAAGGGACTGTTTAATTCAAGTGTGGGGGAGGGCATTGCATTTGACATTGTGTTTTGTTTTCTTATTTTCCCTTTTGCATGTTTGAGTCTCATGCATTCATGCATTCATCTATATGCATTGAAAATCCATAAATTTTTCAAATTTTTGGAACAAAAAAAAATCATTTAGGTGCATTTGCATAATTAAGATTGAGTCTAGATGCATTTCAGATAGCCTTGCATACACTTGCATAAGGAGTAGATGATAAACACTTGTTAATATGTTCATGTTTGAATTGCTTTCAATGCCTTTGTTGTTTGTTGTTTGAGTGCATAATTGTGAGTTTGAAGTTAAGGCTACACCATACCTTGAATCCTGGCTTTGATATTCTTTCCTTATGCTGAAGCTTGCTGTGATTTGATTCCAACTCCATCTATTAGAACTCTAATCTTTACTTGAAATTATCTTGTTTGTGCATAGAAAGTGATTACATGGCTACCCATATACATACTTGGATTATCTTCTTCCTTTTACCACTCTTGTTAATCCATGTAGATGATCCTCATCATTTAGAGACAGTTATCCACTCTATAAACCAATCATTCCTTCTAAACCCAAACATTATTGTGAGATTTTGTGAGGCCTTGCATTGCATATTTCGAATTTATCATGGCAAAAACTGTTAGGATTAAGGCTGGCAAAGAGAAGCTCTCTCGTAGATACCAGCTTGCATCTTGAGTTTGGTACTAGGTTAGGAGTTTGGGAAAGGGTAGTGTAAAGAAGATGACAATGTGGGGAAGATAAATAGAATTTGTGGTTAAGTGACAAAGAAGAAAGCTCTAAGTATCAAATAAGAAAAGGTGCCTACAACAATATGCTAAGAAAGGTCATCCAAAAGGAGAAAAATCATATCAAACAACCCACTAAAAGGGTGATGAATTGGCACCTATACAACAAAGAAGAGCAGGTTCTAAAAAAAAGTCAACGACACAAGCTGAAGAAGGAGTTTTCCCCACACATCAAGAAAGAAGAGATCACAAGTGCATTGGGAAAGGTTAGATTTAGGGGTTTCACTTGGGACTTAGATTTCATTAGGATCATCTTTGGGTAAAAAGGGTTAAAGGGAGCTTTTACTTGCATGCAGAAGTGTGCTTTTACCTTTAGCATTTTGCCTAAGATAGATTCTTTTCATATGAGTGATCCCTTTGATTCTTTGAACCCTTATTGCATGAGATCATTTGCTTATTCTGGTCCCATTTGATATACTCATTATTCATACCAAAAGGCAAGTGTAGGGGAGTTGATATACACATTATTTATACCATATTAGCATACAATTTGCATTTTTTATAGTTTCTAAGCATGCACTTTTGTTTATTCTTGCCCATTTGCATTCAATTGGAACTTAATGTATATTTAGAATATGCATTGCATGTTTTGTGCATTTGGAGAGTTTGGCTGGCACATTTGGAGAGTTTTGAGATTACAAGGAGCATGGGAGATGATGGTGGATGAAACACAAGGCATGAAAAGAGCCAAAGGAGAAGGTGTACCTTTTTGAAGTGGCCAGAAAATGCGTCTGAAAGACCGGTTATGGAAAAACCATCTCAATCCCGATTCAGCTTCAACAGTATTCATCAATGTTGTAGCTCCATGAGTTAGATTTCATCTGGAGTTGATTTCAGATCATTCCCATCATCGTTTAGGAAGTTACAGTAGTTGTCGTGAAACCGCACAACCTGTGTCGACCAGCATGTCGCCCAACGTCAAGCAGCAGGAAGCCAATGTCGAGCACCCAAGTCGACCAATGTCAGCTCGACATCAACCACCCGAGACTTCATGTCAAGCATTCATGTCGACCTCACCAGCTTGACATCAGACCCTGGCGAAGACCACTTATTTACAAGTTTGTTAGTCCGCTTAGGATCCTTATAAATACTAAAATCCCTAGTTTTTTTAGGAGAAATCTCTAATCAGTTCTTCTATTCTTTTCTGGATTTTGAATAATTTGTATTTGAATCTTGTTTTTTTTTATAGAACTTTGCATTCCCTTAATCTTTTGACTTCCTAATCATGTCTTACCATACTTTCTCTTTGGATTTTGTGGTTTTGTGAATGATTAGTGAGTAGTAACTTTTAGGTTTGAGATTACGGCAGATGGGGGTTTAGTGATTGTTTAGGGTGATTAGGGCTTAGATCTTCTCAGTCCATTTCTTATATGATTGTGCTTAATGCTTAGTACGTCTTTTTTGAAGAAGTTGATCTGAGGTTTTCACTTGCACACTAAGTGTTTCATGAAATGCTTTTATGAAGTTCAATGCTTGAAAATGGTGTTTAGATAATCATGAGTCTTTGCATCTATCATTTTTTGCTTGAATGTGCTTATTGCTTAGTACCACATTGGTGGAGAAATTGCCTTTGAAAGTTGATTATGCATGAAAATGTGAAATGATATTTGATTTATTGTATAAGAGATTAGTAAACCTAGCCTAAGGGATAAGATGTCTAGCATGCTAATTGGTTATATAGAACTGGCTTTTAATGTTCGCTAGTTATAATTTCACCATTAAAAGCGGGTTAGAATTTGTGATTAGTAAAAGGATTATTGCCAAGGGATTAAATTAGTCTTTATCAGTGTTTAGAACTGCTTTTCTGATCACCCTAGACATGAACATGAATCACCCTATCACCATTGCCTTGATCTTGAACCATCTTTTAGTCTCTGAAGTTTAGCTTTTACTCTGTTTTTTCTCTGTTTCTCATTGCTATTATTGCTCTATGTTTGCTTCCTTTTGCTTTCTTGTTTGTCACTAGGTTATTAGATATCAAAACTCTTCTCTATTAGCTTAGCTTAGTAAATTTCTCTATTTCTCAATTGTCATTAGCATCCTAAGTCGATTGACACCTTAAGAACTGCAATGACATGTGTGTTTGAGGATTGATCGAAGGATTAAAAACCTCAACATCAGCCACTCTTTGATATATTGTATTTTATTGATGTTTAGACCATCTTTGACATGTATTTTTTGGTCTTGGCGCTCTTCTTATGTTTGAATAATGTCATGCTCCTCAAGTTCTGCCTTGGCGTGGGATGATTTTCTTGAAATGCTTAATTTATCAAATTGAGAAGTAATACCTTCAAGCTCTTTATTGATCATCAAGGCTTTGGTTGCTCGATTAAAACTTTCATAAACATCTCTTTTTCCTGATCTTGTCCATTGTGTTTTCTTGATTGTGGAAACTAGGATGCTTGAATCTTCATTGGTTTCTGATATTGTATCACAAAGCTTGAATTTTGGAATTTGAAACTCGAGGATGAGAATGCAATGGAACTAGTGTTTCTTCTCCAATCATGAAAAAGCACAAAAACAAAATGAAAATGCCCTAGTCTAAACAAGAAATCAAACTCAAATGCCTAAAACACAATGAACTGGCAACGGTTTTAATTGAAAGAGAAGTTTTTGGTATCTTTTAATACCTCTATACACATGCCATTGTAGTATAGAAAGGCTATCAATCCAATCCAAGGGCTAAGGACAAATGAGATACAGAGTACTTGCAAAGCTAGGCCTAATATAAAAGGTTTTGTAAAACTAACAACCCAAGGTGAAATGCAAGGAAAACAAGGAGCAAACAAGAAAGCAAGATGATTTAAACAATGAGTGGGATTCAAGGAAATATAAGGAAAGAGAAAAACAGAGCAATGAGAAAGGTGAAAGCAAGACAACAAACGAAAATAAGATAGAGTCAAGACTAAGGCAATGGTGATGAGGGGTGATTCATTCACATTCAAGATGATCAATCCAGGCAACAATGAAAACTCAAGGTCAAGTATCAATTCACGCCTATGGAGAAGATGTTTAAGCTAATCACATGTGAAACCCACTTTTGATGGTATATTTATGAAACTCCAGCATTAAAACTCAAGACTTTAGTGACCAAATAGTGAGCTACGCACTAGTGTCAATAGGCTAAAACTTGATTCCTTCAACAAGGTTCTATCAAGCATTTATTCAAACACTTTCAATGCAGCAAAAGTATATAATATATTTCATTCTAGATGAGTTACTAAAGTATTAAGAACAACCAAGCAAAATAAGATAAGCAAGTTAATAAATTAAGACATCATGAATAATCAAAGATTCACACTTTAAGGCATTTATTCAAACACTATTCAAGACTAGCAAACAAAGAAAAAACTAGCAACTTAGGTGAAGATGGACGAAATGAATGCCAAAAGTAGCAAAGGAATAGCAAGGGAAAAACAGAGCAAAAGCAGAGAAATCTATTAAAGCAAAACACTTAAAGCAAGGTTCAAGAGTGGTGAATAGCAAAGTGGAACCAAATCAAAAACAAGACTTTCAAGCAATGATCAATGTATTAAACTCTAAGCAAGACTACTAATAAAGATGAACCCAATCTCTTGGAAAAAATCTGTCTACGAATTACACTCCTAACCCACTTTTCATGGTGGAAATGCAACTAATAAGCATAAAGTATGAAGTCCTTAAAGCCTAATAAGCATCTTAGATATCCTAAGCTTACTCATCTCTTATGCAATGGTTCAGACACTAACTCACACTTTTGATGCATAATCAGAATCTAAAGACAACTTCTCTTCATTATTATACTAAGCCTAAGCACAAGTTAAGCAAGATATTGCACAAACCAAAACTTCTTTCAAGCACAATACCAAAAAGCCTAGGATCTAGCTTTTCTAACAAGAAGTACTAAGCATTAAGCATAATCACTTATGAAGAGTTAATCATAGATCTAACATTCTAAACAGCCATGAACATCAAAGGAACCATTTTTGTTCTTCAAAAACCAAGAGCCTCGAAAAAGCAAGACATAAATTCTAAATTAATGGGGGCAAGACATAAATAGAAAACAAGACTAGAATATGAAAGACTGATATTACCATATATTTTGCATATTTTGCATGCATTTATGATAGTTTTTCATGCATTCATCTTGCATTATAGGTTAGTTTGTTCCATTTGTTGCATTTTAGGTCTTAGGTCTCTTTGCATTTGTATTTTGCATATTTCTTGCACTTTTGCATCATTATCAGGTTGTTTGGAGCACTCTAGAGTTGTGGAGGTTGCGTGGATGTGAGGAGGACCAAAACGAAGTTTGTGAACACTTGGAGAACCTAGCCATGAATGCAAAGGACCCGAGATCGAGTAGCGGATCGAGCAAGGCAGGTCGATCTAGACGAGATCGACCAGAAGATCGAGTCACCCAAGTCGATTCAAGGGGAAGGATTGAGACCAAGATCGAGAGAGGAGATCGATCTGGAGTACGGACGTATATGATGCCATGCAGAATGAGAGCCAGATCGAGACCATGACTCGATCATCCAAGGATCGAGTAGAAGATCGAAGCAAGTGCTCGATTTGAAGATCGACTTGAAGATCGAGCAGAAGACGGCGTAGTGAGGGGACCATTTGGCGGTTTAGCTATTTTGGGAAAAAGGAGGCTCTCATTTCATTATCCTACAACTTTCTTTCAATGTTATCTTTTCTAAGCTTTTTCTATAGGCGATTATCCGCCATTGTCATTGTTCTTGAGTTTTTGATGTTTTGAACTTGAATCTTTTCAATATTAAGTCTTTTCCTTTAATTTATTGCTTAATCATGCTTAGATTATCTTTCTTTGCGTTTCAATCGGTTTCAAACATGAGTATTGAGTAGTTTTCTTTGGGTGAGGGGTTGAGGCGATTCAAAGAGGTTTAAGGGTTTAAGCTTTTGGATTTCTTTTTGTTCTTAACTTATTCCTTTCTAGGATTTGGGGTCTTAAGGCTTAGAGAATCTTGGAAAAGATCTCTATGATTCCAGGGTTTTTCTTACCTTGACCGGATTCAGAGATCCTTGAAAACCAAATCCTAGAGACTAATCTATCCTCTCCCAAACGCCATGGTTGAAGAGGAGGTTAGTTCAGCCACTATTTAGGATATTTGCTTAACGTTCTTTGACCCATCTTTCCACTACACGCCATAGGTTAGGAGGAAGGGTCAGAGAAAGGGGTCTTACCACACGCCATGGAAGATCCTAGTTTAAGTTTCCTAAGGCTTAGGGAAAGCTCTTTAAATGAGTAGATCTAGATGTTTTTAAACCAAAACTTGAACCTTTGAATCTCTTGAACATGACCCTCGACTTTGAACCCTCTTTTTAGCATCTTAAAACCTCTGTTTATCATTCTCTTGTCATAAAGTTGCATTCTTGATCATTAGAAGTCATTTATCTTAAGTTGTTAGATTGATTTTTTTTTACTCGTATCAGTGCTCGATTTTTAGTTATTAGTAGATTTGCTCTTTTAATCCTCTTTTTTGTCCTAGTAGTAGTTAACCCTCTTCCAAGGATTTTAAAATAGTTTGCTTAGTATTTTGGTCGTTGCATTCAGTTTTCTTTGATTTTACCATCTATTTATCCGATTTGCTTAGATTTGCTTAGCATTTGCATTCTTAGTGTTCTTCCTACATCCTAGGCTGGATTGATACCCTTACTGCTATACTACATCATTGTTGTGCTTTGGGCTTTGATATTTCACCTTGCAAACAATCTGTTTATCAAATGGCGCCATTGCCAACTTGGGATTGTTAGGAAGCATTAAGATTTGGTGTTTAGCAAAGACTAAGCCTTTTACTTTTATTTTGATTACTCATTACTCTACCTTCTTGTTTGTGATCTCAGGTACATGAACTTACGCTCCAGGGGTGACAACAACTTGCTTAAACCCCTGGACAATATTCACCAACTCGGACACACAAGATCGAGAAGAGCAAGAGAGCAAGCTCAAGCCTTTGAAGAGATTGTGCAAGCTGGTTCAGTAGACTTTGCAACAATGGCTGAGCAAGAACATCCTGTGGGACCTCCACCAGCTCACGGTGGTGTAGGAAGGGGCAATGGAAACCCCAACCACGCAGCTAGACCACCACGGATTATTGGTGCTGGAGACGCTCCAAATACACATCATAACAGCTTTGGGATCACTCCTCCACCAGTTCAAAGTAACAACTTTGAGATAAAGCCTGGATTCATCTCTAAGGTTCAGAACAGCAAATTCCACGGGCTGGCTATGGAAGACCCTTTGGAGCACCTTGACAACTTTGAGCAAGTGTGTGGGATGATAAAGATCAATGGGATCTCGGAAGATGCTTTCAAGCTACGGCTCTTCCCATTTTCTCTTGGAGATAAGGCTAGGCACTGGGAGAAGACCCTTCCACAAGGCACCATTACTTCTTAGGCTGAATGTAAGAAGGCGTTCCTCTCAAAGTTTTTCTCAAGCACAAGAACAGCTAGGCTGCAAAGTGAGGTCAGCGGATTCACTCAAAGGCAGAACGAGACATTCAATGAAGCTATGGAGAGATTCAAAGACTATACCATCCAGTGTCCTCACCACGGCTTCAGTGAAGAGACTCTCTTGAGCACAATATACCGAGGAGCATTACCCAAGATCCGAATGCTACTTGATACGGCAAGCAAGGGTAACTTTCTTGGTCAAGAAGTGGAAGAGGGTATGGAACTCATAGAAAACTTGGCTTTGAGTGTGGGAATTACACTGAGCACTACGACCGTGCACCTAGAGGTTCCAAGCTTGAGCCACACAAGAAATAGCTCAAATTGCTCCATGAGAAGATAGATAAGCTTGTTCTTGCAAACCATAAGCAATTACATTTCGTGGAAGAAGCCGAAGATGTCTTAGAGGAGGGTTTTCAACAAAATGATGGATATCAAGGTCAGAGGCCAGGGAACTTCCAAGGTCAGCAGCAACAGCAAGGCAACAAAGGTTACACTCCTATGTTTCCCCCCGGTTTCATGCCTCAACAGCAACAAGCTCCACCGCCTCCTCAAGATCCGGTCCAAGCAATGTTTCAACAGTTGCTTCAAAGGTCAAGCTTCTACAAATCAGAAGTTTGTTGAGATGAACAACCGGCTAGATTCCTCTCTTACTGACGTCTCTACACAGATCACCAATCTGAACAACAAGATCAAGCAGTTAGAAAAAGGCAAAGCCAGCACAAGCGGTCAAAGCAGCTTACCGGGCAAGTGTGAGCAAAATCCCAAGGAGTATGCAAACGCTATCACCTTGAGAAGTGGTAAAGAGCTTCCGCCGAGAGTTGCACCTAAAGATAATGAGGACATTGTAGTTCAAGAGGGGGAGGGTAAGCTTTCAAATGATGAAGAGATTACCTTTGTCAATGTGTGGATTGAAAGACCAAGAAAGGGTAAAGAAGCGGTTGTAGAGAAGAAGGTAGAGGAGGTGAGCAAAGAGAAAGGTGCGTTTGTTCCTCCACCATACATGCCGAAGCTTCCTTTTCCTGGCCGGTTCAAGAAACAGCTGCTAGAGAAGCATAGAGCGGTCTTTGAGAAGCATTTGAAAGATGTTGAGATCAAGCTACCTTTGGTCGATTGTTTAGCCATGATGCCTAAGTGTGCCAAGTTCTTCAAGGATACACTAACTAAGAAGAACAAGGAGAGTGAAGAAGTTTTGGTGCTAAGTGAAGAGTGCAGTGCTATTATTCACAAGGAGATTGTTCCTAAGAAGCTAGGAGATCCAGGATCATTCACCATTCCTTGTGCTCTAGGACCCTTGAATTTTCAAAGCTGCTTATGTGATCTTGGTGCAAGTATAAATCTCATGCCCCATTCCATTGCAAAGAAGCTAGGTTTCACAAAGTTTAAAGAGTGTAGGAACTCTCTCGTGCTAGCTGATACAAGCATAAGGCTTCCTGTGGGTATGCTTGAAGATTTGCCTATGGGGATCAGTGGAGTTAACGTGCCAACAGATTTCGTTGTTCTTGAAATGGATGAAGAGCCAAAGGATCCTCTTATCCTTGGAAGACCGTTTCTTGCAACCGCTGGAGCCATCATAGATGTGAAGAATGGCAAGATCTCTCTACACTTGGGCAAGGACATCAAGCTAGACTTTGAAATCAATGAAGTCTTGAAGAAGCCAACCATTGGAGGACAAGCTTTATACATTGAGACTTTAGATGCTTTATCCCGTGATTGTGAATGAAAACCTGAGTGATGATGAGTTGCACTCACTTCTTAATGAGCTGAGAAAGTATAGGAAGGCCATTGGGTACTCTCTAAGTGACATCAAGGGCCTTTCACCAATTCTTTGCATTCACAGGATTCACTTATATAATGAAAACTCTTCTTCTATTGAACATCAAAGACACTTAAACCCGAATTTTAGAGAAGTAGTTAAGAAAGAGATTTTGAAACTGTTAGAGGCTGACGTGATATACCCCATCAGTGACAGCATGTGGGTTTCTCCTATCCACGTGGTGCCTAAGAAGGGTGGATTCACAGTCATTAAGAATGAAAAAGATGAATTCATTCCTACTAGAACCATAACTGGTCACCGAATGTGTATAGATTATAGGAAGCTCAATTCAGCTACTAGAAAAGATCATTTTCCTCTTCCCTTTATTGATCAGATGCTTGAAAGATTAGCTAATCACCCATATTACTGCTTTCTTGATGGTTATAGTGGTTTCTTTCAAATACTAATCCTAACGATCAAGAGAAGACGACTTTTACATGCCCTTATGGTACCTTCGCATATCGAAGGATGCCATTTGGGTTATGTAATGCACCAGCAACCTTTCAAAGGTGCATGATGTCTATCTTCTCTGAACTTATAGAGGAAATGGTGGAAGTATTTATGGATGATTTCTCTGTATATGGTGCGTCTTTTTCTGCTTGTTTGTTGAATCTTTGCAAGGTACTTAAGAGGTGTGAGGAGACAAACTTGGTGCTGAACTGGGAGAAGTGTCACTTCATGGTGAAGGAAGGGATTATGCTCGGTCACAAGATATCTGAGCAAGAGATAGAGGTTGATAAAGCAAAGATTGAAGTCATGATGAGCTTAGAGCCGCCAGCTAATGTGAAAGGCATAAGGAGCTTCTTGGGTCACGCCGGCTTCTACAGGAGATTCATAAAGGATTTCTCCAAGATAGCTCGCCCTCTTACACGGCTGTTATGCAAGGAAGCTGACTTTGTCTTTGATGAGGAATGTCTTCACCCTTTCAAGACTATCAAGGAGGCTCTTGTCACAGCACCTATAGTACAAGCACCAGATTGGAGCTTACCCTTCGTGATCATGTGCGACGCGAGTGACTACGCCGTGGGAGCTGTTCTTGGTCAGAGGAAAGACAAGAGGTTGCATGTTATCTACTACGCCAGTCGTACCTTGGATGACACGCAAGTGAGATATGCTACAACCCAGAAGGAGCTGCTGGCCGTTGTGTTTGCTTTTGAGAAGTTCCGATCATACTTGGTGGGCTCTAAGGTTGTTGTATACACTGATCATGCTGCTTTGAGGTACATCTACTCAAAGAAAGATACCAAGCCAAGGCTCTTAAGGTGGATTCTCCTTCTACAAGAGTTTGATATGGAGATAAAAGACAAGAAGGGGATAGAGAATGGTGTCGCTGATCACCTTTCTAGGATGAGAGTGAATGAAGACTTACCCTTGGATGATTCACTTCCTGAAGAGCAGCTCATGACGATCATCACAGTGGTATACACACGACTAGAGGATCAGTTCGAAGATGTTTTGGCTTTGAGAGAAGAGAACCTGCCTTGGTATGCTGATATAGTGAACTTCTTGGCTTGTGGAGAGGAACCTACTCATCTTGACCACTACCACAAGAAGAAGTTCATGAGAGACATCTCTCATTATTTTTGGGACGAGCCTTACTTGTACAAGAGGAGAGTAGACAGCTTGTATAGAAGATGTGTCTCAAAAGAGGAAGCGCATGACATCCTTCTACATTGCCATGGTTCATCCTATGGAGGACATTTCGCTTCTTTCAAGATGGCAACAAAGGTCTTACAAACCGGGTTTTGGTGGCCATCGCTATTCAAGGATGCTCATGAATTTATTAAGTCTTGTGAAGCATGTCAAAGAGCTGGAAACATCACGAAGAGGAACGAGATGCCTCAGGTGCCAAACTTTGAAGTTGATGTGTTTGATACTTGGGGGATAGACTTCATGGGACCGTTCCCATCTTCTTACGGCCAAAAATTCATCTTAGTGGCTGTTGATTACGTGTCTAAGTGGGTTGAGGCTATAGCCTCCCCAACCAATGATGCAAAGGTGGTGGTTAAACTCTTTAAGACCATCATCTTCCCACGGTTTAGAGTACCAAAAGTAGTGATCAGCGACGGGGGCAGCCACTTTATCAACAAGGTGTTTGAAAGTCTCTTGAAGAAGTATGGAGTGAAGCACAAGGTTGCAACACCTTATCACCCACAAACTAGTGGGCAAGTAGAGGTCTCGAATAGACATATCAAAGCTATCTTAGAGAGGACAGTAGGAGCAACTCGGAAGGATTGGGCGGTTAAACTAGATGATGCTCTATGGGCTTACCCGACCGCCTTCAAAACTCCTATTGGTACCACTCCCTTCACTCTTCTTTACGGCAAGGCATGTCACCTCCCTGTGGAGCTAGAACATAGAGCACTGTGGGCAGTGAAGCAGATGAACTTCAGTCTCAAGACGGCACAGGAGAAGCGGTTGGTTCAACTACATGAGCTTGATGAGCTACGTTTAGACGCCTACGAGAGTGCTAAGATCTATAAGGAAAGGATCAAGGCGGTTTATGACAAGAAGCTGGTTCATAAGGAGTTAAGAGAAGGCAGTCTGGTGCTACTCTACAACTCAAGGTTGAAGCTGTTCCCGGGCAAGCTCAAGTCAAGGTGGTGTGGACCGTTTGAGATCAAGGAAGTTCTGCCCTATGGATCGGTTACTTTGGTTGGCAAGAGTGGAAAGGCTTTCACAGTCAATGGGCACAGAGTCAAGCCCTACCTGGCGATTGATTGCAGCAAGGAGAGCACTATAATGCTCCTCCAAGACCCACCTAAAGCCTAAACCAAGTAAAGTCTAGTTAAAGACGTTAAAGAAAGCGCACTTGGGAGGCATTCCCATGTCTATCTTGTACATATTTTTGCTTTCTTTCTATTTCAGTTTTTTGTTTTTTATGTTTAAGTGTGTAGGTGAAAGGATAGGTGATTGGAGATCATGATCTTGGAGTCAAAAGAGGCGAGGAAAGGAGAAGTATAGGCTAGAGATCGAGTGCTAGATCGACTTATCCTGGCTTGATCTTTACTGGATCGAGCTAGTGAATTGAGAGGAGTCAGTCGATCTAGACGAGATCGAGTAGACAATCGAGTGAGTCAGTCGATCATGAGAGGATAAACCACCCATACGTTTAGCTTGAAATGCAAACGAGGTGTGGATCGACTGACGACACTCGATCCTCAAGGATAGATCGATAAGTCTAGTCGATCTGCCACTTGATCTTAGCCCAAACGACCCCCAAATCGATCACGTGGCTCGATCCAAGGAGCATAGCCTGAGTGACCAAAAATCATGGAACGAGAGGACACAATCGATCTAAGACTCGATGCAATCTGAATCGGGTCCCTGATCGATCAACCCTCTCGATCCTAGTCAAGATGGGCATGAGATTGAGTCCTAGATCGACCAAATGGACTCGGTCTTGTGCCGAGGTAAGTAAATTTTTTCCCTCTTTTCTTCTTTCCCTCTGGCTTTTAAATTTGAATTGTGGTCAAAGCAAGCATCTTTGACCATGAAAGATGTGCATTGACCACACTTTTGTTAGAAACCACTTGTTTTGTCCATGGTTTTGTTAGCCTTTATATTCATATGCATTCACACTCTCTCATTTTTGTGTTCGAAATCGTTTTCAAAGTAAAGAGAGAGTGTGAGTTCTGTCTTTAAGGCTTTTAGCATCTGCATTCTTCTTTTTAAAAAGGTATTTTCGGTTTATAGATTTGTTGTTTAAAGTTTTTTGGAAAATTTCCTTTTTAGATGTTTAGAATGATTGTAGTTGTTAGGGAGTTAGGATAATTTTTAAAAAAATAGCTAGATATTAGGAAAATTTCTAGATTTAATCCTATCTCTAGATTTTCTTCTCTATTATCTAGCTATAATTTTTATAAATTCTCCAAAATTCTAGGGTTATTGTTAGAAGTTTTTCTTTCTTACCTTGTCTTTCTCTCAATTTCGCCGCCTATACTCATTCTCTTCCTTGAGATTTGTGTTTCAGGTACCAATGGCACCAAAGAGAACCAGAGAAGAGACAGCAAAAGAAGGAGAAGCTCAAGAAGTGGTTCAGGAGAGGGTTAGATGGACCAAGGAGGAGAAGCAAGCCAAGAAACGGCTGGAAAGGCTATGGTTCGATCCCACAAAGTTCGCGAGCAGGGATCTGTTGGTTAAGATGGGGATCTTGGGAGACTTTGATCAGCTTCTCAAGAACATTGGGCTCCGGTGCTTATCAAGAATGGATTGCCCAACCTATCCCAAGGCAACCATAGACTTCCTCGCCACTTTGGAGTTCACTTACGAGAATCCAAGTCTTCCTACTCCTTCTCAAGGTCACATCAGCTTCAAGATCAGAAGACAAGCCTATCATCTATCCCTCGCCGAGCTTTGCCAAGCATACGGTCTGAAGGCTAACGCCAAGCAAGTGGAGTTCCCGCCTTTCACCCAAGCTAACAACTTGTGGGATCTGATCAGCAACGATGATTACAAGGCAAACACGGTGAAGATCAAGAGAGTCCGCAGCCCCGTTTTGAGATACACGCTCAAGCTCATCGCCAATACCTTTAGTGGACGGTCCGTGGCTCCCACAATCACCAAGAATGAGCTGTGTTTCTTGTTCAAGGCGTTAAGCATCTTCTATACGATCCTAAGGAGAATGACGAGCCGATGGAAGACGAGCTCGGAGATTATGTAAATTATGGATGCATTTTGGCTTCCTATTTGCTGAAGTACAAGGCGTGGGCAATGAGGTGCAAGGCGAGTTCAGCATTGATAGGAGGCTTCCTCACACCGCTGTTTGTTCAAGCTGGTGTACCTCTTCCAGATTTTGTACCTTGCGCGGATAGAGCCTATATGGATGAGGTTTACATGCACAACACAGACAGCTTGGGACACACGCCAGCTGAGGGATTCTTTGCTTACCTGTTCATTGATTGCAAAAATGAGAAGAGGGTGTGCATCTTGCCAAACAAAGAGGAAACAGAGCTGTTAGGTGTTGGCAACGTTGAGTTTCTGCCAAGTGTTGAGGAATGTTGTGCACCTCTAGGAGCCACAGCCGAACCTCCACGAGTTGCTCGCCCACGTTCAGAGTCACCTACATCCGATGCCGAGATGCCCGAGAGTTTTGTTCTTCCCACGCTTGACTTCGAGCCAAGAACCAAAACCGAGAAGTTCCTTGCTTCAGTCGTCGAGATGCAGTGCAAGATCAACAAATGGCAGAGCAAGATAATTAAAAAGCTTGCCAAGAAGATCAAGGACAAGAAGAAGAAATCATCCGAGGCATCTTCAAGCGAAGAGGTTGAGCAACCCAAGAAGAGAAGGAGATCAACTGGTAGGATAGTGATCCGTGAGCCCCAAGGCAACGACCAAGCTGCACACCGCTCTCTACACGAAGGAGCAAGCAAGGAGAAAGGCAAGGCGGTCACCCACGAGACTCCCAAAAAGAGCAGAGGTGTGAATCTTGCAAAATAAAGAGGAAACGGAGCTGTTAGGTGTTGGCAACGTTGAGTTTCTGCCAAGTGTTGAGGAATGCTATGCACCTCTAGGAGCCACAGCCGCACCTCCACGAGTTGCTCGCCCACGTTCAGAGTCACCTACATCCGATGCCGAGATGCCCGAGAGTTTTGTTCTTCCCACGCTTGACATCGAGCCAAGAACCAAAACCGAGAAGTTCCTTGCTTCAGACGTCGAGATGCAGCGCACGATCAACAAATGGCAGAGCAAGATGATTAAAAATCTTGCCAAGAATATCAAGGACAAGAAGAAGAAATCATCCGAGGAATCTTCAAGCGAAGAGGTTGAGCAACCCGAGAAGAGAAGGAGATCAACTGGTGGGATAGTGATCCGTGAGTCCCAAGGCGACGACCAAGCTGCACGCCGCTCTCTACACGAAGGAGCAAGCAAGGAGAAAGGCAAGGCGGTCACCCACGAGACTCCCAAAAAGAGCAGGAAGTCTGGAGCATCCTCAAGCTCCAGTCATGCCTAGCTCTGAGGTACCAACAACCGAACCATTGTATATACCATGCATCGTTTGATTTTTGCTTGTGTTTTGACTCCTCTTGAACATTGTTTGCCACCGAGATGGTGTCATTCAAGCTGGGGGGAGTGTGTGTGTTATTTGACATGTTTTCTTTGATCTTATTTTCTGTTATCATCCTTGAGTCTTGCATTGCATCATCTAAGGCATAGAAAATACAAAAAAATGATAAAATTTTTAAAATTTTTCAAAAAAATTCATGTAGTTTGCATTTTCATTGTAAAAAATTTTAAGATTGAGTCTAGAATTTTTAAAATCATTTAGGTGGTTGCATTTTCATAGGGAGTGAATGATAAACACTTGTTAAGATGTTAATGTTTGAACTGTTTTTCAATGCCTTGGTTGTTTGTTGTTTGATTGCATCTAGTGAGTTTGAAGTTAAGGCTGCACCATACTTTGTTACTTGCATTTGATACTCTAGTCTTATGTTGAAACTCGCTTTGATTTGATGCCAACTCCATCTTAGTAGAACCATAATTTTGACATTGAATTATCTTGTTTGTGCATTGAGAGTGATTGCATGGCTTACCTTTATACATACTTGGATTATCTTCTTCCCTTCTTACCACTCTTGTTAATCCAAATAGCTGATCCTCATCATAATGGGACAATTAACCTCGCCCTAAACCAAACCTTCTTTCAGACCTAAACACTTTCGCGTGAGTTGTGAGGCCTTACATTACATCATTTTCTATCATATCTTAGCAAAAAGTGTTAGGAATAAGGCTGGCAAGGAGAAGCTCCCTTATAGACACCAGCTTGCTTTTTGAGCTTGGTACTAGTTAGGAGTTTGGGAAAAGGGTTGTTAAGTGGTTTAAGTGTTTTATGTTTACATCTTTACAAAAGAAGAGGAAGTATGGGATTGGTAGCAAAAGAGGGAATAGATCGTTGTGGTTAAGTAAAATAGAAAACGAGTGCTCTTACTGATAAAATAGAAAGGCGCCAGGAGCAACAAGGCTTACAAAGGTCATTCAAAAAGAAGAAAATCAAACCGAGCCATCCACCAAAGGTGATGAAAGCTGCACCAAGCATACAACAAAGGAGAGCAAGTTCAAACAAAAAGAAGTCAACCACATGGACAGAAGAAGAAGAGTTTCCCCCAATTGTGAAAGATGAAGAGATCATGCGCTTTGGGAAAGGGTAGATTTAGGGGTTATACTTGGGGTTTTAGAGGTTTTTAGGATCATCTTGGGTAAAAAGGGTAGAAGGGAGCTTTAACTTGCATGCATAAGTGTGCTTTTACCTTTAGCATTTTGCCAAAGATAGGATTCTTTCATCGAGTGATCCCCTGAATTTTTAAAACCTTATTCGAATGAGATCATTTTCATCTCATGACCATGTCCCTTGACCAAATGCTTTCTCTTGATATGCACAAACTAGATCCATTGGTTACCGTTTAATGAATGTTAAGGAGTTGGTTGATTTGAATGCTTGTGTAGGCTAAGCTAGAGTTTATTGTTTGCTTTGAAGAGTATGGCTAAAGCTTTTAAAGTAGAACAACATCTTTGCATCTTAGAGCTTATAACTTGGGCATTGAATCAGTTTTTCCATTGACATCTTTTGTTTTGAACTCCCGTTTTCAAACTTCTCTTCCTTTCTTGATATTACCATATATTTTGCATATTTTTCATGCATTTAGGATAGTTTTTCATGCATTCATCTTGCATTATAGGCTAGTTTGTTCCATTTGTTGCATTTTAGGTCCTAGGTCTCTTTGCATTCGTATTTTGCATATTGCTTGCACTTTTGTATATTATCAGGTTGTTTAGAGCACTCTGGAGTTGTGGAGGTTGTGTGGACGTGAGGAGGACCAAAACGAAGCTTGTGAACACTTGGAGAACCTAGTCATGCATGCAAAGGACCCGAGATCAAGTAGCAAATCGAGCAAGGCAGGTCAATCTAGACGAGATCGACCAGAAGATCGAGTAACCCAAGTCGATTCAAGGGGAAGGATCGAGACCAAGATCGAGAGAGGAGATCGATCTGGAGTACGGACGTAGATGACGCCATGTAGAACGAGAGCCAGATCGAGACCATGACTCGATCATCCAAGGATCCAGTAGAAGATCGAAGGAAGTGCTCGATCCATCCAACAAGATCGACTTGAAGATCGAGCAGAAGACGGCGATCCATGAGGAAGATCGAGTGAGCTGATCGATCTCAAGGTCAATCACTGGGGCCTTACCCGTTTTTGGAGCGTAGTAAGGGGACCATTTGGCGGTTTAGCTATTTTGGGCAAAAGGAGGCTGTCACTTTCATTATCCTACAACTTTCTTTCAATCTTATCTTTTCAAAGCTTTTTATGTAGGCAATTATCCGCCATTGTCATTGTTCTTGAGTTTTTGATGTTTTGAACTTGAATCTTTTCAATATTAAGTCTTTTCCTTTAATCTATTGCTTAATTATGCTTAGTTTATCTTTCTTTGATTTTCACTCGGTTTCAAACATGAGTAGTGAGTAGTTTTCTTTGGGTAAGGGGTTGAGGCGATTCAAAGGGGTTTAAGGGTTTAAGCTTTTAGATTTCTTTTTGTTCTTAACTTATTCCTTTCAAAGATTTGGGGTCTTAAGGCTTAGAGAATCTTGGAAAAGATTCTATGATTCCAGGGTTTCTCTTACCTTGACCGGATTCATAGATCCTTGAAAACCAAATCCTAGAGACTAATCTATCCTCTCCCAGACGCCATGGTTGAAGAGGGGGTTAGTTAAGCCACTATTTAGGATCTTTGCTTAATGTTCTTTGACCCATCTTTCCACTACACGCCATAGGTTAGGAGGAAGGGTCAGAGAAAGGGGTCTTACCACACGCCATGGAAGATCCTAGTTTAAGTTTTCTAAGGCTTAGGGAAAGCTCTTTAAATGAGTAGATCTAGATGTTTTCAAACCAAAGCTTGAACCTTTGAATCTCTTGAAGATGACCCTAGACCTTGAACCCTTTTTTAGCATCTTAAAACCTCTGTTTATCATTCACTTGTCATAAAGTTGCATTCTTGATCATTAGAAGTCATTTGTCTTAAGTTGTTAGATCGATCTGTTTTACTCGTTTCAGTGCTCGATTTTTAGTTATTAGTAGATTTGCTCTTTTAATCCTCTGTTTTCTCCTAGTAGTAGTTAACCCTCTTTCAGGGATTTTAAAATAGTTTTCTTAGTATTTTGGTCGTTGCATTTAGTTTTCTTTGATTTTACCATCTATTTATCCGATTTGCTTAGATTTGCTTAGCATTTGCATTCTTAGTGTTTTTCCTACATCCTAGGCTGGATTAATATCCTTACTGCTATACTACATCATTGTTGTGGTTTGGGATTTGATATTTCACCTTGTAAACAATCTGTTTATCAAAGACTTAAGATTAAAAGATGAAAGATATAAATGAAAAGTATATACAATGATCCAATCTCTTACCCCAAAGGATTTGTTCTAGGATCTATGAAGAAACCAAAGCACAAGCTTTGGGAGCAATAGAAAGGATAAAGAGAAATGTTTTTAGGTCTAGGCTATTTATAGGACAAGCCCCAAAATACCTTGGTCAACAAAAATAAGTCGTCTGCAAAAAGTAAACTTTTTGTCTCAGATAAGTTTCTACCGAGCAATGACAGGAGTGGTTTTGGTCGGTGCATCTAGTCGGTATTGATTACTGGGTGCAGACCGTATTGCTATAATCGCCGTATCTCTTTAACCACTTACTGGAATGACCTGATTCCAACTCCATTGGAAATATAACTCGATCCTCTTCAACTTCTATGCAGGACGCTGAGGCTAAATTGCAGTGGAAAGGATCAGTTAGGGTCGATCAATCGGGCAGTACGGATGCATCGTGGAAGGGAGAAAGTGTTCTCTTCCGTGCACGTGCTTGGTTTGTCCTGCGGCTCCTTGAGCGACTGCATCGAGCAGAGTTTTGGAGTTTCTTCTCGACGCAACTCCTCGGTATAATCTCTCCCGTGCAACTAGCTCGATGTACGACTCCCCTTCCTTGGTGTACGGTCCACGATGCTTTTGTGAAATCGATGTAACTTTCTAACCCCGGGTCCGAATGACATGATTCCAACGCCATTAAAAAGCTCACTGGACGCCCTACAAATTTGATGAAGGCTTCAGAGACTGACTCCTTCGTACGGATCCATACATGTGCTTAAAATTGTTAAATCTATGGTTTGAAGGACAAGTTTTGTTTAGTTTAAGATGTTGTGCTTTGATTTTGCATGGTGGATATGTTTAAAATGAGCAAGTTAACTGTTAAAGTATTGTTTATTTTTCTCAAATCTCAGTTCTTGCATGCATAATATCCCTCTGCATAATCATTTTCTCTTTTGCTTAGAGCCACCATGCTAGGTTCACATGCATGAATGTTTTATTTTTATTCTTCAACTCTAGCATGTTTAAACTGTTAGCTTGTGAATTTCTTTTGCTTTTTGGAAGTTTAATCTTGTTTAGTGACTAGTTAAACCTCCTTTAGCTTAGAAAAATTCATTCTAAAGCTTTCAGTTATTGATTTCTCAAACTTTTGTTCTTTTACTTATAGTATCTTCAAGCTTTGTTCTTGTAGGTACCATGGGAAAATCAAGAACTGCAGCTGGAAGCAAAGAAAAGGCACCACGGGAGGAAGCGCCCACTTCTCCAAGAGCTAGAAGAGATAAGGGCAAGGGTACTGCTGCTGGACAATCATCAAAAGCTGCTGGGAAGAGGCCAGTTAGAGACAAAGGTGCCAAGCAGAAAGAAAAGGGCAGAACTGTAGAGGAAGAGGTCCCATACCATCAGCCAAGTGCTAGAGAGTAATATGTCTCTTACCATAGCTGATGGGACAGTAAAGACACCACTTGGGACTCTCAAAGATGTGCCAATGATGATAGAAGGAGTAGTCATACCAACATATTACTTGGTCCTAGATGTTGAAGGAAATATCAAAAACGCCATCATTCTAGGGAGGCCTTTCGTAGCTTCAGTTGGAACAGTGTTTTATGCCAAGGAATGCACAATAGAGCTGAGACTGACCAAAGAGAAAGTTCTGAGGTTTGACTCCAAAAGAAATAAGCTAGGGAATGAGCAGGCATTCTCAATGGAGATCAAGAAGATAAAGAAACTTGGGAAGCATTGGTCAGAGTTTGAACGCTATGTTGGTGCAAGTTTTGATGGCTGCTGCTTAACCAAGTTGTTTGCTGATACCACTGAAGAGGAGGTCCTCAAAGGTTGTGTTTCGGATTGCATGAATGAGATTATGTTGGGTAACAAAGAAGATGGGGTTGTCTTAAAGCCCTTTGTTTCTAAGAATGGTGAGGTCCACTACAAAATGAAAGGGGGAGGTAAGCCAAAGCCCTCTTCTGTGTTGAAGATTGATGGAGTCACCAGAAAGATCAAAGTGGACATTGCAACACCAAGGAGTTCCAAGACTCTTTCTCATCACCTCCACTAGTGAGGTAAGCAAAGTCAAGCTTAGTGACTTTAAACAAGCACACTTGGGAGATAGTACCATGGTATCCTTTGTAAATATTATGCTTTCTAGTTTATTTTTATGCTTAGTTAATGTGTATGGAAGCATGAATTCGGTTTGGGGATTGAAAAAGTGTCTAAGGGACAAAGAACAGGTGTATTTTGGCTACTATCGATCACAGTATCGGTCAAGACAAGACCGATACAGACCCTATTGGTCATGCTATCGGTCAGCTTGTGATCCATAGTAGTAGAGCCAGAATGCACCAGTCAACCTATCGGTCACTTGTGATGGATAAGTAAAGGAGCCTGCTAAGTGAGAATTATATCAGTCTAGCTATCGATCAGATACTGACCGATGGAAATGCATCGGTTTTATTTCGGTCACTCTATCGGTCTAGAGAGTGACCGATACCAAGCAGCCGGATGTATTTCGGTGAGTGTATCGATCAAGCTAGAGACCGATAGGATTTACAGGAAGCTTTCGGTCAGTGCTATCATCACTTGTGATCGATAGGCACCCTATCGGTCAATCCTATCGGTTAGCCCCGCGAGGTAAGTGCTTCATTTTTCAAAAACATTTCCCTCCTTTGGCTTGGAGCCAAGGAGGTTTAAATTCAAATTTTGGCTCCTTCCTGAAATTTTGCAGGGCTCATGAGCACTTTTATTCTTGTCCCCCACCCACTTTTGATTCATTTGGTTCCCCACTCCCCTCTTTAAGAACCAACAATCTCTTCTCTTCTCTTCACACTTCATCTTACTACTTCTCTCACCAAAGTCCAAAATTTTTAGCTCTCTATTTCTTTTATTTATCTTTTCTAAGTGATCAGAAGCTTCATTAAGGTTTGCTTTCTCAACTATTCACTTCTTGTTCTCACACTTTGCATGTGCTTAAAATTGTTAAATCTATGGTTTTAAGGACAAGTTTTGTTTAGTTTAAGATGTTGTGATTTGATTTTGCATGGTGGATATGTTTAAAATGAGCAAGTTAACTGGTACAGTATTGTTTACTGTTCTTAAATCTCAGTTCTTGCATGCATAATATCCCTTTGCATAATCATTTTCTCTTTTGCTTAGAGCCACCATGCTAGGATCACATTCATGAATGTTTTATTTTTATTTTTGAACTCTAGCATGTTTAAACTGTTAGCTTGTGAATTCCTTTTGCTTTTTGGAAGTTTAATCTTGCTTAGTGACTAATTAAACCTCCTTTAGCTTAGAGAAATTCATTCTAAAGCTTTCAGTTATATATTTCTCAAACTTTTGTTCTTTTACTTATAGTATCTTCAAGCTTTGTTCTTGTAGGTACCATGGGAAAATCAAGAACTGCAGCTGGAAGCAAAGGAAAGGCACCACGGGAGGAAGCGCCCACTTCTCCAAGAACTAGAAGAGATAAGGGCAAGGGTACTGCTGCTGGACAATCATCAAAAGCTGCTGGGAAGAGGCCAGTTAGAGACAAAGATGCCAAGTAGAAAGGAAAGGGCAGAACTGTAGAGGAAGAGGTCCCATACCATCAGCCAAGTGCTAGAGAGTAATGTGTCTCTTACCATAGCTGATGGGACAGTAAAGACACCACTTGGGACTCTCAAAGATGTGCCAATGATGATAGAAGGAGTAGTCATACCAACAGATTTCTTGGTCCTAGATATTGAAAGAAAGATCAAAAACGGCATCATTCTAGGGAGGCCTTTCTTAGCTTCAGTTGGAGCAGTGTTTGATGCCAAGGAATGCACAATAGAGCTGAGACTGACCAAAGAGAAAGTTCTGAGGTTTGACTCCAAAGGAAATAAGCTAGGGAATGAGCAGGCCTTCTCAATGGAGATCAAGAAGTTAAAGAAACTTGGGAAGCATTGGCCAGAGTTTGAAGGCTATGGTTGTGCATGTTTTGATGGCTGCTGCTTAACCAAGTTGTTTGCTGATACCACTGAAGAAGAGGTCCTCAAAGGTTGTGTTTCGGATTGCATGAATGAGATTTTATTGGGTAACAAAGAAGATGGGGTTATCTTGAAGCCCTTTGTTTCTAAGAATGGTGAGGTCCACTACAAAATGAAAGGGGGAGGTAAGCCAAAGCCTTTTGCTGTGTTGAAGATTGATGGAGTCACCAGAAAGATCAAAGTGGACATTGCAACACCAAGGAGTTCCAAGACTCTTTCTCATCACCTCCACTAGTGAGGTAAGCAAAGTCAAGCTTAGTGACTTTAAACAAGCATACTTGGGAGATAGTACCATGGTATCCTTTGTAAATATTATGCTTTCTAGTTTATTTTATGCTTAGTTAATGTGTATGGAAGCAGGAATTCGGTTTGGGGATTGAAAAAGTGTCTAAGGGACAAAGAATAGGTGTATTTTGGCTACTATGGATCACAGTATCGATCAAGACAAGACCGATACAGACCCTATTGGTCATGCTATCGGTCAGCTTGTGGTCGATAGTAGTAGAGCCAGAATGCACCAGTCAACCTATCGGTCACTTGTTATGGATAGGTAAAGGAGCCTGCTAAGTGAGAATTATATCAGTCTAGTTATCGATCAGATACTGACCGATGGAAATGCATCGGTTTTATTTCGGCAACTCTATCGGTCTAGAGAGTGACTGATACCAAACAGCCGGATGTATTTCGGTCAGTGTATCGATCAAGTTAGAGATCGATAGGATTTACAGGAAGCTTTCAGTCAGTGCTATCGATCACTTGTGATCGATAGGCACCCTATCGGTCAATCCTATCGGTTAGCCCCGCGAGGTAAGTGCTTCATTTTTCAAAATAATTTCCCTCCTTTGGCTTGGAGCCAAGGAGGTTTAAATTCAAATTTTGGCTCCTTCCTGAAATTTTGCAGGGCTCATGATCACTTTTATTCTTGTCCCCCACCCACTTTTGATTCATTTGGTTCCCCACTCCCCTCTTTAAGAACCAACAATCTCTTCTCTTCTCTTCACACTTCATCTTACTACTTCTCTCACCAAAGTCCAAAATTTTTAGCTCTCTCTCTCTTTTAATTATCTTTTCTAAGTGATCAGAAGATTCTTTAAGGTTTGCTTTCTCAACTATTCACTTCTTGTTCTTACACTTTGCATGTGCTTAAAATTGTTAAATTTATGGTTTTAAAGACAAATTTTATTTAGTTTAAGATGTTGTGCTTTGATTTTGCATGGTGGATATGTTTAAAATGAGCAAGTTAACTGTTAAAGTATCGTTTACTGTTCTTAAATCTCAGTTCTTGCATGCATAATATCCCTTTGCATAATCATTTTCTCTTTTGCTTAGAGCCACCATGCTAGGTTCACATGCATGAATGTTTTATTTTTATTTTTGAACTCTAACATGTTTAAACTGTTAGCTTGTGAATTCCTTTTGCTTTTTGGAAGTTTAATCTTGTTTAGTGACTAGTTAAACCTCATTTAGCTTAGAGAAATTCATTCTAAAGCTTTCAGTTATTGATTTCTCAAACTTTTGTTCTGTTACTTATAGTATCTTCAAGCTTTGTTCTTGTAGGTTCCATGGGAAAATCAAGAACTGCAGCTGGAAGCAAAGGAAAGGCACCACGGGAGGAAGCGCCCACTTCTCCAAGAGCTAGAAGAGATAAGGGCAAGGGTACAGCTGCTGGACAATCATCAAAAGCTGTTGGGAAGAGGCCAGTTGGAGACAAAGGCGCCAAGCAGAAAGGAAAGGGCAGAACTGTAGAGGAAGAGGTCCCATACCATCAGCCAAGTGCTAGAGAGTAATGTGTCTCTTACCATAGCTGATGGGACAGTAAAGACACCACTTGGGACTCTCAAAGATGTGCCAATGATGATAGAAGGAGTAGTCATACTAACAGATTTCTTGGTCCTAGATGTTGAAGGAAAGATCAAAAACGGCATCATTCTAGGGAGGCCTTTCTTAGCTCCAGTTGGAGCAGTGTTTGATGCCAAGGAATGCACAATAGAGCTGAGACTGACCAAAGAGAAAGTTCTGAGGTTTGACTCCAAAGGAAATAAGCTAGGGAATGAGCAGGCCTTCTCAATGGAGATCAAGAAGTTGAAGAAACTTGGGAAGCATTGGCCAGAGTTTGAAGGCTATGTTGGTGCAAGTTTTGATGGCTGCTACTTAACCAAGTTGTTTGCTGATACCGCTGAAGAGGAGGTCCTCAAAGTTGGTGTTTCGGATTGCATGAATGAGATTCTGTTGGATAACAAAGAAGATGGGGTTGTCTTGAAGCCCTTTGTTTCTAAGAATGGTGAGGTCCACTACAAAATGAAAGGGGGAGGTAAGCCAAATCCCTTTTCTGTGTTGAAGATTGATGGAGTCACCAGAAAGATCAAAGTGGACACTGCAACACCAAGGAGTTCCAAGACTCCTTCTCATCACCTCCACTAGTGAGGTAAGCAAAGTCAAGCTTAGTGACTTTAAACAAGCACACTTGGGAGATAGTAGCATGGTATCCTTTGTAAATATTATGCTTTCTAGTTTATTTTTATGCTTAGTTAATGTGTATGGAAGCAGGAATTCGGTTTGGGGATTGAAAAAGTGTCTAAGGGACAAAGAACAGGTGTATTTTGGCTACTATCGATCACAGTATCGGTCAAGACAAGACCGATACAGACACTATCGGTCATGCTATCGGTCAGCTTGTGATCGATAGTAGTAGAGCCAGAATGCACCAGTCAACCTATCGGCCACTTGTGATGGATAGGTAAAGGAGCCTGCTAAGTGAGAATTATATCGGTGTAGCTATCGATCAGATACTGACCGATGGAAATGCATCGGTTTTATTTCGGTCACTCTATCGGTCTAGAGAGTGACCGATACAAAGCAGCCAGATGTATTTCGGTCAGTGTATCGATCAAGCTAGAGACCGATAGGATTTACAGGAAGCTTTCGGTCAGTGCTATCGATCACTTGTGATCGATAGGCACCCTATCGGTCAATCCTATCGGTCACATTGTGACCGATAGCCCCGCGAGGTAAGTTCTTCATTTTTCAAAAACATTTCCCTCCTTTGGCTTGGAGCTACGGAGGTTTAAGTTCAAATTTTGGCTCATTCCTGATATTTTGCAGGGCTCATGAGCACTTTTATTCTTGTCCCCCACCCACTTTTGATTCAGTTGGTTCTCCACTCCCCTCTTTAAGAACCAACAATTTCTTCTCTTCTCTTCACACTTCATTTTACTACTTCTCTCACCAAAGTCCAAAATTTTTAGCTCTCTCTCTCTTTTATTTATCTTTTCTAAGTGCTCAGAAGCTTCATTAAGGTTTGCTTTCTCAACTATGCACTTCTTGTTCTTACACTTTGCATGTGCTTAAAATTGTTAATCTATGGTTTTAAGGACAAGTTTTGTTTAGTTTAAGATGTTGTGCTTTGATATTGCATGGTGGATATGTTTAAAATGAGCAAGTTAACTGTTAAAGTATTGTTTACTGTTCTTAAATCTGAGTTTTTGCTTGCATAATATCCCTTTGCATAATCATTTTCTCTTTTGTTTAGAACCACCATGCTAGCTTCACATGCATGAATGTTTTATTTTTATTCTTGAACTCTAGCATGTTTAAACTGTTAGCTTGTAAATTCCTTTTGCTTTTTGGAAGGTTAATCTTGTTTAGTGACTAGTTAAACCTCCTTTAGCTTAGAGAAATTCATTCTAACGCTTTCAGTTATTGGTTTCTCAAACTTTTGTTCTTTTACCTGTAGTGTCTTCAAGCTTTGTTCTTGTAGGTAGTATGGGAAAATCAAGAACTGCAGCTGGAAGCAAAGGAAAGGCACGACAGGAGTAAGCGCCCACTTCTCCAAGAGCTAGAAGAGATAAGGGCAAGGGTACTGCTGCTGGACAATCATCAAAAGCTGCTGGGAAGAGGCCAGTTGGAGACAAAGGCGCCAAGCAGAAAGGAAAGGGCAGAACTGTAGAGGAAGAGGTCCCATACAATGAGCCAAGTGCTAGAGAGCTCATGGAAGCTTTCAACCAGTGCACCTTCAAGCCCACAAGATACCCTTGTGCTAACACAATGAAAGCGTTTGGGATCTACATGGACTGCAAGGCCATATTTGAGCACATGGGACTTGGAGACTTCATGGAAAAACCGCTCCCCTCCTACCAACATCTCACTTACCAGTTCCTCTTCACTCTCAAGGTGGTTTGGTATAAAGAGAGTGAGATTTCTAATGGAGATGGGTGGATCTCTTTTAAGATTGGCAAGCAGAAGTTCACCCCAATCTTCCTGACCATCGCTGAGCTCTTGGTCTAAGGTCCTATGCCCACAAGTAGAACAGGTTCGATATCTCCCTGCATCAACACGCCATACCATGGTGCGAGATTGGAGTTGGGCCATTCATTGCTGGAACCACAAGGAATCAGCACCTGAGGCATCCTGCTGTGAGATATGCTCACAAGGCACTTGCAAACACACTCTATGCAAGGAAGGAAACAACATACCTCACAGGAAAGGAGAGAGACTTGATATACCAAGGGGTGTATGAACTTGTGGGTACCAGCGAAGATGGAAGACCTCTACAGCCGCCAAAAGGATACCCATGTTATGTGACCATGCTGATGGAGCAGCTCTATTCCTACAAGAGCTGGGTTTTAAGTAAAGGGAAGAAGGAGAAGAACCCGCAGATCCACACTGGAGGGGTTGTGACTGCTATTCTCATGGCCAGTGGTGTAGACCTTGAGGGACATGAAGATGATGCTTTGGAGCCATTATGGATCGATATAGACTATCTTAGGAAGAGCCACTTCCTTGAGAAGAGCATCAATGGCAAGCATGTCTACAACTTCATTAAGGACTTCAGAACACCAGCAAGAGTCCTCCTCCCTAATCCAAGGCTTACATCCATCACCATGAAGAGCAACATCAGTTTCAACCCATGTGAAGATCAGCTTTACCAAGACGGCCCTGTTCCAGAAGAGAGAGAAGAAGCTAGTGAGGAAGCAGAACCAGAAGAGGTTGAAGAAGAAGTTAAAGAAGAAGGTGCAGAAGAAGCTGCAGAAGAAGTCCATGAAGATGCTACAGCTGGCGCTGAAGGCCAAGGAGAAACCCAAGAGGAAGAAGAAGAGCTTGATGAAGATGAGGTGCTGAACTACAGCTCAAAGCAGTTCCACTTCAAATCTTATGAAGGCCCAAGCCAAGAGAGCTCTATGAAGTCTGCTCATGAGCATATCAACACCCTTCAGAGATAGTGTAAGTGGCAAGACAAAGCCATTAAGAAGCTGGTGTAGATGGTTAAGGGGAAGTTCAAGAAGAACAAAGTTACATCAGGAGAAGCTTCCCATCAAAGCCACACTCATGCGTACACTTCTCACCATGAAGAGCCAATGCCACAAGCTGACCCAACTGAAGAAGAGGAAGCTGTTTGGAACCCCCATGGTAGACATTCCTTTCATGCACAGCCAAGTGATCAATGGGGAACATGGGCACAACCAAGGGCTTCATCATATGAGCCAAGAACCCATATACCATCAGCATGGGAAGCGCCAACTCCCATCCATTCTGAGGTTTAACAAATATGGCAATGGGGCAATCAAGGTGATTCTTCTCAAGCTGAAAGGATATGGTCAAGCTGGGTTCCTCCACCC
The DNA here is from genome assembly GCA_911865555.2 of Thlaspi arvense. Classification (NCBI taxonomy): domain Eukaryota; kingdom Viridiplantae; phylum Streptophyta; class Magnoliopsida; order Brassicales; family Brassicaceae; genus Thlaspi; species Thlaspi arvense. Next base: position 26,238,969 of record OU466858.1, on the reverse strand, counting down.
CAAGAAGCAGCGCCATCTTCAAGGACTTATGAAAGGAGGAACAAGAGGAGAGCTAGCAAGTCTCCACAGACATCTGGATCCTCCCACCACTCCACCTACTAAAGAAAAGGTACCACATCCTATTCATTGTCTATACCATTGCATCTTTTTCGATTTTGTATTATATTTTGTTGCTTCTCTCTCATTGCTTTCATTACACAAGGGACTGTGTAATTTAAGCGAGGAGGAGAGATTTGGGGTTTGACTTTGTGTTCTGTTTTCTTAGTTTTTCATTTTATTTCATCTTGAGCCACATTCATATCATGCATTCATCTAAGGCATAGAAAAAAACAAAAAAATCAAAAAATTTTAAAAATTTTGCATAATTTTGCAAACCAAAAAGAAAGCATGTAGTTACATTTCATTCTCTTAGGATTGAGTCTAGTGTTGACATATAGGTTGCATTGCATTTGCATAGGGCATAATGATGAATCTTCCTTGTAAAGTGCTTAGAGTTTAGAGATGATTTCAGTGTTTAAGTGATTAGTTGTTTGATGCATCATGAGAAAGCTAGAAGTTAAGACTGAACCATGCTTGGAATGTTAATTTTGATCATCTCATCTCATACTGAAAGCATTTGTTCTCTGAAAATCAACTCTATCAACTTGAACCTTAATTTGGACTTTTAATTATCATGTCTTATGCATTGAAAAGTGAATTCATGGCTACCATATACATATTTGGATCATCTTTTTCTTTTTTACCACTCTTGTTGATCCAAATAGCTGATCCTCATACTTATGGGACAGTTAATCCACTCCCTTAACCAAAACCTCTTTTTGAGCTTATACACTATCTTGAGAGCTGTGAGGCCTTTGCATATCATTTTCGATTTTGTCTTAGCAAAAAGTGTTAGGAATAAGGCTAGCAATAATGAGCTCTCTTGTAGATATCAGCTTGATTCTAGGTTAGGAGTTTTAGGTTAAAAGGGCAGAGTTAAGTGGTTTTGAACTTCATGTTTATGTGTCTTGAAAGAAAAAGGAAAATTTTGAAAAGGTAGAAAAAGGGAAACAGTTTAGCATTGTGGTTAAGTAAAGGGAAGTAAAAGCTCTAAGTGTTTAGAAAGAATGGCGCCAGCAACTTAAATGTTTTGAAGGGTCAATCCAAAGAAGAAATCAGACCCAAAGCAATCCACCAAAGGTGAAGCAGGTGCCAATGCAACAAAGAAGAGCAAGTTTCAACCAAAAAGAAGTAACCACACAAGCAAAAAGAAGAAGTTTCCCCAACCATGAAGAAGAGTAAAGGGTAGAGTTTAGGAAAATGGTAGACTTAGGGGTTCACTTTGGGGTTTAGAACTATTTAGGATTCATCTTTGGGTAGAAGGGAGCTTTGAATTTCATGCATAAGTGTGCTTTTACCTTTAGCATTTTGCCTAAGATAGAATCATTTCATTGAGTGATCCCTTATGTTTGAGTACCCTTTGTTTGAATGAGATCATTTTTATCTCATGACCTTACCATTTGAACCAAATGTCTTCACTTGATTTGCATAAGCATGATTCATGGTTTTGATCTTAACTGAATGTTAAAGAGTTGATTGATTTGAGCATTTGCCTAAGTTGAGATTTGAGATCATTTTGAAACATGATGAGCATGGCTAGGTTCTTTAAAGTATAGTTGATTATGTTTGCATCCCATCCCACAACTATGCACTTAAGCATTGATACCATCTCTTTACCTTTGCACTTTTGGATTTGAATGCCCACCTTCAAACCTCACTCTCCCATTTGTTCTTATTTGCTTGAGGACAAGCAAAAGGCAAGTGTGGGGGTGTTGATATCTCTTGTATTTACACCATTTAGGCTTGCATTTAGTGCATGTTTTGGTTCTCTTTTGCATGTTTTCCTTATCTTTTGTCCCATTTTCTTCTCCTTTTAGACTTAGGTTGCATTTAGGATATAGTTTGCATTTTCTATGCATTATGGATGTTTTTAGGTACCTATGGAGCTATAAGGAGCATGGAGAAGCTTTGAGGATGATCCAGGAAGCTAGCTGGGCCAAGAGGAGCAAAAGGGACCAAGGCAGACGATCTCTGCAGAGCCTATCGATCAAGACACAAGGCCTATCGCTCAAAGAGTGACCGATAGAAGGACTATCGACCAGGCTTATCGGTTAGAGAAGTGACCGATAGAAGTGCACCGTGTATATTTTGGTCACCCTATCGGTCATCTTCAAGACCGATAGGATCCCTATCGATCACTCTATCGGTCACAACTGACCGATAGGAACCCAATCCGAACCTGTCTTTTACTACACGTTTGCCATTACTTTAGGGCTTCCTTCTTTTATGTATAAATACCCATTTTCTGGGATTTTCGAGAAGTCATGTCATAACACTGTTCTTGAGTTAATTTTCTGGGTTTGTAAGACAAATTTCTTGCTTTATTTGATATAAGTTTGTATTTGCCTTTAAACTTTCTCTAATCTCTCTTTTGATCATGATTAACTTTGTTCCTCTTGTGATTTGGTGTTAAACATGAGTATTAATGAGTAGTTTTCTTAGGGCTTTTAGATGTGGTAGATTAAGGGGATTTAGGGATTGATTAAGGTTTGTTTAGTGTTTAATTACATGGGTTCCTCTCTGTTGATCTGTTTTTAAGCTAGATTTATCTTGATCACACTTATCTAGGATTTGAGCTTTCTCTTATGCCCACCAAGTGTTTGATGAAATGTTGATCTTGTTTGATAGAGGATTTGCTGGCCTTGGCTCAAGAGATTGACTGTTTGAGGAGAATTTTGACATGAATAAATTTGATTGTTATTGCTTGTTAAATGTTTTAGCACTGATGAGAGTTAGTTCTCGTTAAGGTGTTAAGTAAAGGGCTATTTTACAAGAGATTGGACTTAGCTTGCTTGTTTGTAAACTCTATGTCTACGAACCACCATTGCTAGCTTGTTTGCTTGATCAATGCTGTTTGAAACAACCTTAGTTAGTCTCTGAATTCCCCAAAATCAATAACCACATCTAGGAACTTGCTTTCTCTTTTATTGAATTTTGAATTTGCTTAGTACTCTGTTTATTTGCTATGTTTTACTTCTTGATCATTACTGAACTGTCTCTTTTGATCTCTCCTTGGTGATTGATCATTTTAGGTTGCTAGTTTAGTTTCTTAGGCAACAAAAACCTTCTTTGCTTGCTTGACTTAAGGATTTCTGCTCACAACTCTTTTGCTTTCAACAAAACCATTTTGGATTGACATAAAACCCTATGCTATGCTACAACTGATTCACATACAGGGGTGATTGAGAAAGAGTCAAAACCACTACTATCACTACACTTCAATCCGAGCAACTAGCCTTTGACCAAAAGTTTGAGCAACTGAAGTTCCAGAATGCACCCTTTACATCTCACTCCTCTAGAGAATACATCAAAGCTGTAACTTTTAAGGAGTGATACAGCTTCCTCCTAGAGTGGCTCCTACTATCCCGAATGAGGACATTGAGGAACAAGAAGGGGAGGTGGTAATAGAAGATGATGAAGCATTCAAGGCTGATGAAACCACAAAGAAGAATAAGGGCAAAGAAGTAACCAAGGAGAAGTAAAAGGAGGCGCCTAAGGAGTTGGTTAATGAACCAAGATACATTCCTCCTCCTTATAAGCCTCCACTACCATTTCCTGGAGGACTCAAGAAGGAGCTGATTACCATATACAAAGGTCTCTTTGAAGAGCAGATGAAGAAAATACAGCTCATTATGCCTCTACTTGATGCTTTTGTGCTAGACCCTCCGTACCAGAAATTTTTGAAAGATGCTATGGTTGAGAGAACAAAATATCTGCAAGAAATGGTGGTATTAACTCATAAATGCAGCGCCATCATTCAGCAACAAAAAGTGACTCCCAACAAGCTGAGTGACCCATGAAGCTTTACTATACCATGATTTATAGGTCCTCTTACATTTGAGAAGTGTTTGTGTGACTTGGGAGCAAGTGTAAGCTTAATGCCCTACTCTATAGCTAGGCGCCTTGGTTTCACTGAGTTTAAAGACTGCATGATCTCTTTAGTATTGGCTGATAGATCAGTGAGATTCCTTAAGGGACTGCTTGAGGATGTGCTAATCAGAATAGAGAATATGGAGATCCCAACTGACTTTGTTGTCCTAGAGATGGATGAAGAGCCTAAAGACCCTCTAATACTTAGGAGACCCTTCTTCACCACAAACGGGGCTGTCATTGATGTCAAGAATGGGAAGATTGAGTTTCAATTGGGTAAGGACATGTCTCTGAAATTTGACATCAAGCAGATTATGCAACAGCCTAATATAGAAGGTCAAGTGTTCAAGATTGAAACCTTACAGGAGCTGCATGCTGAGGTTCAAGAAGAGTTGTGTTGTGATGACAAACTCTAAGTGGCTTTGACAAACGAGCATGGGGAAGATGTTTACTTGGATAAGGAAAGCTTAGGCTTCATGCTAAGGCTTGATTCTCACAACATCTTGGAGGAAGAGGAGCCATTTGAGGAGCTAGGATACAAGAGGACAAAGGTGCTCTCAATCCAAGAGGTTAACGCCAAGGAGCAGAGCAGCATAGATGAGGACTCGAGTGAGCTCAAAGCGCCAAAGGTGGACCTCAAACCACTTCCTAGTGGGCTAAGGTATGTCTTCTTAGGCTCTAACTCTACTTATCCTGTTATTGTCAATGAGAACCTCCATGATGATGAGATCCTTTCCCTAGTCAAAGAGTCAAAGAATTTTAGGAAAGCCATTGGATATTCACTAGATGATATCCAAGGCATCTCTCATAGCCTCTGCACTCATAGGATCCATCAAGAGGATGAGACAAAATCATCCATTAAACCTCAAAGGAGATTAAACCCTAACCTGAAAGAAGTTGTTAAAAATAAAATCTTAAAATTGTTAGAAGCTGGTGTGATTTATCCTATTTCAGACAGCACATGGGTCTCACCAGTCCATGTGGTGCCTAAAAAAAAGAAGAATCAGAGTGGTAAAGAATGATAATGATGAGCTAATCCCCACAAGAACAATAACTGGTCATAGGATGTGCATAGACTATAGAAAACTAAATGCTGATCATCCCTATTATTGCTTCTTATATGGTTATAGTGATTTTTTCCAGATTCCCATTCACCCTAATGATCAGGGAAAAACCACTTTCACATGTCCTATGGTACTTTTGCATATAGAAGAATGCCATTTGGACTGTGTAATGCCCTAGAAACATTTCAGAGGTGTATGACCTCTATTTTCTCTGTTTTACTTGAAGAGATGGTAGAAGTATTCATGGAATTGTCCAATCTTTCTCAGGTTTTACAGAGATGTAAAGACACTAAGTTAGTTCTGAATTGGGAGAAATGCTATTTCATGGTTCAAGAAGGCATAGTGTTGGGTCACAAGATTTCAGAGAAGGGAATAGAAGTGGATAAAGCAAAGATAGATGTGATGCTGCACTTGGCGCCTCTAAACTCAGTCAAAGGAATCAGATGTTTCATGGGACATGCTGGTATCTAGAGGAGTTTCATCAAGGATTTCTCCAAGATAGCAAGACCACTAACAAGGCTGCTGTGCAAGGAGACAGAATTTGTCTTTGATAAAGACTGCTTGCAAACTTTCCTCAGTCTCAAGGAAGCTCTAGTGGGTGCACCCATAGTCCAAGCTCCTAATTGGAACCTCCTCTTTGAGATCATGTGTGATGAAAGTGACTATGATGTTAGCGCTTGATACTTGAGTTTTGCGTCTCTTTCTCAATCACCATTTGTACTAATCAGTTGTAGTATAGCATAGGGTTTTTATCAATCCAAAGGGGTTAAGCTAGATGCCTGTAGAATTGTGAGCAGAAAGCTTTAAGTCAGGTGAATCAAAGAAGATTTATTTTTTACACAACTAGAACTATCAACCTAAGTGATCAAGAACCAAACAGAACTCAAAAGAGAACAACTTAGCAATGATCAGAAGCAAAACTGAGCAATAAAACAGAGCACTTAAAGCAAAATTCGAAATTCAAATAAGAGAAGAAGGATCCTAGATGTGGTTATTGACTTTGGGGAATTCAAAGGCTAGACAAGGTTGTTTCAAACATCATTGACAATGCAAACAAGCAAGCAATGCTGATTCCTAGACATGGAGTTCACAATCAAGCAAGTTAAGTTCAATCTCTTGACAAATAACCCTTTGGTAATCATCCTAACAAGAAATAACTCTCATTAGTGCTATAACAATCAGCAAGCAAGCAAAACCAACTCTATTCAAGTCAGGATACTCCTCAGACAGTCAATCTCTTGAGCTAAGGCCAGTAAATCCTCTATTAAACAAGATCATCATTTATCAAACACTTGGTGAGCATAAGATGAAGCCTAAATCTAGATTCATGTGATCAAGACAAATCTAGCCTAAACACAGATTAATAAAGAGGAATCAATCATATTAAACACTAACAAACCTAAAGCAAACCTCTAAATTCCCCTAATCTACCACATCTAAAACTCTAAAAGTTACTACTCACTCATCATCATAGAAAACACGAAATCACAAGAGTAAATGATGCTAAACATGATTAAGAGGGAGATTAGAGAAAAAATTAAAAGGAAAATACAAAACTTTTATTAAAAAATAGACTTGTTCTTACAAATACTGGAAAAAACTCTTCAAACTAAGCAAGAACAAGACTTTTTTCTAAAACATTAGATCAAGCCAATTTATACTAAATGACAAAAGCCTTAGAATAATGGCAAAGTTGTAAATAAAAAGAAGTTCGGACTGATTCTCATTGGTCGTAAGTGACCAATACATATGACCGATGCTCCATTCGCTTGCTTCCCATCGGTCACTCCTTGACCGATACAGATGTTCAAACACTCGCTTGGATCCCATCGGTCAGTCTTGACCGATGCACTTGACCGATGGAGGTGTACTGTCTCTTCTCATCGGTCACAAGTGACCGATGCATATGACTGATGGGATCTTCAACTCCTCTTCTGCATTATATCGATCAACACAGACCGATGGGTTTCGTGCTGTGACCGATGGAACACCAGAGATCGCCTTCCTTAGCTCCTTTTGCTCCTTCTCAGCTTCTCTAACTCCTTGGACGATTCACACACTTCCTCCTTGCTCCCAGTAGCTTCTTAAGTACCTAAAAACATCTTTAATGCATAGAGAATGCAAACTACAACCTAAATTCAACCTAATTCTAAAAGGAAAGGAAAATAGGACTATGATGGTATAAGACTCGGATGACCGGATCTTATGGGGTGGGAATGAACGTGCTGGCCTTAGACTCTCTCACGTTGATTCAATGAATGGGGATTGATGGGGGATCGGTGGCACCAAATTGGCACAAGGTTTAGGTCTCAAGCCAATCAACCATCTATATTAATCAGTTGTAGCATAGCATAGGGTTTTTTATCAATCCAAATGGATTTGTTGAAAGAAGAAGAGTTGTGAGCAGAGATCTATAAGTCAAGCAAAGCAAAGAAGAGTTTTTGTTGCCTAAGCAACCAATCTAACACCCTAAGATGATCAAACAACAAAGAGAATAAAGAAAAAGACAGTTTAAACAAGATTAAGCAAGCAAAGCATAGCAAAACAGAGCAAAACAGAGCAAATTCGAAATTCAATAAAGAGAAAGCAAGTTCCTAGATGTGGTTATTGACTTTGGGGAATTCGAGAACTAATTAAGGATGTTTCAAACAGCATTGATCAAGCAAAAAAGCTAGCAATGGTGATTCCTAGACATAGAGTTCACAAACAAGCAAGCTAGATCCAATGTCTTGTAAAATAGCCCTTTGCTAAACACCTTAACAAGAACTAACTCTCATTAGTGCTAAAACATTCAGCAAGCATTAATAAACAACTCTATTCATGTCAAAATGCTCCTCAAACAGTCAATATCTTGAGCCAAGTCCAGCAAATCCTCTATCAAAAAAGATCAGCATTTCATCAAACACTTGGTGGGCATAAGAGAAAGCTTAAATTCTAGATAAGTGTGATCAAGACAAATCTAGTTTAAGAACAGATCAATAGAGAGGAACTCATATAATGAAGCACTAAACAAACCTTAATCAAGCCCTAAATTCCCCTAATCTACTACATCTAGAAATCCTAAGCAAACTACTCACTAATACTCATGTTTAACACCAAATCACAAGAAGAAAAGATGTTAATCATGATTAAAGAGAGATTAAAAAAAGATTAAAGGCAAATACAAACTTATATTAAATAAAGCAAAAGATTTGTCTTACAAACTCAAAGAAAATGCTTAAGAACAGTAAATTGACATGACTTTTGAAAATCCCAGAAAATGGGCTATTATAGGCAAAAGAAGGAAGCCCTAGAGTAATGGTAAAAGTGTAAATAAAACAGGCTCTGACGGGGTTCCAATCGGTCAGTTGTATCGGTCTGGGCTTGATCGATATGATTTGTATCGGTCTGAAAGGTGGCCGATATGGTGACCGAAATATACTCGGTGCATTTGTATCGGTCACTCCTGACCGATAGCTTTAATCGATACGGCTTGTATCGGTCACTCCTTGACCGATATCCTTGATCGATACGTCTTGTATCGGTCACTCCTTGACCAATAGCCTCTGTGCACAGGCCGATAGGTTCTGCAGAGATCGTCTGCCTTGGTCCTTTTTGCTCCTTTTGGCCCAGCTAGCTTCCTGGATCATCCTCAAAGCTCCTCTAAGCTCCTTTTAGCTCCATAAGCATCTAAAAACATCCATAATGCAAGAAAAATGCAAATTATATCCTAAATGCAACCTATGTCTAAAAAGAGAAGAAAATGGGACAAAAACTAAGGAAAACATGCAAAAGAGAACCAAAACATGTACTAAATGCAAGTCTAAATGGCGTAAATACAAGAGATATCAACACCCCCCACACTTGCCTTTTGCTTGTCCTCAAGCAAATAAGAACAAATGAGAGAGTGAGGTTTGAAGGTGGGCATTCAAATCCATAAGTGCAAAAGTAAAAGGATGGTATCAATGCTTAAGTGCCTAGTTGTGGGATGCAAACATAATCATCTTTACTTTAAAGAACCTATCCATGCTTATCATGTTTCAAAATGACCTCAAATCTAAACTTAGGAAAATGCTCAAATCAACCAACTCTTAAACATTCAATTAAGCTCAGAACATGAATCATGCTTATGCAAATCAAGTGAAGACATTTGGTTCAAAGGGTAAGGTTATGAGATAATAAGGATCTCATTCTAGCAAAAGGGTTTTCAAACACAAGGGATCACTTAATGAAAAAGATTCCATCTTAGGCAAAATGCTAAAGGTAAAACCACACTTATGCATGCAATTCAAAGCTCCCTTCTACCCAAAGATGAATCCTAAATACTTTTAAACCCAAAAGTGAACCCTTAAGTCTACTTTTTTCCTAGACTCTACCCTTTACCCTTCTTCATGGCTGGGGAAACTTCTTCTTTTGCTTGTGTGGCTGCTTCTTTTTGGTTGGAACTTGCTCTTCTTTGTTGCATTGGCACCTTCATCACCTTTGGTGGATTGCTCTTGGTCTGATTTTTCTTCTTTTGACCTTTATAAACCTTTTTGCTGGCGCCTTTCTTCTTTACACGTAGAGCTTTTTCTTCCCTTTACTTAACTACAACTCTAAACTGTTTCCCCTTTTCTACCATTTCAAACCTCTTCCTTTTCTTTCAAAACATATATACATGAAGTTCAAACGACTTACACTACCCTTTTAACCCAAAACTCCTATCCTAAAATCAGCTCAAGATGCAAGCTAATATCTACAAGAGAGCTTCTTATTTCCAGCCTTATTCCTAACACTTTTTGTCAAGACAAAATCGAAAATGCAATGCAAAGGCCTCACAGCTCTCAAGATAGTGTTTAGGCTCAAAATGAGGTTTTGATTAAGGGTGTGGATTAACTGTCCCATAAGTATGAGGATTAGCTACTTGGATCAACAAGAGTGGTAGAAAAGAAAAAGATGATCCAAATATGTATGTGGTAGCCATGAATTCACTTTTCAATGCATAAGACATGATAATTAACAGTCCAAATTAAAGTTCAAGTTGATAGAGTTGATTTTCAGAGAACAAATGCTTTCAGTATTAGATGAGAAGACCAAATCTAGCAATCTAAGCATGGTTCAGCCTTAACTTATAGCAATCTTATGATGCATCAAACCACTAGCCACTTAAACACTGAAATTATCTCTAAACTCTAAGCACTTTACAAGGAGAGTTCATCATTATGCCCTATGCAAATGCAATGCAACCTATATGTCAACACTAGACTCAATCCTAAAAGAATGAAATGCAACTACATGCTTTCTTTTTGGTTTGCAAAAATGCAAAAAAATTTCAAATTTTTCGATTTTTGTGTTTTTCAATGCCTTATATGAATGCATGATATGCATGAGACTCAAAGTGAAAGAGAATTAAAAACTAAGAAAAAAAACACAAAGTCAAACCCCAAATCTCTCCCCCACACTTAAATTACACAGTCTCTTGTGTAATGAAAGCAATGAGAGAGAGAAGCAACAAAATATAATACAAAATTGAAAAAGATGTAATGGTATAGACAATGGATAGGATGTGGTACCTTCTTCAATAATTGGAGTGGTGGGAGGATCCAGATGTCTGAGGAGACTTGCTATCCCTCCTCTTGTTCCTCCTCTCATAAGTCCCTGAAGATGGTTCTGCTCCTTGTGGTGGGGCAACCCAGCTTGACCATAACTGCTCAGCTTGTGAAGAAGTACCTTGTGTACCCCATTTCCAAGTTTGTTGAACCTCAGAAGGGATGGGAGTTGGTTCCCATGCTGATGGAATATGGGACCTTGGCTCATATGATGAAGCTCTTGGTTGTGCCCATGTCCCCCATTGATCACTTGGCTGTGCATGAAAGGAATGTCTTCCATGGGGGTTCCAAACAGCCTCCTCTTCTTCAGTTAGGTCAGCATGTGGCTCAGGATCTTCTTGATGAGAAGTGTGCTCATGAGTTTGGCTCTGATGGGAAGTTCTTGCTGATGTAGCTTTGTTTTTCTTGAACTTTCCCTTCACTATCTTCATAAGCCCCTTAATGGCTTTGTCTTGCCACTTACACCATTTCTGAAGTGCATTAATGTGCTAATGAGCCACCTTCAAAGAGCTTCATTGGCTGGGTACTTCATAAGGTGTGAAGTGGAACTGATTAGCATTGTATTTCATCACTTCTTCTTCATCAAAGTCTTCTTCTTCATGGGGTTCTCCCTGGCCTTCAGCGCCAGCAGCAGCATCTTCTTGGGCATCTTCTTCAGCTTCTTCTGCTATCTCTTCTGTGTCTCCTCCCTCATTGTCTTCTTCTCTCTCTTTAGGGACAGGGCCACCTTTGTAGAGCTCCTCTTCACTCAGATTGAAGCTGATGTTGCTCCTTGTGGTGAAGGAGGTGAGCCTTGGGTTAGGGAGAAGGACTCTTGCTGGCTCTTGGAGGACATTGAGGAACTTGTAGACATGCTTGTCTTGAATACTCTTCTCAATGAAATGGCTTCTCTTCAAATAATCCATATATATCCATGAGGGACCTAGAGGATCCTCAGCATTTTCCTCAAGGTCCACACCACTGGCCATGAGTATAGCTGTCACAACTCCTCCAATGTGAAGTTGTGGATTCTTCTCCCTTTTTCCATTGTTTAGAACCTAGCTCTGATAGGTTAGCAGCTGCTCCATCAGTAATCTCACAAAGCATGGGAATTTGCTTGGTGGACCTATAGGTGTCCCATTTTCGCTGGTATCCACATTGTCATACAATCCAGTGTAGATGAAGTCTCTCTCCTTACCAGTCAGGTGTGTTGTTTCCTTCCTTGCAAAGAAAGTATTTGCAAGCGCCTTGTGTGCATATCTAACTGCAGGATGCTTCAAATTTTGGTTTCTTGTGGCTCCAGCTTTGAATTCTCCAACTCCAATCATCATCCATAGCTTTGTGTACTGTGTTTGGCTGATTGAGAACTTGCTTCCTCTATGTGCATAAGACATCAGCCCAAGCTCTTGAGAGAGGTCAAGGAAGGTGATCGTAAACCTTTGCTTCCCAAGCTTGAAGGAGATCCATCCATCATGGTTGGAGAGCTCACTCATTTCATAACTGACCATCTTGAGAGTTGAAAGGAACTGATGAGTGAGGTGCTCATAAGAGGGAAGAGGCTTTTTCAACAGTTCGCTAAGCCCCATGTGCTCAAAGATGCACTTGCAGTCTTCATAGATCCCTAGCGCCTTCATTGTGGATGTGCATGGGTACCTTGTGGGTTTGAAAGTGCATTGACTGAAAGCTTCCATGAGCTCCATATCACTGTGTTTCCTGAATGGAACTTCCTCCTCAGCAGCCTTGCCCTTGCATTTTTGCTTGGCGCCTTTGTCTCCAACTGGTCTCTTTCCAGCAGCTTTGGATGAGTGCTCAGCAGCAGCACCCTTTCCCTTGTATCTTCTTGCTCTTGGAGAAGTGGGTGCTTCCTCAACTTGGCATTGCTCTTGATCATCAAGCTGAACCATGTCTCCAACAAAGTTAACCTCTTTCTTCTCCCTTAGAAACAAGTCTAGCTTCTCATGTAGAGACTTGATTTCTTTCCTGCTAGATTCTAACTCATCCTTTGCACTTCTTGGGACTCTGTCAAATTCCTCATTATAGTTTCCATCAGACTGAGCCAGATTCTCTACTAGCTCCAATCCTTCATCCACATCTTTTGACAAGAAGTTCCCATTTGATGCAGTGTCCAAAAGCATTCTTATCTTAGGCAAGGCTCCTCTATAGAGAGTGGAGAGCAAAGAGGCTTGTGAGAAGCCATGATGAGGACATTGCAGTGTGTAGCCCTTGAATCTCTCCCAAGCTTCACCAAAGCTTTCATTGTTCCTTTGTGCAAACCCTGAAATCCTTATTCTTGCAGTAGAACTTTGCCAAGAATGTTATCTTGCACTCATCCCAACTAGTTATGCTTCCTTGGGGCAGGTTTTTCTCCCATTGGTGTGCTTTTTCTCCAAGAGAGAAAGGGAATAACCTGAATTTGAAGCCATCTTCACTTACCCCATTGATCTTTGTTAGGGAGCATAGTCTATCAAAATTATCAAGATGGTCTAGAGGATCTTCAAGTGGCAACCCATGGAACTTGCTGCTCTGAACCATTGAAATCAATCCAGACTTGATCTCAAAGTTGTTGTTTTGGACTCCTGGTGGAATGATGCCAGTCCTGTTGTTGTAGGCATTTGGTGCATCACCAGCGCCAATGGATCTAGCTGCTCTTGGAGCTTGTGCAGCGCCTCTTGGTCCTTGCTCACCTTGTAAGCCCTGAACACATGGCTGTCCTTGTATATCCTGAGCGCCAACAGCTCCTTAAGGACCCTGGAATCTGATATCATCCATAACAGGTTCCTGATTGTTCATCCCAAGTCTCTGCAAGTGTTTCTGCCTTTCTTGCTGTCTTCTTGCTCTTTGACCTCTGTCCAACAGATTGATGTTGTCTATGAAATCTACAAGATTGCTTGAACCTCTGGATCTCAAGTTCATATACCTGAGAGACAGCAATGAGAGTCAAAGGAGATTAGTAACCAAAGAAAACTAAAAACTTGATCTTAGAGATTCTACAAACTCTACCCAAATGGCAACGGCGCCAAATTGGCACAAGATTTTTTAGGTCTCAAGCCAATCAACCCTTTATGTTAATCAGTTGTAGCATAGCAAAGGGTTTTTTATCAATCCAAATGGGTTTGTTGAAAGCAGAAGAGTTGTGAGCAGAGATCTATAAGTCAAGCAAAGCAAAGAAGAGTTTTTGTTGCCTAAGCAACTAATCTAACACCCTAAGATGATCAAGCAACAAAGAGAATAAAAAAAAAGACAGTTTAAACAAGATTAAGCAAGCAAAACAGAGCAAAACAGAACAAATTCGAAATTTAATAAAGAGAAAGCAAGTTCCTAGATGTGGTTATTGACTTTGGGGAATTCAAGAACTAATTAAGGTTGTTTCAAACAGCATTGATCAAGCAAACAAGCTAGCAATGGTGATTCCTAGACATAGAGTTCATAAATAAGCAAGCTAGATCTAATGTCTTGTAAAATAGCCCTTTTCCAAACACCTTAACAAGAACTAACTCTCATTAGTGCTAAAACATTCAGCAAGCATTAATAAACAATTCTATTCATGTCAAAATGCTCCTCAAACAGACAATATCTTGAGCCAAGGCCAGCAAATCCTCTATCAAACAAGATCAGCATTTCATCAAACACATGGTGGGCATAAGAGAAAGCCTAAATTCTAGATAAGTGTGATCAAGACAAATCTAGTTTAAGAACAGATCAATAGAGAGAAACCCATATAATGAAGCACTAAACAAATCTTAATCAAGCCTTAAATTCCCCTAATCTACCACATCTAGAAATCATAAGCAAACTACTCACTAATACCTCCAAATCACAAGAGAAAAAGATGCTAATCATGATTAAAAGAGAGATTAAAGAAAGATTAAAGGCAAATACAAACTTATATTAAATAAAGCAAAAGATTTGTCTTACAAACTCAAAGAAAATGCTTAAGAACAGTAAATTGACATGACTTTCGAAAATCCCAGAAAATGGGCTATTTATAAGCAAAAGAAGGAAGCCCTACAGTAATGGCAAAAGTGTAAATAAAACAGGCTCTGACTGGGTTCCTATCGGTCAGTTGTATTGGTCTGGGCTTGATCGATATGGTTTGTACCGGTCTGGAAGGGGACCGATATGGTGACCGAAATATACTCGGTGCATTTGTATCGGTCACTCCTGACCGATAGCTTTGATCGATACGGCTTGTATTGGTCACTCCTTGACCGATATCTTTGATCGATATGTCTTGTATCTGTCACTCCTTAACCGATAGCCTCCATGCACATGCCGATAGGCTCTGCAGAGATCGTCTGCCTTGGTCCCTTTTGCTCCCTTTGGCCCAGCTAGCTTCTTGGATCATCCTCGAAGCTCCTCTAAGCACCTAAAAACATCCATAATGCAAGAAAAATGCAAACTATATCCTAAATGCAACCTAAGTTTAAAAGGAGAAGAAAATAGGACAAAAACTAAGGAAAACATGCAACAGAGAACCAAAACATGTACTAAATGCAAGCCTAAATGGTGTAAATACAAGAGATATCAAGGTGCATGAAAGTGCTAGGAGCGTTGGTTAAGCCGAATGGCATAACTAACCACTCGTACAGCCCTTGCTTAGTTTGGAAAGCGGTTTTCCACTCATCGCCTTCTCTCATTCGCATTTGACGATAGTCACTTCGTAAGTCCACCTTTGAAAACATGGTTGCACCGCTTAACTCACCTAGCATGTCGTCTAAACGTGGAATGGGGTGACGGTACTTAATGGTGATGTGCGCGGCAGTCTACACACATGCGCCTCGTCCCGTCTTTCCTAGGTACCAACAGAACCGGTACGGCACACGGGCTGAGAATCTCTCGGATGTAACCCTTGTTCATCAGCTCCTTGACTTGCTTCTCAAGCTCTTTCGTCTCTTCAGGGTTCATACGGTATGCTGCTTTGTTGGGTAAGGCTAAGCCTGGTACGAGATCAATCTGATGTTCTATTCCCCTCACCGGAGGCAGTCCGGCTGGTATCTCATCAGGAAACACATCCTTAAACCTTTCTAGAACGTCTTATAGCTCGCTTGGCCAGTTCATGGCAGTGATATCTGTACTCAAACACTCTTTGAAAACCATTAGTAGCACGGTGCTGTGGGCACTTATGGTTTTACAAACATCACTAGTCTTAATAAAAGATTAGTTTTACTTACCTCTGTCTCCTTGGCCATATGGTTTTTCATTTCATGTACCTCACTTGGCTTTAAAGGAGCTAATTTGTGCTTTCGGTCTTTGAACGTAAAGGAGTAGTGGTTAGTCCTCCTATTGTGGTTTGTAGACCGATCAAACTGCCATGGCCTTCCCAGCAGAAGATGCCCGGCTTGCATGGGTACGATGTCACACGTCACTTCGTCTTGGTACGTGCCAATGCTGAATGGTATAGTGACTTGCTCGGCGATCCTTAGCTCGGCTTGGTTATTCAACCATCTCAGCTTGTAAGGCTTCGGGTGTTTAGTCTTTTCCAAACCTAGCTTTTCCACCATGTACTTTGAAGCAACATTAGTGCATGAACCGCCATCTATTATGAGATTACATACCTTGTTTTGGATGGTGCATCGGGTATGGAAGATGTTCTCACGCTGCACCTTCTCTTCTGGTACCACTAGAGCACTAAGGATTCTCCTCGTTACAAGTAGCTCTCCCGAGTCAGGATAGTCTACTTCTCCATCTAACTCCATTGGCTCATCATCGCTCTCGTCTTGGGATTCATAATCTCCGCTCGGGGTTACAATCATAGCTCGCTGGTTGGGGCACTCCCGAGACATATGGCCACGTCCCTGACACTTAAAACTTATGATCTCACGAGTTCTTGAAGTGTTAGGGTACTTACTAGGCTCAGGCCAAGTGGTTTTAGGGGGCTCTGTGGTCTTGCTCTTAAAGTGGGAATCAACCTCCACGGCTTTCCCTTTGTCCACTGGTTTAGAACTACTGGCTTTCCAAGGTGGGGGAACTCGGCTTCGGTTAGTTAAGCTGGTCTTGCGCTTGATCTGCTGCTCTATTTGCACCGAGAGATGTAAAAGCTCGTGCATGCCGCTATACTGAGTCATCTCGACCTTCCGGGCAATACGCTCGTGTAAGCCGTCTATGAACTGTGCCATTAGGGCCTCCTCCGACTCATCTAGCTCCAGTAGATTCATAAGCTTCTCAAACTCCTCGAAGTATTCATCCACGGTCCTTGTTCCCTGCGTCAACTTTCTAAACCGTTTTTGTAAGTCTCTATGGTATGAATTAGGGACATACCTTGACCTTAGTAAGAATTTCATATCACACCATGTTGTGACAGCAGCAAAACGGTTACGCCTTCGCTCAGCTCCATTCCTATCCCAACAAGCAAGGGCATTGTCGATGAGTTGAGCGGCTGTTAAGGCCACCTTCTTACGGTCTCCATAGCCGTAGCAGTCACAGATGTACTCAAGCCTCCTCTCCCAATCTAGATAGACATCAGGGCTTGATTTGCAGGCGAACGTTGGGGGTGTTAGCTTAACCTCCATGTTGCCTTCTCGGGGATCTTCCTCTCGCCCTCGTGGTCTCCTCAACGGGTCTTGTGCTTGTTGGTACTGTTGTTGTAATGGTTTCGGGGGTATGTCATCCTCTAACTCTGACATGTCCTCCTCGGGCTCTCGTAAGTTCCTTATGGGACCTCTCGGAGCTGGTGCGGGTACTGGTGGTACGGGTGGTATGGGTGGTGTGGGCGGTTGAGGTGGTGGAGGCGGTTGCTCTAAATGGACAAGCCTTGCACCAAAGTCTTATCTCATAGCCCTCATCTCCTCACGGAAAGCTGTTAACATTTGTAGCATGGCATCTTGGGGAACTTCTTCTCCCATGTTATTCTTGTATCTCACAAAAACAACACTAGATCAAAGCACCATAGCGGCTAGAATGATAAACAAACACGAGCCAAACAAGTATAGTCAAAGAAAAGATGACTTGACTAACACTTAACAACCAGGAATGAGATCTTAATCAAACAAAAACTTATTTTTGGGATTTTCTTTTTATGAAAACAGAACAACAGGAGCAAGCAAAATCTAACAAATTCTTTTTGGGGGTTTTATTTAATATAAAATGAAATAACAAGCCTAAGGGAAATAATCAATCAAGGAATCTAAAGAAAACCAATATAGATCCTAGGTATGACTACTCTTTAAACGAAACAAGCAAAACAGAAGCAAACACTTTTTTTATGGGTTTTTTTCTTAAGGAAAAAAAAAACTAAACAATGAGATAAAGAGCAAACGGTAATGAAAGGGATAGATATCACCTGTTATAGAACCGTTCGGCTCTGATATCAAATGGTATAAGACTCGGATGACCAGATCTTATGGGGTGGGAATGAACGTGCTGGCCTTAGACTCTCTCACGTTGATTCAATGAATGGGGATTGATGGGGGATCGTTGGCACCACAGAGAGTATGGAATGATCTCTGATACAGCTAAAACACTTGTGACTTTGGTGAATCACACACGTAAAGGAACAAGCAAAAACTCAAGACTTTAACTTGAAGAAGAACTGCCGATTTTATTGATATGGGGTAAAAAGTTGTGAACTACAATGTCGCAGTGGAGCTTTAACAGTAGATCTTCGACCTTGACCTTCTAGGATCTAAAATAAAACCAAAAATAAAACCAAAAATACAAGAAAATAAACTAAAGATCACATCGGCTTAAATGGGAAAAGTAACAAAAGAAACTAATGTTTATTCCCTGCAAAAGAAAGGAAAACATGAATATATTGAAGTAATTGACAAGCTTACCGTTGTCTCTTGATCCTTGATGTAAAAATGGTAAGTTGTTTTGGTCGCCAAACACCTAAGTGTCGCCGTTTTGGAGTGAGTGGATGATGAACAAGTTTGGGCCAGTCATGCTTTTGAGGAGGGGCCATTCATCGGGGCTTAGGTCTTTCTTGAGCTTAGGTGGGTCTTGAATGCCTTGGAAATCGTCTAAGTCTTGGCCCATTGAGTCGTTGTCTTGGCCGGTCAGTCGTCCCGTAATGCCATTGTCCCGCGTGGTAATGTCGTCGTCCCGCGTCGTAATGCACTCGTCCACGGTACGGAGTTGGATCGTCATGTCATCATCTCGTCCCATAATGTCATCGTACCAGCTCGTCATGCCCTCGTCAATCCTATTAATGTCCTCGACCGCGGTACGTGTGTTCATGATCCGTTCCACGGCTAAGTTAAACTTGTCCCTCAAGGCTTTCTCCTTTGAACGTGTCATTGGCCCTTCTCTCACCGTGGGTACGTCCGGCTGGTCCTTGGCTGGTACGGTGCTTGCACCATATAAGTAGTCTTCTTTAGATTTAGGTATCTAAGTAGGAAAAGTGGTGATTAGGATGTGATTAAGAGGTGATTAGGCTTATTTAACTGT
This sequence comes from Thlaspi arvense, assembly GCA_911865555.2. NCBI lineage: Eukaryota > Viridiplantae > Streptophyta > Magnoliopsida > Brassicales > Brassicaceae > Thlaspi > Thlaspi arvense. The sequence continues at coordinate 26,220,005 of OU466858.1, read as the reverse complement.
TCCCTATTGTCTCTTTCTCTAGCAAAGTAGTTATTGTTGAAAAAGTTTGCTCCTTTTGATTAAATATGGTATTGATTAATGCATATGGTTTACTAAATGGCTTGTTATGTCTTTTCTAAGCATGGTTCGCTTGTCTGGCTTGATAGTTTGGCTTGATCTATGTTTTCTTTGTTCAGTGACATCAAAGTGATAGTTCACCATTACTAGATGATTTGTTTAAAGGTAGATAGTGCTGGTTTTAAGATTCTTGCTTAATGGTTAGATAGTATGTATTAAAAATCTTACCTTTGCCTCATTCCTGTTCATTTTTTAGTTTTATTAGAATATTGCAGCTGTGTGCTTAACTCAATATTCTTGATTGATGTTTAGTTAGCTAGGTCTTTGTTGAGACCACGGGCATCGTTTTCGTCAAAAATAACTTTCCCATGACGTAAATTAGTTAACAGATTTTTCTATATCCTCTCTATGAATGATATTTACTGACCTTGATTGAGACTGTCGATCTTGAGTCGGTGACAGGCCTAGGTCCCCGAACTTTCTGAAGAGATACATCGCAATGAAATTGATTCTCAATTTCTAGCAATCTTTTGTATTATAATCGTCCTTTCATGAGCCGTACAATATGTGTTTTCATCATACTCCCTTCTTACCCATTTTCTGGATCGTGAGGATGATCCTTTTATTGCAGAAACTACATCATCCAAAATTTGCAAATTGTAATGACTTGAAGGGTTTGGGTCGTCTTCAATTAACAAAGAAATGAATGACTTTATCAAGCAGTTCTAAAAAAATTGAGCTTAAAGAATGTGGTCCAACCGGAGCAAGATAAAACATAAATAGAGGTAAATGGTTTTAGTATTTACGATTTAGGAGATGGATTTATATAGATTTTTTTTATTTAAAAATTGAGAAATATGTTAATTTGTAAAGAGTTTTGTTAAATTTGGACAGATTTAATATATTTAGAAAATCTATAAAATATTTTACTGTGACTGATTTTGAGAATCTTAAAGATATAGATAGTATTTTAAAAGTTTATGTGTTAATAATTTATTTTAAACTTATGTCTCAATAATAAATATTTTAATTGAATCATAAAATCCTTAAAACCCAAAATTTTTGAATAACAATAAGTTTTGTATAGATTTTAAAAATTATCAAACTAATAACACTAAATTTTAATAAAATATAAGAATCGATCAATGAAAGATGTTTTAAAATTCTAGCAATCTTTTAAAATTCTCCTCCAAATACTCTTCCCTTGAGAATGTTTACAAGAGAAAAAATAGAGAACTGTGTTGATATAACAATTAAACAGAAATGTGTAATGTATTCAACTCTGCTCTTCTTCATGTTTAATAGTTCTGAAATCATGTTTAACTTTTGCAGTTACTTCGTTTGATTCAGTAATAATTACATAAATTTTTTTGACCATTTATCATTACAATGATTTTTTTTCTATTAATTCGTTAATTCATCATCAAAATTTACTTTAAATTATATTTAAATACATGCACTCGAAAAAGTAACAGAAGAAAATAGTTTTCTCTCAAAAATGGCAATTTATTTCACAAACTAGGGAGTCATCGGATCTATGTCAAAAATTTTGGAGGAATCTGGTAGATACGATGGCGTTGAAGACGAGGAAGGATTCAATCTTTGGGTGTGGACGGGGATTCTGATTAATTTCTGGAAGGTGGCCCGATTTTCACGGGATCGGAGAAATATTTTTAGAATTTTGGGATTCTCGATCAATGGATCAGGATTGTAGACGGTTTATGGGGAATGCTACGACGAGAGAGAGCTATGGGGAGGGGAAGTCACAACCTGAGGGGCGATTCAATTTTAGCAAGACACGGAGATTGGGGAAATTCGATGAATCGGGAAATTGGGTCCATCAAGCTTCCGGAAAAGGAAGGATATCTCACCAGGTCCTGATTCTTCTCATTTACTCTATCTCGATCAATTCTAAAATTACAGAGCTGGCGTTTGAAGGTCAGGCCCGTAATCATCGAACTACACTAATTCACGAGGTTTCCATGATTATTAGGTCAACAACAGGATCTCTGGGTTTTACAAATGTGATTGGGGGACGAGACAATTTAAGGAAATACACCAGACCCCGTGAGTTACGGCTTCAAGATTCGAAAGGAAATCAAATGGGATTATTTGGGACTATGATCATCTCTGTAATTACGGAGAGTTATGGTGATGATGAAGGGCTGGTTAAACTTAAGGTAATAAGCGATTTCCTGTTGCCATGTTCGATCATTGGTGTCTTTTATGGCGGATTATTTGGTCTTGGTTTGGCTTTAATACTGGATTTGTTAATTGTCAATTTAGACGTGGATGATATAAAAGGGGTTTTGGAGTTGAACTTATGCTCATACTTTCCTAACCTTCTTTACTATCTTTTCTTACAAGCATTTGCCTCTCGTGGTTCTTCAGATTTCACGATGTCTCAAGCTATTCAATTGGTTAATGGGGGCTCTAGCAAACGTAAGAAAACGCTCGCACCTCGGTTAAAGATTACGGTCCCCCGCTTTGACAACTCGGAACTCATCAAAGGTTACAAGAAAACTCTCATTAGCCGGTGTATGAATCCATCAGTCCAGGAGATGAAGGCTCTGTTGTTCATGTTACCAAGGATTTGGAAGACGGAAGAGCGAGTGGCATGAGCAGATCTCAGTATGGGGAGATTTCAGTTCGACTTCGATGAGGAGGAGGATATTCAGGCGGTTTTACAAATGGGGCCTTTCCACTTCGATGGATGGATTGTGGCTCTGGTTAGATGGGAACCGGTCATGGAGCTCAATTACCCTTAAGCACTCACCTTTTGGGTCAGAATGGTGGGCATTCCTCTACATTTCTGGGCGGAACCAACCTTCTGAAGCATCGGACAAGCCCTAGGGGCAGTGCAACAAGTCGATTTGGATGGAGGTAGAGTCCAAGTGATCATCGATGGTTTTAAAGCCATTATTCTTGAAACAACGGTGGAGTTCCACAGTGGAGAAGAGACCACGGTCATTCTCCGGTACGAGCGGCTACATGGGTTCTGCTGAGAGTGCTTGAGTCTATGTCACGAATCCAGCAGATGCCCAACTGTGGCACCAAAGAAGGAAAGAAGGGACGAGAAACAATACTCAGACGAGAAGCCAGAGGGAGGAGTAAGGAGTTATAAGGGAGCTCTCGGGGTTATCGGGAAAAGTGGAAAAGATACCATACGTCAGGAACGATCGCAAGGAGATTCAGCTAAGGGAAAAGGCAAGATGGCAGATCTTTGGGAGGAGGAGAGGTATTCTCGGCTTGGAAAATCACAACAGAGACTGAATGGTGTTTCAACGGAGAGGTCTTCAAGAACACTACCACCACGGGAGGCTAGAAAACGGTTTGGCGGGACAACCAGAAGTATTCATCGCTCTACAGAGGAAAACAAATCAGGGTTCAGAACCACCAGAGATCAACTGGAGCAGGGGACCGAGATGATGCTTGGGGGGAGTGATAAAGACAGCCCTCCACAACATTCGGCGAAAAATGTACGGAAAGGAATAACATTTGAGGATTCAGCTATTGGGACGGATGATTTAGGTGTCATGGACGATAGTGTTGCCATGGGAGTACCAGAGGAAGATGTAGCAGTAGGAATGGAAGTAGGAGAACAATCGGTGAAAGAGGGAGAGAAAGTGGATGTCCACACCGATGACATCGGTTCAGAGCAGGAGGGACTTATGGATGATATATCTGGTGACTTTGATTTTGCAGATTTGGAGGATACAATGCAGGAAGTGGAGGAAAACCAGTTAATGGCTACGGATAACATCGAGATTGAGACACTAATTCTTGGTCAAGGAGGGCCTTTATGCGGAGAAGGGGGGGAGCCTAATCCCCATAGTGAAATACTAAAGGAGCTGATAAGGACGGGAGCAAAAAAGAGACTCTTCAAATCTTCCTTCGTGGTGGGCAGAGGCTCTCTAAAACTGATGCACGGTACGACACCGAAGAAGAAGGGAAACGTAAAGGAGATGAAACAGGGGGAGAGAAAGAGAAAGGGACGGTACCACAGAGGAAGAGCGAAGTTCCGCTGGAGGGGTTGGGAGATAATTACAAAATTTAATGAGGATTTTAAGCTGGAATTGTCAAGGTCTGGGTAATAGGTATACAATAAGTTATCTCAGAAAAATCTGTAGAAAATTTAGACCAGATTTTTTATTTCTTTCAGAGACAAAACAGTCTTTTAATTTTGTTGAGCAATTTCAATTGTATTTTGGTTATGATTTACTGTTCACGGTTGATCCGTGTGGTGCTAGTGGTGGTCTGGCTTTATTTTGTAATAAAAACTTTAATGTTAAAGTTTTATTTTCTAATAAAAGGATCATTGATATAGAAGCAGTTATTGAAGGAAACTTAACCTATATGTCTTTTGTTTATGGCGATCCAGTCCAGAAATTAAGGGACCAAGTGTGGGAAAGGTTAACAAGAACAAGCTTAACAAGAAATGAACCATGGTTTTTAATTGGGGACTTTAATGAAATAACTAGAAATCATGAGAAGCAAGGAGGAACAATTCGACAAGCATCTTCCTTTATAGGTTTTAACACAATGATTAGTAACTGTGGGTTACTCGACTTCCCAAATCGCGGAAACACACTATCGTGGAAGGGTAGACGCAATGGACAAAATGTACGTTGCAGACTGGATAGGGAACTTGCAACAGAAGAGTGGCATGATTTATTTCCATTCTCATACGTAGAGTACTTGAAAATGATTGGATCAGATCATCGGCCTATTGTAGCAAAAATTGAATCTAAAAATATTCGACGAAAAAGCCAATTTCGATTTGATAAAAGATGGGTTGGCCGGGAGGGATTTATGGAAGCCATCACAAGAGGCTGGGGGGAGCCTAATTCCCAATTTCATCAATCTTTGGCGGATAGGATAGTCACTTGTAGACACGAGATCTCCAAATGGCGCCAAAACAATAAACCATTTGGCAGGAACAAGATCGAAGATTTACAACAGGAACTAGAGGAAATACAGACAGATGACATGCACACCCAAGACGAACTTAATGAGATTACTCAAAAACTCAGGGCAGCATATCGGGAGGAGGAAGATTTTTGGAAACAGAAAAGCAGAAATCTTTGGAACAGATGTGGGGACCTAAATACAAAGATTTACCATGCCATTACAAAACAACGAAGAACAATAAATCGTCTCGTCGGGTTACATGATAAGGATGACAACTAGGTAAGTGGGGAAAAGAAGCTCGAGAAGGTTGCGGTAGAATACTTCTCAGAGCTTTTCGCGTCCACCTTACTAACAGATTTTGAAAATATCTTGGGAGAAATGAATTCGACAATAACGGACCAGGAAAATGAGGAACTCATAAAACCAGTGACGGAAGACGAAGTAAATGAAGCACTATTTATGATGCATCCCACAAAGGCTCTGGGCCTAGACGGAATGACTGCGCTCTTTTTCCAGAAATCCTGGAATATCGTTAAGAATGAGGTGGTACACCAGGTGAACCAATTTTTCGAGACAGGGATTTTTGATAAAAGGTTAAATTTGACAAATATTTGTCTTATTCCAAAAACAGAGAGGCCAACTCGGATGACAGAACTACGACCCATAAGTCTATGTAATATCGGATATAAAATTATATCCAAGGTATTATGCCAACGATTGCAGAAACTATTACCAAGGCTAATCTCGGAGACACAATCGGCTTTCATATCTGGAAGGCTAATTTCGGATAATATTCTTATAGCACAGGAAATGTTCCATGGGCTCAGGACAAATAACTCTTGCAAAAAACACTTCATGGCTGTCAAAACAGACATGAGTAAGGCCTACGATCGGGTGGAATGGTCTTTCATTAGACGGCTGCTAATGAAGTTGGGTTTCGCAGAGAAATGGATTAAGTGGGTTATGTGGTGCATAGAATCAGTCCAATACAGAGTACTCATAAATGGGCACCCAAGAGGCAATGTACAACCGAAAAGAGGACTTAGACAAGGCGATCCGATGTCTCCTTACCTCTTTATTCTCTGTACAAAGGTGTTAATTGCCAAGGTGAAAAAAGCGGAACATGACAAATTAATTACTGGAATCAGGATAGCTCGGGCGAGCCCGCCGGTCTCACATCTGCTTTTTGCCGATGATATTCTATTTTTCTGCAGGGCAACACAATCGGAGGTGTTGGTACTATTGGATATCTTAAAACAGTATGGAATAGCCTCAGGTCAACAAATAAATTTCTCAAAATCCTCAATCCAGTTTGGACATAAGGTTCCACAGACAACACGAGAACTTTTACACAGCTCAGTGGGGATTGCCAATATAGGGGGAATGAACTCATACTTGGGGATTTCCGAAAGTTTGGGAGGGGCTAAAACAAAGGTTTTTAATTTTATCCTAGAGAGTCAACAGAGAAGAGTTAATAGCTGGACATCGAAGATGTTATCTAGAGGTGGGAAAGAGGTTCTCATTAAATCAGTGGTCTCAGCAGTCTCGACATATACCATGTCCTGCTTCAGATTATCAAAGACTATAATGAAAAAATTAACGAGCACGGCAGCTAATTTCTAGTGGAGCAAAAATGGCCAAAATCAAGGAATGCATTGGATTGCTTGGCAGAAACTATGTAAGTCAAAAACGAAAGGTGGACTCGGCTTTCGAGCGGTAGAGGATTTTAACACAGCTCTACTGGCCAAACAGCTATGGCGACTCATTGAATACCCAGATTCTTTATTTGCTCGGGTATTCAAAGGACGATACTTTAGGAATGGAACACCTTTGGACCAAATTCGCTCGAACATTCCGTCGTATGGCTGGAAAAGTATTACATCTGCTAGATCTCTGGTACAAAAAGGACTCATCAAAAGAGTTGGATCGGGACATTCTATCTCGGTATGGAATGATCTATGGATTCCAACCTCACGCCCGAGATCAGCACACAGCAAAGGACTCATTTATTACCCTGACCTAACAGTCAACCAACTAATTGACCTTATCACTTCAACGTGGAATATCCCATTACTTGGACAATTGATAGCACTGGAAGACATTCCTCTGATTACTGGACTGGCGACTTCACGGGAACATCGTCAGGATACTTGGGGCTGGAATTTCACTAAAACGGGAAGATACACTGTCAAATCAGGATATTTAACTGAACAAATTTACCCGGATAAGGCAACCGATATGTCCTTTGGGTCAGACATTAGTCAATTACAGGCAAATATTTGGATCATAAAATGTCCTCCAAAGCATAAACATTTTATATGGCAAGCACTTTCTGGTTGTTTGGTGGTAACGGCACGCTTGCGAGAAAGGGGAATTAATTGCGACTCTCAGTGCAGTAGATGTGGTGCGGATAGGGAAACTATCAATCACACCTTATTCGAGTATCCCCCGGCAGTCCAGGTTTGGGCACTATTACCAATACCTACGCCAATAGATCGCTTTCCAATGGGAGCTCTGTACACGAATATGGCATACCTATTTTGGAATCTCCCAAAACATGAGGACATGAAAGTCTACTCTTGGATACTATGGTGCATTTGGAAAATGAGAAACGAAAAAATATTCAAAAATATTGACCGAGACCCTCGTGACATGCTTAAGATTGCAATGGCAGAGGCAAATGCCTGGGAGGAGGCCCAGACAGAGGAAATAACGGCACCCATTTCACCAGGTCGGCAACAGGAAAGCCAGAATAGGGAAGGGATAGTCTGCTATACCGATGGCTCGTGGAAGGAAAATGTTTCAACTACAGGTTTAGGCTGGTATAGTGAAGATACATGTACCAATCAGATTTTAATGGGCGCTCGGAAACTAGGGAAAAGTCTATCTCCTCTGCACACAGAGCTCGAGGCAATGATATGGGCAATGCACTGCATACTTGATGTGGGGAGATTAGCAGTAACCTTCTTTACCGATAGCTCAGACCTATTGAAGATGGTGTCCAACCCAGAAGGATGGCCAGCATTTTCTCTTCATCTAGAGGAATTGGAAGCAACTAGAAAGGAATTCGATCTCTTCTCAATATCAAAGATCCTACACGTGCAGAATAAAAAGGCGGATAAGCTAGCACGGAGTACTCGAGACCACCTCTACCATCTTTATTATGTTCAGTCAAGTCTCCCAGAATGACTTCTACCATTTTAGGAGATTACGAGGCTGTTGAAAAAAAAATTACTTTAAATTTGGACTAAATAAGTTTTAGTGTCCAATTTTGTTTGGGAAATCGACCAATTTCGATCTCAACATTTGGTCGCAGTCACATTCTGTGCATATACTTTGGATCTGTACAAAATCATATCCAAACTTTAGATAGATTTAAATTACATATCCGAACAATTATGAAAATGGCCAATTTATATTTTGATTACAAATCTATAAGTCAATCCGATGATATATCCGTTATGGATGTTGATGTGGCTATTTAGTCACATAATCGAAAAGCTAAATTGTTAGTTACACTAATATAACAACATTTTGGATAACTAAATCACAAAAATGATGTTGTTTTAATATTTGTTAAAAAAAAATATAAGTTCTTCTTCTTCAACAATAGTCTTCGCTTGTGTCTAATTTCAACAAATAAAATTAACTCAATCAATTGTGCATAAATAAAATCAGATGATGCAGAAATTTTACCTGCTAGATTAATCAAATTAATTAAAATCAAAACCAAAATAAATAGGGCAAAAATCAACAAACCAAATCATAAAATAAATTCCAACATCAATGATCGATAATCTGCTGAAGCAAGAGCTGCAGCAATTGATGCGATTCAGACTGATGCGGAGACTATCGGATTATGGAAACATATGAAAGTTGAGGCTTACCTGATACTGAGAAAGAGCTGGTATTAGCTATATATCTCTACTACGAAGATTCTCTCTCATCGTCTATTGAGCGATCTATCTCGTTTCATTTAGGAAACAAGCTCTGCTCCTCGACGTTTTTCTTCACACTTTTATACGATATATTCTTAAAATTCTTCACCACTAACCCATTTATGTGCAATGCCACCGTTGTAGATCTGCGTGCTGCTCATGTTCGGGATCCTGCCTGCATCTCCTTCTTGCACTGCCTTCTCAATTATAAAGCTTCTTAGCAATTCAAGTGAATCTGCATTCTTTGATTTGTTTTAGTTAACTTGATTTGTTGAAACTTAAAATTATTTACAATTAGAGATTGTATCACTGAGAATCGAATAAAAAGAACTTATGTTTTATTTTGGCAAATTAAAAATGACGTTGTTTTGTTTTTTGTGATTTAATAATCCAAAATGATATTATTTAAATGTAATCAGCAAGTCGGGTTTTCATTGAAATGACTGGATTACCACGTCAGTCTTTATATTGGATAGGTCATCGGATTGAATAATAAATATGTAGTTAAAGTATAAATTAACCATTTTTAATTGTTTTCATATGTAATTTAAATTTATTGAGAGATAAAATATGATTTTGCGTAAGTTTAAAGTATAAGCACAAACAGAGATGGTCCTAAGATTATGAGGGCTTGAAACAAAATAAAAAATGGGGATCAATTTTTTTTATTATTAAAATTTAATAAAATAATCTTAAATATAAAAAAATACAAAACTCTTAGTAAAAATACAAGTTTTTTTTAAATAAACAATAAAATTGTTTCTTTTATTATGTAAAAATTAATCTTCGATTTCAACTATAAATTAAAAATCAACTTTAATGATCACTAAAAATATTGTTTAATTAACCTTAATGGTCACTAAAAATATTGTTTGTTTAAAAAGAATATTGACTTAAGAAAGGAAAATTAATTACGAATGAGAATATCTTAAATTTAAATCCCATTAATTCTATTTTTTTGTCTTAATTAAATATAATTTCATCATTTTTTCATTTATTTTATATATATTTTCAAAAAAAAATAATAAAAATCTTTTTTAAAAAATTGGGAGCCTAAAGAGGACTTTGCCCAAAATCGGTTGAGGTAGGAAGTGTCGAACTGTTACACTTGGATAAAGGAGTTTTGGGTACGATTTTAATACAGCAAACAAACAAGTATTTCTTCAGTTTTATAAAAAATGTTATTTTAATATTTTTTATACAAATTAGAAAGTAAATTAAAGTTTTTTTATATTTTTTATTCACACACAAAATAATTTTTTTCTTTAATTAATATATTAAAATACAAAGGGCTAAAACTAAATATTTATTTAAATTTATGCATTAAAATGTAAAATAATATTTTTTGTAAAACAAATATAAAATTTAAAATAATACTATTTGTAAAACGGAGCGAATATGGGATACGTGTAACGCGCATCATTTATTAATTTTTGGAAAGAAGAAAGATTTACTGGTTATAAAGACGTGGCACTTATTGCCCCCAACAAAAATTTAAAGGTACAGTATTAACCAAAGTCCTTCTCTCTATTCATCGACAAACACGTTCTTCCTTTCTCATCGATCTAGGGTTTTCTCACCGGCAACGATGATCCAGCTTCTTTACTCAGTGATCTTCGCCGAAATGGCGCTAATCCTCCTTCTCCTCTTCAAGACGCCTCTCCGAAAGCTCATCATCCTCACCTTCGATCGTATCAAGCGTGGCCGTGGCCCCGTCGTCGTCAAAACCGTCGGCGCCACCGTATTCGTTGTTCTAATGTCGAGCGTCTACAGTTTGCTCAGTATCCAGCGACGATCCGAGGATGGTGCCGTTCTCAATCCCACCGATCAAGTCCTTGCTTCGAAGCATCTTCTTGAAGCTTCTCTAATGGGTAATAAAATGCTTTCGCTCTCTTGAATCAGTAATAATCGTTTTGTGGGATTTGATAGAAAACGGAAAACTCTATTAGATGATGGATTATTGGTTCTAAGCTATTTCTGTGCGATAAATTAAAAATTGGAAGTGCTTTTCTTGTGCTTTATTGATTAATTAGGGTTTATATGTAGATGTAGGAGGATCTGTTTGGAAATTAAGGAATGTTATTAAAGAAAATTCTTGACTTTATTTCTCTCTCATTGTATAAGAAATTCGTGATCTTTTAGCATTCACATATGTGTTGATAATATTTTTAAAGGATTAGATCTTGATCATTACCATTCTATTACGAAGCTGATTTGCTTTGGCTTTTTTTGGTTTTGATTGAGATTATTGAACGCCTTCTGTTTCATGATTGAAAAATATTGAGATCTCTCGGATAGAGTATTTAAACAGAAAATGGTCGCTGAATCAAAAGTTCAAAATGGTTTTGATTCGTGTTATTGATAAATCAGCAGATTTAGGATTATCTATTTGGGAATTAAGTAGTTACTGTAAGGTAAATATTGATCGCATTCACATATGAGTTGTTGATATCAGATTTCAAAAGGAATGGGTTTGATCATATGACCATTCTAATATGAATCTGATTTGCTTTGAGATTGTGGGCTTTATCTTTCAGGATTTGTGCTATTTCTCTCGCTCATGATTGATCAATTACATCATTACATTACAGAACTCCTGTTACTGTGGAAGAAAAAGAACTTTTTTGATTTCGTTGTGTTTTTTTTCCTTGATAAACTAGTGTTTATACATAGATGTAGGAGGAACTGTTTGGGGAATAAGGAGTGTAATTAGGGGAAATGATGATCTTTATGAGTTGGTATCAGATTTCTAAAGGATAAATCTGATTTGATTTGGTTTTAATTGAGGTTACTGAACGTTTTATATTTCAGGATTTGTGCTATTTCTCTCGCTCATGATTGATCGACTTCACCATTACATCAGAGAGCTTCGTTTACTGAGGAAGACGATGGAGACTGCGAGGAAACAGAACAGAGGATTTGAGGATGGGAAAAACACAAGTGGAGACGAAGTTAAAGCGCTAGGGGAAGAAATCGCGGGTCTTAAGGCGAAGATCAAGAAACTAGAATCGGAAAGTGAAAGCAAAGGCAAAGAACTAAAAGGTGCACAAGCTGAAACTGAGGCTCTGAGAAAACAAGCGGATGGATTTCTTCTTGAGTATGATAGGCTGCTTGAGGATAATCAGAATCTGAGGAATCAGTTGGAATCTATTGACCAAAGTCCAGAGGGGAAAAAGAGTATGTGAAAATAGAGGAAACAAGAAAAAAACAATGGTAAAAACAATGTAATATTCTGTTTTGTAGAGCGTAAAAGATCTTTAGGAATTGTGGATTTTCTGATTTTTGCTTCATGTATTATGCTATATCTTGTTATCTTCGAAAATACTAATGTGTTTTATTTAATAACTAGATCATCAAAGATTGCAAAAAAAAGGTTTCGAGTTATTCGGGTTTTGATTTCAATTATTTGGTTCGAGTTATTGGGCTTTTATTTTTTTTGATGAAAGTAAAACATGTTTTGAACTAGTACTTTTTGAACTTGCTACGATTTATATGAATCTCTGAATATAAGAATTTTAGTTTTTTTTCTTTCCAAATTTATAATTTTATAAACAATGAAATCATATATTTATAAAAAAATATTATTTCATAAAAAAATAAAATAAATTATTTTATAGTAAAATAATATAATAAAGTTAACTTGACAATAAAGTAAATTTAACAATGAAGAAAATTTAACAATAAAAAATAAATAACCTTAACTTATTATTCTAAAATATTTCTTTTTAATTATCTATTAATAAAAATATATTATATATTTTTTCATTAAAAATTTTATCATGGAAAAATTTGTTTGGGATAAAAATTATGACGAGGAAAAATGAATCAGTAATGTTCCTCTTCGAAATGATGAATCTGATCATAAATCTCGAAGATATTTTATGAGTATTTATCAGTGTGAAATTGTGTTATGGCTCGTCAAAAAACCATGATAAAAAGAAAAAAATTACAACAGTAGTAAACTCCCTCCTCAAAAAAAATGGATCTCATTCTTTCTTCACAAATTTCGTAGATGCCGAATTCCAATACGATGAACGTATTTCTTGAATGTTGTAGTAGGTGAAGTGATCAGCAGTGTTGTCACTTGAACGAACATACTGAATATTCACTACTTTATTCTTCTCAAGCTTTTGAGTATACGAGAAGAACTTTGGAAGGATATATTTCGTTCGATCGCTCTTGATATAACCTTCTTTAATTTGAGCGACACAAGCAGCATTATCTTCAAACACCTTTGTTGGTTCTTTGTCTGTGATTATTTCACTTGCATTTTGTATGTGATGAGCTATTGATATGAGCCATACAAATTCTTTACATGCTTTATGAAGCGCAATAATCTTCGCATAATTTGTAGAACTGGCGACCAAGGTTTACTTTTTGTGATCGTGTAGAGATCGCAGTTCCACGAAATGTGAAAACATATCCAGTTTGCGATCGAGCTTTATGCAGATCAGATAGATATCTTGCATCTGCAAAACCAACTACACCAACCTCAGGGTTTCTAAAATAATATAATCCAAAATCAGTCGAACCTTCAAGATAATGAAATGTATGCTTTATTCCATTCCAATGTCGGCGCGTCGGTGATGAACTATACATTGCAAGTAAGTTAGTAGCAAAAGCTATATCTGGTTTTGTATAATTTGCAAGTGATGTTAAGGTTTTTGAATCCTTTGATCAATCCTCAAACACACATGTCATTGTAGTACTTAAGGTGTCAATCCACTTAGGAAGCTAATGACACTTGAGATGCAGAGAACTTTGCTAAGCTAAGCTAATAGAGAAGGGGTTTTGATTATCTAAAGCAAAAGGAAGCAAGCAAAGAGAAATAATGGCAAAGAGAAACAGAGCAAAAACAGAGTAAAAGCTAAACTTCAAAGATTAAAAGATGGTTCAAGATCAAGGCAATGATTTATATGAATCTCTGAATATAAGAATTTTAGTGTTTAGGGTGATCAAAACAAACAATTCTAAACACTCAACCTGAGGTAAGGAACACTAATAAAGACTAATCCAATCTCTTGGCATTAATTCATTTGCTAAATCACATTTTAAACCCACTTTTGGTGGTGTATCTTTGACAAGCAAGCATTGAAATCAAGTTCCATAAAACTAATTAGCATGCTAAACATCTAATCTCTTAGGCTAGGTTTACTAATCTCTTATATAATAGATCAAACATCAACTCACATTCTCATGCATAATCAACATTTAAAGATAATTTCCTACCAATGTGGTACAAAGCAATAAGCACATTCAAGCAAGAAATGATAGATGCAAAGACTCATGATTATCTAAACACCATTTCAAGCACTGAACTTCATTCAAGAATTTCATCAAACACTTAGTGTGCAAGTGAAAACCTAAGATCAATTTCTCCAACAAAGAGGTACTAAGCACTAAGCACAATCATATAAGAAAGGGAATGAGAAGATCTAAGCCCTAATCACCTTAAACAATCACTAAAATCACCCCATCTGCCCTAATCTTAAACCTAAAGTAAACTACTCACTAATCATAGTGAAAACCATCAAATCTATAAAGAAAAGATAGTTAATCATGATTAGGAAGATAAAAGATTAAGGGAAATGCAAACTATTATTGAAATAAACCAATATTCAAATACAAAATTATTCAAAAGAGAAGAACAAAGGAAGAACTGCTGGTAAAAGGTTGTTCCAAAAAATTAGGGATTTTAAGTATTTATATGAGTCTAAGCAAAAATGGCAAAATTATAAATAAGTTATCTTTGGTCTGGGTCAGCATCGGCCACAAGTGACCGATGGGAATGACCGATGCTCCACTCGCTTGGATCCCATCGGTCAGTTGACGACTGACGGGAATGACCGATGCAGATGTTCAAATACTCGCTTGGATCCCATCGGTCAGTCTTGACCGATGCAGATGTCCTGTCTCTTCCCATCGGTCACAAGTGACCGATGCAGATGACCGATGGGATTCACCCGCTTCTCTGTTGCTTTGCATCAGTCACTTGTGCCATGACCAATGGAACACCAGAAATCGCCTCCCTTAGCTCCTTTTGCTCCTTCTCAGCTTGGCTAACTCCTTGAACCATTCCCACACTTCCTTCTTGCTCCCAATAGCTTCTTAAGTACCTAAAAATGGGACTACAACCTAAGTGCAACCTAAATCTAAAAGGAAAGAAAAATTGGACTAAAGAGAAGGAAAACATGCAAAAGGAGACCAAAACATAAACTAAATGCAAGCTTATATAATGCAAATGTATGAGATATCAGCAAGATACTTAAAGGCACCGATAGTGGTCAAATAGGGCAATTCATGACCTAATATTTCTTTGTTACCTTCATAAAGTCGAAATGGATCATTGTCGACAATAAGTGGTCTATTGACCATTAGAGTATTCAAATGAGTCGCTTTATCCATACTAAAGCGTTCTAACATCCTTCTGATGTAATTTGATTTATGACAAATATTCCATCTTGGAGATGCTCTATTTGGAGCCCTAGACAAAATTTTGTTTTTCCAAGATCTTTCACTTCGAACTCATCTTTCATATGAGCTCTTGCATCATCACTCTCCTTTTGAGTTTCAATCATGTTTAGGTCATCAATATATACAGCAATGATCACAAATCATGTTGACGTAAACACACAAGGACATATCAAATTGTTGGTGTAACCTTTACTCAACAAATACTCACTTAAGCGATTATACCTCATGCATACGTATTGTTTTAATCCATAAAGTGATCACGGTAGTTTGACCGAACATAGCTCTTTAGATGCTTTAGGCATCTTTGATCCTTCAGGGATCTTAAATCCTATTTTCATGTATATGTCACTATCAAGTGAACCACATAGATATGCAGTCACAACATCCATGATGTACATCTCTAAATTCTCAGAGGCCGTGAGGCTCATTAAGTACCTGAATATGATTACATCCATGACAAGGGAATATGTTTCTACATAACTTATTCCCGATCTTTGAGAAAATCATTGTGCCACAAGGCGAGCTTTACACCTTGTGACCTCATTTTTCTCATTTCTCTTTCTTACAAAGACCAATTTGTATCCAACCGGGATTACATATTCAGGTGTAATAATTATCGGTCTGAATACGTTCTGTTTATTAAGCAAGAATATTTCATCTCTTGTGGCCACTTGCCATTTATCCCAGTCATGCCTTCTTTAGCATTCAGACACGAAACTTGGATCTTGATCATCATTTTCATGATTGGTCTCCTTGGAAACAAAGAAATAGAACATTCCAACATTATCTTCTATTTCACTTCTAGCCCATAATTTTCCACTTTGGACAAAAGAGATGGAAATCTCATATTTTTCTGCTCCATATTCATCTTTAGGACAAATTTCTTTATCAGTTTCTTCAGGATATGGTTCAGATATGTTTTCCGTAGATATATCTTCATTTAGTTCTTCAGAAACCTTTTCACAAATGTCTTCAGGATATTTGACTTTATTTGGTTCTTCCAGAACATTTGCTTCTAATTTTTTTCTTGCTCGGGGATTTCTATCTTTTGATCCTATAGGCCTCCCGCGCTTCATCTGAACCCTCGGTTCATTTGCTCTACTTATAGAAATATGTTCTTCAGGAACATTTACCCTTGATGGAGCATTAGCTGCAGGGATATGGGACTTCGTCATCCTTCTTGTATCAGTGAGCGCATCGGGTAACTGGTTTGCCAAACTTTGCATATGTATAATTTTCTGAATTTTCACCTCGCGTTTGTTTGTAAGAGGATCAAGATAAGCCAAAGAGTGTGTACACCAGGTGATATATTTTGGTGATTTTCTCAATCCTCCCCCTAACGCAGGGAATTCATTTTCATCAAAGTGGCAATTAGCAAATCGTGCCGTGAACATATCACAAGTTGCCGGTTCAAGATACCTAATTATACTTGGTGACGAATACCTGATATATATTCCCAATCTTCTTTCTGGTCCCATTTTTCTTCTTTGTGATGTTATATGGACATAGACTGCATACCCAAACACACAAAGATGGGATACATCTGCCTTCTGGTAAATGCTAATTGTATGAGGGAATATTCGTTATACTCATTTAGTCGTACCTGGACCAATGCTCTAATATGCAATATAAGATGTCCCCACACAGTGATTGGAAGCTTTTTTCTCAAGATTAACGGTCTTGCAAACAATTGGAACCGCTTAATCAATGACTCACCCATGCTATTTCGTGTATGAACATGAGGAACCATATGCTCAACATCGATTCCTAAGGACATACTATAATCATTAAAGACTGCTGATGTGAATTCACCCGGGTTTCCAAACTTGACTTTCTTTATGGCATAATCAGGGAAATGCCCTCTTAACCTGATTATTTGGGCAATGAATCTTGTGAAATCTATATTCATTGTGGTCAAAAGACACACATGTGACCATCTACTAGATGCGTCAATTAAAACCATGAAATATCTAAATGGCCCGCACGGTGGGCTAACTGTCCCACATATATCACCATGTATTCTCTCTAGGAATACAAGGGATTCATTCACAAGCTTGTCTGGCGAGGGCCTACTTATGAGTTTCCCTTGAGAACATGCCTTATATGAAAACTCCCTCGATTAAAAAGTCTTATGGTTTTTCAATGGGTGACCACTCGAATTTTGCACAATTATTCTCATCATGACCGAACCAGTGTAGCCTAACCTTTCATACCACACTCTAAAAGTGCTGGTAAACTTCTGATTTATCGCAACATGTGATTCAGCCATGGTTATCTTTGTGCAATATAATCCGGAGGACATCATTGGTAACTCTTCCAACTGATATATATTCTCTGTGGGAATGCAAAGATTTTCAATGCCGTTCTTATTAATAGTCTCAGTATGATATCCATTTCTGCGGATATCTCGAAAACTTAATAAGTTATGTTGAGACTCATGAGAGTATAATGCATCTTGCACTACAAACTTTGTACCATTTAGCAATGAAAAACTCGCTCTTCCATAGCCTAGTATAATCTTTGCTATACCGGTTATAGTACTCACGCTTCCAGCAGAGACTTTCAATTTAAGACAGGAGAAATACTTTTTATCCTTAAGGATTTTATGTGTTGTGGCACTGTTTGCTAGACAAGTATCTCCATCCCGAATCTCAAGTTGTGACATCTTCAGGGACACAATACTTGTAAGTGTTCCAATAATTAGCTAAAATACCATTAACTTATAAAAACAAGGTCAATATATTACATCAAAAACCTTTAGCAGAAACATATTATATGATAAATACTAAAAGCAAGATTAAGAGTTTGTTATTCTTATCTCTATCAAGAAAACACTATTATCAATTTTTGTTTCTTTGACATTGTTGATGCTTTAGGATCAAAAAGAAAGTCAGCAACATCAAGATGAGTGTCATCACTCAACCCATCAAAGGAAGTTTCAGTTTTATCTAAGATAAAGTTCATCTCTGCATCCTTTTCTTTGGTCTTTTGTGATTTTGCATACAAATCAGCCAGCTATTTTGGCGTACGACATGTTCGTACCCAATGCCCTTTCATACTGCATCTGAAATGAAACCATTAAAATCACTTAACTTCCATATTATTCAATCAAAAATTTGTAAAAACTGTTTGACTGATATGTCAATTTAATAACTGAATAGCGGAATAACTGAATTGTAACACCCCGTTACCTCATTTCATAACCGCATTCACCTTTCATTTCTTAAACATGCTTTTAAATCATCATTTTTGGAAACCATTCTTATTAAAATAAATCCTTATAAAATCTTATCAAAGTCATAAAATCCTCATACTAAAATCTCATAAAAACCCACGAACTAATACTTAGAAAAATACTATCTTTTGAATAAAATGAAATAAAACCTGGTTCCCTAAATAACACCAAGAAGCAAAACAGATTTGAGCAGCTGCCTAAGATTCACATCCTGACTTAGAGAAAAAGAAAAGAAAAGGGTGAGCAATGCATTACTCAGTGAGGGAGATCATCTCTGCCCACTGAAACATAACTAACATTTCTACGAATATTTGACACTCATCAAAACACATAATCCTAGACACTAGCAAACATATAGCCGGATTAACTAATCAAGCTATACACATTTCAATAGTCTTGCGAATGAAGTAAGATTTCCATACATTGGAGGTTTATATGTCCCGTTGACGGCACTATCCTTGTGATAGCCTTAAAACCCCATACTTTGGAGGCCGGCCTCGTGCTTAGACACTCCCATTCCGGGCTCGTCAGCCATACATAACATATCATATCATATCATAACATAACTTATAATATATCTCATAACTTATTACATAATCTATCTCATAACATCCTATCACATCATTTCATTCTCCTAGGCACATCATCACACAACCTATTCTAATAATCAGGTCTAAGCTTATGCATAAAGACTCAAGTAAAATAATGGAAGTAATGTGAATTGTGTTTCCACAAATCACAACCCTCACCTGACTTAAGCATATATCTGATATCTGGAAAGGCACAGATTGAAGCTGATCTAAACAATCTAAAACTGAAACTTGCAGAACAAGAAACATCCATTAGAAACAAATCTAGGGTTTCTGTTCTGCCCAGATTTCTTACAGACACATGATTTCTTGGACAACAAGCTAACAGCATGGTGGCTAGGGTTTACCTTTTCCGGTAGTGATGTCGGTTCCTATGGCTTCCCTGCAACGTCCTCATCTAGAAATCAAAAAACGACCATGCCTTCCTAGCTCAGATCCGATCTGAAATTGCAACCCAAAACCACTACTTAAACTGGAACTAAAAATCTGAAAATCTGACAGTAAATTCGCGTCAACTTGCAATTGGATTTGGGATCGAATATACCTCATAATTGGTAACGGAAAGAAGATTTGAATATCTGACAGCGAGATCTTTCCAACGGTATATAGATCATCTTCTGGGTCTCCCTGAGTTGACGGTAAATCTCCCCGCAAAACACCCTCTCGAACCAGATTTTTCCTCTCCTTCTTCCTCTTCCTCTCCTCTTTCTCTCTCCTCTGGTGGTTCTAGTTATTCCAGCGACGGAGTTCAATTTCTGGGTTCTTAGAAACTGATTCCTAGCCCCGAAATCGCTTCCTCCTTAGGTTGTCACTGATCCAATCCAACCCTACAATCTCAACAATCCAAAACAATAATTTTTGCTTGATCTCTTGATAAATCTCTCTCTTTTTTTTTTCTTCTTCTAAATTCTGCTTTTAATTGCTTGAAATCAGATGGTGGCTATGAATAATGACTTGCCCAACTTGAATTATATACACCCACAACCTCAGAACCGATTTAGGTTAGGATTAGGATAAGGATTAATTTTTTTTTTTTTGGTGGTTGGGGCTTATTGGGTTTCACAACTCTCTTCCACTTTCGAAGAATTCGCCCCCGAATTCACTATCTCACTCTTGTCCATAAAGAGCTCATGATGATCCGCTCGCATCTGTTTTTCTGACTCCCATGATAATTCTTGAATGCCATCTCTTTCCTAACTAACTTGAACTGTTCAAGCTTTCTTTCCTTGTGAACCAGCCTCTCTATGACTTAGAATTGACACATGCCTTCTTTTGACTGATAAGTCTGCTTCCAAGCCACTATGTGGTTGAGCTACGATCAACTCTGGTTCTGAGACTACCTTTCATAGCAAAAACACATGAAATACATCATGAAATACTTCTAACTTCTCTGGTCGATCGAGACGATAAGCTACAACTCCAATTCTGTCAATGATCGGGTAAGGCCCTATGTACCTCGGCTTAAGTTTTCCTCTCTTAGCCCACCGGTTCGAACCTTTGAACATTCTCATCTTCAAGTATACTAAGTCCCCTACTACAAACTCGAGATCCTTCCGCCTTTTATCTGCATAACTCTTCTGGCGATCATGGGCCTCTTTTAATCTGCTTTTAATTATCTCCACCTGCTCAGTCATCTCCTGAATTATCGCAGGCTCTATGTCATGGCGCTCCCCCACTTCTGTCCAACAAAGCAGTGTGCGGCAAGGACGACCATAAAGAGCCTCAAATGGTGACATGCCTATGCTTGAATGATAATTGTTATTATAGGAAAACTCTGCTAAGGGTAAGTGTCTCTCTCATCGACCTCCCCAATCCAACATGCACGCTCTTAACATATCTTCCAGCGTCTGAATAGTACGCTCAGATTGACCATATGTCTGAGGATGATATGATGTACTCAAATGCACCTTAGTCCCCATGGCTTTCTGAAATTCCTTCCAAAACAATAGTGTGAACTTCGAATCTCTATCTGACACAATACTTGCAGGAACTCCATGCAACCTTACAATCTCATCCACATACTTCTGGGCTAAACGGTCAGCGCCATCTGTCTTCTTAATTGCTAAGGAATGAGCTGACTTAGTAAGTCTTTCCACAATCACCTAAATCGCATCTTGCCTACTTACTGTCCTTGGAAGCCCAGTAATAAAATCCATAGTGACCATATCCTACTTCCATTATGGTAATGGTAGACTCTGTAACAATCCGCTTGGAACCTTGTGTTCCGCTTTCACTAGCTGGCATGTCTGGCACTTTGCTACCCAATCTGCAACTTTCCGCTTCATTCCACTCTAGTGATAGTATATCTTCAGATCCCGATACATCTTAGTAGAACCTAGATGAATGGCAAAGCGTGACCGATATGCTTGCATCAAAAATCCTTCTTTCAAGCCCTTATCATCTGGAACACACATTCGACCTTTAAAAACGAATGTCTCATTTTTTGTAGTGTGATAGCATGCTACTTCACACTCTACTGCCTTCTTTAAAGCCACATCTTCTATTTTGCGTCTCACGAATTCTTGATATCTCATGCATTTACATCATTTAGGCTTGCATTTACTTCATATTTTAGTCTCCTTTTGTATGTTTTCTTTCTCTTTAGTCCCATTTTCTTCTCCTTTTAGACTTAGGTTGCATTTAGGTTATAGTTTGCATTCTCTATGCATTAAGGATGTTTTTAGGTACTTAAGAAGCTGAAAGGAGCAAGGAGGAAGTGTGGGAATGGTTCAAGAGACTAGCCAAGATGCGAGGAAGCAAAAGGAGCTGAGGAAGGAATTTTCTGGAAAGCCATCGATCAAGACTTGATGAACATCGGTCAGGAAGTGATCATTGGGATCCTAGCGAGTATACCATCGATCACATTCCTCAGGACCATCGGTCAGGAAGTGATCGATGGGATCCCAGCGAGCATACCATCGATCAATGCTGCAAGACCATCGGTCAAGAATGTGATCGATGGGATCCCAGACTGAAGACCTTTTATTTACAATTTTGCCATTTTCGCTTAGACCCATATAAATACAAAAAATCCCTAATTTTTGGGATCATCTCTTTATCCAACAGTTCTTTCCTCTTTTGTTTTTGCTTTTGATATTGTAGCTTGAATCTTTGGTTTATTTCAATATAAATTTGCATTTATCTTCTTGCTTAACCTCCTTAATCATGATTAGCTATCTTTTTATCTTTGAATTGATGGTTTTGATGGTGATTAGTGAGTAGTCTTTTTAGGGAATTGAGATGGGTTAGGTTTATGGAACTTTAGGATTAATCTATGATGTCTTAGTGTTAATTCTTCCATTTCTATTCTTGATTTCTGTGTTTAATGCCTGATTAGCTCTAGCTAAGTTAATTAGGATCTTAGGCTTGTTTTATGCCCACCAAGTGTTTGATGAAATGCCTGAACTGCTTTGCAAGAGAATTGCTTATCCTAGCTCAAGAGATTGACTGTCTAGGGAGTGATTTCGCAATATAGGATTGATAGAATTGTCTTAATGCTTGTTGTTTATCATTTCACTAATGAGAATTAGTTATTGACTTGATAATTAGCAAAGAGATTAGTGCCAAGAGATTGGATTAGTCTTATAAATGAATTCTATGCATAAGGAATATATTTGTGTGAGTTTGTAAGCATTATAGGTTGAGTTAAGAGTTTCCTAGCACCAATTATCTCTTCTCAAGTCCCATCTTTTCTCTGTTTTTAGTTGAAATCAAAATTACTCTGTTTTTACCTTTGTTCTAGTTGATTTGCTTGCTATTCACTCTTGTTTGGTGTTTGTTTCATTTCTGTTTGATCCTTTAGGTTGTTAGACATTCTAAACTATCTATGTCTGCTTGAATTAGGAACTCTACTGCATTCTTACTGCTTCAATCTTCCCTTTTTGGATTGATAAAACCCTTACTACAATGATTAGTACAAAGGGAGATTGACCAAGAGAGTCAAAACTCTTGTTTCAATTTGGCGCCGTTGCCATTAAGGAAAAGCTTTGTTCAGTAGGATTTGTAGAGATCTTGAGGTCAAGCTTTGTTATATTCGTTTTTGGTTACTGATTTCTCTTTTGGGTCTAGAATTTCTTTTGTAGGTACCATAACACTTGCTCTTAAGTGTCTACCACTACAACTGAGGTTTAAGATCAATGATTTTGGGTTTGCAGTATCAGAAGTCAGCTGTTGAAGCATGGAAGAACATCAATATGCTGCTGGTTTTGGTTTGCAAGGTCAACAAGGCCCACAAGGGCTTCAAGGGATTCAAGGCTTGCAAGGTGAACAAGGTCAAGCTGGTTTACAAGGAGCTTGGGGCATGAGAGTTCAAAGACCATTAAGGCCTATTGGTGCTGCTGATATACCTTCAAGTTATGCTTCAAGACAAGGTATCCTTCCACCTATGGAGACTCAGCAATATCAGATCAAGAGCATCCTTATTACTATGACCCAAGAAAAGTAGTTCTTTGGCTTGCCTAACCAAGATCCCTTAGAGCATTTGGATAACTTTGAGATGATTTGTGCTTTGACAAATCTTAGTGGAGTTTCAGAGAATGGTTTGAAGCTTAGATTATTTCCATTCTCCCTTGGTGATAGAGCTAAAAAATGTGGGAAAAGTCTTTGTCACAAGGAAGCATCACTTCTTGGGATCAATGCAAATGTGCTTTCCTAACCAAGATCTCCTCTTCCTCAAGAACAGAAAAATTCAGGAATGAGATCACAAACTTCAAGCAGTGGTCTAGTGAGAGCTTTGGAGACACTTGGAAAAGGTTTAGGGGCTTCACTCATCAATACCCTGATCATGGCTTCACAAGGGAAATGCTTCTATCCACTCTCTATAGAGGTGTTCATCCAAACATCAGAATCCTCCTAGATACAGCAAGCAATGGATATTTCCTTGGTAAAGATGTTGATGAAAGATGGAAACTAGTAATGAACATGGCACTCAGTAATTGGGACTATGTTGATAATAAAGAGCAGCATCCAAAAGCCACTGAAGAGAAGCTAGAGACAGCATTGTATGAGATGAAGGCCTTGCAGAAAAAGTGGATTTGCTGCTTAGTGGCACAACCAAACCACTTCCTGATGTTACTCCACACAACCACTACAAAGAGTATCAAGTGATAACTACGTTTTTACACAGCTAGTTTGATCAATCCTAAAGCATAGTATAGTGGTAAGTATAGTGCTAGAGGTGTCAATCCAAATCAGGTTGTCTTGAAAGATACTAAGAATGCAAGAGCTTTGTAAATCTAAGTGAAATCCGGATTATTTGAGGAGAAAATCTGTAAAAACTAAATGCAACTACTAAATGACTACGAAAACTATTTTAAAATCCCTACTGATGGGAAAACTAAAAACAGACAGAAAAGGAAAGTTCTAACAACCTAGGAAATGATTTTTAAGAAACTAAGACAAAAGATGCAAACTTTAGAACTAGGAAATGATGACTTTAAGTATTCAAAGGCTAAAAGCAGATTTAAGGTTGAGGATCATGCTTAAGAAGGTTCAAGGTTCAAACTTTGGGTTTTGAAGACATAGATCTCCACATTTTAGTGCTATCTCTAGGCCTTGAGAAGCTAAAGGTAGATTTATCCATGGCTTGTGGTATAAATCCTTTCCTCACCCTTTCCTCCTAACCCATGGCGTGTGGTGGAAATAAAGGGGCGAAGAACATGAAGCATAGATCTAAAAAAATGGCCTAACTAGCTCCCTAAGCATCCATGGCATTTGGGAAAGAATGAGCTAGTCTCTTGGATTTGGGTTTAAGGGATCTCCTGAATCCTGCTAAGGTAAGGAAATCCCTGAGATCAAAGAGATATTTCTCAAGAGTCTCTAAGCATTAAAACCCCCAAATCCAAGAAGAGATTAAGATAAGTACAAGAAAAGACCCAAGCTTAAACCCTTTAAAACCCTCTTAATCACCTCAACCTTAAACCCTTGGTGAACTACTCACTACACATGATTAAAGCACACGAAAACATAAAGGAAAAAAAGATAAGCATGATTAAACTACTAAGCAAGACAGATTAAGAGAAATACTTAAGATTAAAAAGCAGATTAAGGTTCTACAAATTATGAAAAGCTTAAAAAGTAACAATGGCGATATTAAGCTAAAGAAGAAGGAGACAGAATGAAAGGTCCACAATATGTCGGATCCTGATAAACAGTTATTATTGGGACTGTTTTGATCAAAACCAAACCAAGATAATGATGTAGTATAGTGGTGAGGGGTATCAATCCAGCTCAGGTTGATGAAAGTTACTAGGAATGCAAGAGCTAAGTAAATCTAAGTGAAATCGGGTAAATGGAGGAGAAAATCGATGAAAACTAAATGCAAGTACTAAATGACTAAGAAAACTATTTTAAAATCCCCTCCGAAGGGTTAAACAACTACTAGATGAACTCTAAGAAATTAAAATGCAAGACTACTAATTTATAAAAATCGAACTCTAAAGGCAGATAAACAGAAAATTTCGAACAACCTAGAACAATGACTTTTATGACTAAAGAAGCAAACTTTAAAACTAAAGAATGATGACTTTAAGTTTTTAAATGCTAAAAGAGGATTCAAGGTTGAGGGTCATGTTAACAAGGTTCAAGGTTTAAGCTTGGGTTTTGAAAACATTAGATCTACACATTTTGTGCTATCTCTAAGCCTTGAGAAGCTAAAAGAGGTTTATCCATGGCGTGTGGTATAAACCCTTCCTCATAACCCATTGCGTGTGGTGGAAAGATGGGTCAAAGAACATTAAGCATAGATCTCAAATAATGGCCTAACTAGCTCCCTAAGCATCCATGGCGTTTGAGAAAGGATGAGCTAGTCTCTTGGATTTGGTTTTAAGAGATTCCTGAATCCTGTCAAGGTAAGGATATCCTTGAGATCAAAGAGATCTTTCCCAAGACTCTCTAAGCAATAAGATCCCAAATCCAAGAAGAAAATAGATTTAGAACAAGAAAAGTCCCAAGCTTAAACCCTTTAAACCCTTCTTAATTGCCCCAACCTTAAACCCAAGGGAAACTACTCGCTACACATTGTTAAAACACACAAAAATGCAAAGGATGAAAAGCTAAACATGATTAAACTAGTAAGCAAGAACATTAATGGAAAAATACTTAAGATTAAGCAAGTCTAAGGTTTTAAAATATGAAAAGCTTGAAAGGTAAAAACAATGGCGATTTTCTCGTCTCAAAGGTAAAGTTGAAAGTGTGGCGAGACAAGATGAATGGTTCACAAAATATCGCCCAAAATAGCCAAACAAAGAAAATGGTCCCCCAAACTTGCCTTTTGCTTGCCTTCAAGCAAACAAAATTTAAGAAAGGAAGAGAGGTTTAAAAGTGAGAGCTCAAATTCCTTGCAGAAGTGTTTTTCAAATGAATCAATTCAATGGTCCTAATTCTTAATTCTAAGATGCAATGCAGAAACTCATACTCCAAAGAACTTAGCCATATTCATCACATATTGAATCTCAAATCATGACTCTCATATTCCAAACAATCCATGAATCCTAACCTTTAACATTCATTAAGATCAAACCGTGAATCACACTAATGCATTTTAAACCGAATACATTTGGCTAGGGACAAGGTCATGAGATAAAAATGATCTCATTCAAATGGGTACTCCAAGCAATGGTATATCTCAAAAAGGAATGAACTTATGCATAATGCTAAAGGTAAAGGCAATTGATGCATACATGACTAGACTCTCATCTACCCATATACACTAACAATGATCCTAAAACCCTCTCTCATTTTTTTTTCTTTCTTTTCAAAGCTCATTCACCCTCTAGAGACTACCCATATCAAACAAGGCAAGACGCCAAGCAAAACCCAAATAAACACTATCATTTTTCAAACACAACATAGGGAAACAGCTTAAACCTTATAGCTAGTGGGATGGCCTTTCATAAACTTAGCTCTTTTCTTTTCGTTTTGGTAGTTCTCTTCTCAAATACTTTTTTTTTTCCTTTTTTTTTCTTTAAACACTTGGCCTTTTGGCTCTTTTCTCATAATTTTTTTTCTTTTTGAGAGCTACTTTCTTTTCATTTAAACTTGAGGTTTTACAATACAAACAATGCCACCCACTTAAAACTATGAATCCGTTTTAAACAAACTCCCAACATCAACTTCTTTTTAAACCGAAACAAGTAAGCAAATTCAAGAACACCCATGAATCCCCACCCTAACCTTTAGCCTAAAACTAGCTTCAAAATGCAAAGCTAGCAATCATATGAGAGCTTAATCATGTCGCCTAAACGTAACACTTTATGCCAAGTTCAAACCGAAAATAAGGCCTCACAATGATGTCACACAAGAAAATTGGCTTGAAAGGAGGATAAGGGTGAAGGTAAGGAGTTCTATTTAAGCTTACAAGAGAGTTGTAAGAAGGGAGTAAGAAAGCCTAAATATGTATGTGTGATCCATGTATCCTTTTTCAAAGGCACAAGTATGATAATTCAAAAATTCAAGTTAAGGTTCTCACTTGATAGGAAAGGATTCAATTCATGTTTGTTCAACTTAAGCCACAAAAATCAAGACAAATGATCCAAATATGGTTAGAGCTTACTTTCAAAGTATGTACAATGCATCAAAGAACTACTAACTAGGGCCTTGAACCAAGTTAATTTTTCAAGGAAATTTTTTGCCCCTTATGCAAATGCAAACAAACTAAATGATTAAAGTTCTAGACTCAATCCTAAAATGTTTAACAATGCAAATGCAAGCTACATGATTTTTTTTTGAAAAGTTTTAAAATTTTTATGACTTTTTGTAATTTTCTATGCACTTAGATGATGCATGATGACTCAAGGATGCTAACAGAAAATAAGATCCAAATAAAATATGTCAAATCACACACTCTCCCCCAAACTTGAATGAAACCGTCTCGGTGTCAAACAAATTCAAGAGGAGATCAAAACACAAAGCAAAATTGAAAAAGATGCATGATATTTACAAGGGTTGTGTTTGGTACCTTGGAGCTAGGCACGACTGGAGCTTGAGGATGCTCTAGTCCTCCTGCTCTTTCGAGGAGTGTCGTGAGAGATGCCTTTGTCCTTGCTCTTGCTCGTGCCTTCATGGAGAGAAAGACATCCGGCTTGGTTGCTTCCTTGAGGCTCACGGATCTCTATACCTCCTGTTGATCTTCTTCTTCTCCGGTTGCTCAACCTCTTCACTTGAAGACGCTTCAAATGAGCTTCTTTGTAGGTCCTTGATCTTCTTAGCTAGCTTCTTGATCATCTTCCCTTGCGACTTGTTGACCTTGCGCTGAATTTCAACCACCGAAGCAAGGAAGTTCTCAGCCTTAGTTCTCGGCTCATAGTCTAGCTTGGGGAGATCAAAGCTCGGTGGCATTTCAGCATCTGAAGGAGGTGACACTGATGGTGGATGAAGGGGCTGAGGTGGTGCGGCTGTGGCTCCAAGAGGTGCAAAGCATTCCTCATTGCTTGGCAAAAACTCTATGGTCCCAACGCTGTCCAGGTTTGTCTCGTCTTGGTTGGGGAGGATGCATACTTGCTTCCCAAGGGTGGGGTTGTAGAACAAGTAGGCAAAATACCCTGGAGCTGGAGTAGGTCCCAAGGAATCAGTTTTGCGCATGTAGGTCTGATCCATGTAAGCTCTCTCCGCGCAAGGCTCAAACTCCGAGAGAGGTACTCCCGCTTGTATGAACAGCGGTGTGAGGAAGCCTCCTATGAGTGCTGAGCTCGCCATACATCTCAACGCCCACGCCTTTTACTTGACCAAAGAAGAAGCCAAGATGCATCCATAGTTGACGTCGTCTCCAAGCTCATCCTCCATCGGCTCATCACTCTCTTCAGCATCGCATAGAACTTTCTTAATCCCTTGGAAGAGGAAACACAACTCGTTCTTGGTAACGGTTGGAGCCACAGATCTCCCACTGAAGGTGTTGGCTAAGAGCTTGAGGACGTATCTCAGCACAGGGCTGCGAACCTTTTTGATCTTAGCAGTGTTGGCTTTGTAGTCATCATCGCTGATCAAGTCCCATAGAAAGTTGGCTGAATTGAACGGAGGAAACTCCACTTGCATGGCTGCAGCGTTGAGGCCATAAGCTTGGCATAGCTCGGTGATGGAGAGGTGGTAAGCTTGTCTCCTGATCTTGAATGTGAGGTCACCCTTTGATGGAGTGGGGAGGCTTGCATTCTCATAAGAGAAGTCCAAGGTGGAGAAGAAATCAAGCGCTGCCTCAGGGTAAGTAGGGCAGTCCATCCTTGACAGGCACGCAAGTCCCATGTCTTTGAGTAGCTTGTCAAAATCCCCCAGCAATCCCAGCCTCTCCAAGAGGTCCCTTCTTGCAAACTTGGTGGGTTCAAACCGGAGCCTTTCTAGCCTTTTCTTTGCGTTCTTCTCCTCCTTGCTCCATCTAACCCTCTGTTCCACCACTTGTTGAGCTTCCTCTTGAGTTGAAGATGCCAAATCTCTGCTTCTCTTTGGTGCCATAGTACCTGAAATACTAGTTCTCAAAGAGAAGAATGAGTATAGGCGGCGATTTAAAGAGAAAGATAAGGCAAGAGAGAAAAACTCTGAACATAAATCCTAGATTTTGGGGATTTTCTAAAATATACCAATAAATAGTAGAAGAAAATCTTTTGAGATAATACCAAATCGAGAAATTTTCCTAATAGTTAGATAATTTTAAAAATTCAATCCAATTCCTAGCAAGTAACATTCAACCAAATCAATCAAAGGAAGATTTCTTGAAAATTCAAACATGCAATGCAAGAAAATCTAGAATACCTTTGAAATGGAATGACTTAGAATGCTCTTTCTTTTTAAAACCAAAACTCTCGCCCCTTTCTTTTATGAAAATCAGTTTGTGCACAAGTTGAAAAGAAAGTGCAAGAGAGGTTTTTTATAAACAAAAATCTTTTGGACACATGCAACAAGTGGTTCTGAAAAAGTTTGGTCAAGGCACATCTTTCATAGTCAAAGATGCTTGCCTTGACCAAGATTCAAATTTAAAATGGGAGGGAAAGAGAAAAGAGGGGGAAAACTTGAACTAACCTCGGCATGAGATAAAGTCAAATTGGTCGATCTTGACCTCGATCTCATGTCCATGTTGGTTGTGATCGAGAGGGTTGATCGATTGGGGGCTCGATTTGATTTGAATCGAGCCTTAGATCGAGTTTGCCCCCTCGTTCCCAGATCCTACGTGATTATGGCCTTGCTCAGAAGATCGAGCTCCTTGATCGATTTTTAGGTCGTTTTGGCAAGGATCGAGTGAGCTGATCGAGTGAACTGATCGATCCAGTTCGAGGATCGAGTGAGGTCAATCGATCCACACCCCGTTTGCATTTCAAGCTAAATCCCATTCTTGCCAACCAAAGTAACCGCCCCATATGGTAACACTTCCTTAATCTCAAAAGGACCGCTCCACCTAGACTTGAGCTTTCCAGGGAACAACTTCAACCGTGAGTTGTAGAGCAGCACCAGACTTCCCTCCTTGAGCTCCTTAAGCACCAGCTTCTTGTCATGAACCGCCTTGGTCCTTTCTTTGTAGATCTTGGCACTTCTATAAGAATCCAGCCTTAGTTCATCAAGCTCATGGAGTTGCACCAGCCTTTTCTCTTGTGCCGTCTTGAGATTGAAGTTCACTTGCTTCACGGCCCAAAGAGCTCTGTGCTCTAACTCCACAGGGAGGTGACAAGACTTGTCATAAAGGAGGTTGAAATGAGTTGTACCAATGGGAGTCTTGAAAGCTGTTCTATACGCCCATAGAGCGTCACCAAGCTTGCATGCCCAATCCTTCTGAGTTACTCCCGCGGTCCTCTCTTGGATAGCCTTGATCTGCCTATTCGAAACCTCCACTTGACCAATGGTTTGAGGGTGATAGGGCGTAGCTACCTTGTGTTTAACTCCATACTTCTTCAAGAGACCCTCGAAGACCTTGTTGATGAAGTGGCTGCCCCCATCGCTGATCACCACCTTAGGGACTCCAAACCTCGGAAAGATGATCGTCTTGAAGAGCTTGACCACCACCTTTGAATCGTTAGTTGGGGAAGCTATAGCCTCTACCCACTTAGACACATAGTGTACCGCCACTAGGATATACTTGTTGCTGTATGATGATGGGAATGGACCCATAAAATTAATCCCCCAAGCGTCAAGCACATCCACCTCAAAGATTGGTACCTGCGGCATCTCATTCCTCTTTGTGATGTTCCCAGCTCTTTGACAAGTTTCACATGCTTTTACAAACTCATGAGCGTCCTTGAAGAGTGTTGGCCACCAAAACCCGGCTTGTAGAACCTTTGTAGCCGTCTTGAAAGAAGCGAAGTGCCCACCATAAGATATACCGTGGCAATGAAGAAGAATGTATTTTGCTTCTTCTCTTGAGACACACCTCCGGTATAAGCTGTCTACTCCCCTCTTGTACAGATAGGGATCATCCCAAAAGTAATGAGAGATGTCCCTCATGAACTTCTTCTTATGGTAGTAGTCCAGGTGAGTAGGCTCTTCCCCACAAGCCAAGTAGTTTACAATATCCGCATACCAAGGCAAATCTTCTTCCTTGAAGCTCAAGACTTCTTCAAACTTCTCCTCTCGCCTTGCACATACCACTGTGTTGATAATCATAAGCTGCTCTTCAGGGAGTGAGTCATCCAAAGGCAAGACTTCATTCACTCTCATCCTTGAGAGATGATCCGCTACACCATTCTCAATCCCCTTCTTGTCTTTGATCTCCATGTTAAACTCTTGTAGAAGAAGGATCCACCTTAAGAGTCTCGGCTTGGTGTCTTTCTTGGAGTATATGTACCTCAAGGCAGCATGGTCAGTATACACTATGACCTTAGAACCCACCAAGTATGACCTAAACTTCTCAAAAGCGAATACCATGGCTAGAAGCTCTTTCTCGGTGGTAGCATACTTCACTTGCGTGTCATCCAAGGTACGGCTTGCATAGTAGATCACGTGCAGCCTCTTATCCTTCCTCTAACCCAAGACAGCACCCATGGCGTAGTCACTCACGTCGCACATAATCTCGAAGGGCAGGTCCCAATCCGGATCTTGAACTATAGGTGCGGTGACCAAGGCTTCTTTGATAGTCTTAAAGGCTTGAAGACATTCTTCATCAAAGATGAACTCGGCTTCCTTGCATAATAGCCTTGTAAGAGAACGTGCTAGCTTGGAGAAATCCTTGATAAACCGCCTGTAGAAGCCAGCGTGCCCCAAGAAGCTCCTTATCCCTTTCACATTAACTGGAGGCTCCAAACTCATCATAACCTCTATCGTTGCTTTGTCAACCTCAATCCCCTGCTCAGAAATCTTGTGCCCAAGTACAATGCCTTCCTTCACCATATAGTGACACTTTTCCCAATTCAGCACCAAGTTTGTCTCCTCACATCTTTTGAGAACCCTGCAAAGATTTGACAAACAACCACCAAACGAAGCACCATACACAGAAAAATCATCCATGAAAACTTCTACCATTTCCTCTATGAGGACAGAGAAGATAGACATCATGCACCTTTGAAAGGTTGCTGGTGCATTACATAACCCAAAAGGCATCCTTCGTTATGCGAAGGTACCATAAGGGCATGTGAAAGTGGTCTTTTCTTGGACATTAGGATGAATGAGTATTTGAAAGAAACCACTATAGCCATCAAGAAAATAGTAGTATGGGTGATTAGCTAATCTCTCTAGCATTTGATCAATGAAGGGAAGAGGGAAATGATCTTTTCTAGTGGCTGAGTTAAGTTTCCTATAATCAATACACATTCTATGTCCAGTTATTGTTCTTGTAGGAATCAACTCATCTTTTTCATTTTTTATAACCGTGATACCCCCTTTCTTTGGTACCACATGGACCAGAGAGACCCATGTGCTATCACTGATAAGTATATCACGTCAGCCTCTAAAAGTTTTAAGATCTCCTTCTTAACTACTTCTTTCAAGTTCGGGTTCAAGCGCCTTTGATGTTCTATAGAAGATGTATTTTCATTCTCTAAGTGAATCCTATGAGTGCAAAGCATTGGTGAAAGGCCCTTGATGTCAGTGAGAGAGTACACAATGGCCTTCCTATACTTCCTCAACTCCTTAAGGAGTGAGTCTAACTCATCATCACTTAGGTTTTCATTCACAATGACTGTATATGTATCATTAGGTCCCAAGAAAGCGTACCTTAGCCCATTTGGGAGCTCCTTTAGTTCAACCTTTGGGGCTAGCAGCTCGCTCCAGTCGTCCCCTTGACTTGTGTTGAGGTTGCTGTCCTCCTTAGCCTCTTTTGAACCCGAGTCATGAGCTTTCAGGCTGCCTTCTTGAATCGTTCCCACTGCTGAGATCGAGCCAGTCAGTCGATCTTTCTCTCGATTTAGGCTGGATCGATTGCACTCTCTCGATTCACTTGCTCGATTTGATATGGATCGAGCAGGAGATCGATTTACTGAGTCGTCCTCTGAACTGATCGAGCTGTCTTGGTCGATCTTCTCATCGATTTCTTTCGATCGAGTGATCTCGTCGATTTTCAAGTCGATCTCTAGGCAATGGCCTTCATCTTCTTTCACAACCTTGCGAGAATCAAGGATGTGTACATACTCCTGGGTCTGTTCACTCAGGAAACCATACTCTCCACACTCCTTTGTCAAAGCCAGCTGTAGATGATCCCCATGTGCCTATTCCTCAAGCAACTCATCAGCCAATTCATCCAAAGTTTCTATGTAGAACACTTGCCAATCAATCGTTGGCTTCTTCAGAACTTCATTGATGTCAAAGTTTAGCTTGATGTCTTTTCCAAGGTGCAGAGAGATCTTCCCATTCTTCACGTCTATGATGGCTCCTGCAGTTGCTAGAAAGGGTCTACCAAGGATTAGAGGGTCCTTTGGTTCCTCATCCATTTCTAGTACTACAAAATCTGTTGGCACATTCACATCACTGATCCTCACGTGTAAGTCTTCAAGTAAGCCTACAGGGAGCCTTATACTTCTATCAGCCAGAATGAGAGAGATTCTACACTCCTTAAACTTGGTAAAGCCTAGCTTTTTGGCAATGGAGTGAGGCATAAGATTAATGCTTGCA
Source organism: Thlaspi arvense (assembly GCA_911865555.2). Taxonomy (NCBI): domain Eukaryota; kingdom Viridiplantae; phylum Streptophyta; class Magnoliopsida; order Brassicales; family Brassicaceae; genus Thlaspi; species Thlaspi arvense. Next base: position 26,185,785 of record OU466858.1, on the reverse strand, counting down.
CCAAGATCACATAAGCAGCTTTCAAACTTCAAAGGGCCTAGTGCACAAGGGATAGTGAATGACCCCGAATCTCCTAGCTTCTTTGGTGCTATCTCCTTGTGGATGATTGCACTGAATTCTTGACTCAACACCAAGACCTCGTCACTCTCTTTCTCCTTCTTAGCAAGCGTATCCTTCAAAAACTTAGCATACATTGGCATCATTGCTAGACAATCAACCAAATGCAGCTTAATCTCAACGTTCTTATGTGCTTCTCAAACAAGGCCTTATGCTTCTCAATCAGCTGCTTCTTGAAACGTCCAGGGAAGGGAAGCTTTGGTACGTAGGGTGGAGGTACAAAAGCTTCTTTCTCCTTGCTAACCTCTTTCACTTTTTTCTCCAAAACCGCTTCTTTGCCCTTCCTTGGCCTTGCAATGTAGACATTGTCAAACGTGATCTCTTGATCATTTGAGAGATTACTCCCCCCCTATTGAACCACAATGTCCTCGTTATTTTCAGGTATTGACCGTGGTCGTAGTTCTTTCCCACTTCTAAAGGTAATAGCATTGGCGTACTCCTTAGGGTTTTGCTCACACTTCCTGGGTAAGCTACCTTGACCGCCTGAACTAGCTTTTCCTTTCTCTAGCTGGCGTATCTTGTTGTTGAGGTTAGAGAGGTTAGAGAGGTTAGAGAGGTTGAGGTTAGTGATCTGTGTAGATACCTCAGTAAGAGAGGAGTCCAGCCTATTGTTCATATCAACAAACTTCTGATTTGTAGTTGCTTGTCCTTGAAGTAACTGTTGAAACATGGCTTGAACCGGATCTTGAGGTGGTGGTTGAACTTGTTGCTGCTGAGGCACGAAACCAGGAGGAAACACAGGAGAGTAAGCTACCTTGACCGCTTGAACTGGCTTTTCCTTTCTCTAGCTGGCGAATCTTGTTGTTCAAGTTGGTGATTTGTGTAGATACCTCAGTAAGAGAAGAGTCCAGCCTATTGTTCATATCAACAAATTTCTGATTTGTAGTTGCTTGTCCCTGAAGTAATTGTTGGAACATAGCTTGTACCGGATCTTGAGGTGGAGGTTAAACTTGTTGCTGCTGAGGCACGAAACCAGGAGGGTAGCCTTTGTTCCCTTGCTGTTGCTGACCTTGGAAGTTCCCTTGTCTTTACCCTTGGTACCCACTGTTTTTTGTAAACCCTCCTTTGTTATAAGGAACAAAAAGTTTGCCTTGTTGTGGAGGGTACACTTGATCTTTAGGGTTCTCCACATTGGTACTTCGGTAAGAGAGGTTGTTATTGCCTTGATACCTTTGAGCATAGTTCTGTGGCTTAGTATAGTTCTGGCCTCTAACCCAATTCGCTTCTTCTTGGCTCAGCTCTAACTCATCTAGAACATCTTCAGCTTCTCCCACAAAGTGTACATGCTTTTGATTTGCAAGTACTAACTTGTCAATCTTTTCATGGAGAGATTTCAGCTCCTTCTTGTTTGCCTCAAGGTCAGATCCCCTTGGTTCTCTATCATAATCTTCAGCATAGTTCCCATCACTCAAAGCAAGATTCTCAATGAGCTCCATTCCCTCTTCTACATTTTGGCCAAAAAAGTTGCCTTTACTCGCCATGTCAAGAAGCATGCGAATCTTGGGAAGGGCTCCTCTATAGATGGTGCTCAAGAGTGTCTCCTCACTGAAGCCGTGATGAGAACATGCAATGGTGTAGTCCTTGAACCGCTCCATTGCTTCACCAAAGGTCTCATTATTCCTTTGTGTAAAACCGCTGATCTCACTCCTTAGCCGAGCTGTTTTTGTGCTGGAGAAGAACTTAGACAGAAATGCCTTCTTGCAATCAGCCCATGATGTTATAGTCCCCTGAGGTAAGGTCTTCTCCCAATGCCTTGCTTTATCCCCTAGTGAAAAAGGGAAAACCCTAAGCTACAAGCTATCCTCCGAGATGCCATTGATCTTGATCATTCCACACACTTGCTCAAAGTTGTCTAGATGCTCCAAATGATCCTCCATTGCAAGCCCATGGAACATGTTGTTCTGCACCATTGAGACAAAGCCTGGCTTGATCTCGAAGTTGTTGTTTTGCACCAGTGGTGGAGTGATGCCAAAACGGTTGTGATGAGTGTTTGGTGCATCACCAACACCGATGATCCTCGGTTGCCTTGGGGCGTGGTTGGGGTTTACATTGCCCCTTCCAGCAGTAGCACGGTGAGGTGGAGCCTAAGCTTGGTCTTGCTCAGCCATGACCTCAAAGTCAAGAATATCCGGTTGCAATATCTCCTCAAAGTCTTGTGCTTGTTCTACTGTTCTTCTTAGCCGTGCACTTCCAAGTTGATGAATGTCGTCTAGAGGTGGTAGTAGGTTGTTGTCACCACTAGACCTCAGATTCATGTACCTGAGAAGACAAGTATGAAGGTAGATAGATTAGTAACCAAAGTAAAAATAAAAACTTAGTCTCTACTCAGCTCCAAATCATAATACTTTCAACTCAAACCCAAGTTGGCAACGGTGCCATTTGATAAACAGTTATTTTTGGGACTGTTTTGATCAAACCCAAACCAAGATAATGATGTAGTATAATGGTGAGGGGTATCAATCCAGCTCAGGTTGATGAAAGTTACTTGGAATGCAAGAGCTAAGCAAATCTAAGTGAAATCGGGTAAATGGAGGAGAAAATCGATGAAAACTAAATGCAAGTACTAAATAACTAAGAAAACTATTTTAAAATTCCCTCCGAAGGGTTAAACAACTACTAGATGAACTCTAAGAAATTAAAATGCAAGACTACTAATTTATAAAAATAGAACTCTAAAGGCAGATAAAAAGAGTATTTCTAACAACCTAGAACAATGACTTTTAAGACTAAAGAAGCAAACTTTAAAACTAAGGAATGATGACTTTAAGTTTTTAAATGCTAAAAGAGGATTCAAGGTGAAATCGGGTAAATGGAGGAGAAAATCGAATGAAAACTAAATGCAAGTACTAAATAACTAAGAAAACTATTTTAAAATTCCCTCCGAAGGGTTAAATAACTACTAGATGAACTCTAAGAAATTAAAATGCAAGACTACTAATTTATAAAAATAGAACTCTAAAGGCAGATAAACAGAGTATTTCTAACAACCTAGAACAATGACTTTTAAGACTAAAGAAGCAAACTTTAAAACTAAGGAATGATGACTTTAAGTTTTTAAATGCTAAAAGAGGATTCAAGGTTCAGGGTCATGTTAAGAAGGTTCAAGGTCCAAGCTTGGGTTTTGAAAACATTAGATCTACACATTTTGTGCTATCTCTAAGCCTTGAGAAGCTAAACGAGGTTTATCCATGGCGTGTGGTATAAATCCTTACCTCAACCCTTCCTCCTAACCCATGGCGTGTGGTGGAAAGATGGGTCAAAGAACATTAAGAATAGATCTCAAATAATGGCCAAACTAGCTCCCTAAGAATCCATGGCGTTTGGGAAAGGATGAGCTAGTCTCTTGGATTTGGTTTTAAGAGATTCCTGAATCCTGTCAAGGTAAGGATATCCTTGAGATCAAAGAGATCTTTCCCAAGACTCTCTAACCATTAAGATCCCAAATCCAAGAAGAAAATAGATCAAGAACAAGAAAAGTCCCAAGCTTAAACCCTTTAAACCCTTCTTAATCGCCTCAACCTTAAACACAAGGAAAACTACTCGCTACACATTGTTAAAACACACGAAAATGCAAAGGATGAAAAGCTAAACATGATTAACTAGTAAGCAAGAAGATTAATGGAAAAACACTTAAGATTAAGCAAGTCTAAGGTTCTAAAATATGAAAAGCTTGAAAGGTAAAAACAATGGCAATTTTCTCGTCTCAAAGGTAAAGCTCAAAGTGTGGCGAGACAAGATGAATGGTTCACAAAATATCGCCCAAAATAGCCAAACAAAGAAAATGGTCCCCCCCCCCACTAAAATCCAAAAGTGAGCTGGCCGGATAAGGTGTAGAGATCGAGCTGAGTCGTCGATCTGATCACTCGATCTCCCGGCTGGAACATCTGCTTTTGCTCGATCCTTGGGTCGATTCGGTCGGATGGATCGAGTACTTCAATCGATCTGCTTGTCGATCCTCGGATGATCGAGCCGTGAACTCGATCTGGTCCTCATTCTGCATAGCTTAGTTCACATCCGTACTCACGATCGATCACCTTGGTCGATCTTGACCTTGATCCCTTCCTTGAAACGACCTGGGCTTAGTCGATCTTCTGGTCGATCTCATCTAGATCGACCTACCTAGCTCGATCTTTCTGTCGATCTCGGTCCCTTTGCTGAATGGCTGAGTTCTCCCAAGTGTCCACAAGCTTCCCTTTCGATCCTTAGCACGTCCACGCAACCTCCATAGCTCCAGAGCTTCCAAAACAGCCTGAATATGATGCAAGAATGCAAGAAATATGCAAATGCTAATGCAAAGTGCACTTAGGACCTAAAATGAGACAAATGGTGCAAACCTAGGCTATTATGTAAGATGAATGCATGAAAACTACTCTAAATGCATGCTAAATATGCGAAATATATGAGTATATCAGATCCCTCGCCCAAAAATAGGGTAAAAACATTTATACCCAAGAAGGAAATGGTCCCCTCACTAAACTCCAAAATGTGAGCTGTCCGGATAAAGTTCAGAGATCGACCTGAGCAGTCGATCTCTTACTCGTTCTTCCACACAGAACTTCTTTTTTTTTTCTCGATTTTCGGGTCGATTCAGTCGGGTGGATCGAGTGCTTCTATCGATCTTCTGGTTGATCCTCGGACGATCGAGTCATGACCTCGATCTTCTTCTCGTTCTTCCCGGGCTTAGTTTCTGTGTCCGTACTCACGTTCGATCACCTTGGTCGATCTTGACATCGATCTTCTTCCTTGAAACGACCCGAGTGTCTCGATCTCCTGGTCGACCTCGTCTAAATCGACCTGCTTAGCTCTATCTTCGTCTCGATCTCGGTTCCTATACTGCCCGGCTGAGTTCTTCCAAGTATCCATAGGCTCCCTTTTGATCTTTAGCACGTCCACGCACCCTCCATAGTGATACACAGGTTTTTGAGGCTCTTGAATGTTTCAATCACCCTTACACTTGTACTAGTCAGTTGTAGTGTAGTATGGGTTTTATGTCAATCCAATGGGAGGAGTTGAAAACAGAAGAGTTGAGAGTAAAATCTCTAAGTCAAGCAAGCAGAGAATTGGTTTTGTTGCCTAAGCAACAGTTCTAGCAACCTAAGTGAAACAAGCAACAAAAGAAGTGAAAACAAAAGCAATCTAAGCAGTTATAAGCAAGAACAACAGAGTAAAATAGAGCAAAACAGAGCAAATCCGAGATTCAAATAAGAGAAAGACAAGTCTCTAAATGTGGTTATTGACTTTGGGGAATTTCAGGCATTAACTAAGGCTGTTTCAAACTACATTGATCAAGCAAGCAAACAAACAATGGTGATCCAATCTCTTGGCAAATAACCCTTTGCTAAACATTCTAACAAGAACTAACTCTCATTAGTGCTAAAACATCAAGCAAGCATGATTAAACAACTCTATTCAAGTTAAAATGCTCCTCAAACAGTCAATCTCTTGAGCCAAGACCATCAAATCCTCTATTAAACATGATCAGCATTTCATCAAACACTTGGTGGGCATAAGAGAAAGCTAACAACTTAGACAAGTTTGATCAAGACTAATCTAGCATGAATAACAGATTAATAGAGAGGAACCCATAGAATGAAGAACATAACAAGCCTTAATCAAGCCTTAGATTCCCCTAATCTACCACATCTAGAAACCCTAAGATAACTACTCACTCATAATCATGTTTAACACCAAATCACAAAGGAAAAGGATGCTAATCATGATTAAAAGAAATATTAAAAAAAGATTAAAGCAAATACTTGATTATATTAAACAAAGCAAAAAAATTGTCTTACAAACTTAAAAGAAAAGCTCAAGAACAGTATTTTGACATGACTTGTCGAAAATCTGGAAAAGAGGCTATTTATAGCCTAGAAAGAAAAACCCTAGAGTAATGGCAAAGTTGTAATTAAAAACCGGTTCGGGCTGGGTCCGTATCGGTCAGTCGTGTCGATCTCCAGTGACCGAAATGGGTCCCTATCGGTCTTCAGTGATCGACACAAATGACCGAAATTAATCCGATGTGTTTGTGTCGATCACACTTGACCGATATTGGTGACCGAAATGCTCTGTATCGGTCACTCTTGACCGAAACTCTCCGTGCTGACCGAAAACTTCTGCAGAGATCTTCTGCTGCGATCCTTCTTGCTCCCTTTTGCCTAGCTAGCATCTTGCATCATTCCCAAAACTCTTGCAAGCTCCTTTAAGCTCCAAAAGCACCTAAAAATATCCAAAATGCAAAAAAAATGCAAACTATACTCTAAATGCAACCTAAGTCTAAAAGGAGAAGATAATGGGACAAAAGCAAAGGGAAAACATACAAAAAAGGATTAAAATATGTACTAAATGCAGCCCTAAATGGTGTAAATACAAGGGATATCAACACCCCCACATTTGCCTTTTAATTGTCCTCAAGCAATCAAGAACAAATGGGAAAGTGAGGTTTGAAAGTGGGCATTCAGATTCCAAAAGTGCAAAGGTAAATATATGGTTTTAATGCTTAAGTTCCTAGTTGTAAGATGCAAACATAATCAGCTGTACTTTAAAGAACCTAGCCATGCTCATCATGTTTCAAAATGATCTCAAATCTCAACTTAGGCAAATGCTCAAATCAATCAACTCTTTAACATTTAATTAAATTCAGAACATGAATCATGCTTATGCAAATCAAGTGAAGACATTTGGTTGAAAAGGGTAAGGTTATGAGATAAGAATGATCTCATTTAAGCACAAGGGTTCAAAAACATAAAGGATCACTCAATGAAATGACTTCATCTTAGGCAAAATGCTAAAGGTGAAAGCACACTTATGCATGCAGTTCAAAGCTCTCTTCTACCCTTACTTCCCAAAGATGAGTCCTAAGCATTTCTAAACCCAAGAGTGAACCCTCTAAGTCTACCCTTTCCTAGATTCTACCCTTTACCCATCTTCATGGCTGGGGAAACTTCTTCTTTTGCTTGTGTGGTTGCCTCTTTTTAGTTGGGACTTGCTTTTCTTTGTTGTGTTGGCACCTTCATCACCTTTGGTGGATTGCTTCTTGGTCAGTTTTTTCTTCTTTTGGACCCTTTTAAGCATTGTTGTTGGCGCCAATCCTTCTTTTTAAACTTAGAGCTTTTATTCCCTTTACTTAACCACAATACTAGACTGTTTCCCCTCTTTCTACCATTTCAGATCTTTTCCCTTTCTTTCAAAACATAAAAACATTAAGTTCAAACCACCTAACTCTACCCTTTTAAACCCCAAAACTCCTATCCTAGAATCAAGCTCAAAATGCAAGCTGATATCTACATGAGAGCTAATCATTGCCAGCCTTATTCCTAACACTTTTTGCCAAGACAAAATCGAAAATGCAATGCAAAGGCCTCACAGCTCTCACAATAGTGTTTAGGCTCAAAAGGAGGTTTTGGTTAAGGGTGAGGATGTAACTGTCCCATAATTATGAGGATCATCTATTTGGATCAACAAGAGTGGTAGAAAGGAGAAAGATGATCCAAATATGTATATGGTAGCCATGAATTCACTTTTCAATGCATAAGACATGATAATTAAAAGTCCAAATTAAAGTTCAAGTTGATAGAGTTGATTTTCAGAGAACAAATGCTTTCAGAATGAGATGAGAATACCAAATCTAGCAATCTAAGCATGGTTCAGCCTTAACTTCTCGCAATCAAATGATGCATCAAACAACTAAGCACTTAAAAACTGAAATCATCTCTAAACACTAAGCACTTTACAAGGAAAACTCATCATAATGCCCTATGCAAATGCAATGCAACCTACATGTCAACACTAGACTCAATCCTAGAAGAATGAAATGCAACTACATGCTCTCTTTTTGGTTTGCAAAAATGCAAAAAATTTCAAATTTTTTCGATTTTTTTGTGTTTTTCTATGCCTTACATGTATGCATGATTTGCATGAGACTCAAAGTGAAAAGAAAAAGAAAAACTAAGAAAACAGAAAACAAAGTCAAACCCCAAATCTCTCCCCCACACTTAAATTACACAGTCCCTTGTGTAATGAAAGCAATGGAAGAGAGAAGCAACAAAATATATTACAAAAATAAAAAGATGCAATGGCATAGAACAATGGAAGGGATGTGGTACTTGGATCAATGGTAGGAGTTGTGGGATGATCCTGAGGTTTGTGGAGACTTGCTAGCTCTCCTCTTCCTTCTCTCATAGACTTTAGTGGAATGCTCTGCTTCTGGAGTTGGTTGAACCCAGATTGACCATAGCTGTTCAGCTTGTGAAGAAGTCCCTTGTGTGCTCCATTGCCATGTATCCTGAGCTTCAGAGGGGTTGGGGATTGGCGCCTCCCAAGCTGATGGAACATGGGCTCTTGGCTCATAAGATGAAGCCCTTGGTTGTGCCCATGTACCCTATTGGTCACTTGGTTGAGCATGGAATGAGTGTCTTCCATGGGGGTTCCATACAGCTTCCTCCTCTTCAGTTGGCTCAGATGGGTTAAGTTGCTCTTCATGCTGAGAGTTGAGCTCTTGGGTGTGGCTGTGGTGGGAAGTTTTTGCTGATGTAGCCTTGTTCTTCCTGAATTTCCCCTTCACCATCTTCATAAGCCCTTTGATGGCTTTGTCCTGCCACTTGCATCACTTCTGTAGTGTGTTAATGTGCTCATGAGCTGCTCTCAAAGAGCTTCCTTGGTTGGGAGCTTCATAGGGCTGGAAGTGGAACTGCCTTGAGCTGTAGTTGAACACTTCTTCTTCTTCAAGCTCATCTTCTTCATGGGTTCTTCCTTGGCCTTCAGCGCCAGCAGTAGCATTCCATTGTTGTTCTTCTTCTTCTTCTCTGATCTCTTCAGTGTGCTCCTCTTCTTCATCATTGTCTTCTTCTTCTTCTACTGTAGGAATAGGGCCGCCTGTGTAGAGCTCCTCAGTGCTTGGGTTGAAGCTGATGTTTCCTTTTCTGAAGAAGGATGTAAGCTTTGGATTGGGGAGGACGACTTTTGCTGGTGTGTCAAAGCCTGTGATGAAGTTGTACACATGCTTTCGACCAATGGTTCTTTCAAGGTAGTGGCTTCTCTTGAGGTAATCAGTGTCAATCCATAGTGGCTCAAGTGCATCACTTTCATGTTTGTCAAGGTCTACTCCACTAGCTTGTAGAACTGCTGTCACAACTCCCCCAACATGCACTTGAGGGCTCTTCTCCTTCTTTGTCTTACTCAAAACCCAGCTCTGGTAGGATAGGAGCTGCTCCATCAACATAGCCACATAGCAGGGGTTGCTTCTCGGTGCTCTGAGAGGTTCCCCATACTCATCGCTTCCCAACACCTCATACAGTCCTTGGTATATCAGATCTGTCTCCCTTCCTGTGAGATATGTTGTCTCCTTCCTTGCAAAGAGTGTGTTCGCAAGTGCTTTGTGGACATATCTCACGGCTGGATGCCTTAGGTGCTGGTTCCTTGATCTTCCAGGAGTGTATTGCCCAACCCCAATGATACCCCACAGCCTGGTGTGCTGCCTACTTGGGATTTCGAACCTGCTCAGCTTGGTGGGGTGGGACTTCAGCTCTAGATCCTTGGCGATCTCTGTAAATGTTGAGGAGAACTCTTCCTTGCCAATCCGAAAAGAGATCCATCCATCGCCATTAGGGAGCTCACTGTCTTCATACCAGACCACCTTGAGTGTGGAGAGGAATTGGTAAGTGAGCTGTTGGTAAGATGGGAGTGGCATCTCCATGAAAGCTCCAAGACCCATGGGCTCAAACGTGGCTTTGCAGTTAACATAGAGTCCAAGCGCCTTCATTGTGGAAGTGCATGGATATCTTGTTGGCTTGAAAGTGCACTGGTTGAAAGCCTTCATGAGTTCTCTAGCAGCACTGCTCTTGTTTTGTTGATCTTCTTCCTCATTTACAACCGGTCTCTTTCCAGCGGCTTTGGAGGATTGCTCATCAGCCTTGCCCTTTCCTTTATCTTTCTGTGTTCTTGGTTGGGTTGGTGCTTCCTGAGGTGCTTTTCCATTTTTCCCAGCAGCTATTTTTGTTCTTCCCATGGTACCTTCAAAAGCAAAGCTTGAAAACAAGGTAAGTGAAAGAATAAAAGCTGAAGAACCAAATAGCTGAAAGCTTTTAAATGACAAACTCTTTAATGCTAATGAAAAGTCTAACAAGTCCTAACAACAAGCGAAAACTTATTAAAAGCAAGAAGGGATCAAAAGCTAGCAACTAAATAAGCTAGAATGCACAAAAGATAAATAGTCATGCATGACATTCTAGCAAAAATGATTCTTAGACAAAAGAGATGATGACTTTGCAAAAGGATGAAGATGAGCAAGCAATGAGATAAACAGATATTAATCAGAACTTCAACATCTAGCTTGACATCTCAAAATAAATCCATATTGCAAAATCATAGCACAACAATCAAAACTAAACACCACTTGCTCTTAAAACTTCATAAAAGCGATTTTTATCATAAGTTAAGAGTAAGAGCAAGGAGAGATAGTTTAGGAAGCAAACCTTTAGTGGACTTCTGAACACTTAAAGAAAGCAATAAAAGAGAAGAAGAAATAGTGATTTCGAGCTTTAAGTGAGAAGAAGAGTGAGTTTAAGTGTGAAGAGAAGTGAAGAGAGTTGTTGCTTATATAGAGAGAAAGGAGAGGAAACCAAAGGAATCAATGGTTGGTGAGAGAACATAAGGAATCAAAAGTGTGGGGGACAAAAACAAAAGTGTTCAGAAGCTAGGAAAGAGGTCAGAAGGAATCCCATTTAAAAATTCAAACTACTTTGGCTCCAAACCAAAGTAGGTAAAATTTTTTGAAAGTTGAGACACTTACCTCAGATGGAGTTTCGGTCACTCATGACCGATATTACTGACCGAAATTTCATTTTCGGTCATGAGTGATCGATACTAGAGACTAACGTGCTTCCTGGGATTAGTATCGGTCATCAGTGATCGACACACTTGACCGAAAAATAACACTGTGTGTTTATGTCGGTCATGAGTGATCGATATTGGTGACCGAAATGTTTCCAAGAGTCTTATCGATCACCAATGATCAACACACTGGACCGAAATTAGAACAATGTGTTTATGTTGATCATGCATGATCGATACTGATGACCGAAAGTGACCGATATGTTGACTGGTATAAACTGGCTCCACTGATATCGGTCAATCATGATCGCTACGAATGACCGAAAATCTGTGTATCGGTCTGTCATGACCGATACAAATGACCGATATCAGCCAGAATACACCTGTTCTTTGTCCCCATCATACTTTCTCAAGTCCCAGTTCGAAATCCTGTTTCTATACACTAAAGCAAAGCATAAAAGATAAACTAGAAAGCATAATATATACAAAAGGATACCATGGGACTACCTCCCAAGTGTGCTTGTTTAAAGTCACTAAGCTTGACTTTGATTACCTCTTTAGTTGAGGTGAGTAGAGGTGGATGGAGCTGGTGCTCCTACCTCTTTCTTCCTCCAGACCCATGTTCCCTTTGATAGTTGCCTGTGTTTCTCTTGAGCTGACATCCTATGCCTTTTGTTCTTGACATGTGGTATGGCTGAAGTTGTCACCTCCTTGGTTGTTGAGTTGTCAATATCCTTCAAACCTTCTTCAAGCTTCAACATGGTGGTCTGACTCTTGTTTGGTTCAGTAAGGAAAGCATCACTTAACAACATGCTCATAGTGGGGTTCATAGCATCCTCCAAACTATCTGGGAGCTTCCAGTAGTAATCCTCTTGCTCAGCTGCTCCACATAAAGCTATGGAAGGAGAGGCAATCTTGTAGACCTTGAACTCATCAACATTCTTCTAAATGACAGAACCTCTCTTGAAGTCCAGCTGAGTTCCTGCTGTTGCCAACAATGGAGTACCTAGAAGAAGTGGCACCTCCCTGGAATATGTTTTTTCCATGACCACAAAGTCTGTTGGAACTAGGCATTCTCCAATCTTCACAGGATAGTCCTTCACCATGCCTAAAGCTTTAGTGGTAGTGTTGTCCACAAAGGTGATGGAGGTCCTGGACGGCACCAGCTTCTTGATCCCCAGAGTTTGGCTAAGATGGAGGGACATAACATTGACAGTTGATCCTGAGTCACATAGGGCTTTGACATTGTCAAGCATCTCCAGCTCACAAGTGATGAGGAACTTCCCTGGGTTTGGGAGTTTTGGCAATGACTTCATCATCTTGCTTCTTTTCATGTCAGCCCCCACATTCTCAAGGATTGGTTCCACCACTTCCAGCTTGTCAAAAACTTCTTTCAGGAACCTGATTTGATGTTTCACCTCCATCAGAGTGGTGCCATGTGGGAGTTGTATTCCAGCATCTTCTATGTCTTGTTTGAACTTTGTGTACATCTCCACTCAAGCTTTGGTTAAGTGCATTGTGGGGTAGGAGAATGGTGATTTACAGACTGGAGTTGAGAGTTCTTTACCCTTTGCAATAGTGCTTGAAGAATTACCCACTTGATTATGGTAAAGTTCCTTAGATTCCTGAGGAGTGTTGTGACACAAAACCATCAAGGCATGGTGTGTCTCTAGTTCCTCTTCTTCAGCATCAGGTTGTTCTGGTGTGGGGGTCTCTTCTGTAGCGGTTGGGGTTTCCTCAGCCCCCTCTTTCTGAGCAGCTTCCAGTGCTGCTCGTTCCTGTTCTTCTTCTCTGTTCAAGTGTTCATCAAAGCCACGGAGGAATATCCCTACAACTTCCTGAGCTTCTTCATCACTGATGTTTCTTCTTCTGGATTCTCCTCCATACTCAACCCTCATCCTGTCTATGTGCATCAGCATTTCTTCGATCATGATGCCTAGCTCTTCCAATGAAGCATCTTCATCAGTGAATTCCTCTTCTGCTTCCTCTGCCTCTTCAGTAAGTAAGTGGCAGTATTCCTGAGGTTTGTGTGAAGCTTGTTGAGGAAGAGTGTACTGAAGTCTTGGTGTGTGTGCCTCATCTTGGCTGTTCTCTAAGAGATGTATCCTTGAGTCTAGATCCTCAAATTTGGCATGAAGGTCATCATGAACATAAGCAATCTTGTTGGTCAGCTCAGAAAATCTCTTGTTCATCTCCATGTTTCCAATGGTTTGGAGGTTGATGTTGCCATGATCATGCTCCTAATGTCATCTGATCCAGATGGAGGAATGTAGGGTTGGTCTTGAGTGTGTGAAGGAGTGTAGCTCTCTTTAAAGTAGTGCAGAGGTGAAGGCTCTTGGCAGAAGTTGCTGTAGGTAGTGTCTTCAAAGTGCACCATCTTGAAGTGTTGTTGCAACTCACCTGAAATGAAAACACTTGAAAACAGAGTTAGTAACTAAAGAGAAGTAAAAACTTGATGTTAAAGATTCTACAAACTCTAATGATTCAAACTGATTCCCAAATGGCAACGGCGCCAGATTGATACACAGGTTTTTGAGGCTCTTGAATGTTTCAATCACCCTTACACTTGTACTAGTAAGTTGTAGTGTAGTATGAGTTTTATGTCAATCCAATGGGAGGAGTTGAAAACAGAAGAGTTGAGAGTAAAATCTCTAAGTCAAGCAAGCAGAGAATTGGTTTTGTTACCTAAGCAACAGTTCTAGCAACCTAAGTGAAACAAGCAACAAAAGAAGTGAAAACAAAAGCAATCTAAACAGTTATAAGCAAGAACAACAGAGTAAAATAGAGCAAAACAGAGCAAATCCGAGATTCAAATAAGAGAAAGACAAGTCTCTAAATGTGGTTATTGACTTTGGAGAATTTCAGGCATTAACTAAGGCTGTTTCAAACTACATTGATCAAGCAAGCAAACAAACAATGGTGATCCAATCTCTTGGCAAATAACCCTTTGCTAAACATTCTAACAAGAACTAACTCTCATTAGTGCTAAAACATCAAGCAAGCATGATTAAACAACTCTATTCAAGTTAAAATGCTCCTCAAACAGTCAATCTCTTGAGCCAAGGCCAGCAAATCCTCTATTAAACAAGATCAGCATTTCATCAAACACTTGGTGGGCATAAGAGAAAGCTAACAACTTAGACAAGTTTGATCAAGACTAATCTAGCATGAATAACAGATTAATAGAGAGGAACCCATAGAATGAAGAACATAACAAGCCTTAATCAAGCCTTAGATTCCCCTAATCTACTACATATAGAAACCCTAAGATAATTACTCACTCATAATCATGTTTAACACCAAATCACAAAGGGAAAGGATGCTAATAAGGATTAAAGGAAAGATTAAAGAAAGATTAAAGCAAATACTTGATTATATTAAACAGAGCAATGAAATTGTCTTACAAACTTAAAAGAAAAGCTCAAGAACAGTATTTTGACATGACTTGTCGAAAATCTAGAAAAAAGGCTATTTATAGCCTAGAAAGAAAAACCCTAGAGTAATGGCAAAGTTGTAATTAAAAACAGGTTTGGACTGGGTCAGTATCGGTCAGTCGTGTCGATCTCCAGTGACCGAAATGGGTCCCTATCGGTCTTCAGTGATCGACACAAATGATCGAAATTAATCCGATGTGTTTGTGTCGATCACACTTGACCGATACTGGTGACAGAAATGCTCCGTATCGGTCACTCTTGACCGAAACTCTCCGTGCTTTGACCGAAAACTTCTGCAGAGATCTTCTGCTGCGATCCTTCTTGCTCCCTTTTGCCCAGCTAGCATCTTGCATCATTCCCAAAACTTCTCCAAGCTCCTTTTAGCTCCAAAAGCACCTAAAAACATCCAAAATGCAAAGAAAATGCAAACTATACTCTAAATGCAACCTAAGTCTAAAAGGAGAAGAAAATGGGACAAAAGCAAAGGGAAAACATGCAAAAGAGGATCAAAATATGTATTAAATGCAGCCTTAAATTGTGTAAATACAAGGGATATCACATAGCTCCAGTGTATCCAAAACAACCTGAATATGATGCAAGAATGCAAGAAACATGCAAAATACTAATGCAAAGTGTTATAGGACCTAAAATGAGATAAATGGTGCAAACTAGCCTATTATGAAAGATGTATGCATGAAAACTACTCTAAACGTATGCTAAATATGCGAAATATATGAGTATATCAACTCCCCTAAACTTGCATTTTGCCTTCCCTCAAGCAAACAAAATTCAAGCTAGGAAGAGAGGTTTAAAAGTGGGAGCTCAAATTTCCAAAAGTGTTTAAGCAAATGAATCAATTCAATGGTCTTAGTTCTCAATTCTAAAATGCAGTACACAAACTTCTTCTCCAAAGAACTTAGCCATATTCATCACATATTGAATCTCAAATTATGACTCGCCTATTCCAAACAATCCAAGAATCCTAACCTTTAACATTGATTTAAGTTTAAACCGTGAATCACACTTATGCATTTAAAACCGAATAGATTTGGCTAGGGACAAGGTTATGAGATAAAAATGATCTCATTCATGTGGGTGTTTCAAGCAATGGTTTATCTCAAAAAGGGTTGAACTTATGCATAATGCTAAAAAGGCAATGTATGCATATATGACTAGACTCTCATCTACCCAAATATACTAACAATGATCCTAATCCCTCTCTCATTTTTTTTCTTTTTTTTCAAGCTCACTCATCCTCTAGAGACTACCCAAATAAGGCAAGACGCCAAGCATAACCCACATAAACACCATCTTCAACTTTTCTTATAGCTAGTGGTGTGGTCACATAAATACTTTTAGCTCTTTTCTTTTCTTTTGATAGCTCTCTTCTCATAATTAATTTTTTTTTTCTTTAAGCACTTGGCCTTTGGCTCTTTTCTTATAATTTTTTTTTCTTTTTGAGAGCTATCTTCTTTTCTTTTCAACTAGAGCTTTTACAATTCAAAACCACCCACTTAAAACTATGTATCCCTTTTTTATTTAAACCCCAAACACCAATTCTTTTCAAACCCAAAACAAGTAAGCAAAATCAACAACACCTGTGAATTCCCACCCCAAACTTAAGCCTAAAACTAGCTTCAATATGCAAAGCTAGCATCTATATGAGAGCCTAATCATGTTGCCCTAAACCTAACACTTTATGCTAAGTTCAACCAAAAATTTAAGGCCTCACAATATCACACACGAAATTTGGCTTGAAATGAGGGTAAGGGTTAAGGTGAGGAGTTCTATTTAGGCTTACAAAAGAGTGGTGAAAGGAATAAGAAAGCCTAAATATATGTATGTAATCCATGTATTCTTTTTCAAATGCACAAGTATGATAATTCAAAATTCATGTTAAGGTTTCAATTGATAGGAAAGGATTCAATTCAAGTTTGTTCAACTTAAGCCACGAAAATCAAGACAAATGATCCAAATATGGTTAGAACTTACTTTCAAAGTTTGTATAAAGCATCAAAGATCTACTAACTAGGGCCTTGAACCAATTCATGAGCTTAAAATACTTTACAAGTTTATATCATTGCTCCCTATGCAAATGCAAGCAACCTAAATGAAAAAAATTCTAGACTCAATCCTAAAATATTTGACAATGCAAGTGCAAGCTATATGATTTTGTTTTTGAAATTTTTGAAAATGTTTCTGATTTTTTTGTATTTTTCTATGCACTTAGATGATGCATGAAGACTCAAGGATGCAAACACAAAATAAGATCCAAATAAAAACATGTCAAAGCACACATTCTCCCCCAAACTTGAATGACAACGTCTCGGTGTCAAACAAATTCAAGAGGAGACCAAAAACACAAAGCAAAAATTAAGAATGCATGATATATACAAAGGGTTGAGTTTTGGTACCTCGGAGCTAGGCATGACTGAAGCTTGAGGTTGCTCCGGTCCTCCTGCTCTTTCTAGGAGTGTCGTGAAGTATCCCCTTGCCCTTGCTCCTGCTTGTGCCATTGTGTAGAGAAAGTCGCCCAGCTTGGTTGTCATCTTGAGGCTTACGGATCTCCACACCTCCGGTTGAGTTTCTCCTCATTGTTTCGCCCATTTGCTCAACCTCGTCACTCACAGTCGTCTCAGATGAGCTTCCTTGTAGGTCTTTGATCTTCTTTGCCAGCTTCTTGATCATCTTGCCTTGCCACTTCTTGATCATCTTGCCTTGCCACTTCTTGATCAACAACCGAGGCAAGGAACTTCTCAGCCTTTGTACGTGGCTCATAGTCTAGCTTCGGGAGATTAAAGCTCGGGGGCTGATATATCATTGTTTTTATGGTTTTTAACCATAGTATAAGTCCTTTTTATTGAGTCTTTTTGGTCTTTTTAGAGTCCTAGAATAGTTTTTGCAGGTTATAGCATGTCTGGAGCATAATTGGAGATACTGATGCTTTTTGGAGCATTGCAAGATGAAGCCACGAAGTGTGCAACTCGGAGAAGAAAGTATGCATTTGGGTGACGCTCTTCACCCATAAAGGAAGGGTAGTGGCTGGTTTCATAAAAAAAATGAGCACTATTTGCAGTTTTGGCCCAGAAGTTCCAGTATTTACAAAAAGGCCCCAGATCTTTTTTTACCTTGTATATTAGGTTTTTCAGCCATTCTTTTGGCAGATATCTTGTATCTTGTTCTTTTTGAGAGCTTTAGAGAGACATTTGTAGTAGAGCTTTTGGAGAGACAAATCAGACTCTTTCAGAGCAGATTTCGAAAACCTTTATTTCTACTTCTTATTTCTTTTATGCAATCTATTCTTTTCATGATGTTTTCTAAAATCACCATGTCTGAGTAGTTTGTTAGTTAAGTTAGGGCTTTTCAAAGGTTGAAGAAGAGTTTGTAGAATTGCTAAACTTATAGGAAATCTATTGGTTCTTCATCTGTGCTCGCATTCATATCGATTTCTTAGACACATCATCTGGATTTCGAAACCCTAGGTTGTTTGATAGATGTGAGAGCATTATTAATCACCTGAACTAGTATTAGATGAGCAAAATGCCCTAGAGCAAAGAGATTTGGCTTAGGAGTTTTGTGAACAATTGAACCTGATCATTACTGTATGTTTAGATTGTTAGGGTTTGCAAAGAGATTTGAAACTCTGTGATTTAGACATAGATAACTTCTGCAATGAGAATTGATTAGTTATATCTTTGCGATTCATGTTCAAGACGGTTTTAATTCATTCCTGATTGCATGCATTCTACACTCTCGGATTCAACCTGCGAATTGTCCTGACTTAGCGCCTTTAGCTTTCTGAACTTAAAGAACACGCATAAAACGCCCACTTGCATTTATTTTACTGTTTCGCATTACATTCATTACTTATTGCTTAGCTTAATCCGAACCTGAACTCTTTAGTGTAGTTTACATACTCCTTTGGAATTCGATAACCCCTTGTACTACAACTGCTTTGCTGTGCACTTGCAGTAGTTTTATTTGTGTAAAACCTGAGCCTATCAAGTTTCTGGTGCCGTTGCCGGGGAGTAATAGCTGCCTATCGATTTTTAGTATTAGGATTTTGTCTAAGTTTTTATTTGTTTACTAACTTTCTGCTACTTTTCTTTGTGCTGGTTTCAGGTTTATGTTTAATCGCAGTACCATAAGCAACAAAGAGAAGGAGCTTTTTCACCTTAGGCATTGACGAGCTAGCTAAGTTAGAGAGGACCATCAGGAAAGCTAAGAAACAGTCTACAATGGTTGCTCCACTTGTCTTGGTTGCAAACGCAGAAGGTCACTTGGTTGACAGAGATGGAAACAGGAGAAATGAAGAAGGGCAGTTATAGGGCTCAGGTTTTACCCAAATACAACTACTGCAAGTGTACAGCAAAGCAGTTGTAGTACAAGGGGTTCGAAATCCCAAGAGAGTAATGCAGACTACGCTATCGAATGTAGGTTCGGTTTAAGCTAAGCAAGATATGATGTATGTAATGCGAATGAATGAATAAAAGTAAGCAAACAATTTTGTAAGATGATCTAAGTTTCAGAAGACTAAAAGCGCTAAGTCAGGACAGTTCGCAGGTTGAATCCAAGAATGTAGAATGCAGGAAATCAGGAATGATTAAGAACCGTTTTAAACATGAATCACTGATGTATAACTAATCAATTCTCACTGCAGAAGTTATCTATGCCTAAATCTCAGAGTTTCAAATCTTTTTGCAAACCCTAACAACCTAAGCATGCAGGAATGATCAGATTCAATTGTTTACAAAACTCCTAAGCCAAATCTCTTTGCACTAAGTTGTTTTCTCATCAAATACTAGTTCAGGTTATCAATAATGCTCTCACATATATTTAACAACCTATGATTTTCGGATTCCTAGATGATGTTTCTCAAGCAGAGATGAAAAACCAAAAGATATTCCTAACAGAATTGCGATTCTACAATCTCTTCATCAACCCTTAAAAAAGCCCTAACTTAACTAGCAGATTACTCAGACATGATTATGAGATCACAAAACATAACTGAATAATATTGCATTAAGAGAAAGAGTAAAAGAATAGAGGGGTTCGAAATTTTCTCAAAAGAGTACAGGATTTGCCTCCCCAAAAAGCTCTGAATAAATCTCTCTCTAAGCTCTCTGAATTCTCAAAAACTAAGATAATAGCCAACAATGGCTGAAAAACCTAATAAATAGAGGCTAAACACGATCTGGGGTCTTCTTGTAAATAATGGAACTTCCAGGCCAATTCTGCAAATCTTCTTCACACTTTTAATAAAACAGCCAAGCTCCTTCCTTGATGGGTGACGAGCGTCACCATATGGGATATTTTCTGCTTCGAGCTTGTACTTCGTGGCTTCAACACAGAATGCTCCAAAAGGTTCCAAAATCTCTAATTATGCTCTAGACATGCTATAACCTGCAAAGACTCTTCTAGGACTCTAAAAAAGACCAAAAAGACTCAATAAAAAGGACATATATCATGGAGAAAAACCATAAAAACCATGATATATCAAATCCCCTAGACTTAGCTTTTGCTTGCCCTCAAGCAAACATCAAACAAAGAACAGGGTCGAGGTTTGAAAACAAGAAACAGTCAGTCAGTCATCAGGAACACCACATTAGTTAGAACTTTCGAATCCACATACCACAGAGTCAACACAAGATCAAATTTCAGTCTAATCATCACAAGCTTAGCAAATCTCTCAAGTCCAGTCCAAATCCCTTCAAGAAATCCGAAATTTCTACTGTCAACTCCTTATTTGTTATCTAAGTGCGATATCTTATCAATGTTCTATCATCTCAATCACTTTACAGATTCTTTTCCCTTCCTAGCAACTGAACAATTCAATCTCAACACAACTCTCCTTTTTTCTCTTCCCTTGATCTTTTCTTTTGGATATTTTCGATATTTTTACTTCTTTTTCTCAACTTTTACAGTCTAAGATATGGTGCTACTCAATACTTGTGTTCCTTGTGAGGAGACAGGTTCTTGAATGTGTTCACTACTGTTGTTCCTTGTGAGGAGACAGGGTCATGAATGCACCATTCTTTGGACTTAAACTTTTAAAACTACATCAGGGAAGATCAAAGAGAGACTGTATCTTAACCTTATTGTCAGTGCTGAAAGAGAGAATCAAGATAAAAAAGAATCAATCACCAAGACAAGAAGTTTAAAGTTCATTAAGGTGGAGCTAACAGCAAATTTTCCATATTCTCTAAGAACCTAAACCTTCATTGCTAGACTGATCTACCTATGAATTTTTACTTAGTAAGACTTGTAATCAACTACTGTGGCAATGGTTCTTATCAGCAAAAACGTCCTATGGTTAGTTCCAAGAAAAACTGACAATTTCAAAATTTTGACTCTATAAAAAAGGTATTTGACTCAACTTTAAGACTCTATAGACATGACACAGCTTGCATCATGTTTATAGAGTCTTAATGTTGAGTCCAAAACATGTTTTTATAGAGTCAAAATTTTGAAACTGTCAGTTTTTCTTGGAACTAACCATAGGACGTTTATACTTATAAGAACCATTGCCACAATAGTTGATTACAAGTCTCACTAAGTTGAAAGTCATAGGTAGATCAGTCTAGCAATGAAAGTTTAGGTTCTTAGAAAATCTGGAAAATTTGTTGTTAGCTCCACCTTAATGAACTTTAAACTTCTTATCTTGGGGCTTGATTCTTATTGATCATGATTCTCTCTTTCAGCACTAGCAATAAGGTTGAGATATAGTCTCTATTTGATCTTCCCTGATGCAGTTTTAAGAGTTTAAGTCAAAAGAATGGTGCATTCATGACCCTGTCTCCTCACAAGGAATAACAGTAATGACCACACTCAAGAACCTGCCTCCACACAAGGAACACAAGTATTGACTAGCACCATATCTTAGACTGTAAAAAATGAGAAAAGAAGTGAAAAATCGAAAAGATCAGAATGAAAAAGATCAGAGGAAGAGAAAATAGGAGAGCTGTGTTGAGATTACTTTGTTCAGTTGTTTAGGAAGGGAAAAGAATCTGTAAGTGATTGAGATGATAAAACCTTGATGAGATATCACACTTAGATGAAAATAAGGAGTTAGCAGTAGAGATTTCAGATTTCTTGAAGGGATTTGGATTGAATTTGAGAGATTTGCTAAGCTTGTGATGATTAGACTGAAATTTGTTCTTGTGTTGACTCTGTGGTATGTGGATTCGAAAGTGTTAACTAATGTGGTGTTCCTGATGTTTAGCTAACTGTTTCTTGTTTTCAAACCTCGACCCTGTTCTCTGTCTCATGTTTGCTTGAGGTCAAGCAAAAGCTAAGTCTGGGGGAGTTGATATATCATAGTTTTTATGATTTTTAACCATGATATAAGTCTTTTTTATTGACTCTTTTTGGTCTTTTTAGAGTCCTAGTAGAGTCTTTGCAGGTTGTAGCATGTCTGGAGCATAATTGGAGATATTGAAGCTTTTTGGAGCATTGCAAGATGAAACCACGAAGTGCACAACTCGGAGAAGAAAGTATGCATTTGGGTGACGCTCGTCACCACCTATGGTGACGCTCGTCACCCATAAAGGAAGGGTCGTGGCTGGTTTCATAAAAGAATGAGCATTATTTGCAGATTTGGCCCAGAAGTTCCAGTATTTGCAAAAAGGCCCCATATCGTGTTTTTCCTTGTATATTAGGTTTTTCAGCCATTATTTTGGCAGATATCTTGTATCTTATTCTTTTTGAGAGCTTTAAAGGGATATTTGTAGTAGAGCTTTTGGACAAACACATCAGACTCCTTCAGAGCAGATTTCGAACTCCTTTATTTCTACTTCTTATTTCTTTTATGCAATCTATTCTTTTCATGATGTTTTCTCAAATCACCATGTCTGAGTAGTTTGTTAGTTAAGTTAGGGCTTTTCAAAGGTTGAAGAAGAGTTTGTAGAATTGCTAAACTTATAGGAAATCCATTGGTTCTTCATCTGTGCTCGCATTCATATCGATTTCTTAGACACATCATCTGGATTTCGAAACCCTAGGTTGTTTGATAGATGTGAGAGCATTATTAATCACCTGAAAGAGTATTAGATGAGCAAAACGCCCTAGTGCAAAGAGATTTGGCTTAGGAATTTTGTGAACAATTGAACCTGATCATTACTGCATGTTTAGATTGTTAGGGTTTGCAAAGAGATTTGAAACTCTGTGATTTAGACATAGATAAATTCTGCAATGAGAATTGATTAGTTATATCTTTGCGATTCATGTTCAAGACGGTTTTAATTCATTTCTGATTGCATGCATTCTACACTCTCGGATTCAACCTGCGAATTGTCCTGACTTAGCGCCTTTAGCTTTCTGAACTTTAAGAACAAGCATAAAACGCCCACTTGCATTTATTTTACTGTTTCGCATTACATTCATTACTTATTGCTCAGCTTAATCCGAACCTGAACTCTTTATTGTAGTTTACATACTCCTTTGGGATTCGATAACCCCTTGTACTACAACTGCTTTGCTGTGCACTTGCAGTAGTTTTATTTGGGTAAAACCTGAGCCCTATCAGGGGCATCTCAGCATCTGTAGGAGGGGACTCTGAGGGTGAACGAGTGAGCTGAGGTGGGGCTGCTGTGTGTCCAAGAGGCGCAAAGCATTCTTCATCGCTTGGCAAGAACTCTATTGTGCCGATGCTTTGTAGGTGCATTTCATCAGGATTGGGCAGAATGCAGACCTTCTTCTCATGGTGATGGTTGTAGAACAAGTAAGCATAGAAGCCAGGAGCTGGAATAGGTCCCAAGGAATCGGTGTGGCGCATGTAGATTTCATCCATGTACGCACGCTCCACACAAGGCTCATAATCTGCAAGGGGCACTCCCGCTTGTATGAACTCTGGCGTGAGGAAACCTCCTATGAGTGCAGAGCTCGCTTTACATCTCATTGCCCAAGCCTTGTATTTGACCAATGAAGAAGCCAAGATGCAGCCGTAGTTGACGTCTTCCCCAAGCTCATCCTCCATTGGCTCCTCATCCTCCTTGGCATTGCAAACAATCTTCATAATCCCTTGGAAGAGGAAGCATAGCTCGTTCTTGGACACTGTTGGGGCTGTGGATCTTCCACTGAATGTGTTGGCCAGCACCTTTAGGGTGTACCTTAGCACAGGATTTCGCACCTTCTTGATCTTGGCGGTATTGGCCTTGTAGTCTCCATCGCTAACCAAGTCCCATAGATCATTCGCAGATGTGAACCGGGGGAACTCCACAAGCGTGGCTGCAGCATTGAGACCATAAGCTTGGCATAGCTTAGGGATGGAGAGGTGGTAGGCTTGTCTTCTGATCTTGAATGTGACATGACCCTTGGATGGAGTTTGGATGCTTGGATCTTCATATGAGAAGTCCAAGGTGGAGAGGAAGTCAAGCGTGGCCTCGAGGTAAGTTGGGCAATCCATCCGTGATAAGCAAGCAAGACCCATACCCTTGAGCAACTCATCAAACTCCTCCAACAAACCTAGCCTTTCGAAAAGAGATCCCTACTTGCAAACTTTGTACGCTCAAACCGCAACCTCTCAAGCCTCTTCTTTGCCTTCTTTTCTTCCTTACTCCACCTGACCCTTTCTTCAACCACTTGCTGATTTTCCTCTTGAGTTTCCAAATCTCTGCTTCTCTTCTTGGGTGCCATGGTACCTGAAACGCAAGTTCACAAAGAGAAAGTGAGGATAGGTGGCGATTAAGAGAGAAAGATATAGCAAAGAGAGAAAATCTCCAAATATAAATCCTAGATTTTTGGGGATATTCTAAAATATATCAATAAATAGAAGAGGAAAATCTCTTGAGATAAGGCTAAATCAAGAAAATTTCCCTAATACTTAGATATTTTTAAAAATTCATCATAATCCCTAGCAAATATCGTTCAACCAATTCAACAAAAGGCAATTTTCTTAAAAACTTAAATATGAAATTCAATAAATTCAAAAATACATTTGAAATGGGATGATTATTAGATGCTCTATGCCTTTAAAAACCGAATTCACACTCTCTCTTTCTAAAAATCAGTTTGAAATGCAATGTGAAGAGAGAGTGTGTATGTATGGTTTTATAAAGAAAAATCTTTGGATGCATGCAAGTAGATTTTGAAAAAGATGTGGTCAAGGCACACATTCTCATGGTTTAGGGAAAGAGAAAGTAGGGGGAAAGTTTAAACCAACCTTGGCATGAGATCGAGTCAAATTGGTCGATCTTGACTTCGATCTCATGCCCATTTTGTCTGTGATCGAGAGGCTTGCTCGATTGGAGGCTTGATCTGATTTGAATCGAGCCTTAGATCGAGTCTGCTCCTCGTTCCAAGATTCCACGTGGATATGGCCATGCTCCTTAGATCGAGCTCCTTGATCGATTTCGAGGTCGTTTTGGCGGAGATCGAGTGAGCTGATCGAATGAACTGATCGATCCAGTTCAAGGATCGAGTGAGACCAGTCGATCCACACCCCATTTGCATTTCAAGCTAAACGCATGGGTGGATCATCCTCTCGCGATCGACTGATTCACTCGATTGTTTACTCAATCTCGTCTAGATCGAGTGACTTCACTCGATTCACTAGCTCAATCTAGTAGAGATCGAGCCAGGACAGGTCGATCTTTCACTCTATCATTCGCCTCTGCATCTCCTTTCCTTGTCCAAGATCATGATCTCTGGTTCCCATCTCCTTTCACCTACACACTTAAACGAAAAAGCATAAGATTGAAACAGAAATAAAGCAAAAATATGTACAATGATAGTCATGGGATTGCCTCCCAAGTGCGCTTGTTTTACGTCTCTTAGCTCGACTTTATTTGGTTAGGCTAGAGGGGGATCTAGGAGAAGCATCGTGGTGCTCTCCTTGCTGCAATCACTCGCCATGTAGGGCTTGACTCTATGCCCATTCATCGTGAAACTCTCTCCACGCTTGCCTATCAAAGTCACTGCCCCATACGGTAGCACTTCTTTTATCTCAAACGGACCGCTCCATCTAGACATGAACTTTCCGGGGAACAACTTCAAACGTGAGTTGTAGAGCAGAACTCTGCTTTCCTGTTTGAGCTCCTTAAGCACCAGCTTCTTGTCATGCATGGCTTTGGTCCTCTCTTTGTAGATCTTGGCGCTTTCATAAGCATCCAACCTCAATTCATCAAGCTCATGAAGTTGCACTAGTCTTCTTTCTTGTGCCGTCTTGAGAGTGTAGTTCACTTGCTTCACAGCCCAAAGAGCCTTGTGCTCTAACTCAACAGGGAGGTGACAAGATTTACCATAGAGGAGGTTGAAAGGCGTAGTACCAATGGGGTCATGAAAGCCGTTCTATAAGCCCAAAGAGCATCATCAAGCTCGCTTGCCCAATCTTTCCTAGTCACTCCCGCGGTTCTCTCTAGGATGGTCTTGACCTGCCTATTTGAAATCTCCACTTGGCCACTGGTTTGAGGGTGATAAGGCGTGGCCACCTTGTTTAACTCCATACTTTCTCAAAAGACCCTCAAAAATCTTGTTGATGAAGTGGCTGCCTCCATCACTAATCACCACCTTAGGAACTCCAAACCTTGGAAAAATGATCGTCTTGAAAAGCTTGACTACCACCTATGAATCATTAGTTGGTGAGGCTATGGCTTCCAACCACTTAGACCCATAGGCTACTGCCACTAGGATATACTAGTTGCCGTATGATGATGGGAATGGACCCATAAAATCAATTCCTCAAACTTCAAAGACTTCCACCTCAAAGATAGGTACTTGTGGCATCTCATTCCTCTTGGGTATGTTCCCGGCCCTTTGGCAAGCTTCACATGATTTTATAAACTCATGTGCATCCTTGAAGAGTGTAGGCCACCAAAACCCAGCTTGGAGAACCTTTGTAGCCGTCTTGAATGATGCGAAGTGGCCACCATAAGCCATACCGTGGCAATGGAGAAGAATGTCTCTTGCTTCTTCCCTTATGACACATCTTCTGTATAGGCTGTCCACACCCCTCTTGTACAGATAAGGGTCGTCCCAAAAGTAATGAGAGATGTCTCTCATGAATTTCTTCCTATGGTACTGGTCCAAGTGAGTAGGTTCTTCTCCACAAGCCAAGTAGTTAACAATATCCGCATACCATGGTAGCTCTTCCTCCTTTAGGCTCAAGACTTCTTCAAGCTTCTCCTCTAGCTTTGCACATACCACGGTGTTGACCATCATAAGCTGCTCCTCAAGGAGTGAGTCATCCAAAGGCAAGCTATCATTCACCCTCATTCTTGAAAGATGATCCGCTACACCGTTCACTATACCCTTCTTGTCTTTGATTTCCATGTCAAACTCTTGTAAGAGAAGGATCCATCTTAAGAGTCTCGGTTTGGTGTCTTTCTTGGAATATATGTATCTCAAGGCAGCATGGTCAGTATACACGATGACCGTAGAACCCATCAAGTAAGACCTAAACTTCTCAAAAGCAAAGACCACGGCTAGGAGCTCTTTCTCGGTGGTTGCATACTTCACTTGCGTGTCATCCAAGGTACGGCTTACATAGTAGATCACATGCAGCTTCTTGTCCTTCCTCTGATCCAAAACAGCACCCACAGGGCAAATCCCAATCCGGAGCTTGATCTATAGGCGCGGTGACTAAGGCTTCTTTGATGGTCGTAAAGGCTTGTAGGCATTCTTCATCAAAGATGAACTCGGTTTCCTTGCACAGTAGCCTTGTGAGAGGACGTGCTATCTTGGAGAAATCCTTGATAAACCTCCTGTAGAAGCCAGCATGCCCCAAGAAACTCCTAATCCCTTTCACATTAACCGGAGGCTCTAAACTCATCATAACCTCTATCTTTGCCTTTTCGACCTCAATCCCATGCTCAAAAATTTTGTGCCCAAGCACAATGCCTTCTCTCACCATAAAGTGACACTTTTCCCAATTTAGCACCAAGTTTGTCTCCTCACACCTCTTGAGAACCCTGCAAAGATTTGACAAACAACCACCAAACGAAGCACCATACACAGAAAAATCATCCATGAAAACCTCTACCATTTCCTCTATGAGGTCAGAGAAAATAGACATCATACACCTTTGAAAGGTTGCTGGTGCATTACATAACCCAAATAGCATCCTTCGATATGCAAAGGTACCATAAGGGCATGTGAAAGTGGTTTTCTCTTGGTCATTGGGGTGAATGGGTATTTGAAAGAAACCGCTATAGCCATCTAGAAAACAGTAGTATGGGTGATTGGCTAATCTCTCTAGCATTTGATCAATGAAGGGAAGAGGGAAATGATCTTTTCTAGTGGCTGAGTTGAGTTTTCTATAATTAATACACATTCTATGTCCGGTTATGGTTCTACTAAGAATTAACTCATCTTTTTCATTGTTTATAACCGTGATACCCCCTTTCTTTGGCACCACATGGACCGGAGAGACCCATGTGCTGTCACTGATAGGGTATATCACGTCAGCTTCTAAGATTTTTAAGATTTCTTTCTTAACTACTTCTTTAAAATTCGGTTCAAACGTCTTTGATGCTCAATAGAAGATGTGTTTTCATTGTCTTAATGAATCCTTTGAGTACAAAGCATTGGTGAAAGGCCCTTGATGTCACTGAGAGAGTACCCAATGGCCTTTCTATACTTCCTCAGCTCCTTAAGGAGTGAGTCTAACTCATCATCATTTAGATTTTCATTCACAATGACATGATAAGTATTAGTTGGTCCTAAGAAAGCGTACCTTAGCCCATTTGGAAGCTGCTTTAGGTCCACCTTTGGGGCTAGCAGCTCACTCCAGTCCTCCTCTTGGCTTGTGTTGAGGTTGCTGTCCTCGTACACCCCTTTTGAACCCGAGTCATGAGCTCTCAAGCTACCTTCTTGGACCGTTCCTACCGCAGAGATCGAGCCAGTCAGTCGATCGCTCCCTCGTTCTCGGCTGGATCGAACGCACTCGCTCGATTCATTTGCTCGATTGGATATGGATCGAGCAGGAGATCGATTCACAGGGTCGTTCTCTGAACAGATCGAGTTGTCTCGGTCGATCGTCTCATCGATCTCTTTCCTGGATCAAGTAATATAATCGATTTCCAGGTCGATCTCTAGGCACTCGCCTTCATCTTCTTTCACAACCTTGCGAGAATCAAGGATGCGTACATACTCCTGGGTTTGTTCACTCAAGAAACCATACTTCCCACACTCCTTTGTCAAAGCCAGCTGTAGATGATCCTTTTGTGCCAATTCCTCAAGCAACTCATCGGCCAATTCATCCAAAGTTTCAACGTAGAACGCTTGTCCACCAATCGTTGGCTTCTTCAGGACTTCGTTGATGTCAAAGTTCATCTTGATGTCCTTGCCCAGGTGCAGAAAAATCTTGCCATTCTTCACGTCTATGATGGCTCCAGCAGTTGCTAAGAAACGGTCTACCAAGGATTAGAGGGTGTTTTGGTTCCTCATCCATTTCTAATACTACAAAATCTGTTGGCACATTCACATTGCTAATCCTCACGGGTAGGTCCTCAAGCATGCCTACAGGGAGCCTTATACTTCGATCAGCCAGAATGAGTGAGATTCTACACTCCTTAAACTTGGTAAAGCCTAGCTTTTTGGCAATGGAGTGAGGCATATGGTTAATGCTTGCTCCAAGATCACACAAGCAGCTTTCAAACTTCAAAGGGCCTAGTGCACAAGAGATAGTGAATGACCCTGGATCTCCTAGCTTCTTCGGTGCTATCTCTTTGTGGATGATTGCACTGCATTCTTGACTCAATACCAATACCTCTTCACTCTGTTTCACCCTCATAGCAAGAGTGTCTTACAAAAACTTAGCGTATTTTGGTACCATAGCCATACAATCAAGCAACGGCAGTTTTATCTCAACGTCCTTCAAGTGCTTCTCAAACAGGGCTCTTTGCTTCTCAATCAACTGCTTCTTGAAACGTCCAGGGAAGGGGAGCTTTGGTTTTTAGGGTGGAGGCACAAAAGCTTCTTTCTCTTTGCTAACTTCCTACACTTTTTTCTCCAAAACCGCTTCCTTGCCTTTCTTTGGCCTTGCAATGTAGACATTGTCAAACATGATCTCTTGATCATTTGAGAGATTACTCTCCCCCTCTTGAACCACAATGTCCTCATTGTCATCAGGTATAGACCGTGGTGGTATCTCTTTCCCACTTCTCAAAGTGATCGCATTGGCATACTCCTTAGGGTTTGTCTCACATTTCTCAGGTAAGCTACCTTGACCGCTTGAACTGGCTTTTCCTTTCTCTAGCTGGCGAATCTTGTTGTTCAAGTTGGTGATTTGTGTAGATACCTCAGTAAGAGAAGAGTCCAGCCTATTGTTCATATCAACAAATTTCTGATTTGTAGTTGCTTGTCCCTGAAGTAATTGTTGGAACATAGCTTGTACCGGATCTTGAGGTGGAGGTTAAACTTGTTGCTGCTGAGGCACGAAACCAGGAGGGTAGCCTTTGTTCCCTTGGTGTTGCTGGCCTTGGAAGTTTCCTTGTCTTTGCCCTTGGTAGCCACTGTTTTGTGTAAACCCACCTTTGTTGTAAGGAACAAAAGGTTTTCCTTGTTGTGGAGGGTACACTTGATCCTTAGGGTTCTCCACATTGGTACTCCGGTAAGATAGGTTGTTGTTGCCTTGATACCTCTGAACATAGCCCTGTGGCTTAGTATAGTCTTGGCCTCCAACCCAATTCGCTTCCTCTTGGCTCTGCTCTATCTCTTCTAGAACGTCCGTAGCCTCTCCCACAAAGTGTACATGCTTTTGATTTGCAAGTACCAACTTGTCAATCTTTTCATGAAGTGATTTCAACTCTTTCTTGTGTGCCTCAAGGTCAGACCCTCTTGGTGCTCGATTATAGTCTTCACTGTAGTTGCCATCACTTAAAGCGAGGTTCTCAATAAGCTTCATTCCCGCTTCTACATCTTGTCCAAGAAAGTTCCCTTTACTCGTGATATATCATGGTTTTTATAGTTTTTAACCATGATATAAGTTCTTTTATTGAGTCTTTTTGGTTTTTTTAGAGTCCTAGAAGAGTCTTTGCAGGTTAAAGCATGTCTGGAGCATAATTGGAGATTTTGGAACCTTTTGGAGCATTCTGAGTTGAAGCCACGAAGTACCTAGCTCGAAGAGGAAAGTATGCATATGGGTGACGCTCGTCACCACTTTTGGTGACGCTCGTCACCCAGAAAGGAAGGGGTCGTGGCCTGTTTTAAAAAGATTGGAAAGAAATTGCAGTTTTGGCCCAAAAGTTCCAGTATTTGCAAAAAGACCCCATATCGTGTTTTAGCTTGTATATTAGGTTTTTCAGCCATTCTTTTGGCAGATATCTTGTATCTTATTATTTTTGAGAGCTTTAGAGAGAGATTTGTAGCAGAGCTTTTGGAGAGACAAATCAGACTCCTTCAGAGCAGATTTCGAACTCCTTTATTTCTACTTCTTATTTTTTTTATGCAATCTATTCTTTTCATGATGTTTTCTCAAATCACCATGTCTGAGTAGTTTGTTAGTTAAGTTAGGGCTTTTCAAAGGTTGAAGAAGAGTTTGTAGAATTGCTAAAAACTTCTAGGAAATTCATTGGTTCTTCATCTGTGCTTGCATTCATATCGATTTCTTAGACACATCATCTGGATTTCGAAACCCTAGGTTTTTGATAGATGTGAGAGCATTATTATTCACCTGAACTAGTATTCGATGAGCAAAACGCCCTAGTACAAAGAGATTTGGCTTAGGAGTTTTGTGAACAGTTGAACCTGATTATTACTGCATGTTTAGGTTGTTAGGGTTTGCAAAGAGATTTAAAACTCTGACTTAGACATAGATAACTTCTGCAATGAGAATTGATTAGTTATATCTTTGCGATTCATGTTCAAGACGGTTTTAATTCATTCCTGATTGCATGCATTCTACACTCTCGGATTCAACCTGCGAACTGTCCTGACTTAGCGCCTTTAGCCTTCTGAACTTTAAGAACAAGCATAAAAACGCCCTCTTGCATTTATTTTACTGTTTTGCATTACATTCATTATTTATCGCTTAGCTTAATCTGAATCTATAATCGCTAGTGTGGTTTACATACTCCCTTGGGATTCGATAACCCCTTGTACTACAACTGCTTTTTCTGTGCACTTGCAGTAGTTTTATTTGGGTAAAACCTGACCCTATCAAGTTTTTGGCACCGTTGCCGGGGAGTAATAGCTGCCTATCGATTTTTAGTATTAGGATTTTGTCTAAGTTTTTATTTGTTTACTGACTTTCAGCTACTTTTCTTTGTTCCTGTTTCAAGTGTATGCCTAATCGCAGAACCAGAAGCAACAAAGAGAAGGAGCTTGTGACTTTGAGCATCGACGAGCTTGCTAGGTTGGAGAGAACTAACAGGAAAGCTAAGAAGCAATCTACAATGGTCGCTCCACTTATCTTGGTTGAAGATGCAGAAGGTCACTTGGTTGACAGGGAAGGAAACAGGAGGAACGAAGAGGGGCAGAGAATTGATCAAGAGGGGAATGTCATTGTTGAACAGCAGGTTCAGCAAGTGGCTGAGAACGTGGGGGTCCCTGCTGCAGTCAATAACGCTGCTGGGCGTTTTGTTCAGAGGACTCTAGGATACTACAACAGACCTGATCAGTTCTATGCCAACAGAGCTGCAATCCGACCTCCTGCCTTCCAGAGGAACGATTTTGAGGTTAAACCAGTCTACTATCAGCTGGTTGGCCAGCATCCATTCCATGGCTTACCTCATGAGCATCCTATGGATCACATAGAGAGATTTGAGGACTTGGCTTCCAGTGTCAAAGCTAATGGGGTTAGCAATGACTTTCTGTTCTGCAAGCTGTTTCCTTACTCTCTTGAAGGAGAAGCTGCATATTGGCTGAAGCAACTGGAGCCTGCTTCATTAACTACTTGGGAGGACACCAAGAATGCCTTTCTGAATAATTTCTATGATGATGCAAGGTCAGAGGACATGAGGACGAAAATTGCTTCCTTTACACAAGGCCCTACTGAAGCTTTTAAGGCCTCTTGGATCAGGTTCAAGTCCTATCAAAGGGACTGTCCTCATCATGGCTTCAGTCAGGTGCAATTACTTGGGATTTTCTTCAGAGGCATTGACTGGAAATATCAGATGGCGCTGGATGCAGCAAGTGCAGGAAACTTCAACACCAACAGACCAGAAGAAGCTGTAAGATTGATTGAAAACTTGGCCTGCAGTAACAGCACTAAAAATGCAGATTTTCAGAGAAAGCAGCAGGCTGGTTTGAATGATGGAAACCAAATAGCTGAAGTTAAGGCTAAGTTAGACAGCATGCACAGCCTTCTGGTGGGAAAGAAGTCAGTTCAGTTTGCTGCAGAAGTGGAGAGTTTCGAAAATCCTGAAGAATTTGAGCAGAAAGATGTTAATTTCATCAATGGAGGGGGTTTTCAGAGCCAAAGGTTTGGAAATCAGCAATGGATCAGAGGCTACAACAGCAATAATCAGCAGAGTACCTTTACAGGAGGACAGAGCACGCCTGGTTACACTCTTAAGCCCCCATTCCAGAAGACTGAAGTTGAGAAACCTTACCAAAACAGCAGGAATTATGGTTCTTCTTCCTACCAAACTGCACCTCCACAAGACAATAAAATGGAAGCTATGCTGGAGCAGGTACTTGAAGGACAGCAGAAGATGACAGTGAACTTCAATGACAAGCTAGATTCGCTGTATCAAGACCTGAATGGAAAAATTGAGAGTCTGAACTCTCACATGAAGAAGCTTGATGTGCAGGTTGCTCAAACTACAGGAGCTCTTCAAAGGCAAGATGGATTCCTTCCTGGAAGGACTGACATCAATCCCAAGCATCAGGTTAATGCCATCACAGTAAGGAATGAAAAGGAGCTTAAAACAGTGCAGAAAAAGAGGCTGAGTGCAGAGCAGATCGTGCAACTGATGGAGTCTGAAGATGAAAAATTTTCTGCCTCAGAGGTGAGTGACGAGCGTCACCAAGGAGGAGTGACGCTCGTCACCAACCTACAAGGGTATCGGGGGTTGTCACAAGTGAGTGACGAGCGTCACCCACCTGGTGACGGTCGTCACCCACCCCAGAACGAAGCTGCTTCGCCTGTAACTGCAAATTATGACCAGGAACGTGTCTATAAACCCAAAACACCATTCCCCAAGCATCCTAGGAAGCCTAAACAGGAGATAGAAGAAGCCATATGTAAAGCTATGATAGACAAGCTGATGCTTGAGATTCCACTTGTTGATGCAGTCAAGCTTTCACCAGCTCTAAGAAGGTATGTAAAGAGAATGGTTGTGAATGGTGTAAGTCCTGAGGAAGGAGCATTGCTTACCAGAGACATCTGTGCAATCCTTTTGAGTACAGTTCCAAAGAAGAAGAAGAAGGTGACTGTTTCTGAACAAGTCCATACCATCACTCAAAGCAGAGTTTCAGAGAAGCTATCTGATCCAGGGACCTTTGTGCTTGATTGCTCAATATTTGAAGGACGTTTTCCCCACTCTCTATATGATCTAGGGTCAAGTATTAACTTGATGCCTTTCTCTGTTGCTGCTAGACTTGGAATGACTGATTTCAAGCCAGCTGGGATCTCTCTCATCCTAGCAGATCGATCCATAAGGACCCCAGAAGGCATGTTAGAGAATGTTCATGTTAACATTGAAGGCTGCATAATTCCTACAGATTTTGTGGTTCTGAAATATGCTGAAGAACCTAAAGATCCTCTTATTCTGGGAAGACCATTCTTGGCTACTGCTGGAGCCATCATTGATGTTAGAAGGGGGAACATTGAGCTTGATCTTGGTGATGTTGTCATGAACTTTGACATGGATAAGTTAAGAGGGAGTTCTACCATTGATGGTCCGACCTTTTCTGTAAGAACATCTAGAGATGAAGAGACTGTCATGGAGCATTCAGAAGATACTATTGCTGAGTGTGTCAATGAATCAGATATTAGTGGGCAAGTGAGCAAGATGGCTGTTGAAGAGCCAATATCTGAAACTTCTGCAGAAGCTGTTGGGTTTGAGGATTGCAGTGAGGATCATATCTTCATGACTGGGCTTGAAAAAGAGGTTCTAATGAATGCCAAGTTGCTGGAGGAAGACGTGTATGTGATGGAAGCAACACTTGCAGAGCTGAATTGCAGGAAAACTGCAGAAACTCGAACTGTAGAGTCAGTGACGAGCATCACTGACCTGGTGACGCTCATCACCAACCTGGACACAAAGGAGAGACGTGATATTTGCTCTACAAGTCCATCATATGTTGCCAATCCGAAAATTCAACAGTCCACAACCCAGAAACCTGCAACTAGGCAAAGGTATGCACTTCCTGGAACCAAATCCAAACCTCCTAATCTCATCAATAAGAATTTAAAAGGTGAAAAAGCTGCTTCACACTTATGCAAGCAACGAGATTCTCGTAGAATGCTTGGTGTTTCTTTTGATGATTCTGCAGGAAAAAGAAGTATCCCACCCACAGTCACGACCCACCCTGCTGATGTTCCTCACTTCCTTGGAAGTGTTCATACATCTACTGCTTACAAACCACCATGGATGAGGAGACATTCTTCTCCAAGGCATTCAATGCCACCTTCTGTTCCACCAGCTGTCTGAGCAGCATTCAAAGTCGAGCTAATGACTTTAAACAAGCGCTTTGTGGGAGGCAACCCACTAGTAAGTTTTCTTTTTCATATATTAGTTTAGTTTTCTATTATATAGCTAAAAAAAACCTAAAAACATGAGAAAATAAAAAAAAACAAAAAAACAAAAAAAGAGTCACTTTGTTCAGTTTGCTTGGATGATATCTTATGAACTTGTTGGACCATGGATTATGCTTTGTTTGGATGTTTTGATGTGTGTTTTGAGTGCTCTTACAGTTTGACTTCGGAGTACACATGATGGAATAGCATTTAAACATCCAACATGACGATTTCTGAAGTTTCAGAGTGGTGACGCTCGTCACCAGGTCCTTTGCGAGGTACCACTTTTCCACCTTGGTTTTACACGTTCTCATGCTTCATTTTGACCAACTCTTGGCTTAATAACACTGGGGACAGTGTTGTTTAAGTCTGGGGGAGGTGGTTACTGACGTTGTGTGCTTTATGTCATGTTTCTAGAGTCTTAAAGTTGAGTCAAAAACCTGTTTTTCTAGAGTCAAAATTTTTGAAACTGTCAGTTTTTCTTGGAACTAACCATATGACGTTTTTGCTGATAAGAACCATTGCCACAGTAGTTGATTACAAGTCTTACTAAGTTGAAAGTCATAGGTAGATCAGTCTAGCAATGAAGGTTTAGGTTCTTAGAGAATCTGGAAAATTTACTGTTAGCTCCACCTTAATGAACTTTAAACTTCTTGTCTTGGTGATTGATTCTTATTGATCTTGATTCTCTCTTTAAGCACTGACAATAAGGTTAAGATACAGTCTCTCTTTGATTTTCCCTGATGTAGTTTTTAAAAAGATTAAGTTCAAAGAATGGTGCATTCATGACCCTGTCTCCTCACAAGGAACAACAGTAGTGAACACATTCAAGAACCTGTCTCCTCACAAGGAACAACAGTATTGAGTAGCACCATATCTTAGACTGTAAAAGTTGAGAAAAAAAGAAGTGAAAGAT
Organism: Thlaspi arvense; assembly: GCA_911865555.2. Classification (NCBI taxonomy): domain Eukaryota; kingdom Viridiplantae; phylum Streptophyta; class Magnoliopsida; order Brassicales; family Brassicaceae; genus Thlaspi; species Thlaspi arvense. Next base: position 26,149,871 of record OU466858.1, on the reverse strand, counting down.
CGAAAATATCCTAAGGGAAGAGAAAATATGAGAGCTGTGTTGAGATTGATTTGTTCAGTTGTTAGGAAGGGAAAAGAATCTGTAAAGTGATTAAGATGATAGATCTTTGATGAGACTTCACACTTAGATAAAAAAAATACTCAGACATGGTGATTTGAGAAAACATCATGAAAAGAATAGATTGCATAATAGAAATAAGAAGTAGAAATAAAGGAGTTCAAAATCTGCTCTGAAGGAGTCTGATTTGTCTCTCCAAAAGCTCTTCTACAAATCTCTCTCTAAAGCTCTCAAAAATAATAAGATACAAGATTTTATGCCAAAAGAATGGCTGGAAAACCTAATATACAAGCTAAAACACGATCTGGGGCCTTTTTGCAAAAACTAGAACTTTTGGGCCAAAACTGTAATTTCTTCCCAATCTTTTAAAAACAGGCCACGACCTCCTTCCTTGGTGGGTGACGAGCGTCACCAGCTTGGTGACGAGCGTCACCATATGGCATACTTTCTTCTTCGAGCTAGGTACTTTGTGGCTTCCACTCAGAATGCTCCAAAAGGTTCCAAAATCTCCAATTATGCTTCAGACATGCTATAATCTGCAAAGACTCTTCTAGAACTCTAAAAAGACCAAAAAGACTCAATAAAAAGGACTTATATTATGGTTAAAAACCATAAAAACCATGATATATCAACTCCCCCAGACTTAGCTTTTGCTTGCCCTCAAGCAAACATCAGACAAAGAATAAGGTCGAGGTTTGAAAACAAGAAACAGTCAGTCAGTCATCAGGAACACCATACTAGTTTGAACTTTCGGATCCACATACCACATAGTCAACACAAGATCAAATTTCAGTCTAATTATCACAAGCTTAGCAAATCTCTCAAGTCCAGTCCAAATCCCTTCAAAAAATCCGAAATTTCTACTGTTAACTCCTTATTTTTTTATCTAAGTGTGATATCTCATCAAGGCTCTATCATCTCAATCACTTTACAGATTCTTTTCCCTTCCTAACAACTGAACAAATCAATCTCAACACAGCTCTCCTATTTTCTCTTCCCTTGATCTTTTCCTTTGAATATTTTCGATTTTTCACTTCTTTTTTTCTCAACTTTTACAGTCTAAGATATGGTGCTACTCAATACTTGTGTTCCTTGTGAGGAGACAGGTTCTTGAGTGTGTTCACTACTGTTGTTCCTTGTGAGGAGACAGGGTCATGAATGCACCATTCTTTGGACTCAAACTTTTTTTTTTAAAAACTACATCAGGGAAGATCAAAGAGAGACTGTATTTTAACCTTATTTTCAGTGCTGAAAGAGAGAATCTAGATAAATAAGAATCAATCACCAAGACAAGAAGTTTAAAGTTCATTAAGGTGGAGCTAACAGCAAATTTTCCAGACTCTCTAAGAACCTAAACCTTCATTGCTAGACTGATCTACCTATGATTTTCAACTTAGTAAGACTTGTAATCAACTACTGTGGCAATGGTTCTTATCAGCAAAAACGTCCTATGGTTAGTTCCAAGAAAAACTAACAGTTTCAAAAATTTTGACTCTATAAAATAGGTTTTTGACTCAACTTTAAGACTCTATAAACATGACACAAAGCACACAACGTCAGTAACCACCTCCCCCAGACTTAAACAACACTGTCCCCAGTGTTATTAAGCCAAGAGTCAGTCAAAATGAAGCATGAGAAGTTGTAGAACCAAGGTGGAAAAATGGTACCTCGCGAAGGACCTGGTGACGAGCGTCACCAGATTGATGACGAGCGTCACCATCTCTGATACTTCAGAAATCGACATGTTGGGTGTTGTAAATGCTATGCCATCATGTGTACTCCGAAGTCAAACTGTAAGAGCACTAAAAACACACATAAAAACATCCAAACAAAGCATAATCCATGGTCCAACAAGTTCAGAAGATATCATCCAAGCAAACTGAACGAAGTGACTCTTTTTTTTTTTTTTTTTTTTTGATTTTTTTCATGTTTTTGGGTTTTTGTTTTTAGCTATGTAATAGAAAACTAAACTAATATATGAAAAAGAAAACTTACTAGTGGGTTGCCTCCCACTAAGCGCTTGTTTAAAGTCATTAGCTCGACTTTGAATGCTGCTCAGACAGCTGGTGGAACAGAAGGTGGCATTGAATGCCTTGGAGAAGAATGTCTCCTCATCCATTGTGGTTTGTAAGCAGTAGATGTATGAACACTTCCAAGGAAGTGAGGAACATCAGCAGGGTGGGTCGTGACTGTGGGTGGGATACTTCTTTTTCCTGCAGAATCATCAAAAGAAACACCAAGCATTCTACGAGAATCTCGTTGCTTGCATAAGTGTGAAGCAGCTTTTTCACCTTTTAAATTCTTATTGATGAGATTAGGAGGTTTGGATTTGGTTCCAGGAAGTGCATACCTTTGCCTAGTTGCAGGTTTCTGGGTTGTGGACTGTTGAATTTTCGGATTGGCAACATATGATGGACTTGTAGAGCAAATATCACGTCTCTCCTTTGTGTCCAGGTTGGTGACGACCGTCACCAGGTCAGTGACGCTCGTCACTGACTCTACAGTTCGAGTTTCTGCAGTTTTCCTGCAATTCAGCTCTGCAAGTGTTGCTTCCATCACATACACGTCTTCCTCCAGCAACTTGGCATTCATTAGAACCTCTTTTTCAAGCCCAGTCATGAAGATATGATCCTCACTGCAATCCTCAAACCCAACAGCTTCTGCAGAAGTTTCAGATATTTGCTCTTCAACAGCCATCTTGCTCACTTGCCCACTAATATCTGATTCATTGACACACTCAGCAATAGTGCCTTCTGAATGCTCCATGACAGTCTCTTCATCTCTAGAAGTTCTTACAGAAAAGGTCTGACCATCAATGGTAGAACTCCCTCTTAACTTATCCATGTCAAAGTTCATGACAACATCACCAAGATCAAGCTCAATGTTCCCCCTTCTAACATCAATGATTGCTCCAGCAGTAGCCAAGAATGGTCTTCCCAGATTAAGAGGATCTTTAGGTTCTTCAGCATATTTCAGAACCACAAAATCTGTAGGAATTATGCAGCCTTCAATGTTAACATGAACATTCTCTAACATGCCTTCTGGGGTCCTTATGGATTGATCTGCTAGGATGAGAGAGATCCCAGCTGGCTTGAAATCAGTCATTCCAAGTCTAGCAGCAACAGAGAAAGGCATCAAGTTAATACTTGACCCTAGATCACATAGAGAGTGGGGAAAACGTCCTTCAAATATTGAGGAATCAAGCACAAAGGTCCCTGGATTATTTTTGAACTTCATTCCCGCTTCTACATCTTGTCCAAGAAAGTTCCCTTTACTCGCTAGAAGCATTCGAATCTTGGGAAGAGCTCCTCTATAGATGGTGCTCAAGAGTGTCTCCTCAGTGAAACCATGATGAGGACATGCAATGGTGTAGTCCTTGAACCGCTCCATTGCTTCACTAAAGGTCTCATTTTGCCTTTGTGTAAAACCACTTATCTCACTACTTAGGCGAGCTGGTCTTGTACTTAAGAAGAACTTAGACAGAAATGCCTTCTTGCAATCAGCCCATGAGGTTATAGTCCCTTGAGGTAAGGTCTTCTCCCAATGCCTTGCTTTATCCCCAAGTGAAAAGGGAAAAGCCTAAGCTTGAAACTATCCTCCGAGATTCCATTGATCTTGATCATGCCGTACACTTGCTCAAAGTTGTCTAAATGCTCCAAAGGATCCTCCATTGCAAGTCCGTGGAACTTGTTGTTCTGCACCATTGAGACAAAGCCTGGCTTGATCTCAAAGTTGTTGTTTTGCACCGGTGGTGGAGTGATGCCAAAACAATTGTGATGAGTGTTTGGTGCATCACCCGCACCAATGATCCTTGGTTGCCTTGGGGCGTGGTTGAGGTTTCCATTACCCCTAGCAGCAGCAGCACGGTGAGGTGGAGCTTCAGCTTGGTCTTTCTCAGCCATGACCTCAAAATCAAGAATATCCGGTTGCAATATCTCCTTAAAGTCTTGTGCTTGTTCTCTTGCCCTTCTTAACCTTGCACTTCCAAGTTGATGAATGTTGTCTAGAGTTTGTAGTAGGTTGTTGTCACCTCTAGACCTCAGATTCATGTACCTGAGAAGACAAGTAGGAAGGTAGAGAGATTAGTAACCAAAGTAAAAATAAAGACTTTGTCTCTACTAAGCTCCAAATCCTAATACTTTCAAAACTAAACCCAAGTTGGCAACGGCGCCATTTGATAACTAGGTTTTCACACAGCAAGTTTGATCAATCCTAAAGCATAGTATAGTGGTAAGTATAGTTCTAGAGTTGTCAATCCAAATCAGGTTGTCTTGAAAGATACTAAGAATGCAAGAGCTTTGTAAATCTAAGTGAAATCCGGATTATTTGAGGAGAAAATCTGTAAAAACTAAATGCAACTACTAAATGACCACGAAAACTATTTTAAAATCCTAACTGATGGGTTAAACAAATACTAGATGACTTCTAAGAATTTAAAATGCAAAGCTACTGGTTTTTAAAATTCGAAAACTAAAAACAGACAAAAAAGGAAAATTCTAACAACCTAGGAAAAGATTTTTAAGAAACAAAGACAAAAGATGCAAACTTTAGAACTAGAAAATGATGACTTTAAGTATTCAAAGGCTAAAAGCAGATTTAAGGTTGAGGATCATGCTTAAGAAGGTTCAAGGTTCAAACTTTGGGTTTTGAAGTCATAGATCTACACATTTTAGTGCTATCTCTAGGCCTTGAGAAGCTAAAGCTAGATTTATCCATGGCGTGTGGTATAAATCCTTTCCTCACCCTTTCCTCTTAACCCATGGCGTGTGGTGGAAGGAAAGGGGCAAAGAACATGAAGCATAGATCTCAAAAAATGACCTAACTAGCTCTCTAAGCATCTATGGCGTTTGGGAAAGGATGAGGTAGTCTCTTGGATTTGGGTTTAAGAGATCTCATGAATCCTGCTAAGGTAAGGAAATCCCTGAGATCAAAGAGATCAAAGAGATCTTTCTCAAGAGTCTCTAGGCAAAACTCCCAAATCCAAGAAGAGATTAAGTTAAGTACAATAAAAGACCCAAGCTTAAACCCTTTAAAACCCTCTTTATCACCTCAACCTTAAACCCTTGGTGAACTACTCAATACACATGATTAAAGCACACGAAAACATAAAGGAAGAAAAGATAAGCATGATTAAACTACTAAGCAAGAATGATTAAGAGAAATACTTAATATTAAAAAGCAGATTAAGGTTCTACAAACTATGAAAAGCTTAAAAAGTAACAATGGCGATATTACGCTAAAGAAGAAGGAGACAGAATGAAAGGTCCACAATATGTCGGATTCCTCGCCCAAAAATAAGGTAAAAACCTTTATACCCAAGAAGGAAATGATCCCCTCACTAAACTCCAAAATGTGAGCTGTACGGATAAGATTCAGAGATCGACCTGAGCAGTCGATCTTTTACTCGATCTTTCACACATAACGACTTCTTTTGCTCGATCTTCGTGTCGATTCAGTCGGGTGGATCGAGTGCTTCTATCGATCTTCTGGTCGATCCTCGGACGATCGAGTCATGACCTCGATCTTCTTCTCGTTCTTCCTGGGCTTAGTTTCTGTGTCCGTACTCACGTTCGATCACCTTGGTCGATCTTGACCTCAATCTTCTTCTTTGAAACGACCCGAGTGTCTCGATCTTCTGGTCGATCTCGTCTAGATCGACCTGCCTAGCTCGATCTTCGTCTCGATCTCGGTTCCTTTGCTGCACGGCTGATTCTTCCAAGTATCCATAGGCTCCCTTTCGATCCTTAGCACGTCCATGCACCCTCCATAGCTCCAGTGTATCCAAAACAACCTGAATATGATGCAAGAATGCAAGAAACATGCAAAATGCTAATGCAAAGTGTTCTAGGACCTAAAATGAGATTAATGGTGCAAACTAGCCTATTCAAGGGTCCAAGTTGCGGTTGAAAACTTTAAATCGACTCACTTTGTGAGATTTCCTAAGCCTTGAAAACGAAAACAAGATCCATCCGTGGCTTTCGGTATCGATCACTCCTTCATCCCCTCCTCCAAACCCATGGCTTCTGGTGGAAAGAGAGGTTGAAGGGCAATGAACTGAGATTTCAAACACACGGCCTAAGTAGTCCCCTAAACTTCCATGGCTTTTGGGAAAAGGTAACTAGTCTCTAGGATGTGATTTTCAGAGATATCTGGATCCTGTCAAGGTAAGAGACCTCTCTGATCATAAAGATCTTGGCGTGAGAGTCTTTAAGCCTTAGGGACTCAACATCCTAGAAGAGAAAGCCATTAAGAACAAGAAAACTACCAACTTGAAAACCCCTTAGACCCCGTGAATCCTCTCAACCCCGAGACCCAAATGAACTACTCGCTACACATGAGAATAACTGAAATAAAGATGAAAGACGAAGCGATGAACATGAAAACGATTACTTAAGACTTAAACGATTCGAAAATATTCAAGAACAAAGCTCAAAGTCTAACAATGGCGAATAATCACCAAACCAGAGAGAAAAAGCATAAAAAGATAAGATTGAAAAAAGTGTGTGTAGAAAAAGACATCGCCGCCTTCCCAAAATGGCGAAAACAGCTCGATGGTCCCCCCCTCGCTAGCGGCCAAAAGCGGTTGAAAGGACAGAGATCGACTTCGGGATCGAGCGGCTCTCTCGATCACCTTCGGACATCGTGTCTTCAACTCGATCTAGGTCTCGATCATCTTTGGCGGATCGAGTGTTGCATCCGATCTTGGTATCGATCTTCGGTTGGATCGAGTGGTGGACTCGATCCGGCTCTCGCTCTGCATGGTGTCATTTACGTCTGTACCATTTGATCGATTGCTCCACTCGATCATTTCCCTTGGATCGCCTGGGCCTCTCGATCTTCTGGTCGATCTCATCTAGATCGACCTGCCATGCTCGATCTGCTCCCCGATCTCTAGTCCTTAGCAAACATCCGACCTTCCACGAACCGCCACAACAGCTTCAGCATGTCCATGAACCTCCACGACTCCAAAGTAGCCAGAAACAACCTGAATGTGATGCAAAATGCAAGGAACATGCGTATGCTGGTGCGAGAATGCTCTAGGACCCTAAGTGATGCAATCTAGTCTAAAGTGTGATGTAAATGCATGAAAAGCTAACTGTTATGTATGCAAAATGCATGCAATATGCAGTAAGATCAACTCCCCCAAACTTACTTCTTGCTTGCCCTCAAGCAACAGAAAATAAGAAAGGAAGAGAGGTTTTAGAAAAGACGGGGGTTTAAGCTTCTTGCAAATGTGCCTTTCAAATAAATCAATCTCAATGTCCTAGTTACTAGTTCAAAAATGCAATGTGCACACTTATACTCCAAAGAACTTAGCCATACTCATCACACAAAGAAACTCAGATCATGACTCTCCTATTCCTAACAATCAAAGAAACTCCTCCTTTAACATTCATTATCATCCGAACCATAAATCAAACTTATGCACTTTAAAGCAGAACACATTTGGTTAAGGGCGCAGGCTATGAGCATAGAATGATCTCATTTGAAAAGGGTTTTCATTTTAAACAAGGGTTTTCTCAAAAATGGCAAGAACTTTATGCATAATGCTAAAGGTGACGGTAATTGATGCATACATGATCAGATTCTGATCTACCCATGTAAACTAACAATGATCCTAAACCCCTCTCATTTATTAACTTTTATCCTCACTCACCACTTAGAATCTACCCTTTTCTTAAAGCAAAAGCTTAGCATTCCCCAATTCAAAACAGAAAACATTTTTTTTACTCTTTTAGGCTAGTGAAAAGATTGAAAACAATTTGCTCTTTACATATTTCTTATTGGTAGCTCTCTTGTTTATTTATATTTATATATATATATATATATATTTTTCTTTTATTTTGGCACTTAAGCTCTTTTCTTTTTTTTTTTCCTTTTTTTTTATTATGAGAGAGCTACCTTCTGAAATTATTAGAGCATATAAATTTTTAAACACAAACCTTTCACTTAAAACCTTTTTCTTTCTTTCAAATACTAAACTCTTTTGAAACCGAGAACATGTAATCATGAAGACAACCCCAATGATCCCCCAAACTTATTCTAAGCCTATATCTAGCTTCAAAATACAAAGCTAGCAATCATATGAGAACCCAATCATGTCGCCTAAAGCTAACACTTTATGCTAAGTTCAAAACCGAAAAAGAAGGCCTCACAATGATGTCACACAAGAAAAATTTGGCTTCGAAGAAGGGTAAGGGTCAAGGTGGGAGTTCTACTTAGGCTAACAAAGAGTGGTAAAAGGAAGAAGAGAGCCTAGATTTTTTAAAATCCATGTGTTCATTTTCAAATGCATAAGGATGATAATTGAAATTTCAGATTAAGGTTTTCACTTATTAGGACAAGCTTCAAATCATGAGAGTTCAATTCAAGTCACGAAAATCATAGCAAGTGATCTAAGCATGGTAAGAACTTACTTTCAAAGTATGAGCAAAGCATTAGAGAACTACTAACTAGGGCATTGAAACAATTCATGAGTTTAAAACACCTTTTTAAGAAAAACTCTAACCCCTTATGCGAATATGAACAACCTAGATGCTTTAAGATTCTCGACTCAATCCTAAAATGCTTAATGAGATGAATGCAACTACATGAATCTTTGAAAAAATTTAAAAATTTTAGCAATTTTTCATGTGGTGAAGACTCAAGGATGCTAAAGGGAAAATAAGATCAGAAAACATAAGTCAAACCACACATATACTCCCCCAAACTTGCTTGACACCATCCCGGTGGTAAACAAATTCAAAGGAGCATCAAAACACAAAGAAAAAAGAAGCAAACATGAGCGGTATGTACAATGGAAGAAGGTTGTTACCTCGGGTTTAGTCTCGGCTGGAACTTGAGGATGTTCCAGAGGAGCTAGATGCTACGGCTTTGCCTTTGGAGCCTGGCTCTTGAAGAGAGAGACGCGCCGGTTGAATGTTTCTGCCTTGAGTCTCACGGATGACAACTCCACCGGTTGAAAGCCTCCTCTTCTCGGGTTGTTGAACCTCTTCACTTGCATCTTTCTTAGGCGAGCCTCCTTGAAGCGCTTTGACTTTCTTGGCAAGTTTCTTGAGCATTTTTCCTTGCCATTTGTTGATTTTCCTTTGCATCTCCACAACAGATGCTAGGAACTTCTCCGTTTTGGTCCTCGGCTGAAAGTCTATCTTGGGAAGGGTGTAAGCCTCGGGCATCTCATCTTCCCTGGCTAGGGACTCGGACCTTTGACGAGGAGCAATCGCTGGGGCAGGCGTTCCTCCTAGAGGACCAAAGCACTCCTCTTCTGTTGGCAAGAACTCGATGTTCCCAACACCAAGCAGCTCGGTCTCGTCCTTGTTTGGTAGGATGCACACTTTCTTCTCGTTTTCATCGTCGATGAAAAGGTAGGCGTAGAACCCTTCTGCTGGCGTGCGTCCCAAGCTGCCGGTATTCCTCATGTAGACCTCATCCATGAAAGCTCTAGCCGGGACGGGTGTGAAGTCGTGTATGGGTACGCCAGCTTGTAAGAATAGTGGAGTGAGGAAACCGCCAATGAAAGAAGAGGTTGCCTTGCACCGCAAGGCATAAGCCTTGTACTTCACCAAGGAGGCAGCAAGCACGCATCCATAGTTCACCTCGTCGCCGAGCTCATCCTCCATAGGTTCTTCATTCTCATCCGGATCACACAACAAATGCTTCACGCCTTGGAACAAGAAGCAAAGCTCGGTCTTCGTGACCGTGGGAGCAACTGACCTTCCGCTGAACGTGTTGGCGATCAGCTTCAAAGTGTACCTCAGCACCGGGCTTCTCACTCTCCTTATCTTGGCGGTGTTGGCTTTGTAGTCTTCGTTGCTGATCAGGTCCCAAAAATCGTTTGCTCGCTTGAAGGAGGGGAACTCGATCTTGGTGGCAGCTGCGTTGAGACCATACGCTTGACATAGCTCGGGGATTGAGAGGCTGAAGGCTTGACGTCCAACCTTGAAGGAGAGGCGGCCTTGTGAAGGAACGGGGGCGCTAGGGTTCTCGTAACGAAACTCCAACGTGGCAAGAAAGTCTATTGTCACTTCTGGAATGGTTGGGCAATCCATTCATGACAGACATCTTAAGCCAATGTTCTTGAGGAGTTGGTCGAAATCTCCAAGGATCCCTAGCTTGAACAGCAGCTCCCGGTCCGCAAACATACTAGGCTCAAACCGAAGCTTTTCAAGTCGTTTCTTGTCCCTCTTCTCATCCTTACTCCATCTGACCCTCTCTTGAACAGCCACCTCTTGTCCTTCTCCCTCTTGTGCTGTCTCGTCTCTCGTTCTCTTGGGAGCCATTGTGCCTGAAACAAATTTCTCAAGCAATTTGATAAGCAAAACGGCGATCGGATGACAGAAGAAGAGAGGCGAAGGAGAAAGCTTATAACTAATACCCTAGAATTTTGGGGAATTAATAAAAATTATAGCAAAATAAAGGAGAATCAAATCTAGAGATACTAGAAAATCTAGGATTTTTCCTATTATTTTGCTAAATTTAAAAATTCAAAACTGCCCTAGCATCTAAAACAATCAATTGCGAAATAAAAGGAGACTTTCCTAAAGATTTTTATCAAATAACCGAAAATACCTTTTTGCAAAGATTGTTAAGAAGCTTGTTAGCCTTTAGAAAACAAATAACTCTCACTCTCTTTGCTTAAAATTTCGAGAAAACAAGAATGAGAGAGTGTGAAGTTGATGAAAACATTTAAAGGCCAACAAGAAACAAAACTATGGGTAAAGGAGGTGGTTTCTGACACAAGTCTTGGTCAAGGCACATCTTTCATGGTCAAAGATGCTTGCCTTGACCAAGTTTTGAATTTAAAAACTGGAGGGAAAAGAATAAATGAGGGAAAGAAAATGTTACCTCCGCATGAGATCGAGTCCGTTTGGTCGATCTAGGACTCGATCTCATGCCCATAATGGCTTGGATCGAGAGGGTTACTCGATTTGTGACTCGATTCATGATGAATCGAGTCCTGGATCGATTGGCTCTCTCGATCGTTGAGATTTTGGCTCCACGGCTAAGTCCTCGTGATCGAGCTACGTCCTCGATTTAGGGGTCGATTTGGCATAGATCGAGTGATGGATTGAGTCGAGTGATCGATCTATCCCTTAAGGATTTCCTGAGAGAAATTAGATCGGTCGATCCATATTGGATCGATCGATCCGTTTTCATCTAAATCGATCTTATCACTCGTTCTCGTCTAAATCGACTGGCTCCTCTCGATCTACTAACTCGATCTAGCAAAGATCGAGTTAGGATTAGTCGATCTAGCACTCGATCTCTAGCCCTTTAACCCATATCGCCTCTTTTGGACTTCAAGATCGAGGTTTAGACTCCTCATACCTGTTCTTACACACTTGCAAAATAAAAACATAAAACTGAAAGAGAAATAAAGCAGAAATATGTACAGGATAGACATGGGAATGCCTCCCAAGTGCGCTTTCTTTAACGTCTTTAGCTAGACTTTACTTGGTTTAGGCAGATGGTCGGTCTTGGAGAAGCACCGAGGTACTCTCCTTGTCATAGCTGTCCGCCAAGTAAGGTTTGACCCTGTGTCCGTTCACGGTGAATGCACTGCCACTCTTGCCCATCAATGTAACAGCTCCATAAGGCAGCACTTCTTGGATCACAAACGGCCCGCTCCACCTCGACTTCAGCTTTCCCGGGAAGAGTTTGAGTCTTGAATTGTACAGCAACACCAAACCTCCTTCCTTAAGTTCCTTGGCTACCAACTTCTTGTCATGAGCTTCTTTTGTCCGCTCCTTGTATATCCGAGAGCTTTCATAAGCGTTCAACCTTAGTTCGTCCAGTTCATGTAGCTGGATGAGGCGCCTCTCTTGAGCAGTCTTGAGGTCAAAGTTCAGCCTCTTCACAGCCCACAATGCACGGTGTTCCAGCTCAACTGGGAGGTGACAGCCTTTGCCATAGAGCAGAGTGAAAGGGGTCGTACCAATCGGTGTTTTAAAGGCGGTACGGTAGGCCCAAAGAGCGTCGTCCAGCTTTACTGCCCAGTCTTTCCTTGTTACTCCGACCGTCTTCTCTAGTATAGCCTTGATTTGCCGGTTGGAGACTTCCACTTGACCGCTCATTTGAGGATGATACGGTGTAGCCACTTTATGCTTAACGCCGTACTTCCTCAAAAGGTTCTCAAAGACCTTGTTTATGAAGTGGCTTCCTCCATCGCTTATAACCACCTTTGGTACCCCAAACCTCGGGAAATTGATGCTTTTAAACAGCTTGATCACCACCTTAGAATCGTGTGTAGGGGAAGCAACGGCCTCAACCCATTTGGAGACATAATCAACCGCTACTAAGATGTACTTGTTGCCGTATGAAGAAGGAAATGGCCCTATGAAGTCTATGCCCCACGTGTCAAACACGTCAACCTCGAAGATAGGAACCTAAGGCATCTCGTTCCTCTTAGTGATATTCCCTGCTCGTTGACATGCCTCACAGCTCTTCACAAACTCGTGTGCATCGTTGAAGACGGACGGCCACCAAAAAGCAGCTTGCAACACTTTCGTGGCAGTCTTGAATGAAGCGAAGTGTCCTCCGTAGGAAGAGCCATGACAGTGATAGAGGATGTCTCTAGCTTCTTCCTTCGTAACACACCTCCGGTACAAACTGTCCACCCCTCTCTTGTATAAGTAGGGTTCATCCCAAAAGTAGTCACTTGCCTCTCTCATGAAGCGCTTCTTTTGATAGCTGTTGAGATGTGTTGGCTCCTCTCCGCATGCTAAGTAGTTCACAACATCAGCGTACCAGGGAAGATCCTCCTCTTTGAAGCTCAATACCTCCTCAAACTGCCCCTCTAGCTTTCCACAAACAGCCGTAGTGATCGCCATGAGTTGCTCTTCTGGAAGAGAATCATCTAAGGGGAGAGACTCGTTGATCCTTAGCCGAGATAGATGGTCAGCGACTCCGTTTTCTATTCCCTTCTTGTCTTTAATCTCCATGTCAAATTCTTGAAGCAAGAGGATCCACCTTAAAAGCCGAGGCTTAGTGTCCTTCTTTGAATAGATGTATCGCAAAGCCGCGTGATCTGTGCAGACAATAGCCTTGGAACCCACAAGATACGACCAGAACTTCTCAAAGGCGAACACTACTGCAAGCAACTCCTTCTCTGTAGTAGTGTACCTCGTTTGCGTGTCATCCAAGGTTCTTGAAGCATAGTAAATCACGTGCAGCTTCCTGTCTTTCCTCTGACCAAGAACGGCTCCTACGGCGTAGTCACTAGCATCGCACATGATCTCAAAGGGTAGTGTCCAGGCTGGTGCTTGAACTATAGGGGCTGATGTAAGGGCTTCCTTGATGGTCACGAAAGCTCGCAAACACTCCTCATCAAACACAAACTCAGCTTCTTTGCACAGCAACCGTGTAAGAGGGCGTGCAATCTTGGAGAAGTCCTTGATGAAGCGGCTATAGAACCCGGCGTGTCCCAAGAAACTTATGACTCCCTTAACGTTAACCGGCGCCTCAAGACCCATCATGACTTCCACTTTAGCCTGATCAACCTCAATGCCCTTCTCTGATATCTTGTGACCAAGCACGATCCCTTCCTTAACCATAAAGTGGCACTTCTCCCAGTTTAGCACCAAGTTTGTCTCTTCACAACGCTTTAGTACCCTGGAAAGATTCAACAAACACGCAGAAAAGGACGCACTATAGACAGAGAAGTCATCCATAAACACCTCTACCATCTCTTCTATTAGATCGGAGAAGATTGACATCATACACCGCTGAAACTTGGCCGGTGCGTTACACAATCCAAATGGCATCCTTCGATAAGCGAAGGTACCATAGGGACATGTGAAGGTCGTCTTCTCCTGATCATTTGGGTGAATTGGTATCTGAAAGAAACTGCTATACCCATCGAGGAAACAGTAGTAAGTGTGATTAGCAAGTCTCTCAAGCATTTGATCAATAAAAGGTAAAGAGAAATGATCCTTCCTAGTTGTAAGATTAAGTTTCCTATAATCAATACACATCCTATGACCAGTGATGGTCCTAGTAGGAATAAGCTCATCTTTATCGTTCCTTATGACCGTGATCCCTCCCTTCTTAGGCACCACGTGTATAGGGGAAACCCACGTGCTGTCACTTATGGGATAGATCACGTCAGCCTCTAAAAGCTTAAGGATCTATTTCTTAACAACCTCTTTCAAATTAGGATTCAAACGCCTTTGATGTTCTATAGAAGAGGCGTTCTCAGTATCCAAGTGAATTCTGTGAGTGCAAAGCATTGGTGAAAGGCCCTTGATGTCACTGAGAGAGTACCCAATGGCCTTCCTATACTTTCTCAGCTCGATCAGGAGCGAGTGCAACTCATCATCACTTAAGTTTTCATTCACAATCATGGGATAGGTGTTATTAGGCCCTAAGAAAGCATACCCTAGCCCTTTTGGGAGCTCCTTAAGGTCCACATTTGGGGCTAACAGCTCGGTCCAGTCATCCTCGTGGCTGTTGTTGTTGTTTTCCTCCTTGGAGTCCTCCTTAGAACCCGAGGCATGGCCCTTAAGACTGCTTTCCTCAACCGCTATCCCTTCTAAAATCAAGTCGTCCAGTCGATCATGCTCTCGATGTCGTCTAAATCGAGTGGTTTCGCTCGATTCACTTACTCGATTTAATGTGGATCGAGTAAGGGATCGAGACGCTGAGTCGATCTCCGGATTAGACCTCAAACTGATCGGAAGGTGTTTCTCGATCTTTGACTCGATTGTTTTCCCGGATCGATCACTCCTCTCGATCTGACTGTCGATTGCTGCACCGGATCGAGTTGTGTTCTCGATTGCCTTATCGATCTGACATCTGGATCGAGTGATAGCGTCGATTTCAGAGTCGATCTCTAGGCAGCAGCTTTCATCCTTCTTAGCAACCTTCCTAGAATCCAGCAAGTTGACGTACTCCTGGGTCCTTTGGTCCACATAGCCAAACTCCCCTGGCTCCTTTGTCAGTGCCAGCTTCAGATGGTCCTCCTGAGCAAGTTCTTCCAGTAACTCATCCGCTAAGGCATCCATCGTTTCAATGTAGAAAGCTTGTCCTTCTATAGTCGACTTCTTCAGAACCTCTTTGGTATCGAAGTCCAGCCTTATATCCTTTCCCAAGTGCAAGGCAATCTTCCCGTTCTTGACGTCAATGATAGCCCCGGCGGTTGCAAGGAATGACCTTCCAAGGATGAGCGGGTCCTTAGGCTCTTCATCCATTTCCAACACGACGAAGTCCGTAGGCACGTTCACACCGCTGATTTGCACCGGTAGATCTTCAAGCAGCCCCACTGGTAGCCTCACACTCCTATCAGCCAGTACCAACGAGATTCTACAGTCTTTGAAACGGGTAAAGCCAAGCTTCTTTGCCACGGAATGAGGCATCAGATTTATGCTAGCTCCGAGATCACAAAGGCATCTCTTGAACTCCAAAGGACCTAAGGCGCAAGGTATAGTGAAGCTTCCAGGGTCTCCCAACTTCTTAGGGACTATCTCCTTATGTATCACAGCACTACACTCCTCACTTAGAACAAGCACCTCCTTGCTTTCCTTATTCTTCTTCACGAGAGTGTCTTTGAAGAATTTGGCGCATTTAGGCATCATTGCAAGGCAGTCAACGAGAGGTAGCTTGATCTCTACATCCTTAAGATGCTTCTCAAAGAGAATTCTGTGCTTCTCTATGAGTTGCTTCTTGAAACGGCCAGGAAAAGGCAGCTGAGGTACATACGGTGGAGGTACATAAGCATCCTTCTCCTTAGTAGTTTGTTCCGCTTTCTTCTCAGCAACTGCTTTGTCTCCTCTTCTTGGCCCTTGAATCCAGACATTGTCAAAGTTGATCGCATCATCAGCGGAAAGCTTACCCTCCCCCTCTTGAATTACAATGTCCTCGTTGTTCTTAGGAGTAACCGGAGGTGCTAGCTCCTTGCCGCTTCTTAACGTGATGGCGTTGGCATATTCCTTAGGATTTTGCTCACACTTGCCCGGTAGGCTATTCTGACCACTTGCACTCGCCGTTCCCTTCTCTAGCTGCTTGATCTTGTTGTTTAAGTTGGTGATCTGAGTGGAGAAGTCAGTGAGAGACGAGTCTAGACGAGTGTTCATCTCGGCGAACTTCTGGTTTGTAGAGGCTTGCCCTTGTATCAGCTGTTAAAACATGGCCTGAACCGGATCAACTTGTTGTTGCATCGGCTGTTGCTGCTGAGGTGCAAATCCCGGAGGGTAGTTTGGCGTATAACCCTTGTTACCTTGATGTTGCCCTTGGAAGTTGTTCTGCCCTTGACCTTGGAAGCCACCACTCGGCTGAAAACCTTTGTTGTAAGGTATGAAAGGCTTTGCTTGCTGAGCAGGGTACACTTGGTCCTTAGGGTTGGCGAAGTTGGTACTACGGTAGGAGAGATTGTTGTTCTCGTTGTAGCCTTGGTTGTAGCCGTGAGGTTTGAAATTATTCTGTCCCGCCACCCAATTGGCTTCTTCCTGGCTCAACTCAAGCTCCTCTTGATTCTCATCCGCTTCACCAGCAAAGTGAACATGCTTCTGGTTGGCTAACACCAGCTTATCTATCTTCTCATGCAAATATTTCAGCTCCTTTTTGTGAGACTCTAGCTCAGATCCACTCGGTGCACGGTCATAATCCTCAGCATAGTTGTCATCACTCAATGCCAAGTTCTATATTAGCTTCATGCCCTCTTTTACCTCCTGACCAAGGAAGTTCCCTTTACTAGCTGTGTCAAGCAACAACCTGATCTTTGGTGAGGCTCCGCGGTAGATGGTGCTGAGTAGGGTCTCCTCACTGAAACCGTGATGAGGACATTGGATCGTGTAATCTTTAAAACGTTCCATTGCCTCATTGAATGTCTCATTGTTCCGCTGAGTGAAGCCGCTGATTTCGCTTCTCAACCGTGCTGTTCTGGTGCTAGAGAAGAATTTTGAGAGAAATGCCTTTTTACACTCGGCCCATGAGGTGATGGTGCCTTGTGGAAGGGTCTACTCCCAATGCCTAGCTTTGTCTCCGAGTGAAAAGGGAAAGAGACGCAGCTTGAAAGCATCTTCGGATATGCCGTTTATCTTGATCATCCCACATACTTGCTCGAAATTGTCAAGGTGCTCCAAGGGATCTTCCATTGCTAAGCCGTGAAACTTGTTGTTTTGCACCATGGAGATGAAACCCGGCTTAATCTCGAAGTTGTTGTTTTGTACAGGAGGAGGAGTGATCCCAAACCTATTGTGATGAGTATTGGGAGCTTCTCCGGCTCCTATGATCCTTGGGGGTCTAGCCGCGTGTTGGGGGTTTCCATTGCCCCTTCCCACTGCCCCATGAGCTGGAGGAGGTCCCTTTGGATGCTCGTGTTCAGCCATAGCTTCAAAGTCAACCAAACCGTGCTGAACAATCTCCTCAAAGGCTCTAGCTTGTTCTCGTACTCGTCTTTGCTGTGAATGACCAAGCTGATGAATGTTGTCCAAGGGTTGAAGTAGATTGTTGTCTCCCCTTGAACGAAAATTCATGTACCTGAGAGACACACGTTTGAGAGTAGAATGATTTGTAACTTAAACAAAGTAAAGCTTAGTCTTTACTAAGCTCCAAATCTCTATGCTTTCTAACACTCCTAGAATGGCAACGACGCCATTTGATAACTACTTTCTTTGCAAAGGTGAGGATGCAATGAGGCTATCAAACTCAAATGTAACACTTAGGTTGTAGTACAGTATGCAAGTGAGAGTCAATCCATTTCTAGGAGCTAGGAAGGTCAAAGAGAATGCAAGAGCAGTGTAAAGCTAAGCGAATAACATGCGGTTTTGTAAAAATCCTAAAAACTATATGCAGCAACCAAATGAAATGCAAAACTATTTTAAAAATACCAGGAATGATTAAACTACCACGGGTAACAAACGGAATAATTAAAATGCAAGGCTATGATTTAACAAAAATCGACTAGTGGATCGACCACAAGATCGACCACTAGATCAAGCAGTTTGGATCGATCTCGTCTAAAAATGCAAGCATGAAGAAACTAATGACCAGGATGCAGAAAATATCAAGCGAATGACTAACAAAGGTGTAAGAATGCTAAGAGAGAAGGGTCTAGGGTTGAGATTCATGGTCCGGGGTTTCAAGGGTCCAAGTTGGGGTTGAAAACTTTAAATCGACTATCTTTGTGAGATTCCCTAAGCCTTGAAAACGAAAACAAGATCCATCAGTGGCTTTCGGTATGGATCATTCCTTCATCCCCTCTTCCAAACCCATGGCTTTTGGTGGAAAGAGAGGTTGAAGGCAATGAACTCAGATTTCAAACACACGGCCTAACTAGTCTCCTAAACTTCTATGGCTTTTGGGAAAGGGTAACTAGTCTCTAGGATGTGATTTTCAGAGATCTCTGGATCCTATCAAGGTAAGAGACCTCTCTGATCATAAAGATCTTGGCGTGAGAGTCTTTAAGCCTTAGAGACTCAACATCCTAGAAGAGAAAGCCATTAAGAACAAGAAAACTACCAACTTGAAAACCCCTTAAACCTCGTGAATCCTCTCAACCCCGAGACCCAAATGAACTACTCGCTACACATGAGAATAACCGAAATAAAGATGAAAGACGAGCGATGAACATGAAAACGATTACTTAAGACTTAAACGATTCGAAAATATTCAAGAACAAAGCTCAAAGTCTAACAATGGCGGATAATCTCCAAACCAGAGAGAAAAAACATAAAAAGATAAGATTGAAAAAAATGTGTGTGTCGAAAAAGACATCGCCGCCTTCCCAAATTGGCGAAAACAGCTCGATGGTCCCCCCCCTTGTTAGCGGCCAAAAGCGGTTGAAAGGACAGAGATCGACTTCGGGATCGAGCGGCTCTCTCGATCACTTTTGGACATCGTGTCTTCAACTCGATCTGGGTCTCGATCATCTTCGGTGGATCGAGTGTTGCATCCGATCTTGGTATCGATCTTCGGTTGGATCGAGTGGTGGACTCGATCCGGCTCTCGCTCTGCATGGCGTCATTTACGTCAAGACCATTTGATCGATTGCTCCACTCGATCTTCGTCTCGATCATTTCCCTTGGATCGCTTGGGCGTCTCGATCTTCTGGTCGATCTCATCTAGATCGACCTGCCATGCTCGATCTGCTCCCCGATCTCTGGTTCTTAGCAAACATCCGACCTTCCATGAACCGCCACAACAGCTTCAGCACGTCCACGAACCTCCACGACTCCAAAGTAGCCAGAAACAACCTGAATGTGATGCAAAATGCAAGGAACATGCGAATGCTGGTGCGAGAATGCTCTAGGACCCTAAGTGATGCAATCTAGTCTAAAGTGTGATGTAAATGCATGAAAAGCTAACTGATATGTATGCAAAATGCATGCAATATGCAGTAACATCACTTGATGTCCTACTCTGTAGCACAACGCCTAGGCTTCACCAAGTTCAAGGATTGTAGAATCTCTTTGGTGTTGGCTAATCTCTTGAACCTAGGTTATGGTTTGCATTCCCTTTGCCATTTTAAGACCAAATGCTAGAAAGATTAGCAAACCATAAGTACTACTGCTTCTTATATGGTTATAATGGATTCTTTCAGATCCCTATCCATCCTAATGATCAAGAGAAAACTACTTTTACTTGCCCATATGGAACATTTGCTTATAGGAGAATGCCTTTTGGTTTATGCAATGCTCTTGCAACTTTTCAGAGGTGTATGACCACCATATTTTCTGACTTGCTTGAAGAGATAGTGGAGGTATTCATGGATGACTTTAGTGTCTATAGATCCTTCTTTGGTGTCTGCTTGTCTATTATTTCTGAGGTTTTACAGAGATGTGAAGATACTAAGCTGGTTCCGAATTGGGAGAAATGCTATTTCATGGTTCAAGAAGGCATTGTGTTGGGTCACACGATTTCAGAGAAGGGGATAGAAATGGACAAGGCAAAGATAGATGGGATGGTGCACTTGGAGCCTCCAAACACAGTCAAAGGAATCAGAAGCTTCTTGGGGCATGCTGGTTTTTACAGAAGGTTCATCAAAGACTTCTCAAAGATAGCAAGACCCTTGACAAAGCTTCTATGTAAGGAGACAGAGTTTGTGTTTGATGAAGAGTGCTTGCAAGCCTTCCTCACCCTCAAGCAAGCTATAGTATCAGCGCCAATTGGGATTTGCCATTCGAAATCATGTGTGATGCTAGTGATTATGCTGTTGGAGCAGTCTCGGCACAAAGAGTAGACAAGAAACTTCACGTAATCTACTATGCAAGCAGAACAATGGATGAGGCTCAAACAAGGTATGCAACAACTGAGAAGTAGCTCTTAGCAGTTGTCTTTGCATTTGAGATGTTCAGAAGCTATTTAGTAGGATCTAAGGTGATAGTCTACACTGACCACGCTGCACTAAGGCACATCTATGCCAAGAAAGACACTAAGCCAAGACTCCTTAGATGGATCCTCTTCTTGCAAGAGTTTGACATGGAGATTGTGGATAAGAGGGGCATTGAGAATGGTATAGCTGATCACCTTTCAAGACTGAAAATAGATGACTTTGTCCTAATCAATGATACTCTACCAGAAGAGCAGCTGCATGCTTTAGGAATGAAGTCAGCTGAAGTGCAAAGCTTAGGAGAGAACAAACTGTGCTGACTTTGTGAACTACTTGGTTATTGGGCAGATACCACTGAACCTCAACTCACATTAGAAGAAGAAGTTCTTAAGAGATGTCTCTCATTATTTTTGGGATGAGCCTTATCTCTACAAGAGAGGAAGTTCTTAAGAGATTGTTCAGAAGATGCATAGCTGAGGAAGAGGTTCAAACAATTCTACATCATTGCCATGGTTCAGCCTATGGAGGTCACTTTGCAACCTTCAAGACAGCCTTAAAGGTGCTTCAAGCTAGTTTTTGGTGGCCTAGTTTTTCAAGGACGCCCAAGCTCACATCTCCTCATGTGATGCATGCCAAAGGAAGGAAAACATCTCCAAAATTGGATCTGTTTGATGTGTGGGGGATTGACTTTATGGGACCTTTCCCTTCCTCATATGGGAACAAGTACATCCTTGTAGCTGTTGATTTTGTGTCAAAGTGGGTTGAAACCATTGCCAGTCCAACAAATGATGCTAGACATATGCTAAAGCTCTTCAAGACAATCATTTTCTCAAGGTTTGGTGTTCCAAAGTGTGTGATCAGTGATGGTGGAAGTCATTTCATCAACAAGGTCTTTGAGAGTCTGCTCAAGAAGAATGGTGTTAAGCACAAGGTTTCCACTCCTTACCATCCTCAAACAAGTGGTCAAGTGGAGGTATCTAACAGGGAGATCAAAGCCATCTTAGAGAATACAGTTGGTGTTACAAGAAAGGATTGGTCTAATAAGCTTGATGATGCTTTGTGGGCTTACAGGACAGCCTTCAAAACACCCATTGGTAGAACTCCCTTCTCACTACTCTATGGCAAGTCTTGTTATCTACCTGTTTAGCTGGAATATTAAGCCTTGTGGGCAACAAAGCTGCTGAATTTTGACATCAAGACAGCTCAGGAGAAGTGACTCATCAACTTGCATGAGTTAGAAGAAAACCGCCTTAAAGCTTTTGAGAGTTCCAGGATCTATAAGGAGTGAACAAAAGCTTTTCATGACAAAAGGATCAAACCTAAAGACTTCAAGGCAGGAGATCAGGTGCTGTTGTTCAACTCAAGGCTGAAGTTGTTCTTTGGAAAGCTGAAGTCAAGATGGTCAGGTCCATTCATGATCAAAGAGGTGTTACTATATGGAGTTGTGACTTTGTTTGGCAAGGATGGAGCAGACTTCACAGTAAATGGGCAGAGACTGAAGCCATACATGGCAAGTGAGTCCCTTGGAGATGATGTAGACATCAACCTTGAGGACCCTCCATGATATGAGCATGGGGACATCTAACCTAGAAGATGAGCATGTAGCCGTTGGACAACAAGATCAAGACCAGAAGGAGGTTGAAGAAGTTCTTAAGGTGCAAGGAGGCCCAATGACCCGAGCTAAGACTAAGGCATTTCAAAATGCCTTAGAGGTTCTACTTAATTAGTTTAAGTATGAATCAAGTACTAAGGAGGCTACACGTTCCACACTGGTCTGCATTGTAGCCGGGGACTAAGCTAGTGGGTTTGTGGGATACTTTGTGCTCTTTTTCCCTTAGTGAGTTTTGTCCCATTGGGTTTTCTCACTAAGGTTTTTAACGAGGCAAGTATTCCCACAATGTCATTGCCCATTAAGCTTGGCCTTGTTCCAAGCCCACTTCTTTCTACCATCCGTGGCTTGGATGTGTCTAGGTTCATTTCTTTGTTTTAGTTGAGTCTTTTCTTGTAGTTTGTGATATTTTGAACAAGAGTCATGCATGGTTAGTCAAGGGGGTTTGTCCCAAGACCAACTTATTGCTCTCTTGTTGTCCGTTCTACTTCCTCTCTCTCTTCTCTCCTTAAAACCGTGTGTTAGTTGTTTGTGTGGTTTCATCTATCTTTTGAATAAATTTCCTTTGCAAATTAGATCAACTCTCTTGGTGCGTCATATCCTTGAGAAATCCTGCTTAGAACCTAGGTGCGTCATATCCTTGTGTTCTAGTAGTTTTGTATCAAGAGCCTTCCATCTCTCTTGCTACATTCCATATTCACTCTTTCACCACTTTCCCCTTCAACCGAAACAACCCGCCCTTACCACCGTCCGGATCATTCCACCATCTCACAACAAGTATTCCATCACTTAGCTTGAAAGGATCGATCATTGACTGAGATCATATCAAGTGGTATCAGAGCAAACCTTCCAAAGCTAAGTTTTCTGATCCAATCCGTCCTTATTCATCATTTCAATATTTTTTTTGACTCTTCATCTTCTGTCGAAAATATTTTTAAAATTATTGTTCATCACGGTTTTGATCTCTTGTTGGTCCACAAAATTTTTAAAAATAGTTTAGAATTTTTATAAAATTCTAATTTACCCAAGAACTACTTACTCCGAGAAATTTTGTTTTCAGGAGCAATGGCCAGGGAAGATGACCCGGAACCTTCAGCTGTACGTGCTCAGAGGATGTTGGTTGAAGCCCTCACGGCTGAGATGAAAAAAATGTTACAAGTTGAGGTAGAAAAGATCAGGCAAAGCTATGAACAGAGAGAAACGACTCAGAGACGCCAAGGCAAAGAAACCGTGAGAGAAGATGAACAAGAAGGGCAGGCTAGTGGACATCAGACTGATCAGTACTACAAAAGCAGTAACTCCTCTAAAAGTGGCCGTAGAAGTTCTAGACAAGGCAGAGATCGTGTGCAAGACAACTTGGCCGGTCTCAAGTTGAAGATTCCCTCTTTTCACGACAAGTGTGATCCGGATGCCTACCTTGAGTGAGAAAAGAAGATAGAGCTGGTGTTCAATGTTCAACATTACACTGAGGAGAACCGTGTTAAGGTGGCGGCCACAGAGTTCTACGACTATGCCCTAAGCTGGTGGGATCAACTCGTCACAACCAGAAGGAGAAACCAAGAGTATCCGGTTACAACTTGGAACGAGATGAGAAACTTGATGAGGAAACGGTTTGTTCCGAGCCATTACCATCGCGAGCTACATCAGAGGTTTCGGAGATTGACGCAAGGCAACCGTTCTGTGGAGGAATATTTTCAGGAAATGGAAACACTAATAATTCGTGCAGCTATCTTGGAGGATAGTGAAGCTAGGTTCCTCGGAGGCCTTAACCGAGAGATTCAAGACTGCCTAGAGACACAACATTATGTCGACTTAGAAGAGATGCTTCACAAAGCAATGTTGTTTGAGCAGCAAGTCAAGAGAAAAGGGTCGTACCGATCGGGTTCTAGTACCGGACCAAACAGTCGGACAGTTTATCCGCGGGACGATAGAAACTCGTACCGGTCAGCATATCCGCAGAATCAGCCGAGAGAAAATAAGCCGATCAGTTCCAAATCCGAAACTGTTCAACCAAATGGGAAACCCAAGGAGGCTAATACCAAGGCTCGTAATGTAAAGTGTTTCAAATGCCAAGGCCGTGGACATTACGCCAATGAGGGCATCAACAAACGTGTTATGGTGTTACTAGAAAACGGTGACATAGAATCAGAGGATGAGCAACAAGAAGAAACAGAGGAGGAACATGAGTTATTGCCAGTGCAAGAACAGTTGCTTGTAGCAAGAAGGACATTGACCGTGCAAAGCAAACCAGAAGAACAAGATCAGCGTGAGAATCTGTTTCACACTCGTTGTTTGGTTCAGGGAAAAGTTTGCAGTTTGATCATAGACGGTGGGAGTTGCGCTAATGTGGCAAGCAGTATCATGGTTAAGAAGCTGAGTTTGCAAGCTACTCCTCACCCCAGCCCGTATAAGCTACACTGGTTGAATGACAAAGGAGAAATGAAGGTCACCAAATAAGTCTTAGTTCCACTGGCCATAGGTGAGTATAAAGATGTGATACTTTATGATGTGCTACTTATGGAAGCAAGTCATATCCTGCTAGGGAGACCGTGGCAATCTGACCGCCGGGTGATACATGATGGATTCTCTAACCGGCACTCCTTTGAGTTTAAGGGTAAGAAGAATACTTTGATACCCATGACTCCTCAAGAAGTCTACAACGATCAGAAACACACCTTGAGGTCAGCCAAACATTTAAACTTCTTTGCTAAGGCTGGACAGGTTAAGAAAGCTTTATACTCCGAAACACCTATGCTATTATTTGTTTATAAAGAAACATTAACCACAATGGCTGATATTACACCGGTGTATCCGAGTGAAATGCAAGCTCTTTTGCAGGATTATGAAGATGTCTTTCCGGAAGAGACACCAACGGGACTACCTCCCATCCGAGGCATAGAACACCAAATAGACTTCATTCCTGGGGCATCATTGCCAAACCGTCCCGCCTACCGTACCAACCCCGTGGAAACCAAAGAACTACAGAAGCAGGTCGATGAACTGATGGCCAAGGGACATATCCGTGAAAGCATGAGCCCTTGTGCAGTACCAGTCCTTCTTGTTCCAAAGAAAGACGGTAGCTGGAGGATGTGTGTTGACTGCCGTGCAATCAACAATATCACGGTGAAGTATCGCCATCCCATTCCTAGGCTAGATGACATGTTAGATGAATTGCATAGTTCTAACATTTTCTCCAAAATTGACTTAAAGAGTGGTTACCACCAGATCAGAATGAAAGAGGGGGATGAATGGAAAACCGCATTCAAAACCAAACATGGTTTATATGAATGGCTGGTTATGCCATTCGGATTGACTAATGCCCCTAGCACTTTTATGCGTTTAATGAATCATGTTCTTACGGCGTATATAGGCATCTTTGTGGTGGTTTATTTTGATGACATCCTTGTTTATAGCAAAGGTCTAGAAGAGCATGTGGAACACATTAGATTAGTGCTTAATTGCTCATAAAAGAAAAACTACATGCTAACCTTGAGAAGTGTACTTTCTGCACTTCTAGTCTTGTTTTTCTTGGTTTTGTAGTAAGCTCAGAAGGAGTCAAAGTGGATGAGGAAAAAGTGAATGTTATCCGTGACTGGCCAAGTCCTAAGACCGTAGGAGAAGTAAGTAGTTTCCATGGCCTAGCCGGCTTTTATAGGAGATTCGTGAGGGACTTTAGTACTATAGCTGCCCCACTCACCGAAGTCATCAAAAAGGAAGTTGGGTTCAAGTGGGAAACGGCTCAAGAAGAGGCTTTCCAAAGCCTAAAAGAGAAGCTTACAAACGCCCCTGTTCTTATATTGCCTAATTTCTTAAAGACTTTTGAGATTGAGTGTGATGCATCAGGAATAGGTATTGGCGCTGTTCTAATGCAAGACAAGCAACCCATAGCATTTTTTAGTGAGAAGCTTGGAAGAGCCATGCTCAACTATCCAACATATGATAAGGAGTTGTACGCTTTGGTAAGAGCCTTACAAACGTGGCAACACTATCTCTGGCCTAAAGAATTTGTCATTCACACGGACCATGAGTCTCTCAAACACCTCAAAGATCAGCAAAAGCTCAACAAAAGGCACGCAAGGTGGGTTGAATTCATAGAAACCTTCCCATATGTCAAAAAGTACAAACAAGGTAAAGACAATATGGTTGCTGATGCATTGTCAAGAAAGTATACTCTTCTCACTACTTTAGAAGCTAAGTTGCTTGGATTTGATCAGCTTAAAGAGCTATATAAAGATGATGATGATTTTTCAGAAATTTTTGCTTCTTGTTTCAAATCTCCTTCGGGTAAATTCTTTAAACAAGATGGGCTTCTCTTCTATGAGAACCGTCTTTGTGTACCTAATTGTTCTATGAGAGATTTGTTTATCTGGGAAGCACACGGTGGCGGTTTAATGGGTCACTTTAGCGTAGCAAAAACCTTAGAAGTAATGAAAGATCATTTCTATTGGCCACACATGAGACGGGATGTGGAGAGAATTTGTGGGAGATGCAATACTTGTAAACAAGCCAAGTCCAAGGTCCAAAATCACGGTTTGTACTCACCCTTACCCATACCCTCTCATCCGTGGAATGACATTTCCATGGACTTTGTTTTAGGCTTGCCTAGAACAAAGACAGGTAAGGACTTTATTTTTGTTGTAGTGGAGAGATTCTCTAAGATGGCTCATTTCATTGCTTGTCATAAGACAGATGATGCTTTGCATATAGCCACTCTTTTTTTAAAAAAATTGTTCGCATTCATGGTATGCCTAAGTCCATTGTTTCGCATAGAGACACTAAGTTCCTTAGCTTCTTTTGGAAAACCTTATGGTCTAAGCTAGGAACTAAGCTTATGTTTTCTACTACTTGTCATCCGCAAACTGATGGTCAGACCGAGGTAGTAAATAGGACTTTAGGTACTTTGTTGAGAGCTTTGATTAAAAAGAACCTTAAGTCTTGGGAGGATTGTTTAGCACATATAGAGTTTGCATATAACCATGTTGTGCATTCTGCTTCTAAGTATTCACCTTTTCAGATTGTTTATGGGTTCAACCCCACTTCTCCTTTGGATTTAATGCCTTTACCTTTGAGTGAAAGGATAAGTATGGACGGAAAGAGAAAAGCTGACTTGGTCAAACTAATACATTCGGATGCTAAGAAGAACTTAGAAGAGAAGACTAAGCTCTATGCCAAACATGCGAATAAAGGAAGAGACAAGGTGGTTTTTGAAGCTGGTGATCATGTTTGGGTACATCTAAGGAAAGAGCGCTTCCCAGCAGAGAGAAAATCCAAGTTGATGCAACAGATTGATGGTCCGTTTACAGTTACAAAGAAGATCAACGACAATGCCTATCAACTTGACCTCCAAGGTAAGTATCCTATTAGCTCAAGTTTTAACATTACTGATTTACTTCCTTATGTTGCAGATGAGTTGGATTTGAGGTCAAATCCTTTTCAAGAAGGAGGGGATGATATGAGCATGGGGACATCTAACCTAGAAGATGAGCATATAGCCGTTGGACAACAAGATCAAGACCAGAAGGAGGTTGAAGAAGTTCTTAAGGTGCAAGGAGGCCCAATGACCCGAGCTAAGACTAAGGCATTTCAAAATGCCTTAGAGGTTCTACTTAATTAGTTTAAGTATGAATCAAGTACTAAGGAGGCTACACGTTCCACACTGGTCTGCATTGTAGCCGGGGACTAAGCTAGTGGGTTTGTGGGATACTTTGTGCTCTTTTTCCCTTAGTGAGTTTTGTCCCATTGGGTTTTCTCACTAAGGTTTTTAACGAGGCAAGTATTCCTACAATGTCATTGCCCATTAAGCTTGGCCTTGTTCCAAGCCCACTTCTTTCTACCATCCGTGGCTTGGATGTGTCTAGGTTCATTTCTTTGTTTTAGTTGAGTCTTTTCTTGTAGTTTGTGATATTTTGAACAAGAGTCATGCATTGTTAGTCAAGGGGGTTTGTCCCAAGACCAACTTATTGCTCTCTTGTTGTCCGTTCTCCTTCCTCTCTCTCTTCTCTCCTTAAAACCGTGTGTTAGTTGTTTGTGTGGTTTCATCTATCTTTTGAATAAATTTCCTTTGCAAATTAGATCAACTCTCTTGGTGCATCATATCCTTGAGAAATCCTGCTTAGAACCTTGGTGCGTCATATCCTTGTGTTCTAGTAGTTTTGTATCAAGAGCCTTCCATCTCTCTTGCTACATTCCATCTTCACTCTTTCACCACTTTCCCCTTCAACCGAAACAACCCGCCCTTACTACCGTCCGGATCATTCCACCATCTCACAACAAGTATTCCATCACTTAGCTTGAAAGGATCGATCATTGACCGGGATCATATCAAGTGGTATCAGAGCAAACCTTCCAAAGCTAAGTTTTCTGATCCAGTCTGTCCTTATTCAACATTTCAATATTTTTTTGACTCTTCATCTTCTGTCGAAAATATTTTTAAAATTATTGTTCATCACGGTTTTGATCTCTTGTTGGTCCACAAAATTTTTAAAAATAGTTTAGAATTTTTATAAAATTCTAATTTACCCAAGAACTACTTACTGCGAGAAATTTTGTTTTCAGGAGCAATGGCCAGGGAAGATGACTCGGAACCTTCAGCTGTACGTGCTCAGAGGATGTTGGTCGAAGCCCTCACGGCTGAGATGAAAAAAATGTTATAAGTTGAGGTAGAAAAGATCAGGCAAAGCTATGAACAGAGAGAAACGACTCAGAGACGCCAAGGCAAAGAAACCGTGAGAGAAGATGAACAAGAAGGGCAGGCTAGTGGACATCAGACTGATCAGTACTACAAAAGCAGTAACTCCTCTAAAAGTGGCCGTAGAAGTTCTAGACAAGGCAGAGATCGTGTGCAAGACAACTTGGCCGGTCTCAAGTTGAAGATTCCCTCTTTTCACGGCAAGTGTGATCCGGATGCCTACCTTGAGTGAGAAAAGAAGATAGAGCTGGTGTTCAATGTTTAACATTACACTGAGGAGAACCATGTTAAGGTGGCGGCCACAGAGTTCTACGACTATGCCCTAAGCTGGTGGGATCAACTCGTCACAACCAGAAGGAGAAACCAAGAGTATCCGGTTACAACTTGGAACGAAATGAGAAACTTGATGAAGAAATGGTTTGTTCCGAGCCATTACCATCGCGAGCTACATCAGAGGCTTCGGAGATTGATGCAAGGCAACCGTTCTGTGGAGGAATATTTTCAGGAAATGGAAACAATAATACTTCGTGCAGCTATCTTGGAGGACAGTGAAGCTACGATGGCTAGGTTCCTCGGAGGCCTTAACCGAGAGATTCAGGACCGCCTGGAGACACAACATTATGTCGACTTAGAAGAGATGCTTCACAAAGCAATGTTGTTTGAGCAGCAAGTCAAGAGAAAAGGGTCGTACCGTTCGGGTTCTAGTACCGCCGGATTTCATTTCGGTTTAACTTCCTCAGAAAAATTTTTTTATGCTTCTTCTCCCTCTCTCATTATGCTGTATTTATAATAATACTCTAAAATACTCTAAAATAAACAGTCGGACAGTTTATCCGCGGGACGATAGAAACTCGTACGGGTCAGCATATCCGCAGAATCAGCCGAGAGAAAATAAGCCGCTCAGTTCCAAATCCGAAACTGTCCAACCAAATGGGAAACCCAAGGAGGCTAATACCAAGGCTCGTGATGTAAAGTGTTTCAAATGCCAAAGCCGTGGACATTACGCCAATGAGGGCATCAACAAACGTGTTATGGTGTTACTAGAAAACGGTGACATAGAATCAGAGGATGAGCATCAAGAAGAAACGGAGGAGGAACATGAGTTATTGCCAGTGCAAGGACAGTTGCTTGTAGCAAGAAGGACATTGACCGTGCAAAGCAAACCAGAAGAACAAGATCAGCGTGAGAATCTATTTCACACTCGTTGTTTGGTTCAGGGAAAAGTTTGCAGTTTGATCATAGACGGTGGGAGTTGCGCTAATGATGCGAGCAGTATCATGGTTAAGAAGCTGAGTTTGCAAGCTACTCCTCACCCCAGCCCGTATAAGCTACACTGGTTGAATGACAAAGGAGAAATGAAGGTCACCGAATAAGTCTTAGTTCCACTGGCCATAGGTGAGTATAAAGATGAGATACTTTGTGATGTGCTACCTATGGAAGCAAGTCGTATCCTGCTAGGGAGACCGTGGCAATCTGACCGCCGGGTGATACATGATGGATTCTCTAACCGGCACTCCTTTGAGTTTAAGGGTAAGAAGAATACTTTGATACCCATGACTCCTCAAGAAGTCTACAACGATCGGAAACACACCTTGAGGTCAGCCAAACATTTAAACTTCTTTGCTAAGGCTGGACAGGTTAAGAAAGCTTTATACTCCGAAACACCTATGCTATTATTTGTTTATAAAGAAACATTAACCACCATGGCTTATCTTACACCGGTGTATCCGAGTGAAATGCAAGCTCTTTTGCAGGATTATGAAGATGTCTTTCCGGAAGAGACACCAACAGGACTACCTCCCATCCGGGGCATAGAACACCAAATAGACTTCATTCCCGGGGCATCATTGCCAAACCATCCTGCCTACCGTACCAACCCCATGGAAATCAAAGAACTACAGAAGCAGGTGGATGAACTGATGGCCAAGGGACATATCCATGAAAGCATGGGCCCTTGTGCAGTACCAGTCCTTCTTGTTCCAAAGAAAGACGGTAGCTGGAGGATGTGTGTTGACTGCCGTGCAATCAACAATATCACGGTGAAGTATCGCCATCCCATTCCTAGGCTAGATGACATGTTAGATGAATTGCATGGTTCTAACATTTTCTCCAAAATTGACTTAAAGAGTGGTTACCACCAGATCAGAATGAAAGAGGGGGGTGAATGGAAAACCGCATTCAAAACCAAACATGGTTTATACGAATGGCTGGTTATGCCATTCGGATTGACTAATGCCCCTAGCACTTTTATGCGTTTAATGAATCATGTTCTTAGGGCGTATATAGGCATCTTTGTGGTGGTTTATTTTGATGACATCCTTGTTTATAGCAAAGGTCTAGAAGAGCATGTGGAACACATTAGATTAGTGATTAATTTGCTCAGAAAAGAAAAACTATATGCTAACCTTAAGAAGTGTACTTTCTGCACTTTTAGTCTTGTTTTTCTTGGTTTTGTAGTAAGCTCAGAAGGAGTCAAAGTGGATGAGGAAAAAGTGAATGCTATCCGTGACTGGCCAAGTCCTAAGACCGTAGGAGAAGTAAGTAGTTTCCATGGCCTAGCCGGCTTTTATAGGAGATTCGTGAGGGCTTTAGTACTATAGCTGCCCCACTCACCGAAGTCATCAAAAAGGAAGTTGGGTTCAAGTGGGAAACGGCTCAAGAATAGGCTTTCCAAAGCCTAAAAGAGAAGCTTACTAACTCCCCTCTTCTTATATTGCCTAATTTCTTAAAGACTTTTGAGATTGAGTGTGATGCATCAGGAATAGGTATTGGCGCTGTTCTAATGCAAGACAAGCAACCTATAGCATTTTTTAGTGAGAAGCTTGGAGGAGCCATGCTCAACTATCCAACATATGATAAGGAGTTGTACGATTTGGTAAGAGCCTTACAAACGTGGCAACACTATCTCTGGCCTAAAGAATTTGTCATTCACACGGACCATGAGTCTCTCAAACACCTCAAAGGTCAGCAAAAGCTCAACAAAAGGCACGCAAGGTGGGTTGAATTCATAGAAACCTTCCCATATGTCAAAAAGTACAAACAAGGTAAAGACAATGTGGTTGTTGATGCATTGTCAAGAAGGTATACTCTTCTCACTACTTTAGAAGCTAAGTTGCTTGGATTTGATCAGCTTAAAGAGCTATATAAAGATGATGATGATTTTTCAGAAATTTTTGCTTCTTGTTTCGAATCTCCTTCGGGTAAATTCTTTAAACAAGATGGGCTTCTCTTCTATGAGAACCGTCTTTGTGTACCTAATTGTTCTATGAGAGATTTTTTTATCAGGGAAGCACACGGTGGCGGTTTAATGGGTCACTTTGGCGTAGCAAAAACCTTAGAAGTAATGAAAGATCATTTCTATTGGCCACAAATGAGACGGGATGTAAAGAGAATTTGTGGGAGATGCAATACTTGTAAACAAGCCAAGTCCAAGTTCCAAAATCACGGTTTGTACTCACCCTTACCCATACCCTCTCATCCGTGGAATGACATTTCCATGGACTTTGTTTTAGGCTTGCATAGAACAAAGACAGGTAAGGACTCTATTTTTGTTGTAGTGGATAGATTCTCTAAGATGGCTCATTTTATTGCTTGTCATAAGACAGATGATGCTTTGCATATAGCCAATCTTTTTTTTTTAAGAAATAGTTCGCATTCATGGTATGCCTAAGTCCATTGTTTCGGATAGAGAGACTAAGTTCCTTAGCTTCTTTTGGAAAACCTTATGGTCTAAGGAACTAAGCTTATGTTTTCTACTACTTGTCATCCGCAAACTGATGGTCAGACCGAGGTAGTAAATAGGACTTTAGGTACTTTGTTGAGAGCTTTGATTAAAAAGAACCTTAAGTCTTGGGAGGATTGTTTACCACATATAGAGTTTGCATATAACCATGCTGTGCATTCTGCTTCTAAGTATTCACCTTTTCAGATTGTTTATGGGTTCAACCCCACTTCTCCTTTGGATTTATTGCCTTTACCTTTAAGTGAAAGGATAAGTATGGACGGAAAGAGAAAAGCTGACTTGGTCAAACTAATACATTTGGATCTTAAGAAGAACTTAGAAGAGAAGACTAAGCTCTATGCCAAACATGCGAATAAAGGAAGAGACAAGGTGGTTTTTGAAGCTGGTGATCATGTTTGGGTACATCTAAGGAAAGAGCGCTTCCCAGCAGAGAGAAAATCCAAGTTGATGCCACGGATTGATGGTCCTTTTACAGTTACAAAGAAGATCAACGACAATGCCTATCAACTTGACCTCCAAGGTAAGTATCCTATTAGCTCAAGTTTTAACATTACTGATTTACTTCCTTATGTTGCAGATGAGTTGGATTTGAGGTCAAATCCTTTTCAAGAAGGAGGGGATGATATGAGCATGGGGACATCTAACCTAGAAGATGAGCATGTAGCCGTTGGACAACAAGATCAAGACTAGAAGGAGGTTGAAAAAGTTCTTAAGGTGCAAGGAGGCCCAATGACCCGAGCTAAGACTAAGGCATTTCAAAATGCCTTAGAGGTTCTACTTTATCAGTTTAAGTATGAATCAAGTACTAAGGAGGCTACACGTTCCACACTGGTCTGCATTGTAGCCGGGGACTAAGCTAGTGGGTTTGTGGGATACTTTGTGCTCTTTTTCCCTTAGTGAGTTTTGTCCCATTGGGTTTTCTCACTAAGGTTTTTAACGAGGCAAGTATTCCCACAATGTCATTGCCCATTAAGCTTGGCCTTGTTCCAAGCCCACTTCTTTCTACCATCCGTGGCTTGGATGTGTCTAGGTTCATTTCTTTGTTTTAGTTGAGTCTTTTCTTGTAGTTTGTGATATTTTGAACAAGAGTCATGCATTGTTAGTCAAGGGGGTTTGTCCCAAGACCAACTTATTGCTCTCTTGTTGTCCATTCTCCTTCCTCTCTCTCTTCTCTCCTTAAAACCGTGTGTTAGTTGTTTGTGTGGTTTCATCTATCTTTTGAATAAATTTCCTTTGCAAAATAGATCAACTCTCTTGGTGCGTCATATCCTTGAGAAATCCTGCTTAGAACCTAGGTGCGTCATATCCTTGTGTTCTAGTAGTTTTGTATCAAGAGCCTTTCATCTCTCTTGCTACATTCCATCTTCACTCTTTCACCACTTTCCCCTTCAACCGAAACAACCCCCCCTTACCACCGTCCGGATCATTCCACCATCTCACAACAAGTATTCCATCACTTAGCTTGAAAGGATCGATCATTGACCGGGTTCATATCACTCCACAAGAGTGATTAACCAAGAAAAGTCAAGCTAAGGACATTAAACAAGCACACTTGGGAGGTATTCCCATGTTATCCTTGTACATACTATTGCATTTTATGTTTGTTTTTTGTGTTTTTCTGTTGATAACAGGGGCAAGTGGGGTTTAAGGCAAATTTTTAGCTGAGTTGGTGCATTTTCTGGCCAGTATTGATCAACACCATCGATCTGGAAGTGACTGATACGCCTCCATCGACCAACACCATCGGTATGGAGTGACCGATGGGAACTGAGCGGATATACCATCGATTCAGCCTATCGGTCTGGGGTGATCGATGCAACCCCATCGATCAACACCATCGGTGATACAAACTTAGAGGCTGAAGCTGAAGTTCCCATTATGAGGAAAGCTCCAAGAACAAGATCAGGAACTAAAGACCTTACCGAGGGCTTCAACCAAGCAGTAGAGACGCTGATCACTTCTCAACACTTAGAAGATGTCACTACCCAACTTAACCAACTGAGCATCGCCAAAGAAGCAGCCATGGTGAAAGCAAGCCTAAATGAGGAAAGCATTCCCAACGAGCAAGAAGACTCCCTAAATGAGGAAGGCATTCCCAACGAGCAAGAAGACTCCTTAAATGAGGAAGGCATTCCCAACGGGCAAGAAGACTTCCAAGCTAGTCAAAAAGACGGTTTAAACATCATCAACGGTCCTCACATCAAAAGCATAGCTTATACACACGAATGGCCAATGATTCAAGCTAGCAAAGGGGTTTCCTTAATTAGCATAATGCTACTTAAGTGAAAATGCTTTTAAACCACCTAAACAGAGGTAAGTCCGAGTTCTTATTTAAAAATATGGTTTATTCAACTAATAATACTCTTTTCTTTGAATGTTTTGATTCAGCTTTTATTTCATTTAAAAATTAGTATAAGGCATGTTGGCCACATTTTATTTACATTTTCGTTCTAAGGCATTGTTAGCCGATTTGTTTAACCTAAGGGTTTGTATTTCCTTCAAGTCCCCTTGAAGGGCAAAGCTGTTTGGACTGTTTATAAAGTCCCCTCACAGCCGTGTATATTTTGATCATATCAATAAAGAACGAACTTCTTGGCTAAGTACCAATTTCTTGTTCTCTAAAGCTCTGTGCGATTCATTGCTTGAAGAATTCTTTGTCTTATCAAGGTTTCCCCTTCATAGAACCTTGTGGCGACTATCAATCCATTGCTCTTTCCATATCACGCTCTTAGATCTTGTAAATAGAGTTGTACGGCTCTTTGCTTGGTCCCCATCTCGATCCACTTCCTTCCATAGCCCATCCATTGATTGCAAGCCGAAAGAGTTGAACAACCAGCGGTCCAATCCCATCACCATACACGGTTACTAGCTTGTAGGCGTGTGTCATCTGGTATCAGAGCCGAAAGGCTCCATAAACAGGTGTACTCTATCCCTTTTGCATCTCTTTCCCTAGTTTTCGTTGATTCATTAGTTCATTCATTCATCTTTCAAAACAAATATAAAAATTTTTCATTGTTTATTGCTTTGATTCGTTTTCATAAACATAAAACCACAAAAAAGAGTTTTTCCCATTTCTCTATTATTCGGTTTTGTATATTTTACAAAAAAAAAATACATCATAAAAATTTCTAAGTTTAACTTTTGCATATTCGTACCAATTACTACTTTCTATAACGGTCATATTGCGAGTTTCTCAATACATGTTTTGGTTAAGTTGCATATTGTCGTATATTGTACTAAGTTTGGGTTCTTTGTTAACTGTTTAGGACGGTTCTTAATATTGCTAAACATTAGGACTTTAGTTTATAACTATTGTTCTCGTATTTGGTTTAATAAACTAAGAGCCCATTAAACCACTTGATCGTTGAAAGCTTTTCAGGTTATAGCCGATGGGAGAAGCAGACCAAGCTGATGTTATGAGGCAGATGCTCGAGTCTATTCAAGGCATCAATGCTAGGATGACTCAACTGGAGCAGTGAATGCCACCACCACCTCCTGCTAGAGCCCATAATGGTCCTAGAAACCGTGAGAGGACTCTCGTACCGCGAGGAGAAAGTGAAACTGACGATGATATGCCGAGTTTAGAGGAAGATGATCGTCACCCGAGGCAAAGGAGGCACCATGATCGTCATAGGAGAGACAGAGACAGAGAGGATGATCAACCGTGGCTTGGAGGAAAGGATATCAAGCTTATAGCACCCACATTCGCTGGAAGAGTTAACCTCGAGGCATATGTGGATTGGGTGAGAAGAATGGAGTATATCTTTGACTACTACCATTACAATGACGCCAAGAAGGTCTCCCTAGCTGCTGCACAGCTAACCGAGAATGCTCTTTCCTGGTGGGACAGAGAAGTTTCAGAGAGGAGGAGGCATAGGCATGATCAAATCACCACTTGGGCGGATTTGAGATATCACTTGAGGAAGAGATATGTCCCTTCCTACTATCACCATGAGCTACAGAAGAAGTTCAGAAAGCTCACACAAGGCACTAGATCAGTTTAGGAGTATTTTGAGGAGCTTGAGCTACTCAAGAATCTTTTGGAGACCAACAAGACGGAAGAAACACTCATGGCGCAATTCATTGATGGGCTACACGATCAGATAGTAAGAAAGGTGGAGAGGACTACTTCCTGAGACCTTGATGAGCTCCTATACTTAGCTGTACAAGCCGAGCAGCACGTCAAGAGGAAGTCAGCCTCTACTGCTAGAGCCAAGCCCGCTTGGAGTTCACAGCCGAGAGCCTTGGATAAAGGCAAAGCACCAGAAGCAGCTTCCAAGTACCAGAAGCCGGTTGTAGAGACATCTTAAGCAGCTACTGGCGAGTCAAGCAAACCCCAAAACCAGCGAGCTAGAGATGTTACTTGCTTCAAATGTCAAGAAAGAGGCCATTACACAAGAGAATATCCAAATCAGTGAGTGATGTTAAACCAGGAAGATGGCGAGTATGCATCACAAGATGAAGCCGAGGCCAAACTTACTGATTCAGATGAAGAGGTGACTGACTTTCCTGATGAGGAAGAGTTGCTAGTGACCCAGAGAGTTCTCAGCACCATGTTTGATCCAGAAACCATTCAGAGAGAGAACATCTTCCATACACGATGTACCGTGAAGACCAAGGTATGTAGGTTAATCAAAGATGTTGGTTCTTGTACTAACGTGGCTAGTAAGTATCTTGTAGATAAGCTAGGTCTCAAAAAGACAAAGCACCCGAGGCCCTATAGACTCAAATGGTTGAATGACGAGACTGAGCTAAAGATAGGAGAGCAAGTACTAGTACCATTCAGCATTGGCAAGTATGAAGATCAGGTTCTATGTGATGTAGTTCCCATGCAAGCCGGCCACATTCTACTTGGTAGACCATGGCAGTTTGACAAGGAGACAATACACAATGGTCGTACCAACTTTTACAGCTTCTCTCACAACAAGAAGAAGCATAACCTTTCTCCACTTACACCCCAAGAAGTCTTTAACCTCCAAAAGGCGATGGACAAAGGAGCTAATGTAAGTAAGACTAGCCTTTATGTTACTTCTAGTAATGTTTTAAAGGTTTTAGAATCCAAAACGCAGGTGCTACTCATAATCTTTAGAGAAGGGTTATTTTCAGGTCAAGAGGAGAATGCTTTACCCGCCGAGATGAATGAGCTTCTGAAGAAGTTCAAAGATGTCTTCCCTGATGAGATACCAGCCGGATTACCATCCATCTGAGGCATTGAGCACCAGATAGACCTTATACCCGGAGCACCTTTACCCAACCGGCCAGCTTATTGAGTTAACCCGGAGGAATCAAAGGAGCTAGAAGCACAAGTTGAAGACCTAATGTCCAAAGGTTACATCTGAGAGAGCTTGAGTCCTTGTGCTGTACTGGTCCTGTTAGTGCCAAAGAAGGACGGATCATGGAGGATGTGTGTAGACTGCCGAGCTATAAACAACATCACCATCAAGTATAGGCACCCCATTCCCCGGTTAGACGATATGTTAGATGAGTTGAGTGGAGCTACGATCTTTTCAAAGCTTGATCTCAAGAGCGGCTACCACCAAGTCAGAATGAAAGAGGGCGATGAGTGGAAGACAGCATTCAAGACCAAGAAAGGTTTATATGAATGGCTGGTCATGCCCTTCGGTCTCACCAATGCACCGAGTATATTCATGAGACTTATGAATCATGTACTGCAAGTATACATCTGTAAGTCAGTAGTTGTGTATTTTGATGACATTCTGATCTATATATCTTGCTTAGATGATCATCTCAAACATATTGAGAAGGTACTAGAAACGTTAAGGTTAGAGGGTTAATATGCAAATTTAAAGAAATGTACATTTTGCACTGATCAGTTAGTATTTTTAGGCTTTGTAGTAAGTTCATAGGGGCTTAAAGTGGATGAGGAGAAGATTAATGCGATTCAGGAATGGCCAACTCCCTCCACCATCGGTCATGTCAGAAGCT
Organism: Thlaspi arvense; assembly: GCA_911865555.2. Taxonomy (NCBI): domain Eukaryota; kingdom Viridiplantae; phylum Streptophyta; class Magnoliopsida; order Brassicales; family Brassicaceae; genus Thlaspi; species Thlaspi arvense. Next base: position 26,111,563 of record OU466858.1, on the reverse strand, counting down.
TCCACGGTTTAGCAAGCTTCTATAGGAGATTGTGAAAGATTTCAGCACCATTGCTGCCCCTTTAACCTCGGTGATCAAGAAGAATGTAGCATTCTCATGGGGAAAAGAGCAGGAGCTAGCATTTCAAAGGCTTAAGGATAGCCTTACACATGCGCCTGTTTTGGCATTACCTAACTTTAACCAAATGTTTGAAGTTGAATGTGATGCCTTAGGTACAGGAATTGGAGCTGTTCTTACTCAAGGAGGAAGACCCGTGGCCTTCTTTAGTAAAAAACTCAATGGAGCCGCCCTTAACTACCCTACCTACGACAAAGAACTTTATGCTCTAGTAAGGTCTCTTGAAACTTGGCAGCATTATCTTTTATCTAAAGAGTTTATTATGCATACAGATCATGAGACCCTCAAGTACTTGAGAGGACAAACTACTTTGAAAGAGAGACAAGCTAGATGGCTTGAGCTCGTAGAGACATTTTCCTATGTGATCAAATACAAGAAGGGAAAGGAGAATGTTGTAGCGGATGCTTTATCAAGAAGACACGCCCTCATCTCAACAATGGAGGCTAAGATTATGGGATTTGAGCATCTCAAACAACTCTATGGCGAGGATCCTGATATTAAAGAGCTTTATAACCAATATAGCCGAGGAGTTTTTGGTTCTTTTTACAGGCATGATGACTTTCTCTTCAAAGACCGCCGGCTATGCTTACCTCAAAGCTCAGTCAGAGAACTCATAATAAGGGAGGCACACGGTGGAGGCCTCATGGGACATTTTGGGATGAATAAAACACTTAGCATCGTCATGGAGCACTTCTTTTGGCCCCATCTTAGACGTGACGTTGAGAGGTTCTGTTCCAAGTGCATCACTTCCTTAAAAGCAAAATCCAGGTTGAATCCCCATGGTTTATGTATTCCTTTAGCTATACCTAACCTACCATGGGTAGACATTTCTATGGATTTTGTTTTAGGCTTACCCAAGATCAGAAACAAGGATTCAATCTCTGTAGTGGTGGACCGTTTCTCTAAGATGGCGCATTTAATTCCATGTGCCAAGATTAATGATGCTAATCAGATTGCTGACTTGTTCTTTAAAGAGGTGGTGAGGATTCATGGACTTCCAAGAACCATTGTTTCTGACCGAGACACCAAGTTCTTGAGCCATTTTTGGAGAACCGTTTGGAGAAAGCTTGAACTAAGCTTCTATTCTCAACAACTTGCCACCCACAAACCGATGGACAAACTGAAGCAGTCAACCGTACACTCTCCACCCTCTTAAGGGCTACGGTTGGTAAAAACTTAAGGAATTGGCTAGACTGTTTACCTTTCATTGAGTTCGCTTATAATAGAGTACCCTCTCGGCTACTAAGCTTTCACCCTTTGAGATTGTCTATGGTTTTAGACCCATTGCTCCTTTAGATCTTACTCCTTGACCACTGGGACAACAAGTGAGTCAAGATGGAGTTAGTAAGGCCGAGCTGATGAAGGCTATGTTCAAGAAGGTCAAGGAGAACATAGAGAAGAAGAACGAGCCCTACAAGAAGAATGCTGACAAGGGACGTTGAGAAGTTACCTTTGAGCCTGGCGATTGGGTTTGGCTGCACATGAGAACCAAGAGGTTTCCAGTTCAGAGAAAGTCTAAGCTCTTACCGCGTGGAGATGGCCCGTTCAAAGTCATTAAAAAGATCAATGACAATGTATATCAGATCGAGCATCCAGGTGAGTTTAACATTTCCAATACCTTCAACGTATCTGACTTGTTACCGTTTGATGTAGGGGAATCAGTTATGAGGACAGAACCTTTCCAAGAGGGAGAGGATTGACACAAGAATTTTTAGGTCTCTAGCCAATCACCCCTGTATGTTAATCAGTTGTAGCATAGCATAGGGTTTTATATCAATCCAAATGGGTTTGTTGAAAACAGAAGAGTTGTGAGCAGAGATCTATAACTCAAGCAAAGCAAAGAAGTGTTTTTGTTGCCTAAGCAACCAATCTAACACCCTAATATGATCAAGCAACAAAGAGAATAAAGAAAAAGGCAGTTTAAACAAGATTAAGCAAGCAAAACAGAGCAAAACATAGCAAATTCGAAATTCAATAAAGAGAAAGCAAGTTCCTACATGTGGTTATTGACTTTGGGGAATTCAAGAACTAATTAAGGTTGTTTCAAACAGCATTGATCAAGCAAACAAGCTAGCAATGGTGATTCCTAGACATAGAGTTCACAAACAAGCAAGCTAGATCCAATGTCTTGTAAAATAGCCCTTTGCTAAACACCTTAACAAGAACTAACTCTCATTAGTGCTAAAACATTCAGCAAGCATTAATAAACAATTCTATTCAAGTCAAAATGCTCCTCAAACAGTCAATATCTTGAGCCAAGGCCAGCAAATCCTCTATCAAACAAGATCAGCATTTTATCAAACACTTGGTGGGCATAAGAGAAAGCCTAAATTCTAGGTAAGTGTGATAAAAACAAATCTAGTTTAAGAACAGATCAATAGAGAGGAACGCATATAATGAAGCACTAAACAAACCTAAATCAAGCCCTAATTTTCCCTAATCTACCACATCTAGAAACCCTAAGCAAACTACTCACTAATAGCCATGTTGAACACCAAATCACAAGAGGAAAAAGATGCTAATCATGATTAAAAGAGAGATTAAAGAAAGATTAAAGTCAAATACAAACTTATATTAAATAAAGCAAAAGATTTGTCTTACTGATGGTATTGCATATTGCATACATTTTGCATACTCATTAGTTAGCTTTTCATGCATTTGTATCACGTTTTAGGTTAGATTGCATCACTTAGGGTCCTAGAGCATTCTTGCATCAACATACGCATTTTCCTTGCATTATGCATCACATTCAAGTTATTTCTGGCTGCTTTGGAGTCATGGAGGTTCATGGACGTGTTGAGGCTGATGTAGCAGTTCGTGGGAGCTGGGATATATGCTAAGGACCAGAGATCGAGGAGCAGATCGAGCATGGCCGGTCGATCTAGGAGTTGATCGACCAGAAGATCGAGCCAACCAGGCGATCCAAGGAGAATGATCGAGACAAGGATCGAGTGAAGCAATCGATCAAACGGTACAGACGTAAATGACGCCATGCAGAGCGAGAGCCAGATCGAGTACACCACTCGATCCAGCCGAAGATCGATACCAAGATCGGATGCAACACTCGATTCGCTGATGATGATCGAGACCCAGATCGAGCCGAAGACACGATGTCCGGATATGATCGAGAGAACCACTCGATCTAGGAGTCGATCTCTGTCCTTTCAACCATTTTTGGCCGCTAGCGAGAGGGGGACCATCAACTTGTTTTGGCATTTTTGGAAGGCGGCGACGTCCTTTTCCAAGAACAACTTTAGATCCTTATCTTTTTCCTTATGTTTTCTCTCTCGTTTTCGTGAAGAACACCATTGTTGAACTCGCATTTTTCTTAAGCTTTGTAATCGAATCATTTCCGTTTTAATCTAGTTTTCTTTTCATGTTCATCGTCTCGTTTTACATGCTTTGCTTGATTTACTCTATGTGTAGCAAGTAGTTTATTTGGGTTCGGGGTTGAGAGGATTAAGGGGTCTAAAGGGTTTCGATCTTGGGGTTTTTCTAAACTTTTTCAATGGCTATCTCTTCTAAGGTGTTGAGATCTCAATGCTTGAAGACTCTCACGCCAAGAGCTTCATGATCCGAGAGGTTCTTTACCTTGACAGGATTCAGGGACCTCGGAAGATCACACCTTAGAGACTAGTTACCCCTCCCCAAAAGCCATGGAAGTTTGGGGGATTAGTTAAGCCATTCATTTGAAATCTGTTTTCCTTGCCCTTCGATCTCTCTTTCCACCAAAAACCATGGGTTTGGAGGAGAGGATGAAGGAGTGATCTATACCGAAAGCCACAGATAGATCTTGCTTAGTTTTCAAGGCTTAGAGATCCTCACCAAGTGAGTCGATTTAAAGTTTTAAACCCAAGGTCGAACCTTTGAAACCCCTGACCATGAATCTCAACCCTAGGCCCTTTCTTTTAGCATCTTTACTTCTTATCTCATCATTCGCTTGATCTCTGATAGCATCCTGGTCATTAGTATTACTGTTCTTGCGTTTTTAGACGAGATCGATTGTTACTGCTCGATCTAGTGGTCGATCCACTAGTCGAATTTTAATAACTCGAAGCTTTCTCCTTTAATTATTCTGTTTGTTTCTTGTGGTAGTTTCTTCATTTCTAGTATTTTTAAAATAGGTTGCATTCTATTTAAGTTGCTGCATCTAGTTTTTAGAGATTTTCTCATAAATCATCTCATTTCGCTTAGATTTGCATTAGTCCTTGTATTCTTTGTGCATTCTCTATCATCCTAGGCATGGATTGACTCTCTCTTTCTTGCTGTACTACAATATGTCTTGCATTTGAGTTTGATAACCTCACTGCAATTTAACCCTTACACCAAGAAGTGCTTATCAAATGGCGCCGTTGCCATCCTAGGACTGTTTAGAGAACATAGAGATTTGGGACTTAGCAAAGACTAAGTCTTTACCTTTTTCAAGTTACTAATACTTCTACTCTCAAACGAGTGTTTTCAGGTACATGAATCTTCGTTCAAGGGGAGACAACAATCTACTACAACCATTAGACAACATTCATCAACTTGGTCACTCACGGCAAAGGAGAGTCAGAGAACAAACAAGAGCCTTTGAGGAGATTGTTCAGCACGGTTTGGTTGACTTTGAAGCTATGGCTGAACACGAGCATCCAGCAGGACCTCCTCCAGCTCACGGGGCAGCAGGAAGGGGCAATGGAAACCCCCAACACGCGGCTAGACCCCCAAGGATCATAGGAGCCGGAGATGCTCCCAATACTCATCACAATAGGTTTGGGATCACTCCTCCTCCTATGCAAAACAATAACTTCGAGATCAAGCCAGGTTTCACCTCAATGGTGCAAAACAACAAGTTCCACGGCTTAGCAATGGAAGACCCCTTGGAGCACCTAGACAACTTCGAGCAAGTATGTGGGATGATAAAGATCAATGGCATATCCGAAGATGCTTTCAAGCTGCGTCTCTTCCCCTTTTCACTCGGAGACAAAGCCAGACATTGGGAGAAGACCCTCCCACAAGGCACCATCACATCATGGGCCGAGTGGGAAAAGGACGTCGCCGCCTTCACAAAATGTCGAAAACAAGCTGATGGTCCCCCCCTCGCTAGCGGCCAAAAGCGGTTGAAAGAACAGAGATCGACTCCGGGATCGAGCGGCTCTCTCGATCATCTTCGGACATCGTGTCTTCAACTCGATCTGGGTCTCGATCATCTTTGGAGGATCGAGTGTTGCATCCGATCTCGGTATCGATCTTCGGTTGGATCGAGTGGTGTACTCGATCCGGCTCTCGCTCTGCATGGCGTCATTTACGTCTGTACCATTTGATCGATTGCTTCACTCGATCTTCGTCTCGATCATTCTCCTTGGATCGCCTGGTCTTTTCGAACTTCTGCTCGATCTCATCCTAGATCGACCTGCCATGCTCGATCTGTTCCTCGATCTCTGATCCTTAGCACATATCCGAGCTTCCACGAACTGCTACAACAGCTTCAGCACGTCCACGAACCTCCACGACTCTAAAGCAGCCAGAAACAACCTGAATGTGATGCAAAATGCAAGGAACATGCGTATGCTGGTGCAAGAATGCTCTAGGACTCTAAGTGATGCAATCTAATCTAAAATGTGATGTAAATGCATGAAAAGCTAGCTAATGTGTATGCAAAATGTATGTAATATGCAGTAATATCAGTACTTGAGCAAGAGTGTGAACAATGGAATCTCCCAGATAATCTAGATGATGTGTTGAACTTCACTTTGAACATGTTTATGGATGATGCTTCCCCTGCTGAGCCAGGACAGACACTGAATGCTGAATTAAAGCTTGAAGGAGGTTTGAAGAGCAATGAGAACTTAACCACCAAGGTTGTGAAGCCTCCAATCAAACCAAGTGTCAAAGAGAAGAGACATGGGATATCATCAAGGGACAAACAGCACCAACCATCATCAGGAGCATGGGTATGGAAGAAGAAAGAGGTAGGAGCAACTCCATCAACCTCTCCTCACCTCAACTAAAGAGGTAATCAAAGTCAAGCTTAGTGACTTTAAACAAGCACACTTGGGAGGTAGTCCCATGGTTTCCTTTTGTATATATTATGCTTTCTAGTTTACCTTTTATGCTTTGCTTTAGTGTATAGAAGCAAGATTTCGAACTGGGGTATGAGAAAGTCTGAAGGGGACAAAGAACAGGTGTATTCTGGCTGATATCGATCATTTGTATCGATCATGACAGACCAATACACAGAGTTTCGGTCATCAGTATCGATCATGATTGATCGATATCCGTGGAGCCAGTCTACACCAGTCAACATATCGGTCACTTGTGACCGATATGGAAAGAAGTTTGAAAGCAGGACATTCGGTCATCCATAACGATCAGACTTGATCGACATAAACACATCGTTTGATTTTCGGTCCAGTGTGTCGATCACTAGTGGTCGATGAGATTCTTGGAATCATATCGGTCACTAGTATCGATCACTCATGACCGACACAATCACACCGGATGTATTTCGGTCAAGTGTGTCGATCAATGATGACCGATACTAATCCTAGGAAGCACCTCAGTCTCCAATATCGATCATTCATGACCGAAACTGCCATTTCAGTCAGTAATTTCGGTCATGAGTGACCGATATTCCATCCGAGGTAAGTATCTCAACTTTCAAAATTTTTTACCTCCTTTGGTTTGTAGCCAAAGTAGTTTGAATTTTTAAATTGGATTCCTTCTGAACACTTTTGTTTTTGTCCCCCACACTTTTGATTCCTTATGTTCCCTCACCAACCTTTGATTCCTTTAGTTTTCTCTCTTTTCTCTCTATTTAAACAACAACTTTCTTCACTTCTCTTCACACTTAAACTCACTCCTCTTCTCACCTAAAGCTCAAAAATATTAGTTATTTTTCTCTTTTATTGCTTTCTCTAACTGTTCAAAAGAGCCACTAAAGGTTTGCATCCTAAATTATCTCTCTTTGCTCTTACTCTTTGCTTATGTTGAAAATCGCTTAGTGAGATGTTTTTAAGAGCAAGTAGTGTTTAGTTTTGATTGTTGTGCTATGTTTTTGCAATTTGGATTTGTTTTGAAATATCAAGCTAGATGTTGAAGTTCTGTTTCATGTCTATTTATCTCATTGCTTGTTTATCTTCATCCATTTGCAAGATCATCATCTCTTTTACCTAAGAACCATTTTGCTAGAATGTCATGCATAACCGTTTATCTTTTGTGCATCCTAGCTTATTTAGTTGCTAGCTTTTGATCTCTTCTTGCTTTGAATAAGTTTAAGCTTGTTGTTAGGACTTGTTAGACTTTTCTTAGCTTAAAGAATTTCTCCATTAAAAGCTTTCAGCTATTTGGTTCTTCAGCTTTTATTCTTTCACTTACCTTGTTTTCAAGCTTTGCTTTTGAAGGTACCATGGGAAGAACAAACACAGCTGCTGGGAAAAAGGGAAAAGCACCTCAGGAAGCACCAATCCAACCAAGAACTAATAATGATAAAGGAAAGGGCAAAGCTGATGAGAAATCCTCCAAAGCCGCTGGAAAGAGACCAGTTGGAAATGAGGGAGCAAATCGACAAAAGAAGGGCAATGCTGCTATAGAACTCATGGAGGCTTTCAACCAGTGCACTTTCAAGCCAACAAGATATCCCTGCACCTCCACAATGAAGGCGCTGGGACTCTATGGTGACTGCAAAACCATATTTGAGCACATGGGCCTTGAAGCTTTTATGGAGATGCCTCTCCCATCTTACCAACAGCTCACTTACCAATTTCTCTCCACACTCAAGGTGGTCTGGTATGAAGACAGTGAACTCTCTAATGGCGATGGATGGATTTCTTTTCGGATTGGCAAGGAAAAGTTCTCCTCAACATTCACGAAGATCGCCAAGGCTCTAGATCTTAAGTCCCACCTCACCAGCAGATTCGAAATCCCCAGTAAGCAGCACATCAAGTTGTGGGGCATTATTGGGGTTGGGCAATACACTCCTGGAAGATCAAGGAACCAGCACCTGAGGCATCCAGCTGTGAGATATGTCCACAAGGAACTTGCGAATACACTCTTTGCAAGGAAGGAGACAACATATCTCACAGGAAGGGAGGCAGATCTGATATACCAAGGACTGTATGATCTTTTGGGAGGCGACGAGTATAGAGAATCTCTCAGAGCACCGAAAAGCTACCCCTGCTATGTGTCTATGCTGATGGAACAGATCTTATCCTACCAGAGCTGGGTTTTAAGTAAGACAAAGAAGGAGAGCAGCCCTCAAGTGCACATTGGAGGAGTTGTGACAGCGGTTCTACAAGCTAGTGGAGTAGACCTTGAGAGACATGAAGGTGATGCGCTTGAGCCACTATGGATTGACATTGATTATCTCAAGAGGAGCCACTACCTTGAAAGAATCATTGGTGGAAAGCATGTATACAACTTCATCACAGGCCTTGACACACCAGCAAAAGTCCTCCTCCCCCAATCCAAAGCTTACATCCTTCATCAGAAAAAGAAACATCAACTTCAACCCAAGCACTGAGGAGCTCTACACAGGCGGCCCTATTCCTAGAGAAGGAGAAGAAGAAGAAGAAGACAGTGAAGAAGAAGAGGAGCACACTGAAGAGATTAGAGAAGAAGAAGAAGAAGATCAATGGAATGCTACTGCTGGCGCTGAAGGCCAAGGAGGAACCTATGAAGAAGATGAGCTTGAAGAAGAAGAAGTGTTGAACTACGGCTCAAAGCAATTCCACTTCCAGCCCTATGAAACTCCCAACCAAGGAAGCTCTTTGAGAGCAGCTCATAAGCACATCAACACACTCCAGAAGTGGTGCAAGTGGCAAGACAAAGCCATCAAAGGGCTTCTGAAGATGGTGAAAGGGAAGTTCAGGAAGATCAAGGCTACATCAGCAAAAACTTCTCACCACAGCCACACTCATGAGCTCAACTCTCACCAAGAAGAGCAACTTAACCAAGCTGAGCCAACTGAAGAGGAGGAAGCTGTATGGAACCCCCCATGGAAGACACTCATTCCATGCTCAACCAAGTGACCAATGGGGTACATGGGCACAACCAAGGGCCTCATCCTATGAGCCAAGAGCCCATGTTCCATCAGCTTGGGATACATCAAACCCCAACCCCTATGAAGTTCAGGATACATGGCAATGGGGCACACAAGGGACTTCTTCACAAGCTGAGCAACAACACTCTAGGACCTAAAATGATGCAAACTAACCTAAAATGCAATGTATATGTGAGAGAAACTAACTTATATGTATGTAAAATGCATGAAATCTGCAGCAATATCAAAAGTGCTTAGTGTTTAGAGATGATTTCAGTTTTTAAGTGCTTAGTTGTTTGATGCATCATATGATTGTTAGAAGTTAAGGCTGAACCATGCTTAGATTGCTAGATTTGGTCTTTTCATCTCATTCTGAAAGCATCTGTTCTCTGAAAATCAACTCTATCAACTTGAACTTTAATTTGGACTTTTAATTATCACGTCTTATGCATTGAAAAGTGAATTCATGGCTACCATATACATATTTGGATCATCTTTCTCCTTTCTACCACTCTTGTTGATCCAAATAGCTGATCCTCATAATTATGGGACAGTTACATCCTCACCCTTAACCAAAACCTCCTTTTGAGCCTAAACACTATTGTGAGAGCTATGAGGCCTTTTCATTGCATTATCGATTTTTTCTTGGCAAAAAGTGTTAGGAATAAGGCTGGCAGTGATTAGCTCTCTTGTAGATATCAGCTTGCATTTTGAGCTTGATTCTAGGATAAGAGTTTTGGGGTTTAAAAGGGTAGAGTTAGGTGGTTTGAGCTTAATGTTTATATGTTTTGAAAGAAAAGGAAAAGATTTGAAATGGCAGAAAAGGGGAAACAGTCTAGAACTGTGGTTAAGTAAAGGGAAGAAAAGCTCTAAGTTCAAAAAGAAGAATTGGCGCTAACAACAAAGCTCAGAAAGGGTCCAAAAAAGAAAAATCAGACCAGGAGCAAGCCACCAAAGGTGATGAAGGTGCCAATACAACGAAGAAGAGAAAGTCCCAACCAAGAAGAAACAACCACACAAGCAAAAAGAACAAGTTTCCCCAGCCATGAAGAAGGGTAAAGGGTAGAGTTTAGGAAAGGGTAGACTTAGAGGGTTCACACTTGGGTTTAGAAATGCTTAGAGAGTTTAGGAAAGGGTAGACTTAGAGGGTTCACACTTGGGTTTAGAAATGCTTAGGACTCATCTTTAGAAAATAAGGGTAGAAGAGAGCTTTGAATTGCATGCATAAGTGTGCTTTTACCTTTAGCATTTTGCTTAAGATGAAGTCATTTCATTGAGTGATCCTTTATGTTTTTAAAATCCTGTGCTTAAATGAGATCATTCTTATCTCATAACCTTACCTCTTTTCAACCAAATTTCTTCGCTTGATTTGCATAAGCATGATTCATGTTCTGAACTTAATTGAATGTTAAAGAGTTGATTGATTTGAGCATTTGCCTAAGTTGAGATTTGAGATCATTTTGAAACATGATGAGCATGGCTAGGTTCCTTAAAGTATAGCTGATTATGTTTGCATCCTACAACTAGGCACTTAAGCATTGAAACCATCTCTTTACCTTTGCACTTTTGGAATCTGAATGCCCACTTTCAAACCTCACTCTCCCATTTGTTCTTATTTGCTTGAGGACAAGCAAAAGGCAAGTGTGGGGGTGTTGATATTTCTTGTATTTACACCATTTAGGGCTGCATTTAGTACATATTTTGGTCTTCTTTTGCATGTTTTCCCTTAGCTTTTGTCCCATTTTCTTCTCCTTTTAAACTTAGGTTGCATTTAGAGTATAGTTTGCATTTTCTTTGCATTTTGGATGTTTTTAGGTGCTTTTGGAGCTAAAAGGAGCTTGGAGGAGCTTTGGGGATGATCCAGGATGCTAGCTGGGCAAAAGGGACCAAGAAGGATCGAAGCAGAAGATCTCTGCAGAAGTTTTCGGTCAGAGCACGGTGAGTATCGGTCAAGGATGACCGATACGGAGCAGTGTCGATCACCAGTATCGGTCAAGTGTGATCGACACAAACACAACGGATGGATTTCGGTCATATGTTTCGATCACTCCAGACCGATAGGGATCTATTTCGGTCACTGAAGACCGACACAACTGACCGATACTAACCCATCCCGAACCTGTTTTTAATTACGCTTATGCCATTACTCTAGGGTTTTCTTCTCTAGGCTATAAATAGCTTCTTTTTCCAGATTTTTGACATGTCTTGTCAAAATACTGTTCTCGAGCATTTTCTTTAAGTTTGTAAGACAATTTCTTTGCTTTGTTTAATATAATCAAGTATTTGCTTTAATCTTTCTTTAATCTCTCTTTTAATCATGATTAGCATCCTTTCCCTTTGTGATTTGGTGTTAAACATGATTATGAGTGAGTAGTTATCTTAGAGTTTCTAGATGTGGTAGATTAGGGGAATTTAAGGCTTGATTAAGGCTTGTTAAGTGCTTTAATTTATGGGTTCCTCTTTATTAATCTGTTATTCATGCTAGATTAGTCTTGATCAAACTGGTCTAAGTTGTTAGCTTTCTCTTATGCCCACCAAGTGTTTGATGAAATGCTGATATTGTTTAATAGAGGATTTGCTGGCCTTGGCTCAAGAGATTGACTGTTTGAAGAGCATTTTGACTTTAATAGAGTTTTTTATTCTTGCTTGCTTGATGTTTTAGCACTAATGAGAGTTAGTACTTGTTAGAATGTTTAGCAAAGGGTTATTTGCCAAGGAATTGGATCTAACTAGCTTAATTGTGAACTCTATGTCTAGAAATCACCATTGCTTGCTTACTTGCTTGCTTACTTTCTTGATCAATGTAGTTTTAAACAGCCTTATTTAATGTCTGAAATTCCCCAAAGTCAATAACCACATCTAGGAACTTGCCTTTCTCTTATTTGAATCTCGGATTTGCTCTGTTTTGCTCTGTTTTACTCTGTTTTTCTTGTTTAAAACTGCTTAGATTGCTTTTGCTTTCACTTTCTTTGCTGCTTGCTTCACCTAGGTTGCTAGAACTGTTGCTTAGGCAACAAAACCTTTTCTCTGCTAGAGATTTTACTCTCAACTCTTCTGTTTTCAACTCTTCCCAATTGGATTGACATAAAACCCATACCACAACTGACTAGTACAAGGGTGATTGAAAACAAGTCACAAAAAGCTTGTATCAAGTAGATAGCTTGTACAGAAGATGTGTTTCAAGAGAGGAAGCACAGGACATTCTTCTTCACTGCCACGGTTCATCCTATGGAGGACATTTTGCTTCTTTCAAGACGGCAACAAAGGTCTTACAAGCCGGGTTTTGGTGGCCATCGCTATTCAAGGATGCTCATGAGTTTGTTAAGTCTTGTGAAGCATGTAAAAGAGCTGGAAACATCACGAAGAGGAATGAGATGCCTCAGGTGCCAATCTTTGAAGTAGATGTTTTTGATGCTTGGGGAATAGACTTCATTGGACCGTTCCCATCTTCTTACGGCAACAAATTCATCTTGGTGGCTGTTGATTACGTGTCTAAGTGGGTTGAGGCTATAGCTTCCCCAACCAATGACGCAAAGGTGGAGGTTAAACTCTTTAAGACCATCATCTTCCCACGGTTTGGAGTACCAAAAGTAGTGATCAGCGACGGGGGCAGCCACTTTATCAACAAGGTGTTTGAAAGTCTCTTGAAGAAGTATGGAGTGAAGCACAAGGTAGCAACACCTTATCTCCCACAAACTAGTGGGCAAGTAGAGGTCTCGAAAAGACAGATCAAAGCTATCTTAGAGAGGACAGTAGGAGCAACTCGGAAGGATTGGGCGGTTAAACTAGATGATGCTCTATGGGCTTACCGGACCGCTTTCAAGACTCCTATTGGTACCACTCCCTTCACTCTTCTATACGGCAAGGCATGTCATCTTCCTGTTGAGTTGGAGCATAGAGCAATGTGGTCTGTGAAGCAGATGAACTTCAGTCTCAAGACGGCGCAGGAGAAGCGGTTGATTCAACTACATGAGCTTGATGAGCTACGGTTAGACGCCTACGAGAGTGCTAAGATCTACAAGGAAAGGACCAAGGCGGTTCATGACAAGAAGCTGGTTCATAAGGAGTTAAGGGAAGGCAGTCTGGTGCTACTCTACAACTCGAGGTTGAAGCTGTTCCCGGGCAAGCTCAAGTGAAGGTGTTGTGGACCGTTTGAGATCAAGGAAGTTCTGCCCTATGGAGCGGTTACATTGGTTGGCAAGAGTGGAAAGGCTTTCACGGTTAATGGGCACAGAGTCAAGCCCTACCTGGCGAGTGATAACAGCAAGGAGAGAACCACAATGCATCTCCAAGACCCACCCCTAGCCTGAACCAAGAAAAGTCTAGCTAAAGACATTAAAGAAAGCGCACTTGGGAGGCATTCGCATGTCTATATATTTTTGCTTTCTTTCTATTTCGGTTTTATGCTTTTTATGTTTAAGTGTGTAGGTGAAAGGATAGATGATTGGAGATCATGATCTTGGAGTCAAAAGAGGCGAGAAAGGAGAAGTATAGGCTAGAGATCGAGTGCTAGATCGACATATCCTGGCTCGATTTTTACTAGATCGAGCTAGTGAATCGAGAGGAGTCAGTCGATCTAGACGAGATCGAGTAGACAATCGAGTGAGTCAGTCGATCATGAGAGGATAAACCACCCATACGTTTAGCTTGAAATGCAAACGAGGTGTGGATCGACTGACTTCAGTCGATCCTCGAGGATAGATCGATCAGTCTACTCGATCTGCCACTCGATCTTAGCCCAAACGACCCCCAAATCGATCACGTGGCTTGATCCAAGGAGCATAGCCTGAGTGACTAAAAATCATGGAACGAGGAGACACAATCGATCTAAGACTCGATGCAATCTGAATCGAGTCCCTGATCGATCAACCCTCTCGATCCTAGTCAACATGGGCATGAGATCGAGTCCTAGAACTATCAAATGGACTCGATCTCGTGCTGAGGTAAGTTTTTGTTTCCCTCTCTTTTCTCTTTCCCTCCTGCTTTTAAATTCAAATCTTGGTCAAGGCAAGCATCTTTGACCATGAAAGATGTGCCTTGACCAAGCTTTTTCAGAAACCACTTGTGCATGTGTCCAAAGATTTTTGTCTTTAAAACCTCTCTTTGCTCTTTTTATCTTCACTTTGCAAAAACTGATTTTTACAAAACAAAAAGAGAGAGAGCGAGTTTGAGTTTTTAAAAGACTAGAGCATTTCATTTTCCTCTCATACAAAGGTATTTTCGAGTTGCTTGATCTGCTTGCTTAATTTTTCAAGAAAATTCTTTTTTGTGATTTAGTTAAATAATTTGCTAGGGAGTTAGGATAATTTTTAGAAGTAGCTAGATATTAGAAAAATTTCTAGATTCAATCCTATCTCTAGATTTTCTTCCCTAATATTCAGCTGTAATTTTTATAAATTCCCCAAAATCTAGGTTTATTGTTACAAGTTTTTCCCTTCTAGCTTGTCTTTCTCTTGCATTCGCCACCTTTACTCATCCTCTTCTTTCATAATTGCGTTTCAGGTACTAATGGCACTAAAGAGAACCAGAGAAGAGACAACACAGGGAGAGGGAACACAAGAAGTGGTTCAGGAGAGGGTCAGATGGACAAAGGAGGAGAAACAAGCCAAGAAACGGTTGGAAAGGCTAAGGTTCAATCCCACAAAGTTCGCGAGCAGGGATCTGTTGGCAAAGATGGGGATCTTAAGAGACTTTGACCAGCTTCTCAAGAACATTGGGCTCCGGTACTTGTCAAGAATGGATTGCCCAACCTATCCCGAGGTAACCCTAGACTTCTTAGCCACCTTGGATTTCACCTACGAGAATCCGAGCCTCCCCACGCCATCACAAGGTCACCTCACCTTCAAGATCAGGAGACAAGCCTATCATCTCTCCATCCAAGAGCTTTGCCAAGCCTACAGTCTAAAGGCTTATGCCAAGCTCATTGAGTTTCCGCCTTTCACTCAAGCCAACGACTTGTGGGATCTGATCAGCAACGATGATTACAAGGCTAACACGGCGAAGATCAAGAGAGTCCGCAGCCCCGTTTTGAGACACACGCTCAAGCTCATCGCCAACACCTTTAGTGGAAGGTCCGTGGCTCCCACAATCACCAAGAATGAGCTGTGTTTCCTCTTCCAAAGCGTTAAGCATCTTCTATGGGATCCTACGGAGAATGACGAGCCGATGGAAGACGAGCTTGGGGATGATGTCAATTATGGATGCATTTTGGCTTCCTCTTTGCTGAAGTACAAGGTGTGGGCAATGATATGCAAGGCGAGTTCAGCATTGATAGGAGGCTTCCTCACACCGCTGTTTGTTCAAGCTGGTGTACCTCTTCCTGATTTTGTACCTTGCGCGGATAAAGCCTATATGGATGAGGTTTACATGCGCAACACAGACAGCTTGGGATGCACGCCAGCTGAGGGGTTCTTTGCTTACTTGTTCTACGATTGTGAGAATGAGAAGAGAGTTTGCATCTTACCAAACAAAGAAGAAACAGAGCTGCTAGGTGTTGGCAACGTTGAGTTTCTGCCAAGTGTTGAGGAATGCTATGCACCTCTAGGAGCCACAGTCGCACCTCCACGAGTTGCTCGCCCACGTTCAGACTCACCTGCATCCGATGCTGAGATGCCCGAGAGCTTTGTTCTTCCCACGCTTGACTTCGAGCCAAGAACCAAAACCGAGAAGTTCCTTGCTTCAGTCGTTGAGATGCAGCTCAAGATCAACAAATGGCAAAGCAAGATGATTAAAAAGCTTGCCAAGAAGATCAAGGGCTTGCAAAAGAAATCATCTGAAGCATCTTCAAGGGAAGAGGTTGAGCAACCCGAGAAGAGAAGGAGATCAACTGGTGGGATAGTGATCTGTGAGCCTCAAGGCGACGACCAAGCTGCACGCCACTCTCTACACGAAGGAGCAAGCAAGGAGAAAGGCAAGGCGGTCACCCACGAGACTCCTAAAAAGACCAGGGAGTCTGGAGCATCCTCAAGCTCCAGCCATGCCTAGCTCCGAGGTACCAACAACGGAACCATTGTACATACCATGCATCGTTTGATTTTTGCTTTGTGTTTTTGACTCCTCTTGAACTTTGTTTGCCACCGAGACGGTGTCATTCAAGTTTGGGGGAGTGTGTGTGTTATTTGACATGTTTTCTTTGATCCTATTTTGAGTTATCATCCTTGAGTCTTGCATTGCATCATCAAAGGCATAGAAAATACAAAAAAATGATAAAATTTTTAAGAATTTTCAAAAAATATTCATGTAGTTGCACTTGCATTGTTAGATATTGTAGGATTGAGTCTAGAATTTTTAAAATCATCTAGGTTGTTTACATTTGCATAAGGGGCAAAAGTTTTTTTTGAAAAGTGTTTTAAGCTCATGAATTGTTTCAAGGCCCTAGTTAGTAGTTCTTTGATGCATTGTTCACACTTTGAAAGTAAGCTCTAACCATATTTGGATCATTTGTTTTGATTTTCGTGGCTTAAGTTGAACATTCGTGAATTAAATCCTTTCCTAATAAGTGAGAACCTTAATTTGAATTTCTTTTAATTATCATACTTATGCATTTGAAAAAGGATACATGGATCACTTATACATATTTAGGCTTTCTTCTTCCTTTCACCACTCTCTTTTAAGCCTAAATAGACTTCCCCACCTTTACCCTACCCTCCTTTCAAGCCAATGTTCTTGTGTGATGAATCTTTGTGAGGCCTCTTTTCGGTTGAACTTAGCATAAAGTGTTAGGTTTAGGCGACATGATTAGGCTTTCATATTGTTGCTAGTTTTGCATTTTGAAGCTAGTTTAGGCTTAGGATAGGGCGGGTATTCATGGGAGTTGTTCTGTTTTTGTTTCGGTTTAAAGAGTTTGAAGTTTGAAAGTTGAATAAAAAGGTTTTATGGTTTTAAGTGGTAGGCTTTGCGTTTGAAAATAAAAGCTCATGTTTTTAAAAAGGAAGATAGCTCTCAAAAGAAAAAGAAAAAGAAAACAAAAAAAAGAGAATAATAAAAGAGCCTAAGTGCCAAATAAAAAGAAAAAAAAATTATAAGAAGAGAGCTATCAAAGTGTTTAAAAGAGCTTAGTATGTTTATAGCCTTACCACTAGCCAAAAGAGTTTTAAAATGATGCTTTTATTTGGGATTTTGCTTGGCGAATTGCCTTGTTGTTAAGGGTAGTCTTTAGGTGGTTGAGTGAGCTTAAAAAGAAAAGAAAATGAGAGGGGTTTAGGATCATTGTTAGTGTATATAGGTAGATGAGAGTCTAGTCATGTATGCATCAATTGTCTTTACCTTTAGCATTATGCATAAGTTCAGCCATTCTTTGAGATAACCCATTGTTTGAATCGCCCTTATAAATGAGATCATTCTTATCTCATAACCTTTATCCCTTAGCCAAATGTATTCGGTTTTAAAGTGCATAAGTGTGATTCACGGTTTGAGTTTAATGAATGTTAAAGGTTAGGATTCTTGGATTGTTTGGGATATGAGAGTCATGATTTGAGAATTCAATATGTGATGAATATGGCTAAGTTCTTTGGAGTATGAGTGTGTGCATTGCATCTTAGGATTAAGAACTAGGAACATTGAATTGATTCATTTGAAAAACACTTTTGCAAGAAACTTGAGCCCCCGTTTTAAAACCTCTCTTCCTTTCTTGAATTTTGTTTGCTTGAGGGCAAGCAAAAGGCAAGTTTGGGGGAGTTTATATACCTATATATTTAGCATATTTCGCATGCATTTAGAGTAGTTTTCATGCATTCATCTTGCATTATAGGCTAGTTTCTACCATTTGTTGCATTTTAGGTCCTAGGTCTCTTTGCATTCGCATTTTGCATATTTCTTGCACTTTTGCATCATTATCAGGTTGTTTGGAGCACTCTGGAGTTGTGGAGGTTGCGTGGACGTGAGGAGGATCAAAACGAAGCTTGTGGACACTTGGAGAACCTAGCCATGCAAGCAAAGGACCCGAGATCGAGTAGCGGATCGAGCAAGGCAGGTCGATCTAGACGAGATCGAGTAGCGGATCGAGCAAGGCAGGTCGATCTAGACCCAAGTCTATTCAAGGGGAAAGATCGAGACCAAGATCGAGAGAGGAGATCGATCTGAAGTACGGACGTGAATGACGCCATGCAGAACGAGAGCCAGGTCGAGACCACGACTCGATCATCCAAAGATCGAGTAGAAGATCAAAGGAAGTGCTCGATCCATCCAACCAGATCGACTGGAAGATCGAGCAGAAGAAGGCGATCCAAGAAGAAGTTCGAGTGAACTGATCGATCTCGAGATCGATCTCTGGAGCCTTATCCGACCAGCTGGTTTTTGGCATCTCGTGAGGGGACCATTTGGAGATGTTTGGCCATTTTAGGCAAAGGAGGCGATCATTTTCTATTAGGCATGCTTTGTCTTTTCTTTTTGAGTCTTCTTGTAGGCGATTATCCGCCATTGTTAGTGTTCTTGAGTTTTTGATATTTTTAAACTTGGATCTTTTCAATATTAAGTCTTTTCCTTTAATCTATTACTTAATCATGCTTAGTTCTTCGTTTATCGCATTTCAATCGATTTCAAACATGAGTAGTGATTAGTTTTCTTTGGGTAAGGGGTTGAGGCGATTCAAAGGGGTTTAAGGGTTTAAGCTTTTGGATTTCTTTTTGTTCTTAACTTATTCCTTTCTAGGATTTGGGGTCTTAAGGCTTAGAGAATCTCGAAAAAGATCTATATGATTCCAGTGTTTCTCTTACCTTGACCGGATTCAGAGATCCTTGAAAACCAAATCCTAGAAACTAATATATCCTCTCCCAAACGCCATGGTTGAAGAGGGGGTTAGTTATGCCACTATTTGGGATCTTTGCTTAATGTTCTTTGACTCATCTTTCCACTACATGCCATAGGTTAGGAGGAAGGGTCAGAGAAAGGGGTCTTACCACACGCCATGGAATATCCTAGTTTAAGTTTCCTAAGGCTTAGGAAAAGCTCTTTAAATGAGTAGATCTAGATGTTTTCAAACCAAAGCTTGAACCTTTGAATCTCTTGAACATGACCCTCGACCTTGAACCCTCTTTTTAGCATTTTAAAACCTCTGTTTATCATTCTCTTGTCATAAAGTTGCATTCTTGATCATTAGAAGTCATTTATCTTAAGTTGATTGACTCGATCTGTTTTACCCGTTTTCGCTCTCGATTTTTAGTTATTAGTAGAATTGCATTTTAGAGTCTATGTTTTCTTCTAGTAGTTGTTAACCCTCTTCCGGGGATTTTAAAATAGTTTGTTTAGTAGTTTGGTCGTTGCATTTAGTTTTCTTTGATTTTACCATCTATTTACCCGATTTGCTTAGATTCGCTTAGCATTTGCATTCTTAGTGTTCTTCCTACATCCTAGGCTGGATTGATACTCTCTTGCATACTATACTACAACTATAGGTTGCTTGAGCTTTGATATTCTTGCTTGCAAAATCCTGTTTATCATTCTCATTTTTCTTTTGAGAAAAAGTCTTAGGTACCATGGGAAGAACAACAAGAAGTGGTGCTAACAAAGAGGCTGAGAAGCAAGAGAAAGGCAAGGGAAAATCCAAAGAAGTTGGGAGCCCAAGCGTCAAATCCAAAGGCAAGAAGACAGTTGATGTTGGCGCTAGTGAGCAGGTCTCTCAGTACCACACCAGCTCAAAGGCAGCTGTATGACAAGCTGCAAAAGGTGGATGTGAGGCCAACTAGATACCCCCATGTGCCATCTCTAAAGGCCTTGGGACTCTTTGAAGACTGCTCTTCTTTGCTGGAGACAATGGAGCTCACAAAGCTGGTGGGAACTCCATATTCGGCCAACAAAGACCAAGTCCTCCAATTCTTAGCAAGCTTTGAAGTGACATTCTATGAGCCAGGAGAAGAGACTCCTGAAGATGATGGTGATGGCTTCATCACTTTCAGAGTTTCAAAGAAGGATTATAGAATGTCTTTCTCACCCATTGAATATGCCTTTGGATTCTCTTATGGGAGCGCTAGAGGACAGAATCTTGGAGTTAGCAAAGAAGAGATGAGCAGCCTTTGGGAGCATGTAGCCAAAGGCGCTTTCAAACCAGGAAGAAGCAAGGCTTCTCTGATCAGAAATCCAACAATCAGATGTGTGGACAAGGCATTGGCGCATACCCCCTTTGCTAGGAAGGAAAGTGGAGCTGTTGAAGGAGGAGAATGGGAGCTGATTAACAATGGTCTTGTGAGTGTTTTGGACAACACCAACCAAGGTGTGGCGCTTAGAGGAGCAGATGGTACAACTGGAATGGTCACCATCTTCATGTAGCAGCTTTTAGTCATCAAACATTGGTTATCAACCACTGATGACAAAGCGCCCAAGCTGTATTGTGTTGGACTTCTCGCTCAACTAATGGAAGCTGCTGGAGTTGAGAGTGGACCAGCAACAGTCAAAATCACTTACTTGGACCTGCCATACCTGAAGAAAGCAAGGTTCCTTGGAGAACAAGTGGGTGACAGGTACATCTACAACTTCATCCAAGAAGATGGATCTGCTGCAAAGATTCCACTCCCTGATGTGCATCTCACATCCTTCTCCAACCCCAACAGCTTTGCCTTTCAGATTCCACAGCACCTTCTCCACCAAGCTGGCGCTTCATCCTCTCACACTTACCAAGGCGCTAACATCACTCTTCCTCAAGGAAACTATCCCCTTGTGGTCTTTGAAGGAGGGAAAATGGAAGAAGGACTTCAGCAAGAAGAAGATTCAGATGCTCCAAGCTACAACAGTGAGGTGTACCACTTCCAGCCCCATGATGTCTCACACCAAGGAGGACCTCTGAAGAAAGTCCATGAGCACATCAACCTCTTGCAAAGATGGAACAAATGGCAAGACAAAACCATCAAAAAGTTGGTGAAGGGCATGAAGAGCATGAAAGCTCAAATCAAGGACTTAAAGAGGAAGTCTAGCAGCGCCTCTACTTCTGCTCCTCAAGAAGAGCAACAAGCTGAAAGCCAAGGAGTGGCTAGAGCTCCTAGTAGATGGCGCTCCTTTGTTGGTTATTAGGAAGTGAGAGCTTGGGTGCCACCAAGAGCATCTTGTCAAGAAGCGCCAAGGAGGAAGAGATACCCAAGGAGAGAGAGGCCAATGAGGAGCCACAACATTGACTTCGAGGACCTATCAGGAGCCTCTTACACCTTCCACAAGACCTTCTAAGGTACCACAAACTCCTCCATTGTATATACCATTGCATATTTTTAGTTCTTGTAATATATTTTGTTGCTTCTCTCTTCTACTCTTTTATTACACAAAGGATTGTGTAATTTAAGTGTGTGGAGGGATTTGGGGTTTGACTTTGTTTATTGTTTTCTTAGTTTTTTATTTTCTTTCATCTTGAGCCACATGCATATCATGCATTCATCTAAGGCATAGAAAAACACAAAAAAAATCAAAAAATCTGAAAAAATTGCATCTTTTGCAAACCAAAAAGAAAAGCATGTAGCTGCATTCATTTGTTTAGGATTAAGTCTAGTATTTTCATATAGGTTGCATTGCATTTGCATAGGGCATGATGATGATAATTCCTTGTAAAATGCTTAGTGTTTAGAGATGATTTCAGTTTTTAAGTGGTTAGTTGTTTGATGCATCATGAGAAAGCTAGAAGTTAAGGCTAGACCATGCTTGGATTGTGAAATTTGATCTTCTCATCTCATACTGAAAGCATTTTTTTCTCTGAAAATCAACTCTATCAACTTGAACCTTATTTTGGAGTCTTAATTATCATGTTTGTGCATTGAAAAGTGAATTCATGGCTACCATATACATATTTGGATCATTTTTTCCTTCTTACCACTCTTGTTGATCCAAATATCTTATCCACTCCCTTAACCAAACCTTCTTTTGAGCTTAAACACTATCTTGAGAGTTGTGAGGCCTTTGCATATTATTTTCGAATTTTGTCTTGGCAAAAAGTGTTAGGAATAAGGCTGGCAATAATAAGCTCTCTTGTAGATATCAGCTTGCATCTTGAGCTTGATTCTAGGTTAGGAGTTTGGGATAAAACGGTAGAATGAAGTAGTTTTGAACTTCATGTTTTTATGCTTTAAAAGAAGAGGGAAAAGTATGGTATGGTAGTGTGGAGAAATAAAGTTAAGATGTGGTTAAGTAAAGGGAAGAATAATCTCTAAGTGTTCAATGAAGGAAAGCGCCAACAACAAAAGCTTTGAAAGGGTCAATCAAAAGGAGAAAATCAGATCCAAAGGTGAAGAATTCCGTCAATTCAACAAAAAAGAGCAAGTCCCAACCAAAAAGGAGCAACCACACAAGCAAAAACAGGAAGTTTCCCCAGCCATGAAGAAGAAGAAAGGATAGAGTTTAGGAGAAGTGTAGACTTAGGAAATCGCTATGGGGTTTAGAAATGTCTACGATTCATCATTGGGTAAAAGGGTAGAAGGGAGCTTTGATTTGCATGCATAAGTTTGCTTTTACCTTTAGCATTTTGCCTAAGATAGAATCATTTTCATTGAGTGATCCCTTATGTTTTTGAATCCTGTGCTTAAATGAGATCATTTTAATCTCATAACTTTATCCTTTGAACCAAACGTCTTCACTTGATTTGCATAAACATGATTCATGGTTTTGAGCTTAATTGAATGTTAAAAAGTTGATTGATTTGAGCATTTGTCTAGGTTGAAATTTGAGATCATTTTGAAGCATGATGAGCATGGCTATGTTCTTTAAAGTACAGCTGAATATGTTTGCATCCCACAACTAGACACTTAAGCATTGATTCCATCTCTTTACCTTTGCATTTTTGGATTTGAATGCCCACCTTCAAACCTCACTCTCTCCTTGTCTTAGTTTGTTTGCTTGAGGGCAAGGAAAAGGCAAGTGTGGGGGTGTTGATATCTCCATTATTTATACCATTTTAGCTTGCATTCATCACTAGTTTTAGTCTCTAAACATGCATATTTTGCTTCTTCTTGTCCCATTTGCATATATTTAGGAGTTAGTGTAGTTTTAGAAGCTGCATTGCATTTTGCATGCATTTGGAGTTTTATTTAGGTACTTGAAGAAGTGTGGAGGTCATGTGGAGCAATGGGTGTGAGCTGGGAATGGAGCAAGGAAAGAGACAAAGACGGATGAACCAATATCAATGATGATATCGACATCATGTGATCGATACGGAGCATATCGATTGGAGTATCGACCACTACAACATCGATACAGAAGAGGCAAAGTGTGAAGGAAGCATATCGACTTAGACACCTCGATGCAGCAGAATGGAGTCCATATCGAGCAGTGTATCGATGTCCCAAGATCGATACACATGACAGGACAATACCGAGGTCCCATATCGACTTGCTTGATCGATGAGCCTTAACTAAAGGGCGATTGTATTGACTTCACACCTTGGAGAGCCAAACCGAAACAACTCAGAAGCCTTCTGTATCGACATGCATATCGACCAAGAGGCATCGATACAACCCAGAAGAGGAGAAGATATCGACATGTGTATCGATATTCCATGTTGATATGGTCCATCCGAGTCAGCTTACTTTTGGTTTAATCTTGGTTTACTAGGGGTTTTCTTGTTTCCCTATAAATACTAAAGTCTTAAAATGGTTAGGCAAGTTGGATCTTGTATTTTCTTTCTGTTCTTGCACTTAAAACCCTTTCCTTTTTCAGGGTTCCTTTGTAAGAACTTGCTTGATTTAGTGAATTTCTGTATTTGCCTTTGATCTATTCTTGTTTAATCTGCTTCCTAATCATGCTTAACCATCTTTTCTCTTTGTAACTTTTGGTTTTGACTATGGCTAGTGAGTAGTCTTATCTAGGGTTTGAGATGGGATAGATTAGAGGGTTTTAGGACTAGATTAGTGATGTCTTGTGCTTAATATGATTATTTACTCTCTATTAGATGTGCTTAACACTAGATTAGTCTTGGCCAAGGTTGTTTAGTATCTTGTCTTTCTCTAGCGCCTGGTAAGTGTTTGATGAAATGCTGCTTAGAGTCTCTTTGAGGATTTGTATGCTTAGCCTAAGGAATTAGATGTTTAAGGTGCATTTTGGCTTTATAGGATTGGAGTTCTGTTCTGAATGCTTGCTGGTCATGTGTTTGAGTAAAGGGATTTATCTTAAATTTGTGCTTAGCAAAGTGATTAGTGTCAAGAAATTGAGCTAGTTATAGTTGTTAATCATATGCCTAGAAGATAGCATTGTTTGAATGGTTTTGAAGCATCACTAGTTAGGTTCCAATCCCCTCTTAATCAATAACCCCCATCTTAGATCCTTGCTTTATCTATTTGAATTTCCTGCTTTGCTTAGTTTAGTCTTTAGACTTGTTAGTATTGTTCACAACTGCCATTTTTAATCTTGCTTGACTTAGATAATTTGCTGTATTCTTGGTGCCTTAACAAACTCAGATGGATTGATACCTTACATGCTGCAATGACATGAGTATGTTGGAATTTGCTTAGTAGTGAAACAACTGCTTATCAAATAGATAAAAATAAAGCTTCATAAGGATAATTTTTTGTGGCTTCCCTTTCATAGTAGGGAGCCAAAAGAAGAATAAAAAACCTAAAAACATAAGATAAGGTTAGGAAAAGTCAAATGGTCAACGCGGATGAGCTGCATCGAGGTCGTATGGTCGATGTTCTGCTCGATATGCGTCTTTGATATGGTCCGTGCAGCATGTATCGATGTCCTTCCTCGATGATGGTCCTCGATGCAGAACAACGGCTTGGAATCCTTATGCTGATCCTTCTCCTCTTGTCCTGCTGCTTACATCGAGCACACTCCACGGGTGTTCTGCTCGATATGCTTGCTCGATATGGATCAGACTTTGCAAGAACTCCACTTTTGACATCTTCTTTAATCATGAGCTGCTTCCATCTCCTTTTTCAGCTCCAGGAAACTCCAAAAACACCTGAAACCCACCACAAACATGCATATGTATGCAAATGTATGCAATCCTAAGCTAAATGCATGCTATGGTGATTCTAAGTGCAAATGATACTAAAATGCTAAACTACAATGCAAAAACAGAGGAAAAGATGCATGAAAGACAGCCTAAAATGATCTAAAATAGCAAGCTATCAACAATAAATTAAAGTAATCAATAGGACGGATAAACTGAAAACTAAATAAACTCAAAACGCTAAAAAGCTAGTATCTATAAGATGAACTTGGTGATCGGCCCGCACCGTGTGTGGACTATAAAATATTTTATATATTTAATATATGATTAATATTGTATATTGAAGATGCTCTATTTGTACATGATATATTTTTTTTTGACCTATTGTTAATTAAACTAAAATAGGTTTTACCATCTTTACTTATCCTAAAAACAGGTAGATGGTTGGCATGCACATTCGTGCGTACCAACCACATCACCGCTCTTAGGACATACAAGAATTTTTACAAGAAAATATAAAATATCTAATAATTAAAATTAAAATTGGATTGTAATCAAAGTTAATAAAATGCATGCACGATAAGTTCGCATGTTTATATTACCATATATTCAGCATATTTTGCATGCATTTAGGATAGTTTTTCATGCATTCATCTTGCATTATAGGCTAGTTTGTACTATTTGTTGCATTTTAGGTCCTAGGTCCCTTTGCATTCGCATTTTTGCATATTTCTTGCACTTCTGCATCATTATCATGTTGTTTGGAGCACTCTGGAGTTGTGGAGGCTATGTGGACGTGAGGAGGATCAAAACGAAGCATGTGGACATTTGGAGAACCCAGCCATGCATGCAAAGGACCCGAGATCGAGAAGTGGATCGAGCAAGGCAGGTTGATCTAGACGAGATCGACCAGAAGATCGAGTGGCCCAAGTCGATTCAAGGGGAAGGATCGAGACCAAGATCGAGAGAGTATATCGATCTGGAGTACGGACGTGAATGACACCTTGCAGAACGAGAGCCAGATCGAGACCACGACTCGATCATCCAAGGATCGAGTAGAAGATCGAAGGAAGTGCTCGATTCACCCAACCAGATCGACTTGAAGATCGAGCAGAAGAAGGCGATCCATGAAGAAGATCGAGTGAACTGATCGATCTCGAGATCGATCTCTGGAGCTTTATCCGACCAGCTGGCTTTTGGCATCTAGTGAGGGACCATTTTGAGGTTTTTGGCCATTTTAGGCAAAGGAGGCGATCACTTTCTATTATCCACGCTTTGTCTTATCTTTTTCATACTTTCTCTGAGGCAATTCCGCCATTGTCATTGTTCTTGAGTTTTTGATGTTTTGAACTTGAATCTTTTTAATATTAAGTATTTTCTATTAATCTATTGCTTAATCATGCTTAGTTTATCTTTCTTTGCATTTCAATCGGTTTCAAACATGAGTAGTGAGTAGTTTTCTTTCGGTAAGGGGTTGAGGCGATTCAAAGGGGTTTAATGGTTTAAGCTTTTGGATTTCTTTTTGTTCTTCACTTATTCCTTTCTAGGATTTGGGGTCTTAAGGCTTAGAGAATCTTGGAAAAGATCTCTATGATTCCCGGGTTTCTCTTACCTTGACAGGATTCAGAGATCCTTGAAAACCAAATCCTCGAGACTAATCTATCCTCTCCCAAACGCCATGGTTGAAGAGGGGGTTAGTTAAGCCACTATTTAGGATCTTTGCTTAATGTTCTTTGACCCATCTTTCCACTACACGCCATAGGTTAGGAGGAAGGGTCAGAGAAAGGGGTCTTACCACACGCCATGGAAGATCCTAGTTTAAGTTTCCTAAGGCTTAGGGAAAGCTCTTTAAATGAGTAGATCTAGATGTTTTCAAACCAAAGCTTGAACCTTTGAATCTATTGAACATGACCCTCAACCTTGAACCCTCTTTTTAGCATTTTAAAACCTCTGTTTATCATTCTCTTGTCATGAAGTCGCATTCTTGATCATTAGAAGTCATTTGTCTTAAGTTGATTGAATCGATCTGTTTTACTCGTTTTAGCTCTCGATTTTTAGTTATTAGTAGATTTGCTCTTTTAATCTTCTGTTTTCTCTTAGTAGTAGTTAACCATGTTCCAGGGATTTTAAAATAGTTTGCTTAGTAGTTTGGTCGTTGCATCTAGTTTTCTTTGAATTTACCATCTATTTACCCGATCTGCTTTTGCTTTCGCCTTGCATTCCTAGTGTTCTTCCTGCTTCCTAGGTTGGATTGATACCCTTACTGCTATACTACATCATTGTTTTGGTTTGAGATTTGATATTTCACCTTGCTAACAAATCTTTTGATCACATGTCACTTTGACTTTTGCATAATTAATATTTATATCCATACGCACATTTGTGAAAAAAATCAAAGTATGGCTTTTATGTGTTAAAAAAAAATAACAAAATATATGTTTTCTAATATATATATATATATATATATATATATATATATATATATATATATTTAAAATATGTTATGACTGAATTTTAAAAAGAAATAAATATGTATATATATGCATGTAAGTATGAGCTAGAAATAAGTGAATTATAATTTTTTGGTGTTCGTTAGTTTTTATGATATTTTCTGCAAACGTCATGTTTTTACACTATGCAATTTTTGGCATTTAACAATATTCACGAAAATCATTTCTATCGTTTAGTATTTAATCAAAATTTTATATATTCAGCGTTTTATGATATATAGTTGTAAATTAAAAATTGTTTTAAATATTAACTAAATTATAAAAAAAACTCTAAAAACATTAAAATATAAATTTAACTTTACCATGAAGATAAATATAGTATATTGGATAATCTATTAGTAATTTTTCTTTTCAATAAAAATTATAATAAGAATTTATTATAAAATTTGTGAAATCATATTTTATAAAATTCTTCGATAGCTCTCTGCTCATCTCTTCGTCCAATAATGGGTGTTCAAATTTGAAGTTTGGAAAATTTCAAATTTGAAGTTTCAACGTGTTGCTCTTCAATGGTAAACTTCAAAAAAAACTTCAAAAATATTTATATTTTGCATTATAGTCTTTAATATTGATAATAATTATTTAATATCATAAATGTTTTTTATAAATAACTAAAAATACATATAAAAAGATTGCAAGCAATATTAATCAATAATACATTATATAATAATATATACAAAATATATAACATACACATAATAAATGTATTCATAAGCATGTCCGATTTAAACCGCTTACCAAATGATAGTGATACTGAAAATTAAATATGTTCAAACAACCAAAATCAAATTAGTATATTACACAAAATTTAGCAATTTAATAGAACAACTTAAATAAATTGCTATAACATTTAAATTACTTTCTAAAATAAATAAATTTAGAAATCAACAATTTAATGAAATGCAAAGAAATAAAAATTAATACAATTTAAGTAGTCAAACTAAATTGCATAAATTTATTGCTCGATAAATTCCAGCAATTAATAAATTAGGAAAACTGCATAACCTAATACCAATGGTCAAAAACCCAAACCGGAGCTTTAAGACCGATTCAACCATAATAATCAAAAAACAAGCTTTGACTAATTGTTTATGATACGGTTGAAAACGACGTTTCAAGAAAATATCAAGTCACATTTTGATTCTGAAACCTAGGATAAATAAGATTTGATTTTGAAAGCTTTTGACAAAAAAAAAGTGCTTTTCTTTTTCAAATTCTCTGATTAAAAATTTGCAGTTGAAACAAAGACAATTGAAACTAATCATAAAGAATTGAAATTCTTCCAGATTAAACAATAAAGTTAATTACAAAAAAGGTATCACACTATATAACCAAACTCCAAAAAAAAATTGTGCAGATTATATTAGAACAGTAATTATAATTTGTTGACAAACAAAATATAACTTATTGATTTATATCTATTTTCAGAAAACAAGTATAAATATCTTTGTAGCATAAACAACTTTTGTAAGAATAAATTCTTAAAAAATATTATAATTTAATCAGACTAAACTAAAGACATGATTAAATAATTCAAATAATTGTCTAAGCATTTTAAAATAATTTCAATATAAGTAAATTATAAGATATTTTCTGAATTTTTGTTGGACAAATAATACATTTCAGAACTAATAGAACTTGAAACGGATCAAAATAATTTGATGAGAAACAGATTAAAGATCCAGATTCCTGTTTTTAAAAATATTTCACAAAATCATCATTCGTTAGTGCAATAGAAATAAAGAAAATTTATAGAATTAAGATTGTAAGAATGCAATAACTACAGTTGTGCAAACTGATAATTGATGAAAAAAATTACATAAGATAAATCTATAAACATAATATAAACTGATATCAATTAAACATGAATTTTTGAAAATGAATTGCAGAGACAAGACATGGTGATCTTTTTTCTTAATTTTGCAAATACCCTATAGTGTGATGATTGAATGTGTTCCGAATTCCAGGATATAACTGCAATATTCTTATGATTCGTATCGCCATAAAATCATAATTTTTCGAACTTTCTTTATGTGTTGTACTTGATTTTTCTCTAGCTCTTTTGTGTAAGAGAAAAATCTTGGAGGGATATTTTTTGTTCGATCACACTTAATATAACATTCCTTAAATTGAGCGATATATGAAACATTATCTTCAAATATTTTGGTTGGCTCTATCTTTGTCTCTATTCTGCTTGCATTTTGTATATGATGAATTATAGATCTGAACCCTACCAGCTTCATGTAATGCAATAGTTTCTGTATAATTTGAAGACACTGAAATCAAAGTTTGCTTTTGGGAACACCAAGGTATCTCAGTTCCCCCAATTTTAAAAACATATCCAGTTTGCGATTGAATTTTATGTAGGTCTGATAAATATTATGCATCTGCAAAACCAACTAGACCAAGTCGGAGTTTCTAGTATAAACTAAACAAAATTCAATGGTACCTTGTAAATAACAGAATATATGTTTTATTCCGTTTCAATACCGGCGAGTAGGAGATGAACTGTATCTTGCAAGTAAATTAGTAGAAAATGCTATATCAGGTATAGTACAATTAGCAAGATATATAAGCTCACCGATAGCGTTCATATAAGGTGCTTCATGACCTAATATTTCTTCGCTATCCTCATATGACCGAAATAGATCTTTATCAACATTAAGTGATCTATTGACCATCAGAGTACTCAAAAGAGCCGCTTTATCTGTACTAAAGCGTTTTAAGATCTGTTTCATATAGTTTGATTGATGCACAAATATTCCATCTTGGAAATGATCTATCTATAGCCAAAGACAAAACTTTGTCTTTCCAAGATCTTTCATTTCGAACTCTTTTTTCATAAGAGTTCATGCATCAATAATATCTTTTTGAGTTTCGAGTATATTCAGGTCATCAAGGCCATGGAAAAAAGGACTGGAATTATCAGAAAGAACGTTCGTTTCCCTTTCTTTCTCTTTCGCCTTCTGTGATTCGCGGTACAGATCAGCTAAATATTTTGGCGTACGGCAACTACGCACCCAATGTCTTTTCATGCCGCATCTGAAACAAACAACTTCCTTTTTCCTTTTCATTTCTCGGTCATCATCATCATCATGAAAAATTTTACCATTTTTTCATGATTGAAATAATGTGGACGATATCCTCTTTTTCGTCCACGTCTATATCCACGTCCACGACTTTGACCTCGGTATTGACCGAGTCCGCGTCCACATCCTTGTCCATTATTATAGCTGGATGATGCAACATTCACTTCTGGGAATGGTGCAGATCCACTTGGACGGCTTTGATGGTTCATCATCACGAGCTCGTTATTCTGTTATGCAACAAACAGTACATGTATTAACTCTGAATAACGGGTATATCCATTTGCATGATATTGTTGTTACGGGATGACATTCCCAGGGTAAAATATGGACAGAGTTTTCTCAATCATATCATAATCTCTTATAACTTCTCCACATAACACCATCTTGGATGTTATACCAAGCATCACATAATTATAATCACTAACATTTTTGCAATCCTAAAACCGTAGATGTAACCACTCATGTATGGCTTTTTGTAAGATCACATATTTCTGGTGATCAAACCTTTCTTTAAGTGATTGCTAGAGATCTGCATGATCTTCTTTGATGATGTACTCATCTTTTAAACCATCGTGGATATGATGACATAAAAATATCATGGCTCTTGCCTTTTTCTCATCTAATGTTAGTTTCGACTTATCAATGGTATCGAGAAGTTTGTTTCCTCTTAGATGCATTTTTGCACCTACTGGCCATGCCATATAATTTTTCCCAGTAATATCAAAGGCATGAATTTCGAGTTTTGCCAGATTTGACATTATAACTGAACAACAAAAGCTTAATTCGTTATATGAAAAATTAAAAATTTGAGCATAGTAATGGTATAATAAAAGATAATATTTAAAAGCAATATGAGGAGACAAAGTCTACTATACAATTGCAGATTGCATAATTAGTAAATGAACAAAAATGGGATTTTAATCGTCCACACAATATATAAAGGACAATTTCCATAATTACAATGAAAACAAGTTTTCAGTACAAATATAACAGGGAAGCTAAAATTTTTCCACCCCTAACATTTTTCATTTGGGTTTTCTGATTTTGCTCTTTAGGAAAGTCTTTCTGAAAGTTTTTTAATTTGTTAATGTTTTGTGAATTTTCAAGAAGGTATTCCAAATCCTAGAATTTAAAATCTTTTCATATGATTTAGGAAAGTTTCCTAAATTTTTAAAAAATTTCTGATTTGTGGAATGGCTTCCTAAATTATGGAAGAGTTTCCTGAATTATAAAAATGCTTCCTGGAATGGCTTCCTGAATTTGAGTTGTATAAACTAACCAAAAAAATAATCAATTATACAATTTATAAAAGCTTTCCTAAATACATGTAACAGTTACCTTAATTCATACGTTTAAAGAAACTTTCTAAATTTAGAAAATATCTTCCTAAATTTATATTTATCTCTTTTCTCATCTCTGCGACACCTAAACCCTAATTTTTGCCGATTTGTTTTCACCATTGTTGTTGGTTTAGCTTGTATTTCTTTAGTTTTTCACTCAATTATGTCAGATCTGGTAATTGAGGTCCTCCAAAACACTTCTAATGTCTCTTCCTCTGCCTCCTCAACCAGCGACACTGCCGCAAACCTTCACGTGACGACGCTGCTGCTTCCGACATCTCTTCCTACGCCTCCTCCAAGAGACTTCCGACACCTCTTCTTCTGCCTCCTCATCTAGTCATGGACTTCTTAGGAAGGACAATTTGGTCAACTCTGATAAAAATGTTATAAAAGGGAATTTTTTAAGATGTTAGTGTATATTAGGAACAAAACTTAAATTTGGTATATTTGAGGGTATTTCTCATAAATAGATAAATAAATAAATAAAAATAGAGGTTTCAATCTCCCACTCCATATATATGATCTAAGGAGGAATAGTCTAACATGTAATTATTTTTTATTGTGGAGACAGAGTCTACCATCCCAAATAAATCTTGCCTTCCGGATATAGATCTGCTTTCTGGATATAGATCAAAAGACGTTCATGCTGATAATGAGTTACAGATTAATGGAAAGGCATGAGTGAGAGGAGAGGAGATATGAAGTTGTTTCTTCTTATTACACATGTATATATATAAGGGGGTAAATCACCTTTATATAGGTAAAGTAAAAATATTAAATAAGTTATGCTAGTGAAAATATGATGTTTAACGACAAAAGAATGGATAATGACATCCATTTATGACAATTTTATATTGTGTTAAATATTATTATACTTTATGATTATTTATAATATTTACCGGTATAAATTTTTCACCTACTTAAATAAAATAAGTTTAATATTCATTGTAATACGTACATGAGGAGAAGAAAATAATATAAATCTTTCTTTCTTATGTCTTTAACTATTAATTGACAAACATTTTAACGAAAAATTCTGATGTGTCAGAAGTAGAGTAAAAGTTAGTGTTTTTTTATAAATTTTTCACTTACTTAAATAAAATAAGTTTAATATTCATTGTAATACGTACATGAGGAGAAGAAAATAATATAAATCTTTCTTTCTTATGTCTTTAACTATTAATTGACAAACATTTTAACGAAAAATTCTGATGTGTCAGAAGTAGAGTAAAAGTTAGTGTTTTTTTATCATTGATCTGGAAACGTGATATAGTATCTTCTGATTTAAAAATAAAAATTTTGTTCATCATTTAGAATTAGAAAAATAATACAAATAGATATGAACGAAAAGAATGTCTTTCGACTTCAATCCAAATGGTCAATCATCCAATTCTATATGTAGATTATCAGTGCTGGGTAAAAAAAAAAATTAGACGATTACAGGCAAGAATCATCCAATTTTCAGTTATATCTCTTTTTCATCAATTTTTTTTTCGATTTTCATCATCTATTTCTGTGATTTTACATACGGTATTCTAGTTTTTCAGGTCACCATGAGCAGAAAATTTATAGAGATCCGAAACGATGCAAGAAGTTGATGGTCGATTTCTTCTCCAGAAACAATGACTCAGTACGGAGCTTGCCGATCTACGTCGGAGGCCCTTTTCTCTTGGCCATTCTCTTCAATCTCGCTATCGTTGTGTGGGGTGGGGGGGGTGGCACGCAGAAGGTAAGTTGCATATCATTTACTCCTTGAGTTATAGACCTTTTTCCACTTTAATTTGTTATGTTAAAAGGTTAAACATCATCTGGGATCATGCACTTTTAGTTGTTTTTTTTTCACTTAAATTTATATCCTTGGATAATTTTCTACATCTTTAATAATTGAGAAAATTGAAAATAAAGGATATTTTTTCATATCTTTGTGAATCTAATCTTTTGATAAATTAATCACTTATAATGACTAAACTAACCTTTATTTACTATATTTTAAAATTTTGTTATTTTTACAATTATATATAAGTAAAAATACTGAAAGATATTAAAAAATATTTTCTTCTTCCTCTTTTGTTAATCACGTTACCAATGTCAAAAAAAAATTAATCACGTTACCAGAACTTTTTTTTATCATCTTCTTCTCTCAAATCAAACACACACCTTTTAATCATCACCAATACTCTTTCTTATAGACATCAGATTTTATTTAATCAGGTATTAGTTTATAAGTTATTGTAATACAAATTTCGATTTTGTTCATTTCATATATATTTATCGTTTTTTGCACTTTCATATACTGTTTCTTAATTTTGTTACTATTATCTCGACAGAGATCATATCTATACAAAATGTATTCATCTTTGATCCATCAAAGTAGAATCTCTGCTCTCATAAGAATGTTAGTAGTCTTACAATCTATATAAAATCAGTTCTACTTAATTTATTATTCTATTTTATTCAGTTTGCGTAATCTAGATTTTGTCTTCTGCCATACGTAATTTATAATACATTCTACTATGTATAGGATTCAGTTTTTGTTTTACGCAATCCAGAAAATGTATTACGTAAGTTAGAATTTGTGATTTGAATTATGCAATCTAGATGCACAATCTAGAATTTGTATTACGTAAGATAGAATTCGAGTTTCAAATTATGCAATCTAGATACACAATTTAGAATTTGTATTACGTAAGTTAGAATTCGTCTTCCGCCTTACGCAATCTAGAATGTATGTAGTTTCGAATTAGTCTTCTGCCTTACATAAGTTAGATTTTCGCCTTATGCAATCTATATAGTTTCAAATTAGTTTTCTGCCTTACATAATGCCTTA
Organism: Thlaspi arvense; assembly: GCA_911865555.2. Classification (NCBI taxonomy): domain Eukaryota; kingdom Viridiplantae; phylum Streptophyta; class Magnoliopsida; order Brassicales; family Brassicaceae; genus Thlaspi; species Thlaspi arvense. Next base: position 26,076,805 of record OU466858.1, on the reverse strand, counting down.
CGTAAGTTAGAATTTCCTATGTTCTACATGAACGATATAGACTAATAATACTTGATCAAATCTTACATGTTACAGATCAATATGTTGCAAATTTATGTAATTAGTGGTGTATGGAGTTTAAATCGCAGTAGCGATTGGATATTCACTATTGATAAGGAAAAGCGGGCTAGATTACTTACTTTAGAATCTAATACAAGTCTTGAGGCGCTAAAGTTGATGATTTTTGAAGACTATGGTATAAAGCTTAGTATGGCTGATGTGGAAATCAGTTATTTGCCTGCTGATTTGATTGGTAACTCTAAATGTCCTCCGATTATTGTCGCAAATGATCGGCAAGTGAATAACTTGTTTGGATATTTTAGTAAGAAGACAACAATATAGTTGTGTGTGACATTTAATGGTGCTAGAGAGAATCAAAGGAGTAAAGTTAAGATTGATCTGAATAAAGAGCTAGACGATTTAAGTGATGAAGAGGAAGAAAATGATCATCATAACGTTTGTGAGGATGATAAACCATCTAAAGGATGTGTGGATAAGGCGGAATGGAATGATGATTTCAGAAGCGATCATCTTGATGCTGAAGTTGGCTGTCATGATGACTTACGATCAAAAAGTAATGCTGATAGTGAGAAGAAAAATCGTTGGTCAGTAGATTCTTTAAAAGAGGGGCAGCATTACAAAAGCAAGGGTGATTTAAAGTCGGCTTTGGAAATGTGTGCGATGAAGTATAATTTTGACTACAGGGTTACAAAATCAGATAAGAGATGGTGGTATGTACGTTGCACAGATAACATATGCAATTGGAGAGTTCGTGCAGAGTGTTTAGAGATGTCTACATGTTTTCGCATCAATAAGTATGTGGCTGAACATACATGTGCTCCTTCAAATAAGAGTAAATTCTCTAGGCAGCCCTCAGCAAAAACTATTGGTGATCTTATTGTGAACAAATATAAGGGTGTAAAGGAAGGGCCAAGACCAAATGATATCATAAACATTATGCATACAGAGCATGGATCAGAGTTTTCTTATTCACAAGCATGGGAGTCTCGTGAGTATGCTGTTAATGTTGTTAGAGGTATACCAGAGAAAAGTTTCATTCAAATACCAAGATACATGCACATGCTACAAAAAGCTAATCATAGTACGCATACTAGTTACGAATCTGATGCTAACGGGAGATTTAAATATCTTTTTCTAGCGTTTGGTCAAAGTATTAGAGGGTTCTACAAGGCCATTCGAAGGGTCATTGTGGTTGATGGAACGTTTTTGAAGAGTAAGTACAAAGGAGTTCTTCTGGTTGCCACAGCAGTAGATGGTAACTCTAATCTCTATCCAATTGCATTTGGAGTTGTTGATTCTAAGAATGATTGCTCATGGGAATGGTTTTTTAGGCAACTAAGGCTTGTTATAACGGATGAGGAAGGTCTGTCTTTTGTGTCTGATAGACATGGCTCCATTTCTAAGTTACTTGGTATAGTTTACCCGTTGGCTAAGCATGGAATTTGTATTCACCACTTATTGAATAATGTGGCAACATATTTTAAGGCGAAAGGTTTGACGGGTTTGGTTGCAAAGGCTTCAAAAGCATATAGAGTTGCTGAATTTGAAGAAAAGTTTGAGCAAATTTGCAGGATTAATCCACTTGTTGGAAAATATCTAGAGGATGCTGATGTAAGAAAGTGGTCACGTTGTCATTTTTCGGGGTACAGATTTGACATTAACACCACTAACCCTGCTGAATCGATCAATTCAGCATTGAGATCACCTAGAGAGTATCCAATAATACCTTTGTTGGACAGCATTAGAGAAATGTTAACACGGTGGTTTTATGAGCGTAGAGCATTGAGTTCAAAGCATGTAGATCCTTTTACCATTAAGGTGGAGAAAAAGATTGATAGAAGGATTGAGAAAGCTAAACCATTGGTAGCTTTTCCGAGATTCATCAATTGATTTCTGGTTAGAGGTGACAAGTTCGATTATGTTGTTGACTTGGAAAGAAGAACATGTTCATGTGGAAAGTTTGACATTGGAAAAATTCCTTGTAGACATGCCATAAAAGGTGCTTATTCTAGAGGCGTGAAACCCTGTTCACTTACGGATGAAGTGTATAGCACTAATTCATGGAGAATGGCGTATGAGGAAAGCATCAATCCAATAGCTGTTCCTGAAAATGATATGCTGGCTGAACTGCCTTGACGATATGAGGGATGATGATTTTGAATGGTTCCACATGCCTTGCATTGTCCGCCGAAGAAGAATCGAAAACTTCAATTGTTTTTTGAACGACACTGATGCACAATGATATCCAATGGTTATTATTGACAAATACCGGAGCGTAGATACGGTCGACATCTTTCACCCATTTCAATCCAATCTTTCCATGAGAAGGAAGGTCACCATTGCCGTAATCTAGACTAAAACCCTCCCACTTGTACGCTCGGCCTTGTGTTGAGAAGTCCTTGTATATAGCTAAGATTCTTTGACTAAATAGGCAGTCCATGAAAGCAACACGGTCTGGTTTCCATCGGCGTAACGATGTATTCTCTCGGAATAAGTATAAAACAGCATCCATATCCTAAAAACGATGTAGACATTATAAAGCATGCAATTATTTGGAAAAGTTTAAACGTTTTTAATTGAGTAAAAAATAAAACTCACTTGGTTCCACAACCATTTTTTCCGTCCCAAGACTCGACCAAGTAATACATTGTCGATAACAGTTGGACCAAACTTCAAAGATCTAATTATAAAAAAAAACAATACGCATTTAATCATTTAGTAATTATTAGGTACACAGAAATTCAATAATTTTCTGAGAAGTTACTTACTCGTGCTTCATCGACCACTGCATGAAATCCTGGAAAGTTTTTTCAGAAACAAACACCAATGAGGAATCTACGTCATCTTTATAATCTAACATTGGCTCGGTAAAGAGTTTTTCCGTCTGACTATCAGCTTTAGGAAGAGTATGCAGTATTGGCTTCTCTGGTCTCAGCAAATGATTTGGTTCCTTTTCACCGTATGTTTGTGTAGGAAACCCGCTTACTACTGTGTCTTGAGAGAGAAAGCCCACTTTGTTTTGTAAATACTCTTGTGTACTGAAACATGGGTCAATATCAGAATACTGGCTTAGAATAACATCATCTAGACTATTTTTAACCTGTTAATTTCAAAAAACAAGAATCAAAATTAACAACAAAATCGACAAAAGTGAAACATTAAAGGTACATATTAAAAGATTCCAACGTTATATATAACAAAAAGATAAATGTTTCTTAATTATACAACCATTTTACATAAGAAAATAAACAAAAGTTATAACGCAATAAAAGACATTACAATTTCTCGACGTTACTCATAAAAAAGAAAAAAGTTATAACACACTAAAATGCATGAAACAAACATAATATCACATGTAATTGACTATCCTACAAACTTAAAACAGTCATAAGCAAACAACAATACAAAATTGTATCTAAATAAGAACAGAGAGAAGAGTTTTTATTTTTTACTTAACCCAGATTGATGCTGAGAATCAATGGCACTGGAGACTTTCGATGTTGTGGTACTGTCCAAGTTTCTTGTAAACCCAGTAAAGAGTGATTTCTTTAGTTCTGAAAACTCACTCTCTAATTTTTCCAATCGCTCATCAATGTTCTTCTGAAATTTAGCTTCGAAGCTAGTGAAAGAAGCATTAAAAATTCCTTGAATGAAAGATTTCAGGTCTTCTTTGAGATCTTCATGAGTTCCTGCTGCTCGTTCACATAACAACTTCTTTTTCCGTTTCTCTCCACCATGATCAGCTTGCTTTCTCTTATCCCTCCTAGTTTTAAAAGCTTTGGTGGCTTCATCAACTTCATTAGCATATGCACTCTCCTCTTCAAAAGCCTCATCGATTTCTGCTTCATCTTGCTCATTTGGACTGTCGATAGACTGAACATGCTCTATAGTCTCCCAAATATGTTCTCCAAAAACATTTCCTTCTCTGATTGTAATATTCAGTTTGCATACTCCAGCATCTTGAATCTCATCAGACAGCAGTGTTGAATAAGCAAAAAGTGCGAACAATTAGCTGGTAAATTCAGAGATCCTAAAACCTAGCGGCCTCAAGAACAATAACTATAAAACTCCAAAAACTGATCAGATGAAGAGATTCAAATACCTGGTTTGGGGATTGTTCAGAATTGATTGATTTGCTCCTCTTTCAAGAGAATAACGTGACGGCGGAGACTATAAAAACTAAGTTGAATACAACGGCGGAGACTAGAAAAAAGTTGTATCTGATTTTTTATTTTTTTAATTAAAAGATTCTAAAATTATAAGTATAAGATAAATTTGGATATATTAGGTATTTACTCTCAATGAAAGGTGTAGTATCACAAACTTGTGTACCAAATGATTAGATTCACAAAGATATGAAAAAAACATCATTTATTTTCAATTTTCTCATAATAATTTCCCTTTATCCTTAATAATTTTCCTTTATCCGGCAACATCACAGTGCAATCTAAGTTGGTTTTCCTTTTCCTAAATAAACAGGATTCAGCAAAAGACTATTTGGAACTTCTGCTTCTCATTGCCGCTTCCCGAGGCAATACCAATAATGAAGGAAGGAATCCAAAGGTCTTCAAGAATTTGACCTGTTTATCGTAACTTCCATTGAAGAATTCTGATGTTGTTTGTGTACCTAATGCAGCAATCGAGATTGTTCAATCATTCTTGTTGCCCTTTTATAGATAAAGTCATGAATTTTTTTAGTGAACTTGATCAGAAAGAATTTTCAACAAATTCAAAGGGAGAGTTATGTTGATCGTCTATGTCGCTTCAAATGTTAACATTCCTCTTCTCATCTTGATTTTTTTGTTGGGTACTTGTTAGGGGATATATGTTTTCTTCAACTGCAAAAAAAAAGATTACTCCCGAACATGGCATGGCAATGTCATACCGTTTGCATCCTCCAACATCACCGAACAAACACTATCTGGCGTAACCTCAAACAAATGAAAGTCTAGTGGCAAAGAGAAAGCATAGTTGGCTAATCAATCTGCTAGACGATTAGTTTCCCTATACACATGAGTGATTTGGACTATCCATCTCCTTGATATAAAGCTGTAGCACAGAGGCACTAGGAATGATAGAGGTTAGTAGTCACTGATCCCTGCTGTAAGAAAACCAACAACAATCTGCGAGTCTACCTCAACGTCCAAACGAGTAACTCGACGGTCTCAGGCTATGCATAAACCATAATACAAATTGATTCGGTTCTTTGTTCTTTTTAACCGTACATGTTTTTATGATCTTCAAGATTCTGTATGATGAAAACGTATTGGTTTGACAGCATCAAATTACTCAGAGCTTTAACATCTGTACGAGTAATACAAGAGCCAAGGTGAGTGTAGCTCTCTCATAAGTGTGGTGGAGATACCACATTCATGGAGTTTATTTTCATATTTGCATCATCCCATTTTGATGGTTTTTTACATGTTCACTGCCTTTTTGGACATCTATATTGTTTGTTTCTGACTGAAAATTCATTGCTTCATCACTGCATTGTGCATTTGTTATGTCGATCTTTATTAATCTTACAATGATGGTTCTTTACATTGTAGGACATATGTCCGCACACATACATGTCCATATTAGTTTGATGCAGTGCATTTGTGTTTTGGTATCATTAGTCAATTTTATGGAACTGGAACTTTCAATCTCAGGGTATGACCGTATGAAGGTGAGACAGAGCTGAACAAATCCAATCTGTGCCATAACAATATTTGAAAACATGAACACAAAAAATGTAAAGACTGAATATCCATTGCTTCATCACTGCATTGTGCATTTTTCTGTAGATCTTTATTAATCTTACAATGTTTATACGAATACAATTAGGACTAAAAATTCATTGCTTGATCACTGCATTGGAACTTTATATCATTATCAGTGTTGCTATGATTTTTTTCTTAATGTTGCTACTTGCAAGGCAATGTTACACCATTTTGAACTGCTATCAAATTCAGTGTCTTTGTTGGATTGTTGATGATCTCACTCAAATCATGTGTTCTTCGTAGCTTAAAGAATTGTGGAACTCAATTAGATAAGGAATCTTAATAGATGACTTTTGTAGTTTACACATTACAAAACCTTTGTTGTTGTTATGGTTACGGGATTTGAGATTCTAGCTTTTCGCTGTAATCAGTTTGATGGCCAAGAGTCCGGTTCAAACCTCGAGATCAAACAATTCGCTTGCACCAAGTTTAAACCAGATTTCCCTATATTTGACAAGGTAATAAAACAATATTGATTAGCAATTTTCAATTAACAACAGTTAATAATTTATATGGCAGTGACTATTTTTTTTAAAAAATATAGAATTCAAATAAACCAAAACACAATATAAGGAAATTAATTGATAAGCACGTACAATGAAACTTTTATATGAAATGCCTTATTTACCAAAAATTTTATGCAAACTATTTGCTAATCAAAATAAAGTCAAGCTTACCTTCCCTAAATAACAACTAATTATGTCTATTGTTAGCAAGTATTATTACATAAAATATATGTTTCTCTAATCTTTGGGTATCTAAGATATCTTCTAATTTATAACATTTTAAATCACTATATATGTCAAACACAAAATTAATACACATTCAGAGTAAATTCATCTTCAAATACTAAACATATCAATGTCTATCGTTAAATGTAGAAAATCACATTTCATCATTTTAAACAATCTCGATCTAGCATCCAAAGTACAAAAGATAAAAGCACATATTCAAGTTATGTGGAATTCTTTTTATAATTGGTGCTGGTTCTTGTCGATGAAGAGGTTTATTTTTATTTATATTTTTCCGTTATTAAGTTTTAGTTTTTGTTCTCATAAGTTTTAGCATTTAAGTGTAAGCATTTGCAATTTTTTCAGGGAACAAGGATATATGTAACTGTGGAAAAGGATTTGATAGAAAAACATTAAAATATTTTGAAAGAAGGTGAAGATACTAGCATTAACGCTTTCGTACTAAAAGAATATTCTGGGGAGTACATAACCTCTCTGTTGCCAATTAAGTTGGTATTTATTTGTAAAAGTCTCATCAAACCCGTTGTAGGTTTTCCACCAGAATTGTCCGAACAATATTTCACTGATTTCTTTGAAATTTTGGCTGGAAATCTCAACAAAAACATCTTGATTGTTAATACTAAACACTATTTTCTTTTAAATTGTTATATAAATAAATCTGATTTATGTACTCTATTTTAACTACTAATCTTCTTTGTTATTAGTTATTATTTACATTTGTCAATTTAGATATCATTGGACATGTACTGAATGTGGGTTCGAAAGATAATATTCCAATAAAAGAAAAAAGTGGATCAAGTACAAAATTGAAACTCATCCTGAAAGATATTTAAAATCTTATTATTTTAAATATTATATGTTCCAATTTATTTTTTTCCAAATTGAAAATCACTAACAAAATTCTACTTCAAGTACATAATTTGCTTTTGACATATACATTGTAGAGAGATTACGCAAACAGAGCTTATGATTATACTGAACAACATAATGGATCGCCAGTAATACGTGTTATTAGGTTTGTGATCACAAAACATACTTTGTCTATATTAATTCAGTATTCAAAATTTTTATGAAAATATTAATTAAAAACAAAGGTTGACTGCTTGGAACCCCCTGTATAATACAGGTTCCGCCTAATCCCCCTAAATTCTTATGCTCTTTAGATTTCCCCCTATACTCATACATTTAATTACAAAACCCAACCAAATTTATTTTCTCTGCCCAATTCCACATATGAAATTGAGAAGCTTAAATCGCGATTGAATCATGCAAATCACGTTTAATAAAATGTGATTGCCCAAAGTCTTGTTTAACCCATCCCCAACTATCCAAAAGCAAAACTCGACCCGAAATTTTTTATGAGACAAAATGTGTTCTTCATCTCGGAATGGCCGAAACTAGGAGATGAAGAAATCCATAATGTTTGATTGATACGAGATGAGTTTCATTGATATCTGCAGGTGATGGAGTTTTCGCTTCTCCTCAATCCATCTGTTTAGCAATGTGAGAAATGACCAGATATATGGAAAGAGAAAGAGGGAAACGGTCGGATCCATGAGATCCACGAAGTCAGAGGCAATACAGCATCGTCACTAAAATGGACTCCATGGACTTAGAGCGACAGAAAGGTCTTACCATCCAATCCGCTGCCACTTACTGCATTTGAAAGGATTACAAGGTTGAGAGAGAGAGAGAGAGAGAGAGAGAGAGAGAGAGAGAGAGAGAGAGAGAGAGAGAGAGAGAGAGAGAGATTATGTGGTTGCTGATTTCTTGTTTCAGATTCACGTGGTCTTGATGTTGATTTTTGGTTTAATAGCATCGTATACTATTCAATTTTGCTTTTGGATTGTTAGGTTCATTTTATTGATACTCCTGGTCACGTTGACTTCACCAGTGAACTGGAGAGGGCTATACGTCACGTAAATTACGTGTACTAGATGGTGCGATTCTAGTCATGTGCAGGTTGTATTAAATAACATTTTCTTAGAATTGCTTATGTTGTAGCGTGGCCCATATACATATATATGATATGATTGTGTTGATCTTTGAAATGGAAACAGTTTCTTATAAGAATATGATATGTTGTGTATATGAAGCAATTAAATTAAGCAAAAAGTAGTTGAAAAGTAAAAAACTTAAACTTCTTCTTCTTCAACTGTATATCTCTTTGTTCGATGCACATCTGAGTTTCAAAGAGACACCAAACGAAAACACTATACAATAAAATTCAGATTGAAAAGGAGAGAAGAAGTAAACCTAAACACTTAGTTGCCAAAGTCATGATGTTGGTCGATAGACACCAGAAGTTTCTTTTGATATGGTGGTGGCGGTGACGATATGGTAGCTGTTTCGGGAGAGAATTGCTTAGCGCTTGGTGAATATGTAACGACCCAAACCCAATTACTCTGGGAAAAGCCTAACTAAACCCCCCAGCCCAAGTCAGCCCAAACCTAACTAACCCCTCATCGTCATCTTCTTCCCCCTCGACTAAAAAGCTGCATCGAGAAAAGTTTAAGCCGCAACCCCCATCGTCGACGCCAAACCTCTGCCCAGATCACGCCAGAGCCGCCATCACCGTTTCAGACCAAGCCGGAGCTTCTGCTCGTGATTTCGTAAATGTGAGACGGAGTGCACGCGAGTCAACACGGAGCCGCCGTCTTCTCGATCACGCTGCCGCCGTTCATCAACGTCGGCGATCTGCTGCTCCGAGTCATCACCGTTGTTCCTGAGGCTCGCCGTTGGTAAGCGGTTCATGTTTCTCTCATCACCTTCTCCGTTTGTTGTCCTGCGAGTAACCGTAACGTAGAACCACCATTGTTGCAGTTTCTTAAACTCCAAGTTTCGTCTTCTTCATCCGTTTGTTTCCAGTGTTGCTGCATCATCGTCGTTTCATTGTTGTGGTAAGAGATCCGAATCCCTGCATCATATCCGTTACTTCCGTTTTGCCGTGAGTTATTGATCCGCCATTGTTGTTCTCCTTCAGTCGTAAGTTCCTTCTCTCTACGTCGAGTTTATAACACACCCGCTTCTTTCAAAACCAGGACGACATGTTAAAATGCATTAACTTTCAGCACAAGAAACCACTTGCTAGTTCAATGCCATTTTTATTACCAAATGATCGTATTCAAAACGTCAAGACCATTTTAACTTAATCAATAAATCCGAAAATATAAAATAATGTATTCAAAAATAAATAACGAATAATAAAATAAAACCCGCATCTTTCTAAAACCATCACCGAGCCACAAGACTACTCCTGAATGTCTACATGCTCACCTACAGAGGAAAGAGGGATGAGTATTCCAATAATACTCACTGAGGGCGGGTCTTAGGGACCCACAATATACATCTCGCACATACATATCAAAAGAGGTTTCTACATCAAATCCCAACCCGCAGGTGATTTTCTCCATGTAATTCAAACACCCGCAAACACTATTCATACATCAATCAACAGTATTCCGTTTAACAATCTATGATACTAAGTTCATTAATCAGCAACCGACATGAAGTTTTAGTTCCTTGGAGCATGAGGTTATGTCTCTACAACCACTGAAATCGATTCTGAAAAAGGATTCAGGAGTAGGCAACAATCTATAATCACAGATTGAATATGTAAGTGAAACACTAAAATTTTGATAATATGTACTTAAGGAGAAATAATTATTGACTCTTCGTGACTCTTGATTGATATGTCAAATAAAATATTGGTCAAGGGAATATAAGTATTAATATCTTTTATAATTATACACAGTAAAAACTCTATAAATTAATAATTTTGGATCTCTGATATTTTACTAATTTATAGAGTTATTAATTTATCAGTTTTAAATAAAATAAATTATATATTAATAATTAAATAAAATAATATTTTCTATAAAATTTATAATATTTTTCAAAATTTTTATTATAAAATTAGAGATAAATAATAAAAATATTTCATTTTTAATATAAAAAATAACAATGTATTCATATTTTAATAGATTATCATAATTGTATAAAATTAATTTATATAAAATTTATTAATTTATAATATTAATATGACTATATTTTACATAAATTTTCAAAAAATTATTATTTTATTAATTTATCGATTTGTATTAAATTTTGAACCGGCCCAACTGGAGACCGAACAAAATTATTGATTTATTGAATTTATTAATTTATCAAATATTAATTTATACAGTTTTTACCGTACCGTGACAGCCGATCCCATCTTCCCGAGTCCCGGCCTAGACTAGCTTTCAACCTCTTATTACCAATTTTCAAATCATAAAAACTTAATCAACATGATTTTTTTTTTGTTATCTGAAGATTTTATTAGAAAGGAAAGGATACACAAGAATCAAAACTTAGTCTCTCTCTCTTCTCTCACTTTATCTTTGAGAGAGAGAGTTTTCTTTTTCATTTTTTCTTCTTCTTTTGTTCTGTAAATTTTTCTACCGATCTTATTCTGTTAATAAATCCGACTTGTTCGGCACTCTTTCCGACTTCGTTCGATTTTTCGATGGTTTTGGCTTCAATTTCTCTTGTTTTGATATCCTTGACTCTTTTCAGGCGAGGTTTAATCTTTTCACCTCTTTCAAGGGCTGTTTTGTTCGGCTTTTGTGTGAAATTTATCGTCTTAAAAAGATTTGAGTTATTTGGAAATCTTAGGTTTTGATCGAGATTTTCAATGTTTTAGCCATTCAAATACTATGAGGAATTTCTAGCTGTTCACCTTCGGAGATCTCTGCGACGTGACCGGCTAGTCAGCCGCAAACCAGAAAGCAGAAGCCTAACAATTTCAAAATTGGTGCACGGAAGATCTTTCCGGTGACAGAGATGTTCTTTGGCGTTACTGTCGATGTTTGGTGCTACCGGTGAAGACGATGAAAAGGGAATTTGCGCAACGTGGTCCAGCTTGCTCAATCTCTCAACACGTGTGTTAATTGTCTTACTCTTATTATGTTGCGTTGTGTTTTTGGACCTTGTAATTGGGCTTCGTGTTTTCCTTTGCCCTTTTGGGCTTCAATACTATAAGTTTCCAACAAAAAAGAAAGAAAGGAAAGAATACATTTTAGAGACTCTAAGGAGAAATCTGAAACTAATCTATGAATCTGAAACTAAATCATAAAAAGAACCAGCAGTTAAACTGAAGACAATTACAATTGCAAGTTTTAAAACAGAAAAAGAGCCAGCACTTAAACCGAAGAACAACTACAACCAGTGGCAGAGCGAGAAAATATTTTTAACGGGGGCAAAAGAATATATAGAAAATGTAATTTATAATTATAAAAAATAAAAATCGTCTGATAAAAAAATAAATAAAAAGTTGAAAAAATGTATAGATTCTAATAATTTTTTTCTAAAAAAATGTAAAGTTGACAATAACAAAAAAATAATAATACAAAAGTTAAAGAAAGAAAAGGTTTTAAAAAACAAAAAAAATCAACTAATAACGTATTAAACTCCATAATTATTCAATGTAAAAATGGGTTCAAAATAAAACTAAGCCCATAATCAAAATAAAACTGTGAGTTCAAATTTTTATTATTAATGTTGTCAGTTTTTTTTATGGGTCAAACAATAAAAATTGATGGCATCATGATATTTTTAATTAAAGAAAGACATAGATTTTTAAAAATTAGGTAGGATCAGCTGACCCCCCTCTTCTCTATTTGGCTTTGCCCCGGACTACAATCTCAAACTTGCAAGAGAATTAAAACTTTTAGAACCCTAAGCTCCAAATTATTGAAGACGAACAAGGCCAACCAACAAAACCAAACATTCTCTTACGTCAGAAATAGAAATAAAACCAAAACTTCATGAAGCAGCAAGTAAAAACTGCATCTTGAAAAATCTCAGTAACAGCAATGTTAGAGGACAGATAAATGCGTAGATAGGAATCTGAAAGAAAAGTTAGAGCTCGTCTGGCAATGGACAAAGGACAAATATACCATGACAACAAGAACAAATAAGTGCAAAAGACCATAAAAACAACCCCAAAAACCGATTGAACCTCTTCTGAGAATGGAAAAGAGTAATAAACAGGAATCACACAGATCTGACCCAAAAAGAGAAAGAGACGAGTCAAGAAGAGATAGCGATTGCAGGCAAAAGCTCACAGCAGCCGCAGAAATAGCACCGGCCCATACATACGACAACCTAAAATAAAGAGATCTAAAGAAGAACCGTAAAGAAAAGGGCGCAAAAGCAAAATATTCAACCGTAAATCCAACAGATCGGGCGCCCCCAACCTCAAAATAACCTAGATCTGAATACGGCTACTGCTTTAAAGAAGCATTACATGACATGCTTTTCCCCAACCAGAACAAACCTACCAAAAACCACCGAAAACCAGAACCCAGAAAGTAAACTAAGAGAAAAGCTGTAACATCCGTACCCGTCACTTTTTTGCCCTAGGTCTCCTGCCCTAACTTGAACCAGAAGCAACACACCTGCACACACTAAAGAGGGGAAAAGAGGGGTGAGTAATGAATTACTCAGTGAGAAAAGATCATCCATGCCCATATGATTCACACTACAATAATAATTCTAAACAATATACGCATATACTATTACGACATGGCACCATCAACACACAACTTAGCATGACTAACAACAATCAACCTAAAATCTAATAACATCCACTTCATCCACATACTTCACTTAACACATCACTTATCACATCAAATAATATAACACATGACACTGACTGGTCGGACACCTTGAAAGGTCTTCCACCATCATTAACTCAACATAAAAAATATCATGACACTGGGCTGGTCGGGCACCTCGAAAGGTCTTCCACCACCCTTTGGCTCGTCAGCCGGTTAACGGGTTTTAATGGGATCGTCATGTCCTCATTCTCAGTCCGACTACACTGAAGTACAGACTTAAATGAGATCGCCATGTCCTCGCTCTCAGTCCAAATTTAAAAATTACATATACTTTCTGCTAACATATCATATTACTTAACATATTCTTATTTCATACAAATAATCAGTTAATTTTAACATATTAACATCATCTATAGCATACCATTATCATTCTACCCTTCATATTTTTCCAACACAATCACAATGCATGTCTATTTCACAACAATCCATCTCCGAACCTATCATATAACGAATATGGAAAAGAATTACTATGCAGAGTGAGTCCACAAGTCACATTTCCTCACCTTAGCCACTTGACAATGAAGAAGTACACTTCTCCTAGCTGCCCCGAAGACACCTGACTAACTCGCAAGTGAACCGTTGGAAAGTCAATCCCACCATTGATTCTCAAGCCTTCCCTGCCACAAACTTCTTCACCAACTTTTAACATGATCGGACTTCACATGAGACTCCCACGAACTTTTGAAGTTGCTGCATCAGAACAGACTTTCTGAAACTGTATGATTTTTCTGACCAAACGTAAACTCGGATAACTATTGAGGTTTACCTTCAAATACAGTTGTGTCAGTTCTTACAGATCCCTTGCAGTAAGGGCTTTCTAGGGACACTTTGATGTCGGTCTAAATCCTCCTAGGTTGCTCGAAAACTGCCTCACGAAACCCATCTGTGAAACTGGCATTTACAAGACTTAGACAGAATTTTGTATTATAGAAAAACAGGGATTTCGGCTCGACTTCTAGATCATATTGCGGATGCATTTTACCTTCAAATGATAATCCGTTAACTTTCTTAGAACCGTGGCAACAAGAGCTTTGCATAGAAACCTATATCGTAATCTGACTCTTCTTAATTCGCCGGGAAACAACTTCACAAAAAGCTCCCACCAAACTGAAAAACAGTTATGAGACCAAAATCTGAGTTTTAACAGATTCAACGCCTCAGAATGAAACGATCATAACAAATCGGATATACCTCAAATTCAATGATCTAATAAGTTACGGAAAGCTGAGAAACAGATCTTTTCAATGACACCAAGATCACGATCTACATTAATCTGCGGCGACGTGAAACTGTCCTGCAATGACGACGGCTCGAAATCTATTCATGGTGGCTTCTTCTTATGTCAGTGGTTCCACGTCCAGAAGCACTGGCTTGGTCAGAACAGTGATGGTGGCGCCCCCGAGAGCTGGGCAGAGGTTCAGCGTGGTCAGCAAGGCTTGTCTCTTTTGATTCTCGCTGTGGTGTTCTGTTCGAGGAGGAAGAAAAGGACGATGGGAGTAAGTTTAGATTTGGGCCATGCTGGGCTGGAAGTTTTAATTGGGCTTTTCCCAAATTTATTGGGTTTGGGTCATTACAGTTCTCCCCTGAATTCGTGTCTGAATTCGATCCATTTCCCATATGTCCTCTCTTGTCTTTATAGAGCTTGGGATAGTTAGCATTTTTTATTATGGTTTCCAAGTCACCTCACGAATACCATCTCTTTCCCAACAGACTTTGACTGACTTAACTGTTGTGCGGAAGGATTAACTCTTGTTCTCTGACAACTTTTCTCAGTACCAAAACATGAAACAAGTTATGAAAATCTGACAATTCCTGCGGTAAGCCATTTCACCAATTCTTTATGTTATAACATACGGTTTATGCGGTAACTCTAACCGATAAGCCACCGCACCAATTCTTTATATTTTTACTGATAAGCTCTGGGTTGATCATGAAACCTCGCCATAAGCCTTTTCAACTTCGAGTCTTGTCATTTTCCATAAACGTTCTCATTTTCAAATACACTTCGTCACCCACTGCGAATTCCAGATCTTTTCTACGCTTATCTGCATAACTTTTCTGACGGCCGTGCGCTTCTTTAAGTTTACTCCGGAGCAGTTCCTCTTGCTTAACTGTGTTTTGAACCATTTATGGTTCTAAGTCTCGGCGGTCTCCCACTTCGGTCCAACAAAGGGGTGTACAACACGGTCTCCCATACAAAGCCTCATAAGGAGACATTTCAATGCTTGAATGGTAACTGTTGTTTTACGCGTACTCAGCTAAAGGTAAATATTTTCCCCACTTTCCTTTCCAGTCTAATACACAGGCTCTCAACATATCCTCCAATGTCTGAATTGTCCTTTCCGACTGTCCATCAGTCTGCGAATGATAAGCCGTACTGAGGCGTGCCTTTCTTCCTAATGCTTTTTGAAATGCCTGCCAGAATATTGATGTGAATTTAGAGTCTCTGTCAGACACGATTATTGCTGGAACTTCATGTAATCTTACAATTTTGTCCAAATATTTATGAGCCAGTTGATCCGCTCCATCTGTTTTCTTAATTACCAAAAAAATTAGCCGACTTGGTTAATTGATCTACGATCACCCATATCGCATTTTTACCACCGCTTGTCTTTTGTAGCCTTGTAACGAAGTACATTGTAACCATATCCCATTTCCACTCAGGTAGCAGCAAATTCTGCAACAATCCACTAGGAACTCTATGTTCCGCTTTCACCAATTAACATGTTTGGCACTGTGATACCCAAGTAGCGACATTTCACTTTATTCCGCCCCAAAGATAGAACTTTTTTAAATCACGATACATCTTGGTGTTTCCAGGGTGAACAGAGAAACGAGACTGGTGAGCCTGGCGCAAGATCTGCTTCCTTAGTTCCTTGTCCTTAAGAACGCGTACCCAATTCCTATACAGGTACGTTCCACAAGCTGCAGTGTGATACCCAATCACTTCCTTATATATTAGTTTTCGTAGAGAAAAATCCTCTTCCTGCGCCTCTCTAATTCTCCATAATAAGTCTGCTTGGTCTACAGCCTCTAATCCTGTAGTATTCTCTTCTACTGGCGTAGCGCATAAGCTCAGACTTGCCAGTGTCGCAACTAGCTCTTGCACGTCCTTATCTTTGGGGAATCGCCTCTCCGTCTACTCAACGCATCAGCCATGTGGTTGTATTTTCCTGGATTGTAGGTGATCTCCAAATTATAATCTGCCAACAACTCTACCCATCTGCGTTGTCTTAGGTTCAGATCCCCTTGGGTAAAAATATACTTCAAGCTTTTATGATCCGTCATTATCTGCACCTTCTCTACGTACAGATAGACGCGCCAAATCTTAAGAGCAAAAACAACTGCTGCTAACTTCAAATCATGTGTCAAGTAATTCATTTCGTGCTTACGTAGCTGTGTAGATGCGTATGCTATTACTCCGTCTTCCTGAATAAGTACACATCCCAGCCTCGATCCCGACGCATCCGTGTAAACCACATACAGTACTCCCACCTTGGGTAACACTAATATGGGCGTCTGCGTCGAATATTCCTTTAGCTTCTCAAAACTTTTTGGACATGACTCCGACCACTCAAACTTCACGTCTTTACCAGTCAGACACGTCATTGGGTTTGCTAGGTGGCAAACCCTTTTACAAACTTACGATAATAATCCGCCAAGTCAAGAAAACTACGGACCTCCGTGGCACTCTTAGGCATCAGCCAAGCGGAGATCGAGACTGTATTTTCAGGATCTACAGCCACTACGACATCCGAAACTACATGCCCCAAAAATCTGATCTCTCTTTGCCAGAAACTACATTTGCTCAACTGTGCATATCACTTCTACTCTCTTAGCTTATTCAGCACCACTCGCAGATGCCAAATATGCTCTTTCTTACTCTTCAAGTAAATCAGAATGTCGTCAATGAAGACATTCACGCACTTATCCAAATACTCTCGGAACATATTTTTCATCAACTTCATAAAAGTTACAGGCTCCTTAGTGAAACCAAACGACATTACTACAAACTCTTAGTGTCCATACCGCATTCGAAAAGCCATTTTCCAAACATCCTCTTCAGCTATCAAAATCTGATGGTACCTCAAAGCTAATACAATCTTTAAGAACCATTATGCTCCTTGTAGCTGATCTAACCACTCATCGATCCGTGGCAGTGGATACTTGCCTTTAATGGCCACCTTGTTCACGCCGCGATAGTCAATACAAAGTCGGAAACTTCTGTTTTTCTTTTTTGACAAACAGAACTGGTGCACCCCACGTTGATCTACTCGGACGAATAAACCCTTTATCCGTTAAATCCTCTAATTGCTTTTTCAACTCCGCCATCTCTACGGGTGCTAGACGGTAAAGCGCTCTAGATAGATGTTGTCTCAGGCTCAAATTTTAGTGCTTCAAACCACTAGTATAAAGTCTAATTCTTTCTCACACGATGGAGATTGTAGCCAACTAATCATCATTTCCACAAAATTCTTGAGCACCAATAATTTTCAGTTGAATCAAACATCCTCCATATCTTTCTTCAAAATTTCACTATTGCTGCCAGCGAGGCTCCAATTCTTTCTTAACTTCCTAACAACGCGCTTCTTGAAGCTCAACGCTTTGTCAATTCGAACCTCACAACTAGGTCTAGATCCACTATTAAACAAAGTGCAGTGCTAAACTTTTCAAACCAAACACTACACAACTATTTTTTTTTTTTTGAATAACACAACTTAACACTTACAACCCACCAACTCAATCAACTTAAGACTTACAACCAAACAACATAACTCTAGCGCGAGACATTAGACACTAAAGATCATTTTTCCTAAACATTCCCCAAATCTTTCTAAATGTTTCCGGAAACAATTTCTTCTCAAACATTTTTAAAAACATTTTCTTTCTCTAGGACCAGCCTTCCGGGTCAGAACTGGCTTGGCTAATCTAGGCTCTGGTACCAAATTGTAACACCCGTTCCTGTCACTTTTGTGCCCTAGGTCTCGCGCTCTAACTTGAACCACAAGCAACACACCTGCACACACTAAAGAGGGGAAAAGAGGGGTGAGTAATGAATTACTCAGTGAAGAAAGATCATCCATGCCCACATAATTCACACTACAATAGTAATTCCAAAAAATATACGCATATACTATTACGACATGGCACCATCAACACACAACTTAGCATGACTAACAACAATCAACCTAAAATCTAATAACATCCACTTCATACACATACTTCACTTAACACATCACTTATCACATCAAATACTATAACACATGACACTGACTGGTCGGATACCTCGAAATGTCTTCCACCACCATTAACTCAACATTAAAAATATCATGACACTAGGCTGGTCGGGCACCTCGAAAGGTCTTCCACCACCCTTTGGCTCGTCAGCCGGTAAACGGGCTTTAATAGGATCGTCATGTCTTCATTCTCAGTCCGACTGCACTGAAGTACAAACTTAAACGGGATCACCATGTCCTCGCTCTCACTCCGACTTCGCCAACATACAGACTCAAATGGAATTGCCATGTCCTCGCTCTATGTCCAACTTTACAAATTACATATACTTTCCGCTAATATTTCATATTACTTAACATATTCTTATTTCATACAAATAATCAGTTAATCATAACATACTAACATCATCTATAGCATACCACTATCATTCTACCCTTCATATTTTCCAACAAAATCACAATGCATGCCTATTTCACAACAATCCATCTCCGAACCTAGCATATAACGGATATGGAAAAGAATTATTATGCAATGTGAGTCCACAAGTCACATCTCCTCACCTTAGCCACTTGACAATGAAGAAGTACACTTCTCCTAGCTGCCCCAAAGACACCTGACTAACTCGCAAGTGAACCGTTGGAAACTCAATCCCACCGTTGATTCTCGAGCCGTCCCTGCCACAAACTTCGTCACCAAATTTTAACATGATCGGACTTCACATGAGATTCCCACGAACTTTTGAAGTTGCTGCATCAGAACAGACTTTCTGACCAAACGTAAACGCGGATAACTACTGAGGTTTACCTTCAAATACAGTGGTGTCAATTCTTACAGATCCCTTGCAGTAAGGGCTTTCTAGGGACACTTTGATATCGGTCTAATCCTCCTAGGTTACTCAAAAACTGCCTCACGAAACCCCTATGTGAAACTGGCATTAACAAGACTTAGACAGAATTCTATATTATAGAAAAACAGGGATTTCGACTCAACTTCTAGATCATATTGCGGATGCATTTTACATCAAATGATAATCCGTTAATTTTTTTAGAACCGTGGCAACAAGAGCTTTGCATAGACACATATATCGTAATCTGACTCTTCTTAATTCGCTGGGAAACGACTTCACAAAAAGCTCCCAAAAAACTGGAAAACAGTTATGAGACCAAAATCTCAGTTTTAACAGATTTGACGCCTCAGAATGAAATAATCATAACAAATCGGATATACCTCCAAATCCAACGATCTAATAAGTTACGAAAATTTTAGAAACAGATCTTTTCAATGACACCAAGATCACGATCTACATTAATCTGCAGCGACGTGAAACTGGCCTGCAATGACAGCGACTCCAAATCTATTCATGGTGGCTTCTTCTTAAGTCAATGGTTCCACGTCCAGAAGCTCTGGCTTGGTCAGAACAGTGATGGTGGCGCCCCCGGGATCTGGGCAGGGGTTTGGCATGGTCAGCAAGGCTTGTCTCTTGTGATTCTCGCTGCGGTGTTCTGCTCGGGGAGGAAGAAAAAGACGACGGGAGTAACTTTAGGTTTGGGCCATGCTGGGCTGGAAGTTTAAATTGGGCTTTTCCCAAATTTATAGGGTTTGGTTCGTTACAATTCTCCCCCGCTTTAGAAGAATTCGTCCTTGAATTCGATCCATTTCCCATATGTCCGCTCTTATCCTTATAGAGCTTGGTATAGTTAGCATTTCTGATGAAACCGTTTAGGGCAAACTTTCTGTGGCCAATTGATTTTTGTTTCTTTTTTAAAAAAGAAAAGAAAAAAAAAAATCCAATTACCTTATACATTTATTAAAATCAACTATAAAGTGTTAAGTAGGGAAAACACTTATAGTTTAAATTTTTTGTTTGACAGTTTTTTATGAAAAAAAGATTTCTTATAAGAAAATTTGTAATACAATTCATTAGTATTCTTTCAGTATATAAATATTCTATCAATAATTTATTTTTAGTCTATTATTATTCTATATTTAATCTACATTTTATTGCATTACTATTAATTCTGCTATCACCGATATTTCTATTATTTGTTTTAGTTTTAATTTGTAAAGCGGTAGTCTTACGCTTAAAAATACACTTGTCCTAAAAAGATAGTTTTAAACTAGATTGCATGGATATATAGATACGTAGAAACGGAACGTTTCAAAATATAGAAACACAATTTTTAAAAAATATAGAAATGGAAGAGTTTTGAAAACATGTATATATTATAATATATATATATATATTAAATATCTTAATAATACTTAAATTGGAATATTTAAATTAACTAAAATGCAGTACATAATTATTATATAATTTATCTTAACATAAAAAAATTACAAAGTTTTAAGACACAAGTTTGGAAGATTTTCTTCAACATCAGTTTTATTAGCTTCATTAAACATCCGATTCTAATCCGATTCTAATTAATTGAGAGAAAAGATTTTTAAACTTAATAATATAAATATTGATCTCATCTAATCAATCAAAATAATTATTAAATTATTATGATAAATAAAATCAATTATTAACTTTTAAACAAAATTAAAATTATCAGTTAAATTCATTTTTATAATTGTTAACTTATTTACCACAAAAAATAAAAATAAGTTTCCATCAAAAATTTTTTTTATCTGCGCTATGCTTTATTATTAATTTGGTCTAAATTTTTATCTTTGTTAATTTGAGA
Source organism: Thlaspi arvense (assembly GCA_911865555.2). NCBI lineage: Eukaryota > Viridiplantae > Streptophyta > Magnoliopsida > Brassicales > Brassicaceae > Thlaspi > Thlaspi arvense. Next base: position 26,055,647 of record OU466858.1, on the reverse strand, counting down.
ATCGTTTTCCGACAGAAGGAACATACAGTGAGGGCCTTGTCAATACTAAGCTAAATCATGTTTCTCTGTCTTTATTGCTTTTATTATTTCTGCTGTTTGAGGTTTTGTTCATCGTTGTAATCTGTATGGTGTTTGTGAGTATATAAGGTGTTTGTGAAAATGCTTGACCGAGTTGAGTGATAGCTTTAGGAAATGACCCTTATGGGATAGATATCTTCACCTTCTTAATCAGTAACCACTAGATGGATTGAGTTACTTCCAAATCAATAGACAGTATAAATGCGAACAAGTTTTTCATTTTAAGTTATATTTTCTTTTTAATAAAACGGAACAAGAAATATGAAAATAATCATCTCTGCATCACCTGAATACCACTTACTAAATTATGTGATGTGACAAGGAATGCGATAAAAACAAATCTCAGCCTAACAACATGGTACAATATAGAGTGAATTGACTGTGATGAAAGACAAGAATCGGAAGATAAAGTTGATGAATTAGTAAAGAAAATAAGAAACTTCGAAGCATTGAAGCGGCGATCAAAGTGTTCAGAGAGATGAAGGGGAATAGTGTAGACATATATATGGATTTGTTACAAATCTTGATACGTAGCTGAACAAACAGTATTAATATTTTTTGAACAAACATATGTTCTCTTTTTTTTTTAGGTTGACCAAAAAGATGAGATGCTGAATAAGTTAAATAAACAATAACTTGGTATTAAAACATTAAAAAGTTTCACTCATTTTGTCTTAAACTCCTCCATCAGTATGAAATGATGTAATATCACGCAAGTATGATTTCTGAATGGAAAGACCAAAATGATAAAACTGAGTAGGTAGAAGAAAAAGTGTGAGAATACGACAAAGAAAATTAGAAGAAAAAGAAGAGGTTGTAAGAGATTAAAAACGATGAAGAATAAAAAAAAATTACAAGAGCAGGAATTAAAAAAGTAAAAAGCACATAAAAAGAAAGAAGAAGAACCACAAATAAATCAATATGAAATTGGAATATACTAAAAATAATATATAGAAAAAATTAAAACCAGAAGAAAATAATGAAAACGAATAGCAAAAACGAATGACAAAGACTATGAAAGAGATTTACATAAAAAACTTAAAAAATAAAATAATAGAATATGAAAAAAATACAACTTGAAAAATATAAAAATTCACAAAATTTAACAAAACAAAAAAGACTTATCTTTTAGATTCATACAGAAAACAAATATGATTGAGATTATTTAAGTACGAATCGAAATTTATATTATTGTAATGAGACTTTTTATATATATAAAAGGCTTTGATTTTAATTATTTCAAAATATTTACTCAATTTTGTAACGTAAAAATGCAATCAGCATTTTCTTTTTTTATTTTATTTTTTATTTTTATTTTTATCTCAGTCTTCTTTCTCTTCCTCCAATATTCATCTTATTATTCGTTTTTTGTTTTATAATTTTAATATTATTCTAAAATATACATCAACATATAGAAAATAAATTTTAACCAAATAGATATTCTAATTGTTTTAACAAATATTTGATTATTTTATTTGTACGGAAAGCCACCTAATAAATACAATATAAAAATATATTATATATAGTATTTTTCAAAATTATAAACAATAACTAATTTTATCTATCTATATTCAAATATTTCAGTTACTTGTAATTAGATATTGACAAATATTAATGTATGTTTTATTTCTTAATTTGATTTAAAATGTTATTATTAAATTCACATATTTATAAATGTTATCTTTCACCATACTTGCATATAACATGAAATCAATCATATTTATTTATGTTTACTGGTTTTACATAAAAAATCTCAGTAAATTAATATATAAATTTTAATTTCAATTAACAATGAAGAAAACGAATTTGAGAAATAAAAGAAAACTGAAAGATAAAAAAAGAAGAATATAAAAAATAGTCGGATAAAGAAAATCAAAAGTTTGATCGATATGGTCTTTAATGCTCGGATGTTGGCTAAATGAGCAAATTTTGAAGGTGCCTTGTATCTGGACAATTTGGGCATGAAGTGATGACGCCTTGAAACATTCTGGACCAAGAAAATAGTCTCTAAGTGATACAAACATAGAGGCTGAAGCTGAAGTTCCAATCATGAAGCAAGCACCAAGAACAAGATCAGGAATTAAAGATTTAACCAAGAGTTTCAATCAAGCCATGTAGACATTTATCACGATTCAACACTTAGAAGATGTCACTACTCAGCTTAACCAACTCAACATCTCCAAAGACGCATCCATGGTGAAAGCAAGCTTAGAAGAACATGACATACTTAACGTTCAAGAAGACTCTCACGCTAAGAAAGGAGAATGTTCAAGCATCATCAAGGGTCCTCACATCAAAAGCATTGCTTATTCACACGAATGGCCGATGATTCATGCTAGTAAAGGAGTTTTCTTATTTAGCATTACGCTACTTAAGTGAATTGCCTCTAAACAACCTAACCAAGGTAAGTCCAGGTTCTTATTTCAATATGGTTTATTCAACTAATAAAACTCTTCTTTTGCTTGTTTTGGTTCAGTTTTATTTCATTTAAATTTTAGTATAAGGCATATTAGCCACTTTTATTTACATTTCTTGTTTAAGGCATTATTAGCCGAGTGGTTTAACATAAGAGGTTGTAATTTGCTCCAAGTCCCCTAGAAGGGCAAAGCTGTTCGGACTGTTTATAAAGCCCCCTCACAGCCGTGTATCATTTACCCTATATCAATAAAGAAAGCAGCCTTTTATCTAAGCACAAAAACCCTTGTTCTCTAAAGCTTTGAGCGATTCTTTGCTTAAGAGTTCTTGTCTTATCAAGGTTTCACAATATAAAATCTTGTGGTGACTTCGTTCCATTCACCTACCATCCATATATCTTCTCTTGATCATTCAAGGCGAGTTGAACAGCCCCTTGTTTGGTTCCACATCATTCCATCAGCCATCACTTGACTAAAACCGAAAGAGTTGAACAACCAGCGTTCTAGTTCCATCAACCACCAAAGATACCCCACTTGGTCCTTGTGTCATCTGGTATCAGAACCGAAAGGCTCCTAAACAAGTGTACTATATCTCCTTTTGCATCTCGTTTCATTAGCTTTGCTTGAATCTTTAGTTCATTCATACATATCCTTCCAAAAAAAAAAAAAAGAGTTTTCATCTCTTTACTTGCTTTGATTCGTCTTTCATAAAAACAAAAACCACAAAAATAGTTTTTTTTTTCATTTCTTTATTATTCGGTTTTGCATATTTTACAAAAAAAAAATCATATTTTTAGTTTAACTTTTGCATATTCGTGCCAAATACTACTTTCCATAACGGTCATATTGCGAGTTTGCTTATTACTTGTTTTGGTTAGTTGCATATTGTCATATATTGCACTTTGTTTGGTTTCATTGTTAGCTGTTTAGGACGGTTCTTAATCTTACTGAGCATTAGGACTTTAGTTTATAACTATTGTTCTCATATTTGGTTCAATAATATAAGAACCCATTAAACCACTTGATCTTTGAAAGCTTTGTAGATTATATCCAATGGTAGAAGCTGATCAAGGAGGTATCATGAGGCAATGCTCGAGTCTATTCAAGGCGTCAGTGCTAAGATGACTCGATTGGAGCAGTGAATGCCCCCACCACCTCCTCTCGGAGCACCTTATGGTCATAGGAACCGCGAGAGGACCCCCGTGCCTCAAGGAGACAGTGAAACTGATGACGACATGCCAAGTTTGGAGGAAGATGATCCTAACCCGAGGCAAAGGATGCACCATGACCGTCATAGGAGAGGGAGAGACAGAGAAGATGATCAACCGTGGCTTGGAGGAAAGGATATCAAGCTAACAGCTCCTACATTCGCTGGAAGAGTTAACCCCGAGGCATATGTGGATTGGGAGAGGAGAATGGAGTATATCTTCGACTACTACCACTACAATGACGCTAAGAAGGTCTCCCTAGCTGCTGCACAGCTGACCGAGAATGCTCTCTCTTGGTGGGGTTGATAGGTTTCAGAGAGAAGGAGGCATATAGACATGATCAGATCACTACTTGGGCAGATATGCAATACCACTTGAGGAAGAGATATGTCCCTTCATACTATCACTGTGAGCTACAGAAGAACTTCAGGAAGCTTACTCAAGGCACCAAGTCAGTGGAAGAGTATTTTGAGGAGTTTGAGCTACTCAAGAACCATTTTGAGACAAATGAAACTGAAGAAACACTCATGGCTCAGTTTATTGACAGATTACAGAATCAGATAGCAAAAATGGTGGAGAGAACCACTTATCGAGATCTTGATGAGCTACTACACTTAGCTGTACAAGCTGAGCAACACGTCAAGAGGAAGTCAGCCTTCACTGCTAAAGCTAAGCCCGCATGGACTTTACAGCCAAGAGCCTTTGATAAAGGCAAAGCACTAGAAGTACCCTCCAAATACAAGAAGCCGGCTGAAGAAACATCCAAGACAGCTACTGGCGAGTTGAGCAAACCCTAAAAACAACGAGCTAGAGATGTTACTTGCTTCAAGTGTCAAGGGAGAGGCCATTATGCAAGAGAATATCCCAATCAGCGAGTGATGTTACTCAAGGAAGATGGCGAGTATGAATCACATGATGAAGCCGAGGCTAAGTTTACCGAATCAGAAGAAGAAGTGACTGACTATCCTGATGAGGGAGAGTTACTAGTTACTAGAAGAGTTCTCAGCACCATAATTGATTCAGAAACCATCCAAAGGGAGAACATCTTTCATACACGCTGTACTGTGAATACCAAGGTATGTAGTTTAATCATAGATGGTGGCTCTTATACTAACGTGGCTAGTAAGTATTTTGTGGAGAAGCTAGGTCTCAAGAAAACCAAGCATCCCCGGCTCTATAGACTTAAATGGCTGAACGACGAGACCGAGTTAAAGATAGGAGAGCAAGTACTAGTACCATTTAGCATTGATATGTATGAAGATTAAGTTCTATGCGATGTTGTCCCCATGAAAGCCGGCCATATTTTACTTGGTAGACCGTGGCAGTTTGATAAGGAGACGCTACACAACGGCAGGACTAACTTCTACAGCTTCTCTTACAACAAGCGAAAGCATATCCTTGCTCCGCTTACCCCTCAACAAGTCTTTAACCTCCAAAAGGCTATGGACAAACGAGCTAAGGTAAGTAAAACTAGTCTCTATGTAACTCCTAGTAATGTGTTAAAGGCTTTAGATTCTAAAATGCAGGTACTACTCATGATCTTTAGAGAAGGGTTGTTTTCAGGTCAAGAGGAGAATGCCTTACCAAATGAGATGAATGAGCTTTTGGAGAAGTTCAAGGATGTCTTCCCTGATGAGATACCCGCCGGTTTATCACCCATCCGAGGCATTGAGCACTAGACCATATACCCGGAGCACCATTACCCAACCGGCCAGCTTATAGAGTTAACTCGGAGGAAGCAAATGAGCTAGAAGTACAAGTTCAAGACCTTATGTCCATAGGTTACATTCGAGAGAGCTTGAGTCCTTGTGCTGTACCAGTTCTACTAGTGCCAAAGAAGGACGGCTCGCTTGAGAATGTGCGTGGACTGCCGAGCTATAAACAACATTACAGTCAAGTATAGGCACCTTATTCCCCGGCTAGACGATATGCTAGATGAGTTGAGTGGAGCTACAATCTTTTCCAAGGTTATTCTAAAGAGTGGCTACCACCAAGTCATAATGAAAGAGGGCGACGAGTGGAAAACAGACTTCAAAACTTAGAGAGGGCTATACGAATGGTTAGTAATGCCCTTTGGTCTCACTAATGCACCAAGCACCTTCATGAGGCTTATGAACCATGTTATACGAGCCTATATCTGTAAGTTCATGGTTGTGTATTTTGATTATATTCTAATCTTTAGTTTTAGCCTAGATGATCATATTAAACACATTGAGCAGGTGCTAGAAACGTTAAGGTTAGAGGGATTATATGAAAACCTAAAGAAATGCACATTTTCACTGATCAGTTAGTGTTTTTAGGTTTTGTAGTAAGTTCACAGGGGCTTAAAGTGGATGAGGAGAAGATTAAGACGATTCAGGAATGGCCAACTCCATCCACCATCGGCCATGTTAGAAGCTTCCACGGTTTAGCAAGCTTCTACAGGAGATTTTTGAGAGACTTTAGCACCATTTCTGCCCCCTTAACCTCGGTGATCAAGAAGAACGTTGCATTTTCTTGGGGGAAAGAGCAGGAGCTAGCGTTTCAAAGGCTTAAAGATAGCCTTACACAAGCGCCTGTTTTGTCATTACCTAACTTTAACCAAATGTTTGAAGTTGAATGTGATGCTTCAGGTACAGAAATTGGAGCTGTTCTTACTCAAGGAGGGAAACCCGTGGCCTTATTTAGAGAGAAACTTAATGGAGCTGCCCTTAACTATCACACGCATGACAAAGAACTATATGCTCTAGTATGGTCTCTTGAAACTTGGCAGCATTATCTTTTATCTAAAGAGTTTATTATTCATACAGATCATGAGACTCTCGAGTACTTGAGAGGACAAACAACTTTGTAAAAGAGACATGCTAGATGGCTTGAGTTCGTAGAGACATTTCCCTATGTAATCAAATACAAAAAAGGAAAGGATAATGTTGTAGTGGATGCATTATCAAGGAGACATGCCCTCATCTCAACAGTGGAGGCTAAGATTATGGGATTTGAGCATCTCAATCAACTCTATGGAGAGGATCCTGACTTTGAAGAGCTTTATAACCAATGTAGCCGAGGAGTTTTTGGTTCTTTTTACAGGCATGATGACTTTCTATTCAAGAACCGCCAACTATGCTTACCTCAAAGCCTAGTCAGAGAACTAATCATAAGGGAGGCACACGGTGGAGGACTCATGGGGTATTTTGGGATTGACAAAACCCTTAGCATCGTCAAGGAACATTTCTTTTGGCCCCATCTCAAGCGTGATGTTGAGAGGTTCTGCTCCAAGTGCATCACTTGCTTAAAAGCAAAGTCCAGGTTGCATCCCCACGGTTTATACATTCCTTTACCTATACCTGACCTATCATGGGTAGACATTTCTATGGATTTTGTTTTAGGCTTACCCAAGATCAGAAACAAGGATTCAATCTTTGTAGTGGTGGATCGTTTCTCAAAAATGGCGCATTTCATTCCATGTGCTAAGACTAATGATGCTACTCAGATTGCTGACTTGTTATTTCAAGAGGTGGTGAGAATTCATGGGCTTCCAAGAACCATTGTTTCAGATCGAGACACCAAGTTTTGAGCCATTTTTGGAAAACTGTTTGGAGAATGCTAGGGACCAAGCTTCTATTCTCAATAACATGCCACCCACAAACCAATGGACAGACTGACGCAGTAAACCGTACACTCTCCACCTTCTTAAGGGCTACGGTTGGTAAGAATTTAAAGAATTGGCTAGACTGTTTACCTTTCATTGAGTTTGCTTATAATAGAGCACCCCACTTGGTTACTAAGCTTTCACCCTTTGAGATTGTCTATGGTTTTAGACCTATTGCTCCTTTAGATTTTACTCCTTTACCGCCGGGACAGCAAGTGAGTCAAGTTTGAGTTAGCAAATCCGAGCTGATGAAGACTATGTTCAAGAAGGCCAAGGAGAACATAGAGAATATGAATGAGCATTACAAGAAGAATGGTGATAAAGGATGCCGAGAAGTTATCTTAGATATTTCTGGTTGCTTCGATAATCCCCATGAAAGGCACATGTATCCTGGTCGGATCCTATGTGGCTTGAGTGGCACATTTGACGAAGCTCCAGTTCAGCTACTAATTCTTCCATTTTGGTGGATGTTGCTATCTGATTTTTCAGTATTGTGCAATTCCCTCCTTCTTCAAGAAGTTTTGTCCTGAATACTTGTTCACTTGATTTTATTTTGATTGTTGAAGCTGGTTGATCCTCCTCTAATGATTTGTTTGTAACAACATCAAGTGGAGATTTTGAAACACCTGGAGATTATTCTTGTGGATTAGGTGGTTTGTGTACATAGTCTTTGCAATATGGTACATAAACCAAACCATTTTATTCAGCTCTCCTCTTCTCAAGTCTTGTTAGAAATTTATCCCATTCAAGCTTCAGTGACCAAAGATGAGATTGTAGCAGCTTCAACATTTGTTGAATAGAGTATACACCTTTGTGTTGCCATTGTAATCTGAATTTTCTCTCCCCTTCAATTTTTATTTCATTTTTTTTAAACAAAATAAATTTAGAAAACAAGAAATTGAGATTTTATTTTAAGAAAACAAGTAAATAAATAAACAAATCCCGCTTTTTGGTGAATATTTTGAGAGAAAACAATAAATAAATTGCAAACAATTTTTTTAACGATTCAGATCAGAAACAAAATAAATCTAATTGATTTTTAGGAGTTTTTATATGTTATAAAAAAATAAAAACTTTTTTTATTTTGTTTTTGTTTTGTATATATAAAAAAAAATATTTGAAAAAAATAATAAAACAATGGATAGAGATAGATTCAGATTGAATGGAAACAACCTGATTATGGACCTTCACCAAATGGTGTAAGATCGAAGGAGATGCTCACTCTGATTCAAACACGTCGGATATGCTAGAACTTAGGCAGCGGAATGATGGAGATCACACAAGCTGGCCTTAGACTCTCTCTTGTGAAATCGGTGAAATAGGAGTGAAATGTGAGATGGGATCAAGCAAGCTGGCCTGAGACTTTCTCTTGTTGGATCAGTTGATGGGAGTGATGGGGGATCGATGGTACCACAAAGAATATGATGAGTTCTCTGATACAGCAAGAACACTCTTTTTATGGAGCCACACTCAACATAAACACAAGAGCAAAGTTTAGAAGAATAACTTTTGGTTTTTATTTCTTTTATAAATTCAATGGTATCTTTTTACTATGAGTACTATAAAGAGCTTATGTAATGTTCGACATAAAACAATAAATGAAATAAAATAAATCAATTTTAAATATAAATAAATCAGCATAAATAATGGATCAATCAAAGGTTTGATCAATATGGTCTTTAATGCTCGATTGTTGGCTAAATGAGAAAATCTTGAAGGTGCCTTGTATCTAGACAACTTGGACATGAAGTGATGACACATTGAAACATTATGGACTAAAAAAATAGTCTCCAAGGAGGCTGGGTCGAATAAATCAAACAGATATAACATTTGGACCATATATTTGATGTAATTGGCTTCATATATGGCAAGTGTAGTTCTAGAGTGATTCGGCTGATCCTCTGGTTTCTGGTGCATGGTGGGGCGTAATTGATAGCTTCTAAGTGATTAGGAAAGTCTCCTGGTCGCCACACTTAAGTTTGATAAGTGCTAAACCGTTCATGAATAGAAAATTCCCGGAATATAATCAAATTGACTCGTTTTGGGAGATGGGGCATAGCTTGAGAATCTGATCGACATTTCTTCGGATCTTGGGCTTGTTGGAAAAAGTAGACACCTAAAAATAATCTCCAAGTGGTTGAATGTCGATATCGTGGCTGAGTTGGGCTGTGTAGCTCGCTTTTTGGCCTATACGCGAAATCGGGTCCGAAACAGGTCCACCAACTTGTAAAATCAATAACTCCCAAGTCTGACCCGAGATTGAAGTGAATTGCAAAGATTGCAAAGAAATTCGGTTTACAGCTTAACTCCCAATTCCCCGAGGTTCTCTGATGGATCAGGATTGCAAAGAAATTCGGTTTACAGCTTAACTCTTTCTGGTTTCATCAGAATCCTCGAATAAGTACTCATATGTCCAAATCGGGTAAGTTAAGGTTAACCCGATTTGTAAGGTCAATATCTTCTTTATCTTGAATCGGTTTTGGCTGATTTAACATCTTCGTGAATCCCTCTTGAGTTAGGTTTCTGGAACAAGTTGGTTTGTTTCTTAGATCCTTCTGGTTGCTTCGATAATCCCCATGAAAGGCACATGTATCCTGGTCGGATCCTACGTGGCTTGAGTGGCACATTTAATGAAGCTCCAGTTCAGCTACTAGTTCTTCAATTTTGATGGATGTTGCTTTCTGATTTTCCAATACTGTGCCAAAAAATTGTACGCAGGAAAAAAAAGTTAAAAAAAACAAATCACAATTGAACAAAAAATACTACTGAATAAGTCAAAATACTACTGTATAGAAAATGTATTTTCAACTAATTCAAAATATGTTACAAGTTTATGTAGCGATATTAAATTTTACATTTACCAATCTATATATATATATATATCTATCTATGTAAGCCTATGAGCAGTAAACCTGATCATATTTTATTAATGTTTTTCATTTTATCACTTATCTACATGGGGACAAATCAAACTTCCTATTTTTAAACTAATTTTGAAAAATAAAATATCAGTGGTCTCTTCTTCTAATTTAATTTTTTATGAAATGAATTAGCAACTCAAAAATTTAAAAACTTTTCTTTAACTTAATGAATATCTTAAAAACAAAAGCTATAATGGAAACATAAGAGTTTCTCTGACTTAATTTATGATAAAAAAAACTGGTGATTGAAACTTTTTTTTGTAACATAAGTTGAAAAACATATAAATCTAATACCATCTAGTTCTAGTAAATTAACAGCAAAAGCTCCAAAATAACTAGCAAACTAAATTCTTTATAATTTGCTCCCAAGAAAATGATGAAATTTGTTTTGTTTTTCAATGTTCTAATATTTGTGTCATCGTGTAGTTATGTTTTTGGTAAGTTAGGAAAATATATACTATTGAGTTTTTAAATTTAAATATTAGTTGAATAATTTAAACTGTTTTGAAAATTTTCAGGTACATGAAATTTCATACTATGGAAAAGTCCAATTTGGAAGAGACACTTCATTTTTCCAATCTATTAGCAAACCCTCCAAAGGATTTTCCGGTAGACGATAACCATGGACCAGAGATACATCTTAAACATTCTTGGGTGAAAGGTGAATTATGGTATTGTCATGATTGTGCAATAGCATGTTTTAGAAGGAATAAGTCAATTGGTATGTGTATATTCAAAACACGTCTTTGTCGTTGTACTTATAAATCACTTAACGAATTATAAATAAGATAAAAGTAATAATACAATCTAGTGTTTTAGTTATAAATTATAATTATAGATTTGTTATATATGTAACATATTCGAGAAGAAAGTGAAAATTATCGAGTTTATATAGCCAAATGAACATATATAACTAAAACTATATTTTAAAGTAAGAAAATAATATATTGTTTATAAGTTCATTTATTTAGACACAATCATTTTTAATTAAATGATCTAACCTAACATTTTTTATTAGATAATGAAGTGAGCTTACATTTTAACTTTAATCAAATAAAATTGGGAAAATAACTTTGATAGTTGATATATTATGGTTTTTAACCATGATATAAGTCCTTTTTATTTAGTTTTTTTGGTCTTTTTAGAGTCCTAGTAGAGTATTTGCAGGTTATAGCATGTCTAGAGCATAATTGGAGGTTTTAGAGCTTTTTGGAGCATTGCAAAATTCAACCACGAAGTTTGCAACTCAGAGGCATCAATTGGCTTTGGTTACGATCGTCACCACTCAAGGGTGACGCTCGTCACATGTATTTGAAGAGGAGTCGCGACTTATTTTAAAAGATGGAGGATTAATTGCACTTTTGCCCCAGAAGTTTTACTAATTACAAAAGTGTTCCAGCTCGTGTTTTAGCTTGTATATATTAGGTTTCAGTCATTGTTGGCTTTTATCTTAGATTTTAGAATTCAAAGAGCTTTAGAGAGAGATTTATCCAGAGTTTTTGGGGAGACAGATCCTGTACTCTTTTTGAGAAGATTTCGAACCCGTTTTACTTTTACTCTATCTCTTTTAATACAGTTTTATTCAGTTATGTTTTGTGTTTTCATGATCATGTATGAGTAATCTGTTAATTAAGTTAGGTCTTTTCAAAGGTTAATGAAGAGTTTGTCGAATCGCTAAACTGTTAGAAATATCTTTTGGTTCTTCATCTATGCTTGCATTCAAACCGATTTCTTTGACCAGTCATCTGGAAATTTGGATTTCCCTAGGTTGTTTAATAGATGTGAGAACATTGTTAATCACATGAACTAGTGTTAGATGAGCAAAACGCCTATTTGCAAAGAGATTTGACTTGAGAGTTTTGTGAACAATCGAAACCTGATTTTTAATGCTCGCTTAACTTGTTAGAATTTGCAAAGATATTTGGAATTCTGTGAATTAGGCATAGATAACTTCTGCAATGAGAATTGATTAGTTATATCATTGAGCTTTGAATTCAAGACGGTTTAAATCAGTCCTGCTTGCATGCATTCTACATTCTCGGATTCAACCTGCAAATTGTCATGACTTAGCGCATTTAGTTTCCTGAATCTTAGATCAATAAATAAATCGCTTGCTTTCATTAATTTTGCTATTTCGCATTACATACACTACTGATTGCTTAGCTTAATCCGAACTTAAATTTTATAGTGTAGTTTACTTACTCCCTTGGGATTCGATAACCCATTATACTATAACTGCTTTGCTGTGCACTTGCACTAGTTTTATTTAGATAAAACCTGAGCCCTATCAAGTTTTTGGCGCCGTTGCCGAGGAGTAATAGCTGCCTATCGATTTTTAATATTAAGATTTTGTCTAAGTTTTTATTTGCTCACTAAGTTTCTGCTACTTTTCTTTTTGTTGGTTTCAGGTTTATGCCTAATCGCAGTACCAGAAGCAACAAAGAGAAAGAGCTTGTGACTTTAGACATTGACGAGCTAGCTAAGTTGGAAAGGACCATCAGGAAAGCTAAGAAGCAATCTACAATGGTCAATCCGATTATATTGGTTGAAGATGAAGAAGGTCACTTGGTTGACAGAGATGGAAACAGGAGGAATGAAGAAGGGCAGAGGCCGGATCAGAATGGGAATGTCATAGCTGAACTTGTGATTCAGCAAGCACCAGATGAAGCTGTTAACGTTGCTGGGCGTTTTGTGCAGCGGACTCTTGGAGATTACAACAGACCTGATCAGTTTTATGCCAACAGAGCTGCAATCCTCCCCCTGCTTTTCAGAGGAATGATTTTGAGCTCAAGCCTGCTTACTTTCAGCTTGTGGGACATCATCCTTTCCATGGCTTACCACATGAGCGTCCTATGGATCACATTGAGAGGTTTGAGGATTTGGCTTCAAGTGTCAAGGCTAATGGAGTTAGCAATGACTTCCTGTTCTGCAAGCTGTTTCCTTATTCCCTTGGAGGAGATGCTGCTTATTGGCTGAAGCAACTGGAGCCTGGTTCGCTGACCATTTGGGAGGACACCAAGAATGCTTTTCTGAACAACTTCTATGATGATGCTAGATCAGAAGACCCGAGGACAAAAATTGCTTCATTTTTCCAAGGTTCTAGTGAAGCTTTTAAAGCTTCTTGGCTGAGATTCAAGTCTTATCAAAGGAATTGTCCTCATCATGGTTTCAATCAAGTGCAGCTGCTTGGTATCTTCTTCAGAGGCATTGACTGAAAATACCAGATGGAGTTGGATGCTTCAAGCAGTGGCAACTTCAACATAAACAGATCAGAAGAAGCAATCAGACTGATTGAAAACTTGGCCTGCAGTAACAGCACCAAGAATGCTGATTATCAGAGGATGAAACAGGCTGGTTTGAATGATGGGAATCAGATTGCTGAAGTTAAGGCTAAGCTGGATGACATATCATGGTTTTTATGGTTTTTAACCATGGTATAAGTCCTTTTTATTGAGTCTTTTGGGTCTTTTTAGAGTCGTAGTAGAGTATTTGCAGGTTATAGCATGACTGGAACACAATTGGAGATTCTAGAGTTTTTTGGATCATTGCAAGGATCAACAACGAAGTTAACAACTCAGAATCGTTCTCCTGCAATGAGTGATAATCGTCACCACTTATGGGTGACGCTCGTCACCCTCACCTGAAGAAAATCGCGACTTCTATTAAAAGGTAGAGAGGAAATTGTAGTTTTTACCAGAAGTTCCACTATTTACAAGAAGACCCCAACTTGTGTTTTAGCTTGAATATTAGGTTTTTCAGCCATACTTTTAGCTTTTATCAGAGATCTTGTATCTTATTTTCTAGAGAGATTTTGAGAGAGATTTGTGGCAGAGCTTCTGGAGAGACAAATCAGACTCCTTCAGAGCAGATTTCGAACTCCTTTATCTTTATTTCTTATTTCTTTTATGCAGTCTATTCTATTCATGATGTTTGTTTCATTCGCTATGTCGGAGTAGTTTGTTAGTTAGGTTAGGATTATTCAAAGGTGATAAAGAGTTTGTAGAATCGCTTTAGCTGTTAGGAAAATCTATTGCTTCTTCATATGTGCTTGCATTCACATCGATTTCTTAGACACATCTTCTGGATTTTGAAACCCTAGGTTGTTTAATAGATGTGAGAGCATTATTAATCACCAGAACTAGTATTAGATGAGTAAAACGCCTATTTGCAAAGAGATTTGGCTTAGGAGTTTTGTGAACAATTGAACCTGATCATTACTGCATGTTTAGGTAATTAGAGTTTGCAAAGAAATTTAAAACTCTGTGATTTAGACATAGATAACTTCTGCAATGAGAATTGATTAGTTATATCTTTGAGATTCATGCTCAAGATGGCTTTAATTTATTCCTGCTTGCATGCATTCTACACTCTCGGATTCAACCTGCGAATTATCCTGACTTAGCGCCTTTAGCTTTCTGAAACTTAGATCAAACAACAAATCTCCTGTTTTCATTTATTTTGCTATTTCGCATTACATACACTACTGATTTCTTAGCTTAATCCGAACTTGAATTCTATAGTGTAGTTTACTTACTCCCTTGGGATTCGATAACCCCTTATACTATAACTGCTTTGTTGTGCACTTGCAATAATTTTATTTGGGTAAAACCTGAGCCCTATCAAGTTTTTGGCGCCGTTGCCGGGGAGTAATAACTGCCTATCGATTTTTAGTATTAGGATTTTGTCTAAGTTTTTATTTGTTTACTAACTTTTGCTACTTTTTTTTGTGCTGGTTTCAGGTATATGCCTAATCCCAGTACCAGAAGCAAAAAAGAGAAAGAGCTTGTGACGTTAGGCATTGACGAGTTAGCTAAGTTGGAAAGGACTATCAGGAAAGCTAAGAAGCAATCTACAATGGTCAATCCGATTGTCCTGGTCGAAAATGCAGAAGGTCACTTAGTTGATAGAGATGGAAACAAGATGAATGAAGAGGGGCAGAGACTGGATCAGAATGGGAATGTCATAGTTGAACAGGTGGTTCAACAAGTGGCGGATGACGCTGGAGTTGCTGCTGGGCATTTTGTTCAGAGGACTCTAGGGGATTACAATAGACCTGACCATGGCTTACCACATTAGCATCTTATGGATCACATTGAGAGGTTTGGTGATTTCGCTTCAAGTGTCAAGGCTAATGGAGTTAGCAATGACTTCCTGTTCTGCAAGCTGTTCCCTTACTCTCTTGGAGGAGATGCTGCTTACTGGCTGAAGCAACTGGAGCCCGGTTCGCTGACCACTTGGGAAGACACCAAAAATGCCTTCCTGAATAACTTCTATAATGATGTTAGATCATGATATACTCATGTATTTCGCATATTCAGCATGCATTTAGAGTAGTTTTTCATGCATTCATCTTACATTTTAGGCTAGTTTGCACCATTTGTCTCATTTTAGGTCCTATGTGCATTTTGCATAAGCATTTGCATATTTCTTGCATTCTTGCAGCATATTCAGGTTGTTTTGGACACACTGGAGCTGTGGAGGTTGCGTGGACATGCTAAGGATCGAGAGGGAGCTTGTGGACACTTGGGAGAACTCAGCCATTCAGCGAAGGGACCGAGATCGAGAGAAAGATCAAGCTAGGCAGGTTGATCTAGATGAGATCGACCAGAAGATCGACTAAGCCCGGGTCGTTTCAAGGAAGGGATCGAGGTCAAGATCGACCAAGGGGATCGATCGTGAGTACGGACGTGGACTAAGCCATGCAGAACGAGAACTAGATCGAGTTCACGACTCGATCATCTGAGGATCGACCAGAAGATTGATAGAAGCACTCGATCCATCCGACGAATCGACCCAACGATCGAGCAAAAGAAGACGTTCTAACCGGGAGATCGAGTGATCAGATCGACTACTCAGCTCGATCTCAGAACATTATCCGGCCAGCTCACTTTTGGAGTTTAGTGGGGGGAACCATTTTCTTTGTTTGGCTATTTTTGGGCGAAAAATCCCATCACTTTCAGAATCAACACTTTGTCTCCAAGTTTTCGAGTTTCTCTTTAGGCGATTAGCCATTGTTGCAGTTTTTAAGCTTTTTACATTTTGTTGAACCTTTAATCTTGCTTAATCTAAGTACTTTTCTTAATCGCTCTTGCTTAATCATGTTTAGCTTTCTTTCCTTTGCATTTTCGTGTGCTTTAGCAATGTGTAGTGAGTAGATTTCCTTGGGTTTAAGGTTGGGGCGATTTAAGGGGTTTAAAGGTTTAAGCTTTGGTCTTTTTCTTGTTCTTAATCTTTTCTCTTCTTGGATTTGGGGTCTTAATGCTTAGAGAGTCTTGGGAAATATCTCTATGATCCTAGGGCTTTTCTTACCTTGACCGGATTCAGAAATCCCTTAAAACCAAATCCAAGAGACTAGTTCATCCTTTCCCAAACGCCATGAATGCTTAGGGAGCTACTTAAGCCAATATTTGAGATCTTTCCTTAATGTTCTTTGATCTTTCTTTCCACTACACGCCATAGGTTAGGAGGAAGGGTTGAGGAAAGGATCTATACCACACGCCATGGATAGATATCTTTTAGCTTCTCAAGGCTTAGAGATAGCTCATCAAATGAGTAGATCTATGTTTTCAAACCCAAAGCTTGAATCTTGAACTCTCTTAAACATGACCCTCAACCTTGAATCCTCTTTTTAGTATTTTAAAACTCAAGTTTATCATTTCCTAGTCATTAAGTTTGCATCTTTAATCTTTAAAAGTCATTACTCTAAGTTGCTAGAAATTCTTTTTTTTTTCAGCCTTTAGAGTTCGATTTTATTAAATTACTAGTCTTGCGTTTTAAATTCTTAGATTTCGTTTAGTAGTTGTTAACCCTTAAGAGGGATTTTTAAAATAGTTTTCTTGCTCATTTCGTATTGCATTTAGTTTTTACATAATTTCTCATCCATTTACCCGAATCTGCTTAGATTTGCTTTGCTCTTGCATTCTTAGTAGCTTTCATCAACCTATGCTGGATTGACACCCTTACCGCTATACTACATCATAAAATGTGGTTTGGGCTTTGATATTCTTGCTTGCTATAATCCTGTTTATCAAATGGCGCCGTTGCCAACTTGGGTTTAATTAGAAAGCATTAGGATTTGGAGCTTAGTAAAGACTAAGTCCTTTATTTTACTTTGGTTACTCATTTCTCTACCTTACTGCTTGTCTCCTCAGGTACATGAATTTAACATCGTAGCATGTATCTTGGCGTCTTCTTGTGTTGCTTCAACCGCAAGCTTTCTTTTCTCCGACAATTGTTTCCGTTGGTGGCGTCATCTTTTCGTTCGGTAAGAAAGACCTCCCCTGCTGATACTCACGTTAACCCTACTCCATGAGTGCGTGATCGTGACGTGTATATTGTTCTTTTGTGGTTGCTTCAGTTACAAGTAATTCAGTTTGTTTCTCCCTTGACGTGGGGTCTTCTTCTGCTCATCGTGATCTTTTTCCGTTCATCCGAAAATCAAAGGTGAGGGCGGGATCCGTGGATTTTTAAAGCTTCTAGTTAATTAATATTCGTAAATGCTAGGTTTAGAGAATTGTTTGTTGATTGTGGTGATTGGGAAAATGATGTTAAGTGATTGTTATGAGTTTAGATGATGAAATGTTAAGTTGATATGATGTGTTGGTAGAGAGTATATGTTATATTTTGTCAAAGTCGGACTGAGAGCGAGGACATGGCAATTCCATTGGACTGAGAATGAGGACATGACGATCCCATTAAAGCTCGTTAACCGGCTGACGAGCCAAAGGATGGTGGAAGACCTTTCGAGGTGACCGACCAGTCCAGTGTCATGATAATTTATATTGAGTTAATGGTGGCGGAAGACCTTCCGAGGTGTCTGACAGCCGAGTTGTCTTGTGATGTTTGTGTTGAGTCGTTATGTGATTAGTATATTGTTGATTAGCCATGATTGGAAGTTCGTGTTGATTGCCGTTTGCTCTAGAGTTAGTATTTGCGTGTGCTGTTAAATAGTGGTGTTGAGAATTATGTGGGCGGACATGACCAACCTCACTGAGTAATTCGTTGCTCACCCCCTTTTCCCCCTTTTCAGGTGAGGAAGTGGTTGAGGACTAAAGTTCAAGGCGATTGTTCGGGTGCTAGATTTTGAGACAAAATTGACGTTTATTTATATTTATTTTAAGTGGAATGGGATTTTTAGTTAAGACGGTTTATGCCGGTTCGTTTTAGATGTTTACAAAAGAACGGATTTCGGATATTATTATTTATTTTATTTTTAAAAGTACAGTTATTACAGAATATTCCAGCATTTTTCCACCTAAACCGATGGATTGAGGAGAAGCGAAAACTCCATCACCTGCAGATTTCAATGAAACTCATCTTATATCAATCAAAGATTATGGATTTCTTCATCTCCTATTTTCAGCCATTCCGAGATGAAGAACACATTTTGTCCCAAAAAAGATTTCGTGTGTTGGGTTTTGCTTTTGGATTTGGGCATGGGTTAAACAAGACTTTGGGCAATCACATTTTATTAAACGTGATTTGCATGATTCAATCACGATTTAGGCTTCTCAATTTCATATGTGGAATTGGGCAGAAAAAATAAATTTAGGGGTTTTGCAATTAAATGTAAGAGTGTAGGGGGAAATGTAAAGAGCTTAAGAATTTATGGGGGATTAAGCAGAACCTGTATTTTCCAAGCAGTCAATCCTAAAAACAATATATAATTAATTTGTAGAAAATATATTTGTGCAAAATTCTTTTAAAGCAACACTACTCTTCGATCCAATGACCACACATGCTGAGAACTTCAGATCAAGGTATACTATTCTAAAATATTTTTATAAAATAAACCTGAAACATACATTATACTATTCACTTATATTATTTTTGTTCCCAGGTTGCCAGCATTAAACCAAATGATCACACATATTGATAGCAACTAATTATCATTTGGTTCTTCAATTACTATACGTGCAGAGTTTTTCTCGAAAAACAAATGGAAAACAATTTTCGGCATTCTTAGATCAAATGAGGCATGTTCAATTTGTTTTTTTTACCTTAAAACTGTGGTTGACCAATATATATTACTATTTTTAGTCTAACAAACGTTTTATTAAAAAAAAGCCAGTGAAGTTGTGATCTCTGCCAAGGTTGAAGCTATTGATAATCCAAAACAATGGTATTACTTAGCTTGTAAAATTTGTGGCTTGAAGACTCAATAATATGGTGAAGATTCTGATGATGTGGATAGGAAACCCTTATATAATTGCAAGACGGTGACGATGAAAATGTATTTTCTGAGTATGACATTTATTTAATTATTTCAAAAGTTTTTCAATAATTAAAGCATTCAACTTTTGTTAAATCTCGAAATAATTTTTATTTTTATTGGTAAATATTATTGGATTTTACATATATAAGATGAGTTAGATTTAGAAACCAGATTACTGTTATTTAATAAAATTGCAATAAAACTGATCCACACTTATGCAACTGATCTTTTCTAAAACTTTTTCTGAGGTATATTCTGGTACTTATAAATATACAAAACGATGCAACAATATTTTCTGAATTCGTAGTAACATCTTCTTTCTTTACTGATATTAAAAGGCAATGTTTTATAGGAAGATCCTGAGTTTTTTCTCTCTGAACTTGAGACCATTATTGGAAAGAAATATCTATTTAAAATCACCATCACTGATCACAACTCCATGACCTCCAAACCTTGGAAAGATTACTGACTTAAACATCTTCAGGACCACTTTAGCATCATTAGTAAGACTAGCCATTCTTTTAACACATTTAGACACATAGTTCAATACAAATAGGATGTACTTGTTCTGATGGGAAAGGTCTCATAAAGTCAATGCCCCATACATCAAATACTTCAACTTCTAGGATAAAATTCTGTGGCATTTTATTCCTCTTGCTAATATTACCTTGTCTTTGGCATGAATCACAATTACATAAAAATTTGATGCACTCAGATTTTAAGCTAAATAAAAGACTGCAATTGTACATACAAGCGCAGTAGTATAATATTGAAAATCACTCCACAATCATTTAATATATGATGATCAAAACTGATCAAAGAAGCTTGGCGCGGAAGGGAATGAAGGTGAGATGGTGGTGAAACTTGTGATTGACTCACTCAATCGGTGGATTGGCTGACTCACTCAGTCAGTGGAATAGCTGACTCACTCAAAAGTTGGAACTAGACTTTTCTGAATAACACAAACAATTCAGAATGAGTAAAAACAAATAAATCCCTTAGATGAATCTAAAGACAAGAACAAACAAAACTTAAACTTTTAAAAAATTATGCATATATATATTACATTATATAATTTTTATATATTTATAATTTTAAAACTTAAATCTATTTTTCTGTATTTGAAAAAACACTTAATTGTTACATTCAAATGAAATGGTTCTAAATATATATTTGTAAATTGTAATTAACTGTGCACATATGTTAATTTTTTATATGTTTAAATATGTTGATGTGTTGTCATTGAAAAGCTCCTATTCATCTAATATATAGTTTAAAAAAAATCATATTTGAAGAATTTATATGCCAGAAAAGCAAGCTATAATTAACTATAAGATGGACTATGAGTTTTGCACGTATATATATATTCATATTTTAGGAACAGCTCTGCATAGAATCATTCCACTGATTGTGTATGTGTACAACCTGGAATGAGTAGTAGTTTGGTTTCGAAGACATCATTGTTAGGTTTAAATAAAATCATGTTTTCATGTACAATCAAAGAATCAGATTACTATTTTTTTTTATCCCAAACTTGTTTCCTGCGCTCCCCACTTTTACAAGTTAACCATATCCTGAAATTTGACGACGGATTATTTCTTCTTCTTTTTGTTTCCTTACATTTTGAGAAAAACGTAATTACATAAACTCCCAAAACCAGAAACCTGCTTTTCTTTTTACTCCATAAAGAAATGGAAAGCAAAGAACAAGAACTTCAACGTCCTCTCAATATCTGCGGACGAATCTATGATTTCCTAGTGAAATTATTAGCCACACAAGCTTTGAAGAAAGTAACTATTGGCAATCCATTAACCCTTCGTACAATCGATCCAAACGTTCAAAATTCTGATATTGGCTCTAATTTCATATGCGAGGATGAAAAAAACATGGAAAAAACTGAAGTCTTATCAGTCGATGGAGAACATCTAGAGTTACGTGTACCAAAAGAAAAGACTCCAAGAAAAATCGTGAGCATAAAAGAAGAAGTTGATGAGATACGAATAAGTTCAAGGAGAATCAAGAAAAAGACATCGACAGGAAGTTTTAGTTCCTTGGAGCATGAGGTTATGTCTCTACAACTACTGAAATCGATTCTGAGAAAGGATTCAGGAGTAGGCAACAATCTATAATCACATACGGAATATGTAAGTGAAACACTAAAACTTTGATAATACGTACTTATGGAGAAATAATTATTGACTCTTCGTGACTCTTGATTGATATGTCAAATAAAATATTGGCCAAGGGAATATAAGTATTAATATCTTTTATAATTATACACAGTAAAAACTCTCTGATATTTTACTAATTTATAAAGTTATTAATTTATCAGTTTTAAATAAAATAAATAGTATATTAATAATTAAATAAAATACTATTTTCTATAAAATTTATAATATTTTTCAAAATTTTTATTATAAAATTAGAGATAAATAATAAAAATATTTCAATTTTAATATAAAAAAATAACAATATATTCATATTTTAATAAATTATCATAATTATATAAAATTAATTTATATAATATTTATTATTTTATAATATTAATATGTCTATATTTTACATAAATTTTTTTAAAAATTATTATTTTATTAATTTATCGATTTGTATTTAAATCGATCCTAGTGGAGACCGAACAAAATTATTGATTTATCAAATTTATTAATTTATCGAATTTAAAAATTTATCGAATATTAACTTATAAGTTTTTTCCGTAACGTGACAGCCGATCCCATCTTCCCGGATCCCGGCCTAGACTAGCTTTCACCCTCTTATAACCAGTTTTCAAATCATAAATACTTAATCAACAGGATTTTTTTTTTTGTCATCTGAAGATTTTATTAGAAAGGAAAAGATGCACAAGAATCAAAACTTAGTCTCTCTCTCTTCTCTCACTTCTATCTTTGAGAGAGAGAGTTTTCTTTCTCATTTTTTCTTCTTCTTTTGTTCTGTAAAATTTTCTACCGATCTTATTCGGTTAATAAATCCGACTTGTTCGGCACTCTTTCCAGCTTCGTTCGATTTTTCGATGGTTTTAGCTTCAATTTTTCTTGTTTTGATATCCTTGATTCTTTTCAGGCGAGGTTTAATCTTTTCACCTCTTTCAAGGGCTGTTTTGTTCGACTTTTGTGTGAAATTTCTCGTCTTGAAAAGATTTGAGTTAATTAGAAATCTTAGGTTTTAATCGAGATTTTCAATGTTTTAGTCATTCAAAAACTATGAGGAATTTCTAGCTGTTCACCTTCGGAGATCTCTGCGACATGACTGGCTAGTCAGCTGCAAACCAGAAAGCAGAAGCCTAACAATTTAAAAATTGGTGCACGGAAGATCTTTCCGGTGACAGAGATGTTCTTTGGCGTTACTGTCGATGTTTGGTGCTACCGGTGAAGACGATGTAAAAGGGAATTTGCGTCACGTGGTCCAGCTTTCTCAATCTCTCAACACGTGTTTTAACTGTCTTACTCTTATTATGTTGCGTTGTGTTTTTGGACCTTGTAATTGGGCTTCGTGTTTTCCTTTGCCCTTTTGGGCTTCAATACTATAAGTTTTCAACAAAAAAGTATGAAAGGAAAGGATACATTTTAGAGACTCTAAGGAGAAATTCGAAACTAATCTATGAATCTGAAACTAAACCATAAAAAGAACCTGCAGTTAAACTGAAGACAATTACAATTGCAAGTTTTAAAACAGAAAAAGAACCAGCACTTAAACCGAAGAACAACTACGAAAAAATGTTTTAACGGTGGCAAAAGAATATATAGAAAATATAATTTATAATTATTAAAAATAAAAATCGTCTGATAAAAAAATAAATGAAAAGTTGAAAAAATGTATAGATTCTAATAAATTTTTTCTAAAAAAATGTAAAGTTGACAATAACAAAAAAATAATAATACAAAAGTTAAAGAAAGAAGAAGTTTAAAAAAAAATCAACTAGTAACGTATTAAACTCCATAATTATTCAATGTAAAAATGAGTTCAAAATAAAACTAAACCCTTAATCAAAATAAAACTGTGAATCCAAATTAAGTTTTTTATTATTAATGTTCTAAGTTTTTTTATGGGTCAAACAATAAAAATTGATGGCGTCATGATATTTTTAATTAAAGAAAGACATAGATTTTTAAAAATTAGGTGGGATCAGCTGACCCTCCTCCTCTCTATTTTGCTCTGCCCCGGACTACAATCTCAAACTTGCAAGAGAAATAAATCTTTTAGAACCCTAAGCTCCAAATTATTGAAGACGCACAAGGCCAACCAACGAAACCAAACATTCTTCTACGTCAGAAATAGAAATAAAACCAAAACTTCATGAACCAGCAAGTAAAAACTGCATCTTGAAAATCTCAGTAACAGCAATGTTAGAGGACAGATAAATGCGTAGATAGGATTCTGAAAGAAAGGTTAGAGCTCGTCTGGCAATGGACAAAGGACAAATATACCATGACAACAAGAACAAATAAGTGCAAAAGACCATAAAAACAACCCCAAAAACCGATTGAACCTCTTCTGAGAACGGAAAAGAGTAATAAACAGAAATGACACAGATCTGATCCAAAAAGAGAAAGAGACAAGTCAAGAAGATATAGCGATTGCAGGCAAAAGCTCACAGCAGCCGCAGAAATAGCACCGGCCCATACATACGACAACCTAAAATAAAGAGATCTAAAGAAGAACCGTAAAGAAAAGGGCGAAAAGCAAAATATTCAACCGTAAATCCAACAGATCGGGCGCCCCCAACCTCAAAATAACCTAGATCTAAATACAGCTACTGCATTAAAGGAGCATTACATGACATGCTTTTCCCCAACCAGAACAAACCTACCTAAAACCACCGAAAACCAGAACCCAGAAAGTAAACTAAGAGAAAAGCTGTAACACCCGTACCCGTCACTTTTGTGCCCTCGGTCTCCTGCCCTAACTTGAACCAGAAGCAACACACCTGCACACACTAAAGAGGGGAAAAGACGGGTGAGTAATGAATTACTCAGTGAGGAAAGATCATCCATGCCCACATGATTCACACTACAATAATAATTTCAAATAATAACATCCACTTCACCCACATACTTCACTTGACACATCACTTATCATATCAAATAATATAACACATGATACTGACTGGTCGGACACCTCGAAAGGTCTTCCACCATCATTAACTCAACATAAAAAATATCATGACACTGGGCTGGTCGGGCACCTCGAAAGGTCTTCCACCACCCTTTGGCTCGTCAGCCGGTTAACGGGTTTTAATGGGATCGTCATGTCATCATTCTCAGTCCGACTACACTGAAGTACAGACTTAAACGGGATCGCCATATCCTCGCTCTCAGTCCAAGTTTAAAAATTACATATACTTTCTGCTAACATATCATATTACTTAACATATTCTCATTTCCTACAAATAATCAGTTAATCTTAACATATTAACATCATCTATAGCATACCACTATCATTCTACCCTTCATATTTTTCCAACACAATCACAATGCATGCCTATTTCACAACAATCCATCTCCGAACCTAGCATATAACGGATATGGAAAAGAATTACTATGCAGTGTGAGTCCACAAGTCACATTTCCTCACCTTAGCCACTTGACAATGAAGAAGTACACTTCTCCTAGCTGCCCCGAAGACACCTGACTAACTCGCAAGCGAACCGTTGGAAACTCAATCCCACCGTTGATTCTCAAGCCTTACCTGCCACAAACTTCGTCACCATATTTTAACATGATCGGACTTCACATGAAACTCCCACGAACTTTTGAAGTTGCTGCATTAGAACAGACTTTCTGAAACTGGGTGATTTCTGACCAAACGTAAACGCGGATAACTACTGAGGTTTACCTTCAAATACAGTGGTGTCAGTTCTTACAGATCCTTTGTTGTATGGGCTTTCTAGGGACACTTTGATGTCAGTCTAAATTGATATTACCATATATTTTGAATATTTTGCATGCATTTAGGATAGTTTTTCATGAATTCATCTTGCATTGTAGACTAGTTTGTTCCATTTGTTGCATTTTAGGTCCTAGGTCCCTTTGCATTCGCATTTTGCATATTTCTTGCATTTTTGCATCATTATCAGGTTGTTTGGAGAACTTTGGAGTTGTGGAGGTTATGTGGACGCGAGGAGGATCAGCTAGAAGCTTGTGGACACTTGGAGAGCTCAACCTTGCATGCGAAGGACCCGAGATCGAGTAGCGGATCGAGCAAGGCAGGTCGATCTAGATGAGATCGACCAGAAGATCGAGTGACCCATGTCGAAGATTGAGACCAAGATCGAGAGAGGAGATCGATCTGGAGTACGGACATAAATGATGCCATGCAAAACGAGAGCCAGATCGAGACCATGACTCGATCATCCAAAGATCGAGTAGATGACCGGACGAAGTACTCGATCCATCCAACCAGATCGACTTGCAGATCGAGCAGTAAAAGGCGATCCCTGAAGACGATCGAGTGCACTGATCGATCTCAAGATCGATCTCGGGTACTTTAACCGTTTTTGGAGCGTAGTGGTGGGGACCATTATAGCTGTTTGGCCATTTTAGGCAAGAGGCGGCTATCACTTTCATTATCTACATTTTACTTTTGCTTTTTTCTGTTCTTATCTTATGCGATTCGCCATTGTTGAACCTGAAGCTTTTCTTTTGATTTTGAACTTGAATCTTTTTAATATTAAGCAGTTTTTCTTTAATCGCTCTTTAATAATGCTTAGTTCATCTTTTATTGCATTTTAATCGGTCTTAAACATGAGTAGCGAGTAGTTCTTCTTTGGGTAAAGGGTCGAGGCGATTCAAGGGTTTAAGGGGTTAAAGTTTTGTGTTTTTCTTGTTATTCATTCCTTCTCTTCTAGGATCTTGGGGTCTTAAGGCTTAGAGAGTCTTGGAAAAGATCTCTATGATTCCAAGGCTATCTTACCCTGACCGGATTCAGATGTCCTAGAAAACCAGATCCTAGAGACTAATCTTTCCTCTCCCAAACGCCATGGTTGTAGAGGAGGTTAGTTAGGCCATAGATTGAAATCTGTTTTTCTTGCTCTTTGATCTCTTTTTCCACCAAACGCCATGGGGTTGAAGAAAAGATTGAGGAAGTGAATCATACCACATGCCATGGATGGTTCTTGTTTTGTTTTCAAGGCTTAGGGAAAGCTCATCAATGAGTAGATCTATTTGTTTTCAAACCAAAGCTTAACCCTTGAACCCTTTTGACCCTTGATCCTGAACCCTCTTTTAGAATTTTTAAACCTCAAGTAATCACCTTTTAGTTTCAAAGCTTGCATCTTGTTCATTAGAGATCGTTTGCCTTTAAGTTGTTAGATCGATCTGTTTTACCCGATTCAGTGCTCGATTTTTAGTTCTTAGTAGATTTGCATTTTTAATCTTCTGCTTTTTCCTAGTGGTAGTTAACCCTCTTCCAGGGATTTTAAAATAGTTTTGCATTTCATTTGGTCATTGCATTTAGTTTTCATCGATTTTACCAATCATTTTTCCGATCTGCTTAGATTTGCTTCACACTTGCATTCTTAGTGTTCTTCCTGCTTCCTAGGTTGGATTGATACCTCTTGCATACTATACTACAACTATAGGTTGCTTGAGCTTTGATATTCCTTGCCTGTGCAAAATCCTAGTATCAAATGGTGCCGTTGCCATCTTAGCATTGTTAGGAAGCATTAAGATTTGGTGTTTAGCAAAGACTAAACCTTTTACTTTTATTTTGATGACTCATTGCTCTACCTTCTTGTTTGTGATCTCAGGTACATGAACTTACGCTCCAGGGGTGACAACAACTTACTTAAACCCCTGGACAATATTCACCAACTCGGACACGCAAGACAAAGAAGAGCAAGAGAGCAAGCTCAAGCCTTTGAAGAGATTGTGCAAACTGGTTCAGTAGACTTTGCAACAATGGCTGAGCAAGAACATCCTGAGGGACCTCCACCAGCTCACAGTGGTGTAGGAAGGGGTAATGGAAACCCCAACCACACAGCTAGACCACCACGGATCATAGGTGCTGGAGATGCTCCAAATAGACATCATAACCGCTTTGGGATCACTCTCCAGAATAACAACTTCGAGATAAAGCCTGGATTCATCTCTATGGTTCAGAATAGCAAATTCCATGGGCTGGCTATGGAAGACCCCTTGGAGCACCTTGAAAACTTTGAGCAAGTGTGTGGGATGATTAAGATCAATGGGATCTCGGAAGATGATTTCAAGCTACGACTCTTCCCATTTTCTCTTGGAGATAAGGCTAGGCATTGGGAGAAGACCCTTTCACAAGGCACCATTACCTCTTTGGCTGAATGTAAGAAAGCTTTTCTCTCAAAGTTTTTCTCAAGCACAAGAACAGCTAGGTTGAGAAGTGAGATTAGTGGCTTCACTCAAAGGCAGAAAGAGACATTCAATGAAGCTATGGAGAGATTCAAGGACTATACCGTTCAGTGTCCTCACCACGGCTTCAGTGAAGAGACTCTCTTGAGCACTATATACCGAGGAGCATTACCCAAGATCCGAATGCTACTTGATACGGCAAGCAAGGGTATCTTTCTTGGTCAAGAAGTGGAAGAGGGTATGGAACTCATCGAAAACTTGGCTTTGAGTGATGGGAATTACGCCGATGACTACGACCGAGCACCTAGAGGTTCCGAGCTGGAGTCACACAAAAAAGAGCTTAAGTCCCTCCATGAGAAGATAGATAAGCTCGTTCTTGCAAATCAGAATCAAGTTCATTTTGCGGGAGAAGCCGAAGATGTCTCCGAGGAGCTAGAGTTGAGTCAAGAAGAAGCTAATTGGATTGCTGGTTAGAACTACAACAAGCCTCAGGAATATTCACAAGGCTACCAGGGCAACAACAATCTCTCATACCGTAGCACCAACGTTGAGAATCCGAAAGATCAGGTGTACCCCCCTTAGCAAGCAAAGCCGTTTATTCCTTACAATAAGGGTTTTAAACAGAATAGTGGCTTTCAAGGATAGAGGCAAGGGAACTTCCAGGGTCAGCAGCAACAGCAAGGCAACAAAGGCTTTACTCCTATGTTTCCTCCCGGCTTTGTTCCACAACAACAACAGATGCAACGCCAACCTCAAGATCCAGTACAAGCAATGTTCCAACAGTTGCTTCAAGGTCAAGCTTCAACTAATCAGAAGTTTGCTGAAATGAACAACCGGCTAGATTTCTCTCTTACTGACGTCTCTACACAGATCACCAATCTGAACAACAAGATCAAGCAGTTAGAGAAAGGGAAGCTAGTACAAGCGGCCAAAGCAGCTTACCGGGCAAGTGTGAACAAAATCCCAAGGAATATGCAAACGCTATCACCTTGAGGAGTGGTAAAGAGCTTCCGCCGAGAGTTGCACCTAAAGACAATGAGGACATTGTAGTTCAAGAGGGGAAGGATAAGCTTTCAGCTGATGAAGAAATCACCTTTGATAATGTGTGGATTGAAAGACCAAGAAAGGGTAAATAAGCGGTTGTAGAGAAGAAGGTGGAGGAGGTGAGCAAAGAGAAAGATGCGTTTGTTCCTCCACCATACAAGCAGAAGCTTCCTTTTCCTGGCCGGTTCAAGAAACAGCTGATAGAGAAGCATAGAGCGGTCTTTGAGAAGCATTTGAAAGATGTTGAGATCAAGCTACCTTTGGTGGATTGTTTAGCCATGATGCCTAGTGTGCAAAGTTTTTCAAAGATACACTTACTAAGAAGAACAAGGAGAGTGAAGAAGTCTTGGTGCTTAGTGAAGAGTGTAGTGCTATCATTCACAAGGAGATTGTTCCTAAGAAGCTAGGAGATCCAGGATCATTCACCATTCCTTGTGCTCTTGGTCCCTTGAAGTTTGATAGCTGCTTATGCGATTTGGGAGCAAGTATCAATCTCATGCCCCATTCCATTGCAAAGAAGCTCGGTTTCATAAAGTTTAAAGAGTGTAAGATCTCTCTCGTGCTAGCTGATAGAAGCATAAAGCTTCCTGTGGGTATGCTTGAAGATTTGCCCGTGAGAATAAGTGGAGTTAACGTGCCAACAGATTTCGTTGTTCTTGAAATGGATGAAGAGCCAAAGGATCCTCTAATCCTTGGAAGACCGTTTCTTGCAACCGCTGGTGCCATCATTGATATGAAGAATGGCAAGATCTCTCTACACTTGGGCAAGGACATCAAGCTAGACTTCGATATCAATGAAGTCTTGAAGAAACCAACCATTGGAGGCCAAGCTTTCTACATTGAGACTCTAGACGCTTTAGCCGATGAGTTGCATGAAGACTTGGCACAAGAAGATCACTTGCAGCTTGCCTTGACAAAGGAGTATAGAGAGTTTGGTTTTCTGAGTGAGCAGACTCAAGAAGGAAGATGAAGGCGAATGCCTAGAGATCGATCAGGAAATCGAGAAGATCACTCGATCCAGGACAGCAATCGACAAGAAGATTGAGGAGGCTGGTCGATCCAGGGAAGAGAACGATGAGAAGATCGAGAGAAGCCAATTGATCAGTTCAGAGAACGAGTCAGGGACTCGATCTCCTGCTCGATTCACATCAAATCGAGTAGGTGAATCGAGTGAAGTTACTCGATCCGGACCAGAACGAGTGGAAGATCGACTAGATGACTCAATCTCTGCAGGGACAACGGTTCAAGAAGGCAGTCTTAATGCTCATGACTCAGGGTCTAAGGAGGGTAGTGAGGACAGAAACGTCAACACAAGCCACGAGGAGGATTGGAGCGAGCTGCTAGCCCCAAAGGTGGACCTAAAGGAGCTCCCAAAAGGGCTAAGGTATGATTTTTTAGGGCTTAATGAGACTTATCCCGTGATTGTGAATGAAAACTTGAGTGATGATGAGTTGCACTCGCTCCTAAATGAGCTGAGAAAGTATAGGAAGGCCATAGGGTACTCTCTAAGTTACATCAAGGGCCTTTCATCAATGCTTTGCACTCACAAGATTCACTTAGATAATGAAAACTCTTCTTTTACTGAACACCAAATGCGTTTAAATCCAAATTTAAAAGAAGTAGTTAAGAAGGAGATTTTGAAACTTTTAGAGGCTGATGTGATATACCCCATCAGTGACAGCACGTGGGTATCTCCTGTCCACGTCGTGCCTAAGAAGGGGGAATCACAGTCATTAAGAATGAGAAAGATGAATTGATTCCTACTAAAACCATAACTGGTCACCGAATGTGTATAGATTATTAGAAGTTCAATTCAGTTACTAGAAAGGACCATTTCCTCTTCCTTTTATTGATCAGATGCTTGAGAGACTTGCTAATCATCCATACTATTGCTTTCTTGATGGTTATAGTGGTTTCTTTCAAATACCAATCCATCCTAACGATCAAGAGAAGACGACTTTTACATGCCCTTATGGTACCTTCGCATATCGAAGGATGCCATTTGGGTTGTGTAATGCACCAGCAACATTCCAGCGGTGCATGATGTCGATCTTCTCTGATCTTATAGAGGAGATGGTAGAAGTGTTTATGGATGACTTCTCTGTATATGGTGCGTCCTTTTCTGCTTGTTTGTTGAATCTTTGCAAGGTACTTAAGCGATGTGAGGAGACAAACTTGGTGCTGAACTGGGAGAAGTGTCACTTTGTGGTGAAGGAAGTGATTGCGCTCGGTCACAAGATATCTGAGAAAGGGATAGAGGTTGATAAAGCAAAGATTGAAGTCATGATGAGTCTTGAGCCGCCGGCTAATGTGAAGGGTATAAGGAGTTTCTTGGGTCACGCCGGCTTCTACAGGAGATTCATAAAGGATTTTTCCAAGATAGCTCGCCCTCTTACACGGCTGTTGTGCAAAGAAGCTGAGTTCGTGTTTGATGATGAATGTCTTCACGCTTTCAAGACCATCAAGGAGGCTCTTGTCACGGCACCTATAATACAAGCACCAGATTGGAGCTTACCCTTTGAGATCATGTGCGACGCGAGTGACTATGCCGTAGGAGCCGTTCTTGGTCAGAGGAAAGACAAGAGATTGCATGTTATCTACTACGCCAGTCGTACCTTAGATGACACGCAAGTGAGATATGCTACAACCGAGAAGGAGCTGCTGGCCGTTGTGTTTGCTTTTGAGAAGTTCAGATCATATTTGGTGGGCTCTAAGGTTATTGTATACACTGATCACGCGGCGTTGAGGTACATCTACTCAAAGAAAGATACTAAGCCGAGGCTCTTAAGGTGGATTCTCCTTCTACAAGAGTTTGATATGGAGATAAAAGACAAGAAGGGGATAGAGAATGGTGTTGCTGATCACCTTTCTAGGATGAGAGTGAATGAAGCCTTACCCTTAGATGATTCACTTCCTGAAGAACAGCTCATGATGATCAACACAGTTGTATGCACACGGCTAGAGGATCAGTTTGAAGACGTTTTGGCTTTGAGAGAAGAGAACCTGCCTTGGTATGCTGATATAGTGAACTTCTTGGCTTGTGGAGAGGAACCTACTCACCTTGATCATTATCACAAGAAGAAGTTCATGAGAGACATCTCTCATTACTTTTGGGACGAGCCTTACTTGTACAAGAGGGGAGTAGACAGCTTGTATAGAAGATGTGTTTCAAGAGAAGAAGCTCAAGACATCCTTCTACACTGCCACGGCTCATCATATGGTGGTCATTTCGCTTCTTTCAAGACGGCTACAAAAGTGTTGTAAGCCAGGTTTTGGTGGCCATCGCTATTCAAGGACGCTCATGAGTTTGTTAAAGCTTGTGAAGCATGTCAAAGGGCAGGGAACATCACAAAGAGGAATGAGCTGCCTCAGGTGCCAATCTTTGAAGTTGATGTTTTTGATGCTTGGGGGATAGATTTCATGGGTCCTTTCCCATCTTCTTACGGCAACAAATTCATCTTGGTAGTCGTTGATTATGTGTCTAAGTGGGTTGAGGCTATAGCTTCCCCAACCAATGATGCAAAAGTGGTGATCAAGCTCTTTAAGACCATCATCTTCCCACGGTTTGGAGTACCAAAAGTAGTGATCAGCGACGGTGGAAGCCACTTTATCAACAAGGTGTTTGAAAGTCTCTTGAAGAAGTAAGGAGTGAAGCACAAGGTAGCAACACCTTATTATCCTCAAACTAGTGGGCAAGTAGAGGTGTCTAACAGGCAGATCAAGGCTATACTAGAGAGGACAGTAGGAGCAACTCGGAAGGATTGGGCGGTTAAACTAGATGATGCTCTATGGGCTTACCGGACCGCTTTCAAAACTCCTATTGGCACGACTGCCTTCACTCTTCTATACGGCAAGGCATGTCATCTTCCTGTTGAGTTGGAGCATAGAGCACTATGGGCAGTGAAGCAGATGAACTTCAATCTCAAGACGGCACAGGAGAAGCGGTAGATTAAACTCCATGAGTTAGATGAGCTACGGCTAGAAGCTTACGAGAGTGCTAAGATCTACAAGGAAAGGACCAAGGCGGTTCATGACAAGAAGCTGGTTCATAAGGAGTTAAGAGAAGGCAGTATGGTGCTACTCTACAACTCGAGGTTGAAGCTGTTTCCCGGGTAAGCTCAAATCAAGGTGGTGTGGACCGTTTGAGATCAAAGACGTTCTGCCTTATGGAGCGGTTACATTGGTTGGCAAAAACGGTAATGCTTTCACGGTCAACGGGCACAGGGTTAAGCCCTACTTGGCGAGTGACTACAGCAAGGAGGACAATACAATGCTCCTCCAAGACCCACCTCAGGCCTAAACCAAGTAAAGTCTAGCTAAAGAAGTTAAAGAAAGCGCACTTAGGAAGCATTCCCATGTCTATCTTGTACATATTTTTGCTTTCTTGCCATTTCAGTTTTATGCTTTTTATGTTTAAGTGTGTAGGTGAAAGGATAGGCGAATGGAGATGATGATCTTGGAGTCAAAAGAGGCGAGAAAGGTTAAGTATAGGCTAGAGATCGAGTGCTAGATCGATTTATCCTGGCTCGATCTTTACTAGATCGAGCTAGTGAATCGAGAGGAGTCAGTCGATCTAGACGAGATCGAGTAGACAATCGAGTGAGTCAGACGATCATGAGAGGATAAACCACCCATACGTTTAGCTTGAAATGCAAACGAGGTGTGGATCGACTGACCTCACTCGATCCTCGAGGTTAGATTGATCAGTCTACTCGATCTGCCACTCGATCTAAGCCCAAACGACCCCCAAATCGATCATGTGGCTCGATCCAAGGAGCATAGCCTGAGTGACCAAAAATCATGGAACGAGAGGGCACAATCGATCTAAGACTCGATGCGATCTGAATCGAGTCCCTGATCGATCAAACCTCTAGATCCTAGTCAACATGGCATGAGATCGAGTCCTAGATCGACCAAATGGATTCGATCTCGTGCCGAGGTAAGTGAATTATTTCCCTCTTTTCTTCTTTCCCTCTGGTTTTTAAATTTGAATTGTGGTCAAGACAAGCATCTTTGACTATGAAAGATGTGAGTTGACCACACTTTTGTCAGAAACCACTTGTTTTGCCCATGGTTTTTTACTTTTGTTAGCCTTTATATTTCAATGCAACCACACACTCTCTCTCATTTGTATTTCGAGTTTTCTAAAGAAAGAGAGAGTGTGATGTTCTATTTCTAAAGGCTAATAACATCTGCTTTCATCCTTGCAAAAGTATTTTCGGTTCAAATTGTTTAAAATCTTTTAGAAAATTTCCTTTTATTTGCTTTGGATGTGGTTAGTTGTTAGGGAGTTTAATTAATTTTTAAAAATAGCTAGATATTAGGAAAATTTCTAGATTTAATCCTATCTCTAGATTTCCTTCTTAATTGTTTAGCTATAATTTTTATAAATCTCCCAAAAATATAGGGTTATTGTTAGAAGTTTTTATTTCTTAGCTTGCCTTTCTCCCAATTTTGCCGCCTATACTCATCCTCTTGCTTGAGAATTGCGTTTCAGGTACCAATGGCACCAAAGAGAACCAGAGAAGAGACAGCAAAAGAAGGGGAAGCTCAAGAAGTGGTTCAGGAGAGGGTTAGATGGACCAAGGAGGAGAAGCTAGCTAAGAAAAGGCTAGAGAGGCTCCGGTTTGACCCCACGAAGTTCGCAAGAAGGGATCTATTGGGAGACTTTGATCAGCTTCTCAAGAATATCGGGCTCCGGTGCTTATCAAGAATGGATTGCCCAACCTATCCCGAGGCAACCCTAGACTTCATAGCCACCTTGGAGTTCACTTACGAGAATCCAAGCCTTCCTACTCCTTCTCAAGGTCACCTCACCTTCAAGATCAGGAGACAAGCCTATCATCTCTCCATCCAAGAGCTTTGCCAAGCATACGGTCTGAAGGTTGACGCTAAGCAAGTGGAGTTTCCTGCTTTCACTCAAGCCAACGACTTGTGGGATCTGATCAGGAACGATGATTACAAGCCAAACACGGCGAAGATCAAGAGAGTCCGCAGTCCTGTCTTGAGATACACACTCAAACTCATCGCCAATACCTTCAGTGGACGGTCCGTGGCTCCTACAGTCACCAAGAACGAGCTGTGTTTCTTGTTCCAAGGCATTAAGCATCTTCTGTGTGATCCTAAGGAGAACGACGAGCCAATGGAGGACGAGCTCGGAGATGATGTGAGTTACGGATGCATTCTGGCTGCCTCTTTGATGAAGTACAAGGCATGGGCGATGAGATACAAGGCAAGCTCGGCGCTTATAGGAGGCTTTCTCACTCCGATGTGTGTTCAAGCCGGTGTGCCACTTCCTGACTTTGCTCCTTGCGCAGAGAGAGCCTATATGGACGAGATTTACATGAGGTACACAGATAGCTTGGGACGCATGCCAGCTGAGGGATTCTTTGCATACCTGTTCATTGATTGCGAAAACGAGAAGAGGGTGTGCATCTTGCCAAACAAGGAAGAGATGGAGCTGCTAGGTGTTGGCAACGTTGAGTTTCTGCCGAGTGTAGAGGAGTGCTTTGCACCTCTAGGAGGCACAGCCGCTCCCATACAAGCTTCTCGCCCTCTATCAGAGTCGCCTACATCCGATGCTGAGATGCCCAAGAGTTTTGTTCTTCCCACACTTGACTTCGAGCCGAGAACCAAAACCGAGAAGTTCCTTGCTGCAGTCGTCGAGATGCAGCGTATGATCAACAAATGACAGAGCAAGATGATTAAAAAGCTTGCCAAGAAGATCAAGGACTTGAAAAAGAAGCTATCCGAAGCATCTTCAAGGGAAGAAGTTGAGCAACCCGAGAAGAGAAGGAGATCAACTGGTGGGATAGTGATCCGTGAGCCCCAAGGCAACGACCAAGCTGCACGCCGCTCTCTACACGAAGGAGCAAGCAAGGAGAAAGGCAAGGCGGTCACTCAAGACCCTCCTAGCAAGAGCAGGAAGTTTGGAGCATTCTCAAGCTCCAGCCGAGCCTAGCTCCGAGGTACCAACAACCGAACCCTTGTATATACCGCACATCATTTGATTTTTGTTTGTGTTTTGACTCCTCTTGAGCTTTGTTTGCCACCGAGACGGTGTCATTCAAGTTTGGGGGAGTGTGTGGTGTGTTTGACATGTTTTCTTTGATCTTATTTTCTGTTATCATCCCTTGAGTCTTGCATTGCATCATAAGGCATAGAAAACACCAAAAAAATGATAAAAGTTTTTAAAAATTTTCAAAAAAAATTCATGTAGTTGCACTTGCATTATTAGATATTGTAGGATTGAGTCTAGAATTTTTAAAAATCATTTAGGTTGTTGCATTTGCATAGGGAGTGAATGATAAACACTTGTTAAGTTGTTAATGTTTGAACTGTTTTCAATGCCTTGGTTGTTTGTTGTTAGATTGCATCGAGCGAGTTTGAAGTTAAGGCTGCACCATACCTTGATTACTTGCTTTTGATACTCTAGTCTTATGTTGAAACTCGCTTTGATTTGATGCCAACTCCATCTTAGTAGAACCTTAATCTTGACATTGAATTATCTTGTTTGTGCATTAAGAGCGATTGCATGGCTTACCCCATATACATACTTGGATTATCTTCTTCCTTTCTTACCACTCTTGTTTATCCAAGTAGCTGATCCTCATCATAATGGGACAGTTAACCACGCCCTCAGACCTAAACACCTTTGCGTGAGTAGTGAGGCCTTATATTGCATCATTTTCAATCCTATCTTAGCAAAAAGTGTTAAGAATAGGGCTGGCAAGGAAAAGCTCCCTTGTAGACACCAGCTTGCATTTTGAGCTTGGTATTAGGTTAGGAGTTTGGGAAAAGGGTTGTTTAAGTGGTTTAAGAATTTAATGTTTACATCTTTTCAAAAGAAGAGGAAGTATGGGATTGGTAGCAAAAGGGGAACAAGTAATTTGTGGTTAAGTAAAGTAGATAAAAATGCTCTAAGTGTCAAAGAAGAGAAAGGCGCCAACAACAACAAGGCTTACAAAGGTCATTCAAAAAGAAGAAAAATCAGACCGAGCCATCCACCAAAGGTGAAGAAAGCGACGCCAACATACAACAAGGAAGAGCAAGGTTCTAATAAAAAGAAGTCAACCACACGGCAAAGCAAAAAGGAGTTTTCCCCACTGTGAAGAATGAAGATGATCAAGCGCTTTGGGAAAGGGTAGATTCAGGGGTTAACTTTGGGTTTTAGAAGTTTTTAGGATCATCTTGGATAAAATGGGTAGAAGGGAGCTTTAACTTGCATGCATAAGTGTGCCTTTACCTTTAGTATTTTGCCAAAGATAGGATTCTTTCATTGAGTGATCCCCTGAATTTTTAAACCCCTCTTTAAATGAGATCATTTTCATCTCATGACCATATCCTTTGACCAAATGCTTTCGCTTGATGTGCACAAACTTGATCCATTGGTTATCACTTAATGAATGTTAAGGAGTTGGTTGATTTGATTGCTTGTGTAGGCTAAGCTAGAGTTCATTGTTTGCTTTGATGGGTATGTCTAAAGCTTTTAAAGTAGAAAAACCTCTTTGCATTTTAGAACTTATAACTTGGGCGCTGAATCGGTTTTTCCATTGACATCTTTCGTTTTGAGCTTCCACTTTCAAACCTCTCTTCCTTTCTTGAGTTTTGTTTGCTTGAGGGCAAGCAAAAGGCAAGTTTGGGAGAGTTGATATTACCATATATTTTGCATATTTTTCATGCATTTAGAATAGTTTTTCATGCATTCATCTTGCATTATAGGCTAGTTTGTTCCATTTGTTGCATTTTAGATCCTAGGTCCCTTTGCATTTGCATTTTGCATATTTCTTGCACTTTTGCATCATTATCAGGTTGTTTGGAGCACTTTGGAGTTGTGGAGGTTATGCGGACGTGAGGAGGATCAGCTAGAAGCTTGTGGACACTTGGAGAGCTCAACCTTGCATGCGAAGGACCCGAGATCGAGTAGCGGATCGAGCAAGGCAGGTCGATCTAGATGAGATCGACCAGAAGATCGAGTGACCGAAGTCGATACAAGAGGAAAGACCGAGACCAAGATCGAGAGAGGAGATCGATCTGGAGTATGGACGTAAATGACGCCATGCAGAACGAGAGCCGGATCGAGACCATGACTCGATCATCCAAAGATCGAGTAGAAGATTGGACGAAGTACTCGACCCATCCAACCAGATCGACTTGCAGATCGAGCAGTAGAAGGCGATCCCTGAAGACAATCGAGTGCACTGATTGATCTCAAGATCGTTCTCGGGTACTTTAACCGTTTTTGAAGCGTAGTGGCGGGGACCAGTCCAGCTGTTTGGCCATTTTAGGCAAGAGGCCGCTATCACTTGCATTATCTACATTTTGCTTTTGCTTTTTCTGTTCTTATCTTAGGCGATTCGCCATTGTTGAACCTGAAGCTTTTCTTTTGATTTTGAACTTGAATCTTTTTAATATTAAGCAGTTTTTCTTTAATCGCTCTTTAATCATGCTTAGTTCATCTTTTATTGCATTTCAATCGGTCTTAAATATGAGTAGCGAGTAGTTCTTCTTTGGGTAAAGGGTTGAGGCGATTCAAGGGTTTAAGGGGTTAAAGTTTTGTGTTTTTCTTGTTCTTCATTCCTTTTCTTCTAAGATCTTTGGGTCTTAAGGCTTAGAGAGTCTGGGAAAAGATCTCTATGATTCCAATGCTATCTTACCCTGACCGGATTCAGATGTCCTAGAAAACCAGATCCTAGAGACTAATCTTTTCTCTCCCAAAATCCATGGTTGTAGAGGAGGTTAGTTAGGCCATAGATTGAAATCTGTTTTTCTTGCTCTTTGATCTCTTTTTCCACCAAACACCATGGGTTTGGAGAAGATATTGAGGAAGTGAATCATACCACATGCCATGGATGGTTCTTGTTTTGTTTTCAAGGCTTAGGGAAAGCTCATCAATGAGTAGATCTATTTGTTTTCAAACCAAAGCTTAACCCTTGAACACTCTTGAACATGACCCTCGATCCTGAACCCTGTTTTAGCATTTTTAAACCTCAAGTAATCACCTTTTAGTTTCAAAGCTTGCATCTTGTTCATTAGAAGTCGTTTGCCTTTAAGTTGTTAGGTCGATCTGTTTTACCCGATTCAGTGCTCGATTTTTAGTTCTTAGTAGATTTGCATTTTTAATCTTCTGCTTTTTCCTAGTGGTAGTTAACCCTCTTCCAGGGATTTTAAAATAGTTTTGCATTGCATTTAGTTTTCGTCGATTTTACCAATCATTTTCCCGATCTGCTTAGATTTGCTTCACACTTGCATTCTTAGTGTTCTTCCTGCTTCCTAGGTTGGATTGATACCTCTTGCATACTATACTACAACTATAGGTTGCTTGAGCTTTGATATTCCTTGCCTGTGCAAAATCCTAGTATCATAAATCTTCATAGGTTGCTCGAAAACTACCTCACGAAACCCCTATGTGAAACTGGCATTAACAAAACTTAGACAAAATTCTGTATTATAGAAAAACAGGGATTTCGGCTCAACTTCTAGGTCATATTGCGGATGCATTTTACCTTCAAATGATAATCCGTTATCTTTTTTAGAACCGTGGCAACAAGAGCTTTGCATAGACACCTATATCGTAATCTGACTCTTCTTAATTCGCCGGAAAATGACTTCACAAAATGCTCCCACAAAACTGAAAAACAGTTATGAGACCAAAATCTCAGTTTTAACAGATTCGACGCCTCAGAATGAAACAATCATAACAAATCGGATATACCTCCAAATCCAACGATCTAATAAGTTACGGAAAGCTGAGAAACAGATCTTTTCAATGACACCGATATCACGATCTACATTAATATGCCGCGACGTGAAACTGGCCTGCAATAACGACGGCTCGAAATCTATTCATGGTGGCTTCTTCTTATGTCAATGGTTCCACGTCTAGAAGCTCTGGCTTGGTCAGAACAGTGATGGTGACGCCCCCGGGATCTGGGCAGGGGTTCGGCGTTGTCAGCAAGGCTTGTCTCTTTTGATTCTCGCTGTGGTGTTCTGCTCGGGGAGGAAGAAAAGGCCAATGGGAGTAACTTTAGATCTGGGCCATGCTGGGCTGGAAGTTTTAATTGGGCTTTTCCCAAATTTATTGGGTTTGGGTCGTTACAATTCTCCCCCGAATTTGTCTCTGAATTCGATCCATTTCCCATATGTCTTCTCTTGTCCTTATAGAGCTTGGGATAGTTAGCATTTCTGATTATGGTTTCCAAGTCACCTCACGAATACCATCTCTTTCCCAACAGACTTTGACAGACTTAACAGTTGTGCGGAAGGATTAACTCTGGTTCTCTGACAACTTTTCTCAATACCGAAACATG
Source organism: Thlaspi arvense (assembly GCA_911865555.2). Taxonomy (NCBI): domain Eukaryota; kingdom Viridiplantae; phylum Streptophyta; class Magnoliopsida; order Brassicales; family Brassicaceae; genus Thlaspi; species Thlaspi arvense. The sequence continues at coordinate 26,015,492 of OU466858.1, read as the reverse complement.
AAACAAGTTATGGAAATCTGACAATTCCTGCGGTAACTCTAACCGGTAAGCCATTTCACCAATTCTTTATGTTATAACATACGGTTCCTGCGGTAACTGTAACCGATAAGCCACTGCACCAATTCTTTATATTTTAACTGATAAGCTCTGGGTTGATCATGGTCAGCAAGGCTTGGCGTGGTCAGCAAGGCTTGTCTCTTTTGATTCTCGCTGTGGTGTTCTGCTCGGGGAGGAAGAAAAGGACGACGGGAGTAACTTTAGATTTGGACCATGCTGGGCTGGAAGTTTTAATTGGGCTTTTCCCAAATTTATTGGGTTTGGATCGTTACAATTCTCCCCCGAATTCGTCTCTGAATTCGATCTATTTCCCATATGTCCTCTCTTGTCCTTATAGAGCTTGGGATAGTTAGCATTTCTGATTATGGTTTCCAAGTCACCTCACGAATACCATCTCTTTCCCTATAGATTTTGACTGACTTAACAGTTGTGCGGAAGGATTAACTCTGGTTCTCTGACAATTTTTCTCAGTACCGAAACATGATCAAGTTATGGAAATTTGATAATTCCTGCGGTAACTCTAACCGGTAAGCCATTTCACCAATTCTTTATGTTATAACATACGGTTCCTGCGGTAACTCTAACCGATAAGCCACTGCACCAATTCTTTATATTTTAACTGATAAGCTCTGGGTTGATCATGAAACCTCGCCTTAAGCCTTTTCAACTTTGAGTCTTGTCATTTCCCATAAACGTTCTCATTTTCAAATACACTTCGTCACGCACTGCGAATTCCAGATCTTTTTTACGCTTATCTGCATAGCTTTTCTGACGGTCGTGCGCTTCTTTAAGTTTACTCCGGAGCAATTCCTCTTGCTTAACTGTGTCTTTAACCATTTATGGTTCTAAGTCTCGGCGGTCTCCCACTTCGGTCCAACAAAGGGGTGTACGACACGGTCTCCCATACAAAGCCTCATAAGGAGACATTTCAATGCGTGAATGGTAACTGTTGTTTTACGCGAACTCAGGTAAAGGTAAATATCTTCCCCACTTTCTTTTCCAGTCTAATACACAGGCTCCCAACATATCCTCCAATGTCTGAATTGTCCTTTCCGACTGTCCATCAGTCTGCGGATGATAAGCCGTACTGAGGCGTGCCTTTCTTCCCAATGCTTTTTGAAATGCCTGCTAGAATATTGATGTGAATTTAGAGTCTCTGTCAGACACAATTATTGCTGGCACTTCATGTAATCTTACAATTTCGTCCAAATAATTATGAGCCAGTTGATCCGCTCTATCCGTTTTCTTAATTACCAAAAAAATGAGCCGACTTGTTTAATCTATCTACGATCACCCATATCACATTTTTACCACCGCTTGTCTTTTGTAACCCTGTAATGAAGTCCATTGTAACCATATCCCATTTCCACTCAGGTATCAGCAAATTATGCAACAATCCACTAGGAACTCTATGTTCCACTTTCACCAATTGACATGTCTGGCACTGTGATACCCAAGTAGCGACATTTCACTTCATTCCGCCCCAATAATAGAACTGTTTTAATTCACGATACATCTTGGTGTTTCCAGGGTGAACAGAGAAACGAGACTGGTGAGCCTGGCACAAGATATGCTTCCTTAGTTCTTTGTCCTTAAGAACGCGTACCCGATTCCTATACAGGTACGTTCCACAAGCTGCAGTGTGATACCCAATCACTTCCTTATTTATTAGTTTTCATAGAAAAAAATCTGCTTCTTGCGCCTCTCTAATTCTCCATAATAAGTCTTATTGGTCTACAGCCTCTTCTACTGGCATAACACATAAGCTCAGACTTGCCAGTGTCGCAACTAGCTCTTGCACGTCCTTATCATTGGGGCATCGCCTCTCCGTCTGCTTAACGCATCAGCCACGTGGTTGGCTTTTCCTGGATTGTAGGTGATCTTCAAATTATAATCTGCCAACAACTCTACCCATCTGCGTTGTCTTAGGTTCAGATCTCCTTAGGTGAAAATATACTTCAAGCTTTTGTGGTCCGTCAATATCTGCACCTTCTCTACGTACATATAGACGCACCAAATCTTAAGAGCAAAAACAACTGCTGCTAACTTCAAATCATGTGTCGGGTAAATCATTTCGTGCTTACGTAGCTGTCTAGATACGTATGCTATTACTCGGTCTTCCTGAATAAGTACACATCCCAGTCCCGATCCCGACGCATCCGTGTAAACCACATACAGTACTCCCACCTTGGGTAACACTAACTTAAGACTTACAACCAAACAACATAACTCTAGCGCAAGACTTTAGACACTAAAGATCATTTTTCCTTAACATTCCCCAAATCTTTCTAAATGTTTCCGGAAACAATTTCTTCTCAAACCTTTTTAAAAACATTTTCTTTCTCTAGGACCAGCCTTCCGGGTTAGAACCGGCTTGGCTAACCTAGGCTCTGGTACCAAATGGTAACACCTGTTCCTGTCACTTTTGTGCCCTAGGTCTCGCGCCCTAACTTGAGCCACAAGCAACACACATGCACACACTAAAGAGGGGAAAAGAGGGGTGAGTAATGAATTACTCAGTGAAGAAAGATCATCCATGCCCACATAATTCACACTACAATAATAATTCCAAACAATATACGCATATACTATTACGACATGGCACCATCAACACACAACTTAGCATGACTAACAACAATCAACCTAAAATCTAATAACATCCAGTTCATACACATACTTCACTTAACACATCACTTATCACATCAAATAATATAATACATGACACTGACTGGTCGGACACCTCGAAAGGTCTTCCACCACCATTAACTCAACATTAAAAATATCATGACACTAGGCTGGTCAGGCACCTCGAAAGGTCTTCCACCACCCTTTGGCTCGTCAGCCGGTTAACGGGCTTTAATAGGATCATCATGTCCTCATTCTCAGTCCAACTACACTGAAGTACAAATTTAAACGGGATCACCATGTCCTCGCTCTTAGTCCGACTTCGCCAACATACAGACTCAAACGAGATTGCCATGTCCTCGCTCTCAGTCCGACTTTACAAATTACATATACTTTCCGCTAATATTTCATATTACTTAACATATTCTCATTTCATACAAATAATCAGTTAATCATAACATACAAACATCATCTATAGCATACCACTATCATTCTACCCTTCATATTTTCCAAAAAAAATCACAATGCATGCCTATTTCACAACAATCCATCTCCGAACCTAGCATATAACAGATATGGAAAAGAATTACTATGCAATGAGAGTCCACAAGTCACATCTCCTAGCTGCCCCGAAGACACCTGACTAACTCGCAAGTGAACCGTTGGAAACTCAATCCCACCGTTGATTCTCAAGCCGTCCATGCCACAAACTTCGTCACCAAATTTTAACATGATCGGACTTCACATGAGACTCCCACGAACTTTTGAAGTTGCTGCATCAGAACAGACTTTCTGAAACTGGATGATTTTTCTGACCAAACGTATACGTGGATAACTACTGAGGTTTACCTTCAAATACAGTGGTATCAGTTCTTACAGATCCCTTGCAGTAAAGGCTTTCTAGGGACACTTTATATCGGTCTAATCCTCCTTGGTTGCTCAAAAACTGCCTCACGAAACCCCTCTGTGAAACTGGTATTAACAAGACTTAGACAGAATTCTGTATTATAGAAAAACAGGGATTTCGGCTCAACATCTAGATCATATTGCAGATGTATTTTACATCAAATGATAATCCGTTAAATTTTTTAGAACCGTGGCAACAAGAACTTTGCATAGACACGTATATCGTAATCTAACTCTTCTAAATTCGCCGGGAAACGACTTCACAAAAAGCTCCCAAAAAACTGGAAAACAGTTATGAGACCAAAATCTCAATTTTAACAGATTTGACGCCTCAAAATGAAATTATCATAAAAAATTAGATATACCTCCAAATCCAACGATCTAATAAGTTACAGAAATTTGAGAAACATATCTTTTCAATGACACCAAGATCACGATCTACATTAATTTGCGGCAACGTGAAACTGGCCTGCAATGACAACGGCTCCAAATCTATTCATGGTGGCTTCTTCTTAAGTCAATGGTTCCACGTCCGGAAGCTCTGGCTTGGTCATAACAGTGATGGTGGCACCCCCGGGATCTGGGCAGGGGTTTGGCGTGGTCAGCAAGGCTTGTCTCTTTTGATTCTCGCTGCGGTGTTCTGCTCGGGGAGGTAGAAAAAGGACGACGGGAGTAACTTTAGGTTTGGGCCATGCTGGGCTGGAAGTTTTAATTGGGCTTTTCCCAAATTTATAGGGTTAGTTCATTAAAATTCTCCCCCGCTTTAGAAGAATTCATCCTTAAATTCGATCCATTTCTCATATGTCCGCTCTTGTCCTTATAGAGCTTGGTATAGTTAGCATTTCTGATGAAACCGTTTAGTGCAAACTCTCTGTGGTCAATTAATTTTTGTTTCTTTTTTGAAAAAAAAAAGAAAAAAAGAAATCCAATTACCTTATACATTTATTAAAATCAACTATAAAGTGTTAAGTAGGGAAAACACTTATAGTTTAAATTGTTTGTTTGACAGTTTTTTTATGAAAAAAAGATTTCTTATAAAAAAATTTGTAATAAAATTCATTAGTCTTTTTTCAGTATATAAATATTCTATCATTAATTTATTTTTAGTCTATTATTATTCTATATTTAATCTATACTTTATTGTATTACTATTAATTCTGCTAGCACCAATATTTCTATTATTTGCTTTAGTTTTAATTTGTAAAACGGTAGTCTTACGCTTAAAAATACACTTTTTCTAAAAAGGTAGTTTTAAACTAGATTGCATGGATACATGGATACGTGGAAACGGAACGTTTCAAAATATAAAAACACAATTTTTTTAAATATAGAAATGGAAGAGTTTTGAAAAAATGTATATATTATATAATATATATATATATTAAATATCTTAATAATACTTAAATTGGAATTTTTAAATTAACTAAAATGCAGTACATAATTATTATATAATTTATTTTAACATAAAAAATTACAAAGTTTAAAGTCAAAAGTTTGGAAGATTTTCTTCAACATCAGTTTAGCTTCATTAACTATCCAATTCTAATCCGATTCTAATTTATTGAGAGAAAAGATATTTAAACTTAATAATATAAATATTGATCTCATCTAATTAATCAAAATAATTATTAAATTATTATGATAAATTAAATTAATTATTAACTTTTAAACAAAATTAAAATTATCACTTATATTCATTTTTATAATTGTTAGCTTATTTACCACAAAAAAGAAAAATAAGTTTCCATCAATTGTTTTTTTATCTGCGCTATGCTTTATTATTAATTTGGTCTAAATTTTTATCTTTGTTAATTTGAGAATCGTTCTCCGGCAGAAGGAACATACAGTGAGGGACTTGTCAATGCTAAGCTAAATCATGTTTCTCTGTCTTTATCGCTTTTATTATTTCTGCTGTTTGAGGTTTTGTTCATCGTTGTAATCTGTAGGGTGTTTGTGAGTATATAAGGTGTTTGTGAAAATGCTTGACCGAGTTGAGTGATAGCTTTAGGAAATGACCCTTATGGGATAGATATCTTCACCTTCTTAATCAGTAACCACTACATGGATTGAGTTACTTCCAAATCAATAGACAGTATAAATGCGAACAAGTTTTTCATTTTAAGTTATATTTTCTTTTTAATAAAACGGAACAAGAAATACGAAAATAATCATCTCTGCATCACCTGAATACCACTTACTAATTATGTGATGTGACAAGGAATGCGATATAAACAAATCTCAGCCTAACAACATGGTACAATATAAAGTGAATTGACTGTTATGAAAAACAAGAATCGGAAGATAAAGTTGACGAATTAGTAAAGAAAATAAGAAACTTCGAAGCTTTGAAGCGGCGATCAAAGTGTTTAGAGAGATGAAGGGGAATGATGTAGACATATATATGGATTTGTTACAAATCTTGATACATAGCTGAACAAACAGTATTAATATTTGTTGAACAAACATATGTTCTCTTTTTTTTTTAGGTTGACCAAAAAGATGAGATGCTGAATAAGTTAAATAAACAATAACTTGGTATTAAAACATTAAAAAATTTCACTCATTCTGTCTTAAACTCCTCCATCAGTATGTAATGATTTAATATCACGCAAGTATGATTTCTGAAAGGAAATACCAAAATGATAAAACTGAGTAGGTAGAAGAAAAAGTGTGAGAATAGGACAAAGAAAATTAGAAGAAAAAGAAGAGGTTGTAAAAGATTAAAAACGATGAAGAATAAAAAAAATTACAAGAGCAGGAATTAAAAAAAAAGTAAAAAGCACATAAAAAAAAAGAAGAAGAACCACAAATAAATCAATATGAAATTTGAATATATTAAAAATAATATATAGAAAAAATTAAAACCTAGAGAAAATAATGAAAACGAATAGCAAAATCGAATGACAAAGACGATGAAAGAGAATAACATAAATATAACTTGAAACATATAAAATTTCACAAAATTAAACAAAAAAAAAAATTTATTTTTTAGACTCATACAGAAAACAAATATGATTGAGATTTTTTAAGTACGAATCAAAATTTATATTATTGTAATGAGGCTTTTTATATATACAAAAGGCTTTGATTTTAATGATTTCTAAACATTTACTCAATTTTGTAATCTAAAAATGCAATCAACATTTTTTTTTTTTATCTCAGTCTTCTTTCTCTTCCTCCAATATTCATATTATTATTCGTTTTTTGTTTTATAATTTTAATATTATTCTAAAATATACATCAACATATAGAAAATAAATTTTAACCAAATAGATATTTTAATTGTTTTAACAAATATTTGATTATTTTATTTGTACGGAAAGCCACCCAATAAATGCAATATAAAAATATATTATTTATAGTATTTTTCAAAATTATAAACAATAACTAATTTTATCTAAATATATTCAAATATTTCAGTTACTTATATTTAAATATTGACAAATATTAATGTATGTTTTATTACTTAATATGATTTAAAATGTTATTATTTATTCACATATTTATAAATATTATCTTTCACCATACTTGCATATAACATGAAACCAATCATATTTATTTATGTTTACTGGTTTTACATAAAAAAATCTCAGTTAATTGATATATAACTTTTAATTTTAATTAACAATGAAGAAAACGAATTTGAGAAATAAAAAAAAACTGAAAGATAAAAAAAAAGAAGAATATGAAAAATAGTCGGACAAAAAAATCAAAGGTTTGATCGATATGGTCTTTAATGCTCGATTGTTGGCTAAATGAGCAAATCTTGAAGGTGCCTTGTATCTGGACAACTTGGGTATGAAGTGATGACGCCTTGAAACATTCTGGACCAAGAAAATAGTCTCTAAGTGATACAAATTTAGAGGCTGAAGCTGAAGTTCCCATCATGAAGCAAGCTCCAAGAACAAGATCAGGAACTAAAGATTTAACCAAGAGTTTCAATCAAGCCATGTAGACATTTATCACGACTCAACACTTAGAAGATGTCACTACTCAGCTTAACCAACTCAACATCTCCAAAGACGCATCCATGGTGAAAGGAACCTTAGAAGAACACGACATACTTAACATTCAAGAAGACTCTCACGCTAACAAAGGAGAATGTTCAAGCATCATCAAGGGTCCTCACATCAAAAGCATTGCTTATACACACGGATGGCCGATGATTCATGCTAGTAAAGGAGTTTCCTTATTTAGCATTACGCTACTTAAGTGAATTGCCTCTAAACAACCTAGCCAAGGTAAGTCCATGTTCCTATTTCAATATGGTTTATTCAACTAATAAAACTCTTCTTTTGTTTGTTTTGGTTCAGTTTTATTCCATTTAATCTTTAGTATTAGGCATATTAGCCACTTTTATTTACATTTCTTGTTTAAGGCATTGTTAGCCGAGTGGTTTAACGTAAGAGGTTGTAATGTGCTCCAAGTCCTCTAAAAGGGCAAAGCTGTTCGGACTGTTTATAAAGTCCCCTCACAGCCGTGTATCATTTACCCTATATCAATAAAGAAAGCAGCCTTTTATCTAAGCACAAAAACCCTTGTTCTCTAAAACTTTGAGCGATTCTTTGCTTGAGAGTTCTTGTCTTATCAAGGTTTCACCCTATAAAATCTTGTGGTGACTTCGCTCCATTCACCTACCATCCATATATCTTCTCTTGATCATTCAAGGCGAGTTGAACAGCCCCTTGTGTGGTTCCATACTCGATCCACATCATTCCATCAGCAATCACTTGACTAAAACCAAGAGAGTTGAACAACCAGCGTTCTAGTTCCATCAACCACCAAAGATACCCCACTTGGTCCTTGTGTCGGCTGGTATCAGAGCCGAAATGCTCCTAAACAGGTGTACTCTATCTCCTTTTGCATCTCGTTTCATTAGCTTTGCTTGAATCTTTAGTTCATTCATACATATCCTTTCAAAAAAAAAAAGAGTTTTCATCTATTTACTTGCTTTGATTCGTCTTTCATAAAAACAAAAACCACAAAAATAGTTTTTTTTCATTTCTTTATTATTCGGTTTTGCATATTTTACAAAAAAAAAAAAAAATCATTTTTTCAGTTTAACTTTTGCATATTCGTGCCAAATACTACTTTCCATAACGGTCATACTGCGAGTTTGCTTATTACTTGTTTTGGTTAGTTGCATATTGTCATATATTGCACTTTGTTTGGTTTCATTGTTAGCTGTTTAGGACGGTTCTTAATCTTACTGAGCATTAGGACTTTAGTTTATAACTATTGTACTCATATTTGGTTCAATAATATAAGAACCCATTAAACCACTTGATATTTGAAAGCTTTGTAGATTATATCCAATGGGAGAAGCTGATCAAGGAGGTATCATGAGGCAATGCTCGAGTCTATTCAAGGCATCAGTGCTAAGATGAGTCAATTGGAGCAGCGAATGCCCCCTCCACCTCCTCTCGGAGCACCTTATGGTCATAGGAACCGCGAGAGGACCCCCGTGCCTCAAGGAGACAGTGAAACTGATGACGACATGCCAAGTTTGGAGGAAGATGATCCTAACCCGAGGCAAAGGATGCACCATGACCGTCATAGGAGAGGGAGAGACAGAGAAGATGATCAACCATGGCTTGGAGGAAAGGATATCAAGCTAACAGCTCCTACATTCGCTGGAAGAGTTAACCCCGAGGCATATGTGGATTGGGAGAGGAGAATGGAGTATATCTTCGACTACTACCACTACAATGACGCCAAGAAGGTCTCCCTAGCTGCTGCACAGCTGACCGAGAATGCTCTCTCTTGGTGGGGTTGATAGGTTTCAGAGAGAAGGAGGCATATAGACATGATCAGATCATTACTTGGGCAGATATGCAATACCACTTGAGGAAGAGATATGTCCCTTCATACTATCACCGTGACCTACAGAAGAACTTCTGGAAGCTTACTTAAGGCACCAAGTCAGTGGAAGAGTATTTGGAGGAGTTTGAGCTACTAAAGAACCATTTAGAGACAAATGAAACTGAAGAAACACTCATGGCTCAGTTTATTGATGGATTACAGAATCGGATAGCAAGAAAGGTGGAGAGAACCACTTATCGAGATCTTGATGAGCTACTACACTTAGCTGTACAAGCTGAGCAACACGTCAAGAGGAAGTCAGCCTTCACTGCTAAAGCTAAGCCCGCGTGGAATTTACAGCCAAGAGCCTTTGATAAAGGCAAAGCACCAGAAGTACCCTTCAAATACAAGAAGCCGGTTGAAGAAACATCCAAGAAAGCTACTGGTGAGTCGAGCAAACCCCAAAACCAACGAGCTAGAGATGTTACTTGCTTCAAGTGTCAAGGGAGAGGCCATTATGCAAGAGAATGTCCCAATCAGCGAGTGATGTTACTCAAGGAAGATGGCGAGTATGAATCACAGGATGAAGCCGAGGCTAAGTTTACCGAATCAGAAGAAGAAGTGACTGACTATCCTGATGATGGAGAGTTACTAGTTACTAGAAGAGTTCTCAGCACCATGATTGATTCAGAAACCATCCAAAGGGACAACATCTTTCATACACGCTGCACCATGAACACCAAGGTATGTAGTTTAATCATAGATGGTGGCTCTTATACTAACGTGGCTAGTAAGTATTTTGTGGATAAGCTAGGTCTCAAGAAAACCAAGCATCCCCGGCTCTATAGACTTAAATGGCTGAACGACGAGACCGAGTTAAAGATAGGAGAGTAAGTACTAGTACCATTTAGCATTGAAATGTATGAAGATTAAGTTCTATGCGATGTTGTCCCCATGAAAGCCGGCCATATTTTACTTGGTAGACCGTGGCAGTTTGATAAGAAGACGCTACACAACGGCAGGACCAACTTCTACAGCTTCTCTTACAACAAGCGAAAGCATATCCTTGCTCCGCTTACCCCTCAAAAAGTCTTTAACCTCCAAAAGGCTATGGACAAACGAGCTAAGGTAAGTAAAACTAGTCTCTATGTAACTCCTAGTAATGTGTTAAAGGCTTTAGATTCTAAAATGCAGGTACTACTCATGATCTTTAGAGAAGGGTTGTTTTCAGGTCAAGAGGAGAATGCCTTACTAGACGAGATGAATGAGCTTTTGGAGAAGTTCAAGGATGTCTTCCCTGATGAGATACCCGCCGGTTTACCATCCATCCGAGGCATTGAGCACCAGATAGACCATATACCCGGAGCACCATTACCCAACCTGCCAGCTAATAGAGTTAACCCGGAGGAAGCAAATGAGCTAGAAGTACAAGTTTAAGACCTTATGTCCATAGGTTACATCCGAGAGAGCTTGAGTCCTTGTGCTGTACCAGTTCTACTAGTGCCAAAGAAGGACGGCTCGCTTGAGAATGTGTGTGGACTGCCGAGCTATAAACAACATTACAATCAAGTATAGGCACCCTATTCCCCGGCTAGACGATATGCTAGATGAGTTGAGTGGAGCTACAATCTTTTCCAAGGTTATTCTAAAGAGTGGCTACCACCAAGTCATAATGAAAGAGGGCGATGAGTGGAAAACAGACTTCAAAACTAAGAGAGGGCTATACGAATGGTTAGTAATGCCCTTTGGTCTCACCAATGCACCAAGCACCTTCATGAGGCTTATGAACCATGTTATACGAGCCTATATCTGTAAGTTCATGGTTGTGTATTTTGATTATATTCTAATCTATAGTTTTAGCCTGGATGATCATATTAAACACATTGAGCAGGTGCTAGAAACGTTAAGGTTAGAGGGATTATATGAAAACCTAAAAAAATGCACATTTTCACTGATCAGTTAGTGTTTTTAGGTTTTGTAGTAAGTTCACAGGGGCTTAAAGTGGATGAGGAGAAGATTAAGGCGATTCAGGAATGGCCAACTCCATCCACCATTGGCCATGTTAGAAGCTTCCACGGTTTAGCAAGCTTCTACATAAGATTTTTGAGAGACTTTAGCACCATTGCTGCCCCCTTAACCTCGGTGATCAAGAAGAACGTTGCATTTTCTTGGGGGAAAGAGTAGGAGCTAGCGTTTCAAAGGCTTAAGGATAGCCTTACACAAGCGCCTGTTTTGTCATTACCTAACTTTAACCAAATGTTTGAAGTTGAATGTGATGCTTCAGGTACAGGAATTAGACCTGTTCTTACTCAAGGAGGGAAACCCGTGGCCTTATTTAGAGAGAAACTTAATGGAGCTGCCCTTAACTATCCCACCCATGACAAAGAACTATATGCTCTAGTATGGTCTCTTGAAACTTGGCAGCATTATCTTTTATCTAAAGAGTTTATTATTCATACATATTATGAGACTCTCGAGTACTTGAGAGGACAACCAACTTTGAAAAAGAGACATGCTAGATGGCTTGAGTTCGTAGAGACATTTCCCTATGTAATCAAATACAAAAAAGGAAAGGATAATGTTGTAGTGGATGCATTATCAAGGAGACATGCCCTCATCTCAACAACGGAGGCTAAGATTATGGGATTTGAGCATCTCAATCAACTCAATGGAGAGGATCCTGACTTTGAAGAGCTTTATAACCAATGTAGCCGAGGAGTTTTTGGTTCTTTTTACAGGCATGATGACTTCTATTCAAGAACCGCCTGCTATGCTTACCTCAAAGCCTAGTCAGAGAACTAATCATAAGGGAGGCACACGGTGGAGGACTCATGGGGCATTTTGGGATTGACAAAACCCTTAGCATCGTCAAGGAACATTTCTTTTGGCCCCATCTCAAGCGTGATGTTGAGAGGTTCTGCTCCAAGTGCATCACTTGCTTAAAAGCAAAGTCCAGTTTGCATCCCCACGGTTTATACATTCCTTTACCTATACCTGAATTTTGTTTTAGGCTTACCCAAGATCAGAAACAAGGATTCAATCTTTGTAGTGGTGGATCGTTTCTCAAAAATGGCATATTTCATTCCATGTGCTAAGACTAATGATGCTACTCAGATTACTGACTTGTTCTTTCAAGAGGTGGTGAGAATTCATGGGCTTCCAAGAACCATTGTTTCAGATCGAGACACCAACTTTTTTGAGCCTTTTTTGGAAAACCGTTTGGAGAATGCTAGGGACTAAGCTTCTATTATCAATAACATGCCACCCACAAACCAATGGACAGACTAAAGCTGTAAACCGTACACTCTCCACCCTCTTAAGGGCTACAGTTGGTAAGAATTTAAAGAATTGGCTATACTGTTTACCTTTCATTGAGTTTGCTTATAATAGAGCACCCCACTCGGCTACTAAGCTTTCAACCTTTGAGATTGTCTATGGTTTTACACCTATTGCTCCTTTAGATTTTACTCCTTTACCGTCGGGACAACAAGTGAGTCAAGTTTGAGTTAGCAAATCCGAGCTGATGACGACTATGTTCAAGAAGGCCAAGGAGAACATAGAGAATATGAATGAGCATTACAAGAAGAATGCTGATAAAGGACGCCGAGAAGTTATCTTAGATATTTCTGGTTGCTTCGATAATCCCCATGAAAGGCACATGTATCCTGGTCGGATCCTATGTGGCTTGAGTGGCACATTTGACGAAGCTCCAGTTCAGCTACTAGTTTTTCCATTTTGATGGATGTTGCTATCTGATTTTCCAGTATTGTGCCATTCCCTCCTTCTTCAAAAAGTTTTGTCCTGAAAACTTGTTCACTTGATTTTACTTTAATTGCTGAAGCTGGTTGATCCTCCTCTAATGATTTGTTTGTAACAACATCAAGTGGATATTTTGAAACACCTGGAGATTATTCTTGTGGATCAGGTGGTTTGTGTTCATAGTCTTTGCAATATGGTACATAAACCAAACCATTTTCTTCAGCTCTTCTCTTCTCAAGTCTTGTTAGAAATTTATCACATTCAAGCTTCAGTGACCAAAGATGAGATTGTAGCAGCTTCAACATTTGTTGAATAGAGTATACACCTTTGTGTTGCCATTGTAATCTGAATTTTCTCACCCCTTTAATTTTTTTTTTATTTTCTTTAAACAAAATAAATTTAGAAAACAAGAAATTGAGATTTTATTTTAAGAAAACAAGTAAATAAATAAACAAATCCCACCTTTTTGGTGAATATTTTGAGAGAAAACAATAAATAAATTGCAAACAATTTTTTTTTTTAACGATTCAGATCAGAAACAAAACAAATCTAATTGATTTTTAGGAGTTTTTATATGTTGTAAAAAATAAAAAAAATTTTTATTTTGTTTTTGTTTTGCATATATATAAAAAAAAAGATTTGAAAAAAAATAATAATAAAACAATGGATAGAGATAGATTCAGATTGAATGGAAACAATCTGATTATGGACCTTCACCAAATGGTGTAAGATCCAAGGAAAGGCTCACTCTTATTCAAACACAACGAATATGCTAGAAATTAGGCAGCGGAATGATGGAGATTACACAAGCTGGCCTTAGACTCTCTCTTGTGAAATCGGTTAAATGGGAGTGAAACGTGAGATGGGATCGAGCAAGCTGGCCTGAGACTTTCTCTTGTTGGATCAGTTGATGGAAGTGATGGGGGATCGATGGCACCACAGAGAATATGATGAGTTCTCTGATACAGCATGAACACTCTTTTTATGGAGCTACACTCAACATAAACACATGAGCAAAGTTTAGAAGAATAACTTTTGGTTTTTATTTCTTTTATAAATTCAATGGTATCTTTTTATAATGAGTAATTTAAAGAGCTTATGTAATGTTTGACGTAAAACAATAAATGAAATAAAATAAATCAACTTTAAAAATAAATAAATCAGCATAAATAATGGATTAATCAAAGGTTTGATTGATATGGTCTTTAATGCTCGATTGTTGGCTAAATGAGAAAATCTTGAAGGTGCCTTGTATCTAGACAACTTGGACATGAAGTGATGACACCTTGGAACATTGTGGACTAAGAAAATAGTCTCCAAGGAGGCTGGGTCGAATAAATCAAACAGATATAACATTTGGACCATATATTTGATGTAATTGGCTCCATATATGGCAAGTGTAGTTCTGGAGTGATTCGACTGATCCTCTGATTTCTGGTGCATGGTGGGGCGTAATTGATAGCTTCTAAGTGATTGGGAAAGTCTCCTGGTCGCCACACATAAGTTTGATAAGTGCTAAACCGTTCATGAATAGAACTTTCCCGGAATAGAATCAAATTGACTCGTTTTGGGAGATGGGGCATAACTTGAGAATCTGATCGATATTTCTTCGGATCTTGGGCTTGTTGGAAAAAGTAGACACCTAATAATAATCTCCAAGTGGTTGAACGTCGATATCGTGGCTGAGTTGGGCTGTGTAGCTCGCTCTTTGGCCTATACGCGAAATCGGCTCCGAAACAGGTCCACCAACTTGTAAAATCAATAACTCCCAAGTCTGACCCGTGATTGAAGTGAATTGCAATGATTGCAAAGAAATTCGATTTACAGCTTAACTCCCAATTCCCCGAGGTTCTCTGGTGGACCAGGATTGCAAAGAAATTCGGTTTACAACTTAACTCATTCTGGTTTCATCGGAATCCTCAAATAAGTACTCGTATGTCCAAATCGGGTAAGTTAAGGTTAATCCGATTTGTAAGGTCAATATCTTCTTCATCTTGAATCGGTTTTGGCTGATTTAACATCTTCGTGAATCCCTCTTGAGTTAGGTTTCTGGAACAAGTTGGTTTGTTGCTTAAATCCTTCTGGTTGCTTCGATAATCCCCATGAAACGCACATGTATCCTGGTCGGATCCTACGTGGCTTGAGTGGCACATTTAATGAAGCTCCAGTTCAGCTACTAGTTCTTCAATTTTGATGGATGTTGCTATCTGATTTTCCAGTACTGTGCCAAAAATTTATAGGCAGGGAAAAAAAGTTAAAAAGAGCAAATCACAATTGAACAAAAAATACTACTGAATAAGTCAACTTATTTATACATAAAACTTTGTTTGATTTAAGCGTTTATATATACATGATATAGGTTAGTTAAGTTGTCATATTTGATTGAAAGATATTTGTATAATCAACCAAATACAAAATTCTACCACCAGAAACTTGAGTGTAATATGTTATTTGTTTTTTCGTTTATTGCGTAATTTCCTAACATTTGAGGCTCTGTCTTTTGTACTTCTCTTTTCTATTGTGTGTATCTTTTTTTCATTTTTCTTATTACATGTATCTAAATACCTTCAACCATCCCTATTAGTAGTTGAATGCTTATATATCTTTGATGACATTGCCAACTTAGGGTGACATAGAGTACTGTAATAAGCTTAATTTGACCATTTTATTTGGATCAGTAACATATGAACCATCATATAAAACTTTCATAAGGTTATTGATTTTAAATGTTAAAATATTTTATTTTTCGATCTAAAACTTTAGTTTGTATAGAAAATATATTTTCAAATAATTCAAAATATGTTACCAGTTTATGTAACCATATTAAATTTTACATATACCAATATATATATGTAATACTATGAGCAGTAAACCTGATCATTTTTTATTAATGATTTTCACTTTATCACTTATCTGCAAGGGGAAAAATAAAATTTCCTATTTTCAAAATAATATTGAAAAATAAAATATCAGTGGTCTCTTCTTCTTATGCAATATTTTAATAAAATAAATTAATAAATTAGCGACTAATAAATGTAATAACTTTTCCTTAACTTAATGAATACTTTAAAAACAAAAGTTATAATGGAAAGAGAAAAGTTTCTCTAACTTTAATTTATGATAAAAAAACTGGTGATTAAAACATTTTTTTTAGTAACATAAGTTGAAACACGTATAAATAGAATCCCATCTAGTTCTAGTAAATTCACAGCAAAAGCTCCAAAACAACTAGCATACTAAATTCTCTATAATTTGCTCATATATATTATAATTTTTCCATTAAGAAAATGATGAAATTTGTTTTGTTTTTCAATGTTTTAATATTTGTATCATCGTGTAATTATGTCTTTGGTAAGTTAGGACAATATACTCTATTGAATTTTTAAATTAAAATATTAGTTGAATAATTTAAAATGTTTTGAAAATTTTCAGGAACATCAAATACTATGGAAAAGTCTAATTTGGAAGAGACACTTAATTTTTCCAACCTATTAGCAAACCCTCCAAAGGATTTTCCGGTAGACGATAACCTTGGACCAGACATACATCTTAAACATTCTTGGGTGAAGGGTGAATTAGGATATTGTCATGATTGTGCAATGGCATGTTTTAGAAGGAATAAGTCAATTGGTATGTGTATATTCAAAACACGCCTTTGTCGTTGTACATATAAATCACTTAATGAATTATAAATAAGATAAAAATAATAATACTTTTACTTAATTTTATTCTATCAAGTGATATATGTAACATATTCAAGAAGAAAGTGAAATTGTTCGATTTAAGTGTTTATATATACATGATATAAGTAAGTTAAGTTCTCATATTTGATTGAAAGATATTTGTATAATCAACCTAATACTAAATTATACCACCAGAAACTTGAGTGTACTATGTTATTTGTTTTTTCGTTTATTGCGTAATTTCCTAACATTTGAGGCTATCTGTCTTTTGTACTTCTTTTTTCTATTGTGTGTATCTTTCTTTCTGAATACCTTCAATCATCCCTATTAGTGGTTGAATGCTTATATATCTTTGATGACATTGCCAACTTAGCGTGACATAATGTATGAAGCAAAGGATTTTTGAGGCCCTTGTTATACTTCAATGTAATCCTACTCTCCAAATCAGATGTAGTATATGGTCTTAGGTGTCAAACACACTTGTGGATATTAAGATACAAACAATGCTGTAAGCTAGGTAAGATTGATGATTTTGATTGTGAAATAGTAACTCTAGCAACCTAACAATGCAATAAAAAGCAGAAATCAAATGCAAGTAAACAAGCACTAAGCAATGAACTCAAAACAATAAATAAACAAGAACTAAATAAGAAAGACAACTTATGAAATACTAAGCAAGATGATCTTAAGAAAATTAATAAAAAATAAGACTCAAGGTTCTAAGCAATTGTGGGATTAGTGGCTTTCAAGAGTGACAAAAGGGATTTCTAGCAAAGGCAAACATCAAGCATTCATAAGCAAGTAATTTTCAATGTTGCACTACTAGACAAGGTATATAAAAAGAATCAGTTTGGCGTCCATAAGCAATTCATATTCAATCAAATTGAAGTGTCAAATATAGGTACCTAGTTAGCTAAGCATCAATCAAGAATATGGACTTAAGCACACAATTGCGAAATCCTAACAATGCTAAGCAATGAAGAGGAATCAAACAAATGCAAGATCTTTCAATGCATACTATCTAACCATCAAGAAAGAAACTCAAAACCAACACTATCTAGCCCTAAGCGAATCATCTAGCAAGGTGAACTATCACTTTGGTGTCACTGAACAAAAGAAACATAGAGCAAGGTAAACTATCAAGCCAAATAAGCGAACCATGCATAGAAATGAGATATCAAGCCATCAAGTGAACCATATGCATCAACAATACCATATTCAAACAAAAGGAGCAAGATTTATGAACTGTAATCACTTTGCAAGAGAATGAGACAACAGAGAGCAAACTAATCAAGCCTAATCACCTCTTAATCACATATTAATCACCACTTTCCCTACTTAAAACCCTAAATCTAAGGTAAACTACTTACTAATCAAGTTTAATCCCATTTGTTTAGAGTTAAACATAATTAGATGGGAATAAAATGCAAAGATAAGAAATCTAAACTACTACGGTGATAAAAAAAAGATCAAGAGAAAAGATTAAATCATAAAAGTGCAAACTTTATTAAAGGAAAAGGATTTAGAGCAAATTTCCCTTTAAGGTGCAAGAACAAGATGAAAGGAGAAAGTTTTTCATAGAAAGCAATAGATGACATAAAGACAATATATTGTGGTTTCCCTTTTATAGTAGGGAACCGAAAGAAGGATAAAAAAACCTAAAAACAAGATAAGATCAACGAAAATAAGATGGTCAGCACGCGGATAAGTTGCATCGGGGTTGTACGGACGGTGTTTTGCTCGATGTACAACCCCGATATGGCTCGTGCAGCACGTATCAGCTTCCTTGCTCGAGGCTTGACCAATGGCTTGGACTCCTCGAACCCTCTTCCTCACGTCCTGCGGCTTACATCGAGCACACTCCACAGAGGTTTTGCTCTATATCCTTGCTTGATATGGGATCAGACATACATCCTCTTCGAACATGAGGTGCTTTCATCTCCTTCCCATCTCCAAGAACCTCCAAAAACACCTGAAAATCATCACAAACATGCATATGTATGCAAATGTATGCATTCATAAACTAAATGCATGCAATGATGATTCTAAGTGCAAATGAGTCTAAAATGCTAAACTATAATGCAAAAACAAGGGAAAAGATGCATGAAATGCAGCTTAAAATGCTATAATATAGCAAGTTATCAACACCTCCACAATTAGCTTTTGCTTGCCCTCAAGCAAACAAACACTTAACATGGTGATGAGGTTTTAAAATGGGAACTCATATCTCTAAAAATGCTAATAATAAATCAAAATGAAGTCCATGTTCTTAATTCTAGAGTGCACTTGATGGAAGAATACTTTAAACACTTAGTTACTTTCATCACAAAACAAGAATGATCACAATGCTATCAACCTACACATGCTTATCAAATCAAACAACCTTTTTAACATTCAATTTAGCTCAAACCGCGAATCATGCCTATGTAAATGCAAATGTGTCATTTGGCTAACGGACAAGGCTTAGTGGAATAAAAATGATCCCACTTTTCAAACTGGTTATGGTGTTTCAAGGGTTCTCTCAAGGAAAAGCATGGCTGTGATTTGGCAAAATGCTAAGGGTCAAAGAACAACTTACACATACAAAGGAAGACTCCCATCTACCCAAAACCTATAAGATATGTTCCTAACTCTAGCTAATCAATGTAAAGCCGCCTATGCTACCCTTTTTAAGAAACTTTAAACCCTTTTAGAAACCCAAAAACTCTTCTCTTTCAAGCACTTTGGAGGACACTTCTTCTTTTGAACTTCAAGTGGTGGCAGTTTGCTTCTTTTGAGTTTGGCTCCTTTATCTGATGATACTGGTGCTTATTTCTCCTTTGGCTTTCTGATTTACTTACTTTGCACTCCTTGCATCTTATTTGCTTCTTTGAACATGAGCCCTATTTTCTTTTGAACTTAGAACCGCCACTTCCACATTGCTTGTGTCACACTCCTTTTTCCTTTACTTCTTTTCTTCTTTGCTTCTCTTAAAATCTGACCCAAGATAAATCCCAAACCATTCCCCAAACATCCTAGCCTATCTAACTCAAGAGTGAGCTAGTTCTACAATAGAAATAATCCCTTGTTGTTCCAACCCAACACTTTTTGCTAAGCAACAACCATGAAGGAAAGAGGCCTCACAAATCACACACTATTAATGTCTTGGCTTGAAAGGAGGTTTAGTTAAGGGTGAGGAAAGCTAAATGGATCTTTTGGAGAGTGGCAAAAAAGAATAAGAAGATCCAAATATTTTAAACTATCCATGACATCAATCACAAATTCATAAAACATGATAATTGCAAATTCAAATTAGGTTCCACTTAAACAAAGGTTGAAATCAATTCAAAGCATGCTTCAGTCTGAAAAAAAGCTCACACAAATTCAAATTCCAAAAGTGATTCAGCTTTATTTCTAGTTCAACATCAAATGCACCAAATGATTAAATACAAGGGCTTCATTTTCATAAACCACTAGCATTAACAAAGATGTACTATCATAGTTCCAAATTTAAACAAGCAATATAGTCCTATATGAATGCATGAAGTCTAGGTCCTATATGAATGCATAAAAATCAAACTCCTTTTATGAAGCAATTTTTCAAAAAAATTTCAATTTTTTTGGTTTTTTCTATGCTTTAGATGCTACGTAAAACATAATGCATGGTTTCTAATCTAATATGCAATTGCAAGTATCAGTCCATCATACATCCTCCCCCATACTTAAATTACAAAGTGACTGTGTAATAAAACTGCTAAGGAGAGTGCTCACAAACATCAAGCAAACAATCGCATAAATTCTTAAAAACAATTGTGGTATGTACAATGGTTAGTTTGGTGTACCTTACTTCAGGTGGAGGAGTGATGATAGTCTGTACTCTCAATGGCATGGGAGGGAGATGATTCTTCCTCTGATGGAGTTTGTTGTCTAGCCCTTCTCTTCTTTCCTTTCCGCCTTGGAGCAGCTACATGAGATGAGTGTCTGGCCGGTTCAGCTACATGTGCCCTTGTCCACTCACTGATGTGGAAGGAGTGTCTCTCCTGGACTGTGGCTTCTGGTGTGTCCTCAGACATATCCTCAGCATCAGATCCTCCTCCTTGTGGTTCTGCTTGAACCGCTTGAACAGCCCTCTTGGCTGATGAAGATCCGCCTAATTTCTTCTTGAGCTTCCTCATTTTCTTCTTCAAGGAGTCAACCGATTTCTTGCTAGCCTTAACTGTCTTCAGCAAGCTTCTAATGGCCTTATCCTGGAAGTGGTTCCACCTCTAAAGAAGCCTAATATTCTCATGAGCAGCCTTTGAAGCTTCAGATGTGCAGATCACATCATAAGGATCAAATGCATAAGGGCGGCTATCATAGTCTTTATGTTCATCGGCCTCTCTCCATTGATGCTGAACCTCTTGTTCTTGATGTTGCTCTTCAATATGTTCTTCCACATCTAAATCTCTGATGGTGCTCAGATTCTTAACCTTGCTTGGCCTCATCAATAGAGGGTCAGTCCTAGGATCATAAAGCTCATCTTCTGTTGGCATGAAGCGGATATTCTCATAAGTGCTGAAGTTGGTGAGGTGCTGCCTTGGTAAAATGATCTTCCTCTTCCTATTCTCCAGCTCAAACTGATAGCAAAATCCGGTTTCCACAGCTCCTGAGAGGTATCGAATCTTGCTGAGATAGGGGACATCAATGAATATCATGGTAACATCTGGTGTGCCAAGCTCAACTCCAGCACTAAACAAGATGGAAGTGATCACCCCTCCATTGGCTAACTTAGGCGTCTTCTCTCTTGTGTTGAAATCCCATTGTTGGCAAGATAGGAATTGCTTCATTAGGACTGTCACAAGACCAAATCCTAAGCGCTCTCCATGAATCTTGTCATGCCTTGTCTCCATCATGATGTTCTTCATGGCCATTCATAAGCAGCCCCATCTCTTCTTCCTTGACCATATTCTGCTCTTTTCTGTAGAATAGTTTGCTGGTGAGGACCCTATGAATATATCAGATAGCTGGATGGCGGATACTAGCACTCTTCAGATGACCAGCTCTATAGGCATCATTCGCCATCTCCTCCCACACATGCCTTAGCTCATTGTGCTTAAAGCTTATGCTTTGTGCTCTTGAGCCTTGATTAAATCCAATTATTTATTCATGCTCTGTGAATCCCATGGCATACGATGCTTTGTTGGCTCTGAACTTGATGAATCCATTGCCAAATTCTTCATCTCCTTCATTATATTCTTCATCAAACTTGTAGAAGTAGACTTTGAAGCTTGCAAGGAACTCACAAGAAAGTTGATTGTATGTTGGATACCCAAGACCAGCAAACTTCTCAAGTCCAATGATGCTTAACAGCTAATCCACCTCAGTCTTGATTCCCAGCTCTTCCGACAGGCCAGGGCTAGCATATCTTGTTCGAGCAAAGTCCACTCTCCTCATCGCCCTCATGTAGTCTTTGAGCTTAGGTGCTGCATCTTGGACTTGTTCTTCTTTAACCACTGGCCTTCTTCCCTCTGCTTTGTTTTTTGCAGCAGAATTGGAGTCAGAAATCTTCTCATCTCCTCTAGTGCTCGACATAGTACCTGAAAATGCAATGCTTGAAGCAAAAATTAGCATATTATCCTTTGAGAGCACTGTGCAGAAAATTATTTGTCAAAAATCAAGCATGCACATGAAAATTCTAAACAAATTCACACTGATTGGCAACAAAAAGAGTCAAATTAGCAAAACTTTTCATCTCAAAAGGATGAACACATTGATAATTAAAATTCCAACAGCAACAAACAGCGATTTAGTCAATTTCAAGCATATGCAGCAAAAATAACATCTTCTCTCCACTAAATTATGAACATGCACCAAATTAATCACTATTACTCTAATATGAAGCATTTAAATGGTGAACATGCTGGAAAAACAATAACATGCCTAGAATTGGCCAAAATCTAAACAATATGCCAAACTAAGAACATAATGAGCATTTCCCAAACATTTTAACAATAAATTATCAAAGAGAGGAGCAACAATGGTGGCATGCAAATCAAATCAAAAGTAAAATCATGCAAAACAATTTCAACAGACAATCTAATGCAGTTCATCCTAATTTTCAAAGACTAAACTCATAGAAATGAGAAATAAGAACATTAATACCTTAGATCCTTGATAAACTTGCAAGAAATGAACTGAGAGTATGCAAAGGATGAGAAATGTGTTTTGCAGAAAGAGAGAAGGTGTTTAGCTCGATATGGATGTGGAGAGAAGATAAAATGCTAGTTTTAAGGTAAAAGATAAGAGAAATCTAAAATAAATAAAAGAAAATGCAAGAATATCTAGTTTAAAATTTAAAAATGCATGTGAGAGGGAAATAAAATATTCTTTTACCAGCCACCAAGGTCCACAAAAAGGTTTTACTCGATTTATCTATGTAAAAATATCAAAATATTTTTTACACGGGTCATATTGAGCAAAACACTCGATGTGACACCTCGATGTGTACCATATCGGGGACATCGGATCCTGTGGCTCGGCGATCCTGCTACTATGCCTCGAGGGTTCTTTGTTCTGGTCAGCTTCTCCTCCGGGACACTTTGCATCGAGCAGGCTCAGAAGATGTTTTGCTCGATGTTGTTGCTCAATGTGAGGAGACACTTCGGCTTGCATGATCCTCCCCATGGGCAGTGCATGGCATCATCATGATGTCTGTTCTAGGCTCGGACATTATGCATCGAGCAAACATATTAGTGTTTTGCTCGATGCTATATCCCGATGTGGTTCTTCTCGTACCCGATTGTTATGCTCGTTGGTGGTTGTCGTACCAGACATCGTCTTATGCTCGAGTTAGCTGATAACACCCATACCGAGCAAAACCTTAGATGTTATGCTCGATGCTACTCCACGATGTAACTCCATCGAGCAACTTCGTCGATGTACGAGCTGGGGCTCCACGATGTACAGTTTGGAGACTATATCGAGCAAGAGTTCGCGAGGCTCTGCTCGATGCTGCACCCCGATATGATCACCACTGTGCAACTTGGTCGATGTACGGTCCATTTTCCTCGGTGTGCCGAGTGGGGCTCCAGGAGCGATCACATCAAGCAAGGCTTTGGAAGTTTTTCTCAATGTGATACCTCGATGCGGTCTCCATCGTACAATCTGCTTGGTGTACGGACTGCTCCTTCCCCGAGATAAACTGTATCGGGCAGCAATGACAGTTGTTCTGCCCCATATGGTACCTTGATATGAAAACAGTGTTTTCTTTCCTTGGCCTTTAACCCATCCTAAGCAGCCTTGGACCTGTTCTTTGACCTCTGAAAGACTAAATAAAGACATTAATAATAGAAGAAACCATATATTTACAAGGATAGTCATGGGATTACCTCCCAAGTGTGCTTTTTTAAGTCATTAAGCTTGACTTTGATGGTTTGAGAACTAGTGAGAAGAGGTTGATGGAGCAGAAGCTCCTTCTTCCTTCTTCTTATAAATCCAAGTTCCAACTGACATCAGCTTCTTCTTGTCACGAGCTATCTTCTTGTTTCTCCTTTTCCTGACACTTGGTGTGATCAAAGGCTTCACTTCTTTGGTGATCAAGTCCTCATCCTCTTTCAAACCATCCTCAAGCTTCAACTCAGTGTCAAGCTCTGTTCTAGCTCACCAGGGAGAGTGTCTCTCATCAGCATGTTCATTGTGATGCTCATAGCTTGCTCCACACGCTCTGGAAGTTGCTGTTGCTCACTCTCTTCCTCAATAATGGTTCACTAAAAAGCAATGGAGGGTGAGATAATCTTGTAGAACTTGTACTCATCAACATTCTTATGAATCACAAAGCCTCTCTTGAAGTCTACTTGAGCTCCTGCTGTTGCCAAGAATGGTGTTCTTAGAAGAAGTGGTACCTCTATTGAATATGTCTTCTCCATAACCACAAAATCTGTTGGCACCAAGCAATTGCCAATCTTCAAAGGAAAATCTTTCACCGTGCCTAAAGGTCATGTTGAGGTATTATCCACAAAGGTAATAGAGGCTTTGCAAGGCTTCAGCTCCTTGATTTCTAAGGTTTGGCTTAAGTGGAGAGACATAACATTTACAGTTGATCCTGAATCACACAAGGCTCCCAGATTGTCTAGCATCTCAAGCTCACAAGTGATCAGAAACTTTCCAGGATTGGGAAGTTTGGTTAATGTTTTCAGCTCCTTGTTTCTCTTTAGATCAGCCCCACATTATCTTGAATTGGCTCCACAACTTCCAGCTTGTAAAAAACTTCTTTTAGGAATCTGATTTGATCCTTCACTTCAAGCAAAGTGGTGCCATTAGGAAGCTTTATTCCAGCATCTTGTTTGTCCTTCCTAAACTTTGAATAGACTGCCATCTGAATGCATTGTGGGGTAAGGGATTGGTGGTTTATAAGCTTGAAATTCAGGAGCTTTATTGTCTCATTATTGCTTGAAGAGCTACCCACTTGGTGCTCATACAGCTCTTTGAAGTCTTCAGGACTTTCCTTAGCCAAGACCATCAAAGCGTGGTATGTCTCTATAAGCTCCTTATCAGCTTCACTGAGCTCTGGTTTGGCTTCTTCTTCTGGAGCAATCAAGGCTTTCTCAGCCTCTTCCTTCTCAGCAGCTTCTCTTGCAGCTCTCTCTTGCTCCAAAGCAAGCTCTTCTTCTGTATTCAAGCTTTCATCTAACCCTTAGAGGAACTGTTCTACAATATCAACAGGTTCTTGATCATCAATGGTGACATTCAAGACATTCCCCCCACACTCAGCCTTTAACATGTCCACATGTAACAACATCTCTTGAAGCATCATGCCAAGGTCTTCTAAGGAAGCATCTTCATCATCAAACTCTTCATCCTCTTCAGCAAGAAAATGGCAGAATTCTTTGGGATTAGCTTCACTCTTCCCTGGTAATTGATTCTGAGCTTTTGAAGAGGAAGCTCCTTTTCTTTCTAGAGACTTGACTCTTTGGCTTAGAGAATCTAACTTGCCATTCAGGTCACAAGTAGTGGCGTCTATCTTGTTGTGTATTTTAAAAAACTTTTTTTGCAGCTCTATAGAGGTGTGGCTTGACCAGTTAACAACTGTTGCATCATCTGCTTGAGATCAACATCTTGAGTGCTAGAAGAAGTCTGTGTATTGCCAAAACCTGGTGGGACAAAAGCTGGTCTTAGATGAAAGTTGGCTTATTGAAAACCTCCTTGAAATGGTGGTCTTGGGGCAAAATTGTTATGTTGGTTGAAAGGAACAAAAGGCTTGGTTCCCTGGCTTTGTTGAGCACCTTGTGAGGGATAGACCTGATCCTGAGGATTAGCCACGTTGGTGCTTCTATAAGAGAAGTTAGGATGATTCATGTAGTTGTTGAAACCGCCTCCTTGTTGGTTCATGTAGAAGGCTTCTTCTTATACAACTGTCCCATCTTCTTCTTATGTAGCAACACCATCACCAACATAGCTCACATTATTGAAAGACACACCCACCAGCTTGTCTAACTTGTCACTCAAAGCTTTAATCTCCTTTTTTGCTGTGCTCTCACATTCAGCGCTTACAACAGCTCTAGATGTTCTGCCATACTCCTCACCATAGTTTCCAGCAGATAGTGCCAGATTCTCCAGAAGAGCTAGTCCATCAATAACAGTATTCTCCATGAAATTTCCATTTGATGTTGTATCCAAGAGCATCCTGTACTTAGGCGTCACTCCTCTATACAATGTTGACAGTAAGCTTTCATTTGTGAACCCATGATGAGGTACTGCAAAGTGTATGACTTGAAGCGCTCCCATGCTTCAGCAAAAGGTCTTATTCCCATGTTGAGTGAAGCTGCTATTTCTGAGCTTTGCTGTTCTTGTTGAGCTGAAAAATTTGTTGAGGAATGCTGTCTTGCATTCATCCAAAGTGGATATAGAGCCTTGTGTAAGTGTCTTTTCCCATTGATGTGCTTTGTCTCCAAGACTGAATGGGAACAAGCGCAGCTTCAAAGCATCTTCAGAGACTCCTTGAATTTTGGTCATATCACACACTTTGTCAAACTGATCCAAATGGTCTAAAGCATCTTCATTGGGCAGACCATGAAATATGTTTCCTTGCACCATATTGATTAATCCAATCTTGATCTCAAAGTAGTTTTGGTGCACAGCTTGAGCATGAATTCCATTCTTGTTGTGGTGAGTATCAGGCGCATCACCAGCTCCAATAGGTCTTGCAACTCTAGGTGCATGAACTGGTACTCTCAAACCCTGAACTCCAGCCACTTAGTTCAAAGCATCTTGTGCTTCATCTATGTGTTCTGCAGCTTGTTGTAAAGGTGCTTGTCCTACAACACCAACATGTGGTAACTGAGCATCTTGCTCTGCCATCCTCTGTTCTTCTAACTCTTGAACTCTCTGTTTTACAGCTCTTCTTCTATGGAAATTGTCAACATAAGGGGTCAGATTTGATGAGCATTTGGACCTCAAATTCATACAAGTACCTGAAAAAACAGAGCAAAGAAAACAGAGCAAATTGGTAACCTTAATGAAAAGAACTTAGTCTAACAGCAATGTTAAACTCAAAGAATACACAAATGGCAACGGCGCCAATTTGAAGCAAAGGGTTTTTGAGGCCCTTGTTATACTTCAAAGTAATCCTAATCCCCAAATCAGATGTAGTATAGGGTCTTAGGTGTCAAACACACTTGTTGATATTGAGATACAAACAATGCTGTAAGATAAGTAGGATTGAGGATTTTGATTGTGAAATAGTAACTCTAGCAACCTAACAATGCAATTAAAAAAGCAGAATTCAAATTCAAGTAAACAAGGACTAAGCAATGAACTCAAAGCAATAACTAAACAAGAACTAAATGAGAAAGACAACTTAAGCAATACTAAGCAAGATGATCTTAAGACAATTAATAAATAGACAGACTCAATGTTCTAAGCAATTGTGGGATTAGTGGCTTTCAAGAGTGACAAAGGGGATGTCTAGCAAACGCAAACATCAAGCATTCATAAACAAGCAATTCTCAATGTTGTACTCCTAGACAAGGTATCTAAAAAGAATCAGCGTGGCGTCAATAAGCAATTCATATTCAATCAGATTGAAGTGTCAAACCCACTTGTGATGGCGTATTCTTCAACCATGAGCATAAAGATCAGAACCATTCTAGCCTAAGAGAAGTACAAAGCAAGTAAACAACCGTCACCCAAGCAAGAATTCAGATCAACCTATCAATCTTGTGAACCATATAGGTACCTAGTTAGCTAAGCATCAATCAAGAATATGGACTTAAGCACATAGTTGCAAAATCCTAACAATGCTAAGCAATGAAGAAGAATCAAACAAATGCAAGATCTTTCAATGCATACTATCTAACCATCACGCAAGAATCTCAAAACCAATACTAGCTAGCCCTAAGCGAATCATCTAGCAAGGTGAAATATCACTTTGGTGTCACTGAACAAAGAAAACATAGACCAAGCTAAACTATCAAGTCAAATAAGCGAATCATGCATAGAAATGAGATATCAAGCCATCAAGTGAACCATATGCATCAACAATACCATATTCAATCAAAAGAAGCAAGCTTTATGAACAATAATCACTTTGCAAGTGAAGGAGACAACATAGAACAAACTAATCAAGCCTAATCACCCCTTAATCACATCTCAATCACCACTTTCCCTACTTAGAACCCTAAATCTAAGGTAAACTACTCACTAATCATGTTTAATCCTATTTGTTTAGAGTAAAACATGATCAGATGAGATTAAAATGCAAAGATAAGAAATCTAAACTACCAGGGTGCTGAAACAAAGATCAAGAGACAAAATTAAATCATAAAAGTGCAAACTTTATTAAAAGAAAATGATCTACAGCGAATCGCCCTTTAAGGTGCAAGAACAAGATGAAAGGAGAAAGTTTTTGATAAAAAGCAATAGATGACATACATACAATGTTTTGTGGTTTCTCTTTTATAGTAAGGAACCAAAAGAAGGATAAAAAAACCTAAAAACAATATAAGGTCAACGAAAATCAGATGGACAACGCGCTGATAAGTTGCATCAGGGTTGTACGGACGGTGTTCTGCTCGATGTACAACTCCGATATGGCTCGTGCAGCTCGTATCGGCTTCCTTGCTCGATGCTGGACCTCGATGCAGACCAAAGGCTTGGACTCCTCGAACCGATCCTCTTCCTCACGTCCTGCGGCTTTCATTGAGAACACTCCACATAGGTTTTGCTTGATATCTTTGCTCGATATGGGATCAGACTTTGCAAAAGCTCCTTCTTGACATCATCTTCGAACATGAGCTGCTTTCATCTCCTTCCAACCTCCAAGAACCTCCAAAAACACCCGAAATCACCACAAACATGCACATGTATGCAAATGTATGCATTCCTAAACTAAATGCATGCAAGCATGCAATGATGATTCTAAGTGAAAATGAGTCTAAAATGCTAAACTATAATGCAAAAAAAAAGAGAAAAAGATGCATAAAATGCAGCCTAAAATACTCTAATATAGTAGGCTATCACGGTAATGAGCTTAATTTGACAATTTTATTTGGATCAATAACATATGAACCATCGTATAAAACTTTCATAAGGTTACTGATTTAAAAGGTTAAAATATTTTATTTTTTGATCGAAAACTTTCGTTTGTATAGAAAATGTATTTTCAACTAATTCAAAATATGTTACCAATTTTTGTAATGATATTAAATTTTACATTTACCAGTCTATATATATATGTAAGACTATGATCAGTAAACCTGATCATTTTTTATGAATGATTTTTACTTTATCACTTATCTATATGGAGACTAATCAAATTTCATATTTTTAAAATAATATTGAAAAATAGTATATCAGTGGCCTCTTCTTCTAATGTAATTTTTCAATAAAATAAATTAGCGACTAATAAATGTAATATTTTTTCTTTAACTTAATGAATACTTTAAAAACAAAAGCAATAATGGAAAGAAAAGAGTTTCTCTAACTCTAATTTATGATAAAAAAAAAACTGGTGATTAAAACATTTTCTTTTGTAACATAAGTTGTAACACATATAAATAGAATACCATCTAGTTCTAGTAAATTCACAGCAAAAGCTCCAAAACAACTAGCAAAATAAATTCTTTATAATTTGCTCCAAAGAAAATGATGAAATTTGTTTTGTTTTTCAATTTTCTAATATTTGTGTCATCGTGTAATTATGTTTTTGGTAAGTTAGGACAATATATGCTATTGAATTTTTAAATTAAAATATTATTGATTAATTTAAACTGTTTTGAAAATTTTCAGGTACATCAAATACTATGGAAAAGTCTAATTTGGAAGAGACACTTCAATTTTCCAATCTATTAGCAAACCCTCCAAAGGATTTGCCGGTAGACGATAACGTTGGACCAGACATACATCTTAAACATTCTTGGGTGAAAGGTGAATTAGGATAGTGTCATGATTGTGCAATGGCATGTTTTAGAAGGAATAAGTCAATTGGTATGTGTATATTCAAAACACGTCTTTGTCGTTGTACTTATAAATCACTTAATGAATTATAAAAAAGATAAAAATAATAATACTTTTCTATTTAATTTTATTCTATCAAGTGTTTTAGTTATAAATTATAATTATCGATTTGTTATATATGTAACATGTTCGAGAAGAAAATGATAACTATTGAGTTTATATAGCCAAATGAACATAAATAACTAAAACTATATTATAAAGTAAGAAAATAATATATTGCTTATAAGTTGGTTTATTTAGACACAATCATTTTTAATTAAATGATCTAACCTAGCATTTTCATTAGACAATGAAGTGAGCTTACATTTTAACTTTAATCAAATAAAATTGGGAAAATAATTTTGATAGTCACAAGAAATAACAATAACTCTGGATTTTTTAAACCAATAAAAGGCTAGTTTTATTAAAAAGTAGAATATTACCCCCAATATTTAGATAACAATAGAACGGCGAGAGAGAAATATCACAATTTAAATTTTCTTTTTGTAAATCACTTTCTTTTACGCAGGAAAAAAAAAGCTAAAAAGAGTAGATCACGATAGAAAAAAAAATATTGAATAAGTCAACTTACTTATACATAAAACTTTGTTCGATTTAAGCTATTATATATACATGATATAAGTAAGTTAAGTTCTCATATTTGATTAAAACTTATTTGTATAATCAACCTAATACTAAGTTTTACCACCAGAAACTTGAGTGTAATATGTTATTTGTTTTTTTCGTTATTGCGTAATTTCCTAACATTTGAGGCTATCTGTCTTTTGTACTTCTTTTTTCTATTGGGTGTATCTTTCTTTCATTTTTCTTATTACATGTATCTGAATACCTTCAATCATCCCTATTAGTGGTTGAATGCTTATATATCTTTGATGACATTGCCAACTTAGCGTGTCATAGAGTACTGTAATGAGCTTAATTTGACCATTTTATTTGGATCAATAACATATGAACCATCGTATAAAACTTTCATAAGTTTATTGATTTAAAATGTTAAAATATTTTATTTTTTGGATCTAAAACTTTCGTTTGTATAGAAAATGTATTTTCAACTAATTCAAAATAGGTTATCAGTTTATGTAACGATATTAAATTTTACATTTACCAGCCTATATATATATAAATGTAAGACTATGAGCAGCAAACCTGATCATTTTTTATTAATGATTTTCACTTTATCACTGATCTACAAGGGGAGAAATCAAATTTCATATTTTTAAAATAATACTGAAAAATAAAATATACGTGGTCTCTTCTTCTAATGTAATTTTTTAATAAAATAAATTAGCAACAAAAAATGTAATAACTTTTCTTTAACTTAATCTATACTATAAAAGATGGCCAACTCTCTCCATATGAGTGCCACCTCATCATTTTGGTTTATTGTAAAAATGACATGTGTCATTTTTAAAATTTAATGATATAAATTATATAAAATACAGTTAATGCATAAATTTAATGTATTATTAATCATAATACTAAAAGAATATGAAAAATATGAAGAATTAGATAATATATTTTAATAACAATAATATTGTTAATCATAATACTAAAAGAATATGAAAAACATAAAATTTGTTAATGATTTTTAAAAACTACCATAAAATAGATATTCAACAATTGTTTTAGGATATTAAGTATATACGTCACCATTGATGATCAAGAAGCTGCTGATATTGTAGAGAAGTTCCTCCAAGGACTAGATGACAGCTTGAACAGAGAAGAAGAGCAAGAAAGAGCCGCACAAGAAGCTGCTGAGAAAGAAGAGGCTGAGAAAGTCTTAGTTGCTCCAGACGAAGAAGCCAAACCAGAGCTCAGTGAAGCTGAACAAGAGTTTGTAGAGACATACCACACTTTGATGGTCTTGGCTAGAGAAAGTCCTGAAGACTTTAAGGAGTTGTATGATTGCCAAGTGGGCAGCTCCTCAAGCAGCAATGAGAAGGGTAAATCTCCTGAAGTTCAAGCTTATAAACCACCAATCCCTTACCCCACGATGCACTTTACAAAGGCTCAGATGGCAGTCTATTCAAAGTTCAGGAAATACATACAAGACGCTGGAATAAAGCTTCCTCATGGCACCACTTTTCTTGAAGTGAAGGATCAAATCAGATTCCTCAAAGAAGTCTTTGACAAGATGGAAGTAGTGGAGCCAATTAGAGAATGTGGGGGCTTTTGAAGAGAAGCAAGGAGCTGAAGACATTGACAAAGCTTCCCAATCCAGGAAAGTTTCTCATCACTTGTGAGCTTGAAATGCTAGAAAATGTTGGAGCTTTGTGTGATTCAGGTTCAACAGTGAATGTCATGTCTCTATACTTAAGCTAAACCTTAGGAATCAAGGAATTGAAGCCCTGCAAAGCCTCTATCACCTTTGTGGATAACACCTCAACAAGACCCTTGGGCATGGTAAAGGATTTCCTTTTGAAGAATGGGAATTGCTTGGTGCCAACAGATTTTGTGGTTATGGAGAAGATATATTCAAGAGAGGTGCCACTTCTTCTAGGAACACCATTCTTGGCAACAGCAGGAGCTCAAGTAGACTTCAAGAGAGGCTCTGTGATTATGAAGAATATTGATGAGTTCAAAGTCTACAAGATTGTCTCTCCTTCGATAGCTTTTTATGGAACAATCATTGAAGAGGAGAGTGAGCAACAGCAACTTCTAGAGCGTGTGGAGCATGCTATGAGCTTCACAGTTAGTATGTTGATGAGAGACACTTTTCCTGATGAGCCAGAACAGAAGCTTAACTTTGAGTTGAAGCTTGAAGATGGTTTGAAGGAGGATGAAAGCTTGATCACCAAGGAAGTGAAGCCTTTACACCAAGTGTCAAGAAGAAGAGAAACCGGAAGACAGCTTGTGAGAAGAAGAGACTGATGTCAGTAGGCACTTGGGTTTACCAGAAGAAAGAGGAAGGAGCACCGGCTCCATTAACCTCTTCTCACTAGTCCTCAAACTATCAAAATCAAGCTTAGTGACTTAAAACAAGCACACTTGGGAGGTAATCCCATGACTATCCTTGTAAATATATGCTTGCTTTTATTACTGATGTCTTTATTTAGTGTTTCAGAAGTCAAAGATCAGGTCCATGGATGTGTATAATGGTTTAAAGGCCAAGGAAAGAAGACTCTGTTTTTATATCGAGGTGCCATATCGAGCAGAACATCTATCATTTCTGCTGGATACATCTTATCTCGAGGAAGGACCAGTCCGTACACCGAGCAGATTACACGATGGGGATCACATCGAGGTGTAGCATCGAGCAGAACACCAAAAGCCCTGCTCGATGTAATCACCAGTTCGTACATCGAGAAGCTACAGCCTGTACATCGACCAGATTGCTCGATGGAGTTGCACCGAGGAGTTACACCGAGCAGAACATCTAAGGTTCTGCTCGATATGGGTGCTATCAACCAACTCGATGCAAAACAGTGTCCGGTACGACAACCACCGAGGAGAACAACGACCGTGTACGAGACGTTCCACATCGAGATGTAACATCGACCAAAACACCAACATGTTTGCTCGATGCACAATGGCCGAGCCAGAAACAAGCATCCAGACGGTGCCATGCATTGCACACGGGAAGGATCATGCAAGCCGAAGTGTCTCCCTAAACCGAGCAACAACATCGAGCAAAACATCTACTGAGACTGCTCGATGCAAGGTGCCCTGAAGGAGAAGCTGACCAGAACACAGAACCCCCGAGGCAGCATAGCATCATCACCGAGCCACATGACCCGACGTCCCCGATATAGTACACATCGAGGTACCAGATCAAGTGTTTTGCTTGATTTGATCCGTGTAAGAATTTTTTGAAATTTTTACATGGGTAAATCGAGTAAAACCTTTTTGTGGGCCTTGATGGCTGGTAAAAGAATATTTTCTTTCCCCCTCACATGCATTTTTAAAATTTAAATCAGATTTTCTTGCATTATCTTTGGATTTTTATAGATATCTCTTATCCTCTTGCATTAAAACTAGCAATCTTCATCTCTCTCTCCAAACACACACCCACATCGAGCTAAACATCTCTTTTTCAAGCATTCTTTCTATCTCTCTTGCATTCTTTAGAACTTCATCTTTTTGGTCAAAGAACTAAGGTAAACTTTGCTAGATTCCTTGTTTCTTGAGTTTAAATGTGTCAAATTAAAGTAGGATACATTAGAATGATTGATTATGGTTGTTTGCACAATTTTCTTTATAGTTTTGAATTGCAGGTCACAGTTGTTGCTCTTCTTTGAAATTTTATTGTTGAAATGTTTGAAAAATACTGTTTTTGTGCTTAGTTTGACTTTATGTTTAGATTCTGGCCAAATCTAGGCATACTATTGTTTTTCCAGCATATTGACCATTGAAATGTTTTTTATTAGACTAGTGATGGTCAGTCTGATACATTTTTATAGTTTGGTGGAGAGAGAATGATGTTTTTTAGCTTCATATGCTTGAAATTGTTGCAATCGCTGCTTGACCCTGTGGGAATTTTAGTTTTAGCTGTATTTATCCTTTTGAGTTGAAACCTTTTGCTAAATTCGACTCTGGTTGTTGGTGATCAGTGTGAATATTTGCAGAATTTGTTATTTCCTGCTTGAATTTTGAAAATTAATTTCCTCCACAATGCTCTAAAGGGATATTATACTAATTCTTGCTTCAAGTATTGCATTTTCAGGTACTATGTCAAACATCAGAGGAAATGAGGAGATTTCTGACTCAAATGTTGCTGCAAGAAACAGAGCTGAGGGAAAGCGGCCAGTTGTTGAAGAAGAACCAGTCTAAGAGGCAGCACCAAAGCTAAAGAACTACTTGAGAGCGATGAAGAGAGTAGACTTCACTCCTACAAGATATGCTAATCCTGGCTGTTGGGAGAGCTAGAAATCAAGCCTGAAGTGGATGAGCTGTTGAGCAACATTGGACTGGAGAAATTTTCTAATCTTGGTTATCCAACTTACAAGCAACTTTCTTGTGAGTTCCTTGCAAGCTTCAAGGTCTACTTCTACAAGTTTGATGAAGAGTATGGTGAAGGAGAAGAAGACTTTAGCAATGGATTCATCAAGTTCAGAGCCAACAAAGCATGGTACACCATGGGGTTCACTCAGCTTGAAGAAATCTTTGGATATGATCAAGGCTCAAGAGCACAAAACATGCGCTTCAAGCATGATGAGCTAAGGCATGTGTGGGAGGAGATATCGAATGATGCTTATAGAGCTGGTCATTTGACGAGTGCTAGCATCTGCCATCCAGCTATCAGATATTTTCATAGAGTCCTCACCAGCACACTCTTCTACAGAAAAGAGCAAAGTATTGTCAAAGAACAAGAGATGGGGTTGTTTGTGAATGGCTTGAAGAACATAATGGTTGAAACAAGGCATGGGAAGATACAAGGAGAGCGCTTAGGAGTTGGTCTTGTGACAATCATAATGAAGCAATTTCTAGCATGCCAGCAGTGGGCTTTCAACACTAGAGACAAGAAGCAAAAGATAGCCATTGGAGGCGTGATCACTCCTATCTTGCTTGGTGCTGGAGTTAAGCTTGGCACACCAGATGTTACAATGATCTTCCTAGATGTTCCCTATCTCAGTAAGATGGGATACCTTTCAGGAGCTGTTGAGACATGATTTGGCTATCAGTTTGAGCTGGAAAACAGGAAGAGGAAGATCATCTTGCCCAAGGAGCGCTGAACCAACTTCACATCATATGAGAACATCCAATTCATGCCAACAGAAGATGAGCTTTATGACCCAAGGACTGACCCACCATTGATGTGGCCAAGCAAAGTGAAGAACATGAGCACCATTAGAGACTCAGATCTGGAAGAAGACATTGAAGAGCAGCATCAAGAACAAGAGGTTCAACATCAAGGGATGGAAGAGGAAGAACATGAAGACTATGATAGCCGCCCTTATGCATTTGACCCATATGATGTGATCTGAACATCTGAAGCTTTAAAGGCTGCACATGAGCACATTAGGCTTCTTAAGAGATGGAACCACTTCCAGGACAAAGCCATCAGAGTTTTGCTGAAGACAGTCAAAGCAAGCAAGAATTCAGTTTACTCATTGAAGAAGAAAGTGAGGAAGCTCAAGAAGAAGTTAGGAAAATCTTCATCAGCCAAGAGATCTGATCAAGCGATCTAAACAGAGCCACAAAGAGGAGGATCTGATGCTGAGGACATGTCTGAGGACACATCAGAGAGGACAGTCCAAGAGAGACACTCATTCCACATCAGTGAGCGGCCAAAGACACAAGCTTCTCAACCGGCCAGGCATTCATCTCATGTAGCTGCTCCAAAGCGAAAAGGAAAGAAGATAAGGACTAGACAGCAAACTCCATCAGAGGAGGAAGCTTCATCTTCCCATGCCATTGAGAGTTCAAACTCTCACCACTCCTCCACCTGAAGTAAGGTACACCATACTAACCATTATAAATACCACTCATTTTTTTATTTATTGCGATTGTTTGCTTGAGGTTTGTGAACACTCTCTTTAGCATTGTTATTACACAGGCACTATGTACTTTAAGTGTGGGGGAGGATATATGATGGACTGATGCTTGCATTTGTATTTTTATAGTAGAATAGGAACCATGCATCATGATTACATAGCATCTAAGGCATATAAAAAATCAAAAAAATTGAAAATTTTCAAAAAAAAATTGTTTCACATAAAGAGTTTAATTTTCATGCATTCGTATAGGATTTAGACTTCATGTATTCATATAGGACTAGTTTTCTTGCTTAAATTGGAAACTATGATAGTACATCTTTGTTAATACTAGTGATTTATGAAAATGAAGCCCTTGTTTTTAATCCTTTGATGCATCTGATGTTGAACTAGAAATAAAGCTGAACCACTTTTGGAATTCGCATTTGTGTGAGCTTTGTTTGAGACTGAAGCATGCTTTGAAATGATTTCAACCTTTGTTTAAGTAGAACCTAATCGGAATTCGCAATTATCATGCCATATGCTTTTGTGATTGATGTCATGGATAGCTTAAAATATTTGGATCTTCTTATTCTCTTTTGCCACTCTTTAAAAGATCCATTTAGATTTCCCCACCCTTAACTAAACCTTCTTTAGAGCCAAGACATTAATAGTGTGTGATTTGTGAGGCCTCTTCCATCATGGTTGTTGCTTAGCAAAAAGTGTTGGGTTCGAACTACAAGAGAAGTACTTCCATTGTAGAACTAGCTCACTCCTGAGTTAAATAGGTTATGATGTTTAGGCAATGGTTTGGGGTTATCTTGGGTTTAGTTTTTAAGAGAGGCAAAAAAGAAAAGAAGTCAAGGCACAAAAGAAAAAGGAGTGTGACACAAGCAAAAGGGTGGAAATGGAAATTTTAAACTCAAAGAAAGAAGGCTCATGTACAAAGAAGAACATAAGATGCAAGAAGTGAAAAACCAGTAGAAACACATCTTATAGATCTTGGGTAGATGGGAGTCTTCTTTTGTATGTGTAAGTTGTTCTTTGACCCTTAGCATTTTGCCAAATAACAACCATGCTTTTCCTTAAGAGAACCCTTTAAACACCAAAACCAGTTTGTGAAGTGGGATCATTTTTATTCCACTAAGCCTTGTCCCTTAGCCAAATGACACTTTCGCATTTGCATAAGCATGATTCACGGTTTGAGCATAATTGAATGTTAAAAAGGTTGTTTGATTTGATTAGCATGTGTAGGGTGATAGCTTAGTGATGATCCTTGTTTTGTGAATGAAAGTGGCTAAGTTTTTAAAGTATTCTTCCAACAAGTGCACTCTAGAATTAGGAACATGGACATCATTTTGATTTTTTGTTATCATTTTCAAAGATATAAGTTCCCATTTAAAACCTCATCACCATGTTTGCTTGAGGGCAAGCAAAAGCTAAGTGTGGAGGTGTTGATAGATTGCTATTTTAGATCATTTTAGGCGGCATTTCATGCATCTTTTCCTCTGTTTTTACATTATAGTTTAGCATTTAGGCATCATTTGCACTTAGAATCAACGTAACATGCATTTATCTTAGGATTACATATATTTGCATACATATGCATGTTTGTGGTGGTTTTCAGGTGTTTTTGGAGTTTCTTGGAGCTGGGGAAGGGATGGAAGCAGCTCATGATCGCAGGAGATGTCAGAAATAGAGTTCTTGCAAAGTCTGGTCTATATCGAGCAAGCTTATCGAGCAGAACACCTGTGGAGTGTGCTCGATGCAAGCAGCAGGACGAGAGGAAAAGAATCAGCACGAGGATTCCAAGACGTTGGTCTGCATCGAGCAACAGCATCGAGGTAGGACGTCGATGCACGCTGCACGGACCATATCGAGGTCGCATATCGAGCAGAACATCGACCGTACGACCTCGATGCAACTCATCCGCGTTGACCACTTGACTTTTGTTAACCTATCCTATCTTTTTAGGTTTTTTTATGCTTCTTTTGGCTCCCTACTATAAAAGGGAAGCCACAAAAACATTATCTTTATCAAGTTCTGTTTTATCAAAGTTGGTTTCTATCAAAAACCTTTCCTAAACCTTAAAGGGCGATTTGCCTTAAGGATATTGATCTTTAATAAAGTTTGCATTTCTATGGTTTAATCTTGTCTTTTAATCTTTGTTCTTGCATCTTGGTAGATTAGATTTATCATCTTTGCATTTTAACCTCATCTAGTTATGTTTAACTCCAAATCAATGGGATTAAACATGATTAGTGAGTAGTCTTCTTTAGAATTAGGGTTCTAAGTAGGGAAAGTGGTGATTAAGATGTGATTAAGGGGTGATTAGGTCTGTTTAATGGTTCTCTGTTATCTCCTTATCTTGCAAAGTGATTAATGTTGATAAAGCTTGCTCCTTTTGATTGAATATGGTTTGATATATGCATATGGTTCGCTTGATGTCTTGATATCTCTTTTCTAAGCATGGTTCGCTTATTTGGCTTGATAGTCTAGCTTGGTCTATGTTTCCTTTGTTCAGTGACACCAAAGTGATAGTGCACCTTGCTAGATAATGCTGGTTTTGAGATTCTTGACTTGATGGTTAGATAGTATGCATTGAAAGATCTTGCATTTGCTTCATTCTTGTTCATTGCTTAGCTTTGTTAGGATGTTGCAAGTTTGTGCTTAAATCCATAATCTTGATTGGTGTATAGCTGCTTAGGTCCTTATTGGTTCACAAGATTAATAAGTTGATCCGAATTATTGCTTGGGTGAGAGAGTAGTTGCTTGATTGGTGCATGTCTTAAGCTAGAATGGTTTTGATCTATATGCTCATGGTTGAAGGATACGCCATCACAAGTGGGTCTGACACTTCGGTCTTGTTGAATATGAATTGCTTATTGACGTCAAGTGGTTCCCTTTAGAAACCTTGTCTAGGAGCATAACATTGAGAATTGCCTGCTTGTTAATGCTTGTTGAATGCCTTAGTAGGAATCCCCTTGTCACTCTTGAAAACCATTGTCCCATAATTGCTTATAACCTTGAGTCTTGCTTTTAATTAATTGTTTTCAAAGTTATCTTGCTTAGTTCTTTCTTTAGTAGTCACTTCTTGCTTAGTTCTTGTTAAGTCATTGCTTTAAGTTCATTGTTTAGTTTTGTTCACTTGCATTTAGTTTATGCTTTTCTTTTATTGCACCATTAGGTTGTTAGACTTGTTCTTACATAACCAAATCCCCAATCCTGCTTAGCTTACAGCATTGTTTGCATCTCATCTCCCACAATTGGATTGATACCTGATCTCTATTCTACAACTGATTAGAGGCTAAGGACATTTGAGTTTAGACCCAAAATAGTCTGTTTCAGAGTGAAAAGGAGCTTAAAACAGTGTAGAAAAAGGTTGAGTGCAGACCAGATCGTGCAACTGATAGAGTTTGAAGATGAAAGTTTTTCAGTCTCAGAGTTGAGTGACGAGTGTCACCAAGGAGGAGTGATGATCGTCACCAACTTACAAAGGAATCGGGGGTCATCACAAGTCAGTGACGACCGTCACCCCCCTGGTGACGATCGTCACCCACCCCAGAACGCAGCTGCTTCGCCTGTAGCTGCAGATAATGGCAAGGAACAAGTTTATAAACCTAAGACACCCTTCCCCAAGCATCCTAGGAATTTTAAACAAGAGATAGAAGAAGCCAGATACAAGGCAATGATAGACAAGCTGATGCTTGAGATTCCCTTTGTTGATGTAGTCAAGCTTTCACCTGCACTAAGAAGGTATGTCAAGAGGATGGTTGTGAATGGTGTAAGTCATGAAGAAGGAGCATGCTTACCAGAGACATTAATGCAATTCTCTTGGGTACAGTTCCAAAGAAGGAGAAGAAGGTGCTTCTTTCTAAGCGAGTGAGTGCTATCATTCAAAGCAAAATCCACCATTGATGGTCAGACATTTTCTGTAAGGATTTCCAGAGATGAAGAACCAGTCATGGAGCATTCAGAAGACACTACTGTTGGGTATGTCAATGAGTCAGATACTAGTGGGCAAGTGAACAAGGGGCAATATCTGAAATTTCTGCCAAAGCTGTTGGGTTTGAGGATTAGAGTGAAGATCATATTTTCAAGACTTGGCTCGGAAAAGATGTTCTAATCAATAACAAGTTTCTGGAGGAAGACGAGTTTGTGATGGAGGCAAGGATTGCAGAGCTCAACTGCAGAAAAATTGCAGGAACCCGAGCTGCAGGGTCAAATGTTACTAAATGAAGAAGGGACTTTTGGGTCACTAAATTCAATCCCTCTCTAATCAGATGTAGTATAGAAGAGGTTTAATCAATCCATCTAGTATAAGAGATGCAAGGAACTAACTAAGCTTAATCATGTATGATGAAGAAGGATGATTCTAACAAAATAAGTAGACAAAGATGAAATGCATAAGTGAAAGGCAATACTAACAAGAATAAAGCAAGCAATGCAATGCAAATAAACTAAATGCAACAGAAACTAAAAAGACAATGATCTAAATGCAACAGGACTAAGGTAAATAAAGCAATGAAGTGCAAGAACCAAAATGAAAGCTAAATGCAATAACTTGAAGTGTAGGGAAAGATATAGAACAAAAGCAAAGCAACTAAAAACAGAGGAAAACAAAACACAAAATGATGAAAAGCAAAGAACAATGAGGCGCTGGTTCAAGGCTAGAGCAATGATGACTTGGGGATTACTTAGTATTAAACCTATGGTGGTCAAGACTGATAACAAGCAAAGAACATGATCAAGCCACTAAATCAATCAATCCTCATCAAGAACAGAAACAACTAAGTTAAGCACATGTCAGACCCACTTGTGATGGCGTATCTGTGCAAAACCAGCCTGCAACAAGAACAGAGATGTCTAAGTCAAGCACATGTAAGACCCACTTGTGATGGCATATCTGTGCAAAACCAGCATGAAAACACAAGGCTCTTATAGACCAAACATGTTACCTAAACGCCAATATAATCATCTCGTAGAATGTTCCTAACAAAGTTATTTCAGGCATTTAAACAAACACTTGTGATGCAGCAAACACCTAAAATTAGTTTCCCCCTAAAAGAGCTACTATGCACTAAGGACAACTAAGCTAAGTGATCTAAGCATTAATCAAACCAAAACACCCTAAGCTATCAACCAATCATCCCCAAATCTGCTCCAACCTCAAACCATATGAAACTACTCACAACACATTGCAAAATCAACAGAAATAAGCAGAGATGATAGATCCAACATGATTAAACAAGAACAAGAAGAAAAATGACAAAGAAAGTGCAAAACTTTATTAAAAAGATGATCTAGATCAAAATCCCATAAAATCTCTTTGTGGTTTCCCACAAGGTTGAAAATATGGTCAAGATGAAGATAAGTGCTAGAAAGATAAGGTTTTGCTTAAATAGGCTAAGAAGATAAGGTTTGACAAAAAGTAAAAAAATCTTGGTAAACTCTCGGCGTTGACACATCGTGGTGCAAGGGAAGGTGTTCTGCTCGATGCAGTCAGCTTGATATCGAGGTGGGTTCTCGGGGTTCTCCTCGATGCTACACCTCGATATGCCTTATATATCTGTATCGGTTTGTACATCATGCCTAGCTCCCTGCACTACCTCGGTGCAGTCTCGGGGTCCTAGGTCAGATCTTTCTTCCTCATCCCACGCTTCACATCGAGCAAGCTTCACGGATGTTCTGCTCGATGCTGGACCTGGATATGGATACATAGTTTGCAAAGCTGCTTCTTTGGTGTCTCCTCCGAACATGAGTTGCTTCCATTTCCTTCCCAACTCCAAAACTCTCCCAAAAACACTTGAAAGTCACCAAAAACATGCACATGTATGCAAATGTATGCAATCCTAAGCTAAATGCATGCCATGTTGATTCTAGGTGCGAATGACACTAAAATGCTAAACTATGATGCAAAAACAGAGGAAAAGATGCATGAAATACAGCCTAAAATGCTCTAATATAACTAGCTATCAACACCTCCACACTTTAAAAGATTAAACATGGTGATGAAGTTTTAAAATGGGAACTCATATCATTAAAACGCTAACAATATATCAAAATGATGTCGATGTTTCTAGTGCTAGAATGCAAATTATGGAACTGTACTCTAAAAATTAGTCTTACTCATCACAAAATGAAAATGATTCCCAAGTTATCAATCTACACAAACCCTCAAATCACTTGACGTTTTAACATTCAATTACCAAGTAACCAATGGATCAAGTTTGTGCAAATCAAGTGAAAGCATTTGCTTCAAGGGACATGGTTATGAGATAAAAATGATCTCATTCATCAATGGCTCAAAGATACAGGGGGTCTCTCACATGAAATGAATCTTTCTTAGGCAAAATGCTGAAGGTAAAAGCACACTTATGCATGCAAGTCAAAGCTCTCTTCTACCCTTTCCCAAAGATGATCCTAATTAAGTCTAAGTCCCAAGATAAACCCCTAAATCTACCACTTTCAGAAGCTCTTTTGATCTTTTTCTCCTTGAAATGTGGGGGACTTCTTCTTCTTTTGCTTGGATGGCTGACTTCTTTTAGAACTTGCTCTTCTTTGTTGAGGCGCCAATTTTCATCACCTTTTTGGTCGATTGCTTGGCCTGATTTTTCTCCTTTTGGATGATCTTTGTAAGCTTGTTGTTGCTGGTGCCTTTTCTTTATGTAACTTAGAGCTTTCTTCTTTTTCACTTAGCCACAAGATATAATCATCTTCCCACAATATCATTTTCTTCATGAAACCATTCCCACTCTTCTTTTCATCTCAAAAGATAAAAACATTTAAAGCTTAAACCACTTAACTCTACCCTTTCCCAAAACTCCTATCCTAGTACCAAGCTCAAAATGCAAGCTGATGTCTACAAGAGAGCTTTTCCTTGCCAGCCTTATTCCTAACACTTTTTGCCAAAATAAGCTCGAAAATGATAATGCAAGGCCTCACAAACTCTCACAATAGTGTTTGGGTTTAGAAGGAAGGATTGGTCAAGGTGTGGTTAACTGTCCCTTAATGATGAGGATCAGCTACTTAGATCAACAAGAGTGGTGAATAGGAAGATGATAATCCAAATATATATACTGGTAGCCATGCAATCACTTTCAATGCAAAAACAAGATAATACAAAGATCAAATTAAGGTTCCACTTATATAAAGGTTAAGATCAAATCAAGCAAGCTTCAACTTCAAACAAGAGTTTCAAAATCATAAATTCAAAGAGTGGTTCAGCCTTATTTCAAGTGCTTCATCAAAAGTATCAAAGGACTAAGAACAAGGGCATCATTTTCCTAAACCACTAGCATTTTCAAAGATTCACTATCAATGCACCCATTTTAAACAAGCAAGCTACAACCTAGATGAATGCATGAAGTCTAAGTCCTATATGAATGCATATGAAAACTCTGTTTTTTAAGAAATCAATTTTCAAAAATTTTCAAATTTTTAGTGATTTTCTATGCCTTGAGTGCAATGCATAATTGCTAAACTATATGTAAATACAGCTGTGATGAGGATGCAAAATATTAGTCCAAGCAAACCCTCCCCCACACTTAGAATACACAGTCCACTGTGTATTATAAATGCAAAAGGAGGCAAAACACAATGTAAAATGAAGTGTAAGGGAAAAATGTGTAAAGAGTGAAGGAAGAGGAAGGTGTGTACTTGCATTGGAGGTTGGAGGGGTGGAGGATTGGATATTCATTGGTCGAGGTGGTTGATGATGCCTAAATGATCGAGTCATCCTTGCAGTTTTGGAGTTTTGAAGAATATTTGTCCAGATTGAGGTGGGCTCTGGGTGTTCTGATCAATGCTGCATCTCGATGTGATCAGCCTCGGGCATCTTGCTCGGTGTACGGTTCTCGCTCTTCGGTGTATGGACAAAGGCTTTGGGGCGATTGCATCGAGCAGGGTTCTGGAGGTTTTTGTCGATACAACACCTCGATGTGATCTCCATCATGCAATCTGCTCGACGTACAGACTCCTTCGTCCTCGAGATGAACTGCATCAGGCATGTTTTGCAGAGGTTTTGCTCGATACAACACCTCGACGCAGAAACAGAGTTTTAAATCCCTTGGTTCTCCACTTTGTTTGACCAATCTAATAACTTTTCCCATCCTGAAAATACTTAACAAACACATCAAAAGCCAAAGGAAAGCATATTTACATAGATAGT
This sequence comes from Thlaspi arvense, assembly GCA_911865555.2. Classification (NCBI taxonomy): domain Eukaryota; kingdom Viridiplantae; phylum Streptophyta; class Magnoliopsida; order Brassicales; family Brassicaceae; genus Thlaspi; species Thlaspi arvense. The sequence goes on along the minus strand of OU466858.1, from coordinate 25,970,607 downwards.
CATGGGATTACCTCCCAAGTGTGCTTTGTTTAAGGTCTCTTAGCTTGACCTCCTTTGCTTTGCTAGGTGGGCACATCAAAGAGATTAAGGTCAGTCTCCATTGACAGAACCTCTGAGGCTAAATATGGTTTGACTATGTGTCCTTTGACTGTGAATTCCTTTCCTTCAGTATCCAGCAATGTGATTGCTCTATAGGGAAGAAATTTTTTGATTCTATATGGCGCATTCCATCTTGAATTGAGTTTTCCAGGAAAGTGCCTCAACCTTGAGTTGGAGAGAAGAACCAAGTCCCCTGATCTGAATCCCTTGTGGACTATCTTCTTGTCGTGGAAAGCTTTAGTCCTCTCTTTGTAGATCTTTGAATTCTCATAGGACTCCAACCTGATATCTTCTAGCTAATGAAGTTGCATAAGTCTCCTTTCTTGAGCGCTTTTTATGTCATAGTTGAGCAATTTGATTGCCATTGAGCTTTATACTCAAGCTCTACTGGAAGGTGACATGCCTTTCCATACAACAAGCTGAAAGAAGATCTCCCTATTAGTGTCTTAAATGCAGTTCTATAAGCCCAAAGTGCATCATCAAGCTTGGCAGACCTGTCTTTTCTTATGATCCCCATTGTCTTATCTAGGATGGCCTTGATTGCTCCAAGGTCGTGGTCCACACAGAACATTCAGCACTGAAGTATTTGATGCAGAAGAAGGATGCACACCCAAAGTTGTTGACATGGATTCTGCTTCTTCAAGAGTTTGATATTAAAGTCAAGGACAAGAATTGAGTTGTTGATCATCTCTCCAGGATCAGGATTGAAGATGACGTGCCAATCAATGATTTCTTGCCTGAGGAGAATGTTTATCTGATAGGGACTCGAATGCAGGAAGAAAGTATTGAAAACCTGCAATCTTCTCGCAACTACAGGGCAGTGACGAGCGACACCAGGAGGGTGACACTCATCACCACTTCAGCAGACTCGCGATCCAGTTGAGGCACGACCCCAGTGACGCTCGTCACCCAATCCGGTGACGCTCGTCACCCAACACAGACGTTGGCATTGATCTGTGCTAGCTTGGGAGCTGCTTTTAAAGAGCAAGTTTATGCTACTACTAATCCTCAGAGACCCTGGTATGCTGATATTGCTAACTATCTTGCTGCAGAGGATGAACCACATGATTTCAATGGGTATGCTAAGAAGAAGCTTCTGAGAGAAGTTAGGAGATTTTACTGGGATGAGCCATATCTTTAAAAACATTGTGCAGATGGGATTTACAGGAGATGCATAGCAGAAGCTGAGGTTCCAGACATTCTGTTTCACTGTCATGGCTCAGAGTATGCTGGACACTTTGCCACATTCAAAACAGTCTCCAAGGTTCTTCAAGCTGGTTTTTGGTGGCCTGCTATGTTTCAGGATGCACAAGCATTCATTACACGCTGTGATACATGCCAGAGGAGAGGGAAGATTAGCAGAAGACATGAGATGCGACAAAACTTCATTCTTGAGGTTGAAGTGTTTGACTGTTAGGGTATTGACTTCATGGGTCCTTTTCCTTCATCATATGGGAACAAATACATTCTGGTTGCTTTGACTATGTATCTAAGTGGGTAGAGCGGTTGCTTTGACTATGTATTTAAGTTTCCAACAGACAGATCAAGCAGATACTTGAGAAAACAGTTGGAAAGACAAGGAATGATTGGTCAGTGAAATTGGATGATGCACTGTGGGCTTACAGGACTGCCTACAAAACGCCTCTTGGGAGTACACCATTCCATCTGCTCTATGGCAAGGCGTGCCATCTGCTAGTGGAGCTAGAGTACAAAGCAGAATGGACTATCAAGAAGCTTGATATGCTCAAATTATCCCTAGAGCTAGTCTCTCAAATTCAGAGATCACTGTAGTACTTAGGGGTCGAATCCACAAGGACTTAAGAGTATTACACAACAGACTTTAGGTTCAAATGTAGCTAAGCAAATCAATAACTAGTAAAACGAAATGGCAAATAAAAGTAACAAGAGCAGGAGCGGATTGTAAGTTCCTAAAATCAATGAGACGAAGCGCTAGACATGGGAAATTCGCAAGTTGACATAAATCGCAAACTACAGACTGAAAGGATATTTTATTAAAACCGTTCTAGAACTCGAAAACACGATTGTAAAACCAATCGACTTCCGTCGCAGAGATTTTCTATGATCAGATTCTAGAATTCCAAATTCCTTGGGAAATTCTAACCTAAACAAGTATTAAATTTCAAGTTCAATATGTTCATAAAATTACCAATCCAAATTCCTTTGCAATTAGTTATTTTGGTCATCTAAGATAGTTCTGGTGATTAACAATGCTTCCACATTAATTAAACAACTTAAGCTCTGATTTCTATGGTGATCAATATAAAAATCAGTTCTAAAGCAATCTAGATGAAGAACCAAAAGATTTATCCTAACAATGTTGCAGTTCTAAAAATTCATTATCAACCTTTGAATAACTCAAAACTTAACTAGCAAATTACTCAGACATGGAAATTAAAACACAAATCATGACTGAATAATATTGCGTTTAAAGATAGAGTATAATACAAAGGGGGTTCGAAATTCTTCTCTAACAGAGTATGGATTTGTCTCCCCAAAAGCTCTGAATCTAATCTCTCTCTAAGTCTCAATGAAAACAAGATAATGGCCTAACAATAGCTTTAAAAACTAAATACATCCCTGAACACGACTGGGGCAAGTTTACAAATAATAGAAAACTTCTAGCCCAAATTGCAAATTCTTCAAGGAGTTTTTAAGACTCCACTTCGCATCCACGATCGCTGTCGATCGACACTGAGTGGCTGGTGTCAATCAACACCCTGCTCTGAAATGCTTTCCGACTTGGTCTTTTCAGCATCAGCTTCAACATAGCTCCAAAAGTTTCCAAAATCTCCAATTATGCTCCAAACATACCTAGACCTGCAAAGACTCAAAAAGACTCGAAAAATACAAAAAAGACTCTATAAACAAGGCTTATATCATGGTCAAAAACCCATAAATACCATGATATATCGAATCCCCCAGACTTAGCTTTAGCTTGCCGTCAAGTAAACATCAGACAAAGTATAGAGTCGAGGTTTGAAAATGCGGGAACTCACCTTCTCATAGATCATTGTTTTGACTGTTCGTCATGTAATTCACACACTGCATTTCTTAAAGTAAATCGAACCACCATGTACTTCTTCTTAGACATTCACATCATCCCAAATTCAACTCATAAATTCACAGCATTGTCCAATAACTATCATCGCTAAACCTCATTAGTAGTCTAAATATTCAAGAACCATCTAGATTCATTCCCCCAGACTTATTCTTTGCTTATACTTCATTATATTATTCAAGTGCAAATAAATAATGGTATCACGGCATAATCCTAACCTTACTTCCACCTGTGATCATCTCTTTAAAATGAAATACTGGGATTATTGGAAATTTTACTACCCTTCACCCAAAGAGAATCATATCAAATTTTCAAAATGTATCACATTTTGATCCTTTTTTTTTATTATACAAGGGAGAGGAGTATCATCAGTTTTCAAACATTGCATGCAATTTATCAGGTATGAATGAGGAATCAAGCTCTATGAATATCAGACTTACTAACGTAGTCTTTTTGAAGCTCAAGTTAAGTGGACTTGCTGAAACTATGGATGTTTCTAGTTAACTGTTCAGCCTAGTTTTTTCATTAGTCGGATTGTGGTGTTAATCATGCAGCAATGGTCACTCAGATGAAACAATCTGCACAAACAATCAAGAAAAGTTTCCAAGTTCCCAACTAATTTTGACTCAATAAAACAGGTTTTGACTCAACTTTAAGACTCTAAAAACCAAACACAACGTACACAATGTCAGGAACTACCTCCCCCAGACTTGAACAAGACTGTCCACAGTGTTATCAAGCATGGAGTTAGCGAAAAGAAGCAATGAAATGGTACTTGTGATTGCGTGTGGTGTCGATCGACATCCGGTCCGAAGACAAAATGTAATCGACCCCAAGCATGTATAGTGTTGCATGTCAGATTGTTAGCTGAAGTTCTCCCGAGTCAAGACTGTTAGGAACACTCAAGCACACAATTAAAAACAACAATACAATGCATAATTCCATCAGTTCAAACAAGTTTCAAAGCATAACCAAAGCTGACATACTGACTCAAAGCAAAAACATGAAAAACTGACTCAAAGAAAATGAAAAAGAGCAAAGGAAAAGGGAAAAGTAGCCAGGATAGATAGAGGAACTAGTCCTCATCCTCGTCGCTAGGAGGTGTAGATGGTCGAACGCAGTCACAGTTTGACAGCACAGCGATGGCGTTCCAGAGGCTCTAGACACTTTGAACCATGAATCTCTGGAAAGTGGCCTGCTCCATAGGAATGCCTGGAATGCCAGGGAGCGTGTGGCGCCCAATCGGCTAAGGGTATGCAGGAGCTCTTGATGCTCGTGATTGACAAGATGGACCTTCAGCAAGGTCCTCAACAGCTGCGACCTCAGCTGAAGAAGCAGCAGCTCGCGAAGATCCTCCTCTGGGCCTAGTGGCTGGCGCGGGTCGAAGCAATGAAGCATCAGGCTGAAAACTGAGGAGGTCCGGCTAAAGTGTAGTGAGAACAGGTTGCGGTAGCGGAATCCGACATCACTCGCCACTGGTGCTAACAAAGCTCCATAGCATTTCATCTCCCTTGATCCAAGTGATCCTCTTCAAGTAGTCCATATCGAGGAGGTGGCGCTCAGTGACAATCCTGCAGGTGGAGGTGTCAATTCCACAGTGGCGGAATATAAGAGTCGGAAGACTACCAACACTCTCGGGCTTGGAGCTGGCTCCTGTAAACGGCTTGGTCTTTAGAGAAGCCAAGTGGTGAGCAAAGATAGCACCCATGTTGACTTCGATATCAACCTCATACTCCTCAGTAAGGATGTCCTCAATGCCATAGTAAAGCAATGTCAGCTCAGAAACTCGCATCTTTCCTGGCTCAGACTTACAAAGGAGTGTAGTGGAGATGAGACGAGCAAAGGATGGTGCACATCAGTCTGAGTGGAGGTCTTAGAACCATACCTCCCATTCCCGAAATGGGACCAGAAGCTCTGCAAGTTGGGAAACTGTGCTGGAAGAGTGACGCTAGTGCGCGCTGTATCTAATCCGTAGAGCTGACAGAACTCAAGGAGTGGAATCCTACATCTGATACCTCGAATGATGAATGTGATAGCTCCCTCATGCGCCCTCTTGACAATCTCATTGTCATAATAGATCCTCACTACAGGAAAAATAAATATTCTTAGCGTTTGAATAATGCTATGCAACAATACTATAGTGTTTTGATGAATGCTCTATCATCGCCCGCGATAATAGATCTGACACTTTCGATAGCGGTTTTTCATGATGCTATCATATCTTTAAATATCATAGCGCTTTTTTGCATGCAATCTTAAATTTTATAATAGCACTGCAATTTTGTTATCAATATTACTAATTAAATTAATTTAGGTATAAATTTTAAGTTTTTAATTTTGAATTTTGAATTTCAAATTTCAAAATTTGAAATTATATTCTGTAACCTCTAATTTTGATGTAAAAAGACAAAAAAATATATAATCAATAATAATAATAATATTTTACAAAGACAAAATACACATTAAATACTTAAGTCAATTATATAGATTGTACTCATGAAATTTCTGAAACGAGATACAGCCACATTATCTTCTAGTACAATTCCTTTCTTTGCTCCATCAAAATCATTACCAAGAGCCTTTACCACTTTCTGAAATGCATGAGGAGCTTCAATTTCCGGAAGACTAGATCTGAGATAGCTATATACTAACTGTATTCTTGGTGTTGTTACTACATGCCAAGTTTTCAATCAATCTGATTGCAGCATCAGGAAGGTTTGCGATGAAGTTCCCATTACTAGCAGCATCCAATGCCATCTGGTACTTCCAGTCAATGCCTCTAAAGAAAATACCAAGCAGCTGCACCTGATTGAAGCCATGATGAGGACAGTCCCTTTGATAAGACTTGAATCTCAGCCAAGAAGCATTAAAAGCTTCAGTAGGACCTTGGAAAAATGATGCAATTTTTGTCCTCAGGTCCTCTGATCTAGCATCATGATAGAAGTTGTTCAGAAAAGCATTCTTGGTGTCCTCCCAAGTGGTCAGGGAACCAGGCTCTAGTTGCTTCAGCAAATATGCAGCATCTCCTCCCAGTGAGTAAGGAAAGAGCTTGCAGAACAGAAAGTCATTGCTAACTACATTAGCTTTGACACTTGAAGCCAAATCCTCAAACCTTTCAATATGATCCATAGGATGCTCATTAGGTAAGCCATAGAAAGGATGCTGTCCCACCAGCTGATAATAAGCAGGCTTGAGCTCAATATCATTCATCTGGAATGCAGGAGGGCAGATTGCAGCTCTGTTGGTATAAAACTGATCAGGTCTGTTGTAATCTCCAAGATTCCACTGCACAAAACGCCCAGGAACTTTACAGCTTCTTCTGGTGCTTGCTGAATCACCTGTTCAGCTATGACATTTCCATTCTAATCTAGTCTCTGCCCTGCTTCATTCCTCCTGTTTCCATCTCTGTCAACCAAGTGACCTTCTGCATCTTCAACCAAGATAGTCGGATTGACCATTGTAGATTGCTTCTTAGCTTTCCTGATGGTCATTTCCAACTTAGCTAGCTCGTCAATGCCTAAAGTCACAAGCTCCCTTCTCTTTGTTACTTCTAGTATTGCGATTAGGCATACACCTGAAACCAGCACAAAGAAAAGTAGCAAAAGTCAGTAAACAAATAAAAACTTAGACAAAATCCCCGGAAACGGCACCAAAAACTTGATAGGACTCAGGTTTTATCCAAATAATTTACTACTGCAAGTGCACAGCAAAGCAGTTGTAGTATAAGGGGTTATCAAATCCCAAGGGAGTAAGTAAACTACACTAACAATTATAGATTCAGACTAGGCTAAGCAGTAGAAAATAAATGTAATGCAAAATAACTAAAACTATGAAAGCAAACGATTTTTGGTTGTTCTAGATTCAGAAAACTAAAATTGCTAAGTGAGGTCAATTTGCAGGTTGAATCCGAGAGTGTAGAATGCATGAAAATCAGGAATGAATTAAAACCGTCTTGAACAGGAAACACAAAGATATAACTAATCAATTCTCATTGCAGAAGTTATCTATGTCTAAATCACAGAGTTTCAAACATCTTTGCAAACTCTAACAACCTAAAAATTCAGTAATGATCAAGTTCAATTTTCACAAAACTCATAAACCAAATCTCTTTGCACTAAGGCGTTTTGCTGATCTAATACTAGTTTAGGTTATCAATAATGTTCTCACATCTATTAAACAACCTATGATTTTCAGATTTTCAGATGATGTGTCTAAGAAACCGGTTTTAAAGCAAGCAGAGATGAAGAATCAAAAGATATTCCTAATAGGTTAGCGATTCTACAAATTCTTCATCAACCCTTTAAAAGCCCTAACTTAACTAACAGATTACTCAGACATGATCATGAAAACACAAAGCATAGCTGAATAAAATTGCATTGAAAGAGATAGAGTAAAACTTAAAGGGGTTCAAAATCTTCTCAAAAGAGTACATGATCTGTCTCCCCAAGAAACTCTGAATAAATCTCTCTCTAAAGCTCTCTGAATTCTAAAATCTAAGATAAAAGCCAGCAATGGCTGAAAACCTAATATATACAAGCCAAAACACGAGCTGGAACACTTTTGCAAATACTCAAACTTCTGGGCCAAAACTGCAATTTCTTCTCAATCTTTTAACAATAGTCGCGACTCCTTCCCAGATACGGGTGAGAAGCGTTACCCTTGAGTGGTGACGATCATCACCAACGCCAATATCCGCCTTCTGAGTTGCACACTTCGTGGTTGTATCTTGCAATGCCCCAAAAAGCTCCATAATCTTCAACTGTGCTCCAGACATGCTATAACCTGCAAAGACTCTACTAGGACTCTAAAAAGACCAAAAAGACTCAATAAAAAGGACTTATATCATGGTTAAAAACCATAAAAATCATGATATATCACTACTTCCAGCTTGTCAAAAACTTCTTTGAGGGACCTGATTTGGTCTTTCACTTCAAGCAAAGTGGTGCCATGAGGAAGCTTAATTCGAGCATCTTGTATGTCCTTCCTGAACTTTGAATAGAATTCTATCTGAGCCTTTGTGAAGGACATTGTGGGGTAAGGGATTGGAAGTTTATAATCTTGAACTTCGGGAGCTGCTTTACCCTTCTCATTGGTGCTTGAAGAGCTACCCACTTGGCGCCCGTACAGCTCTTTCAAATCTTCAGGACTTTCTCTAGCCAAGACCATCAAAGCATGGTATGTCTCTACAAGCTCCTTATCAGCTTCACTGAGCTATGGTTTGGTTTCTTCTTCTAGAGCAACTAAGGCTTTCTCAGCCTCTTCCTTCTCAGCAGCTTATTTTGCAGCTCAACCTCGCTCCAAAGCAAGCTCTTCTTCTCTGTTCAAGCTTTCATCTAGCCCTTGGAGGAAATTTTCTACTATACCAATAGCTTCTTGATCATCAATGGTAACATTCCCCCCCACACTCAGCCTTTAACATGTCCACATGTAACAACATCTCTTGAAGCATTATGCCAAGATCTTCCAATGAAGCATCTTTATCATCAAACTCATCATCCTCTTCAGCTAGCAAATGGCAGAATTCTTTGGGATTACCTTCACTCTTCCTTGGTAATAGATTCGAAGGTTTTGAAGATGAAGCTCATTTGCTTTCTAGAGACTTGACTCTTTGGTTTAGAGCATCTAACTTGCCATTCAGGTCACAAGTAGTGGCGTTTATCTTGTTGTGTACTTCAGCAAACTTCTTGTGCAGCTCTATAGATCAACATCTTGAGTGCTAGAGGAAGTTTGTGTATTGTCAAAACCTGGTGGGATAAAAGCTGGTCTTGGCTGAAAGTTTGCTTGTTGAAAACCTCCTTGAATTGGTGGTCTTGGAGCAAAATTGTTATGCTGGATGAAAGGAATAAAAAGTTTGGTCCTTGGCTTTGTTGAGCAGCTTGTGATGGATAGACTTGATCCTGAGGGTTAGCCACGTTTTTGCTTCTATAAGAGAAGTTGGGATGATTTCTGTAGTTATTGAAACCGCCTCCTTGTTGATTCATGGAGGAGGCTTCTTCTTCTACAACTGTCCTATCCTCTTCTTGTGTAGCAACACTATCACCAACAAAGCTTACATTCTTGAAAGACACACTCAGAATCTTATATAACTTGCCACTCAAAGCCTTAATCTCCTTCTTTGTTGTTCTCTCACCTTCAGTGCTTACAACAGCTCTAGATGTTCTGTCATACTCCTCACCATAGTTTCCATCAGAAAGTGCCAAGTTCTCCACAAGAGCTATTCCATCAACAACAGTATTCCCCATGAAATTTCCATTTGATGCTGTATCCAAGAGCATTATATACTTTGGCTTTACTCCTCCGTACAAAGTAGACATCAAGCTTTCATTTGTGAAGCCATGATGAGGGAACTGCAAAGTGTATGACTTGAAACGTTCCCATGCTTCAGCAAATGACTCATTCCCATGTTGAGTGAAGCTGCCTATGGTGTTCCTGAGCTTTGTTGTTCTTATTGAGCTGAAACATTTGTTGAGGAACTCTGTCTTGCATTCATCCCAAGTATATATAGAGCCTTGTGGAAGTGTCTTCTCCCAGAGATGTGCTTTGTCTCCTAAACTGAAAGGGAACAAGCGCGGCTTCAAAACATCATTAGAGACTCCTTGAATCTTGGTCATACCAAACACTTTATCAAACTGGTACAAATGATCGAAAGGGTCTTCATTGGGTAGGCCATGAAATCTGTTTCCTTGTTTCATGTTGATTAACCCAAGCTTGATCTCAAAGTGGTTTTGGTGCACAGCTGGAGCATGAATGCTATTCCTGTTGTGGTGAGTATCAGGCGCATCACCAGCTCCTATAGGTCTTGCAGCTCTAGGTGCATGAACTGGTACTCTCAAACCTTGAACTCCAGCCACTTGATTCATAGCATCTTGTGCTTCATCTATGTGTGTTGCAGCTTGTTGTAATGGTGCCTGTCCTACAACACCAACATGTGGTAACTGAGCCTCTTGCTCTGCCATCCTCTATTCATCTAACTCTTGAACTCTCTGTCTTGCTTTGCCATCCTCTGTTCTTCTAACTCTTATCCTATGAATGTTGTCAATAGAAGGAGTCAGATTTGATAAGCCTTTGGACCTCGAATTCATACAAGTACCTGAAAAACAGAGCAAAGAAAACAGAGCAAATTAGTAACCTTACTGAAAAGAACTTAGTCTAACAGCAATGTTAAACTCAAACAATCCACAAATGGCAACGGCGCCATTTTGAAGTAAAGTTTTTTTAGTCCCTTGTTTATACTTCAAAGTTATCCTAATCCCCAAATCATATGTAGTATAAGATCTTAGGTGTCAAATACACTTGTGGATGTTGAGATACAAACAATGATGAGATTGTGGATTTTGTTTGTAAAGGAATGATTCTAACAACCTAACAATGCAATAAAAAAAACCAGAAACCAAATGCAAGTAAACAAGAACTAAGCAATGATCTTAAAGGAATGACTAAGCAAAAACTAAGTGAGACTGATAACTAAATCAATACTAAGCAAGAACTAAGTGAGAATGATAACTAAATCAATACTAAGCAAGATGATCTTAAAACAATTGATTAAAAGCAAGACTCAAGGTTCTAAGCAATTGTGGGATTAGTGGTTCTCAAGAGCGACAAGGAGATTTCTAGCAAAGGCAAACATCAAGCATTCAAAAGCAAGCATTTCTCAATATTGAACTCCTATACAAGGTATCTAAAGGGAACTAGCTTGGCGTCAATAAGCAATTCATATTCAAAAACACTGAAGTGTCCAACTCACTTGTGATGGCGTATTCTTCAACCATGAGCATAAAGATCAGAACCATTCTAGCCTAAGAGAAGACCTAAGCAAGCAAACATTCTATCAATCAAGCAAGAATTCAGATCAACCTATCAATCTTTTGAACCAATAGGTACCTAGTTAGCTAAACACCAATCAATAATATTGACTTAAGCACACAGTTGCAATAACCTAACAATGCTAAGCAATGAAGAGGAATCTAACAAAGGCAAGATCTTTCATTGTATACTATCTAACCATCAACCAAGGATTTCAAAACCAACATTATCTAGCCCTAAGCAAATCATCTAGCAATGGTGAACTATCACTTTGGTGTCACTGAACAAAGAAAACATAGACCAAGCTAAACTATCAAGCCAAATAAGCGAACCATGCATAGAAATAAGATAACAAGCTATCTAGTGAACCATATGCATCAATCAATACCATATTCCATCAAAAGGAGCAAGCTTTATTAACAATAATCACTTTGCAAGAGAAGGAGACAACATAGAACAACTAATCAAGTCTAATCAACCATTAATCACATCTTAATTACCACTTTCCCTACTTAGAACCCTAAATCTAAGGTAAACTACTCACTAATTATGTGTAATCCCATTTGTTTAGAGTTAAACATGATCAGATGAGATTAAAAATGCAAAGATGATAAATTTAATCTACCAGGATGTTAGAAATAAGATCAAGAGACAACATTCAACCATAAAAATGTAAACTTTATTAAAAGAAAGGATTACTAGAGCAAATCGCCCTTTAAGGTTTAAAACAAGATGAAAAGAGAGAGTTTTTTTATAGAAAGACTAAACTTGGATAAAAATAATGTTTTGTGGCTTCCGTTTTATAGTAGGGTACCAAAAGATGCATAAAAAACCTAAAAATAAGATAAGGTCAACAAAAGTCAAGTGGTCAACGTGCGGATTAGTTGCATCGAGGTTGTACGGATGGTGTTCTGCTCGATGTGCGACATCGATATGGCTCGTGCAGCGTATATCGGCTTCCCTCCTTGATGCAGACCAAAGACGTAGACTTCTCGTGCTGATCCTCTTCCTCAGGAGTTGCGGCTTACATCGAGCACACTTCACAGGGGTTTTGCTCGATATCCTTGCTCAATATGGACCAGACTTTGCAAAAGCTCCTTTTCTGACATCCTCTTTGATCATGAGCTGCTTTCATCTCCTCGCCAACTCCAAGAATCTCCAAAAATACCTGAAAATCACCACAAACATGCACATGTATGCAAATGTATACATTCCTAAGCTAAATGCATGCAATGTTGATTCTAAGTGCAAATGAGACTAAAATGCTAAACTATAATGCAAAAACATAGGAAAAGATGCATGAAATGCAGCCTAAAATGCTCTAAAATAGCAAGCCATCACTAAGCAGAGTGGAAAAGTTGTAAATCAATGGTCTTCGGACTTGGTCAACATCGAGCAAGCTTGGTCGATGTTAGTGCTCAATGTGCTGACATCGAGCTGGTCTGATCGAAGTAAGCGATCGATGTGCTCCTCTGGGCTCCTGACATCGAGCTGATCAGCTCGATGTGAATGATCGATGCAATAGTCTTGTAGCTCCTGCCCTTCTACATCGTACGATGTCCCAGCTCGATGTTAGTGTTCTGTCCCTTCACATCATGCTGGTTTGATCGATGCTAGTGCTCAATGTAAACTCCATTTCTCTTAGCTGCATCACATCGTGCGATGTGGATTTTGTCATGCTCGATGCTGAGCCAAACTTCTGCTTCCTTAGCTTCTCTTGATCCTTAGGGCAACTCCCTGGATTACTTCCACACTTCCTCCTTGTCTTAAATGTCTCCTTAGGTACCTAGAAACATCCTTTATGCAAGGAAAATGCAAACTACAACCTAAATGCAACCTAAGTCTAAAAACAAAGAAGAATGGGACAAAAGCAAAGGAAAACATGTAAAATAAGACTAAAACATGAACTAAATGCTAGTGCTTAATGTAAACTTCATTTCTCTCGGCTGCATCACATTGTACGATGTGGATTCTGTCATGCTCGATGCCGAGCCAAACTTCTGCTTCCTTAGCTTCTCTTGATCCTGCTTGATTGGGGAAACTCCTTGGATTACTCCCACACTTCCTCCTTGTCTTAAATGTCTCCTTAGGTACCTAGAAACATCCCTTATGCAAGGAAAATGCAAACTACAACCTAAATGCAACCTAAGTCTAAAAACAAAGAAGATTGGGACAAAAGCAAAGAAAAACATGTAAAAGAGGACTAAAACATGAACTAAATGCAAGCCTAAATGGTATAAATATAGGAGATATCAACACCCACACACTTTCCTTTTGCTTGTCCTCAAGAAAACAAGAACAAATGAGAGATTGAGGTTTGAAGGTGGGAGCTCAAAACTAAAGATGTCAATGGAAAAACTGATTCAGTGCCCAAGTTATAGGTTCTAAGATGCAAAGAGATTGTTCTACTTCAAAATCCTTAGCCATATCTATCATAGCAAACAATGAACTCTAACTTAGTCTACACAAGCATTCACATCAACCAACTCTTTAACATTCATTAATGGTAACTAATGGATCAAATTTATGCAAATAATCTGCAAACATTTAGTCAAAAAGACATGGTTATGAGATGAAAATGATCTCATTTAAATAGGGGTTCAAAGATTTCAAGGGATCTCTCAATGAAATGATTCTATCTTAGGCAAAATGCTAAAGGTAAAAGCACACCTATGCATGCAAGTAAAAGTTTTTTTTCTACCCTTTTTACCCCAAGATGAACCTATTATCTTCTTAACTCAAGGTGAAACCCCTAAATCTACCCTTTCCTTAAGCAGTTGATCTCTTTCTTCTTCATGTGTGGGGGAACTTCTTCTTCCTTGCTTGTGTGGTTGATTTTTTAATGGAACTTGCTCTTCTTTTGTTGATTAGGCGCCATTCTTATCACCTTTGGTGGATTGCTTTGGTCTGATTTCTTCTTTTGGATGACCTTTGTAAGTATTGCTGTTGTTGGCACCTTCTTTTCCTGACCACTTAGAGCTTTTCTTCCTTATACTTAACCACAAACTTAGCTTATTTTCCACATACTACCATTCCATACTTCTTCTTCCTCTTTCAAAAGACATAAACAATAAAACTCAAACACTTGCACTACCCTTTCCCAAACTCCTAATCTAGTACCAAGCTCAAGATGCAAGTTGGTATCTACAAGAGAGCTTCTCCTTGCCAGCCTTATTCCTAACATTTTTTGCCAAGATAAAATTCGAAATTATGCATGCAAGGTTTCACACTCTCATTATAGTGTTTAGGTTCAGAAAGAAGGATTGGTTTAGGGTGTGGTTAACTGTCCCTTAATGATGAGGATCAGCTACTTGGATTAACAAGAGTGGTAAGAAGGGAAGAAGATAATACAAGTATGTATATTGGTAGCCATGTAATCACTTTCAATGCATAAACAATATAATTCAAAGTAAAGATTATGGTTCTAATAGATAGAGTTAGAATCAAATCACAGCAAGCTTCAGCTTAAGACAAGAACTCAAGATATGGTGCAGCCTTAACTTTAAACTCACTACTATGCAATCAAATAACAGATAACCAAGGCATTGAAAACAATTCAAACATTAACATCTTGACAAGTGATAATCATCTACTCCCTATGCAAGTTCATGCAAATGCAACTAAGTGATCTTTTTGGTTCCAAAAATTTGAAAATTTTATGGATTTTCAGTACACATAGATGAATGCATGAATGCATGAGACTCAAGTATGAAAAAGGGAAAATAAGAAAACAAAACACAACGTCAAATGCAATGCCCTCCCCCACACTTAGATTACACAGTCCTCTGTATAATATAAGCTTGAAGGAGGGTGATAAGGGATACTAAGAATGAATACAAAAGAATTCATAAAGAAAGGAGTGGAGTTGGGTACCTTAAAAGAGGTTTTGGCAGAAAGGAGGTTCACATCAGGCAGCCATGGTCGATGTTAGAACTCGATGTGGAACTGGTTTTCTGCTTTCCTTCACATCGTATGATGTCAGCGGTCGATGTGCTTTGAGGTTTCTCTCGGGTAGTTTACATCGCACGATGTGATAGCTTGATGTCCTACTATTTTTTACATCGTGCGATGTTGTTGATCGATGCTGGGATATCGAGCTTGTGTGGTTCGATGCAAGTGCTCGATGTGTGCGGCCAACTCTCGGGCTGTTTGCATCGTTCGATGTCAGAGGTCGATGTCCTCACATCGAGCTTGAGAGCTCGATGTCCTAGCTCGATGTGGAAATCGCTGCTCCCAGCTTCTTTACAGCGCATAATGTCTACGGTCGATGTGGTTCATACTTCTCTCGGCTTGGACACATCAAGCGATGTGGTTGATCGATGTCGCCTACATCGCGCTTCGCCAGCTCGATGTTCCTGGTCGATGCTGGCCAGAACATGGACTAATTCAACTAACCACTTACTTTAAACTCCACCTTCTCCTAGGATCAAAAGAGAAACACAAACACCAACTTAAAATGCAAAGATATGTACAGGAATAACATGAGAATACCTCCCAAGTGTGGTTGTTTAACGTCCTCAGCCTAAATTCCCTTAGCCAATCACTCTTGTAGAGGATCTTGAAGATGGATGTCTACATCATCTCCAAGGGACTCACTTGCCATGTATGACTTTAGCCTGTGCCCATTCACTGTGAAGTCTCCTCCATCCTTCTCAAACAAAGTCACAGCCCCATATGGCAACACCTCCTTGATCTTGAATGGTCCTGACCACCTTGACTTAAGCTTTCCAGGAAATAACTTCAGCCTTGAGTGGAACAACAGTACCTGATCTCCAGCCTTGAAGTCCTTGGGTCTTATCCTCTTATCATCAAATGCCTTGGTCCTCTCTTTATAGATCTTAGAGCTCTCAAAAGCTTCAAGGCGATTTTCCTCTAAATCATGTAAGTTGATGAGTCTCTTCTCTTGACCTGTCTTGATGTCAAAATTATCCAGCTTTGTTGCCCACAAGGCTTTGTATTCCAGCTCCACAAGCAGATGACAAGCCTTGCCCTAAAGGAGTGAGAAGGAAGTTCTACCAATGAGTGTCTTGAAGGCTGTCATGTATGCCCACAAGACATCATCAAGCTGATGAGACCAATCTTTTCTTGTAATATCAAATGTCTTCTCTGAGATGGCTTTGATCTCTCTGTTAAACACCTCCACTTGACCACTTGTTTGAGGATGGTAAGGAGTAGAAACTTTATGCTTAACACCATGCTTCCTTAGCAAATTCTCAAAAACATTGTTGATGAAGTGGCTCCCTCCATCACTTATGACACATCTAGGAACTCCAAACCTTGGGAAGATGATTGACTTGAGGAGTTTCAGCAAACCTTGGCATCATTAGTTGGGCTAGCTATTGCTTCAACCCACTTTGAAACATAATCCACATCAACAAGGATATACTTATTCCCATATGATGAAGGGAAATGACCCATAAAGTCAATGCCCTATACTTCAAATATATCCAGCTCAAGAATTGAGTTTAGGGGCATCTCATCTCTCTTGGAGATGCTTCCTTTCTTTTGGAATGCATCACATGAAGAGATATAAGCTTGGGCGTCCATGAACAAACTAGGCAACAAAAAACCAGTTTGAAGCACCTTTGAAGCTGTCTTGAAGGTTGCAAAATGACCACCATAAGCTGATCTATGACAGTGATGGAAGATTACTCTAACTTCTACTTCAGCTATGCACCTTCTGAACAATCCATCATTCCCATTCTTGTAGAGATCGGGTTCATCCCAATAGAAGTGAGAGACATCTCTGAAGAATTTATTCTTTTGATATGATTCAAGATTCAGTGGTACCTTGCCAATATCCAAGTAGTTCACAAAGTCAGCATACCAAGGCAGTTTGTTCTCTTTTAAACTCATAAATTAAGCTGTCTTCACTCCTAAAGCATGCAGGTGCTCTTCTAGTAGAGTATCATTGATGGGGACAAAGTCATTAATTCTTAGCCTTGAGAGGTGATCAGCTACACCATTTTCACTGCCTCTCTTGTCTACAATCTCCATGTCAATCTCTTCCAAGAGGAGTATCCATCCGAGGAGTTTTGGTTTGGTATCCTTCTTGGCATAGATGTTCCTTAGTGCAGCAGGATCAGTGTAGACTATCACCTTGGACCCAACTAAGTAGCTTCTGAACTTTTCATAATGCAAACACCACAGCAAGAAGCTCCTTCACTGTTGTGGAATATATGGTTTGGGCTTCATCTATTGTCCTGCTAGCATAATAGATGACATTCAGTTTCTTGTCCACTCTCTGTCCCAATACAGCTCCAATAGCATAATCACTTGCATCACACATGATCTCAAAGGAGAGCTCCCAGTTTGGAGCTTGCACTATGGGCGCACTGACTAAGGCCTTCTTGAGAGTGAGGAAAGCTTGCAAGCAGTCTTCATCAAAGACAAATTCTGTCTCCTTGCACATCTGCCTTGTTAGTGGTCTTGCTATCTTTGAGAAGTCCTTGATGAACCTCCTATAAAAACCAGCATGTCCCAAGAAGCTTGTGATTCCCTTGACTGAATTTGGAGGCTCTAAGTGCAGCATCATATCTATCTTGGCCTTGTCCACTTCTATCCCCTTCTCTGAAATCTTGTGATCCAACACTATGCCTTCTTGGACCATGAAATGGTTTTTTCCCAATTCAGAACGAGCTTAGTGTCTTCACATCTCTGTAAAACCTGAGAAAGATTGGACAAGCAGACACCAAAGGAGGATCCATAGACACTAAATTCATCCATGAATACCTCCACCATCGCTTTAAGTAAATAAGAGAATATAGAGGTCATACACCTTTGAAATATTGTTGGGGAATCGCACAGTCCAAATGGCATCCTTCTATATGCAAAGGTGCCATAAGGGCATGTGAATGTGGTTTTTTCCTGATCAGTAGGGTGAATGGAAATCTGGAAAAAACCACTATACCCATCTAAAAAGCAATAATACTTATGATTAGCTAATCTTTTTAACATCTGGTCTATGAATGGAAAAGGGAAATGATCTTTCCTAGAAGCTGCATTTAGTTTTCTATAGTCTATGCACATCCTATGACCAGTTATAGTTCTTATGGTGATTAACTCATAATATTCATTCTTAACCACTGTATTCCCCCTTTCATAGGCATCACATGGACTGGGGAGACCCATGTACTGTCTGAGAAAGGGTAAATCACACCAGCTTCAAGCAATTTTAAGATTTCCTTTTTAACAACTTCTTTCAGATTAGGGTTCAATCTCCTTTGAGGTTCAACAAAAGTTTTTGTCTCATCCTTTAGATGGATCCTATGAGTGCAGAGGTTATGAGAAATGTCTTGGATATCATCTAGTGAATATCAAATGGTTCTCCTAAACTTCTTTAGCACATTGACAAGAGCAAGGATCTCATCATGACTGAGGTTATCATTGAAAATTACAGGATAAGTAGAATTAGAGCCTAAGAAGACATACCTTAGCCCTTTAGGAAGAGCTTTTAGCTCCACCATGGGTGCTTTGAGCTCACTCCAGTCCTCTCCTATGCTGCTATGCTCCTTGGCGTCAGCTTTATTGCTTAGAGAACCAGCTTTTTGAACTGAGAGCACTTCTTTCTGTGTGTATTCCAGCTTTTCAAATTGTTCCTCTTCTTCAAAGGCCGTGTGAGAGTCTAGCCTTTGCATGTAACCCAAGCTCTCCTTGTCCAAATAACCATCTTCCCCATGCTCCTTTGTCAAAGCCACTTGGAGTTTGTCATCACAGCACAACACCTCTTGAACCTCATCATGCAGCCTCTCTAAGATCTTAATCTTAAACACTTAACCTTCAATAGTAGGCTGTTACATGATCTTCTTGATGTCAATCTTAAGGGACATATCATTCCCTAATTGCAACTCAATCTTCCCTTTCTTGACATCTATAACAGCTCCTGTTGTAGCTTAGTAAGGTCTTCCAAGTATGAGAGGATCTCTAGGCTCCTCATCCATCTTTACAACTACAAAGTCAGTTCGGATCTCCACATTCCCTATTCTGACTGGCACATCCTTAAGCAGTCCCTTAGGGAGTCTCACTGATCTATCAGCCAACACTAAAGAGACTCTACAGTCTTTAAATTCAGTGAACCCAATGCGCTTATATATAGAGTATGGCATGAGGCTTACACTTGCTCCTAAGTCACATATGCACTTCTCAAACATTATTGGACCTACAGAGCAAGGAAAAGTAAAACTTCCTGGATCGCCTAGCTTGTTGGGAGTCACTTTTTGCAAATCCTTTGTTCTCTCAACAACAGAAACTTTCAAGAATTTCTGATAAGGTGGAACAAAGACAAAAGCATCTAGCAATGGCATAGTGAGCTGAATCTTCTTCATCTGCTCATCAAAGAGACCTTTATACTTAGCAATTAGCTGCTTCTTGAACCTTCCAGGAAATGGTATTGTAGGCTGATATGGTGGAGGAATGTATCTTGGTTCCTTGGTCTGCTCTTTAGGTGTCTCCTTAGGTTTCTCTTTAACCACTTCTTTAGCTTTCACCTGTCTTGAACCTTCGTCATACTTAATTTCTTCATCTTCTTTAGCCACTTCAGCATCTTTAAACACCACCCCCCCTCTTCTTGTTCCTCAATGTCTTCATTGGGTTTAGTAGGTACTACTCTTGGAGGAAGTTGTTTCCCACTCCTTAAGGTGACAGCTTTGATATTCTCTTAAAATAGTGAAGAGTGAGATGATTGTGCATGACTCTCTTGATTACTTAGCTTCAGATTCAAAGAGTCTAGTTAGGATTGGAGGTTGTTGCTTGTAGAGTCAATACTCCTTTGGATGTCAGCAGCCATGCTTCTCTGAACTTCAGACATAATGCTTTGAATATCAGCCATATTGCTTTGAATGACAGCCATACTGCTTTGAATTTCTGCAGTTTGGAGTTGTGGCATTTGGAGAAGAAGTTGCTTAATGTCCAAATCTTGAGAGGGCTGAGAGTTGTTGGCGACAACTGCTTGAGAAGAAGAGCCTTGATGTTGTTAAACGTAAGGGCCTCCATTGGACTGTTATTGAAAAACATCATAGCCTTGTCTCATTGCTTAGTCATCTTGGATCTGAACAGATTTGACTTGATGTTCTTTGTAGTGGCTATATGTATCAATAGTTTGAAGAAGTTTGGTGGCTCCATTGAACAACATATCCACCTTTTCCTGCAAAACCTTCATCTCATGCATTGCTGTTTCAAATTTCTCTTCGGCTTCCTTTGCATGT
This sequence comes from Thlaspi arvense, assembly GCA_911865555.2. Taxonomy (NCBI): domain Eukaryota; kingdom Viridiplantae; phylum Streptophyta; class Magnoliopsida; order Brassicales; family Brassicaceae; genus Thlaspi; species Thlaspi arvense. The sequence continues at coordinate 25,950,423 of OU466858.1, read as the reverse complement.
TGCTCAAATGATATATCATGGTTTTTATGGTTTTTAACCGTGGTATAAGTCCTTTTTATTGAGTCTTTTTGGTCTTTTTTTATAGTCCTAGTAGAGTCTTTGCAGGTTATAGCATGTCTGGAGCGCAATTGGAGGTTTTGGAGCTTTTTGGATCATTGCAAGAATCAACCCCGAAGTTAGCAACTCGGAAGCATTTCATAGGCATTGGTGACGATCGTCACAACTCAAGGGTGACGCTCATCACTCGCATCTGAAGGACTCGCGACTTCTATTTAAAGGATTGAGAAGAAATTGCATCTTTGGCCCAGAAGTTCCACTAATTACAAAAGTGTCCAGCTCGTGTTTTAGCTTGTATATATTAGGGTTTCAGCCATTGTTGGTATATATCTTGTATCTTAAAATTCAGAGAGCTTTCGAGAGAGATTTATTCAGAAGTTTTTGGGAGACAGATCCTGTACTCTTTTAGAGAAGATGTCGAACCCCTTTATCTCATACTCTATTCTTTTAATGTAGTTTTATTCAGCTATGCTTTGTGTTTTCATAATCATGTCTGACTAATCTGTTAGTTAAGTTAGGTCTTTTCAAAGGTTGATGAAGAGTTTGTAGAATCGCTAAACTGTTAGGAATATCTATTGGCTCTTCATATCTGCTTGCATTCATATCGATTTCTGAGACTAATCATCTAGATTTCGAAACCCTAGGTTGTTTAATAGATGTGAGCACATTGTTAATCATCTGAACTGGCATTAGATGAGCAAAACGCCTACTTGTAAAGAGATTTGACTTAGGAGTTTTGTGAACAATCAAAACCTGATATTTAATGCTTGCTTAAATTTTTAGAATTTGCAAAGAGATAACTTCTGCAATGAATATTGATTAGTTATATCATTAAATTTTGAGTTTAAGACGGTTTTTTCCATTCCTGCTTGCATGCATTCTACATTCTCGGATTCAACCTGTGAATAGTCCTGACTTAGCGCTTATAGCTTTCCGACACTTAAGAACAATCATAAAATTGCCTTCTTTTATTACTATAGTTACCTCGCATTATATACACTCGTTACTGCTTAGCTTAATCTGAATCTATAATCGCTAGTGTAGTAAGCTCACTCCCTAGGGATTCGATAACCTTTATGCTACAACGTCTTTGCTGTGCACTTGCAGTAGTAAATTAATTAGGTAAAACCTGAGCCCTTTCAAGTTTTTGGCGCCATTGCCTTGGGAGTAATAGCTGCCTATCGATTTTTAGTATTAGGATTTTCGTTGTTTACTAACTTTCTACTAGTTTTCCTTGTGCTGATTTCAGGTGTATGCCTAATCGCAGTACCAGAAGCAACAAAGAGAAGGAGCTTTTGACCTTGGGCATTGACGAACTAGCTAAGTTGGAAAGGACCATCAGGAAAGCTAAGAAGCAATCTACAATGGTCAATCTGATTGTCTTGGTTGAAAATGCAGAAGGTCACTTGGTTGACAGAGATGGAAATAGGAGGAATGAAGAAGGGCAGAGACTGGATCAAAATGGGAATGTCATAGTTGAACAGGTGGTTCAACAAGTAGCGCATGATGCTGGAGTTGCTGGTGGAAACGCTGCTGGGCGTTTTGTTCAGAGGACTCTAGGAGATTACAACAGACCTTACCAGTTTTATGCCAACAGAGCTGCAATCCGCCCTCCTGCATTCCAGAGGAACGATTTTGAGCTCAAGCCTGCTTATTATCAGCTGGTGGGTCAGCACACTTTCCATGGCTTACCACATGAGCATCCTATGGATCACATAGAGAGGTTTGAGGATCTGGCTTCAAGTGTCAAGGCTAATGGAGTTAGCAATGACTTATTGTTCTGCAAGCTTTTCCCTTACTCTCTTGGAGGAGATGCAGCTTACTAGCTGAAGCAACTGGAGTCTGGTTCGCTGACCACTTGGGTGCCAAAAACGCCTTTCTGAACAACTTCCATGATGATGCTAGATCAGAAGAGCTGAGGACAAAAATTGATATCTCATTTATTTACATCATTTAGGCTTGCATTTAGTTCATGTTTTGGTTTCCTTTTGCATGTTTTCCTTCTCTTTAGTCCCATTTTCCTTTCTTTTTAGACTTAGGTTGCATTTTGGTTGTAGTTTGCATTCTCTATGCATTAAGGATGATTTTAGGTACTTAAGAAGCTATTGGGAGCAAGGAGGAAGTGTGGGAATGGTTCAAGGAGTTAGCCAAGCTGAAAAGGAGCAAAAGGAGCTAAGGAAGGCGATATCTGGTGGAACATCGGTCATGGCGCGAATCACATCGGTCTGTGTTGATCGATATAATGCAACAGTGAAGTTAAAGATTCACATCGGTCATTCACACCGGTCACTCTTGATCGATGTGAAGAGACAAGACACCCACATCGGTCAACAGCATCGGTCAAGACTGACTGATGTAAACAGACAGGGAACTTTGAAGATTTGCATCGGTCAAGCACATCGGTCAAGGAGTGACCGATGTCAAGTACCAGAGAGGAGTATCGATCATCCACATCGGTCACTCGTGACCGATGTAAGCCAGTCCGAACTCCTTTTTTATTTACAATTTTACCATTATTTTAGGGCTTTTGTCATTTACTATAAATAGGCTTGATGTAATGTTTTTAGTATCAAGCCTTGTTCTTGCTTAATTTTCTTAAGAGTTTTTCAGTCTTTCTAAGAACAAGATCATCCTTTTAATCAAAGTTTTGAAATGGCATCATTAAATCTTCTCTAATCTCCCACTTAATCATGTTTAGCATCATTTATTCTTGTGATTTGGTGTTTTCTATGATGATGAGTGAGTAGACTTTTTAGAGATCTTAGATATGGTAGATTAGGGCATTTAGAGGCTTGATTAGGGTTTTTTAGTGCTTAATTAGATTGATTCCTCTCTATTAATATGTTCTTAGTCTAGATTTGTCTTGATGACAAGAATCTAGATTTAGGCTTCATCTTATGCCCACCAAGTGTTTGATGAAATGCTGTTCTTTTTTAATAGAGGATTTACTGGCCTTAGCTCAAGAGATTGACTGTTTGGAGTATTTTGACTTGAATAGAGTTGGTTTTTCTTGCTTGTTGATTGTTCTAGCACTAATGAGAGTTAGTTCTTGTTAGGATGATTAGCAAAGGGTTATTTGTCAAGAGATTGGACTTAACTTGGTTCATTGTGAACTCTATGTCTAGGAATTAGCATTGATTGCTTACTTGCATTGTTAGTGATGTTTGAAACAGCTTAAGTCTTGCCTTTGAATTCCCCAAAATTAATAACCACATCTACGAACTTGTTTTCTCTTATTTGAATTTCGAAGTTGCTATTTAGTCTGTTTGTATTGCTCTGTTTTGCTCTTAACCATTGCTAAGTTGTTCTCTTTTGAGTTCTGTTTGGTGCTTGATCACTTAGGTTGATAGTTTTAGTTGTGTAAACAACAATCTTGCTTGATTTCACTTGACTTAAAGCTTTCTGCTCATAGCTCTAGTGGCATCTATTCATAACCCCTTTCGATTGATAAAAACCCTATGCTATGCTACAACTGATTAGTACAAACTTGGGTTATTGAGAAAGCGACTCAAAACTGTTGTATCAATTTTATGATGTTGCCATTGGGTTTATTGTTTGGATCATTGGAATTTGTAGAATCCTTAAGATCAGGTTGACTAGACGCCATTCTTAGGACTTGCTCCTTTTTGTTGACTAGCCAGCCTTATTCCTAACACTTTTTGCCAAGATATAATCGAAAATAATGCAATGCAAGGCCTCACAACTCTCACAATAGTGTTTAAGCTTAGAAAGAAGGATTGGGTTAGGTTGTAGTTAACAAGAGTGGTAAGAAAGAAAGAAGATAACCAAAGTATGTATATATGTAGCCATGTGATCACTCTCAATACATAAACATGATAATTAAATGTCAAGATTATGGTTCTAATAAACAGAGATAGCATCAAATCAAAGCAAGCTTCAGCATAAGACAAGAATATCAATGGAAGTAGTCAAGAGATGGTGTAACCTTAACTTCAAACTCACTACAATGCAATCAAACAACAGACAACCAAAGCATTGAAAACAACTTAAAACATTAACACATTGACAAGTGTTTATCATCTTCTCCTTATGAAAATGTATGCAAACTTATATGAAGTGCATCTAGACTCAATCTTAGTTTTGAAACTTTTTATGGATTTTTAGTGCATATGGATGAATGCATGGGACTTAAGTATATAAGAGAGAGAATAAGAAAACAAAACACAATGTCAAATGCAATGCTCTCCCCCACACTTAAATTACACAGTCCCTTGTGTAATAGAAGCTTGAAGGAGGGTGATAAAGGGTATTTAGAAGGATTCAGAAGCTAAGGAGTGGAGTTGTGTACCTTAAGAGGAGTTTTGTCAGAGTGGAGGGGCGTATCGGTCTCTTCAGACCGATGGTGGTGATCGATGAGGCTGCATCGGTCACTTCAGACCGATAGCTGGATAGATGGTATACCCACTCAGTTCCCATCGGTCACTCCAGACCGTTGGTGTTGACCGATGGTGTTGTATCGGTTACTTTCAGACCAATGGTGTTGACCGATACAGGCCAGAAAATGCAGCAACTCAGCCAACAATTTGCCTTAAACCTCACTTGCTCCTGTTATCAACAGAAAAAACGCAAAACAAAAAAAAAATGCAAGAATATGTACAAGGATAACAAGGGAATACCTCCCTAGTGTGCTTGTTTAACGTCCTTAGCTTGCCTTTCCTTAGTTGATCACTCTTGTGGAGGACCCTCAAGGTTGATGTCTACATCATCTCCCAAGGATTCACTTGCCATGTATGGCTTCAGCCTGTGCTAATTCACTGTAAAGTCTTCTCCATCCTTGCCAAACAAAGTCACAGCTCCATATGGTAGCACCTCTTTGATTTTAAAAGGACCTGACCACCATGACTTCAGCTTTCAAGGAAACAATTTCAGCCTTGAGTTGAAAAACAGCACCTGATCTCCTGCTTTGAAGTCCTTTTGTTTGATCCTCTTGTCATGGATAGCTTTTGTCCTCTCCTTATAGATCCTAGAACTCTCAAAAGCTTCAAGGCGGTTTTCTTCTAACTCATTCAAGTTGATGAGTGTCTTTTCTTGAGCTGTCTTAATGTCAAAATTCAGCAGCTTTGTTTCCCACAAGGCTTTATACTCCAGCTCAACAGGCAGATGACAAGACTTTCCATAAAGGAGCGAGAAAGGAGTCCTGCCATTTGGTGTCTTGAAGGCCGTCCTGTAAGCCCACAAAGCATCATCAAGCTTATTAGACCAATCCTTTCTTGTAACACCAACTGTCTTCTCTAAGATGGCCTTAATCTCTCTGTTAGACACCTCCACTTGACAACTTGTTTGAGGATGGTAAGGCGTGGCAACCTTGTGCTTGACACCATTAGCAAATTCTCAAATACCTTGTTGATGAAATGACTTCCACCATCACTGATCACACACCTTGGAACAGAAAACCTTGGAAAGATGATTATCTTGAAGAGCTTCAACACAACTCTAGCATCATTTGTTGGACTGGCAATGGCTTCAACCCACTTTGACACATAATCAACAGCTACAAGGATGTACTTGTTTCCATAGGAGGAAGGGAAAGGTCCCATAAAGTCAATCCCACACACATCAAACAGATCCACTTCAAGAATATAGATTAGAGGCATCTCATCTCTTTTGGAGATGTTTCCCTTCCTTTGGCATGAATCACATGAAGAGATGTGAGCTTGGGCGTCCTTGAAAAAACTAGGCCACCAAAAACCAGCTTGAAGCACCTTTGAGGCTGTCTTGAAGGTTGCAAAGTGACCTCCATAGGCTGAACCATGGCAATGATGTAAAATTCCTTGAACCTCTTCCTCAGCTATGGATCTTCTGAACAATCCATCATTCCCTCTCTTGTAGAGATATGGCTCATCCCAAAAGTAATGAGAGACATCTCTTAAGAACTTCTTCTTCTTATGTGAGTTGAGGTTCGGTGGTATCTGCCCATTAACCAAGTAGTTCACAAAGTCAGCATACCAAGGCAGTTTGTTCTCTTCTAATCTTTGCACTTCAGCTGCCTTCACTCCTAAAGCATGAAGCTGCTCTTCTAGTATCATTGATTGGGACAAAATCATATATCCTTAGTCTTGAAAGGTGATCAGATACACCATTCTCAATGCATCTCTTATCCACAATCTCCATGTCAAACTCTTGCAAGAGGAGGATCCATCTAAGAAGTCTTGGCTTGGTGTCCTTCTTGGCAGAGATGTGCCTTAGTGCAGCAATATCAGTGTAGACTATCACCTTAGACCCCACGTTCTTAATGACTTTCTCTTCCAGGATGTTGAGTTCCTAAGGCTTAAAGAGTCTCACGCCAAGATCTTTACGATCAAAGAGGTCTCTTACCTTGACCGGATCCAGAGATCTCTGAAAATCACATCCTAGAGACTAGTTACCCTTTCCCAAAAGCCATGGAAGTTTAGGGGACTAGTTAGGCCGTGTGCTTGAAATCTAAGTTCATTGCCCTTCAACCTCTCTTTCCACCAGAAGCCATGGGTTTGGAGGAGAGGATGAAGGAGTGATCCATACCGAAAGCCACGGATGGATCTTGTTTTCGTTTTCAAGGCTTAGGGAATCTCACAAAGTGAGTAGATTTAATGTTTTCAACCCAAACTTAGACCCTTGAAACCCCGGACCATGAATCTCAACCCTAGACCCTTTTTTCCTAGTATTCTTACATCTTCGTTAATCATTCGCTTGACATTCACAGCATCCTGGACATTAGTTTCATCGCACTTGCAATTTTAGACGAGATCGATCGTTGTTGCTCGATCTAGTAGTCGATCCCGTGGTCGATCCACTTGTCGATTTTTAGTAATTCATTGCCTTGCATTTTAATTATTCCGTTTGTTCCCCGTGGTAGTTTAATCATTCCTGGTATTTTTAAAATAGTTTTGCATTTCATTTGGTTGCTGCATATAGTTTTTAGGATTTTTACAAAACCGCCTGACATTTGCTTAGCTTTGCATAGCCCTTGCATTCTCTCTGACCTTTCTAGCTCCTAGGAATGGATTGACACTCTCTTGCACACTGTACTACAACCTAGTTTGCATTTGAGTTTTGATAGCCTCATTGCATCCTCACCCTTGCAAAGAAAGTAGTTATCAAATGGCGCCGTTGCCATCCTAGGAGTGTTTAGAAAGCATAGAGATTTGGAGCTTAGTAAACACTAAGCCTTTACCTTGTTTTAGTTACTAATTTCTCTACTCTTAAACGTGTGCTCCTCAGGTACATGAATCTTCGTTCACGGGGAGACAACAATCTACTTCAACCCTTGGACAACATTCATCAGCTTGGTCATTCACGGCAAAGAAGAGTATGAGAACAAGCCAGAGCCTTTGAGGAGATTGTTCAGCACGGTTTGGTTGACTTTGAAGCTATGTCTGAACACGAGCATCCAGAAGGACCTCCTCCAGCTCACGGGGCAGTGGGAAGGGGCAATGGAAACCCCCAACACGCGGCTAGACCCCCAAGGATCATAGGAGCCAGAGATGCTCCCAATACTCATCACAATAGGTTTGAGATCACTCCTCCTCCTGTACAAAACAACAACTTCGAGATTAAGCCAGGTTTCATCTCCATGGTGCAAAACAACATGTTCCACGGCTTAGCAATGGAAGACCAGCTCGGAGACGACGTGAACTATGGGTGAATCCTTGCTGCTTCGTTGGTCAAATACAAGGCTTATGCCTTGCGGTGCAAGGCAAGCTCTTCTTTCATTGGCGGCTTCCTCACTCCTCTATTCATACAAGCCGGCGTACCTATACACGATTTCACACCCGTCCCGGCTAGAGCTTTCATGGATGAGGTCTACATGAGGAATAACGACAGCTTGGGACGCACGCCAGCAGAAGGGTTCTACGCTTATCTTTTCATCGACGACGAAGACGAGAAGAGAGTGTGCATCCTACCAAACAAGGACGAGACTGAGCTGCTTGGTGTTGGGAACATCGAGTTCTTGCCAACAGTAGAGGAGTGCTTTGCTCCTCTAGGAGGAACGCCTGCCCCAGCGATTGCTCCTCGTCAAAGGTCTGAGTCCCCAGCCACGGACGATGAGATGCCCGAGGCTTACACCCTTCCCAAGATAGACTTTGAGCCGAGAACCAAAACGGAGAAGTTCCTAGCATCTGTTGTGGAGATGCAAAGGAAAATCAACAAATGGCAAGGCAAAATGCTCAAGAAACTTGCCAAGAAGGTCAAATCGCTTCAAGGAGGCTCGCCTAAGAAAGATGCAAGTGAAGAGGTTCAACAACCCGAGAAGAGGAGGCTTTCAACCGGTGGAGTTGTCATCTGCGAGACTCAAGGCAGCAACATTCAACCGGCGCGTCTCTCTCTTCAAGAGCCAGGCTCCAAAGGCAAAGCCGTAGCATCTAGCTCCTCTGGAACATCCTCAAGTTCCAGCCGAGACTAGACCCGAGGTAACAACCTTCTTCCATTGTACATACCGCTCATGTTTTCTTCTTCTAGCTTTGTGTTTTGATGCTCCTTTGGATTTGTTTGCCACTGGGACGGTGTCAAGCAAGTTTGGGGGAGTATGTGTGTGGTTTGACATGTGTTTTCTGATCTTATTTTCCCTTTAGCATCCTTGAGTCTTCATTACATGAAAAATTGGTGAAAGTTTTAAAAAAATTTCAAAGATTCATGTAGTTGGATTCATCTTGTTAAACATTTTAGGATCGAGTCTAGAATTTTTTTTAAAAAAACATCTAGGTTTCTTGCATTTGCATAAGGGGTTAAAGTTTTCTTAAAAAGGTGTTTTATACTCATGAATTGTTTCAATACCCTAGTTAGTAGTTCTCTAATGCTTTGCTTATGCTTTGAAAGTAAGTTCTTACCATGCTTGGATCACTTGCTATGATTTTCATGACTTGAATTGAACTCTCATGATTTGAAACTTGTCCTAATAAGTGAAAACCTTAATCTGAAATTTTAATTATCATCCTTATGCATTTGAAAATGAACACATGGATTTTAAAATATTTAGGCTCTCTTCTTCCTTTTACCACTCTTTGTGAGCCTAAGTAGGACTCCCACCTTGACCCTTATCCTTCTTTGAAGCCAAATATTTCTTGTGTGACATCATTGTGAGGCCTTCTTTTTCGGTTTTGAACTTAGCATAAAGTGTTAGGTTTAGGCGACATGATTGGGTTCTCATGTGATTGCTAGCTTTGCATTTTGAAGCTAGATATAGGCTTAGGATAAGTTTGGGAGATCATTGAGGTTGTTTTCATGTTTATATGTTCTCGGTTTCAAAAGAATTTGGTATTTGAAAGAAAGAAAAAGGTTTTAAGTGAAAGGTTTGTGTTTAAAAATTATATGCTCTAATAATTTCAGGAGGTAGCTCTCTCAAATAAAAAATATATAAAAAAAAAAGAGCCTAAGTGCCAAAATAAAAGAAAAGAAAAAGAAAGAAAAGAATAAACAAGAGAGCTACCAATAAGAAATATGTAAAGAGCAAATTGTTTTCAACCTTTTCACTAGCCTAAAAAGGTTAAAAATGTTTTCTGTTTTGAATTGGAGAATGCTAAGCTTTTGCTTTGAGAAAAGGGTAGATTCTAAGTGGTGAGTGAGGATAAAAGTTAATAAATGAGAGGGGTTTAGGATCGTTGTTAGTTTACATGGGTAGATGAGAATCTGATCATGTATGCATCAATTGCCTTCACTGCTTTATGAATAAAGTTCTTGCCATTTTTTTTGAGAAAAACCCTTGTTTTAAATGAAAAACCTTTTCAAATGAGATCATTCTATGCTCATAGCATGCGCCCTTAGCCGAATGTGTGCTGCTTTAAAATGCATAAGTTTGATTCATGGTTCGGATGTTAATGAATATTAAAAGATGAGTTTCTTTGATTGTTAGGAATAGGAGAGTCATGATTTGAGTTTCTTTGTGTGATGACGTGGCAAGGGCGATCCCAAAGACAATTTTAAGGGTTTTCTTTGATTTCGTAAGACGTGAAAGAGAGGCGGCTGGCCATCGGAGATCCGATGAGCTTGCCGGCGGCGGCGGGGGCGCCGAATGGCACTAAGACAGGGGATAATCGGCTAGGAGTCAAGGAGGTTAATAATGTCATGAACAGTGTTTTAGCAGAAGGAGTTTCAGAGACTCGTGCATCGACGGAGGGATCACAGATCCGAAAGAAGAGTGATTCACCCGAAGTTTCAAAATCATGGTCAGCCATTGTTTAAAATAAGTCAAGTCTAAGTAAACATGATTTCACAATCCAGAATGCAAAGGGATCTCCTTGTGTGCTCATCCCGGATAGCGTAATCGATAATTCAACGCCGCTGTGGGAGGATTTTCTGTTCAGTAAATTCCTCTCAACTGCTCCACATGTAGCAAAAATACATGTCATAGTCAATAAAATCTGGCCACTGGGGAATAAGGCTTTCAAAGTGGATGTTTTTGTCGTGGACGACACAACAGTCAAATTTCGGATAAAAGATAACTCAATGAGAGAAAGGATACTAAGACGTGGTATGTGGAACATTGCAGACGTACCGATGATAGTCTCAAAGTGGTCTCCCGTGGTAGAGGAGGCTCAACCAGAGATCAAAACACTTCCTATGTGGATAGTTTTGAAGAATGTTCCACAGAAAATGTTCTCTTGGGATGGCTTAGGATTCTTAGCGAGTCCAGTGGGGGACCCGAAAAGGCGCATCCGGATACAGAACAATGCAAAAATTTCGAAGAAGCTCGAGTGTTCGTAGAAGCAGATTTGTCCAAGGAGTTGCCTAAATCATTTCGATTTAAGTCAGTGGAGAAGGGTATTAATGCTATAGTGGAATACGCTTATCCGTGGCTACCACCACGATGCGATGTATGTACCAAATGGGGACACCTGAAAGATACATGCCTTCTGCATAAAGGTAACGACTGGTCATACTCAAAAAACGATAACCTCCAGAAGAAACAGAACATAAAGTATACCACTGGACCGGGAAAAGGAAAAACTCAAGACTTAGAACCACATGAAGGTGTTGGGGCAAGTCTACCTGTTGTTCCAAGTACGGGGACAGAGAATGAACCGGAGAAGGGAGTGGTAAGAGAGGAGACCGTCACAGTAAATTTAAACAACTAAAATCAAACGCAAATGGAGAGAGAACCAGGAGAAATTGTGGAAACCTCTGAAACTGTTCGAGACAATAATTTGGTCGATAATATAAAATCACGCGAGGCTCTATGGATTACCCCGGCAAAATCAGGAAAACATCCGGAAAAAGGAGTTGCTGGAGAAAATATGGCCTCTGCATCGCGTTATGCAATCCTTGCTTTGGTAGATGAGGAACATGAGGAAACTGAGATTCTAGACCAAGATGGGACAGAAGAATCTGATCAAGAAGAAGAGGTACCAAAAATTGTTCAACGGGGTAAGAAGAACTCGATGAAGCAGGTAGATAGCCGCATTCATCTACCACGTACATCAAAGACATCACACAAGTTTCTCAAGGGTACTGTTGCTCAAAGTATGAAGGAGTCTCTCCCAAGTACTTCGAGTAGAACTGCTCATAATAAAAAATCTTCCTAATGACAGGATTCTTCTGGAATGTTAGAGGGTTTAACAGATCAGAAAAACAGTCTGTAGTGAAGAAGTGGGTACTGGATAATTCTTTTCAGTTTGATTTTTTACTGGAAACCAGAGTCAAGGAAACAAAGTCGACGCAGATTTTTTCTTTAGTTTTTCAGAATTGGTCTCTTCTAACGAACTATGAATTCAACTATTTGGGCCGGACTTGGGTGATGTGGAGAGAAGGAGTTCGGATTACTCCAGTTTTTAAAAGCGGACAGGTCATAACGGTGTCTGTCTTGTTAGAAGGGCATGCGGAGGAATTCTTCTGCTCTTTTGTCTATGCTGCGAATCTAGAAGAAGAGAGGAAGCTCTTATGGATGGATCTCAAGAATCATCATGATTCAGGCATGTTTCAAAACAAAAATTGGACTATCATGGGGGATTTTAATGAAGTATTGGCTGGAGATGAGCACTCTCTTTATGAGTGATAGGGTCAGGTTTTACCCAAATAAAACTACTGCAAGTGCACAGCAAAAGCAGTTGTAGTACAAGGGGTTATCGAATCCCAAGGGAGTATGTAAACCACACTAGCGATTATAGATTCAGATTAAGCTAAGCGATAAATAATGAATGTAATGCAAAACAGTAAAATAAATGCAAGAGGGCGTTTTTATGCTTGTTCTTAAAGTTCAGAAGGCTAAAGGCGCTAAGTCAGGACAGTTCGCAGGTTGAATCTGAGAGTATAGAATGCATGCAATCAGGAATGAATTAAAACCGTCCTGAACATGAATCGCAAAGATATAACTAATCAATTCTCATTGCAGAAGTTATCTATGTCTAAATCACAGAGTTTCAAATCTCTTTGCAAACCCTAACAACCTAAACATGCAGTAATGATCAGGTTCAATTGTTCACAAAACTCCTAAGCCAAATCTCTTTGTACTAGGGCGTTTTGCTCATCTAATACTAGTTCAGGTGATTAATAATGCTCTCACATCTATCAAACAACCTAGGGTTTCGAAATCCAGATGATGTGTCTAAGAAATCGATATGAATGCAAGCACAGATGAAGAACCAATGAATTTCCTATAGGTTTTTAGCAATTCTACAAACTCTTCTTCAACCTTTGAAAAGCCCTAACTTAACTAACAAACTACTCAGACATGGTGATTTGAGAAAACATCATGAAAAGAATAGATTGCATAAAAGAAATAAGAAGTAGAAATAAAGGAGTTCAAAATCTGCTCTTAAGGAGTCTGATTTGTCTCTCCAAAAGCTCTTCTACAAATCTCTCTCTAAAGCTCTCAAAAATAATAAGATACAAGATATATGCCAAAAGAATGGCTGAAAAACCTAATATACAAGCTAAAACACGATCTGGGGTCTTTTTGCAAATACTGGAACTTTTGGGCCAAAACTGCAATTTCTTCCCAATCTTTTAAAAACAGGCCACGACCTCCTTCCTTGGTGGGTGACGAGCGTCACCAGCTTGGTGACGAGCGTCACCATATGGCATACTTTCTTCTTCGAGCTAGGTGCTTCGTGGCTTCAACTCAGAATGCTCCAAAAGGTTCCAATATCTCCAATTATGCTCCAGACATGCTATAACCTGCAAAGACTCTACTAGAACTCTAAAAATACCAAAAAGACTCAATAAAAAGGACTTATATCATGGTTAAAAACCATAAAAACCATGATATATCAACTCCTCCAGACTTAGCTTTTGTTTGCCCTCAAGCAAACATTAGACAAAGAATAAGGTCGAGGTTTGAAAACAAGAAACAGTCAGTCAGTCATCAGAAACACCACACTAGTTAAAGCTTTCGAATCCACATACCACAGAGTCAACACAAGATCAAATTTTAGTCTAATCATCACAAGCTTAGCAAATCTCTCAAATCCAGTCCAAATCCCTTCAAGAAATCCAAAATTTCTACTGTTAACTCCTTATTTTTATCTAAGTGTGAAGTCTCATCAAAGCTCTATCATCTTAATCACTTTACAGATTCTTTTCCCTTCCTAACAACTGAACAAATCAATCTCAACACAGCTCTCCTATTTTCTCTTCCCTTAATCTTTTTCCTTTGAATATTTTCGATTTTTCACTTCTTTTTCTCAACTTTTTCAGTCTAAGATATGGTGCTACTCAATACTTGTGTTCCTTGTGAGGAGACAGGTTCTTGAGTGTGTTCACTACTGTTGTTCCTTGTAAGGAGACAGGGTCATGAATGCACCATTCTTTAGACTTAATCTTTTAAAAACTACATCAGGGAAGATCAAAGAGAGACTGTATTTTAACCTTATTGTCAGTGCTTAAAGAGAGAATCAAGATTAATAAGAATCAATCACCAAGACAAGAAATTTAAAGTTCATTAAGGTGGAGCTAACAGCAAATTTTCCAGATTCTCTAAGAACCTAAACCTTCATTGCTAGACTGATCTACCTATGACTTTCAACTTAGTAAGACTTGTAATCAACTATTGTGGCAATGGTTCTTATCAGCAAAAACGTCCTATGGCTAGTTCCAAGAAAAACTAACAGTTTCAAAAATTTTGACTCTAGAAAAACAGGTTTTTGACTCAACTTTAAGACTCTATAAACATGACACAAAGCACACAACGTCAGTAACCACCTCCCCCAGACTTAAACAACACTGTCCCCAGTGTTATTAAGCCAAGAGTTGGTCAAAATGAAGCATGAGAACATGTAAAACCAAGGTGGAAAAGTGGTACCTCGTGAAGGAGCTAGTGACGAGCGTCACCATATTGGTGACGAGCGTCACTACTCTGAAACTTCAGAAATCGTCATGTTGGATGTTTAAATGCTATGCCATCATGTGTACTCCGAAGTCAAACTGTAAGAGCACTCAAAACACACATCAAAACATCCAAACAAAGCATAGTCCATGGTCCAACAAGTTCACAAGATATCATCCAAGCAAATTGAACAAAGTGACTCTTCTTTTTTTTCTGTTTTTTTTTTTTTCATGTTTTTGGGTTTTTTTAGCTATGTAATAGAAAACTAAACTAATATATGAAAAAGAAAACTTACTAGTGGGTTGCCTCCCACTAAGCGCTTGTTTAAAAGTCATTAGCTCGACTTTGAATGCTGCTCAGACAGCTGGTGGAGCAGAAGGTGGCAGTGAATGCTTTGGAGATGAATGTCTCCTCATCCATGGTGGTTTGTAAGCAGTAGATGTATGAACACTTCCAAGGAAGTGAGGAACATCAGCAGGGTGGGTCGTGAGTGTGGGTGGGACATTTCGTTTTCCTGCAGAATCATCAAAAGAAACACCAAGCTTTCTACGAGAATCTCGTTGCTTGCATAAGTGTGAATCATCTTTTTCACCTTTTAAATTCTTATTGATTAGATTAGGAGGTTTGGAACTGGTTCCAGAAAGTGCATACCTTTGCTTAGTTGCAGGTTTCTGGGTTGTGGAATGGTGAATTTTCGAATTGGCAACATATAATGGACTTGTAGCTGTAAAATTTCGTTGCTGCTTTGTGTTCAGGTTGGTGACGAGCGTCACCAGGTCAGTGACGCTCGTCACTGACTCTACAGTTCGAGTTTCTGCAGTTTTCCTGCAATTCAGCTCTGCAAGTGTTGCTTCCATCACAAACACGTCTTCCTCCAGCAATTTGGCATTCATTGGAACCTCTTTTTCAAGCCCAGTCATGAAGATATGATCCTCACTGCAATCCTCAAACCCAACAGCTTCTGCAGAAGTTTCAGATATTGGCTCTTCAATAGCCATCTTGCTCACTTGCCCACTAATATCTGATTCATTGACACACTCAGCAATAGTGTCTTCTGAATGCTCCATGATAGTCTCTTTATCTCTGGAAGTTCTTACAGAAAAGGTCTGACCACCAATGGTAGAACTCTTTCTTAACTTATCCATGTCAAAGTTCATGACAGCATCACCAAGATCAAGCTCAATGTTTCCCCTTCTAACATCAATGATGGCTTCAGCAGTAGCCAAGAATGGTCTTCCCAGAATAAGAGGATCTTTAGGTTCTTCAGCATATTTCAGAACCACAAAATCTGTAGGAATTATGCAGCCTTCAATGTTAACATGAACATTCTCTAACATGCCTTCTGGGGTCCTTATGGATCGATCTGCTAGGATGAGAGAGATCCCAGCTGGCTTGAAATCAGTTATTCCAAGTCTAGCAGCAACAGAGAAAGGCATCAAGTTAATACTTGACCCTAGATCACATAGAGAGTGGGGAACACGTCCTGCAGATA
Source organism: Thlaspi arvense (assembly GCA_911865555.2). Taxonomy (NCBI): domain Eukaryota; kingdom Viridiplantae; phylum Streptophyta; class Magnoliopsida; order Brassicales; family Brassicaceae; genus Thlaspi; species Thlaspi arvense. The sequence continues at coordinate 25,934,620 of OU466858.1, read as the reverse complement.
TTGAGCAATCAAGCACAAAGGTCCCTGGATCAGATAGCTTCTCTGGAACTCTGCTTTGAGTGATGGTATTGACTTGTTCAGAAACAGTCACCTTGTTCTTCTTCTTTGGAACTGTGCCTAAGAGAATTGCACTGATGTCTCTGGTAAGCAATGCTCCTTCCTCAAGACTTACACCATTCAAAACCATTCTCTTTACATACCTTCTTAGAGCTGGTGAAAGCTTGACTGCATCAACAAGTGGAATCTCAAGCATCAGCTTGTCTATCATAGCTTTACATCTGGCTTCTTCTATCTCCTTTTTAGACTTCCTAGGATGCTTGGGGAATGGTGTTTTGGGTTTATAGACACGTTCCTGGTCATAATTTGCAGTTACAGGCGAAGCAGCTTCGTTCTGGGGTGGGTGACGACCGTCACCAGGGGGGTGACGCTCGTCACTCACTTGTGACAACCCCCGATACCCTTGTAGGTTGGTGACGAGCGTCACTCCTCCTTGGTGACGCTCGTCACTCACCTCTGAGACAGAAAAATTTTCATCTTCAGACTCCATGAGTTGCACGATCTGTTCTGCACTCAACCTCTTTTTCTGCACTGTTTTAAGCTCCTTTTCATTCCTGACTGTGATGGCATTAACCTGATGCTTGGGATTGATATCAGTCCTTCCAGGAAGGAATCCCTCTTGCCTTTGAACAGCTCCTGCAGTTTGAGCAACCTGCACATCAAGCTTCTTCATGTGAGAGTTCAGGCTCTCAATTTTTCCATTCAGGTCTTGATACAGCTAATCTAGCTTGCCATTGAAGTTCACTGTCATCTTCTGTTGTCCTTCAAGTACCTGCTCCAGCATAGCTTCCATTTTATTGTCTTGTGGAGGTGCAGTTTGGTAGGAAGAAGAACCATAATTCCTGCTGTTTTGGTAAGGTTTCTCAACTTCAGTCTTCTGGAATGGGGGCTTAGGAGTGTAACCAGGCGTGCTCTGTCCTCCTGTAAAGGTACTCTGCTGATTATTGCTGTTGTAGCCTCTGTTCCATTGCTGATTTCCAAACTTTTGGCTCTGAAAACCCCCTCCATTGATGAAATTAACATCTTTCTGCTCAAATTCTTCAGGATTTTCGAAACTCTCCACTTCTGCAGCGAATTGGACTGACTTCTTTCCCACCAAAAGGCTGTGCATGCTGTCCAACTTAGCCTTAACTTCAGCTATTTGGTTTTCATCATTCAAACCAGCCTGCTGCTTTCTCTGAAAATCTGCATTCTTAGTGCTGTTACTGCAGGCCAAGTTTTCAATCAATCTTACAGCTTCTTCTGGTCTGTTGGTGTTGAAGTTTCCTGCACTTGCTGCATCCAGCGCCATCTGGTACTTCCAGTCAATGCCTCTGAAGAAGATACCAAGCAGTTGCACCTGACTGAAACCATGATGAGGACAGTCCCTTTGATAAGACTTGAACCTGATCCAAGAAGCCTTAAAAGCTTCAGTAGGGCCTTGTGTAAAGGAAGCAATTTTCGTCCTCATGTCCTCTGACCTTGAATCATCATAGAAGTTATTCAGAAAGGCGTTCTTAGTGTCTTCCCAAGTGGTCAAAGAAGCAGGTTCCAGTTGCTTCAGCCAATATGCAGCTTCTCCTCCAAGAGAGTAAGGAAAAAGCTTGCAGAACAGGAAATCATTGCTGACTCCATTAGCTTTGACACTGGAAGCTAAATCCTCAAACCTCTCTATTTGATCCATAGGATGCTCATGAGGTAAGCCATGGAATGGATGCTGGCCAACCAGCTGATAGTAGACTGGTTTAACCTCAAAATCGTTCCTCTGGAAGGCAGGAGGTCGGATTGCAGCTCTGTTGGCATAGAACTGATCAGGTCTGTTGTAGTCACCTAGAGTCCTCTGAACAAAACGCCCAGCAGCATTATTGACAGCAGCAGGGACCCCCACGTTCTCAGCCACTTGCTGAACCTGCTGTTCAACAATGACATTCCCCTCTTGATCAATTCTCTGCCCCTCTTCGTTCCTCCTGTTTCCTTCCCTGTCAACCAAGTGACCTTCTGCATCTTCAACCAAGATAAGTGGAGCGACCATTGTAGATTGCTTCTTAGCTTTCCTGTTAGTTCTCTCCAACCTTGCAAGCTCGTCGATGCTCAAAGTCACAAGCTCCTTCTCTTTGTTGCTTCTGGTTCTGCGATTAGGCATACACCTGAAACAGGAACAAAGAAAAGTAGCTGAAAATCAGTAAACAAATAAAAACTTAGACAAAATCCTAATACTAAAAATCGATAGGCAGCTATTACTCCCCGGCAACAGCGCCAAAAACTTGATAGGGTCAGGTTTTACCCAAATAAAACTACTGCAAGTGCACAACAAAAGCAGTTGTAGTACAAGGGGTTATCGAATCCCAAGGGAGTATGTAAACCACACTAGCGATTATAGATTCAGATTAAGCTAAGCGATAAATAATGAATGTAATGCAAAACAGTAAAATAAATGCAAGAGGGCGTTTTTATGCTTGTTCTTAAAGTTCAGAAGGCTAAAGGCGCTAAGTCAGGACAGTTCGCAGGTTGAATCTGAGAGTGTAGAATGCATGCAATCAGGAATGAATTAAAACCGTCTTGAACATGAATCGCAAAGATATAACTAATCAATTCTCATTGCAGAAGTTATCTATGTCTAAATCACAGAGTTTCAAATCTCTTTGCAAACCCTAACAACCTAAACATGCAGTAATGATCAGGTTCAATTGTTCACAAAACTCCTAAGCCAAATCTCTTTGTACTAGGGCGTTTTGCTCATCTAATACTAGTTCAGGTGATTAATAATGCTCTCACATCTATCAAACAACCTAGGGTTTCGAAATCCAGATGATGTGTCTAAGAAATCGATATGAATGCAAGCACAGATGAAGAACCAATGAATTTCCTATAAGTTTTTAGCAATTCTACAAACTCTTCTTCAACCTTTGAAAAGCCCTAACTTAACTAACAAACTACTCAGACATGGTGATTTGAGAAAACATCATGAAAAGAATAGATTGCATAAAAGAAATAAGAAGTAGAAATAAATGAGTTTAAAATCTGCTCTTAAGGAGTCTGATTTGTCTCTCCAAAAGCTCTTCTACAAATCTCTCTCTAAAGCTCTCAAAAATAATAAGATACAAGATATATGCCAAAAGAATGGCTGAAAAACCTAATATACAAGCTAAAACACGATCTGGGGTCTTTTTGCAAATACTGGAACTTTTGGGCCAAAACTGCAATTTCTTCCCAATCTTTTAAAAACAGGCCACGACCTCCTTCCTTGGTGGGTGACGACACCAGCTTGGTGACGAGCGTCACCAGCTTGGTGACGAGCGTCACCATATGGCATACTTTCTTCTTCGAGCTAGGTGCTTCGTGGCTTCAACTCAGAATGCTCCAAAAGGTTCCAATATCTCCAATTATGCTCCAGACATGCTATAACCTGCAAAGACTCTACTAGGACTCTAAAAATACCAAAAAGACTCAATAAAAAGGACTTATATCATGGTTAAAAACCATAAAAACCATGATATATCAATGAGACCTCACCCCATATTAGTCAGGGTACTCGAGATTTTCAAGACGTGGAACGATATTGCTCTCTCTCTGATTTACACTTTCACGGGCCTCGATTCACATGGTGTAACAAGAGAGATGACAGATTGATTTGTAAGAAGTTGGATAGAGTTTTGGTAAGTGAGCAGTGGTTACAAACTTATCCCAATTCCCACAGTGTATTTGAGGGAGGAGGGTGCTCGGATCACTTGCGATGTCGGATAGTGTTTGATGCAGGGGAGAGACAGGTTAGAAAACCTTTTAAGTTTGTTAATGTTCTTACCTCCCTGGAAGGATTTATTCCATTAGTTGAGGGCTATTGGGCAAACACACAACAGCTATTTCATTCGACTTCTGCTCTTTTCCGTTTCTCTAAGAAACTTAAGGGTTTTAAGGTGCCGTTAAGGGAGTTACGGAAGGAGAAACTCGGTAATCTTTCCAAACAAGCAAAAGAGGTGTATGAAACACTTTGTGAGAAGCAAAGGGATAACTTAGCAGATCCTTCTCCTATTGCTATGGCTGCAGAGAAGAAAGCTTTTGAACGTTGGACACATGTTGCAGATTTGGAGGAAAGCTTTCTCAAACAATAATCAAAGTTACATTTGTTACAAGTTGGAGATCGAAACAATAAGACTTTTCATCGTGCCGCTACAACTAGAAAATCAAAAAATGCAATCAGGGAGCTACAAAGCCCCAATGGAGAAACTCTAAATACGGTGGATGCTATTAAAACCGAGGCCGAAAGGTTCTTCAGAGAATTTCTTTCTCAACATCCAATAGAATATGAAGGGGTCACTATCGAGGGCCTAGAAGAATTGATGGCATATCGATGTTCTGAGAGGGATTGCTCTCAGCTGGTGCGAGAGGTCTCGGAGGCTGAAGTGAGACAAGTCTTGTTTGCAATGCCTAATAGCAAATCTCCGGGCCCGGATGGATTTACGACTGAGTTTTTTAAAGCTGCATGGACAGTCATCGGCCCTGATTTCACAGTCGCAATACAATCTTTTTTTCTTAAAGGATTCTTACCAAAAGGGATAAACTCAACAATCTTAGCACTAATATCAAAGAAGATGGAGGCTAAAGAAATGAAAGACTATCGACCTATCTCGTGCTGTAACGTGCTTTACAAGGTTATTTCTAAGATCTTGGCCAATAGACTCAAGGAAATTCTTCCAACTTTCATAGTGCCAAATCAATATGCTTTTGTCAAGGGAAGGCTGCTAATGGAAAATGTCTTACTAGCAACTGAGCTAGTAAAAGACTATCATAAGCAATCGATCTCCCCCCGGTGTGCCATGAAGATTGACATTGCTAAAGCTTTCGAGTCAGTACAGTGGGATTTTTTGCGCAATGTCTTAACAGCCCTGGGTTTACCGGCACAGTTTGTACACTGGATAATGTTATGCGTCTCCACTCCCTCCTTCTCGGTGCAGGTTAATGATGAGTTAGCCGGATATTTTCAGAGTAGTTGTGGCCTTCGACAAGGTTGTGCCTTATCCCCATATCTCTTTGTGATGAGTATGCATATTCTCTCAAAACTTCTCAACAGGGCGGCTGAAAACAAAGTATTTGGTTACCACACTAAGTGCAAGAATTTACAACTCACTCACCTCTGTTTCGCGGATGACCTTATGGTATTTACGGATGGGAAACTTCACTCACTGGAAGGAGTCATTGATGTCTTCAAGGAGTTTGAAAGGATGTCTGGTCTGCAAATTAGTTTGGAGAAATCCACATTGTACCTTGCTGGTGTAAAAGATAATAAGCGTGCTGAGATAATCACCAGATTCCCATTCGCCAATGGCTCTCTTCCGGTTCGTTATCTTGGTTTACCCCTGCTCACCAAAACAATGGGAAAGGCAGATTATGGCCCTCTGTTAGAAAAGATCAGATCAAAAATTTTTACTTGGACAGCACGTTTTCTCACTTATGCAGGACGCTTGCAGCTCTAAGTTTAGTAATTATGAGTATAACAAACTTTTGGATGGCTTCCTTCAGGTTACCGAAAGGTTGTATCAAGGAGACTGAGAGCTTATGTGCAGTTTTTCTATGGTCTGGACCTGAACTAAACTATAGGAAATCTAAGATGGCTTGGACGGAGGTCTGTCGACCTAAAGCAGAAGGGGGGGTGTGGGGTGGTTAGGAATTCAACTTCTCACAGAAGTCAATCTGGTATGTAATCTGAAACTTATTTGGAGAATTCTCTCTGATAGCGAATCACTTTGGGTGAATTGGATTCATGAATTACTAATTCAGAAAGGATCATTATGGTCTACCCGGTTTAAACAACATTCGGGCTCGTGGATGTGGCGTAAGCTGCTGCAACAGCGGGAACTCGCTCAATCGTTTCATACTGTTGAGGTGAAGAGTGGAACCACTACATCCTTTTGGTATGACATATGGTCTCTGTTGGGTAGGTTTATTGAAATAACGGGTGCAAGAGGGGTAATTGATATGGGTATCCCGATAAATGATACTGTTGCATCGGTCTTCGATCGTCACACTCGTAGACGGCATAGAAATGATACTCTTAATGCCATAGAGGATATCATTCAGGATCAGAAGCTCAAGAGAGTTAATGGCGAACGGGATCGTGCACTATGGCGTCGGAAGAATGGGGACATGAAACCTAAATTCATTGCACGAGACGTCTGGGATCAGATTAGAAACGAGAAGCATCGGAAAGCATGGTATGGCGGTGTCTGGTTTCAACATGCAACGCCAAAATTTTCATTTCTATTGTGGCTCGCTATGAACAATCGCCTAACAACAGGAGAGCGTATGCTGCAGTGGAATGTTGGAGCTTCTGCAGATTGTATTCTTTGTGATAAGGAGATGGAAACTCGAGACCATCCTTTCTTCTCATGCGAATACACCAACCAAATCTGGGAATCCTTAACGAGTGGACTACTCCAACAAAAATACACATCCACATGGGATTGTATTGTTCAGCTTCTCTCCGAGTTCAATACGCCGAGAATAACGACGTTCCTTTTCAGATATGTTCTTCAAACTACAGTCAGCTATATCTGGCTGGAGAGAAATAATAGACGTCATGGTGGGCCCTTTTCTGCACCTCAACGCCTCACACAGCTAATTGACAAGGCGGTTAGAAACAGAATTTCTTCAATTCGGAGATTGGACAACAGATATGAAGATGCACTTGGAAAATGGTTTGAGGCTAGGGGTTAAGTATCTGCAGTTTCTTTCCACATCTAAATTCTTCTAAACTTAAGTCACACAAGTTGTAAAACAGTTGTTTTTTTTGGTTTGAATATAATTTAACATTCACTTCAAAAAAAAAAGAGTATGGCTAAGTTCTTTGGAGTATGAGTGTGTGCATAGCATTTTAGAACTGTTAACTATGACATTGAGATTGATTCATTTGAAAGGGACCTTTGCAAGAAGCTTAAACCCCCGTTCGTTTTCAAAACCTCTCTTCCTTACTTATTTTATGTTGCTTGAGGGCAAGCAAGAAGTAAGTTTGGGGGAGTTGATGTTACTGCATATTGCATGTATTTTGCATACATATTAGTTAGCTTTCCATGCATTTACATCACACTTTAGGCTAGATTGCATCACTTAGGGTCCTAGAGCATTCTTGCACCAGCATTCGCATGTTCTTTGCATTTTGCATCATATTCAGGTTGTTTCCGGGTGCTTTTGAGTCGTGGAGTTCGTGGACGTGCTAAGGCTAGTGTGGAGGTTCGTGGGAACAACGGATGTTTGCTAAGGACCAGAGATCGGAGAGCAGATCGAGCACGGCCGGTCGATCTAGATGAGATCGACAAGAAGATCGAGTAGCTCAGGCGATCCAAGGGAAATGATCGAGAGGAAGATCGAGTGAAGCAATCGATCAAGTGGTACGGACGAAAATGACGCCATGCAGAACGAGAGCTGGATCGAGTCCACCACTCGATCCAACCAAAGATCGATACCAAGATCGGATGCAACACTTGATCTACCGAAGAAGATCGAGACCCGGATCGTATAGAAGACACGATGTCCGAAAGTGATCGAGAGAGCCGCTCGATCCCGAAGTCGATCTTTGTCCTTTCAACCGCTTTTGGCCGCTAGCGAAGGGGGGACCATTGAGTTGTTTGGCTTACTTTGAAAAGGCGGCGATGATATTTTCATACACGCTTTTTCAATCTTATCTTTTTATGCTTTTCTCTCTGGTTTTGAACACGATCCGCCATTGTTAGACTTTGAGCTTTGTTCTTGAATATTTTTGAATCGTTTAAGTTTCAAGTAATCGTTTTTCTGTTCATCGCTTCATCCTTCATCCTTCATGCTTTGCTTGTTTATTTCCATGAGTAGCGAGTAGTTTCATTTCGGTCTCGGGGTTGAGAGGATTCACGGGGTCTAAGGGGTTTTCAAGTTTGGTGTTTTCATGTTCTTAATGGCTTTCTCTTCTAGGATGTTGAGTTCCTAAGGCTTAAAGAGTCTCACGCCAAGATCTTTACGATCAAAGAGGTCACTTACCTTGACCGGATATAGAGATCTCTGAAAACCACATCCTAGAGACTAGTTACCCTTTCCTAAAAGCCATGGAAGTTTAAGGGACTAGTTAGGCCGTGTGTTTGAAATCTAAGTTCATTGCCCTTCAACCTCTCTTTCCACCAGAAGCCATGGGTTTGGAGGAGAGGATGCAGGAGTGATCCATACCGAAAGCCACGGATGGATCTTGTTTTCGTTTTCAAGGCTTAGGGAATCTCACAAAGTGAGTAGATTTAATGTTTTCAACCCAAACTTAGACCCTTGAAACTCTGAACCATGAATCTCAACCCTAGACCCTTCTTTCCTAGTATTCTTACATCTTCGTTAATCATTCGCTTGACATTCACAGCATCCTGGTCATTAGTTTCATCGCACTTGCATTTTTAGACGAGATCGATCGTTGTTGCTCGATCTTGTGGTCGATCCCGTGGTCGATCCACTAGTCGATTTTTAGTAATTCATAGCCTTGCATTTTAATTATTCCGTTTGTTCCCCGTGGTAGTTTATTCATTCCTGGTATTTTTAAAATAGTTTTGCATTTCATTTTAGGATTTTTACAAAACCGCCTGTCATTTGCTTAGCTTTGCATAGCCCTTGAATTCTCTCTGACCTTTCTAGCTCCTAGGAATGGGTTGACACTCTCTTGCACACTGTACTACAACCTAGTTTGCATTTGAGTTTTGATAGCCTCATTGAATCCTCACCCTTGCAAAGAAAGTAGTTATCAATAGTAGATAACATGATGTTTTTTTGTCTACTCTTTGTCCCAAGACTGATCCAACAGCAGAGTCACTAGCCTCACACATGATTTCAAATGGCAAATCCCAGTTTGGAGTTTGAACTATTGGCGATGAAACTAAAGCTTGCTTGAGGGTGAGGAAGGCTTGCAAGCTTTCTTCATCAAACACAAATTATGTCGCCTTACACAATAGCCTTGTCAAGGGTCTTGCTATCTTAGAGAAGTCTTTTATGAACCTTCTGTAGAAACCAGCATGCCCCAAGAATCTTCTGATTCCGTTGACAGTGTTTGGAGGTTCTAAGTGCACCATGACATCTATCTTTTCCTTGTCCACTTCTATCCCCTTCTATGAGATCTTGTGACCCAACATAATGCCTTCTTGAACCATGAAATGGCATTTCTCCCAATTCAGAACCAGCTTAGTGTCTTCACATCTCTGTAAAACCTGAGAAAGATTGGACAAGCAGACACCAAAGGAGGATCCATAGACACTAAAGTCATCCATGAATACCTCCATCATCTCTTCAAGTAAGTCAGAAAATATGGAGGTCATACACCTCTGAAAAGTTGCAGCAGCATCGAACAAACCAAAAGGCATCCTCCTATATGCAAATGTGCCATAAGGGCAAGTAAAATTTGTTTTCTCCTTATCATTAGGATGGATAGGGATCTGAAAGAATTCACTATAACCATCTAAGAAGCAGTAGTACTTATGATTTGCTAATCTTTCTAACATTTGGTCTATGAATGGCAAAGGGAAGTGATTTTTCCTAGAAGCAGCATTAAGTTTTCTGTAATCTATGCACATCCTATGACCAGTTTTTGTTCTAATTGGTATTAGCTCATCATTTTCATTTTTTACAACAGTGATCCCTCCTTTCTGAGGCACCATATGGACTGGTGAGACCGATGTGCTGTCTGAGATAGGATAGATCACTCCTGCTTCAAGCAACTTCGAGATTTCCTTTTTAACTACTTCTTACAGATTAGGACTCAATCTCCTTTGAGGTTCAACAGAATTTCTTGTCTCATCATCAAGATGGATGCGATGAGTGCAGGGTCAGGAGAAATGCCTTGAATATCATATATGGCTCTCATAAACCTCTTTAATACTTTGACAAGAGCAAGGATCTCATCATCATTGAGGTTATCATTGAGAATAACAGTATAGCTAGAGTTTGAGCCTAAGAAGACATACCTTAGCCCTTTAGAAAGAGTTTTGAGTTCAACCTTGGGTGTTTTGAGCTCACTCCAATCCTCTTCTAAGCTGTTGTGCTCCTTGACACCAGCTTCATTGCTTGGAGAACCAGCTTCTTGAGCTGAGAGCACCTCCTTTCTTGTGTATTCTAGCTACTCAAATGGCTCCTCTTCTTCCAAGACCTTGTGAGAATCTAGCCTCATCTTATAACCCAAGCTTTCCTTATCCAAGTAACCATCTTCTCCATGCTCCTTTGTCAAAGCCACTTGGAGTTTATCTTTACAACACAGCTCCTCTTGAAGCTCATCATGCAGCCTCTCTAAGATCTCAATCTGAAACACTTGACCTTCAATAGTAGACTGCTGCATAAACTGCTTGATGTCAAATTTCAGATACATGTCTTTACTCAACTGCAACTCAATCTTCCCTTTCTTAACATCTATAACAGCTCCTGTTGTGGCTAAGAAGGGCCTTCCTAGTATGATATGGTCCTTAGGCTCCTCATCCATATCTAAAACCACAAAATCAGTGGGTATTTCTACACTCCCAATCCTAAGTGGTACATCCTCAATCAGACCTTTGGGGAGCCTCACTGATCTATCAGCCAACACCAATGAGATTCTACATTCCTTGAACTTAGTGAAGCCTAGGCGCTGGGCTACAGAGTAGGGCATCAAGCTGACACTAGCCCCTAGATCACACAAACATTCCTCAAACAATAGTGGGCCTATAGAGCAGGTAAGGTGAAACTTCCTGGATCACTAAGCTTTCTGGGAGCCACTCTCTTCTGTTGAATAATGGCGCTGAACTCATGAGTTAGTACCACCATCCCTTGTAAATCCTTTGTTCTCTCAACCACAGCATCTTTCAAGAACTTCTGGTAAGGTGGAACCAAGACAAAAGCATCTAGTAATGGCATAGTGAGCTGAATCTTCTTCATCTGCTCATCAAAGAGAGCTTTGTACTTGGCAATGAGTTGCTTCTTAAACCTTCCAGGAAATGGTATTGTAGGCTGGTATGGTGGAGGAATGTATCTTGGCTCCTTGACTAACTCCTTAGGTGCTTCTCTTGGTTTCTCCTTAACCACCTATTTGGCTTTGTTGTTCTTTGAACCTTTCTCAGCTTCAATCACTTCATCCTCTTTAGCTTCTTCAGCATCCTTGACCACCACCCCCTCTTCTTGTTCCTCAACATCCACATTGGGTGTTGAAGGCGCCACTCTTGGAGGGAGGTTCTTGCCACTTCTTAAGGTGACAGCTTTGACACACTCTTGTGCAAGTGAAGAGGTAGATGGTTGAGCCATGCTCTCTAGTTTGCTGATCTTCATATTCAAAGAGCTTAGTTGGAATTGCAGGCTGGAGTCAATCCCTTTGTGTATTTCAACAGCCATACCTCTCTGAATGTCAGTCATACTCTTCTGAATTTCAACAGCCATGATTTTCTGAAGTTCTGCAGTTTGAAGTTGATGCAGTTGAAGGAACATCTCCTTAAGGTCTAAAGTTTCAGAGGGCTGAGAGATGGTGGCGCCAACTGCTTGAGAAGAAGAACCATGATGTTGTTGAATATAAGGATCTTCATTTGACTGTAGTGGACATACATCATAGCCTTGTCTCATTGCTAGCTTCTTTTGTATATGAACAGACTTGACTTGATGCTCTTCGTAGTGGCTCTGTTGATCAACATTTTGAAGAGGTTTGATGGCTCCACTGAACAACATATCCACCTTTTCTTGCTGGACTTTCATCACATGTAGTGCAGTGTATATCTTCTCTTCAGCTGCCTTGGAATGGTGCTCCTTATCATCCACATAGTCCCAATTACTGAGCGCCATATTCTCTACTAGAAGCCATCCTTCATCAACATCTTTGCCAAGAAAATAGCCATCGCTTTCTGTATCTAGAAGGATTCTTATGGTTGGGAGAACACCTCTATAGAGTGTGGATAGCAGCATTTCTTTAGTGAAGCCATGGTGAGGGCATTGGTGAATGAAACCTCTAAACCTTTCTTAAGTGTCTTCAAAGCTCTCATTAGACCACTGTTTGAAGTTTGTGATCTCATTCCTGAAGTGTGCAGTTCTTGAGGAAGAGATTGGTTAAGAAAGCACCTTTTCATTGCTCCCAAGTGGTGATGCTGCCTTGTGCTAGAGACTTTTCCCACATTTGAGCTCTATCACCAAGAGAGAAAGGGAATAACCTGCGCTTCAAACCAACTTCTGAAAGTCCACTAAGTCTTGTCAAAGCACATATCCTCTCAAAGTGATCCAAGTGCTCTATAGGATCTTGGTTTGGCAATCCAAAGAACTTCCTTTCTTGAACCATGGTAATCAGGCTGCTTTTGATCTCATAGTCATGAGTCCCCATAGGTGGAAGAATACCTTGTCTTGAAGCATATCTTGAAGGTATATCAGCAGCACCAATAGGTCTTAATGGTCTTTAAACTCTCATGCCCCAACTTCCTTGTAAACCAGCCTGACCTTGTTCACCTTGCAAACCTTGAATCCCTTGAAGACCTTGTGGACCTTGTTGACCTTGCAACCCAAAACTAGCAGCATACTGTTGTGCTTCCATTCTTTAACAACTGATTTCTGATGTTGCAAACCCAAAATCTTTGACATTGAACCTCAGTTGTAGTTGTAGACACTTAAGAGCAAGTGTTTGGGTACCTACAAAAGAAATTGTAGACCAAAAGAGAAATCAGTAACCAGAAACGAAAATAACAAAGCTTGATCTTAAGATCTCTACAAATCCTACTGAACAAAGCATTCCCCTAATGGCAACGGCGCTAAATTGATACAAGAGTTTTGACTCTCTTGGTCAATCACCCTTTGCACTAATCAGTGTAGTAAGGGTTTTATCAATCCAAAAGGGGAAGATTGAAGCAGCAGGAATGAAATATAGCTCTTAATTCAAGCAGATATAGATAAGATTGAAGTGCCGAACAACCTAAATGATCAAACAGAAGTGAAGAGAACATCAAACAAAGAGTGAACAGCAAGCAAGACAACTAAAACAAAGGCAAAACAGAGCAAATTCGAATTCAACGAAAAACAGAGAAAATATGGGACTTGAGATGAGATAATTGGTGCTAGGGAACTCTTAACTCAACATATAATGCTTACAAACTCACACAATACTATTCCTTATGCATAAAATTCATTTATAAGACTAATCCAATCTCTTGGCACTAATCTCTTTGCTAATTACCAAGTCAAGAACTAATTATCATTAGTGAAATGACAAACAGCAAGCATTAAGACAATTTTATCAATCCTATATTACCAAATCCCTCCTAAGACAGTCAATCTCTTGAGCTAGGATAAGCAATTCTCTTACAAAGCAGTTCAGGCATTTCATCAAACACTTGGTGGGCATAAAATGAGCCTAAGGTCCTAATCAACTTAGCTAAGGCTAATCAGGCATTAAACACTGCAATCAAGAATGGAAATGGAAGAATTAACACTAATACATCATAGATTAAGCTTAAAGTTCCCTAAACCTAACTCATCTCAATTCTCTAAAAGACTACTCCCTAATCAACATCAAAACCATCAATTCAAAGAGAAAAAGATAGCTAATCATGATTAGAAAGATTAAACAAGAAGATAAATGCAAATTCTTATTAAAATTAAGAAAAGATCCAAATTACAAGATCAAAAACAAAAACTAAAGAGGAAAGAAATGTTGGATAAAGAGATGATCCCAAAAATTAGGGATTTTTCGTATTTATATGGGTCTAAGCGAAAATGGCAAAATTGTAAATAAGCTGACGTTTGGATTGGATCTCATCGATCATAAGTGATCGATGGTCTGATCGATGGCATAGGCGATGCATTCCCATCGGTTACTCCTTGACCGATGGTCTTGATCGATGGCCTCCCATCGGTCTTGAGTGATCGATGGTAGTGACCGATGGTGCATCTGTTGCATTCCCATCGGTCACTCCATGATCGATGGTCTTTAAGTCTTGATTGATGGCACACTCGTTGGGTCCCCATCGATCACTCCTTGATCGATGGTCTCGAAGACTTGATCGACGGACTTCCAGAAAACACCCTCCTTAGCTCCTTATGCTCCTTCTCAGCTTGGCTAGCTTCTTGAACCATTCCCACACTTCCTCCTTGTTCCTTTCAGATTCTTAAGTACCAAAAAACATTCTTGATGCAAAGAAAATGCAAACTACAACCTAAATGCAACCTCAGTCTAAAAGGAGAAGAAAATGGGACTAAAGAGAAGGAAAACATGCAAAAGAGAACCAAAACATGAACTAAATGCAAACCGAAATGATGTAAATGTATGAGATATCAGAGGTTTGGGAACTTGCATCGGTCAGCAGCATCGGTCAAGAGTGACTGATACCAACCACATCGGTCACTTGCATCGGTCAAGAGTGATTGATGTGGTTAGCGAGGTATGAACTGAAAATTTGAAAACTTTTCCTCTCTTGGTTTGGAGCCAAGGGAGTTTGAATTTAATTTTTTTGGCTCCTCCGTGCCATTCTGACCCACTTATGAGCACTTTTGTTTTTGTCCCCCACTCCTTAGATTCCTTATGCTCCCTCTTAGGTTCTATAAAAGCCATCTAACTCCTCTTCACTCTTCACACTTCACATTCTCTTTTCTATCACTTAAGCCACGAAATGTCTTAGCTATTTCTCTATTTTATTTGTCTTTTCAAAGTGCTCAGAAGTCCAAAGAGGTTTACTTTCTTAAACTCTTCATCACTTGTTCTTATGCTTTGAGCCTATACAAAGTTTTTGAATCTTTTGCATTAAGAACTAGTGTTGATTAGTTTAAAGTGCTTGTTTTGATTTTTGCATGGTGGAGTTTGTTAGTTTAAGCAAGTAAAATGTTTAGAGCTGATTACTGTTCATAAATCTAATTGCTTGCTTGCTTTAAATTCACTTTGCATAATCATGCTTCATTTTGTTTAAAGGCTAGGTTTATGTGCCTAATAGTTAAAACTTGTTTAGAACTCTAGCATGTTTATGATTTTTGCTCATAAATTCTCTTAGTTCTTTAGAGGATTGCCTTGTTTAAATGCTAGTTAAACCTCTTTTAGATTTGAGAAATTGTTTTTTAGAGCTTTAAATCATTGATTTTCAACTTTTGTTCTTATACTTATTGGATCTTCAAGCTTTGTTCTTGTAGTTACTATGGGGGGAACCAAAAAATCTGCTGGAAACAAAAGTCAAAAACCTAAGAAGAAGACGCCCGCTACTGCACTTACCATCAGAGACAAGGGCAAAGGTGTTGCTGATGGGCAATCCTCAAAAGCTGCTGGAAAGAGAGTTGTTGAAAGCAAAGCTGCCAAATCCAAGGACAAAGGAAAGGGAAAGGTTGTGGAAGAAGTCCCAAACAAGCAACCAAGTGCAAGGGAGCTTATGGAACTCTTCAACCAATGTACCTTCAAGGCTACAAGGTACCCTTGCATCCCCACAATTAAGGCGTGATAAGCACTTTCTTTGCAAAGGTGAGTATGCAATGAGGTTATCAAACTCAAATGCAAGACAGGTTGTAGCACAGTATGCAAGAGAGAGTCAATCCACACCTAGGATGATAGAAAATACAAAGAGAATGCAAGGACTATGCAAATCTAAGCGAAACGAGATAGGTTTTGAGAAAATCCCTAAAAACTAGATGAAGTAACTAAATGGAATGCAAATCTATTTTAAAATTACCAGGAATGATCAAACTACCATGAGGAACAAACAGAATAATTAAAGGACGAAGCTACAAATTACTAAAATTCGACTAGTGGATCGACCATGGGATCGACCACTAGATCGAGCAATAACAATCGATCTCGTCTAAAAATGCAAGAACAGTAAAACTAACGACCAGGATGCTATCAAAGATCAATCGAATGACGAGAGAAGATGTAAAGATACTAAGAGAGAGGGCCTAGGGTTGAGATTCATGGTCAAGGGTTTCAAAGGTTTGACCTTGTGTTGAAAACTTTAAATCGACTCACTTTGTGAGAATCTCTAAGCCTTGAAAACTAAGCAAGATCTATCCGTGGCTTTCGGTATAGATCACTCCTTCATCCTCTCCTCCAAACCCATGGCTTTTGGTGGAAAGAGAGGTTGAAGGGCATAGAAAACAGATTTCAAACGAGTGGCTTAACTAGTCCTCCAAACTTCCATGGCTTTTGGGAAGGGGTAACTAGTCTCTAGGGTGTGATCTTCAGAGGTCCCTGGATCCTGTCAAGGTAAGGAACCTCTCGGATCATAAAGCTCTTGGCGTGAGAGTCTTTAAGCTTTGAGAACTCGACACCCTAGAAGAGATAGCCATTAAACACTTAGAAAAACCCCAAGATCGAAACCTTTTTGACCCCTTAATCCTCTCAACCCCGAACCCAAATGAACTACTCACTACACATAAGATAAATCAAGCAAAGCATGGAAAAGGAAACGATGGACATAAAAAGAAACTCGATTAAACTCAAAACGATTCGATTACAAAGTTCAAGAAAACTCAAGGTTCGACAATGGTGGATTTCTCCAAAAACCAGAGAGAAAAACATAAAAAAGATAAGGATGAAAAGTTGTGTGGGAAAAGGACGTCGGCGCCTTCCCAAAATGGCGAAAACAAGCTGATGGTCCCCCTCTCGCTAGCGGCCAAAAGCGGTTGAAAGGACAGAGATCGACTCCAGGATCGAGCGGTTCTCTCGATCATCTTCGAACATCGTGTCTTCAACTCGATCTGGGTCTCGATCATCTTCGGCGGATCGAGTGTTGCATCCGATCTTGGTATCGATCTTCGGTTGGATCGAGTGGTGGACTCGATCCGGCTATCGCTCTGCATGGCGTCATTTACGTTCGTACCGTTTGATCGATTGCTTCACTCGATCTTCGTCTCGATCATTCTCCTCGGATCGCCTGGTCTTCTCGATCTTCTGGTCGATCTCATCCTAGATCGACCTGCCATGCTCGATCAGTTCCTCGATCTCTGGTCCTTAGCAAATATCTGAGCTTCCACGAACCGCTACAACAGCTTCAGCACGTCCACGAACCTCCACGACTCCAAAGCAGCCAGAAACAACCTGAATGTGATGCAAAATGCAAGGAACATGCGTATGCTGGTGCAAGAATGCTCTAGGACTCTAAGTGATGCAATCTAATCTAAAATGTGATGTAAATGCATGAAAAGCTAGCTAATGTATATGAAAAATGTATGTAATATGCAGTAATATCAAGGCGCTTGGGATATATGATGATTGCAAGATAATTTTTGAGGAGATGGGGGTTGGCGAATTCATGGAGAAACTGCTCCCCTCCTACCAGCATCTCACAATTCAGTTTCTCTCCACTTTCCAAGTGGTGAGTTATGAAGAGAGTGAGCTTGACAATGGAGATAGCTGGATATCCTTCAGACTTGGCAAGTAGAAGTTCACAGCTACCTTTAGAGAGCTTGCAGCTGGCCTTTGACTTGATTTCTATGCTGATAAGAAGGACCAGTTCAAGATCAGTAAGAGAGCGCATGCATTGCTATGGGAAGTGATTGGGGTTGGGAAATAAACTCCAGGAGTCACCAAGAACCAGAGCCTAAAGCATCCAGCTGTGAGATATGCTCACAAAGCCCTTGCAAACACCCTTTTTGCAAGAATGGAGACACCTAACATCACATCAAGGGAGATGAACATTATCTATAATGGAATGCAGCCACTAGTGACCTCCAGCAAGGATGGAATGGTTCTTGGCAGGCCAGAAGAGCTCCGTTGTTATGTTACTCTACTCATGGAGCAACTCTATTCATATAGAAGCTGGATCATGCTCAAGGGGAAGAGAGAGAAGAACCCACAACTACACATTAGAGGAGTTGTGACAGCCATCATGATGGCAAGTGGAGTGGATCTTGAGGAGCATGCTGCAGTTGCTTTGCCACCACTATGGATAGATCTGGTGTATCTCAAAAGGAGTCACTGCCTAGAGAACAGCATCCAAGGTAAGTACATCTATCAGTTCCTCAAGCCATCCAAAGAGCCAGCAAGGTTTCTCCTTCCAAATGAGCAGCATACATCCATCACCATGAGGAGCAATATCGATTTTTGCCCAACTGAAAGACAGCACTATGATAACAAGCTTTTTCTATCTAGGGTGAGCAAATGCAACAAGAGGTTATCAAAACTCAAGCAGCACACAGTCGTAGTATATCATGCAAGAGGAATCAATCCAACCTAGGAGCTAGAAAGTGCAATGAGAATGCAAGGATCGAGTAAAGCTAAGCGAATGGAGAACGGTTTTGTAAAAATCCTAAAAACTAAATGCAATGACTAAATGCAAGGCTAAACTATTTTAAAATTACCAGGAACGAGCTAGCTACCACGAGGAAAAGACAGAATGATTAAAATGTGAAGCTACGAATTACTAAAATTCGACTAGTGGATCGACCACGGGATCGACCACTAGATCGAGCAAAAGCAATCAATCTAAAAGACAATTTAAGCGAAAATGAATCTAATGACCAAGGTGCAAGCAAGCAATGAGCGAATGATTAACAGAGACTAAAAAATACTAAAAAGAGGGTCTAGGGTTGAGATTCACGTTCAGGGGTTTCAAAGGTTCAAGCTTGGTTTGAAAACTCTATATCAGCTCACTTTGTGAGGTTCTCTAAGCCTTGAAAACGAAACAAGATCCACCCATGGCGTGTGGTATGGATCACTCTCTCGTTCTCTCCTCCGGACCCATGGCGTTTGGCGGAAGAAGAGATTGAAAGGCAAGGAAAACAGATTTCAAATACGCGGCTTAACTAGTCCCCTAAACTACCATGGTGTTTGGGAAAAGGGTAACTAGTCTCTAGGATGCGATTTTCAGAGATCTCTGGATCCTGTCAAGGTAAGAGCTCTCTCTGATCATAAAGGTCTTGGCGTGAGACTCTTTAAGCCTTAAGAACTCGACATCCTAGATGAGAAAGCCATTAAGAGCAAGAAAACACCAAACTTGAAAACCTTTTCGACCCCTTTAAATCCTCTCAACCCCAAAACCCGATTAAACTACTCACTACAAATTGAATAAACCAAGCAAAGCATGAAAGATGAAACGATAGACATAAAAAGAAAGATGGATTAAACTTAAAAAGATTCAAAGATTCAAGAACAAAGCTCAAAGTCTAACAATGGCGGAATCGCCCTCGAACAGAGAGAAAAAGATGAAAATGATAAAGTAAAAACGTGTGTGGGAAAGCATGATCGCCGCCTTCCCAAAATAGGCCAAACAGCTCGATGGTCCCCTCCTCGCTAGCGGCCAAAAACGGTTAAAGCACTGAGATTGACCTCGAGATCGAGCACCTTGCTCGATCATCTTCGGACATTGTGACTTCGGCTCGATCTGTGTCTCGATCTGCTTCGATGGATCGAGTGCTTCGTTCGATCTTGGAATCGATCTTTGGAGGATCGAGTGGTTGACTCGATCCGACTCTCGATCTGCATGGCATCATTTACGTCCGTACTCCTTGATCGGTCGCTTCACTCGATCTTTGTCTCGATCAGTTCCCTTGGATCGGCTGGACTACTCGATCTTCTGGTCGATCTCATTTAGATCGACCAGCCATGCTCGATCCTTCTATCGATCTCTGGTCCTTAGCAAGCATTCCTGAATTCTCCAAGTCCCACGAACTTCCTCACGAACCTCAGCACGTCCATGAACCTTCCAAGACTCCAAAGTAGCCGAAAACAACCTGTATGCGATGCAAAATGCAAGAAATATGCATATGCTGGTGCAAGAACACTCTAGGACCTAAAGTGATGCAAACTAACCTAAAATGCAATGTATATGCGTGAGAAACTAACTTATATGTATGTAAAATACATGGAATAGGCAGCTATATGACACTACCATGGTAGCCCTATCACTGAAGAAAGAGAAGAGGATAGTGAAGAAGAAAGTGAAGAAGAAAGTGGAGAAAGCAGTGAAGAGGAAGTGCAAGAAGAAGAGGATGTTGGCGCTGAAACTCAAGAGGATTCCCAAGAGCAAGATGAGGATGAGTTGCTGGAATACAACACCAAGAGTTTCCAAGCCAAGGAAGCTCTCTGAAGTATGCACATGACCACATCAACTTCAAAGGTGGTGTAAATAGCAGGATAAGACCATAAAGAAGCTTGTAAATCTGGTCAAAGGGAAGTTCAAGAAAGACATGTCTACATCAAAAGGAGCTTCCCAACAGAGCCATGGCCATGAGTATACTTCACACAATAAAGAGCAAGTGCAGCAGGAAGAACCTAATGAAGAAGAGGAAGCAATCTGGATGCCCTAAAGGAGACATTCCTTCCAAGTTGATAGACACTTTATTTGCAAGGGTGAGAATGCAATGAGGTTATCAAACTCAAATGCAAGACAGGTTGTAGTACAGCAAGCAAGAGAGAGTCAATCCACACCTAGGATGATAGAGAATGTAAAGAGAATACAAGGACTAATGCAAATCTAAGCGAAACAAGATAGGTTATGAGAAAATCCCTAAAAACTATATGCAGCAACTTAAATGGAATGCAACCTATTTTAAAATTACTAGGAAGGATCAAACTACCACGAGGAACAAACAGGATGATTAAAGGACAAAGCTTCGAATTACTAAAATTCGACTAGTGGATCGACCATGAGATCGACCACTAGATCGAGCAATAACAATCGATCTCGTCTAAAAATGCAAGAACAGTAAAACAAACGACCAGGATGCTATCAACGATCAAGCGAAAGACGAGATAAGATGTAAAGATGCTAAAAGAAAGAGCCTAGGGTTGAGATTCATGGTCAGGGGCTTCAAAGATTTGACCTTGGGTTGAAAACTTTAAATCGACTCATTTTGTGAGGATCTCTAAGCCTTGAAAACTAAGCAAGATCTATCCCTGGCTTTCGGTATAGATCACTTCTTCATCCCCTCCTCCAAACCCATGGCTTTTGGTGGAAAGAGAGGTCGAAGGGCATGGAAAACAGATTTCAAATGAGTGGCTTAACTAGTCCTCCAAACTTCCATGGCTTTTGGGAAGGGGTAACTAGTCTCTAGGGTGTGATCTTCCGAGGCTCCTGAATCCTGTCAAGGTAAGGAACCTCTCGGATCATGAAGCTCTTGGCGTGAGAGCCTTCAAGCATTGAGATCTCAACACCCTAGAAGAGATAGCCGTTGAAAACACTTATAAAAACCCCAAGATCGAAACCCTTTAGACCCCTTGATCCTCTCAACCCCGAACCCAAATAAACTACTCACTCCACATAAGGTAAATCAAGCAAGGCATGTAAAAGGAATAGATGAACATGAAAAGAAAACTAGATTAAGATGAAAACGATTCGATTACAAAGCTTTAGAAAACTCAAAGTTCGACAATGGTGTTCTTCGTCAAAACCAGAGAGAAAACATACAGAAAAAGATAAGGATTGAAAGTTATGTGTGAAAAGGACGTCGCCGCCTTCCCAAAATGGCCAAAACAAGCTGATGGTCCCCCCCTCGCTAGCGGCCAAAAGTGGTTGAAAGGACAGAGATCAACTCCGGGATCGAGCGGTTCTCTCGATCATATCCAGACATCGTGTCTTCAGCTCGATCTGGGTCTCGATCATCATCGGCGAATCGAGTGTTGCATCCGATCTCGATATCGATCTTTGGTTGGATCGGGTGGTGTACTCGATCTGGCTCTCGCTCTGCATGGCGTCATTTACGTCCGTACCATTTGATCGACTGCTTCACTAGATCCTCGTCTCGATCATTCTCCTTGGATCGCCTGGTTGGCTCGATCTTCTGGTCGATCACATCATAGATCGACCGGCCATGCTCGATCTGCTCCTCGATCTCTGATCCTTAGCAAATATCCGAGCTCCCACGAACTGCTACATCAGCCTCAACATGTCCACGAACCTCCACGACTCCAAAGCAGCCAGAAACAACCTAAATGTGATGCAAAATGCAAGGAACATGCGTATGCTGGTGCAAGAATGCTCTAGGACTCTAAGTGATGCAATCTAACCTAAAATGTGATACAAATGCATGAAAAGCTAACTAATGAGTATGCAAAATATATGTAATATGCAGTAACATACACTCCCCCAAACTTACTTCTTGCTTGCCCTCAAGCAACAGAAAATAAGTAAGGAAAAGAGGTTTTCAGAAAAACGAATGGGGGTTTAAACTTCTTGCAAAGGTGCCTTTCAAATGAATCAATCTCAATGTCCTAGTTAACAGTTCTAAAATGCTATGCTTACACTCATACTCCAAAGAACTTAGCCATACTCATCACACAAAGAAATTCAAATCATGACTCTCATATTCCTAACAATCAAAGAAACTCATCCTTTAACATTCATTAACATTAGAACCATGAATCAAACTTATGCACTTTAAAGCAAAACACATTTGGCTAAGGGTGAAGGTTATGAGCATTGAATGATCTCATTTGAAAAGGGTTTATATTTAGGACAAGGGTTTCTCTCAAAAATGGTTGAAGTTATACATAATGCTAAAGGTAAAGACAATTGATGCATACATGATTAGATTTTCATCTATCCATGTAAACTAACAAATGATTCTAAACCCCTCTCATTTATCAACTTTTATCCTCACTCACCACTTAGAGTCTACCCTTTATCTTCTCAAAATTTAGCAATCTCCAATTCGAAACAAAAACATTTTAAAACTTTTTAGGCTAGCGAAAAGGTTTCAAAAATAACTATGCTCTTTAAATATTTCTTATTGGTAGCTCTCTTATTATTTTTTTCTTTTCTCTTTTTTTTTTAATTTTTATTTGGCACTTAGGCTCTTTTATTTCTTTTTCTTTTTTTCTTTTTTTTATTGGGAGAGCTACCTCCTGAAATTTATTAGAGCATATACTTAGTTTTTAAACACAACTTTTCACTTAAAACCCATTTCTTTCTTTAAAACACCAAACTCCTTGAAACCGAGAACAAATAGAAATGAAAACAACCTCCATGATCCCTCAAACTTATCCTAAGCCTAAACCTAATTTCAAAATGCAAAGCTAGCAATCATATGAGAACCAAATCATGTCGCCTAAACCTAACACTTTATGCCAAGTTCAAACCAAAAGGAAGGCCTCACAATGATGTCACACAAAAACATTTAGCTTCAAAGAAGGGTAAGGTTCAAGGTGGGAGTTCTACTTAGGCTCTCAAAGAGTGGTAAAAAGGAAGAAGAGAGCTTAAATATTTTAAAACCATGTGTTCATTTTCAAATGCATAAGGATGATAATTAGAATTTCAAATTAAGGTTCTCACTTATTAGGATAAGTTTCAAATCATGAGAGTTCAATTCTAGCCACGAAAATCCTAACAAGTGATCCAAGCATGGTAAGAACTTACTTTCAAAGCATAGACAAAGCATTAGAGAACTACTAACTAGGGCATTGAAACAATTCATAAGTAAAAACACATTTTTAAGAAACTCTAACCCCTTATGCAAAATGCAAACAACCTAGATGCTATGAGAAACTCTAGACTCAATCCTAACATGTTTTGACAAGATGAATGCAACTACATGAATCTTTGAAAAAAAAATAAAAAATTTTAAAAATTTTACCAATTTTTCATGAACTAAAGACTCAAGGATGCTAAAGGAAAATAAAATCACAAAACACAAGTCAAATCACACATGTACTCCCCCAAACTTGCTTGACACCGTCCCGGTGGCAAACTCATTCGAAGGAGTATCAAAACACAAAGCAAAAAGAAGCAAATATGAGCGGTTATGTACAATGGAAGAAGGTTGTTACCTCTGGTCTAGTCTCGGCTGGAACTTGAGGATTTTCCAGAGGAGCTAGAGATTGTTTCTTTGCCTTTGTCGGCTGGTTCTTGGAGAGAATGGCGCGCCGGCTGAATGGTGCTGCTTTGTGCCTCGCGGATGACAACTCCACCGGTTGAGAGCCTTCTCTTCTCGGGTTGTTGAGCATCCTTACTTGCATCATTCTTAGGCGAGCCTCCTTGAAGTGCCTTGACTTTCTTTCCAAGTTTCTTGAGCATTTTGCCTTGCCACTTATTGATCTTCCTTTGCATCTCGACAACAGATGCTAGGAACTTCTCGGTTTTTGTCCTCGGCTCAAAGTCTAACTTGGGAAGTGTGTAGGCCTCGGGCATCTCATCTTCCGTGGCTGGAGACTCGGACCTTTGACGAGGAGCAATCGCTGAAGCAGGTGGTCCTCCTAGAGGAGCAAAGCACTCTTCCTCTGTGGGCAAGAACTCGATGTTCCCAACACCAAGCAGCTCGGTTTCATCTTTGTTTGGCAGGATGCACCCTCTCTTCTTGTCTTGGTCGTTTATGAAGAGGTAGGCGTAGAACCCTTCTGCTGGCGTGCGTCCCAAGCTGTCGGTATTCCTCATGTACGCCTCATCCATGAAAGCTCTGGCTGGTACATGGGCGAAGTCGTGAATAGGCACACCAGCTTGCAAGAACAGAGGAGTGAGGAAGTTGTCAATGTAAGAAGAAGTTGCCTTGCACCGCAAGGCATAAGCCTTGTATTTCACCAAGGAAGCAGCAAGCACACATCCGTAGTTCACCTCATCGCCGAGTTCATCCTCCATAGGCTCGTCATTTGCATCCGGATCACACACCAAGTGCTTCACGCCTTGGAACAGGAAGCAAAGCTCGGTCTTCGTGACCGTGGGAGCAACAGATCTTCTACTAAACGTGTTGGCAATCAGCTTCAGAGTGTACCTCAGCACCGGGCTTCTCACTCGGTTGATCTTGGTGGTGTTGGCTTTGTAGTCCTCATTGCTAATCAGGTCCCAAAAGTCGTTGGCTTTCTTGTAGGCGGGGAACTCGACCTTGTTGGCATCCGCGTTGAGACCATAAGCTTGGCATAGCTCAGGGATGGAGAGGGTGTAGGCTTGACGGCCAACCTTGAAGTAGAGGCGACCTTGTGAAGGGACGGGTGTACTAGGATTCTGGTAACGGAACTCCAACGTGGCAAGGAAGTTTATTGTCACTTCTGGAATGGTTGGGCAATCCATCCGTGACAGACATCTTAGGCCAATGTACTTGAGGAGTTGGTCGAAATCCCCAAGAATCCCTAGCTTGAACAGCAGCTCTCGATCAACAAACTTGGTAGGCTCAAACCGAAGCCTTTCCAGCCGTTTCTTGTCCCTCTTCTCATCTTTAGTCCATCTGACCCTCTCCTGAACTGCCACCTCTTGTCCTTCTCCCTCTTGTGCTGTCTCTTCGCTTGTTCTTTTAGGGGCCATTGTACCAGAAACAAGCTTCTCAAGAAGCTTGATAAGCAAAACGGCGGTTTGATGAGAATGAGAGAGGAGAAGGACAGAACTTATAAATACTACTTTAGAATTTTGGGGAATTAATAAAAATCATAGCTAAATAAAGGAGAATCAGATCTTTAGATACTAGAAAATCTAGAATTATTCCTTTTACTTAGGTAGTTTTTAAAAATCAAAACCGACCCTATATTCTTAAACAATATCTTGCGAATTTAAAGGAAATTTTCCTAAAGATAAATCATTAAATTTTGAAAATATCTTTGCAAGAAATGTAAAAGATCTTTGCTAGCTTCTGAAAACCGAAACTCTCACTCTCTTTGTTTAAAATTTTCGAGAAAAACAGGAATGAGAGGGTGAGAGGTTGTTGAAACATTTAAAGACTAGCAAAGAGCAAAACTATGGGTAGTAAATGTGGTTTTCTGACAAAGTCTTGGTCAAGGCACATCTTTCATGGTCAAAGATGCTTGCCTTGACCAAGTTTTGAATTTAAAAATTAGAGGGAAAAGAATAAAGGAGGGAAGAAAAATGTTACCTCGACACGAGATCGAGTCCACTCGGTCGAACTAGGACTCGATCTCATGCCCATAATGGCTTAGATCGAGAGGGTTACTCGATTTGAGACTCGATTCATGGTGAATCGAGTCTTGGATCGATTGGCTCTCTCGATCATTGAGATGTTGGCTCCACGGCTAAGTCCTCATGATCGAGCTATGTCCTCGATTTAGGGGTCGATTTGGCACAGATCGAGTGATGGATCGAGTCGAGTGATCGATCTGTTTTCAACAGATTTTCCCGAGAGAAATTAGATCGGTCGATCCGTTCTGGATCGATCGATCCTTTTTCGTCAAGGTCGATCTTATCACTCGTTCTCGTCTAGATCGAGTCAGGATCAGTCGATCTAGCACTCGATCTCTAGCCTCATCTTAACCCCTATCGCCTCTTTTGGACTTCAAGATCAAGGTTTAGACTCCTCATACCTGTTCCTACACACTTGCAGAATAAAAACATAAAACTGAAAGAGAAATAAAGCAGAAATATGTACAAGATAAACATGGGAATGCCTCCCAAGTGCGCTTTCTTTAACGTCTTTTGCTAGACTTTACTTGGTTTAGGCGGATGGTGTGTCTTGGAGAAGCACCGAGGTACTCTCCTTGTCATAGCTGTCTGCCAAGTAAGGCATGACTCTGTGTCCGTTGACAGTGAATGCACTGCCACTTTTTCCCATCAGAGTAACTGCTCTATAAGGCAACACTTCTTGGATCACGAACGGTCCGCTCCACCTTGACTTCAGCTTTCCCAGGAAGAGTTTGAGCCTTGAGTTGTACAGCAACACTAACCCTCCTTCCTTAAGCTCCTTGGCAACCAACTTCTTGTCATGAGTCTCCTTAGTCCGCTCCTTGTATATCCGAGAGCTCTTATAAGCGTTCAGTCTTAACTCATCCAGTTCGTGTAGCTGAATAAGGCGCCTCTCCTGAGCAGTCTTGAGGTCAAAGTTCAGCCTCTTCACAGCCCACAACGCACGGTGTTCCAGCTCAACCGGGAGATGACAGCCCTTGCCATAGAGTAGAGTGAAAGGGGTTGTACCAATCGGCGTTTTAAAGGCGGTACGGTAGGCCCAAAGAGCGTCGTCCAGCTTCATTGCCCAGTCTTTCCTTGTTGCTCCGACAGTCTTCTCTAGTATGGCCTTGATTTGCCGGTTGGAGACTTCCACTTGACCGCTTGTTTGAGGATGATACGGTGTAGCCACCTTATGCTTAACTCCATACTTTCTCAAGAGGTTCTCAATGACCTTGTTTATAAAGTGGCTTCCCTCATCGCTTATAACCACCTTAGGTACCCCAAACCTCGGGAAGATGATACTCTTGAACAACTTGATTACCACCTTAGAGTCATTTGTAGGGGAAGCAACCGCCTCAACCCATTTAGAGACATAATCCACTGCTACTAAGATGTATTTGTTGCCATATGAAGAAGGAAATGGCCCCATGAAGTCTATGCCCCATGCGTCGAACACGTCAACCTCGAAGATGGGAACTTGAGGCATTTCGTTCCTCTTAGTGATATTCCCTGCTTGTTGACATGCCTCACAGCTCTTCACAAACTCGTGTGAATCTTTAAAAATGGACGGCCACCAGAAACTGGCTTGCAACACTTTCGTGGCAGTCTTGAATGAGGCGAAGTGTCCTCCGTAGGAAGAGCCATGGCAGTGATAGAGGATGTCCCTAGCTTCTTCCTTTCTAACACATCTCCGGTACAAACTGTCTACTCGTCTCTTGTATAAGTAGGGCTCGTCCCAAAAGTAATCACTAGCCTCTCTCATAAACCGCTTCTTGTGATAGCTGTTGAGATGTGTTGGCTCCTCACCACACACTAGATAGTTCACTACATCAGCATACCACGGTAGATCCTCCTCTTTGAGACTCAACACCTCTTCAAACCTCCCTTCTAGCTTTCCACAAACAGCCGTTGTAATCGCCATGAGCAGCTCTTCTGGAAGAAAGTCATCTAAGGGGAGAGACTCGTTGATCCTTAGCCGTGAGAGGTGGTCAGCGACTCCTTTTTCTATCCCTTTCTTGTCTTTAATCTCCATGTCCAACTCCTGGAGCAAGAGAATCCATCTTAAGAGCCGAGGCTTAGTGTCTTTCTTCGAATAGATGTATCGCAAGGCAGCGTGATCCGTGTAAACAATAGCCTTGGAACCAACGAGATATGATCTGAACTTCTCAAAGGCGAACACTACTGCTAGCAACTCCTTCTCCGTAGTGGTGTACCTTGTTTACGTGTCATCCAAGGTTCTTGAAGCATAGTAGATCACGTGTAGATTCTTGTCTTTCTTCTGACCAAGAACGGCTCCCACGGCGTAGTCACTAGCATCACACATGATCTCAAAGGGAAGAGACCAGTCTGGTGCTTGGACTATAGGAGCTGATGTAAGGGCTTCCTTGATGGTCATGAAAGCTCTCAAACACTCCTCATCAAACACAAACTCAGCTTCCTTGCACAACAACCGTGTAAGAGGGCGTGCAATCTTGGAGAAATCTTTGATGAAGCGCCTATAGAACCCTGCGTGTCCCAAGAAGCTTCTAACTCCCTTGACGTTAACCGGCGGCTCAAGACCCATCATGACTTCCACTTTAGCCTGATCAACCTCAATGCCCTTCTCTGATATCTTATGACCCAGCACGATCCCTTCCTTAACCATAAAGTGGCATTTCTTCCAGTTCAGCACCAAGTTTGTCTCTTCACAACGCTTTAGTACCCTGCAAAGATTCAACAAACACGCAGAAAAAGGACGCACCATAGACAGAGAAGTCATCCATGAACACCTCTACCACCTCCTCTATTAGATCGGAGAAGATCGACATCATACACCGCTGAAACGTAGCCGGTGCATTACAAAATCCAAACGGCATCCTTCGATATGCGAAGGTACCGTAGGGACATGTGAAGGTCGTCTTCTCCTGATCATTTGGGTGGATTGGTATCTGAAAGAAATCGCTATACCCATCGAGGAAACAGTAGTAAGGGTGATTAGAAAGTCTCTCAAGCATTTGATCAATAAAAGGCAAAGGGAAATGGTCTTTCCTAGTCGCAAGGTTAAGTTTCCTATAATCAATACACATCCTATGACCAGTGATGGTTCTAGTAGGAATAAGCTCATCCTTTTCATTCCTTATGACCGTGATCCCTCCCTTCTTAGGCACCACGTGTACAGGAGAAATCCACGTGCTGTCACTTATGGGATAGATCACGTCAGCCTCTAAAAGCTTAAGGATTTCTTTCTTAACAACCTCTTTCAAATTAGGATTCAAACGCCTTTGATGTTCTATAGAAGAGGCGTTCTCATTATCCAAGTGAATCCTGTGAGTGCAAAGCATTGGTGAAAGGCCCTTGATGTCACTTAAAGAGTACCCAATGGCCTTCCTATACTTTCTCAGCTCAGTCAGGAGCTAGTGCAACTCATCATCACTTAGGTTTTCATTCACAATCACGGGATAGGTGTTATTAGGCCCTAAGAAAGCACACCTTAGCCCTTTTGGGAGCTCCTTGAGGTCCACCTTTGGGGCTAACAGCTCACTCCAGTCATCCTCGTGGTTGTTGTTGTTGCTTTCCTCCTTGGAACCCTCCTTAGAACCCGAGGCATGGCCCTTTAGACTGCTTTCCTCTATCGCTATCCCTTCTGAAATCGAGTCCTCCAGTCGATTCTCCTCTCGATGTTGTCTAGATCGAGCCATTTCGCTCGATTCACTTACTCGATTTGATGTGGATCGAGTAAGGGATCGAGACGCTGAATCGATCTCCTGATTGGACCCCAAAATGATCGGGAGGTCCCTCTTGATCGTCGACTCGATTGTTTTTCCTGATCTAGCATTCCTCTCGATATGTCTGTCGATTGCTGCACCAGATCGAGTTGTGTTCTCGATTGCATTGTCGATCTGACTCCTGGATCGAGTGATATCGTCGATCTCGGGGTCGATCTCTAGGCAGCAACTTTCATCCTTCTTAACAATCTTCCTAGAATCCAGCAGGTTGACGTACTCCTGGGTCCTCTGATCTTCATAGACAAACTCCCATGGCTCCTTAGTCAGTGCTAGCTTCAGATGGTCTTCTAGAGCCAGCTCTTCCAGCAACTCATCCGCTAAGGCATCCATCATTTCAATGTAGAAAGCTTGACCTTCTATGGTCGGTTTCTTCAGAACCTCATTGATATCGAAGTCAAGCCTTATCTCCTTTCCCAAGTGCAAGGCAATCTTCCCATTCTTCACATCTATGATAGCCCCGGCGGTTGCAAGGAATGGTCTCCCTATGATGAGTGGATCTTTAGGCTCTTCATCCATCTCCAACACGACGAAGTCCGTAGGCACGTTCACACCACTGATTCGCACTGGTAGATCTTCAAGCAGCCCCACTGGTAGCCTCACACTCCTATCAGCCAGTACCAACGAGATCCGACAGTCTTTGAAACGAGTAAAGCCAAGCTTCTTAGCCACGGAATGAGGCATCAGGTTTATGCTAGCTCCGAGATCACATAGGCAACTCTTGAACTCTAGAGGACCTAAAGCGCAGGGTATAGTGAAGCTTCCAGAGTCTCCCAACTTCTTAGGGACTATCTCCTTATGTATCACAGCACTACACTCTTCACTTAGAACAAGTACCTCCTTGCTTTCCTTATTCTTCTTCACAAGAATGTCTTTGAAGAATTTGGCGCATTTAGGCATCATTGCAAGCCAGTCGACGAGAGGTAGCTTGATCTCCATGTCCTTAAGATGCTTCTCAAAGAGGATTCTATGCTTCTCTATGAGTAGCTTCTTGAAACGGCCAGGAAAAGGCAGCTTAGGTACATACGGTGGAGGTACATAAGCATTCTTCTCCTTAGTAGTTTGCTCAGCTTTCTTCTCAACAACTGCTTTGTCTCCTCTTCTTGGCCCTTGGATCCAAACGTTGTCAAAGTTAATCTCATCATCATCAGCTGAAGGTTTACCCTCCCTCTCTTGAATTACAACGTCCTCGTTTTTCTTGGTAGAGATCGGAGGTTCGAGCTCTTTGCCGCTTCTCAACGTTATGGCGTTAGCATACTCCTTAGGATTCTGCTCACACTTTCCCGGAAGACTATTCTGACCACTCGTACTCACTTTCCCCTTCTCTAGCTGCTTGATCTTGTTGTTTAAGTTGGTGATCTGGGTGGAGAAGTCAGTGAGAGACGAGTCTAGACGAGTGTTCATCTCGGCGAACTTCTGGTTTATAGAGGCTTGCCCTTGTATCAGCTGTTGAAACATTGCTTGAACCGGATCAACTTGTTGTTGCATCGGTTGTTGCTGCTGAGGTGCAAAGCCCGGATGGTAGTTAGGCGTATAACCCTTGTTACTTTGATGTTGCCCTTGGAAGTTGTTCTGCCCTTGACCTTAGAAACCACCAGTCGGTTGAAAACCTTTATTGTAAGGGATGAAAGGTTTTGCTTGCTGAGCAGGGTACACTTGATCTTTAGGGTTGGCTACGTTGGTGCTTCGGTAGGAGAGGTTGTTGTTCTGGTAGCCTTGGTTGTAGCCTTGAGTTTTGTAGTTGTTCTGTCCCGCCACCCAATTGGCTTACTCTTGGCTCAACTCTAGCTCCTCTTGATTCTCATCAGCTTCACCAACAAAGTGAACATGCTTCTGATTGGCTAACACCAACTTATCTATCTTCTCATGCAAAGATTTCAGCTCCTTTTTGTGACACTCTAGCTCTGATCCTCTTGGTGCACGGTCATAGTCCTCAGCGTAGTTGCCATCACTCAATGCCAAGTTTTCTATCAGCTCCATACCCTCTTCTACCTCCTGACCAAGGAAGTTCCCTTTGCTAGCTGTGTCAAGCAACAACCTGATCTTCGGTGAAGCTCCACGGTATATGGTACTGAGTAGTGTTTCCTCGCTGAAACCGTGATGAGGACATTGGATCGTGTAGTCTTTGAAACACTCCATTGCCTCGTTGAATGTCTCATTGTTCCGTTGAGTGAAGCCGCTGATTTCGCTTCTCAACCGTGCTGTCCTGGTGCTAGAGAAGAACTTTGAGAGAAAGGCCTTCTTACACTCGGCCCATAAGGTGATGGTGCCTTGTGGGAGGGTCTTCTCCCAATGCCTAGCCTTGTCTCCAAGTGAAAAGGGGCAGAGACGCAGCTTGAAAGCATCTTCGGATATGCCATTGATCTTGATCATCCCACATACTTGCTCAAAGTTGTCAAGGTGCTCCAAGGGATCTTCCATTGCTAAGCCGTGGAATTTGTTGTTTTGCACCATGGAGATGAAACCTGGCTTGATCTCGAAGTTGTTGTTCTGTACAGGAGGAGGAGTGATCCCAAACCTATTGTGATGAGTATTGGGAGCATCTCTGGCTCCTATGATTCTTGGGGGTCTAGCCGCATGTTAGGGGTTTCCATTGCCCCTTCCCACTGCCCCGTGAGCTGGAGGAGGTCCTTCTGGATGCTCCTGTTCAGCCATAGCTTCAATGTCAACCAAACCGTGCTGAACAATCTCCTCAAAGGCTCTGGCTTATTCTCTGACTCTTCTTTGCCGTGAGTGACCAAGCTGATGAATATTGTCCAAAGGTGGAAGTAGATTGTTATCTCCCCGTGAACGAAGATTCATATACCTGAAAACACACGTTTGAGAGTAGAATGATTAGTAACATGAAAAAGGTAAAGACTTAGTCTTTGCTAAGTCCCAAATCTCTATGTTCTCTAAACAGTCCTAGGATGGCAACGACGCCATTTGATAGACACTTTATTTGCAAGGGTGAGAATGCAATGAGGTTATCAAACACAAATACAAGACAGGTTGTAGTACAGCAAGCAAGAGAGAGTCAATCCACACCTAGGATGATAGAGAATGCAAAGAGAATACAAGGACTAATGCAAATCTAAGCGAAACAAGATAGGTTATGAGAAAATCCCTAAAAACTAGATGCAGCAACTTAAATGGAATGCAACCAATTTTAAAATTACTAGGAAGGATCAAACTACCACGAGGAACAAACAGGATTATTAAAGGACAAAGCTTCGAATTACTAAAATTCGACTAGTGGATCGACCATGAGATCGACCACTAGATCGAGCAACAATCGATCTCGTCTAAAAATGCAAGAACAGTAAAACTAACGACCAGGATGCTATCAACGATCAAGCGAAAGACGAGATAAGATGTAAAGATGCTAAAAAAAAGGACCTAGGGTTGAGATTCTTGGCAGGGGCTTCAAAGGTTCGACCTTGGGTTGAAAACTTTAAATCGACTCACTTTGTGAGGATCTCTAAGCCTTGAAAACTAAGCAAGATCTATCCGTATCTTTCGGTATAGATCACTCCTTCATCCCCTCCTCCAAACCCATGGCTTTTGGTGGAAAGAGAGGTCGAAGGGCATGGAAAACAGATTTCAAATGAGTGGCTTAACTAGTCCCCCAAACTTCCATGGCTTTTGGGAAGGGGTAACTAGTCTCTAGGGTGTGATCTTCCGAGGCTCCTGAATCCTGTCAAGGTAAGGAACCTCTCGGATCATGAAGCTCTTGGCGTGAGAGCCTTCAAGCATTGAGATCTCAACACCCTAGAAGAGATAGCTGTTGAAAACACTTAGAAAAACCCCAAGATCGAAACCCTTTAGACCCCTTGATCCTCTCAACCCCGAACCCAAATAAACTACTCACTACACATAAGGTAAATCAAGCAAGGCATGTAAAAGGAAACGATGAACATGAAAAGAAAACTATATTAAGATGAAAACGATTCGATTACAAAGCTTTAGAAAACTCAAAGTTCGACAATGGTGTTCTTTGTCAAAACCAGAGAGAAAACATACAGAAAAAGATAAGGATTGAAAGTTGTGTGTGAAAAGGACGTCGCCGCCTTCCCAAAATGGCCAAAACAAGCTGATGGTCCCCCCCTCACTAGCGGCCAAAAGTGGTTGAAAGGACAAAGATCGACTCCAGGATCGAGCGGTTCTCTCGATCATATCCGGACATCGTGTCTTCAGCTCGATCTGGGTCTCAATCATCATCAGCGAATCGAGTGTTGCATCCGATCTCGGTATCGATCTTCGGTTGGATCGGGTGGTATACTCGATCTGGCTCTCACTCTGCATGCCGTCATTTACGTCCGTACCATTTGATCGACTGCTTCACTAGATCCTCGTCTCGATCATTCTCCCTGGATCGCCTGGTTGGCTAGATCTTCTGGTCGATCACATCATAGATCGACCGGCCATGCTCGATCTGCTCATCGATCTCTGATCCTTAGCAAATATCCGAGCTCCCACGAACTGCTACATCAGCCTCAACATTTCCACGAACCTCCACGACTCCAAAGCAGCCAGAGACAACCTAAATGTGATGCAAAATGCAAGGAACATGCTTATGCTGGTGCAAGAATGCTCTAGGACTCTAAGTGATGAAATCTAACCTAAAATGTGATACAAATGCATGAAAAGCTAACTAATGAGTACGAAAAATGTATGTAATATGCAGTAACATCACAAGTGCAACAAACTGATCAATAGGCAGCTTGGGAACCTTCAAGAGCTTCATCCTATGAGCCTAGGTCCCAACCTCATTCAACCTGGGAGGCGCCAGCTTACTCTCCTTCTGAGGTTTATACAACTTGCCAAGGATATGATGCTCAAGGAACCTCTACTCAAGTACAAGCTCATTGGCCAAGTTGGGTTCCTCCACCACAAGAACCAGCAACATCTTCACAAGACAAGAAGAGGAGAAACAAGAGGAGGGCTGATGTAGGTGTTTTGCCTATCTAATTCCTCAACCTACACTAGTCATTGTAGTATTTAGTTGAATACAAAAGAGTTGCAAGCAAAAGTCCTTAAGTCAAGCAAGAAGAGAGGTTTTTGTTGCCTAAGCAACTGAACTAACAACCTAAAGTGAATCATACACCGGCCATGCTCGATCCTTCTATCTCGATCTTCGTCTCGATCAGTTCCCTTGGATCGGCTGGACTACTCGATCTTCTGGTCGATCTTATTTAGATCGACCGGCCATGCTTGATCCTTCTATCGATCTCTGGTCATTAGCAAGCATTCCTGAATTCTCCAAGTCCCACGAACTTCCTCACGAACCTCAGCACGTCCACAAACCTTCCAAGACTCCAAAGTAGCCGAAAACAACCTGTATGCGATGCAAAATGCAAGAAATATGCATAAGCTGGTGCAAGAACATTCTAGGACCTAAAGTGATGCAAACTAACCTAAAATGCAATGTATATGCGTGAGAAACTAACTTATATGTATGCAAAATGCATGGATATGCAGCTATTTCAACTCCCCCAAACTTACCTTTTGCTTGCCCTCAAGCAAACAAAATTAAAGAAGGGAGAGAGGTTTTAAAACAACGGGGGTTTAAGCTTCTTGCAAAGGTGTCTTTCAAATGAATCAATCTCAACGTCCTAGTTACTAGTTCTAAAATGCAATACACACACTCATACTCCAAAGAAATTAGCCATACTCATCACACAAAGAATTTCAAATCATGACTCTCCTATTCCAAACAATCAAAGAAACTCATCCTTTAACATTCATTAACAACCGAACCATGAATCAAACTTATGCACTTTAAAGCAGAACACATTTGGCTAAGGGTAAAGGCTATGAGCATAGAATGATCTCATTTGAAAAAGGGTTTTTATTTTAAGCAAGGGTTTCTCTCAAAAATTGTTAGAACTTTATGCGTAATGCTAAAGGTAAAGGCAATTGATGCATACATGATCAGATTCTCATCTACCCATGTAAACTAACAATGATCTTAAAACCCCTCTCATTTATTTTTATTCAAGCTCACTCACCACTTAGAGTCTACTCTTTTTCTCAAAGCAAAAGCTTTGCAATCCCCAAAACAAAACAGAAAGCATTTTAACTCTTTTAAATTAGTGAAAAGGTTTGAAAATACTAACTCTTTCTTATCGATAACTCTCTTATATTATTTTTTTTCTCTTTTTCTTTTCTTTTATTTTTTGGCACTTAGGCTCTTTTATTTATTTATTTTTTTATATA
The DNA here is from genome assembly GCA_911865555.2 of Thlaspi arvense. Taxonomy (NCBI): domain Eukaryota; kingdom Viridiplantae; phylum Streptophyta; class Magnoliopsida; order Brassicales; family Brassicaceae; genus Thlaspi; species Thlaspi arvense. The sequence goes on along the minus strand of OU466858.1, from coordinate 25,898,910 downwards.
TTTTTTTTATTTTGAGAGAGTTATCTTCTGAAAATATTAGAGCATTATACAATTTTAAGCACAAAAATTTTCACTTAAAACCTTTTTCTTACTTCAAACACCAAACACTTTTCATAACCGAAAGTATATAAACATGAAAACAACCACAATGATCCCCCAAAGCTTATCCTAAGCCTACATCTAGCTTCAAAATGCAAAGCTAGCAATCACATGAGAACATAATCATGTCGCCTAAACATAACACTTTATGCTAAGTTCAAACCGGAAGAGGCCTCACAATGATGTCACACACGAAAACTTGGCTTCAAAGAAAGGTAAGGGTCAAGGTGGGAGTTCTACTTAGGCTCACAAAGAGTGGTAAAAAGAAGAAGAGAGCCTAAATATTTTAAAATCCATGTGTTCATTTTCAAATGCATAAGGATGATAATTAAAAATTCAGATTAAAGTTGTCACATAATAGGACAAGTTTCAAATCATGAGAGTTCAATTCAAGTCACGAAAATCAAAACAAGTGATCCAAGCATGGTAAGAACTTACTTTCAAAGTGTGAGCAAAGCATTAAAGAACTAATAACTAGGATATTGAAACCATTCAGGAGTTAAACACCTTTTTAAGAAAACTTTAACCCCTTATGCAAATGTAAACAACCTAGATGCTTAAAAATTCTAGACTCAACCCTAAAATGCTTAACAATGTGAATGCAACTACATGAATTTTTCCTAAACATTTTACCAATTTCTCATGCAATGAAGACTCAAGGATGCTAAAGAGAAAATATGATCAGAATAAACATATCAAACCACACACATATTTCCCCAAACTTGAATGACACCGTCCCGGTGGCAAACAAATTCAACGGAGCTCAAAACACAATGCAAAAAGAAAGAAAATATGAACGGTATATACAAGGGTAGGTCGTTTGGTACCTCGGAGCTAGACTCGGCTGGAACTTGAGGATGTTCCAGCGGAGTTGCGCTTGCTAGAGGAACGTCGGGCTATTTCCTTGCCCTTATCCTCGGTTGGGAAACCATGGACTGAATGGCGTGCTTGTTGCTCTTCCCCTTGTGGCTCACGGATGACAATACCGCCGGTTGAGAACCTCCTCTTCTCCGGTTGGTGAACCTCTTCACTTGCCGCCTTCTTATCCTTCCTTTGGCCTAGAATGGCTCCCACAGCGTAGTCACTAGCATCACACATAATCTCGAACGGGAGAGTCCAGTCCGGTGCTTGCACTATAGGCGTGGACACTAGGGCCTCTTTGATGGTCACGAAAGCTTGCAAACACTCCTCATCAAAGACGAATTCAGCCTCCTGGCACAACAGCCGTGTGAGAGGATGCGCAATCTTAGAAAAATCTTTGATGAAGCTCCTGTATAAGCCGGCGTGTCCCAAGAAACTTCTCACTCCTTTGACGTTAACTGGCGGCTCAAGGCTTGTCATCACTTCAACCTTTGCCTTGTCGACCTCAATACCCTTCTCTGATATTTTATGGCCAAGCACGATCCCCTCCTTAACCATGAAGTGGCATTTTTCCCAGTTAAGCACCAAGTTTGTCTCCTCACAATGCTTTAATACCCTGCAAATATTCAACAAACACACAGAAAAGGACGCACCATAGACCAAGAAGTCATCCATAAACACCTCTACCATCTCTTCAATCAGATCGGAGAAGATCGACATCATACACCGCTGAAACGTAGTCGGTGCGTTACACAACCCGAATGGCATCCTTCGATATGCGAAGGTGCCATGGGGGCATGTAAAGGTCGTCTTCTCCTGATCATTTGGATGGATTGGTATTTGGAAAAATCCACTATATCCATCAAGAAAGCAATATTAGGGGTGATTAGCAAGTCTTTCAAGCATTTTGCCAATAAAAGGCAAGGAAAATGATCTTTTCTAGTTGCAAGATTAAGCTTCCTATAATCAATACACATACGGTGTCCAGTAATTGTTCTAGTAGGTATAAGCTCATCTTTGTCATTCTTAATGACTGTGATCCCTCCCTTCTTAGGCACCACGTGTACGGGAGAAACCCACGTGCTGTCACTTATGGGATAGATCACGTCAGCCTCTAAAAGCTTAAGAATCTCTTTCTTAACAACCTCTTTGAAATTAGGATTCAAACGCCTCTGATGTTCTATAGAGGAGGCGTTCTCATTATCCAAATGAATCCTATGAGTGTAAAGCATCGGAGAAAGGCCCTTGAGGTCACTTAAAGAGTACCCAATGGCCTTTCTATACTTTCTCAACTCAGTTAAGAGTGAGTGCAACTCATCATCACTTAAGTTTTCGTTCACAATTACAGGATAGGTTTCGTTAGGCCCTAAGAAGGTGTACATTAGCCCTTTCGGGAACTCCTTAAGGTCCACCTTTGGGGCTAAGATCTCGCTCCAATCATCCTCGTGGCTGTTGCTGTTATTTTCCTCCTTGGAACCTTCCTTTGAGCCTGAGACATGGCCCTTGAAGCTGCTTTCTTCAGCCGCTATCCCTTCTGAAATCGAGTCGTCAGGTCGATCTTGCTCTCGATGTCGTCTAGATTGAGCAGTTTCGCTCGATTCGCTCACTCGATTTAATGCGGATCGAGTGAGAGATCGAGACGCAGAGTCGATCTCCAGATTAGACCCCAAACTGATCGGAAGGCTTCTCGCGATCTTGGACCCGATTGTTTTCCTGGATCGATCACCCTCCTCGATCTGACTGTCGATTGCTGCACCAGATCGAGTTGTGCTCTCGATTTTCTTGTCGAATTGACCCCTGGATCGGGTAATGGCATCGATCTCGGAGTCGATCTCTAGGCAAACGCCATCCTCTTCTAGCACAACCTTCTTTGAATCGAGCAAGTTTACGTATTCCTGAGTCCTCTGATCCACGTAACCAAACTCTCCTGGCTCCTTAGTCAATGCCAGCTTCAAATGATCTTCCTGAGCCAACTGTTCCAGCAACTCATCCGCTAAAACATCCAACGTTTCAATGTAGAACGCTTGCCCTTCTATCGTAGGCTTCTTCAAAACCTCATTGATCTCGAAGTCCAGCCTTATATCTTTACCCAAGCGCAAGGCAATCTTTCTGTTATTGACGTCTATGATAGCTCCGGCGGTGGCTAAGAAAGGTCTACCGAGAATGAGTTGATCATTTGGCTCTTCATCCATTTCCAACACAACGAAGTCCGTAGGCACGTTTACACCGCTGATTCTCACTGGCAAGTCCTCAAGAAGACCCACTGGTAACCTCACGCTCCTGTCAGCTAGTACCAACAAGATTCTACAATCCTTGAAACGGGTAAAGCCAAGCTTCTTTGCCACGGAATGAGGCATCAGATTTATGCTAGCTCCGAGATCACAAAGGCAACTCTTGAACTCCAAAGGACCTAAAGCGCAAGGTATAGTGAAGCTTCCAGGGTCTCCCAATTTCTTAGGGACTATCTCCTTGTGTATCACAGCACTACACTCCTCACTCAGAACAAGCACTTCCTTGCTTTCCTTATTCTTCTTCACGAGAGTGTCTTTGAAGAATTTGGCGTATTTAGGCATCATTGCAAGGCAGTCCACGAGAGGTAGCTTTATCTCTACGTCCTTAAGGTGCTTCTCAAACAAAACTCTATGCTTCTCTATAAGTTGCTTCTTGAAACGGCCAGGAAAAAAGGTAGCTTAGGTACATACAGTGGAGGTACATAAGCATCCTTCTCCTTAGTAGTTTGCTCTGCTTTCTTCTCTACAACCGCTTTGTCACCTCTTCTTGGCCCTTGAATCCAAACATTGTCAAAGTTGATCTCATCATCAGCGGAAAGCTTACCCTCCCCATCTTGAATCACAACGTCCTCGTTGATCTTGGGAGCAACCGTAGGTGCAAGCTCTTTCCCACTCCTTAGCGTAATGGCATTGGCGTATTCCTTGGGATTCTGCTCACACTTGCCCAGTAAGCTATTCTGACCGCTTGTACTTGCCTTTCCTTTCTCTAGTTGCTTGATCTTGTTATTCAAGGTTGTAATCCGAGTAGAGAAATCCGTGAGAGACGAGTCTAAGCGAGTGTTCATCTCGGCAAACTTCTGGTTTGTAGACGCTTGCCCTTGGATCAATTGTTGAAACATAGCTTGGACGGGGTCAACTTGTTGTTGTTGCAGCGGTTGTTGTTGAGGAGCGAAGCCCGGAGGGTACATGGGCGTATAACCTTTGTTTCCTTGCTGTTGTCCTTGGAAGTTGTTCTGCCCTTGTCCTTGGAAGCCACCACTCGGCTGAAAACCTTTGTTGTATGGTATGAAAGGCTTTGCTTGCTGAGCAGGGTACACCTGATCCTTAGGGTTCGCGACATTGGTGCTACGGTATGAGAGATTGTTGTTCTGGTTGTAGCCTTGTGAATACCCTTGAGGTTTGTAGTTGTTCTGACCCGCCACCCAATTGGCTTCTTCTTGACTCAACTCGAGTTCCTCTAAGGCATCATCCGCTTCACCAACGAAGTGAACATGCTTCAGCTTGTCAATCTTCTCGTGCAGTGACTTAAGCTCTTTCTTGTGAGACTCTAGCTCAGAAACTCTCGATGCACGGTCGTAATCCTCAGCATAGTTGCCGTCGCTTAGTGCTAAGTTCTCAATCAGCTCCTTGCCGTCCTCTACCTCTTGACCAAGGAAGTTTCTCTTACTAGCCGTGTCAAGCACCAAGCGAATCTTTAAGGAAGCTCCTCTGTAGATAGTGTTTAGAAGAGTCTCTTCGCTGAAGCCGTGGTGAGGACAGTGGATAGTGTAGTCCTTGAACCGTTCCATGGCTTCATTGAAAGTCTCATTGTTCCTTTGCGTGTAGCCGCTGATCTCGCTTCGTATCCGTGTTGTTCTGGTGCTAGAGAAAAACTTTGAGAGGAAAGCCTTCTTACACTCAGCCCAAGATGTAATGGTGCCTTGTGGAAGTGTCTTCTCTCAATGTCTAGCCTTGTCTCCGAGAGAAAATGGAAAGAGACGCAGCTTGAAAGCATCTTTGGATATGCCGTTAATCTTGATCATCCCACATACTTGTTCGAAGTTATCAAGGTGCTCCAAGGGATCTTCCATTGCTAGCCCGTGAAACTTATTGTTTTGCACCATGGAGATGAATCCCGGCTTAATCTTGAAGTTATTGTTCTGTATAGGAGGAGGAGTGATCCCAAACCTATTGTGATGAGTATTGGGAGCATCTCCCGCTCCTATGATCCTTGGGGGTCTAGCCGCGTGTTGGGGGTTTCCATTACCCCTTCCAACTGCCCCGTGAACTGGAGGAGGTCCTTCTGGATGCTCGTGCTCAGCCATAGCTTCAAAGTCAACTAAACCGTGCTGAACAATCTCCTCAAAGGCTCTTGCTTGTTCTCTAACTCTTCTTTGTCGTGAGTCTCCGAGTTGGTGAATGTTGTCCAAGGGTTGAAGTAGATTGTTATCTCCCTTTGAACGAAGATTCATATCCCTGAAAGAAACACGTTTCAGAGTAGAGAAATTAGTAACTTAAACAAAGTAAAGGCTTAGTCTTTACTAAACCCCAAATCTCAATGCTTTCTAAACACTCCTAGAATGGCAACGGCGCCATTTGATAACAAGCTTTTTCTATCTAGGGTGAGCAAATGCAACAAGAGGTTATCAAAACTCAAGCAGCACACAGTCGTAGTATAGCATGCAAGAGGAATCAATCCAACCTAGGAGCTAGAAAGTGCAATGAGAATGCAAGGATCGAGTAAAGCTAAGCGAATGGAGAACGGTTTTGTAAAAATCCTAAAAACTAAATGCAATGACTAAATGCAAGGCTAAACTATTTTAAAATTACCAGGAACAAGCTAGCTACCATGAAGAAAAGACAGAATGATTAAAATGCGAAGCTACGAATTACTAAAATTCGACTAGTGGATCGACCAGGGGATCGACCACTAGATCGAGCAAAAGCAATCGATCTAAAAGACAGTTTAAGCGAAAACGAATCTAATGACCAAGGTGCAAGCAAGCAACGAACGAATGATTAACAGAGACTAAGAAATACTAAAAAGAGGGTCTAGGGTTGAGATTCACGTTAAGGAGTTTCAAAGGTTCAAGCTTGGTTTGAAAACTCTAGATCAACTCACTTTGTGAGGTTCTCTAAGCCTTGAAAACGAAACAAGATCCATCCATGGCGTGTGGTATGGATCACTCTCTCGTTCTCTCCTCCAGACCCATAGCGTTTGGCGGAAGAAGAGAAAGGCAAGGAAAACAGATTTCAAATACGCTGCTTAACTAGTCTCCTAAACTACCATGGCGTTTGGGAAAGGGTAACTAGTCTCTAGGATGCGATTTTCAGAGATCTCTGGATCCTGTCAAGGTAAGAGCTCTCTCTGATCATAAAGATCTTGGCGTGAGACTCTTTAAGCCTTAAGAACTCGACATCCTAGAAGAGAAAGCCATTAAGAGCAAGAAACACCAAACTTGAAAACCTTTTCAACCCCTTTAAATCCTCTCAACCCCAAAACCCGATTAAACTACTCACTACACATTGAATAAACCAAGCAAAGCATGAAAGATGAAACGATAGACATAAAAAAACGATGGATTAAACTTAAAACGATTCAAAGATTCAAGAACAAAGCTCAAAGTCTAACAATGGCGGAATCGCCTTCGAACAGAGAGAAAAATATGAAAATAATTAAGTAAAAACGCGTGTGGGAAAGCATGATCGCCGCCTTCCCAAAATTGGCCAAACAGCTTGATGGTCCCCCCCCCCCCTCGCTAGCAGCCAAAAACGGTTAAAGCATTGAGATCGATCTCGAGATCGAGCACCTTGCTCGATCATCTTCGGACATTGTGACTTCGGCTCGATCTGTGTCTCGATCTGCTTCGATGGATCGAGTGCTTCGTTCGATCTTGGAATCGATCTTTGGACCACTCGATCCGACTCTCGATCTGCATGGCGTCATTTACGTCCGTGCTCCTTGATCGGTCGCTTCACTCGATCTTCGTCTCGATCAGTTCCCTTGGATCGGCTGGACTACCCGATCTTCTGGTCGATCTCATTTAGATCGACCGGCCATGCTCGATCCTTCTATCGATCTCTGGTCCTTAGCAAGCATTCCTGAATTCTCCAAGTCCCACGATTTTCCTCACTAACCTCAGCACGTCCACGAACCTTCCAAGACTCCAAAGTAGCCGAAAACAACCTGTATGCGATGCAAAATGCAAGAAATATGCATATGCTGGTGCAAGAACACTCTAGGACCTAAACTGATGCAAACTAACCTAAAATGCAATGTATATGCGTGAGAAACTAACTTATATGTATGCAAAATGCATGGAATATGCAGCTATATCACACTACCATGGTAGCCCTATCACTGAAGAAAGAGAAGAGGATAGTGAAGAAGAAAGTGAAGAAGAAAGTGGAGAGAGCAGTGAAGAGGAAGTGCAAGAAGAAGAGGATGTTGGCGCTGAAAGTCAAGAGGATTCCCAAGAGCAAGATGAGGATGAGTTGCTGGAATACAACACCAAGAGTTTCCAAGCCAAGGAAGCTCTCTGAAGTATGCACATGACCACATCAACTTCAAAGGTGGTGTAAATGGCAGGATAAGACCATAAAGAAGCTTGTGAATCTGGTCAAAGGGAAGTTCAAGAAAGACATGTCTACATCAAAAGGAGCTTCCCAACAGAACCATGGCCATGAGTATACTTCACACTATAAAGAGCAAGTGCAGCAGGAAGAACCTAATGAAGAAGAGGAAGCAATCTGGATGCCCCAAGGGAGACATTCCTTCCAAGTGCAACAAACTGATCAATGGGCAGCTTGGGAACCTTCAAGAGCTTCATCCTATGAGCCTAGGTCCCAACCTCATTCAGCATGGGAGGCGCAAGCTTACTCTCCTTCTGAGGTTTATTCAACTTGCCAAGAGTATGATGCTCAAGGAACCTCTACTCAAGTACAAGCTCATTGGCCAAGTTGGGTTCCTCCACTACAAGAACCAGCAACATCTTTACAAGGCAAGAAGAGGAGAAACAAGAGGAGGGCTTATGTAGGTGTTTTGCCTATCTAATTCTTCAACCTACACTAGTCATTGTAGTATTGAGTTTATCAATCCATGGGGAGTTGTTGAATACAAAGGAGTTGCAAGCAAAAGTCCTTAAGTCAAGCAATAAGAGAGGTTTTTGTTTCCTAAGCAACTGAACTAACAACCTAAAGTAATCATACACCAAAGAGAACTCAAGAAGAGATAGTTTAGCAATGATCAAAGAAGCAAAACAAAGCAAATAAACAGAGTATAACAAATTCGAAATTCGGACAAAGAGAAGACAAGTTCCTAGATGTGGTTATTGAATTTGGGAATTCAAAGACTAACTAAGGTTGTTTCAAACATCATTGATCAAGCAAACAAGCTAGCAATGCTGGTTCATAGACATAGAGTACAAAAACAAGCAAGCTAAGTCCAATCTCTTGATAAATAGCCCTTTGCTAAACACTTTAACAAGAACTTACTCTCATTAGTGCTAAAAACATTCAACAAGCATTAAGAATCAACTCTGTTCATGTCAAAATACTCCTCAAACAGTCAATCTCTTGAGCTAAGGCCACTAAATCCTCTATTAAACAAGATCAGCATTCATCAAAAACTTGGTGGGCATAAAAGAAAGCCTAAATCTAGATTCAAGTGATCAAGTTAAATCTAGCTTAAGAACAGATTAATAGAGAGGAACCCATGTTATTAAGCATTAAACAAACCTTAATCAATCCCCAAATTCCTCTAATCTACCACATCTAAGAATCCTAAGCAAACTACTCACTAATAGTCATGTTTAACACCAAATCACAAGAGGAAAATATGCTAATCATGATTAAAAGAGAGATTAAGAAAAGATTAAAGGAAAATACAAACTTATATTAAATAAAGCAAGAAATTTGTCTTACAAACTCAAAGAAATCACTCAAGAACAGTAGAATGACAAGACTTGTCGAAAATCCCCAGAAAATGAGTATTTATACATAAAGAGGGAAGCCCTAAAAGTAATGACAGAATGGTAAATAAAATCAGCTTCGGACTGGGATCCTATCAGTCAGAATGTGACCGATAGGGTGACAGATAAGGTGATCAATAGGCTTGCTATCGGTCTAGAAGGCGATCGATAGGATGACCGAAATCCATATGGTGTACTTCTATCGGTCACTTCTTTGACCGATAGCTTCTCTATCGGTCACTCCTTGACCGATAGCCTTCGTGCCTTGACCGATAGGGCTTGCAGAAATCGTCTGCCTTGGTTTCTCTTCCTCCATCCAAGCTCAGCATGCCTCCTGGTTCATTCCCAATGCTCCTCCATGCTCCTCATAGCTCCATAAGCACCTAAAAACATCCTTTATGCAAAGAAAATGCAAACTACATCCTAAATGCAACATAATTAGCCATACTTTAAAGAACTTAGCCATGCTCATCTTGTTTCAAAATGATCTCAAATCTCAACTTTGACAAATGCTCAAATCAACAACCTCTTTAACATTTAATTATTCTTAAAACCATGAATCATGTTTATGCAAATATAGTGAAGACATTTGGTTCAAAGGGTAAGGTTATGAGATTAAAATGATCTCATTCAAGCAAAGGGTGCACAAACATAAGGGATCACTTAATGAAATAATTCTATCTTAGGCAAAATACTAAAGGTAAAAGCACAATTATGCATACAATTCAAAGCTCTCTTCTACCCTTTTACCCAAATATGAATCATAAACACTTCTAAACCCCAAAGTGAACCCCTAAGTCTTCCCTTTTCCGAAACTCTACCCTTTTACCCTTCTTGATGGCTGGGGAAACTTCTTCTTTTTGCTTGTGTGGTTGCTTCTTTTTGATGGGACTTGCTCTTCTTTCTTGCAATGGCGCCATTCTTCACCTTTGGTGGTTTGCTTTGGGTCTGGTTTCTTCTTTGGATGGACCCTTCAAAGCCTTAATGTTGCTGGTGCCATTCTTTCTAAACACTTAGAGCTTTTACTTCCCTTTACTTAACCACAATGTTAAATTGTTTCCCCTTTTCTACCATTTCAAACTTTTCCCTTTTCTTTTAAAACACATAAACATGAAGTTCAAACCACTTAACTCTACCTTTTTAACCCAAAACTCCTAACCTAAAATCAAGCTCAAGATGCAAGCTGATATCTAGAAGAGAGCTTATTATTGCAAGCCTTATTTCTAACACTTTTTGCCAAGACAAAATCGAAAATGATATGCAAAGGCCACACAGCTCTCAAGATAGTGTTTAAGCTCAAAAAGAGTTTTGGTTAAGGGAGTGGATAAGCTATTTGGATCAACAAGAGTGGTAAAAAGGGACAAGATGATCCAAATATGTATGTGGTAGCCATGAATTCACTTTTCAATGCACAAACATGATAATTAAAGGTCCATATTAAGGTTCAAGTTGATAGATCTGATTTTCAGAGAACAAATGCTTTCAGTATGAGATGAGATGATCAAAATTAGCAACCCAACCATGGTTCAGTTTTAATTTCTAGCTTTCTTATGATGCATCAAACAACTAATCACTTAAACACTGAAATCATCTCTAAACTCTAAGCAGTTTACAAGGAAGATTCATCATTATGCCTTATGCAAATGCAATGCAACATATATGTAAACACTAGACTCAATCTTATGATAATGAAATGCAACAATATGCTTTCTTTTTGGTTTGCAAAAACATGCAAATTTTTTTTTTTTAAGTTTTTGATTTTTTGTGTTTTTCTATGCCTTAGATTAATGCATGATATGCATGTGACTCAAGATGAAAGAAAATGAAAAACTAAGAAAACAGAACACAAAATCAAACCCCAAATCTCTCCTCCACACTTAAACTACACAATCCCTTGTGTAATGAAAGTAATGAAATAGAGAAGCAACAAAATATATTACAAAACTTAAAAAAAAATGCAGTAGTATAAACAATTATCAGGATGTGGTATCTTTTAGTAAGTGGAGTGGTGGGAGGATCCAGATGTCTGTGGAGACTTGCTAACTCTCCTCTTGTTTCTCCTCTCTTGGGTTTGTGAAGATTCTGCTGCTTCTTGAGTTGGAAGAACCCAGCTTCACCTTATCTTATCAGCTTGAGAAGAATCACCTTGAGTACCCCATTGCCATGTTGGTTGAACTTCAGAGGGGGTGGAAGCTGGCGCTTCCCATGCCGATTGTGTATGGGTCCTTGGATCATAAGATGAAGCCCTTGGTTGTGCCCATGTTCCCTATTGATCACTTGGTTGTGCATGAAAGGAATGTCTTCCTTGGGGGTTCCAAACAGCTTCCTATTCTTCAGTAGGTTCAGCTTGTGGCATTGGCTCTTCATGGTGAGAAGTGTACTCATGAGTGTGGCTTTGATGGGAAGCTTCTCCTGATGTAGCTTTATTCTTTTTAAACTTCCCTTTTACCATCTTCACCAGCTTCCTGATGGCTTTGTCTTGCCACTTACACCATTTCTGAAGTGTGTTGATACGCTCATGAGTAACTTTCAGAGACCCCCTTGGCTTGGGACTTCATAATGCTTGAAGTGGTACTGCTCAGAGTTGTAGTTCAGCACCTCATCTTCATCAAGCTCTTCTTCTTAGGTTTCTCATTGGCCTTCAGCGCCAGCAGTAGCATCTTCTTGTACCCCTTCTGCACTTTCTTCTGCACCTTCTTCTGGTTCAACTTCCTCACTATCGTCTCCTCTCTCTTCTGGAACAGGGCCTCCATGGTAAAGCTGACTCTCATCCTTACAGAAACCAGTGTTTCTCCTGATGGTGATGGATGTATGGTGTGGATTTGGGAAGAGAAATCTCGCTGGCTCTCTTAAGTCCTTGATCAAGTTGTAGATATGCTTGCCATTGATGTTTTTCTCAAGGAAGTGGCTCTTCCTAAGACAGTCTATATCTATCCATAATCGCTCCAAAGCATCTTCTTCTTGTTCCTCAAGGTCTACACCACTTGCCATGAGAATAGCAGTCACAACCTCTCCAATGTGGAGCTGTGGATTCTTCTCCCTCTTCCCATTGTTTAAGACCCAACTCCTGTAGGACTGGAGCTGCTCCATCAGCATGGTCACATAACATGGGTATCTGCTTGGCGGCTCTAGAGGTCTTCCATCGCTGGTGGTAGCCACAAGTTCATACATCCCTTGGTATATCAAGTCTCTCTCCTTTCCTGTGAGGTTTGTTGTTTCTTTCCTTGTTAAAAATGTGTTTGCAAGACCCTTGTGAGCATATCTCACAGCAGGATGCTTCAGATGTTGATTTCTTGTGGTTCCAGCAATGAATGGCCCAGCTCCAATCACACCCCATAGCATGTTGTGCTGTTTTAGGGAGATATCAAATTTATTCCTCTTGTGAGCATAAGACATCAGACCAAGCGCTTGAGAGATATCAAGGAAGGTTGTTGTGAATCTTTGCTTGCCAAGCTTTAAAGAGATCCACCCATCTCCATTGGAAAGCTCACTCTCTTCATACTTAACCACCTTGAGAGTGGAGAGGAACTGATATGTCAGTTGTTGGTAGGAGGGGAGCGGTTTCTCCATGAAGTCTCCAAGTCCCATGTGCTCAAATATTGTCTTGCAATCCATATAGATCCCATGCACCTTCATTGTGGAGGTGCATGGGTATCTTGTGGGCTTGAAAGTGCATTGGTTGAAGAGTTCCATGAACTCCCTAGCACTGTGCTCCTTGTATGGGACCTCTTCTTCAGCAGCTCTGCCTTTTCCTTTGTGCTTGGCAGCCTTGTCCCCAACAGGTTTCTTCCCAGCAGCTTTTAATGACTGCCCAGCAGCAGTACCCTTGCCCTTATCTCTTCTAGCTCTTGAAGAAGTAAGCGCTTCCTCTTGTGGTGCTTTCCCTTTGCTTCCACCAGCAGTTCTTGATTTCCTCAAGGTACCTACAAGAACAAAGCTTGAAGATACTGATACTAGAGGTTTTGTCTCTTTCTCAATCACCCCAGTATATGAATCAGTTGTAGTATAGCATAGGGTTTTATGTCAGTCCAAAAGGGTTTTGTTGAAAGGCAAAAGAGTTGTGAGCAGAAATCCTTAAGTCAAGCAAGAAAAGCAGGTTTTTGTTGCCTAAGCAACTAAACTAGCAACCTAAAGTGATCAATCACCAAAGAGAACTCAAAAGAGACAGTTTAGAAATGATCAAAGAAGTACAACAGAGCAAATAAACAGAGTACTAAGCAAATTCGAAATTCAATAAAGGAGAAAGCATGTTCCTAGATGTGGTTATTGACTTTGGGGAATTCAGAGACTAACTAAGGTTGTTTCAAACAGCATTGATCAAGCAAATAAGCTAGCAACAGTGGTTCCGAGACATAGAGTTCACAAACAAGCAAGCTAAGTCCAATCTCTTGTAAAATATCCTTTTGCTAAACACCTTAACAAGAACTAACTCTCATTAGTGCTAAAACATTTAACAAGCAATAACAATCAACTCTATTCATGTCAAAATTCTCCTCAAACATTCAGTCTCTTGAGCCAAGGCCAGAAAATCCTCAATCAAACAAGATCAGCATTTCATCAAACACTTGGTGGGCATAAGAGAAAGCTCAAATTCTAGATAAGTGTGATCAAGAAAAATCTAGCTTAAGAACAGATCAATAGAGAGGAACCCATGTAGTTAAACACTAAACAAACCTTAATCAATCCCTAAATCCCCTTAATCTACCACATCTAAGAACCCTAAGCAAACTACTCACTAATACTAATGTTTAACACCAAATCACAAGAGGAAAAGATGTTAATCATGATTAAATGAGAGATTAGAGAAAGATTAAAGGTAAAGAGATGGTATCAATGTTTGAGTGCCTAGTTGTGGAATGCAAACATAATCAGCTATACTTTAAAGAACCTAGCCACTCATCATGTTTCAAAATGATCTCAAATCTCAACATAGGCAAATGCTCAAATCAATCAACTCTTTAACATTCAATTAAGCTCAAAACCATGAATCATGCTTAAGCAAATCAAGTGAAGAAATTTTGTTCAAAGGGTAAGGTTATTAGATAAAAATGATCTCATTCAAGCAAAGGGTTCTCAAACATAAGGGATCACTCAATGAAAATGATTCTATTTTAGGCAAAATTCTAAAGGTAAAATCACACTTATGCATGCAATTCAAAGCTCCCTTCTACCCAAAGATGAATCCTAAACACTTCTAAACCCCAAAGTGAACCCCCAAGTCTACCTTTTTCCTAAACTATACCCTTTACTCTTCTTCATGGCTGGGGAAACTTCTTCTTTTTGCTTGTGTGGTTGCTTCTTTTTGGTTGGGACTTGCTCTTCTTTGATGCTTTGGCACCTTCTTCAACTTTGGTGGATTGCTTTGGGTTTGATTTCTTCATTGGATTGACCCTTCAAAACCTTTAAGTTGCTGGCGCCATTCTTTCTAAACACATAGAGCTTTTACTTCCCTTTACTTAACCACAATGCTAAACTGTTTCCCCTTTTCTACCATTTCAAACTTTTTCCTTTTCTTTTAAAACACATAAACATGAAATTCAAACCACTTAACTCTACCTTTTTTAACCTAAAACTCCTAACCTAGAATCAAGCTCAAGATGCAAGCTGATATCTACAAGAGAGCTTATTATTGCCAGCCTTATTCCTAACACTTTTTGCCAAGACAAAATTGAAAATGATATGCAAAGGCCTCACAGCTCTCAAGATAGTGTTTAAGCTCAAAAGGAGGTTTTGGTTAAGGGAGTGGATTAACTGTCCCATAAGTATGAGGATCAGCTATTTGGATCAACAAGAGTGGTAAAAAGGAAAAAGATGATCCAAATATGTATATGGTAGCCATGAATTCACTTTTCAATGCATAAGACAAGATAATTAAAAGTCCAAATTAAAGTTCAAGTTGATAGAGTTGATTTTCAGAGAACAAATGCTTTCAGTATGAGATGAGATGATCAAAATTAGCAATCCAAGCATGGTTCAGTCTTAACTTCTAGATTTCTTATGATGCATCAAACAACTAATCACTTAAACACAGAAATCATCTCTAAACTCTAAGCACTTTACAAGGAAAATCATCATTATGCCCTATGCAAATGCAATACAACCTATATGTCAACACTAGACTCAATCCTAAGAAAATGAAATGCAACTACATGCTTTCTTTTTGGTTTGCAAAAATATGCAAATTTTTTCAAATTTTTCGATTTTTTGTGTTTTTCTATTCCTTAGATGAATGCATGATATGCATGTGACTCAAGATGAAATAAAATGATAAAATAAGAAAAGAGAACACAAAGTCAAACCCCAAATCTCTCCCCCACACTTAAATTAAACAGTCCCTTGTGTAATGAAAGCAATGAGAGAGAGAAGCAACAAAATATAATACAAAATTGAAAAAGATGCAATGGTATAAACAATGAATAGGATGTGGTACCTTTTCTTTAGTAGGTGGAGTGGTGGGAGGATTCAGATGTCTGTGGAGACTTGCTAGCTCTCCTCTTGTTCCTCCTCTCATAAGTCCTTGAAGATGGCGCTGCTTCTTGGGGTGGAGGAACCCAGCTTGACCATATCCTTTCAGCTTGAGAAGAATCACCTTGATTACCACATTTCCATGTTTGTTGAACCTCAGAAGGGATGGGAGTTGGCGCTTCCCATGCTGATGGTATATGGGTCCTTGGCTCATATGATGAAGCCCTTGGTTGTGCCCATGTTCCCCATTGATCATTTGGCTGTGCATGAAAGAAATTTCTTCCATGGGGGGTTCCAAACAGCTTCCTCTTCTTCAGTTGGGTCAGCTTGTGGCATTGGCTCTTCATAGTGTACTCATGAGTGTGGCTCTGATGGGAAGCTTCTCCTGATGTAGCTTTGTTCTTCTTGAACTTCCCTTTAACCATCTTCACCAGCTTCTTAATGGCTTTGTCTTGCCATTTACACCATTTTTTAAGGGTGTTGATATGCTCATGAGCAGACTTCATAGAGCTCTCTTGGCTTGGGCCTTCGTAAGGCTTGAAGTGGAACTGCTTTGAACTGTAGTTCAGCACCTCATCCTCATCAAGATCTTCTTCTTGGATCTCTCCTTGGCTTTCAGCGCCAGCAGTAGCATCTTCATGGACTTCTTCTGCAGCTTCTTCTGCACCTTCTTCTCTAACTTCTTCTTCAACCTTTTCTGGTTCTGCTTCCTCACTAGCTTCTTCTCTCTCTTCAGGGACAGGACCGCCTCTGTAAAGCTGATCTTCACTTGGGTTGAAACTGATGTTGCTCTTCATGGTGATGGATGTAGACATGCTTGTCTTGGATGCTCTTCTCAATGAAATGGTTTCCCTTAAGATAGTCCATATCTATCCACAATGACTCTAGAGCATCTTTTTCATGTTCCTCAAGGTCTACTCCACTAGCCATAAGAACAGCTGTCACAACTCCTCCAATGTGGAGCTGTGGGTTCTTCTCCCTTTTCCATTTGTGTAAGACCCAGCTCTTGTAGGTTAAAAGCTGCTCCATCAGCATGGTGACAAAGCATGGGAACTTGGTTGGTGGTTGTAGTGTTGTTCCATTTCTGCTGGTGTCTACAAGCTCATACATTCCATAGTACAGGAAGTCTCTCTCTTTTCCAGTGAGGTTTGTTGTTTCCAATCTTGCAAAAAATGTATTTGCAAGCGCCTTATGAGCATACCTCACTGCAGGATTCTTCAGATGTTGATTCTTTGTGGCTCCAGCTGTGAAATTTCCAGCCCCAATCATTCCCCATAGCATCTTGTGCTCCTTTTGGCCAATGAAGAACTTGTTCCTCATGTGAGCATAAGACATCAGTCCAAGCGCTTGGGAGATATCATGGAAGGGTGTTGTGAACCTTTGCTTTCCAATCTTGAAGGAGATCCACCCATCTTTGTTGGGGAGCTCACTTTCATCATATCCAACAACTTTGAGAGTAGAGAAGAATTGATAAGTGAGCTTCTGGTAGGAGGGAGGTGGCATTGCCATGAATTCACCAAGCCCCATGTGCTCAAAGATACCCTTGCAATCATGATAGATCCCAAGTGCTTTCATTGTGTTAGCACAAGGGTATCTTGTGGGCTTGAAGGTGCACTGGTTGAAAGCTTCCATGAGCTTTCTAGCACTTGGCTCATGGTATGGGACTTCTTCATCTACAGTTCTTCCCTTTCCTTTCTGCTTGGCGCCTTTGTCACCAACTGGTCTCTTCCCTGCAGCTTTTGATGACTGTCCAGCAGCAGTACCCTTGCCCTTATCTCTTCTAACTCTCGGAGAAGTGGGCGCTTCCTCTTGTGGTGCTTTCCCTTTGATTCCAGCAGCAGTCCTTGATTTACCCATGACACCTACAAAAACAAAGCTTGAAGGTACTATAAGTAAAAGAACAAACGTTTGAGAAACCAATAACTGAAAGCTTTAGAATGAATTTCTCAAAGCTAAAGGAAGTTTAACTAGTCACTAAAACAAGCTAACAGTTTAAACATGCTAGAGTTCATAAATAAAAATAAAACATTTATGCTTGTGAACCTAGCATGGTGGCTCTTAGCAAAAGAGAAAATGATTATGCAAAGGGATATTAAACAACCAAGAACTGAGAATTAAAAACAGTAAACAATGCTTTAACAGTCAATTTGCTCATCTTAAACATATCCACCATGCAAAACCAAAGCACAACATCTTAAACTAAACAAATTTTGTTCTTAAAACCATAGAAATGAATACATTAAACACATGCAGACATTAAGAACAAAAGATGAACAGTTGAGAAAGCAAACCTTAGTAAAGCTTCTGAGCATTAAGAATGGATAAATAAAAGAGAGAGAGAGCTAAAAATTTTGGACTTTGGTGAGAGAAGTATCAAAATGAAGTGTGAAGTGAAGAGAAGAGATTGTTGGTTCTTAAAGAGGGGAGTGGGGAACCAAAGGAATCAAAAGTGGGTGGAGGACAAGAATAAAAGTGCTCAGGAGCTCTGCAAAGTGTCAGGAAGGAGCCAAAATTTGAATTTAAACCTCCTTGGCTCAAAGCCAAAGGAGGGAAATTTTTTTGAAAAATGAAGCACTTACCTTGCGGGGCTATCGGTCACATTGTGACCGATAGGATTGACCGATAGGGTGCCTATCGATCGATATCACTGACCGATAGCTTCCGGTAAATCCTATCGGTCTCTAGCTGATCGATACACTGACCGAAATACATCCGATTGCTTTGTATCGGTCACTCTGTAGACCGATAGAATGACCGAAATACAACCGATGTATTTCCATCGGTCAGTATCTGATCGATAGCTAGACCGATATAATTCTCACTTAGCGGACTCCTTTCCCTATCGATCACAAGTGACCGATAGGTTGACTGGTGCATTCTGGCTCTACTACTATTGATCATAAGCTGACCGATAGCATGACTGATAGGGTCTGTATCGGTCTTGTCTTGACCGATACTGTGATTGATAGTAGCCAAAATGCACATGTTCTTTGTCCCTTTGACACTTTTTCAATCCCCAAACCGAATTCCTGCTTCTATACACATCAATTAAGCATAAAAATAAACTAGAAAGCATAATATATACAAAGGATACCATGGGACTACCTCCCAAGTGTGCTTGTTTAAAGTCACTTAGCTTGACTTTCCTTAGTTCCTTAGTTGAGGTGTGGAGCAGGAGTCTTGGAACTCCTTGGTGTTGCAGTGCCTTCTTTGATCTTTATGGTGACCCCATCAACCTTCAACACAACAAAGGGCTTTGGCTTGCTTCCCTCCTTTAGCTTGTAGTGGATCTCACCATATTTAGAAACAAAGGGATTCAAGACAACCCCATCTTCTTTGTTACCCAACAGAATTTCATTCACACAATAAGAAACAGCCACTTTGAGGATCTCCTCTTCAGTGGTATCAGCAAACATCTTTGGTAGACAGCAGCCATCAAAACTTGCACCAACATAGCCTTCGAACTTTGGCCAATGCTCCCCAACTTTCTTCAACTTCTTGATCTCCATTGAGTAGGCCTGCTCATTTCCTAGCTTATTCCCTTTGGAGTTAAACCTCTGAACCTTCTCTTTGGTCAGTCTTAGCTCTATTGTACACTCCTTGGCATCAAACATTGCGCCAGCTGAAGCTAAGAAAGGCCTCCCTAGAATGATGGCGTTTTTGATCTTTCCTTCAACATCTAGGACCAGGAAATCTGTTTCTATGACTACTCCTTCAGTCATCATTGGCACATCTTTGAGAGCTCCAAGTGGTGCATTTACTGTCCAATCAGCTATGGTAAGAGACACATTACTCTCTTGAAGTTGAGTGTAACCAAGAGCTTCAGCAGTAGAGGATGGGAGAAGGTTGATATTTGCTCCGAGATCACAAAGACAGCTCTTGAAGGTTTCCCCTTGAGATCGTGGTGCTGTTGCCACTCCTTTGTTATTCTCAAGAGTTTTTATTCTTGCTGCTAACCCATCAAATTTGTTGGTCAACTCCACATGAACTGAATCAATTTTGTTGTGAACTTCAGCAAATTTCTTGTTCATCTCCAAGGTAGTATGGACCTGATTGTTGATCATTTGCTGCATCATGGTCTTCAGTTCAGTATCTTGTGAGCTAGAGGAAGCTTGTGCTAAAGCTTGTGCACTGAATCCTGGAGGATTATAGGCCGCTCTTGGCTGGAAGTTGTTGTTTCTCTGCGGACAACCTTGATTGTTGTAAGAAGTAAAAGGTCTTGGAGCAGCTTGCTGTTGTTGTTGAGATGGGTACACTTGATCCTGTGGATTTGCAACATTGTTGCTTCTGTATGACAAGTTGGGATTGGGTCTGAAGTTTCCATATCCATTGTATCCACCTTGATTACCCAAGTAGTTAATCTCTTCCACTTGGCATGTCTCTTGATCATCAAGCTGAACCATGTTACCAACAAACTGAACTTCCTTCTTCTCCCTTAGCAGCATATCCAGCTTCTCATGTAAGGCCTTGATCTCTTTCCTGCTAGAGTCCAGTTCATCTTTAGCACTTCTTGGAGCTCTGTCATATTCCTCATTATATTTTCCATCAGACTGAGTAAGATTATCAACAAGCTCCAATCCTTCATCCACATATTTTGACAAGAAGTTCCCATTTGATGTAGTGTTCAGAAGCATTATGATCTATGGCAAAGCTCCTCTGTACAGAGTAGAGAGCAGGGAAGCTAGTGAGAAGCCATGGTGAGGGCATTGCAGTGTGTAGCCCTTGAATCTTTCCCAAGCTTCACCAAAGCTTTCATTATCCCTTTGTGCAAAACCTGAGATCTCATTCCTTATTCTTGCAGTTCTTGAAGTAGAGAAAAACTTTGTTAAGAAGGCTATCTTGCACTCATCCCAACTAGTGATGCTACCTTTTGGCAGGTTTTTCTCCCACTAGTGTGCTTTGTCTCCAAGAGAAAAAGGAAACAACCTCAGCTTGAAGCCATCTTCACTTACTCCATTTATCTTTGTAAGGGAGCAAAGTCTATCAAAATTATCCAAGTGAACTAGAGGGTCTTCAAGTAGCAAACCATGGAACTTACTGCCCTGAACCATTGAAATTAATCCTGACTTGATTTTAAAGTTGTTGTTTTGGACTGCTGGTGGAATGATGCATGATATCTCTTGTATTTACACCATTTAGGCTTGCATTGAGTGCATGTTTTGGTTCTCTTTTGCATGTTTTCCTTATCTTTTGTCCCATTTTCTTCTCCTTTTAGACTTAGGTTGCATTTAGGACATAGTTTGCATTTTCTTTGCATTATGGATGTTTTTAGGTACCTATGGAGCTATAAGGAGCATGGAGAAGCTTTGAGGATGATCCAGGAAGCTAGCTGGACCAAGAGGAGGAAAAGGGACCAAGGCAGGCGATCTCTGCAGAGCCTACCGATCAAGGCACAAGACCTATCGGTCAAGGAGTGGCCGATAGGATTCCTATCGACCAGACCTATCGGTCAATGAAGTGACCGATAGCAGTGCACCGTTTATATTTCGGTCACCCTATCGATCATCTTCCAGACCGATAGGATCCCTATCGATCATTCCTATCGGTCACAACTGACCGATAGGAACCCAGTCCGAGCCTGTTTTTATTACACTTTTGCCATTACTTTAGGGCTTCCTTCTTTTATGTATAAATACCGTTTTTCTGGGATTTTCGACAAGTCACCTCATAACACTGTTCTTGAGTTTATTTTCTGGGTTTGTAAGACAAATTTCTATCTTTATTTAATATTAGTTTGTATTTGTCATTAATCTCTCTCTAATCTCTCTTTTAATCATGATTAACATTTTTTCTTCTTGTGATTTGGTGTTAAACATGAGTATTAGTGAGTAGTTTGCTTAGGGTTCTTAGATGTGGTAGATTAAGGGTTGATTTGGTGTTAAACATGAGTATCACTTGTGATCGATAGGCACCCTATCGGTCATTCCTATCAGTCAACCATGACCGATAGCCTGCGAGGTAAGTGTCCAAAATTTTCAAAAAAATTTCCCTCCTTTGGCTTGGAGCCAAGAAGGTTTAATTTCAAATTTTGGCTCCTTCCTGACACTTTTCAGAGCTCCTGAGTGCCTTTCATTCTTGTCCTCCACCCACTTTTGATTTCTTTGGTTCCCCACTCCTCTCTTTAAAAACTAACAATCTCTTTTCTTCTCTTCACACTTCATTTTACTACTACTCTCACCAAAATCCGAATTCTTTAGCTTTCTCTCTCTTTTGATTATCACTTCTAAGTGCTCAGAAGCTTCATTAAGGTTTGCTTTCTCAACTATTCACTTCTTGTTCTTACACTTTGCATAAGCTTAAAATTGTTAAAATTATGATTTTAAGAGAAAGTTTTGTTTAGTTTAAGATGTTGTGCTTTTGTTTTGCATGGTTGATATGTTTAAATTGAGCAAATTTACTGTTAAAGCTTTGTTTACTGTTCTTTAATCTCAGTTCTTGCTTGTTAGATATCCCTTTGCATAATCATCTACTCTTTTGCATAGAGCCACCATGCTAGGTTCACATGCATGAATGTTTTATCTTTTTGAACTCTAGCTTGTTTAAACTGTTAGCTTGTAAATTCTTCTTGCTTTTTAGGAGTTTAATCTTGTTTAGTGACTAGATAAGCTTCTTTTAGCTTAGAGAAATTCATTCTAAAGCTTTCAGTTATTGGTTTCTCAAACCTTTGTTCTTGTACTTATAGTATCTTCAAGCTTTGTTTTTGTAGGTACCATGGGTAAAACAAGAGCTGCTGCTGGAAGCAAGGGAAAGGCACCACACGAGGAAGCGCCCACTTCTCCAAGAGCAAGAAGAGATAAGGGCAAGGGCGCTGCTGCTGAACATTCATCAAAGGCTGCTGTAAAGAGACCAGTTGGAGACAAGGGCGCCAAGCAGAAAGGAAAAAGAAAAACTGTGGAGGAAGAAGTCCCACACCATAAGCCAAGTGCTAGAGAGCTCATGGAAGCTTTCAACCAGTGCACCTTCAAGCCCACCAGATACCCTTGTGCTAACACAATGAAAGCACTTGAGATCTACATGTACTGCAAGTGCATCTTTGAGCACATGGGGCTTAGCGAATTGATGTCAATGCCACTTCCCTCCTACCAGCACCTCACTTATCAATTCCTCTCCACTCTCAAGGTGGTCAGTTATGAAATGAGTGAGCTCCCCAACCATGATGGATGGATCTCCTTCAAACTTGGGAAGCAAAGGTTCACAACAACCTTCCTTAACCTCTCTCAAAAGCTTGGGCTGATGTCTTATGCACAAAGAGGGAACAAGTTCTCAATCACTCAAAAGCAACACACAAAGCTATGGAGGATGATTGGAGCTGGGAAATTCATAGCTGAAATCACAAAGAACCAACATCTGAAGCATCCTGCAGTGAGATATGCCCACAAGGCACTTGCAAACACATTCTTTTCAAGGAAGGAGACAACAAACCTCACTGCCAAAGAGAGAGACTTCATCTACACTGGAATGTGTGCACTTGTGGATACCAGTGACAATGGGACACCTATAGGCCCACTAAGTAAATTCCCATGCTTTGTGAGATTGCTGATGGAGCAGCTGCTGACCTATCAGAGCTGCGTTTTAAACAAGGGGAAAAGGGAGAAGAATCCACAGCTTCACATTGGAGGAATTGTGACTGATGTTCTAATAGCCATTGGTGTGGACTTTGATGAACATGTTGATGATGCTCTGAGTCCTTTATGGATAGATATAGACTACCTTAGGAGAAGCCATTACATTGAAAAGAATATTCAAGACAAGCATGTTTACAAGTTCCTCAATGAACTCCAAGAGCCAGCAAGAGTCCTTTTCCCTAATCCAAGGCTTACCCCCTTCACCATAAGAAGCAACATCAGTTTCAACCTGAGTGAACATGGGCTTTACCAAGCCGGCCTTGTCCCTGAAGAAAGAGAAGAAGTTGGTGAGGAAGAAGAGTAAGAAGAGGTTGAAGAAGAAGTTAGAGAAGAGAGAAGAGAAGAAGGTGAAGAAGAAGTCCATGAAGATGATCCTGCTTGCGCTGACAGCCAAGGGGAAACCCAAGAAGAAGAAGAGGAGCTTGATGAAGAAGAAGTGTTGAACTACAGCTTAAGGCAGTTCCACTTCAAACCTTATGGAGGCCCAAGCCAAGAGAGCTCTATGAAGTCTGCTCATGAGCACATCAACACCCTTCAAAAATGGTGTAAGTGGCAAGACAAAGCCATTAAGAGGTTGGTGAAAATGGTTAAAGGGAAGTTCAAGAAGAACAAAGCCACATCTGGAGGAGCTTCCCATCAGAGTCACACTCATGAGCACATTTCTCATCAAGAAGAGCCAATGCCACAAGCTGACCCAACTGAAGAAGAGGAAGCTGTTTGGAACCCCCATGGAAGACATTCCTTTCATGCACAGCCAAATGATCAATGGGGGACATGGGCACAACCAAGGGCTTCATCATATGATCCAAGGTCCCATATTCCATCAGCATGGGAAGCGCCAACTCCCATCCCTTATGAGGTTTAACAAACATGGCAATGGGGTCACCAAGGTACTTCTTGTCAAGCTGAGCAGTTATGGTCAAGCTGGGTTCCCCCACCACAAGAAGCAGCGCCATCTTCAAGGACTTATGAGAGGAGGAACAAGAGGAGAGCTAGCAAGTCTCCTCAGACATTTGTATCCTCCCACCACTCCACTTATTAAACAAGGTACCATATCATATTCATTGTCTATACCATTGCATTTTATTCGATTTTGTATTATATTTTGTTGCTTCTCTCTCTCATTGCTTTCATTACACAAGGGACTGTGTAATTTAAGTGTGGGGGAGAGATTTGGGGTTTGACTTTGTGTTTTATTTTCTTAATTTTTCATTTTCTCACTTTGAATCACATGCATATCATGCATTCATCTAAGGCATAGAAAAACACAAAAAAATTGAAAAATTTGAAAAATTTTGCATGTTTTTACAAACCAAAAAGAAAGCATAGAGTTGCATTTCATTCTAATAGGATTGAGTCTAGTGTTGACATATAGGTTGCATTGCATTTGCATAGGGCATAATGATGAAATTTCCTTGTAAAGTGCTTAGAGTTTAGAGATGATTCCAGTGTTTAAGTGATTAGTTATTTGATGCATCATAAGAAATCTAGAAGTTAAGACTGAACCATGCTTGGATTGCTAATTTTGATCATCTCATTTCATACTGAAAGCACTTGTTTTCTGAAAATCAACTCTATCAACTTGAACTTTAATTTGGACTTTTAATTATCATGTCTTGTGCATTAAAAAGAGAATTCATGGTTACAATATACATATTTTGATCATCTTTTTCCATTCTACCACTCTTGTTGATCCAAATAGCTGATCCTCATACTTATGGGACAGTTAATCCACTCCCTTAACCAAAACCACTTTTTGAGCCTAAGCACTGTCTTGAGAGCTGTGAGGCCTTTGCATATCATTTTCGATTTTGTCTTGGCAAAAAGTGTTAGGAATAAGGCTGGCAATAATAAGCTCTCTTGTAGATATCAGCTTGCATCTTGAGCTTGATTCTAGGATAGGAGTTTTGGGTTAAAAGGTAGTGTTAAGTGGTTTGAACTTCATGTAAATATGTTTTGAAAGAAAAGGAAATAGTTTGAAATGGTAGAAAAGGGGAAACAGTTTAGCATTATGGTTAAGTAAAGGGAAGTAAAAGCTCTAAGTGTTTAGAAAGAATGTCGCCAGCAACTTAGAGGTTTTGAAGGGTCAACACAAAGGAGAAATCAGACCCAAAGCAATCCACCAAAGGTGAAGAAGGTGCCAAAGCAACAAAGAAGAGCAAGTCCCAACCAAAAGGAAGAAACCACACAAGCAAAAAGAAGAAATTTCCCCAGCCATGAACAAGGGTAAAGGGTAGAGTTTAGGAAAAGGGTAGACTTAGGGGTTCACTTTTGGGTTTAGAAGTGCTTAGGATTCATCTTTGGGTAGAAGGGAGCTTTGAATTGCATGCATAAGTATGCTTTTACCTTTAGCATTTTGCCTAAGAAAGAATCATTTTCATTGAGTGATCCCTTATGTTTGAGAACCCTTTGTTTGAATGAGATCATTTTTATCTCATAACCTTACCCCTTTGAACCAAATGTCTTCACTTGATTTGCATAATTATGATTCATGGTTTTGAGCTGATTGATTTGAGCATTTGTCTAAGTTGAGATTTGAGATCATTTTGAAACATGATAAGCATGGCTAGGTTCTTTAAAGTACAGCTGATTATATTTTCATCCTACAAATAGGCACTTAAGCATTGTTATCATCTCTTTACCTTTGCACTTTTGGATTTGAATGCCCACCTTCAAACCTCACTCTCTCATTTGTTCTTATTTCCTTGAGGACAAGCAAAAGGCAAGTGTGAGGGTGTTGATATCTCTTGTATTTACACCATTTAGGCTTGCATTAAGTACATGTTTTGGTTCTCTTTTGCATGTTTTCCTTATTTTTTGTCCCATTTTCTTCTCCTTCTAGACTTAGGTTGCATTTAGGAGATAGTTTGCATCTTCTATGCATTATGGATGTTTTTTAGGTACCTATGGAGCTATAAGGAGCATGGAGAAGCTTTGAGGATGATCCAGGAAGCTAGCTGGACCAAGAGGAGCAAAAGGGACCAAGGCAGACGATCTCTGCAGAGCCTATCGATCAAGGCACAAGACCTATTGGTCAAGGAGTGACCGATATGATTCCTATCGACCAGACCTATCGGTCAGTGAAGTGACTGATAGCAGTGCGCCGTTTATATTTCGGTCACCCTATCGGTCATCTTCCAGATCGATAGGATCCCTATCGATCATTCCTATCGGTCACAACTGACCGATAGGAACCCAGTCCGAGTCTGTTTTTATTACACTTTTGCCATTACTTTAGAGCTTCCTTCTTTTATGTATAAATACCATTTTTCTGAGATTTTCGACAAGTCACCTCATAACACTGTTCTTGAGTTTATTATCTAGGTTTGTAAGACAAATTTCTTGCTTTATTTAATATAACTTTGTATTAGCCATTAATCTCTCTCTAATCTCTCTTTTAATCATGATTAACATCTTTTTCTCTTGTGATTTGGTGTTAAACATGAGTATTAATGAGTAGTTTGCTTAGAGTTCTTAGATGTGGTAAATTAAGGGGATTTAGGGATTGATTAAGGTTTGTTTAGTGTTTAAATTGATGGGTTCCTCTCTATTAATCTGTTTTTAAGCTAGATTTTTCTTGATCACGTTTATCTAGAATTTAGGCTTTCTCTTATGCCCACCAAATGTTTTATAAAATGCTGATCTTGTTTGATAGAGGATTTGCTGGCCTTGGCTCAAGATGTTGACTGTTTGAGGAGCATTTTGACATGAATAGAGTTGATTATTATTGCTTGCTAGATGTTTTAGCACTAATGAAAGTTAGTTCTTGTAAGGTGTTTAGCAAAGGGCTATTTTACAAGAGATTGGACTTTTGCTTGGTTGTGAACTCTATGTCTAGGAACTACCATTGCTAGCTTGTTTGATTGATCAATGATGTTTGAAACAACCTTAGTTAGTCTCTAGATTCCCCAAAGTCAATAACCACATCTAAGAACTTGCTTTCTCTTTTATTGAATTTTGAATTTGCTTAGTACTCTATTTATTTTGCTCTGTTTTACCTCTTGATCATTGCTAAACTGTCTCCTTTGAGTTTTCTTTGGTGATTGATCACTTTAGGTGTTGCTTAGGCAACAAAAACCTCTCTTTGCTTTGCTTGACTTAAGGATTCCTACTCACAACTCTTTTGTTTTCAACAAACCCATTTGGATTGACATAAAACCCTATGCTATACTACACTTGATTTAAATACAAGCTTGGGTGATTGCATCAAGACCTAAAAACTCTTGTATTAATGCATTTGGAGCATCACCAGCGCCTATGGGTCTTGCTGCTCTTGGAGCTTGTGCTGCGCCTCTTGGTCCCTGTTCACCTTGCAAGCCCTGAACACCTTGCTAACCTTGTAGACCCTGAGCGCCAACAGCTCCTTGTTATGTCATCCATAACAGGTGGGTCCTGATTGTTCATCCCTAGTCTATGCAAGTGTTGCTGCATTTCCTGCTGTCTTCTTGCTCTCTGACCTCTGTCCAACTGATTGATGTTGTCTATGAAGTCTACAATATTGCTTGAACCTCTGAATTTTAAGTTCATAAACCTGAAAGACAGCAATGAGAGTCAAGGGAGATTAGTAAACAAAAATAAAAGAAACTTGAACTTAAAGATTCTACAAACTCTAATGATTCAAACAGAAAACCCTAATGGCAATGGCGCCAAATTGATGTAGGTGTTTTGCCTATCTCAATCCTCAACCTACACTAGTCATTGTAGTATTGAGTTTATCAATCCATGGGGAGTTGTTGAATACAAAAGAGTTGCAAGCAGAAGTCTTTAAGTCAAGCAAGCAGAGATGTTTTGTTGCCTAAGCAACTGAACTAACAACCTAAAGTGATCATACACCAAAGAGAACTCAAGAAGAGACAGTTTAGCAATGATCAAAGAAGCAAAATAGAGCAAATAAACATAGTATGGCAAATTCGAAATTCAGACAAAGAGAAGACAAGTTCCTAGATGTAGTTTTTGAATTTGGGGAATTTAAAGACTAACTAAGGTTGTTACAAACATCAATGATCAAGCAAACAAGCTAGCAATGCTGGTTCCTAGACATAGAGTTCACAAACAAGCAAGCTAAGTCCAATCTCATGATAAATAGCCCTTTGTTAAACACTTTGACAAGAACTAACTCTCATTAGTGCTAAAACATTCAACAAGAATTAAGAATCAACTCTATTCATGTCAAAATACTCCTCAAACAATCAATCTCTTGAGCTAAGGCCAGTAAATCCTCTATTAAACAAGATCAGCATTTCATCAAACACTTGGTGGGCATAAGAGAAAGCTTAAATCTAGATTCAAGTGATCAAGTTAAATCTAGCTTAAGAACAGATTAATAGAGAGAAACCCATGTTATTAAGCACTAAACAAACCTTAATCAATCCCCAAATTCCCCTAATCTACCACATCTAAGAACCATAAGCAAACTACTCACTAATAGTCATGTTTAACACCAAATCACATGAGGAAAAGATGCTAATCATGATTAAAAGAGAGATTAAGAAAATATTAAAGGCAAAGACAAACTTATATTAAATAAAGCAAGAAATTTGTCTTACAAACTCAATGAAATCACTCAAGAACAGTAGAATGACAAGAATTATCGAAAATCCCAAGAAAATGAGTATTTATACAAAAAGAGGGAAGCCATAAAAGTAATGGCAGAATGGTAAATAAAAGAAGCTTCGGATTGGGATACTATCGGTCAGAATGTGACCGATAGGGTGATCGATAGGCTTGCTATCGGTCTAGAAGGCGACTGGTAGGATGACCAAAATCCATACGGTGTACGTCTATCGGTCACTTTTTTGACCGATAGCTTGATCGATAGCTTCTCTATTCGGTCACTCCTTGACCGATAGCCTTCGTACCTTAACCGATAAGGCTTGCAGAAATCGTCTGCCTTGGTTCCTCTTGCTCCATCCAAGCTCAGCAAGCCTCCTGGTTCATTCCCAAAGCTCCTCCATCCTCATCATAGCTCCATAAGCACTTAAAAACATCTTTTATGCAAAGAAAATGCAAACTACATCCTAAATGCAACTTAAGTCTAAAAGGAGAAGAAAATAGGACAAAAGATAAGAAAGACATGCAAAAGAGAACCAAAACATGCACTAAATGCAAGCCTAAATTATGTAAATGCATGAGATATCAAGGGCGAGTCAATCTCCACAACCAGAAACATCAGGATCATTCCAAGATCCAGAAGAAATGAGGAACTCTCTTACACATCCCACCACTCCTCCCACTACAACTAAGGTACCACATCCTTCCATTGTATATACCATTGCATTTTTTTTAAGTTTCTGTTTTTATTTTGCTGTTGCTTCTCTCTCTCACTCCGTTTATTACACAAAAGATTGTGTAATTTAAGTGTAGAGGAGGGATTTGGGGTTTGACTTTGTTTGTTCTTTTCTCAGTTTTTCATTTCTTTCATCTCGAGTCACATGCATCTCATGCATATATAAGGCATAGAAAAAAACAAAAATTCAAAAATTTTGAAAAATTTTGCATGTTTTTGAAAACCAAAAAGAGAGCATGTAGTTGCATTTCATTTTCTTAAGATTGAGTCTAGTGTTTGCATATAGGCTGCATTGCATTTGCATAGGTCATGATGATGAATTCTCCTTGTAAAATGCTAAGTGTTTAGGATTGATTTAAATGTCTAAGTGGTTAATTATTTGATGCATCATGAGAATGTTAGAAGTTAAGATTGAACCATGTTTGGATTGCTAAATTTGATTCTCTTATCTTATACTGAAACCATTTGTTCACTGAAACTCAACTCTATCTATTTGAACCTTAATCTGAATTTTTAATTATCATGTTTGTGCATTGAAAAGTGATTACATGGCTACCATATACCTATTTGTATCACCTTTTTCCTTCTTACCACTCTTGTTGATCCAAATAGCTGATCCTCATACTTATGGGACAGTTAATCCACACCCTTAACCAAACCTCCATTTGAGCTTAAACACTATCTTGAGAGTTGTGAGGCCTTGCATACATAATTTTCGAATTCTATCTTGGCAAAAAGGGTTAGGATTAAGGCTAGCAAGGCAAAGCACTCTTGTAGATATCAGCTTGCATTTTGAGCTTGATTCTAGGTTAGGAGTTTGGGATAAAAGGGTAGTGTTAAGTGGTTTGAGCTTCATGTTTATGCTTTAAAACAAGAAGGAGTATGGGATGGTAGTATGGGGAAATAAGTTTAAATTGTGGTTAAGTAAAGGGAAGAAAAAGCTCCAATTGTTTAAGATAAGCAGGTGCCAAAAATCAGCAAGGCTTTAAAAAGTCAATCAAAAGAAAAAATCAGACCCAAGGCAATCCACCAAAGGTGAAAAATGGCGCATAATCAACAAGAAAGGAGCAAGTCCCAACAACAAAGGTCAGCCACACAAGCAAGAAGAGGAAGTTTCCCCAAGCATGAAGAAGGAGAAGGTTTAGAGTTTAGGAAAAGGGTAGATTTAAGAGTTCACTTTGGGGTTTAGAAGTTCTTAGGATTCATCTTTGGGTAAAAAGGTAGAAGAGAGCTTTGATTTGCATGCATAAGTGTGCTTTTACCTTTAGCATTTTGCCAAAGATATAATTATTTTCATTGAGTGATCCCTTATGTTTGTGAACCCTTTGCTTGGATGAGATCATTTTAATCTCATAACCTTACCTTTAGAACCAAATGACTTCAGTTGATTTGCACAAACATAATTCATGGTTACAAGCTTGATGAATGTTAAAGAGTTGATTGATTTGGCATTTTTCTAGGTTGAGATTTGAGATCATTTTGAAACATGATGATAATGGCTAAGTTCTTCAAAGTATAACTGATTGTATTTTGCATCCTACACTTAGGCACTTAAACATTGACTTCATTTCTTTACCTTAGCATTTTTGGATTTGAGTGCCCACCTTTAATCCTCATCCTCCTTTTGTCTTAGTTTGATTGCTTGAGGGCAAGTAAAAAGCAAGTGTGGGGGTGTTGATATCTCATATATTTACATCATTTAGGCTTGCATTTAGTTCATGTTTCGGTGTCCTTTTGCATGTTTTCCATCTTTTTAGTCCCATTTTCCTTTCCTTTTAGACTTAGGTTGCATTTAGGTTGTAGTTTGCATTCTCTATGCATTAAGGATGTTTTTAGGTACTTAAGAAGCTATTGGGAGCAAGTAGGAAGTGTGGGAATGGTTCAAGGAGTTAGCCAAGCTGAGAAGGAGCAAAAGGAGCTAAGGAAGGCGATTTCTGGTGCAACATCGGTCATGGCGCAAATCACATCGGTCTGTGTTGATCGATATAATGCAACAGAGAAGTTGAAGATTCACATTGGTCATTCACACCGATCACTCTTGACCGATGTGAAGAGACAGGACACCCACATCTGTCAACAGCATCGGTCAAGACTGAACGATGTAAACGGACAGGGGACTCTGAAGA
Source organism: Thlaspi arvense (assembly GCA_911865555.2). Taxonomy (NCBI): domain Eukaryota; kingdom Viridiplantae; phylum Streptophyta; class Magnoliopsida; order Brassicales; family Brassicaceae; genus Thlaspi; species Thlaspi arvense. Next base: position 25,867,488 of record OU466858.1, on the reverse strand, counting down.
TTTGCATCGGTCAAGCACATCGGTCAAGGAGTGGCCGATGTCAAGCACCAGAGAGGAGAATCGGTCATCCACATCGGTCACGAGTGACCAATGTAAGCCAGTCCGAACTCCTTTTTATTTACAACTTTGCCATTATTTTAGGGCTTTTGTCATTTACTATAAATAGGCTTGATCTAATGTTTTCAGTATCAAGTTTTGTTCTTGCTTAATTTTCTTAAGATTTTTCAGTCTTTGTAAGAACAAGATCATCCTTTTAATCAAAGTTTCGTATTTGCATCATTAAATCTTCTCAATCTCTCTCTTAATCATGTTTAACATCATTTATTCTTCTGATTTGGTGTTTTCTATGATGATGAGTGAGTAGACTTTTTAGGGTTCTTAGATGTGGTAGATTAGGGGAATTTAGAGGCTTGATTAGGGTTTGTTAGTGCTTAATTAGGTTGATTCCTCTTCTATTAATCTGTTCTTAGACTAGATTTGTCTTGATCACATGAATCTAGATTTAGGCTTCATCTTATGCCCACAAAGTGTTTGATGAAATGCTGATCTTGTTTAATAGAGGATTTACGGTCCTTAGCTCAAGAGATTGACTGTTTGAGGAGTATTTTGACTTGAATAGAGTTGGTTTTGCATGCTTGTTGATTGTTCTAGCACTAATGAGAGTTAGTTCTTGTTAGGATGATTAGCAAAGGGTTATTTGTCAAGAGATTGGACTTAACTTGCTTGATTGTGAACTCTATGTCTAGGAATTAGCATTGATTGCTTACTTGCATTGTTAATGATGTTTGAAACAGCCGAAGTCTTGCATTTGAATTCTCCAAAGTCAATAACCACATCTAGGAACTCGTTTTCTCTTATTCAAATTTCGAATTTGCTATTTATTCTGTTTTTGTTGCTATGTTTTGCTCTTGATCATTGCTAAGTTGTTCTCTTTTGAGTTCTTTTTGGTGCTTGATCACTTAGGTTGATAGTTTTAGTTGTGTAAACAACAATCTTGCTTCATTTCACTTAACTTAAAGCTTTATGCTCATAGTTCTAGTGGCATCTATTCATAACCCCTTTGGATTGATAAAAACCATATGCTATGCTACAACTGATTAGTACAAGCTTGGATGATTGAGAAAAAGACTCAAACTCTTGTATCAAAAATTTCTTCCTTCTCCTAAGGATCTACTGAAGCTTTTAAGGCTTCCTGGCTGAGATTCAAGTCTTATCAGAGAGACTGTCCTCATCATGGCTTCACTCAGGTGCAGCTGCTTGGAATTTTCTATAGAGGAGTGGATTAGAAGTATCAGATGGCTGCTAGCAGTGGGAACTTCAACACAAACCTTCCTGAATCTGTAATAACTCTGATTGAGAACTTGGCATGCAGTAACAGCAACAAGAATGCTGATTTTCAGAGGATGAAACGGGCTGGTTTAAAAGATGGGAACCAGACTTCTTAGGTTAAGGCTAAGCTGGACAGTATGCATAGCTTTCTGGTCGGAAAGAAATCAGTCCATTTTGCTGCAGAGGTAGAGATATTCGAAAATCCATAGGAGATTGAGCAGGAGGATGTTAATTTCATCAATGCAGGTGGATTTCAGGGTCAAAGGTTTGGGAATCAGCAGTGGAACAGAGGTTACAACATCAACAATCAGAAGAGAACCTTCACAGGAAACAAGAATTCTTCTGGTTACATTCCAAAGCCTCAGTTTCAGAAGACAGAGTTTCAAAAACCTTACCAGAACAGCAGCAACTTCAACAGGAATTATGGTTCTTCTTCCTACCAATCTGCACCTCCACAAGACAACAAGATGGAAGCTATGCTGGAGCAGATCTTAGAAGGACAGCAGAAGATGACAGTGGACTTCAATGGCAAGATAGATTCGCTATATCAGGACCTGAATGGAAAAATTGAGAGTCTGAACTCTCACATGAAGAAGCTGGATGTTCAGGTTGCTCAAACTGCAGGAGTTGTTCATAGGCAAGAAGGATTCCTTCCTGGAAGGACTGATGCTAAACCTAAGCACCATGTGAATGCCATCGCATTAAGGAGTGGAAGGAACCTGCAACCAATGTTGCAGAAGGATTTGAGTTCAGAGGAATTCGTTGGACTTGAAGAGTTTGAAGATGATGAAATTCCTGCTCAGAAAGAGCGAGTGACGATCGTCACCACTGAGGAGTGTCGCTCGTCACCCACTTTACAAAGGTCCGAAGCGAGTTCATCCCTGATCAATGACGATCGCCACCAGGAGGGTGACGCTCCTCACAACCACGAATCACAGCTGCTTCGCCTGAGACTTCAAACAATGCTAAGGAAACAGTGTATAAGCCTAAGATACCCTATCCTAAGCATCCTAAGAAGTCTAAACAGCAGCTTGGAGATGCTAGATGCAAGGCTTTCATGGATAAACTGGTCATTGAGATTCCCTTGATTGATGTTGTGAGGATTACTCATGTTATAAGGAGATATATGAAGAGGATGGTGACCAACAACTTGAGCCTGGAGCAAGGAGCAATGGTGATCAACGAGCAGGTCAGTGCAGTGATTCAGAACAGAGTACCAGAGAAGCTTTCAGACCCTGGAAGCTTTGTGTTGGACTGCACCATATTTTTAGACAGGTTTGAGAGATCATTGTGTGAACCTGATGCTTCATTCTGTTGCCAAGAGCTTTGGGATAACCGATTTTAAAGCTACGAGAATATCTCTTGTCCTAGCTGATATATCAGTCAGGGTTCCTGAAGGAGTTATAGAGGATGTGCCAATCAAAGTAGGAGATTGTATGATTCCTACTGATTTTGTGGTTCTGAAGTATGGAGAAGAACCCAAAGATCCTCTGATTCTTGGCAGACCTTTCCTGGATACTGCAGGAGCTATTATAGATGTCATGAAGGGAAGAATTGAGCTGAATGTTGGTGACTTGGTGATGCAATTCGAAAAGGACTAGCTGATGAAGAGGCCAACCATAGATGGACAGACATTCTATGTGGATGTTCTTACCAACCTTGCTGAGCAGATCTTTCAAGAGATGAGTCCAGAAGATCCCCTAGAGAGGGCGTTGACCACTTCTACAGCAGAGGTTGAGCATCTAGATGCAGCTGCTACTGGTTATGCAAAGATGATGGATGCTACTGCACATGTCATGCAACTGGTTGCACAGGATGAGCTAGTCAGCACATCTGCGAAAGCTGCTGCAATGGGCGATTGGAGTGCAGCAAAACCACCAAAAGTTGAGCTGAAACAGCTCCCTGCAGGACTAAGGTACTCCTTCCTTGGAGAAAACTCCACTTATCATGTCATTGTTAGTGCTTCGTTGAACAATGCAGAGCTCACCCTTTTGCTAAGCAAGCTTCTCAGAATTCGCAAAGCTCTTGGCTATTCTCTTGATGATATTTCAGGTATTTCTCCAGACTTGTGCATGCATAGGATACATCTGGAGGATGAATCGAAATCATCAATGGAGAATCAGAGGAGACTGAATCCGAACTTGCACGATGTTGTCAAGAAGGAGATTATGAAGTTACTGCAAGCTGGGATCATCTATCCCATATCAGGCAGCGCCTGGGTTAGTCCTGTTCATGTGGTTCCTAAGAAAGGAGGAGTCACAGTGGTGAAGAATGACAATGACAAGCTGATTCCCACCAGAACAGTGACTGGACATAGGATGTGCATCAATTATAGGAAGCAGAATGCAGCCACAAGGAAAGATCACTCCCCACTGCCATTCATCGATCAGATGCTGGAGAGGCTGGCAAATCACAAGTATTACTGCTTCCTAAATGGCTATTTAGGCTTCTTTCAGATCTCCATCTATCCAGATGATCAGGAGAAGACCACATTTACCTGTCCTTATGGCACATTTGCGTATCGAAGAATGCCTTTTGGACTGTGTAATGCTCCTGCAACCTTCCAGAGATGCATGATGTCGATCTTCACTGACATGATTGAGAAGTTTATGGAGGTTTTTATGGATGACTTCTCAGTCTATGGGTCTTCCTTCAAAGGCTGCCTGGAAAACTTGTGTGCAGTTCTGCAGAGATGTGAAGAGAAGCATTTGGTTCTGAATTGGGAGAAATGTCATTTTATGGTACAAGATAATATTGTTCTTGGTCACAGAGTCTCTGGAGATGGCATAGAAGTGGACAGGGCGAAAATTGAAGTGATGACAAGCTTGCAGGCGCCTGATTCTGTCAAAGCAGTGAGGAGTTTTCTGGGTCATGTTGGGTTTTACAGAAGATTCATCAAAAATTACAGCAAGATTGCAAGACCTCTTATTGCACTTCTCTGCAAGGATGTGAAGTTTGAATTCTCTGCAGAATGTCAATCAGCTTTTGAGCAGATAAAACAGGCTTTGGTGACAGCTTATATTGTACAACCTCCAGATTGGGACTTGCCTTTTGAGGTGATGTGTGATGCCAGTGATTTCACAGTTGGAGCAGCACTGGGACAGAGGAAAGATAAGAAACTACACACCATCTACTATGCCAGCAGGACATTGGATGAAGCTCAGAAGAAATATGCTAGGTAGTGGTCTTTGCCTTTGAGAAGTTTTGCCAGTACCTTGTTGTCTCCAAGGTCGTGGTCCATTCATACCATTCAGCACTAATGTTTTTGATGCAGAAGAACCATTAGCCATATTTTTTACCGAAATTGTGCAGATGGGATTTACAGGAGCTGCATAGTAGAAATTGAGGTTCCAGACGTTCTGTTCTAGTGTCATGGCTCTGAGTATGCAGGCCACTTTGCCACATCCAAAACAGTCTCCAAAGTTCTTCAAGCTGGTTTCTGGTGGCCTACTATGTTTGAGGATGCACATGCATTCATTACACAATGTGATACATATTAGAGGAGAGGAAAGATTAGCAGAAGTCTTTGATTGTTGGGGCATTGACTTCATGGGTCTTTTTCCTTCATCATATGGGAACAGTTACATTCTAGTTGCTGTTGACTATGTATCCACAGTGGCTACTCCTACCAATGATGCTGCAGTGGTTCTGAAGCTGTTTAAGACCATTATTTTCCCTATATTTGGTGTCCCGCGAATTGTTATAAGTGATGGTGGTTCTCACTTTGTTAACAAGGTCTTTAACATGCTGCTGAAGAAGTATGGTGTTCAGCATAGAGTGGCCATGCCTTATCATCCCATACCAATGGACAAGTTGAAGTTTCCAACAGACAGATCAAGCAGATTATGGAGAAGACTGTGGGGAAGACAAGGAAGGATTGGTCAGCGAAATTGGATGACACATTGTAGGCTTACAGGACTGCCTACAAAACGCCACTTGGGACTACACCATTCCATTTGCTCTATGGCAAGGTGTGCCATCTTCCAGTGGAGCAAGAGTACAAAGCAGAATGGGCTATCAAGAAACTGAACTTCGATATGAAGCCTGCTGCAGAGAGGCGCTTGATTCAGCTCAATGAACTGGATGAACTGAGATATCTAGCATATGAAAACTCCAAGTTATACAAGGAGAGGACAAAGGCATAACATGATAAGAAGATCATCTCCAGACATTTCGGACCCAATGACCAGGCACTTCTCTATAACTCTCGTTTACAGTTGTTTCGTGGTAAACTGTGATCTCGTTGGTCAGGTCCCTTCACTGTCAAAGAGGCTAGACCACATGGCGCCATTGTCTTGATCAACTCCAAAGGAGAGGAGTTCATTGTTGGGCGCAAGTCGAGATTCCAGCAGGACACATTGTGTCTCTGGATGAGGCACCACCTGTCTAAACAACATTCCAAGTCGAGCTAAAAACTTAAAACAAGCGCTTGGTGGGAGGCAACCCACTAGTAAGTTTTCTTTTTTCTTGTACTTATATTTATTTTCGTGTATATATTTTATTAGTTAGCTAAAAAAAAGAAAAAAAAGAGAGATTCAGGTACGCGTCTTAATTCTTTCTTCTTCTTCCTCGCCTCATAACTGCAAAAACCCGTCGAACACTTAGAACTCTATAAATCGCAACTTTTGATTTTGTTAACCTATTTGAGTGATTCAATATCCTAATCTGTGTGGATTTTGGACCTCTTTCATAATCTCTCATCGGTTTTCAAGATCTTCAAGGTATGTGTTCGGAATTTCTAATTTTCAGTCTGTTATAGGTTTGGTTAAATTCGATTTTTGACTTGATTAGCTGGATTTAACTGTTAAATCATGGATATTTAGGTTGTATTAGATGAATGCTATCATCCCTATGTGATTTTATTGGTTGATTTGCAAGTTTTTAAAATGTTCGAGTTCATGATAAAATTTACAAAAATCTGGAAGTTTTGGGTGATTTGGGTTGAATGTGGTGTCAAATTATGTTCATGGTAGTGCTGTAGACGAACGCCACTTTCTGTTTCACCCTGATTCATCGATTTTTGAAATTTTCGAAAATTGGCTAACTTTGGTGAGTTTTTGGTTGTTCTTTATTTGGATTTTCAGATGGCTACACGTGAGAAGAGATCGCGACCAGCATCTTCTTCCAGTGATGCATTCGGTTCTACACAGCCTGCGAACACGGGACCAGTGCGTAGGCCTCCTTGGGCTATGAGAGAGGATAAGAAAATTGCTTCAGGAGTTGCTTGGGCAGGGACCCCGAAATAGGAGATATCGAGAGATACGTGTGTGTTCTGCGATATACAGGAAGACTGGAATGAGTATGATACGCTGTTCTACAATGCGTGGCAAGAGGTGGAGATCATTCCCACCAGATTCGCTGACACCAAGTTGCTGCAGCAGATGGGCATCAAGGATGAGGTTTTACAGGTTCTCGAGAGGATCCGGATGGGCACGATGGCGACACAGCAGTACGATCTGTACCCCGATCTGATTCACCAATTCCTCGCCACTGTTCGCGTGTACTACGAGAATGAGCTGGCGAAGACTGCGCAACAGGGCATGCTCACCTTCTTGATAAGAGGCATTCGCTATAGGATCAGTCTCTTTCAGCTGTGCAGGATCTACGGTTTTGATGACTATCCTTCAGGCGTGCTCACACCTTCGCAGTGGATCAACATGCATACTTTCTGGTCCAAGTTCGGGAATGGTGTCTATGAGAGCAAGAGGAGCACACAGACTAATGTTAGGCATCCCGTAATAAGGTACATTCTGCACCTATTAGGCAACACCATTCTCTGTAAGTCTGCGCCGAGTAAGATGTGTGTCAGCGAGCTTGTTCTTCTATACTACGGCTTTGCCAATATGCTGGATGTTGAGATCCCAATGGTAAGCATGGTCCGCGCCAACTTGGGCGCCATTTTTGCAGAGCACTTGGTCTCTCTGAAGACCAAGCCATTCACCACTCAAGGGGAGAAGAGTGAGAGCGTTGGTAGCCTTCTCATGCCTATCTTCCATCACTTTCAGATCAACACAGCGCCTTGCAGCATCGTCACTGTGCGGGCTCTTATGGATAAGGCACATTTGGGCCATGCTACTTGGCTCAAGCACAGATTGGTCTGGACTTTCACTACTTCTGCTGGGGAGTATGTTGGCGTGCAATTGCCAAACCGGGCGCTCATTTCAATCCAGGGAGATCCACTTCAGCTGCGTTTTCAGCCTGACCCGGTTTTGCTGCATTTTCTTCCTGTTACGAGATATCACAGAGGAGCCACTGATGGCGCCTCCACTTCCGCTGCTGCTCCTTAGACTGGACCGTCCAGACGTCAGACCATACCCACGCTGGAGATTGGTGCTTTGAGGCGCCCTCCTAGACCTCAGACACCCATGGACATGACAGACTTTCAGGACTATGTCCCTGAGAGCTTTGGCGGACTGTGGAACGCCGTTGCCACTATCAGCAACTGTGGTTGCGTCAGACCTCACTCCCCTGATGACGACTGTGAGGATGAGGACTAGCTCCTCCACTATCTTGGTTACTTGTTTCTTTTTCCCTTTTCTTTTTCTTTCTTTTGTCATTTTTGTGTTTTTCTCTTGAGTCAGTCTTGTCAGTTGTTTTGATGATAATTTTTGAACTTGTTGAACTATGAGTTATGCGATTTTAGATGTTTTTAATGTGTGTTTTAGTGCTCAAACAGTATAACTTCGGAGTACACATGATGGCATTACATTAACACATCTAACATGACAATTTTAGAGTTTGAGACACGGTGACGATCGTCACCACTGATGGGTGACGCTCGTCACCCACTCCTTCGCGAGGTAACACATTCAAACTCGGTTCTACATGTTCACTTGCTTCTTTTTGACCAACTTTAGGCTTAATAACACTAGGGACAGTGTTGTTTAAGTCTGGGGGAGGTGGCTACTGATGTTGTGTACATTTTGTTTTGTTTTGAGAGTCTTAAACTTGAGTCAAAAATCTATTTTATAGAGTCAAAATTTTGAAACTGTCAGTTTTTCTTGGAACTAACCACAAAATGTTGATGCTTATAAGAACCATTGCCACAGTAGTTGATTACAAGTCTTACTAAGTTGAAAGTCATAGGTAGATCAGTCTAGCAATGAAGGTTTAGGTTCTTAGAGAATTTGGAAAATTTGTTGTTAACTCCACCTTAATGAACTTTAAACTTCTCATCTTGGGGCTTAATTCTCATTGATCTTAATACTCTCTTTCAACACTGACAATGATGTTTAGATGCAGTCTCTCTTTGATCTTCCCTGATACAGATTTTAAGATTTTAAGTCAATAGAATGGTGCATCATGACCCTGTCTCCATACAAGGAACAACAGTAGTGAACACTCAAGAACCTGTCTTCTCACAAGGAACGCAAGTATTGAGTAGCATCATATCTTAGACTGTAAAAAAAATGAGAAAAGAAGTTGAAAAATCAAAAAAATTTAAATGAAAGATCAAGGGAAGAGAAAATAGGAGAGTTGTGTTGAGATTGAATTGTTCAGTGTTTAGGAAGGGAAAAGAATCTGTAAGTGATTGAGTTGATTAATCCTTGATGAGGTATCACACTCAGTTAAATATAAGGAGTTAGCAGTAGAGATTTCTAATTTCTTGAAGGGGCTTGAACTGGATTTGAGAGATTGCTAAGCTTGTGATGATTAGACTAAAATTTGATCTTGTATTGGCTCTGTGGTGTGTGGATTCGAAAGTGTTGATCAATGTGGCGTTCTTACTGTTTAGCTGACTGATTCTGTTTTCAAACCTCGACCCTGTCCTTTGTTTGATGTTTGCTTGAGTGCAAGCAAAAGCTAAGTCTGGAGGAGTTGATATATCATGGTTTTTATGGTTTTGAACCATGGTATAAGTCCTTTTTATTGAGTCTTTTTGGTCTTTTTAGAGTCCTAGTAGAGTCTTTGCAAGTTATAGCATGTCTGGAGCACCATTGGAGGCTTTGGAACTTTTTGGATAATTGCAAGAATCAACCCTGAAGTTAGCAACTCGGAAGCGTTACATAGGCATTGGTGACCATCATCACCACTCAAGGGTGACACTCGTCATCTGCATCTGAAGGAGTTGCGACATCTATTTAAAAGATAGAGAAGAAATTACATCTTTGGCCCAGAAGTTCCACTAATTACAAAAGTGTCCAGCTCGTGTTTTAGCTTGTATATATTAGGTTTTCAGCCATTGTTGGCATATATCTTGTATCTTAAATTTCAGAGAGCTTTAGAGGGAGATTTATTCAGAGCTTTTGGGGAGACATATCATGTGCTCTTTTAGAGAAGATTTCGAACCCCTTTATCTCATACTCAATTCTTTTCATGCAGTTTTATTCAGCTATGCTTTATGTTTTCATAATCATGTCTGGTAATCTGTTAGTTAAGTTAGGGCTTTTTAAAGGTTGATGAAGAGTTTGTAGAATCGTTAAACTGTTAGAAATATCTATTGGTTCTTTATATGTGCTTGCATTCATATCGATTTTTGAGACTAATCATCTAGATTTCGAAACCCTAGGTTGTTTAACAGATGTGAGAACATTGTTAATCACCTGAACTGGTATTAGGTGAGCAAAAACGCCTACTTGCAAAGATATTTGACTTAGGAGTTCTATGAACAATCGAAACCTGATCTTTAATGCATGCTTAACTTGTTAGAATTTGCAAAGAGATATGGAATTCTTTGAACTAGGCATAGATAACTTCTGTAATGAGAATTGATTAGTAAAATCATTGAGTTTTGAGTTTAAGACGGTTTTAACTCATTCTTGCTTGCATGCATTCTGTATTCTCGGATTCAACCTGTGAATTGTCCTGACTTAGCGCTTTTAGCTTTCTGAAACTTAAGAACAATCATAAAATCGCCTGCTTTCATTACTATAGTTACCTCGCTTTACATACACTTCTAACTGCTTAGCTTAATCCGAGTCTATAATCGCTAGTGTAGTAAGCTCACTCCCTTGGGATTCGATAACTTTTTATGCTACAACTGCTTTGTTGTGCACTTGCAGTAGCAAATTAATTGGGTACAACCTGAGCCATATCATCAAATTCATCCACATAATCCCAATTGTTGAGCACCATGTTCTCCACTAGTATCCATCCTTCAACAACACCTTTGCCAAGGAAATAGCCATTACTAGCTGTACCTAGAAGGATTCTTATGTTTGATAGAACACCTCTATTATGAGTGGAGAGAAGCATTTCTTTGGTGAAGCCATGATGAGATCATTGTTGAGTGAAGCCTCTAAACCTTTTCCAAGTGTCTCCAAAGCTCTGATTGGACCATTGTTTGAAGTTTGAGATCTCGCTCCTGAATTTTGCAGTTCTAGAGGGAGAGAAAAACTTGGTTAAGAAAGCTTCTTGGAATTGTTCCCAAGAGGTGATGCTTCCTTGTGCCAAAGACTTTTCCCACATTTGAGCTCTATCTCCAAAAGAGAATAGAAACAATATGAGCTTTAATCCATCATCTGAAACTCCACTAAGCTTTGTCATAGCACAAATCCTCTCAAAGTGATCCAAATGCTCAAGAGGGTCTTGGTTAGGCAATCCAAAGAACTTTCTTTCTTGAACCATAGTAATCATGATGCTCTTTATCTCATAGTGGTGAGTCTTCATAAGAGGAAGAATACCTTGTCTTCAAGCATAGCTTGATTTGTATATCTGCAGCACCTATATGTCTCAATGGTCTTCTTCTATAGGTCTCAATGGTCCCCCGCAACGGTGCCAAATTGATGTAGGTTTTTATCCTATCTTAATCCTCAACCCATATTAGTCATTGTAGCATTGAGTAATCCATAAAGGGAAGTTTGAAACAGTAAGAGTGCAATAGAGTTCTTAATTCAAGCAGAAACAAAGAGTTTATTTATCTAACAACCTAAAAAACCAGAGCAACTTGAAGCAAACACTTAACAAGAGCAAGCAACAAGCAAAAGATAAAAACACTTAGTAAAAACAGAACAATGCTAAGGCAAATTCAAATTCAACTAAAAACAGAGGAAAGACAGGACTTAAGATGGGATAATTGGTATTAGGGAACTCAGTACTAAATCTATGATGCTTACAAACTCACACAATGCTATTCCATATGTATATAATTCATTTATATGACTAATCCAATCTTTTGGCACTAATCTCTTTACTAATTATCTTGTCAAGAACTAATTCTAATTAGCGAAATGATAAACAGCAAGTATTAAGAGAATCTATCAATCCTATATTGCCAAATCACTCCCTAGACAGTCAATCTCTTGAGCTAGGATAAGCAATTCTCTTGCAAAGCAGTTCAGGCATTTTATCAAACACTAAGATCCTAATCAACTTAGCTACGGCTAATCAGGCATTAAACACAGCAATCAAGAAAGGAAATGAAAGTATGTTCACTATGACATCAAAGATTAAGCATCAAATTCCCTAAATCTAATCCATCTCAAATCCCTAAAAAGACTACTCACTAATTTCCAATAAAACCATCAAATCAAAGAGAAATAGATAGCTCATCATGATTAGAAAGACTAAACAAGAGAGGAAATGCAAACTTATATTGAAATCAAGAAAGAATTCAAACTAGAAAAGATGATTAAGAAACAAGAGAAGGAAGGACTGCTGGATAAAGAGATAATCCCAGGAATTAGGGATTTTAAGTATTTATAGAAGTCTAAGCAGTGTGGCAAAGTTGTAAATAAATAGTCTTCGGACTTGGTCAACATCTAGCAAGCTTGGTGATGTTAGTGCTCGATGTGCTGACGTCAAGCTGGTCTGATCGATGTAACTGATCGATGTGCTCCTCTTGACTCCTGACATCAAGCTGATCAGCTCGATGTGAATGAGCAATGCAAAAGTCTTGTAGCTCCTGCCCTTCTACATCGTATGATGTCCCAGATCGATGTTAGTGTCATGTTTCTTCACATCGTGCTGGTTTGATCGATACTAGTGCTCGATGTAAACTCCATTTCTCTTGGCTGCATCACATCGTGCGATGTGGATTTTGTCATGATCGATGTGAGCCAAACTTCTGCTTCATTAGCTTCTCTTGATCCTGCTTAATTGGGGCAGCTCCCTGGATTGCTCCCAGACTTCCTCCTTGTCTTAAATAGCTCCTTAGGTACCTAGAAACATCCCCTATGCAAGGAAAATGCAAAATACAACCTAAATGCAACCTAAGTCTAAAAACAAAGAAGAATGGGACAAAAGCAAAGGAAAACATGTAAAATAGGACTAAAACATTAACTAAATGCAAGCCTAAATGGTATAAATATAGGAGATATCAATGATTCATAGAGAATGCATGAAACTCATGTAAGCTAAGCCAAGCAAATAAGGTTTTAGATGTCTAAAAACCTATATGATTACCAAGCAGCAATTGTCAAAGTGAAGCACAAACATAAGCATTAAATAAAAGCAAATAAACTTAACATTAATGTAACAAGAACAGACTAAATAACATATCAAAATAGAGCAAATAGACAAGACAAATTAATTTAACAAGCAGATTTATAGGATGGGATAATTGACATAGAATGATCCTTGGCTTTAAACAAGATGTTCAAACAATCAATGAGTGCATGATCCTTTAGCATAGAACTTTAAACATGTAAATTAAATCACTCTCATGACAATGATTCCTTTCAAAGCAAGCTAATCAAGATCTAATTTTCATTAGTGATCAAGATACAACCAAGCATGAAGAAACAGTTTTATTAAGCCAATAAGCTCTCTAGTCATCCATTTTCATGTGTAAGGATAAGCAAATTCACTAAGAGGTTGATTCAGACATTTCAGCAAACACTTTTGATGCAGAGAAACCCTAAGTTCGAAAATCAGATGATCAATAAGATTCAGCATTAAGAACATCTATTAGTAAAGGATTTAACATCATTTAGACCTAAACATCAAGTTATAAGCCTTAGATTATCATAAATCTAACTCATCGTTAAACCCATAAATTAATTACTCAAAAAAAATAATTGATCTCTCAAAATCCAAATAGATGGTGAGAGAAATCATGATCAAAAGCAATAAGATGAAGAACAATAATAAGAAATACCAACTTATATTAAAAACTCAAATTGTTGCTTACAAATACCAAAAACTTGAAAATTGCTCAAGAACAAGAGAGAGAGAGATTATAGATAAGGTTTATAACAGATAAGATTCAACAAATGATGGATAACTGATCAAAAATATGAGGTTTTTATTTTATAATAAAGGGTCAAAACTTGGTCAACTTGGTCAAAGGCTGGATCTGAGAGTTAACCAAAGTCAAACTTGCTGGGAAGGAGGCTGACATTGGCTGGTTGCTCGATACAGCCACCACGATACAGTTTTAGCCCTCTTGATATCGACTGAAGGCCCGACACAAGTGCCCCATAATGAGACGCTCGTAAAACACCGGTTTTCACTACTTCTTTTGTTTCAAAGTGATGCCCAATACAAAGGTCGATACTCTTCCATATCAAGCAGAAACTCGATATCCACCTTGATACAAACCCATGAAACTTCTTCAGCTCCTTTGAGTGCTCCTCCTTGCTTCAGCTTGATCCCCAACTCTTCACATGTCCTCCTTAGCCTCATAAATACCTGAAATAAACTCCAAATGCAACAAAATATGCATCCCTAATCCTAACGCACTCTAAGTCTACTATGAATGCAAGTGGGACACTTTGGACTATGAAGTGGATGAAATGATAAGAAAAATTATACTAAATGAAGCCTATAATGATGTAATTATGCAAGCAATCATATCACGAGATTAGCTTTCTAGCTTGGTGCTATGATATGGACTGACTTCTTGAGGGGAAAGGAAAAATTTTTAGGCTACGGATCTACATTTCTATAAAGAGGCAGATTAATCAGCTTCGGTACAATGTGTTCAAACCAAAGAGCTATCCAAGTGGGGGATTCCTTGACACAAACAAGACGGAGGCTAGAGCTTGAAGATGACGATGTCATCAAGATCCTTGCATGTGATTTGGTAGCTGTATCAGAACGCTTTCAGAGGACTCTCATTGGTAGAATGTTGTATCACAAAGGGATAAGTACGGAAGTTTTAATACCTCAATTGCCAAAAGCAAGGATAAGGATCAAATCTAGATAATGGCAGATTTCAGTATGATTTCAAAAGAGTTGACGATATAGAGAAGGTGTTAGCAAAATGCCCATGTCACTTCAATCAATGGAGCTTCGCACTTGAGAGATGGGAACCCTCTATGAGGGAAGACTTCCCTTATACAATCCCATTCTGGCTCAAAGTTACAGGGGTTCCAGTGCATTATCGGAATTAAGCTACCTTCAAAGCTATTGGGAAAGAATTGGGAAGAGCCGTGGTAACAGATGCAGAAAGTGCAAGAGTACAAGTTTTTTTTACGTCAATGATCCACTTCAATTTAAAAGAAGTGTGGGGTTCCCAAATGGTGACGTTGGGAAAGTCTCCTTTGAGTATGAAGGACTCTATCGCTACTGCTATAATTGTAAACGGATTTCTCATGAGGATAATACATGTCCTCCTCTAGTTGCAGCAGATAAGATGTTGACTCGGAAGCGTATGGGAAAACAAAAGAGAATAACCTGTTTGAATCTCCTTGATTGTCGATACCCGCAGTCAATGAGAACCAGAAAAGAATAAGGTTTCCTCAGAGGGAGGAGCTTGGGGATAATGAGCTCCAGACCTGTAATAGAGAGTATCCAAAAAGGGAGGAAGGGAGACTAAAATCCGACTTTCATCACTCGAAGTTTTATCTGAACAAGCTTAGCAAGCTTAATGCAGGGATAAACAGAGAGAGGCTTCAGGATAAGGGAGAGTAGAGGAATCGTGATTTGCCTCCTCAACCATGAAAGGAAAGCCGCTCGCAAATGCCATCAGATAATAACGCTCCCTTAGACCGACAACTAACTGAAATTTCAAACAGAGAAGGGGAATTGCGTGCAAATACGAGGGAGAGGAAATAATCTTGGAACTCCAAAGTTTGGACTAGACTTTAGCGCCCCAGGGATGCGAATACTGAAAATTTTCCGCAATATCGCAAGACACATCGTTCACATCCATATCACATGGAAACAAGCGACCGACTATGGGGCTAGGGGGCAAGAGAAGGGTATTGCGAAGCCCAAAAGTAGGAGGTGGGAGGAGCTGCAAAACTTCTAAGTGTTGTAAGGGGAAAAGCATCACCAAACAAAAAGACAGGGATCGGGTACTAATACGTTTCCCTCTCATATATCAAAGTTCCCTCGAAATGAGGTGATTCCTTCTTCTTTAAGTAAAAATATTTATGTTGTTCAGGTTCGGTAGTCTCCCAGAAACCATCCAGCAAGAGAATATGAATACAATTTCATAGAATTGTTAAGGTGCAAGAGCTTATCTGACTAAAAATTCACCTTAGAGAGTTGTACCGTTGTATTTCTCCTTCGTTTCTTGTTTTATCTGGAAAAAACAAATTATACAAGACTTTCAAATTTCCTTATAATAAATTGTTCACCGTAGAACCGGAAGGTACAAGCGGTGGATTGGTACTTTTTATATGGACTTTTTCGATGTTAATATTCTGTTTTTCAATTATCGTTTGATCAATGTTGAGGCTACTTTGGAAGGCAAGCATGTTTTTATGACCTTTGTTTATGGAGATCCAGTCATTGAGTACCGAGAACAAGTATGTGAATGGATTACACTGATCATACTAGGAGAACGGGGTCATGGTATATTAGTGGGGCTTTTAATGAAATTAAAGGCCACCATGAGAAACGAGGAGGTCGGAAATGCCTAGATGCTTCTTTCATCCCTTTAAGACTATGCTTGAAGACACCGGAATGGTGGAATTTTCAACAATAGGTAACTCCTTTTCTTAGATCGGGAATAAATAAGTGGTAGAGTTTGATATAAGCTAGATATAGCAATAGGTAATGAAGATTGACATTATAATTTTTCCCACACGGCTATGGAGTATTTGAAACTATGGGGATCTAACCATCAGCCGGTTATGGCTCGTATTCAAACGCAAAAAGGCAGGGTTAAGAGAAATTTCAAATTTTACAAGAGTTGGCAAGGAAAGGAAGGCCTACAAGAGACGATCATTGCAGATGGCTCTAGAACCCCGGACTTGTATGCCAACATTGGGAATTGTCGAAAAGCATTTTCGACCTGGAGATGGCTTAACCCGTCAAATGCGATTAAAAAGATTAAGGAGATCAAAGAAAAGCTGGAAATCGCTGCGCAGTAGAATCTTAGTCTTAAATGAGGAGCTTTTGAATTAGAAGTGGAATCTATGCGTAGCCTTCCGAGAAGAAGAACTTTACTGGAAACGGAAAGTCTGGTAAATTGGGTAAATGAAGGAGACATGACTAAAAAATTATTTCACGCCACGACTAAGCAGAGAAGAGCTAGAAATAAGATCATTAAACTCAAAAATGCCATTGGAGTCTGGGTAGAAAATTAACAAAGGCTGGAAAAGGTGGCTGCTGAGTATTTCCAAGACCTGTTCACGATTCGATGAGGCCCCTCTGGTAATGTTACCGCGCAAGTAACTCTAGCTATAAATGCTGCACTGACAAGTTACCTATCTGATGAAGAAATTGAAAAAGCGATCTTTGAGATAAACCCAGAGAAAGCTCTGGGACCAGATAGGATGACCAGCCTCTTCTATCAGAAGTTTTGGGAGATAAGCTCGAAGGATATCATCAGAGTGGTTAGAGATTTATTTGTCACCAATATCTTTGACTCGAGACTGAATCAGACAAATATTTGTCTGAACCCGAAGACGGCAAGACCAGCTGAGATGGTAGAGTTCGGGTCTATTAGTCTATGTAAAGTCATTGACAAGATAATTACAACGATCTTAAGCAAGAGGCTTAAAAGATTCCTCCTGAAGATTATTCGGAGACCTAAACGGTTTTTATAGCTCGACGCCTTATTACAGATAATATCTTAGTGTCACAGGAAGTTTTTCATGCATTATGGGAAAACCCAATCTGCAAGTAAAAATTTGTTGCCAATAAAACAGACATGAGCAAAGTTTATGATCGCGTGGAATGGGGTTTCCTTGAGGCTTTGATGCAGAAAATGGTTCTTGTGGATTAAATGGTGCATCTCATCAATGTCATATCAAGTCCTTCTGAATGGAGAAGCGAAAGGGAACATTCGCCTTCAAGGAGACTGCGCCAGAGAGACCCACTATCACCCTTTCTATTCATTATCATAACAGAGGCCTTGATAGCCCAAGTTAGAGGGGCGGAACCCGAAGGACGAATTACTGGAATCAAAGTGGTCTAGACCTGTCAACCCATCTTGCATCTTCTATTTGCAGATGACAGTCTGTTTTCTGTAAAGCAGATAAGTCAGAATGTGAAGAGTTGATAAAGATTATTGGGTGTTATGGGAAAGCCTCTGGACAGCAATTAAACTGTGCTAAATCTTCTATCCTTTTCGGAAGCAAGGTTTCAACAGATAAAAAGATAGAGTTAAAACAAGTGCTAGGCATCTCAAAAGAAAGTGGTTAGCCAAACTGCGTCCATAAGGAAGGGGGGAGGGGGGGGGGGGGGGGAATTTCTGATTAAGTTGGTAGCACAAGCTCTACCTACTTATGTCATGTCCTGCTTCATTCTTCCACAAGCGCTGCTCAAGAAGTTAAATGGTGCTATATCCTGATTCTGGTGGAGTACAAAACAGGAGAATCGCGGGATGCACTGGGTTGTCTGGGATAAAATCTGTGTAAGCCATGATAAAGGTGACTTGAGGTTTACGAGCAAGATACTACTGCTGTTCGATCCCTCTGGAGGTTGAAAAGGCTAATAATCTCTCTTATGGATGGCGAAGTATGATGGGGGGGGGGGGGGGGGGGGGGGGGGGGGTACTGTCGAGATTCTGACCGAAAAATTAGACATTCCATGCCCTCGGAGAGTGCTTTGTCCAAGACCCACTTTAGACGTAGGAGACTAGAGAGAACCGGATCTGTATGTACATCATCTGATAAAACCAGCCACATCTGATGGTGGGGGGACCTCCTAAATGAGTTGTTCGCTACGGAAGATATTCCGCATATAAAGAGTATCAGACCGAGTAGGTTATATAAACCAGACAGGTTTCTGTGGCCATACACAAAGTCTGGTATGTACTCTGTAAAAAATGGTTATGAGCTGGCAATACAACCGAGAGATGAAGATGGAATGCCAGCAATTTTAGAACCGAGTTTCACCCTTTGATAGCTGAGATTTTGACTAGCTAAGCGAATCCTAACACACTCATGTCATTGCAGCATGTAAGGTATCCATCCATCTGATTTTTTAAGACACCAAGAATACAGCAAATCACTTAAGTCAAGGCAAATTCAAGAAAGCAGTTGTGAACAAACTAAACAAGTTTAAAGGCTGAACTAAGCAAAGCAGAAAATTTAAATAGATAAAGTAAGAATCTAAGTTGGGGGTTATTGATTAAGAGGGGATTAGAATTTAACTAGTGATGCTTCAAAACCATTCAAACAATGCTATCTTCTAGGCATAGGATTAACAACTATAACTAGCTCAATTCCTTGATACTAATCACTTTGCTAAGCACACATTTCAGATAAATTTCTTTACTCAAACACATGATCAGCAAGCATTCAAAACAGAATTCCAATCCTATAAAGCCAAAATGCACCTTAGACATCTAATTTCTTAGGCTAAGCATACAAATCCTCTAAGAGACTCTAAGCAGCATTTCATAAAACACTTACTAGGCGCAAGAGAAAGCCAAAATACTAAACAAGACTGGCCAAGACTAATCTATTGTTAAGCACATCTAATAGAGAGAAGACAATCATATTAAGAATAAGACATCACTAATCTAGCCCTAAAACCCCTCTAATCTATCCCATCTCAAACCCTAAATAAGACTGATATGCTCAAATTAACCCTTAGAGCTACTCTCTCAAATTAAGAGATCACGGTAGTACTTAGGGATCGAATCCACAAGGACTTAAAACTATTACTCAACAGATTTTAGATTCAAATGAAGCTAAGCAGTCGATAAGAAATAAAACTAAATAGTAAAATGAAAGTAACAAGATCAGGAGCGGATTATGAGTTCTTAAAATCAATAGAGACAAGGCGCTATGCAATGGGAAATTCGCAGGTTGGCATAAATCGCAGACTACGGACTGAAAGGAATATTTATTAAAACCGTTCTAGAACTCGAAAACACGAATGTATAACCAATCGACTTCCGTCGCAGAGATTCACTATGATCAGATTCTAGAATTCCAAATTCCTTTGCAAACTCTAACAACCTAAGCAAGCATTATTGTTAGGTTCGATATGTTCACGAAATCCCTAATCCAAATTCCTTTGCAATCAGTTATTTTGCTCATCTAAGATAGTTCTGATGATTAACAATGTTTCCACGTCTATTTAACAACCTAAGATCTGGTTTCTAGGTGATCAATCTTAAAACCAGTGTTAAAGCAATCTAAATGAAGAACCAAATGATTTATCCCTTCAGTTCTGTAGTTCTAACAATTCATTATCAACCTTTGAATAACCCAAAACCTAACTAGAAGATTACTCAGGCATATCAAGTGAAACACAAATCATGACTGAATAATAATGCATTAAGAAATAGAGTAAAAGAGGTTCGAAATTCATCTCTACATAGTATGGATTTGTATCCCCAAAAGCTCTCAATCAAATCTCTCTCTTAGGTCTCAATGAAAACAAGATGTTTGCCTAACAATGGCTTAGAAAACCTAAATACAAGTCTAAACACGAACTGGGGCAATACTGCAAATAATCAGAAACTTCTGGGCCAAGTTGCAAACTTTTCAAAAGAGTTTTTAACACTTCTCCTCGCGACCACGACCGGTGTCGATCGACACCAAGTGGTGGGTGTCGATCGACACCATGATAGCTCCAAAAAGGCTCCAAAACTCAAGCATATTGCTCTCCGACTTGGTCTTTTCAGCATCAGCTTCAACATAGCTCCAAAAGGCTCCAAAACTCACAGTTATGCTCCAAACGTACCTGGACCTGCAAAGACTCTATACGACTCGAAAGATACGAAAAATACTCTATAACCAAGACTTATATCATGGTCAAAAACCATAAAAAACCATGATATATCAACTCCCCCAGACTTATCTTTTGCTTTCCCTCAAGCATACATCAAACAAAACATAGGGTCGAGGTTTGAAAACACGGAAAAGGTCAGCCAGTCATCAGGAACACCACATTGATTAACACTTTCGAATCCACATACCACAGATTCAACATAAGATCAAATTTCAGTCTAATCATCACAGGCTTAGCATATCTCTCAAATCCAATTCAAGCTCCTTCAAGAAATCCAAAATCTCTACTGCTAACTCCTTATTTTTTTTTATCTAAGTGATGTCTCATCAAGGTTTTATCATCTCAATCACTTGTAGATTCTTTTCCCTTCCTAAACAACTGAACCAAGCAATCTCAACACAGCTCTCCTATTTCCTCTTCCCTTGATCTTTTCTTTCTGATGATTTTTTTTATTTTAAACTCTTTCTCATCTCAATCACTTTTTTTTACAGCCTAATATATGGTGCTACTCAATACTTGTGTTCCTTGTGAGGAGACAGGTTCTTGAGTGTGTTCATTACTGTTGTTCCTTGTGAGGAGACAGGGTCATGAATGCACCATTCTTTTGACTCAAACTTTTAAAGCTATATCAGGTAAGATCAAAGAGAGGTTGTGTCTTAACATACTTGCCAGTGTTAGAAGAGAGAATCAAGATCAAAGAGAATCAAGCCCCAAGACAAGAAGTTTTAAGTTCATTAAGGTGGAGCTAACAGCAAATTTTCTAGATTCTCTAAGAACCTAAACCTTCATTGCTAGACTGATCTACCTATGACTTTCAACTTAGTAAGACTTGTAATCAACATCTGTGGCGATGGTTCTTATAAGCATCAATGTTTTGTGGTTAGTTCCAAGAAAAACTGACAATTTCAAAAATTTTGACTCAATAAAACAGATTTTGACTCAACTTTGAGACTCTAAAAATCAAAAACAATGTACACAATGTCAGCAACGACCTCCCCCAGACTTAAACAACACTGTCATCAGTGTTATTAAGCATGGAGTTGGTAAAAATAAGCAATGAAACGGTTTGCACATAGATGAGAAAGTGGTACCTGTGTCTCTGCGTAGTGTCGATCGACACCACATGGTTGGTGTCGATCGACACCCTATCCGAAAACAGAATAGGATGACCTAAACATGTGTAATTGTTGCAAGTTAGATTGTTAGCTGAAGTTCTCCCAAGTCAAGACTGTTAGGAACACTCAAACAAACAATTAAAAGCAACAATATAATCCAAAATCTCATCAGTTCAAACAAGTTTCAAAACATAATCAAAGCTGACAAACTGACTCAAAACAAAGACATAAAAACTGACTCAGGAGAAATGAAAAATAACAAAGGGAATTGAAAAAGTAACCACGATAGATAGAGGAACTAATCCTCATCCTCATCGCGAGGAGGCGAGTGGGGCCGAACACAACCGCAGTTAGACAATGATAGACTCATATATTTCGCATATTTAGCATGCATTTAGAGTAGTTTTTTCATGCATTCATCTTACATTTTAGGCTAGTTTGCACCACTTGTCTCATTTTAGGTCCTAAGTGCATTTTGCATTAGCATTTGCATATTTCTTGCATTCTAGCATCATATTCAGGTTTTTTTGGACACACTGGAGCTGTGGAGGTTGCGTAGACATGTTAAGGATCGAAGAGGAGCTTGTGGACACTTGGGAGAACTCAGCCATTCAGCAAAGGAACCGGGATCGAGGTGCAGATCGAGCTAGGCAGGTCGATCTAGATGAGATCGACCAGAAGATCGAGTGACTCAAGTCGTTTCAAGAAGGAGGATCGAGACCAAGATCGACCAAGGTGATCGATCGTGAGTACGGACGTGGACTAAGCCATGCAGAACGATAGCCAGATCGAGATCCACGACTCGATCATCCGAGAATCAACCCGACGATCGAGCAAAGGAGGACGATCCATGAAGAAGATCGAGTGATCAGATCGACTACTCAGCTCGATCTCTACACCTTATCCGGCCAGCTCACTTTTGGCGTGTAGTGAGGGGACCATTCTATTTGTTTGGCTATTTTAGGCAAATGGGCGTGAACCATTCATTTTGTCTTGGACCAGTTGGATATTTTCTTATGCTTTTTAGGCTTTTCACCATTGTTACTGTTTTCAAGCTTTTCATGTTTTGAACCTTTAAGATCTTGTTTAATCTAAGTGCTTTTCTTAATCGCTCTTGCTTAACCATGTTTAGCTTTCTTTCGTTTGCATTTTTGTGTGTTTTAGCTATGTGTAGTGAGTAGATTTTCTTTGGGTTTAAGGTTGGGGCGATTTAAGGGGTTTAAGGGTTTAAGCTTTGGTCTTTTTCTTGTTCTTAATCTATTCTCTTCTTGGATTTGGGGTCCTAATGCTTAGAGAGTCTTGGGAAAGATCTCTACGATCCCAGGGCTTTTCTTACCTTGACCGGATTCAAAAATCCCTTAAAGCCAAATCCAAAAGACTAGCTCATCCTTTCCCAAATGCCATGGATGCTTAGGGAGCTAGTTAAGCCAATATTTGAGATCTTTTCTTAATGTTCTTTGACCCATCTTTCCACTACACGCCATAGGTTAGGAGGAAGGTTGAGGAAAGGATCTATACGATAGGCCATAGATAGATCTCTTTTAGCTTCTCAAGGCTTAGAGATAGCTCATCAAATGAGTAGATCTATGTTTTCAAACCCAAAGCTTGAATCTTGAACCCTCTTAAACATGACCCTCAACCTTGAATCCACTTTTTAGCATTCTAAAACTCAAGTTTATCATTTCCTAGTCATAAAGTTTGCATCTTAAATCTTCAAAAGTTATTGCTCTAAGTTGCTAGAAATTCTCTGTTTATCAGCCTTTAGAGTTCAATTTTATTAAATTAGTAGTCTTACGTTTTAAAATTCTTAAATTTCTTTTAGTAGTTTTTAACCCTTAAGAGAGATTGTTAAAATAGTTTTCATAGTCATTTGGTGCTTGCATTTAGTTTTTACATAATTTCTCATCCATTTACCCGAATCTGCTTAGCTTTGAATTGCTCTTGCATTCTTAGTGACTTTCATCACCTAGCCTGGATTGACACCTCTTGCACCTATACTACAACTATTGTGCTTTAGGATTTGATATTCCTGCTTGCAATAAAATCTTTTTTATCAAATGGCGCCGTTGCCAACATGGGTTTGATTAGAAAACATTAGGATTTGGAGCTTAGTAAAGACTTAGTCCTTTATTTTACTTTGGTTACTCATTTCTCTACCTTACTGCTTGTCTTCTCAGGTACATGAATTTAAGGTCTACAGGTGATAACAATCTACTACAACCTCTAGACAACATTCATCAACTAGGATGTGCAAGGCTAAGAAGAGAGAGACAACAAGCACAAGACTTTGAGGAGCTACCGGGTTTTGTTAAGTGTGTGGGTATAGCTGAGCAAGACCAAGCAGAGGGTCAACATAATCACGTGGCTGTTGGTAGGGGTAATGGACACCCCAACCACGCCCCAAGACCACCAAGGATCATCGGTGCTGGTGATGCATCTAACACACATCACAACCGCTTTGGAATCACTCCTCCACCAGTGCAAAACAAGAACTTCGAGATCAAGCCAGGCTTCATCTCCATGGTGCAGAACAACAAGTTCCATTGGCTTGCAATGGAGGACCCTTTGGAGCATCTTGACAACTTTGAGCAAGTTTGCGGAATGATAAAGATCAATGGGATCCCAGAGGACAACTTTAAGCTTAGGCTTTTTCCTTTTTCACTTGGGGATAGAGCAAGGCATTGGGAGAAGATCTTACCTCAGGGGACTATCACCTCATGGGCTGAATGCAAGAAGGCATTTCTCTCAAAGTTTCTCCAGCACAAGGACAGCTCGGCTAAGAAGTGAAATCAGCGGTTTTACACAAAGGCAGAATGAGACCTTTAGTGAGGCTATGGAGCGGTTCAAAGACTACACTATAGCTTGTCCTCATCACGGCTTCAGCGAGGAGACACTCTTGAGCACCATCTACAGAGGAGCTCTTCCCAAGATTCGAATGCTCCTAGACACGGCAAGTAAAGGCAACTTTCTTGGTCAAAATGTATAAGAGGGAATGGAGCTCATTGAGAACTTGGCTTTGAGTGATGGAAACTATAATGAGGACTATGACCGCGCACCTAGAGGATCTGATCTTGAAGCTCACAAGAAAGAGATGAAGTCCCTCCATGAGAAGATCGACAAGCTAGTCCTTGCAAATCAAAAGCAAGTTCACTTTGTAGGAGAAGCCGCAGATGTTCTTGATGAGTTAGAGCTGAACCAAGAAGAAGCAAATTGGGTTGGAGGTCAGAACTACAACAAGCCACAGGGCTATGGTCAAGGCTATCAGGGCAAAAACAACCTCTCCTACAGAAGCACCAATGTGGAGAACCCTAAAGATCAAGTGTACCCTCCACAACAAGGAAAAACTTTTGTACCTTACAACAAAGGGTTTACACAAAATAGTGGGTACCAAGGGCAGCGACAAGGCAACTTTCAAGGTCAGCAACAGCAAGGAAACAAGAGTTACTCTCCTGTGTTCCCTCCTGGTTTCGTGCCTCAGCAGCAACAAGCTCAACCGCCACCTCAAGGTCCGGTTCAAGCAATGTTTCAACAATTGCTTCAGGGACAAGCAACTACAAATCAGAAGTTTGTTGACATGAACAATAGGTTAGACTCTTCTCTTACTGAAGTGTCTACTCAGATCACCAACCTGAACAACAAGATCAAACAATTAGAGAAAGGCAAAGCCAGTTCAAGCGGTCAAGGCAGCTTACCCGGGAAGTGTGAGCAAAACCCCAAGGAGTATGCAAACTCTATTACTTTTGAGAAGTGGGAAAGAGCTACCACCGAGGTCTGTACCTGAAGACAATGAGGACATTGTGGTTCAAGAGGGGGGGGAGTAAGCTTTCGAGTGATCAAGGGATCACCTTTGACGATGTGTGGATTGAAAGGCCAAGGAAAGGCAAAGAAGCAGTTTTAGAGAAGAAAGTGGAGGAGGTTAGCAAGGAGAAAGAAGCTTATGTGCCTCCACCCTACAAATCGAAGCTTCCCTTCCCTGGACGATTCAAGAAGCAGCTGCTTGAGAAGCATAGAGCAGTGTTTGAGAAGCACTTGAAGGATGTTGAGATCAAACTACCTTTAGTTGATTGTTTGGCCATGATGCCAAAATGCGCCAAGTTCTTCAAGGATACCCTTACTAAGAAAAGCAAAGAGAGTGAAGAGGTCTTGGTGTTGAGTGAAGAATGCAGTGCAATCATTCACAAGGAGATAGTTCCAAAGAAGCTAGGAGATCTAGGATCATTCACTATCCCTTGTGCACTTGGACCTTTGAAGTTTGAAAGTTTCTTGTGTGATTTAGGAGCAAGCATTAATCTTATGCCTCACTGCATTGCCAAAAAGCTAGGTTTCACCAAGTTTAAGGAGTGTAGAATCTCTCTCGTGCTGGCTGATAGAAGTATAACCTGTTGGCATGCTTGAAGACTTACCCGTGAGGATCAGTGGTGTGAACGTCCCAACAGATTTTGTAGTGCTAGAAATGGATGAGGAACCAAAGGCCCCTCTAATCCTTAGTAGCCCCTTTCTAGCAACTGCTGGAGCCATCATTGACATGAAGAATGGCAAGATTTCTCTACACTTGGGTAAAGATATCAAGCTGAACTTTGATATCAATGAAGTCTTGAAGAAGCCGACCATTGAAGGACAAGCTTTCTACATTGAAACTTTGGATGAGTTAGCGGATGAGTTGCTTGAGGAGTTAGCACAAGAGGATCACCTTCAGCTGGCTTTAACAAAGGAGTGTGGAGAGTATGGTTTCTTGCATGAACAGACCCAGGAGTATGTACACATCCTTGATTCTCGCAAGGTTGTGAAAGAAGATGAAGGCGGATGCCTAGAGATCGACCAGGAAATCGACGACATCACTCGATCCAGGACAACGATCGATAAGAAAATCGAGAACGTTGGTCGATCCAGAAAAGAAATCGATGAGAAGATCGAGAGGGATAACTCGATCAGTTCAGAGAACGACTCAGCAACTCGATCTCCTGCTCGATCCATATCAAATCGAGTAAGTGAATCGAGAGAGTGCAATCGATCCAGACCAGAACAAGGGGAAGATCGACTGGATGACTCGATCTCTGAGGAAGGAACGGTTCAAGATAGCAGCCTGAAAGCTCATGACTCGGGTTCAAAAGAGGCTGATGAGGATGGCAACGTCAACACAAGCCACAAGGAGGATTGGAGCGAGCGGCTAGCCCCAAAGGTGGACCTAAAGGAGCTCCCGAATGGGCTAAGGTATGCTTTCTTGGGATCCAATGATACTTATCCTGTCATTGTGAATGAAAATCTGAGTGATGATGAGTTAAACTCACTCCTTAAGGAGTTGAGGAAGTATAGAAGGGCCATTAGGTAGTCTATATGTGACATCAAGGGCCTTTCACCAATGCTTTGTACTCACAAGATTCACTGAGAATGAAAACACCTCTTCTATTGAGAATCAAAGACGCTTAAACCCGAATTTGAAAGAAGTAGTGAAGAAAGAGATCTTAAAACTTTTAGAGGCTGACGTGATATACCCTATCAGTGATAGCACATGCGTCTCTCCGGTCCATGTGGTACCAAAGAAAGGGGGTATCACGGTCATTAAAAATGAGAAAGATGAGTTAATTCCTACAAAAACCATAACCGGACATAGAATGTGTATTGATTATAGGAAACTTAACTCAGCCACTAGAAAAGATCATTTTCTCTTCCTTTATTGATCAAATGCTTGAGAGATTAGCTAATCACCCATACTACTGCTTTCTTGATGGCTATAGTGGTTTCTTTCAAATTCCCATTCATCCCAATGACCAAGAGAAGACAACTTTCACATGCCCTTATGGTACCTTCGCATATCGAAGGATGCCTTTTGGTTTATGTATTGCACCAGCAACCTTTCAAAGGTGCATGATGTCTATCTTCTCTGATCTCATAGGGGAAATGGTGGAAGTTTTTATGGATGATTTTTTTGTATATGGTACTTCTTTTTCTGCTTGTTTGTCAAATCTTTGCAAGGTACTCAAGAGATGTGAGGAGACAAACTTGGTGCTGAATTGGGAAAAGTGTTACTTCATGGTGAAGGAAGGCATTGTACTTGGGCACAAGATCTCTGAGCAAGGAATTGAGGTTGATAAAGCAAAGATAGAGGTCATGATGAGCTTAGAGCCACCGGTTAATGTGAAGGGGATAAGGAGTTTCCTGGGGTACGTTGGCTTCAACAGGTGGTTTATCAAGGATTTCTCCAAGATAGCACGCCTTCTCACATTGCTATTATGCAAAGAAGCCAAGTTCGTGTTTGATGATGAGTGTCTTCAAGCCTTCAAGACCATCAAAGAAGCTCTAGTCACCGCACCTATAGTTCAAGCTCCGGATTGGTACCTGCCGTTTGAGATAATGTGCGACGCGAGTGACTACGCCGTGGGAGTTGTTCTAGGTCAGAGGAAAGACAAGAGGCTGCATGTAATCTACTATGCCAGCCGTACCTTGCATGACACGCAAGTGAAGTATGCTACCACCGAGAAGGAACTACTAGCCGTTGTCTTTGCTTTTGAGAAGTTCAGATCATACATGGTGGGTTCTAAGGTTATTGTGTACACTGATCATGCTGCCTTGAGGTACATCTACTCCAAGAAAGACACCAAGCCGAGACTCCTAAGGTGGATCCTTCTTCTACAAGAGTTTGATATGGAGATCAAGGATAAGAAGGGCATATAGAAAGGTGTTGCTGATCACCTTTCAAGAATGAGGGTGAATGAAGTCTTACCTTTGGATGAGTCACTTCCTGAGGAGCAGCTCATGACTATCAACACAGCGGTATGTGCAAGACTAGAGGATAAGGTTAGAGAAGTCGTAAGTTTCAAGGAAGAAGACCTACCTCGGTATGCGGACATTGTGAATTACTTGGCTTGTGGAGAGGAGCCTACTCACCTAGACCACTACCACAAGAAGAAGTTCATAAGAGACATCTCTCATTACTTTTGGGACGAGCCTTACCTGTACAAGAGGGGTGTAGACAGCCTATACAGAAGGTGTGTAACAAGAGAAGAGGCAAGGGACATCCTTCTCCATTGCCACGGTTTCTCTTATGGAGGGCACTTTGCATCGTTCAAGACAGCTACAAAGGTTCTACAAGCCGGGTTTTGGTGGCCAACACTTTTCAGAGATGCTCACGAGTTTGTAAAGGCGTGTGAGGCTTGTCAAAGAGCTGGAAACATCACCAAGAGAAATGAGATGCCTCAGGTACCAATCTTTGAGGTTGATGTGTTTGATGCTTGGGGAATAGATTTCATGGGACCGTTTCCATCTTCATACGGCAACAAATACATTCTTGTAGCCGTAGACTATGTGTCTAAGTGGGTGGAAGCTATAGCATCACCCACCAATGACTCAAAGGTGGTGGTTAACATTTCAAGACTATCATCTTCCCACGGTTTAGAGTTTCAAAGATAGTGATCAGTGATGGGGGCAGCCACTTCATCAACAAGGTCTTTGAAGGTCTTTTGAAGAAGTATGGGATTAAGCACAAGGTAGCTACGCCCTATCACCCTCAAACCAGCGGCCAAGTGAAGGTCTCGAATAGGCTGATCAAGGCTATCTTAGAGAGGACCGTAGGAGTAACTCAGAAGGATTGGGCAAGCAAGCTGGATGATGCCCTTTGGGCGTATAGAACCTCCTTCAAGACTCCTATAGGTACCACTCCCTTCACTTTCCTCTACGGCAAGGCATGTCACCTCCCTGTGGAGCTGGAGCATAGAGCACTTTGGGCCGTGAAGCAAATGAACATCAGTCTCAAGACGGCACAGGAGAGAAGGTTGATTCAACTCCACGAGCTTGATGAGTTAAGGCTAGAAGCTTATGAGAGTGCCAAAATCTACAAGGAAAGGACCAAGGCGGTTTATGACAGGAAGCTGGTACTCATGGAGCTTAAGGAAGGCAGTCTGGTCCTACTCTACAACTCGAGGCTGAAGTTGTTCCTAGGAAAGCTCAAGTCTAGATGGAGCGGACCTTTTGAGATCAAAGAAGTGCTACCGTATGGAGCGGTTACATTGGTTGGCAAGAGTGGACAGAGCTTCACGGTGAATGGGCATAGAGTCAAGCCATACATGGCGAGTGAATGCAGCAAGGAGAGCACTATGTTGCTTCTCCAAGACCCACCTCTAGCCTAAACCAAGTAAAGTCAAGCTAGTGACGTAAAACAAGCGCACTTGGGAGGCATTCCCATGTCTATCTTTGTAGATATTTCTGCTTTATTTTTGTTTCAATTTTATGTTTTTTAGCTTAAGTGTGTAGGTGAAAGGATAAGGGAACCGGAGATCATGATCTTGGAGTCAAAAGAGGCAAGGAAAGGAGAAGTAGAGGCAAGAGATCGAGTGATAGATCGACCTACTCTGGCTCGATCTTTACTAGATCGAGCTAGCAAATCGAGTAAAGTCACTCGATCTAGATGAGATCGAGTAGACAATCGAGTGAGTCAGTTGATCATGAGAGGATGACCCACCCATGTGTTTAGCTTGAAATGCAAACGGGGTGTGGATCGACTGGTCCCACTCGATCCTCGAATTAGATCGATCAGTTTACTCGATCATGTCACACGATCCTTGCCAAAACGACCTCTAAATCGATCAAGGGACTCGATCTTTTGAGCACAGCCAATACCACGTGAAATCTTGGAACGAGGGGACAACTCGATCTAGGACTCAATTCTAATCAAATCGAGCCCCCAATCGATCAACCCTCTCGATCCTAGGCAACATGGGCATGAGATCAAGGTCAAGATCGACCAAATTGACTCGATCTCATGCCGAGGTAAGTTCAAATTTTTCCCTCCTTTCTCTTTTCCCTCATGTTTTAAATTTGAATTTTGGTCAAGACAAGCATCTTTGACCATGAAAGATGTGTCCTGACCAACTTTATCAGAAAACCACTTGCATTTGCCCATAGTTTTCTTGGTCTTTATAATCACATTCATCCACACTCTCTCTCATTTGTGTTCGAAACTGTTTTCTAAAGTAAAGAGAGAGTGTGAGTTTGGTTTTAAGGCTAAGAGCTTCCTGCATTCATCCTTTTCAAAGGTATTTTCGGGTTTATTGAATTGGTTGTTTAAATTTTTAGAAAATTTCCTTTTACTGGCTTAGGATGAATGTTAGTTGCTAAGGGATTAGGATAATTGTTTTTTTTTAGTATCTAGATATTAGGAAAAATTGCTTGATTTGATCTTATCTAAAGATATTTTCCTTTATTATTTAGTGATAATTTTTATAAAATCCCCAAAAATCTAGGATTTATGTTATGAGTTTTTCTCTCTTACCTTGTCTTTTCTCTTAAACCGCCGTCTATACTCATCTTCTCTTTGAGAATTTGTGTTTCAGGTACCTATGGCACCCAAAAGAAGTAGAGATGTGGCAACACAAGGAGAAGAAACTCAAGAAGTGGTTCAGGAGAGGGTTAGATGGACTAAAGAGGAGAAGAAGGCTAAGAAGAGGCTAGAGAGGCTCCGGTTTGAACCCACTAAGTTTGCAAGCCGAGACCTCTTGGAGAAGATGGGATTGCTAGAGGATTTTGATGTGTTTCTCAAGGACATGGGGCTTGCGTGCCTTTCAAGAATGGACTGCCCTACCTATCCCGAAGTCAGGCTTGACTTTCTCTCAACCTTGGAGTTCTCTTATGAAAATCCAAGCCTTCCAGCTCCCTCTAAAGGTCACCTCACGTTCAAAATCAGGAGGCAAGCTTACCACCTGTCCATTGCCGAGCTGTGCCAAGCCTATGGTCTGAAAGCTGCAGCTAACCCGGCTGTGCCAACCCGGCTGGTGGTCGATCTACTAGTCGAATTTTAATAATTCGAAGCTCTTTTCTTTAATTAATCCGTTTGTTTCTCGTGGTAGTTGCTTCCTTTCTAGTATTTTTAAAACAGGTTTCACTCTGTTTAGGTTGCTGCATCTAGTTCTTAGATATTTTCTCATAAACTGTCTCATTTTGCTTAGATTTGCTTTAGTCCTTGCATTCTCTGTGCATTCTCTATCTCCAAGAAGTGGATTGACTCTCTCTTGATTGCTATACTACGACATTGCTTGCATTAGAGTTTGATAACCTCTCTGCATCATAACCTTCGCTTGAGAAAATGTTTATCAAATGGCACCGTTGCCATTCTAGGACTGTTTAGAGAACATAGAGATTTGGGTCTTAGCAAAGACTAAGTCTTTACCTTTTTCAAGTTACTAATACTTCTACTCTCAACCGTGTGTTTTCAGGTACATGAATCTTCGTTCAAGGGGAGACAACAATCTACTACAACCCTTAGACAACATTCATCAGCTTGGTCACTCACGGCAAAGGAGAGTCAGAGAGCAAACAAAAGCCTTTGAGGAGATTGTTCAGAACGGTTTGGTTAACTTTGAAGATATGGCTGAACACGAGCATCCAGAAGGACCTCCTCCAGCAGGACGGGGCAATGGAAACCCCCAACACGCGGCTAGACCCCCAAGGATCATAGGAGCCGGAGATGCTCCCAATACCCACCACAATAGGTTTGGGATCACTCCTCCTCCTGTACAAAACAATAACTTCGAGATCAAGCCAGGTTTCATCTCCATGGTGCAAAACAACAAGTTCCACGGCTTAGCAATGGAAGACCCCTTGGAGCACCTAGACAACTTCGAGCAAGTATGTGGGATGATAAAGATCAATGGCATATCCGAAGATGCTTTCAAGTTGCGTCTCTTCCCCTTTTCACTCGGAGACAAAGCTAGACATTGGGAGAAGAACCTCCCACAAGGCACCATCACATCATGGGCTGAGTATAAGAAGGCATTCCTCTCAAAGTTCTTCTCAAGCACCAGGACAGCACGGTTGAGAAGCGAAATCAGCGGCTTCACTCAAAGGAACAACAAGACATTCAACGAGGCAATAGAGCGTTTCAAAGACTACACGATCCAATGTCCTCATCACGGGTTCAGCGAGGAGACACTACTCAGTACCATATACCGTGGAGCTTCACCAAAGATCAGGCTGTTGCTTGACACAGCTAGCAAAGGGAACTTCCTCGGTCAGGAGGTAGAAGAGGGTATGAAGCTGATAGAAAACTTGGCGTTGAATGATGGAAACTATGCTGAAGATTATGACCGTGCACCAAGAGGATCAGAGCTAGAGTCTCACAAGAAGGACCTTAAATCTTTGCATGAGAAGATTGATAAGCTGGTGTTAGCCAATCAGAAGCATGTTCACTTTGTTGGTGAAGCTGATGAGAACCAAGAGGAGTTGGAGCTGAGGCAAGAAGAAGCCAATTGGGTGGCAGGACAGAACAACTACAAGTCTCAAGGCTACAACCAAGGCTACCAGAACAACAACCTCTCTTACCGAAGCACCAACGTAGCCAACCCTAAAGATCAAGTGTACCCTGCTCAGCAAGCAAAACCTTTCATCCCTTACAACAAAGGTTTTCAACCGAGTGGTGGTTTCCAAGGTCAAGGGCAGAACAACTTCCAAGGGCAACAACAAAACAACAAGGGTTATACTCCTAACTACCCTCCGGGCTTTGCACCTCAGCAACAACAACCGATGCAACAACAAGTTGATCCGGTTCAAGCGATGTTTCAACAGCTAATACAAGGGCAAGCCTCTACAAACCAGAAGTTCGCAGAGATGAACACTCGTCTAGACTCATCCCTCACTGACTTCTCCACTCAGATCACCAACCTAAACAACAAGATCAAGCAGTTGGAGAAAGGGAAAGCAAGCACGAGTGGTCAGAACAGCCTTCCGGGAAAGTGTGAGCAGAATCCCAAGGAGTATGCCAATGCTATAACGTTGAGAAGCGGCAAAGAGCTCGAACCTCCGGTCTCCACAAAGAACAACGAGGACGTTGTAATTCAAGAGGGGGAGGGTAAACCTTCGGCTGATGATGATGAGATAAACTTTGACAACGTTTGGATCCAAGGGCTGAGGAGAGGATATAAGGCGGTCGCTGAGAAGAAAAGTGAGCAAACCACCAAGGAGAAGAACTCTTACGTGCCCCCACCTTACGTACCGAAGTTGCCATTTCCCAGTCGTTTCAAAAAGCAGCTCATCGAGAAGCATCGGATCCTGTTTGAGAAGCACCTGAGAAACGTGGAAATCAAGCTGCCTCTTGTAGATTGTCTTGCTATGATGCCCAAGTGCGCCAAGTTTTTCAAGGACACCCTTATGAAGAAGAATAAAGAAAGCAAGGAGGTACTTGTTTTAAGTGAAGAGTGTAGTGCGGTTATACATAAGGAGATAGTCCCTAAGAAGCTGGGAGACCATGGAAGCTTCACTATACCCTGCGCTTTGGGTCCTCTAGAGTTCAAGAGTTGCTTGTGTAATCTCGGAGCTAGCATAAATTTGATGCCTCACTATGTGGCTAAGAAGCTTGGATTTACTCGGTTTAAAGACTGTCGGATCTCATTGGTGCTGGCTGATAGGAGTGTGAGGCTACCAGTGGGGCTGCTTGAAGATTTACCAGTGCGAATCAGTGGTGTGAACGTACCCACAGCCTTTGTCGTGTTGGAGATGGATGAGGAGCCTAAAGACCCACTCATCTTAGGGAGACCGTTCCTTGCAACCGCCGGGGCTATCATAGATGTGAAGAATGGGAAGATTGCCTTGCATTTGGGGAAGGAGATCAGGCTAGACTTCGACATCAACAAGGTTCTAAAGAAGCCGACCATTGAAGGACAAGCTTTCTATATTGAAACGATGGATGCATTGGCGGATGAGTTGCTGGAAGAGCTAGCTCTAGAAGACCATCTGAAGTTAGCACTAACTAAGGAGCCAGGAGAGTTTGGTTTTGTGGACCAGAGAACCCAAGAGTACGTGAACCTGCTGGATTCTAGGAGGATTATCAAGAATGAAGAAGTTTGCTGCTTAGAGATCGACCCTGAGATCGACGCTATCACTCGATCCAGGAGTTAGATCGACAAGTTAATCGAGAACACAACTCGATCAGGTGCAACAATCGATGGACAGATCGAGAAGAATGCTCGATCAGGAAAAACAATCGAGTCGACGATCGAGAGAGACCTCCCGATCATTTTGGGGTCCAATCAAGAGATCGACTCAGCATCTCGATCCCTTACTCGATCCCTATCAAATCGAGTAAGTGAATCGAGCGAAATGGCTCGATCTAGACGACATCGAGAGGAGAATCGACCGGAGGGCTCGATCTCAGAAGGGATAGCGATGGAGGAAAGCAGTCTGAAGGGCAATGCCTCGGGTTCAAAGGAGAGTTCCAAGGAGGAAAGCAACAACAACAGCCACGAGGATGACTGGAGTGAGCTGTTAGCCCCAAAGGTGGACCTTAAGGAGCTCCCAAAAGGGCTAAGGTATGCTTTCTTAGGGCCTAATAACACCTATCCCATGATTGTGAATGAAAACCTTAGTGATGATGAGTTGCACTCGCTCCTAACTGAGCTGAGAAAGTATAGGAAGGCCATTGGGTACTCTTTAAGTGACATCAAGGGCCTTTCACCAATGCTTTGCACTCATAGGATTCACTTGGATAATGAGAACGCTTCTTCTATAGAACATCAAAGGCTTTTGAATCCTAACTTGAAAGAGGTTGTTAAGAAGGAAATCCTTAAGCTTTTAGAGGCTGACGTGATCTATCACATAAGTGACAGCACGTGGGTTTCCCCTGTACACGTTGTGCCTAAGAAGGGAGGGATCACGGTCATAAGGAATGAAAAGGATGAGCTTATCCCTACTAGGACCATCACTGGTCATAGAATGTGTATTGACTATAGGAAACTTAACCTTGCGACTAGGAAAGACCATTTCCCTTTGCCTTTTATTGATCAAATGCTTGAGAGACTTGCAAATCACCATTACTACTGTTTTCTTGATGGGTATAGCGGTTTCTTTCAAATACCTATTCACCCAAATGATCAGGAGAAGACGACCTTCACATGTCCCTACGGTACCTTTGCATATCGAAGGATGCCGTTTGGATTGTGTAATGCACCGGCTACGTTTCAGCGGTGTATGATGTCGATCTTCTCTGATCTTATAGAGGAGATGGTAGAGGTATTCATGGATGACTTCTCTGTGTATGGTGCGTCCTTTCCTGCGTGTTTGTTGAATCTTTGCAGGGTACTTAAACGTTGTGAAGAGACAAACTTGGTGTTGAACTAGGAGAAATGCCACTTCATGGTTAAGGAAGGGATCGTGCTCGGTCACAAGATATCAGAGAAGGGTATTGAGGTTGATCAGGCTAAGGTGGAGGTCATGATGGGTCTTGAGCCGCCGGTTAATGTTAAGGGAATCAGAAGCTTCTTGGGACACGCAGGGTTCTACAGGCATTTCATCAAGGATTTCTCCAAGATTGCTCGCCCTCTCACACGGCTGTTGTGCAAGGAAGCTGAGTTTGTATTTGATGAGGAGTGTTTGAAGGCTTTCGTGGCCATCAAGGAAGCCCTTACATCAGCTCCTATAGTCCAAGCACCAGACTGGTCTCTTCCCTTTGAGATCATGTGTGATGCTAGTGACTACGCCGTAGGAGCCGTTCTTGGTCAGAAGAAAGACGAGAAGCTGCACGTGATCTACTATGCTTCAAGAACCTTGGATGACACGCAATCAAGATACACCACTACGGAGAAGGAGTTGCTTGCAGTAGTCTTCGCTGAAAAGTTCAGATCATATCTCGTTGGTTCCAAGGCTATTGTATACACGGATCACGCTGCCTTGCGATACATCTACTCGAAGAAAGACACTAAGCCTCGGCTCTTTAGATGGATTCTCTTACTCCAGGAGTTTGACATGGAGATTAAAGACAAGAAAGGGATAGAAAATGGAGTCGCTGACCACCTCTCACGGCTAAGGATCAACGAGTCTCTCCCCTTAGATGACTCTCTTCCAGAAGAGCAGCTTATGGCGATTACTACGGCTGTTTGTGAGAAGCTAGAAGGGAGGTTTGAGGAGGTGTTGAGTTTCAAAGAGGAGGATCTATCATGGTATGCTGATGTGGTGAACTATCTAGCATGTGGTGAGGAACCAACACATCTCAACAGCTATCACAAGAAGCGGTTTATGAGGGAGGCTAGTGACTACTTTTGGGACGAGCCATACCTATACAAAAGAGGAGTAGACAGCTTGTACCGGAGATGTGTTACAAAGGAAGAAGCCAGGGGCATCCTCTATCATTGCCATGGCTCTTCCTACGGAGGAAACTTCGCCTCATTCAAGACTGCCACGAAGGTATTACAAGCCGGTTTCTGGTGGCCCTCCATTTTTAAAGATGCACACGAGTTTGTGAAGAGCTGTGAGGCATGTCAACGAGCAGGGAATATAACTAAGAGGAACGAAATGCCTCAAGTTCCCATCTTCGAGGTTGACGTGTTCGACGCGTGGGGGATTGACTTCATGGGGACATTCCCTTCCTCATATGGCAACAAATACATCTTAGTAGCAGTGGATTATGTCTCTAAATGGGTTGAGGCTGTTGCTTCCCCTACAAATGACTCTAAGGTGGTAATCAAGTTGTTCAAGAGTATCATCTTCTCGAGGTTTGGGGTACCCAAGGTTGTTATAAGTGATGGAGGAAGCCACTTTATAAACAAGGTCTTTGAGAACCTCTTGAGAAAGTATGGGGTTAAGCATAAGGTGGCTACACCGTATCATCCTCAAACAAGCAGTCAAGTGGAGGTCTCCAACAGGCAAATCAAGGCTATTCTAGAGAAGACCGTCGGAGCCACAAGGAAAGACTGGGCAGTGAAGCTGGATGACGCTCTTTGGGCCTACCGTACCGCCTTCAAGACGCCAATTGGTACAACCCCTTTCACTCTACTCTATGGCAAGGGCTGTCACCTCCCGGTTGAGCTGGAACACCGTGCGTTGTGGGCTGTGAAGAGGCTGAACTTTGATCTCAAGACGGCTCAGGAGAGGCGCCTTATTCAGCTACACGAACTGGACGAGTTGAGGCTGAATGCTTACGAGAGCTCCCAGATATACAAGGAGCGGACTAAGGAGGCTCATGACAAGAAGTTGGTTGCCAAGGAGCTCAAGGAAGGAGGACTAGTGTTGCTGTACAACTCGAGGCTCAAACTCTTCCCGGGCAAGCTGAAATCAAGGTGGAGCGGACCGTTCGTGATTCAAGAAGTGTTGCCTTATGGAGCTGTTACTCTGATGGGAAAAAGTGGCAGTGCATTCACCGTCAACGGACACAGAGTCAAGCCCTATTTGGCAGATAGCTATGACAAGGAGAGTACCTCAGTGCTTCTCCAAGACCCACCATCCGCTTAGACCAAGTAAGGTCTAGCTAAAGACGTTAAAGAAAGCGCACTTGGGAGGCATTCCCATGTTTATCTTGTACATATTTCTGCTTTATTTCCCTTTCAGTTTTATGTTTTTATTTTGCAAGTGTGAAGGAACAGGTATAAGGAGTCTAAATCTTGACTTTGAGGTCTTAAAAAGGCAATAGGGGTTAGAATAAGGCTAGAGATCGAGTGCTAGATCGACTGATCCTGGCTTGATCTTTGCTAGATCGAGTCAGTAAATCGAGAGGAGCCAGTCGATCTAGACGAGAACGAGTGACAAGATCGACCTTGGCGAAAAAGGATCGATCGATCCAAATCGAATCGACCGATCTAATTTCTCTCGGGAAAATCTGTTGAAAATAGATCGATTACTCGACTCGATCCATCACTCGATCTATGCCAAATCGACCCCTAAATCGAGGACACAGCTCGATCATGAGGACTTAGCCGAGGAGCCAACATCTCAATGATCGAGATAGCCAATCGACCCAGGACTCGATTCACTATGAATCGAGTCTCAAATCGAGTAACCCTCTCGATCTAAGCAATTTTGGGCATGAGATCGAGTCCTAGATCGACCAAATGGACTTGATCTCATGCCGAGGTAACATTTTTCTTTCCCTCCTTTACTCTTTTCCCTCCAACTTTTGAATTCAAAACTTGGTCAAGGCAAGCATCTTTGACCATGAAAGATGTGCCTTGACCAAGACTTTGTCAGAAAAACCACTTTGACTACCCATTGTTTTGGTTTTGCTAAGTCTTTAAATATTTCAAACAACCTCTCACCCTCTCATTCCTGTTTTGCTCGAAAATTTTAAACAAAGAGAGTGAGAGTTTCAATTTTCAAAAGCTAGCAAAGATATTCTGCATTTCTTGCAAAGGTATTTTCAAAGATTTAATGGTTTAATTTTAGAAAATCTCCTTTAATATCGCAAGATCTTGTTGTAGAATATAGGATCAGTTTTGAATTTTTAAAACTAGCTAAGTGAAAGGAAAAATCCCAGATTTTTCAGTATCTAAAGATTTGATTCCCTTTTATTTAGCTATGATTTTTATTTATTCCCCAAAATTCTAGGGTAGCTTTTTATAAATTCTCTCCTTCTCTTCTCTTATTCTCATCAAACCGCCGTGTGCTTATCAATCTCTTTAGAATTTGTTTCAGGAACGATGGCCCCAAAGAGAACAAGAGAGGAGCAAGCACAAGAAGGAGAAGGACAAGAAGTGGCAGTTCAAGAGAGGGTTAGATGGAGCAAGGATGAGAAGAGGGATAAGAAGCGGCTGGAGAGGCTCCGGTTTGAGCCTACCAAGTTTGCTGATCGAGAGCTGTTGTCTAAGCTTGGGATTCTTGGGGACTTCGACCAACTCCTCAAGAACATTGGTTTAAGATGTCTGTCACGGATGGATTGCCCAACCATTCCTAAAGTGACAATAGACTTCCTTGCCACCTTGGAGTTCCGGTATGAGAATCCTAGTGCACCCGTCCCTTCTCAAGGCCGCCTCTACTTCAAAGTTGGACGTCAAGCCTATACACTCTCCATCCCTGAGCTATGCCAAGCCTACGGTCTCAACGCTGATGCATACAAGGTCGAGTTCCCAGCCTTCAAGAAACCCGACGAGTTTTGGGACCTGATCAGCAATGAGGACTACAAAGCCAACACCGCCAAGATCAAGCGAGTAAGGAGCCCGGTGCTGAGGTATACTCTGAATCTGATTGCCAACACGTTCAGTGGAAGGTCTGTTGCTCCTACGGTCACGAAGACAGAGCTGTGCTTCCTGTTCCAAGGTGTGAAGCACTTGGTGTCTGATCCAGATGCAAATGAATAGCCCATAGAGGATGAACTCGGCGATGAAGTGAACTACGGCTGTGTGCTCGCGGCTTCTTTGGTGAAATACAAGGCTTATGCCTTACGATGCAAGGCAACATCCTCTTACATTGGCGGTTTCCTTACTCCTCTGTTCGTGCAAGCCGGTGTGCCCATTCATGACTTTGCTCACGTCCCAAACAGAGCTTTCATGGATGAGGCATACATGAGGAATACTGATAGCTTGGGACGCACGCCAGCAGAAGGGTTCTACGCCTACCTCTTCATAGATGATGAAGATAAGAAGAGAGTGTGCATCCTTCCCAACAGAGATGAAACCGAGCTGCTTGGTGTTGGGAACATCGAGTTCTTGCCCACGGAGGAAGAATGCTTTGCCCCTTTAGGAGGACCATCTGCTTCAGCAATTGCCTCGCGTCAAAGGTCAGAGTCTCCAGGCACGGAAGATGAGATGCCCGAGGCTTACACACTTCCCAAGCTAGACTTTGAGCCGAGGATAAACACCGAGAAGTTCCTAGCATCGGTGTTAGAGATGGAAAGGAAGATTAACAAGTGGCAAGGCAAGGTACTGAAGAAGCTTGGGAACAAAGTCAAAGCACTTCAGAGAGGCATGCCTAAGTCAGCTGCAAGTCAAGAGATGCAACAACCTGAGAAGAGAAGGCTCTCAACCGGAGGAGTTGTGATCCGCGAGACCCAAGGAGACAACATTCAGCCAGCGCGCCACTCTCTCCAAGAACCAGCTGACAAAGGCAAAGCAACGATCTCTAGCTCCTCTGGAACATCCTCAAGTTCCAGCCGAGCCTAGACCAGAGGTAACAACCTTCTTCCATTGTATATAACCGCTCATATTTGTTTCCTGCATTGTGTTTTGATGCTCCTTCGGATGAGTTTGCCACCGGGACGGTGTCAAGCAAGTTTGGGGGAGTATATGTGTGATTTGACTTGTGTTCTTTGATCTTATTTTCCCTTAGCATCCTTGAGTCTTAGTTCATGAAAATTTGGTAAAATTTTTAAAAAATTTTCAAAGATTCATGTAGTTGCACTCATCTTTATAAAACATGTTAGGATTGAGTCTAGAGTTTCTCATATCACCTAGGTTGTTTGCATTTCGCATAAGGGGTTAGAATTTCTTACAAAGGTGTTTTTACTTATGAATTGTTTCAATGCCCTAGTTAGTAGTTCTCTAATGCTTTGTCTATGCTTTGAAAGTAAGTTCTTACCATGCTTGGATCACTTGTTAGGATTTTCGTGGCTTGAATTGAACTCTCATGATTTGAAACTCATTCTAATAAGTGAAAACCTTAATTTGAAATTCTAATTATCATTCTTATGCATTTGAAAATGAACACATGGTTTTAAAATATTTAGGATCTCTTCTTCCTTTTTACCACTCTTTGTGAGCCTAAGTAGAACTCCCTCCTTGAACCTTACCCTCCTTTGAAGCCAAATGTTCTTGTGTGACATCTTTGTGAGGCCTTCCTTTTGATTTGAACTTGGCATAAAGTGTTAGGTTTAGGCGACATGATTTGGTTTTCATATTGCTGCTAGCTTTGCATTTTGAAGCTAGGTGTAGGCTTAGGATAAGTTTGGGGGATCATTGGGGTTGATATCTTGTCTATTTACTCTCGGTTTCAAAAGCTTTGTGTTTTAAGGAAAGAAATGAGGTTTTAAGTGAAAGGTTGTTTTTAAAAACTAAGTATGCTCTAATTTCAGGAGGTAGCTCTCCATAATAAAATAAAAAAATGAGAAAAGAAAAGAAAAAGAAATAAAAAAGAGCCTAAGTGCCAAATAAAGAAAAAAATAAAAGAAAAAAAAATAATAAGAGAGCTACCAATAAGAAATTTCTAAAGAGCAAAAGTATTTTTCAAAACCTTTTCACTAGCCTAAAAAGTCTAAAAATGTCTTTGTTTCGAATTGGGGATTGCTTAGTTTGTAAAGAAAAGGGTAGACTCTTAAGTGGTGAGTGAAGATAAAATTTCTTAAATGAGAGGGGTATAGGATCATTTGATAGTTTACATGGGTAGATGAGAATCTAATCATGTATGCATAAATTGTATTTACCTTTAGCATTATGCACAAGTTCATCCATTTTTGAGAGAAACACTTGTTCTGATTATAAACCTTTTTCAAATGAGATCATTCTATGCTCATAATCTTAACCCTTAGCCAAATGTGTTTTGCTTTAAAGTGCATAAGTTTGATTCATGGTTCGAGTATTAATGAATGTTAAAGGATGAGTTTCTTTGATTGTTAGGAATAGGAGAGTCATGATTTGAATTTCTTTGTGTGATGAGTATGGCTAAGTTCTTTGGAGTATGAGTGTAAGCATAGCATTTTAGAACTGTTAACTAGGACATTGAGATTGATTCATTTGAAAGGCACCTTTGCAAAAATTTTAAAACCCCACTCATTTTTTCTGAAAACCTCTCTTCTTTACTTATTTTCTGTTGCTTGAGGGCAAGCAAGAAGTAAGTTTGGGGGAGTTGATGTTATTACATATTGCATACATTTTGCATACTCATTAGTTAGTTTTTCATGCATTTGTACCATGTTTTAGGTTAGATTGCATCATTTAGGGTCCTAGAGCATTCTTGCATCAACATACGCATTTTCCTTGCATTTTGCATCACATTCAGGTTGTTTCTGGCTGCTTTGGAGTCGTGGAGGTTCGTGGACGTGTTGAGGCTGATGTAGCAGTTCGTGGGAGCTCGGGAATATGCTAAGGACCAGAGATCGGGTAGCAGATCGAGCATGGCCGGTCGATCTAGGAGTTGATCGACCAGAAGATCGAGCCAACTAGGCGATCCAAGGAAAATGATCGAGACAGAGATCGAGTGAAGCAATCGATCAATCGGTACGGACGTAAATGACGCCATGCAGAGAGAGAGACAGATCGAGTACACCACTCAATCCAGCCGAAGATCGATACCGAGATCGGATGCAACACTCGATTCGCCGATGAAGATCGAGACCCAGATCGAGCCAAAGACACAATGTCCGGATATGATCGAGAGAACCACTCGATCTTGGAGTCGATCTCTGTCCTTTCAACCGTTTTTGGCTGCTAGCGAAGGGGGGATCATTGGCTTGTTTGGACATTTTGGGAAGGCAGCGACGTCCTTTTCCCATAACTTTGAGATCCTTATCCTTTTCTTTATGTTTTCTCTCTCGTTTTCGTGAAGAACACCATTGTTGAAACTCGTTTTTCTCTTAAGCTTTTGTATTCGAATCGTTTCTGTTTAATCCAGTTTTCCTTTCATGTTTATCGTCTCGTTTCATATGCTTTGCTTGATTCACTCTATGTGTAGCGAGTAGTTTACTTTGGGTTCGGGGTTAAGAGGATTAAGGGGTTTAAAGGGTTTCGATCTTGGGGTTTTTCAAAACGTTTTCAAAAGCTATCTCTTCTAAGGTGTTGAGATCTTAAAGCTTGAAGACTCTCACGCCAAGAGCTTCATCATCCGAGAGGTTCCTTACCTTGACAGGATCCAGGAATCTCGGAAGATCACACCGTAGAGACTAGTTACCCCTTCCCAAAAGCCATGGAAGTTTGGGGGACTAGTTAAGCCAATTACTTGAAATCTGTTTTCCTTGCCTTTCGACCTCTC
Source organism: Thlaspi arvense (assembly GCA_911865555.2). Lineage (NCBI taxonomy): Eukaryota > Viridiplantae > Streptophyta > Magnoliopsida > Brassicales > Brassicaceae > Thlaspi > Thlaspi arvense. The sequence continues at coordinate 25,824,376 of OU466858.1, read as the reverse complement.
TTTCCACCAAAAGCCATGGGTTTGGAGGAGAGGATGAAAGAGTGATCTATACCGAAAGCCACGGATAGATCTTGTTTTGTTTTCAAGGCTTAGAGATCCTCACCAAGTGAGTCGATCTAAAAGTTTTAAAACCAAGGTTGAACCTTTGAAACCCCTAACCATGAATCTCAACCCTAGGCCCTTTCTTTTAGTATCTTTACGTCTTATCTCGTCTTTTGCTTGTTATCTGATAGCATCCTGGTCATTAGCTTTGCTGTTCTTACGATTTTAGACGAGATCGATTGTTACTGCTCGATCTAGTGGTCGATCTACTAGTCGAATTTTAGTAATTCGAAGTTCTTTCCTTTAATAAATCCGTTTGTTTCTCGTGGTAGTTGCTTCCTTTCTAGTATTTTTAAAATAGGTTTCACTCTGTTTAGGTTGCTGCATCTAGTTCTTAGATATTTTCTCATAAACTGTCTCATTTTGCTTAGATTTGCTTTAGTCCTTGCATTCTCTGTGCATTCTCTATCTCCTAGAAGTGGATTGACTCTCTCTTGCTTGCTATACTACGACATTGCTTGCATTAGAGTTTGATAACCTCTCTGCATCATAACCCTCGCTTGAGAAAACGTTTATCAAATGTGTTTCAATGCCCTAGTTAGTAGTTCTCTAATGCTTTGTCTATGCTTTGAAAGTAAGTTCTTACCATGCTTGGATCACTTGTTAGGATTTTCGTGGCTTGAATTGAACTCTCATGATTTGAAACTCATTCTAATAAGTGAAAACCTTAATTTGAAATTCTAATTATCATTCTTATGCATTTGAAAATGAACACATGGTTTTAAAATATTTAGGCTCTCTTCTTCCTTTTTACCACTCTTTGTGAGCCTAAGTAGAACTCCCTCCTTGAACCTTACCCTCCTTTGAAGCCAAATGTTCTTGTGTGACATCTTTGTGAGGCCTTCCTTTCGGTTTGAACTTGGCATAAAGTGTTAGGTTTAGGCGACATGATTTGGTTTTCATATTGTTGCTAGCTTTGCATTTTGAAGCTAGGTGTAGGCTTAGGATAAGTTTGGGAGATCATTGGGGTTGCTATCTTGTCTATTTACTCTCGGTTTCAAAGAGCTTTGTGTTTTAAAGAAAGAAATGAGGTTTTAAGTGAAAGGTTGTTTTTAAAAACTAAGTATGCTCTGATTTCAGGAGGTAGCTCTCCATAATAAAATTAAAGAAAAAAGAGAAAAGAAAAGAAAAAGAAATAAAAAAAGAGCCTAAGTGCCAAATAAAGAAAAAAATAAAAGAAAAAAAATAATAAGAGAGCTACCAATAAGAAATTTCTAAAGAGCAAAAGTATTTTTCAAAACCTTTTCACTAGCCTAAAAAGTCTAAAAATGTTTTTGTTTCGAATTGGGGATTGCTTAGTTTGTAAAGAAAAGGGTAGACTCTTAAGTGGTGAGTGAGGATAAAATTTCTTAAATGAGAGGGGTATAGGATCATTTGATAGTTTACATGGGTAGATGAGAATCTAATCATGTATGCATAAATTATCTTTACCTTTAGCATTATGCACAAGTTCATCCATTTTTGAGAAAAACCCTTGTTCTGATTATAAACCATTTTCAAATGAGATCATTCTATGCTCATAACCTTAACCCTTAGCCAAATGTGTTTTGCTTTAAAGTGCATAAGTTTGATTCATGGTTCGAGTATTAATGAATGTTAAAGGATGAATTTTTTTTATTGTTAGGAATAGGAGAGTCATGATTTGAATTTCTTTGTGTGATGAGTATGGCTAAGTTCTTTAGAGTATGAGTGTAAGCATAGCATTTTAGAACTGTTAACTAGGACATTGAGATTGATTCATTTGAAAGGCACCTTTGCAAAAAATTTAAAACCCCACTCATTTTTTCTGAAAACCTCTCTTCTTTACTTATTTTCCGTTACTTGAGGGCAAGCAAGAAGTAAGTTTGGGAGAGTTGATGTTATTGTATATTGCATACATTTTGCATACTCATTAGTTAGTTTTTCATGCATTTGTACCATGTTTTAGGTTAGATTGCATCACTTAGGGTCCTAGAGCATTCTTGCATCAACATACGCATTTTCCTTGCATTTTGCATCACATTCAGGTTGTTTCTGGCTGCTTTGGAGTCGTGGAGGTTCGTGGACGTGTTGAGGCTGATGTAGCAGTTCGTGGGAGCTCGGGAATATGCTAAGGACCAGAGATCGGGTAGCAGATCGAGCATGGCCGGTCGATCTAGGAGTTGATCGACCAGAAGATCGAGCCAACTAGGCGATCCAAGGAAAATGATTGAGACAGAGATCGAGTGAAGCAATCGATCAATCTGTACGGACGTAAATGACGCCATGCAGAGCGAGAGACGGATCGAGTACACCACTCGATCCAGCCGAAGATCGATACCGAGATCGGATGCAACACTCGATTCGCCGATGAAGATCGAGACCCAGATCGAGCCGAAGACACGATGTCCGGATATGATCGAGAGAACCACTCGATCTTGGAGTCGATCTCTGTCATTTCAACCGTTTTTGGCTGCTAGCGAAGGGGGGACCATTGGCTTGTTTGGGCATTTTTGGAAGGCAGCGACGTCCTTTTCCCATAACTTTGAGATCCTTATCCTTTTCTTTATGTTTTCTCTCTCGTTTTCGTGAAGAACACCATTGTTGAAACTCGTTTTTCTCTTAAGCTTTTGTATTCGAATCGTTTCTGTTTAATCCAGTTTTCCTTTCATGTTTATCGTCTCGTTTCATATGCTTTGTTTGATTCACTCTATGTGTAGCGAGTAGTTTACTTTAGGTTCGGGGTTGAGAGGATTAAGGGGTTTAAAGGGTTTCGATCTTAGGGTTTTTCAAAACGTTTTCAAAAGCTATCTCTTCTAAGGTGTTGAGATCTTAAAGCTTGAAGACTCTCACGCCAAGAGCTTCATCATCCGAGAGGTTCCTTACCTTGACAGGATCCAGGAATCTCGGAAGATCACACCTTAGAGACTAGTTACCCCTTCCCAAAAGCCATGGAAGTTTGGGGGACTAGTTAAGCCATTTACTTGAAATCTGTTTTCCTTGCCTTTCGACCTCTCTTTCCACCAAAAGCCATGGGTTTGGAGAAGAGGATGAAAGAGTGATCTATACCGAAAGCCACGGATAGATCTTGTTTTGTTTTCAAGGCTTAGAGATCCTCACCAAGTGAGTCGATCTAAAGTTTTAAAACCAAGGTCGAACCTTTGAAACCCCTAACCATGAATCTCAACCCTAGGCCCTTTCTTTTAGTATCTTTACGTCTTATCTCGTCTTTTGCTTGTTATCTGATAGCATCCTGGTCATTAGCTTTGCTGTTCTTACGATTTTAGACGAGATCGATTGTTACTGCTCGATCTAGTGGTCGATCTACTAGTCGAATTTTAATAATTCGAAGTTCTTTCCTTTAATTAATTCGTTTGTTTCTCGTGGTAGTTGCTTCCTTTCTAGTATTTTTAAAATAGGTTTCACTCTGTTTAGGTTGCTGCATCTAGTTCTTAGATATTTTCTCATAAACTGTCTCATTTTGCTTAGATTTGCTTTAGTCCTTGCATTCTATGTGCATTCTCTATCTCCTATAAGTGGATTGACTCTCTCTTGCTTGCTATACTACGACATTGCTTGCATTAGAGTTTGATAACCTCTCTGCATCATAACCCTCGCTTGAGAAAACGTTTATCAGAAAGCCTCAGTAGGACCTTGGGAGAATGTTGCTATTTTCGTCCTCAACTCCTCTGACTATGCATCATCATAAGAGTTGTTGAGGAAAGCAGATTTGGTGTCCTCCCATGTGGTCAAAGAGCCAGCTTCCAGCTGTTTCAACCAATGTGCTGCATCTCCTCCCAAAGAGTGAGGGAAAAGCTTGCAGAATAGGAAGTCATTGCTACTCCATTGGCTTTAACACTTGTAGCTAGGTATTCAAACCTATCTATATGGTCCATAGGGTGCTCATGGGAAGCCCATGGAAAGGATGCTGACCCACAAGCTGGTAGTGGGTGGGTTTCAGCTCAAAGTCATTCCTCTGAAATGCAGGAGGGCGGATTGCAGCTCTATTTGCATAGAACTGATCAGGCTTGTTGTAATCTCCCATGGTCCTCTGTGGAAGACGCCCAGCAGCATCTCCAGCAGCTTGTTGTTGCGCATTCTGTGCAACTGGTTGCACATCCTGTTCCTCAATCACAACGCCATTCTCATCTATCCTCTGCCCATCTTCATTTCTTATGTTCCCTTCTCTGTCAACCAAATGACCCTCAGCATCTGTCCTCAAAACAATTGGTCAAACCATCTTATTCTGCTTCTTGGCTTTTCTGATGGTTCTTTCTTGTTTGGCGAGGTCGTCGATGCCTAAGGTCACAAGCTCTTTGTCCTTGTTGCTCCTGGTACTGCGATTATGCATGCACCTGAAACAGACAGCAGAGAAGTAACGAAAGTTAGTAAACAGAAAATAAAAGCTTAGTCAAAATTCTAAAACTAAAAATCTGAAATTAATAACTAAGTCCCCGGCAACGGTGCCAAAATTTGATATGCTCAAATTAACCCTTAGAGCTACTCTCTCAAATTAAGAGATCACGGTAGTACTTACGGATCAAATCCACTAGGACTTAAGACTATTACTCAACAGACTTTAGATTCAAATGAAGATAAGCAGTCGATAATATATAAAACTAAATAGTAAGATGAAAGTAACAAGATCAGGAGCGGATTATGAGTTCTTAAAATCAATAGAGACAAGGCGCTAGGCAATGGGAAATTCGCAGGTTGACATAAATCGCAGACTACGGACTGAAAGGAATATTTATTAAAACCGTTTTAGAACTCGAAAACACGAATGTAAAACCAATCGACTTCTGTCGCAGAGATTTACTATGATCAGATTCTAGAATTCCAAATTCCTTTGCAAACTCTAACAACCTAAGCAAGCATTATAGTTCAGGTTCGATATGTTCACAAAATCACTAATCTAAATTCCTTTGCAATCAGTTATTTTGCTCATCTAAGATAGATCTGGTGATTAACAATGTTTCCACATCTATTAAACAACCTAAGATCTGATTTCTAGGTGATCAATCTTAAAACCAGTGTTAAAGCAATCTAGATGAAGAACCAAATGATTTATCCCTTCAGTTTTGTAGTTCTAACAATTCATTATCAATCTTTGAATAACCCAAAACCTAACAAGCAGATTACTCAGACATAGCAAGTGAAACACAAATCATGACTGAATAATATTGCATTAAGAAATAGAGTAAAAGATGAAGGGGGTTCGAAATTCTTCTCTATAGAGTATGGATTTGTCTCCCCAAAAGCTCTCAATCAAATCTCTCTCTTAGGTCTCAATGAAAACCAGATGATTGCCTAACAATGGCTTAGAAAACCTAAATACAAGTCTAAACACGAACTGGGGCAATACTGCAAATAATCAGAAACTTCTGGGCCAAGTTGCAAACTCTTCAAAAGAGTTTTTAACACTTCTCCTCGCGACCACGACCGGTGTCGATCGACACCAAGTGGTGGGTGTCGATCGACACCCTGCTTCATAATGCTCTCCGACTTGGTCTTTTCAGCATCAGCTTCAACATAGCTCCAAGAGGCTTCAAAACTCACAGTTATGCTCCAGACGTACCTGGACCTCCAAAGACTCTATAGGACTCGAAAAATACCAAAAAAACTCTATAAACAAGACTTATATCATGGTCAAAAACCATGATATATCAAAGACTACTCACTAGCCATAGTCAAAACCATAAATTCTAAAGAGAAACAATGGTTAAGCATGATTAGGAAGCAGAATAAACAAGAATAGATGAAAGGCAAATACAGAAATTCACTAAATCAAACTAGTTCTTACAAAGCAAAGCTGAAAAGGGAAAAGTTTTTAAGTGCAAGAACAGAAGAAAATAATAATATCCAAGTTGCCTAACCATTTTAGGACTTTAGTATTTGTAGGGAAACTAGGAAACCCCTAGTATACCAAGTTTAAACCAAAAATAAGCTGACTCGGACAGACCATATCGACTGTGAACATCGATATACATGTCGATATCATCTCTTCTTCTGAGTTGTATCGATGTCCCTTAGTAGATATGCACATCGATGCAGAAGGCTCTTATGTTGTATCGGTTTGGCTCTCCATCGTGTGAAGTCAATACAATCGGCCTTTAGCTAAGGCTCATCGGTTAAGCAAGTCGATATGGCACCTCGGTATTGTCCTGTCATGTGTATCGGCCTGGGACGTCGATACACTGCTTGATATGGACTCCCTTCTATTGCATCGAGGTGTCTCTTAGTCGATATGCTTCCTTCTCACCATGCCTTTACTGTATCGATGCTGAAGTGGTCGATACTCCCATCGATATGCTCCGTATCGATCAGATGGTATTGATATCATCATCGATATTGGCCTATCCGCCTTTGTCCCTTGCCTTGCTCCATTCCTAGCTCACACCCATTGCACCACATGACCTTCACACTCCTTCTAGTACCTGAATAAAACCCAAAATGCATGCAAAATGCAATGCAGCTCCTAAAGCTACACTAACTCCTAAATGTATGCAAATGGGACAAGAAGAAACAAAATATGCATGGTTAAAGACTAAAACTAGTGATGAATGCAAGCTAAAATGGTATAAATAATAGAGATATCAACACCCCCACACTTGCCTTTTGCTTGTCCTCAAGTAAACAAACTAAAGCAAGGAGGAAGTGAGGTTTAAAGGTGGGCACTCAAATCCAAAAATGCTAAGGTAAAGAAGTAAAGTCAATGTCTAAATGCTTAAGTGTAGGATGCAAAACACAATCAGTTATACTAATAAGAACTTAGCCATGCCTTTCCAGTTTCAAAATGATCTCTAGCTCAGCCTAGTCAAATGCTCAGATCAGTCAATCCCTTTAACATTCATTTAAACTTTGTAACCAAGTGAATCATGTTCAAGCAAATAAAGTGGAATCATTTGGCTAAGGGTCAAGGTTATGAGATAAAAATGATCTCATTGAAATGTGGGTTCAAGTGTAAAGGTTTCTCTCAAAAAGGAATGAACTTGGGCATAATGCTAAAGGTTAAGCACAACTTATGCATACAAAGGATAAATTACTATCTACCCAATGCCTACGAATGTTTTAAACCCCAAAACTCTTACCCCAAATCAGACCCAATCCTAACTACCCTTTCTCAACACTCTCACACTCGCCACACTTTGCCATTTTCAGGGAAGCTTCTTCTTTGATCTCATCATGTTGTGGCCTTTTTGTGCTCCTTTGTTGTGGGCGCCTTTTCTTTGTATTTGGGAGTCTCTATTTCTTCATCCTTTTGATGTATTTAGGCTTTGATGCCTTCTTTGTTGTTTCTGAGACTCTATCTTCATAATGGCCACCCTTTTTGAGCTTATTTGGTTCCACACATGCTGAGTTTTTGCTTGTTTTCCCATTCTCATTCCTTTTCCCCTTCACTTTCTTCCTTCTCTCACTCTCCACTTTTAGATCAATGTAATACTCAAATCCGCCCAGACCTATAACTACCATCCTAAACCTATGTCTAACTTAAAGTGAAGAGCTAGTTCTACATAGCAACCTATCCTTGTCGTGCCTACCTAACACTTTATGCTTAGTTCATTCAAAAATAGGCCTCACACACACAATGATAGTATTTGGGTTTGAAAGGAAGGTAAGGTTAAGGTGTGGTAATTGTCCCTTAATGATGAGGATCATCTATTTGGACTAGCAATAGAGGTAAAAGGGAAGAAAGACAGTCCAAATATGTATATGGGTAATCCATGAAACTACTTTTCAATGCAAGAACATGATAATTGACAATTCAAATTAATGGTTCTAATAAATAGGGATGATTTTCGGAGAGCAAGTGATTTTAGCATGAGACTAGATCAAATTTAGCATTCAAGAGCATGGTTCAGCCTTAGTTTGTAACTTCTTATGATGGACCAGACATTTAACCACTTAGGCATTTATATCAATTCTAAACACTTAGCATTTTACAAGGAATTATCATCATCATGCCCTATGCAAATGCAATGCAACCTATATGAACAATACTAGACTCAATCCTAAACAAATGAATGCAACTACATGTTTTTCTTTTTGGTTTGCAAAAGATGCAAATTTTTTAAAAATTTTGATTTTTTTTTGGTTTTTTTAATGCACTTAGATAAATGCATGAGACTCAAAGATGGATGAAAATGAAAAACTAAGAAAAGAACAAACAAAGTCAAATCCCAAATCCCTCCCCCATACTTAAATTACGCAATCCCTTGTGTAATAAAAGAGTAGAAGAGAGGAGCAACAAAAATATAACACAAGAACTAAAAAAAATGCAATGGTATATATAATGGAGGAGTTTTTGGTACCTTAGAAGGTTGTGTGTGAGGTGTGTGAGGCGCCTGAAAGGTCCTCCATGTCAATGTTGTGGCTCCTCATTGGCCTCTCTCTCCTTGGCGCTTCTTGACAGGATGCCCTTGGTGGCAACCAAGCTCTCACTTCCTCATAACCAGCAAGGAGCGCCTTCTACTAGGAGCTATATCCACTCCTTGGCTTTCAGCTTGTTGCTCTTCTTGAGGAGCAGAAGTAGAGGCGCCACTAGACTTCCTCTTTAAGTCCTTGATTTGAGCTTCCATGCTCTTCATGCCCTTCACCAACTTCTTGATGTTTTGTCTTGTCATTTGTTCCATCTTTGCAAGCGGTTGATGTGTTCATGGACTTCCTTCAGAGGTCCTCCTTGGTGTGGGACATCATGGGGCTGGAAGTGGTACTCCTCACTGTTGTAGCTTGGAGCATCTGATTCTTTTTCTTCCATTTGCCCTCTTTCAAATCACAAGGGGATAGTCTCCTTGAGGAAGAGGGATGTTAGCGCCTTGGTAAGTGTTAGATGATGCAGCACCAGCTTGGTAAAGGTGCTCTTAGGGAATGGCAAAGAGAAAACTGTTGGGATTGGAGAAGGATGTGAGATGCTCATTGGGGAGAAGAAGCTTGGCAGCTGATCCATCTTCTTGGATGAAGTTGTAGATGAACTTGTCACCCACTTGTTCACCAAGGAACCCTGTTTTCTTCAAGTATGGCAGGTCCAAGTATGTGATCTTGATTGTTGGTGGTCCACGTTCAACTCCTGCAGCTTCCATTAGTTGCGTGATAAGTCCAGCACAATACAGCTTTGGCACCTTGTCACCATTGGTTATTAACCAATGTTTGATGATAAAAAGCTGCTGCATGAAGATGGTCACCATTCCAGTTGTACCATCTGCTCCCCTAAGCGCTACACCTTGGTTGGTACTGTCCAAAACACTCATAAGACCATGATCAGTCAGCTTCCACTATCCTCCTTCAACAGCTCCACTTTCCTTCCTAGCAAAGAGTGTATGCGCCAGCGCCTTGTGCACATATCTTATTGTTGGATTTCTGATCAGAGAATCCTTACCTCTTTCTGGCTTGAAAGCGCCCTTGGTTACATGCTCCCAAAGGCTGCTTATCTCTTCTTTGCTAACCCCCAGAATCTGTCCTCTAGCGCTTCCATAAGAGAATCCAAAGGCATCTTCTATAGCTGAGAAAGACATCCTATAGTTCTTCTTGGAAACTCTGAAAGTGATGAAGCCATCACCATCTTCTTCAGGAGTCTCCTCTCCTGGCTCATAGAATGTCACTTCAAAGCTTACAAAGAATTGAAGGACATGGTCTTTGTTGGCTGAATATGGAGTTCCCACAAGCTTTGTGAGCTCCATTGTCTCCAGCATAGAAGAGCAGTCTTCATAGAGTCTCAAGGCCTTTAGTGATGGCACATGGGGGTATCTAGTTGGCCACACATCCACCTTTTGCAGCTTGTCATACAGCTGCCTTTGAGCTGGTGTGATGCCTTTTTTCTTTTGAGGGACTTGCTCACTAGCGCCAACATCAACTCTCTTCTTTCCTTGGGATTTGGCGCTTGGACTCCCAACTTCTTTGGCTTTTCCTTTGCCTTTCTCTTGCTTCTCAGCCTTTTTTTTAGCTTCACTTCTTTTTGTTCTTCCCATGGCACCTAAAACATATTCTCAAAAGAAATATGAGAACAATGGAAGCAACAAAACACAATACCTAATGTTGCTAAAAATCACAAGAGGAGGAATTTATTTACTAAAAAGTAAACCTGTAACAGTTGTGAAGAAACTAAATAGGCAATGCATGCAAAGGATTCATTAAACAAATTTTATAAAGTAATCGAAAAATGATGAATCATAGCATGGTAAAACTAAACAAATGTACTAAAATGCTAATGCAAAGATAAATAGATGAATTTAACAAGCAAGTGTTCATTAAGCTAAATGCTTCAAAATTCAGAAACGGTCTATTCACCATGCAAAAGAAATAAAATAAATAAGAAGCAATTAATCATTGAACTAGAAAGCAATCACAAAACAAGAACAAGTTCTTAAGTGCATAAAACAAAATTTGAAACATTTAAAAGCTAAGAGACAATACCTGAAGTGGTTTAACTCTCTCAAGCACTTAGAAAACAAAAGTATTCGAAGTTTAGTGGTTGAAAACTAGAAGAATGAAAGTGAGAAAGAGAGAAAGGTGAGGTTAGTTTATATAGAGGGTTGGGGAATCTTTTTGTGGGGAGCAAGGGGACAAAGAGTGCTAGAGAGAGATCCCACTTGTGCTTGGGACGGGGAAGGATTCAAATTTGAACTCCTTGATCTAATTTGACCAAGGAGGGAAAAAATTTGAATTGAAGAAAGCTTACCTCATGCGCAATATCGACCACCCAAGTCGATATTGCGATCGATATTGATCATAACGACTTGGTCTGGTCGATATGCGTGCTGATATCGGTTGTCCGGGTCATGATATCGATCTGTATGCATGTCGATACGGCTTGACATCTTTTGTATTCTCGTCTCTTATGTCGATATGTAGTCTGATCATCATGCTTAGCTGTCCAACATCGAGCTATTAGCTTGATATGTAGCTCGGTATGACTTGGAAAAAATCCATATCGGACTAGCATGTCGATATGCACATCGATACATCTTGACATGTGCTGAACAGCATATTTTCATTCGTCATTTAAGGTGTATTGACGTGGGACGTCGATATGTACCCCGATATGCCTTAATAAAGGGTGATAAATCGCCTTTCGTCCTCGCAGTTAAGGCACATCAGTGTGTTATGTCGATATTGTGCTCGATACGCACTTCTTGATGTTATATCGACTTGGTACATCGATACATGTGATCAATATCAGTACCAGTTGAGGCATATCGATCTTTTTGTACCCCGCTACATTGCCTGTTAAAGCATATCGGTTTTCCTTATATCAGTACTCTTATCGATACAAAAATCCTCACAGGTATATCGATCAGGATCATCCCGACATGCTCGATATGAGCCGTATCAACGTGCATGGCCGATATGCTGGTCGATATTGGCCCTTCCTCGACCTCTTCCTTCTCCACAGCTTGGGTCCCTCTTCCTCAGCTTGAACCTGGTTACTAGAGACACTCAAAAACTCTCACGCAAACATAAAAAACATAAAAATGCAAAGCTATATACAAGGATACCATGGGATTTCCTCCAAAGTACGCTTGTTTAGAGTCACTTAGCTTGACTTTCCTCAGCTCCTTAGTTGAGGTGTGGAGCAGGAGTCTCCGAACTCCTTGGTGTGATTTTGCTCCCCTTGACTCTCCTAGTGAATTCATCAATCCTCAGCACTGCAAAAGGCTTAGACCTTCCCTCTTGCTTCATCTTGTAACAAACTTCAGTCAAATGGTCTCAAAACCACTCCTTCTTCTATAGGACCCAATAAGATTTCATTTACAGCATCAGAACCAGCCACTTTGAGGAGCTCCTCTTCGGTGGTATCAGCAAACATCCTCGACAGATTGCAACCATCAAAACTTGCACCAACATAGCCATCAAACTCTGGCCAATGCTCTCCAACTTTCTTCAACTTCTTGACCTCCATTGAGAAGGCTTGCTCATCTTCCAGCTTGTTCCCTTTGGAGCCAAACTTCAGAACTTTCTCCTTGGACAACCTTAGCTCTATTGTGCACTCCTTTGCATCAAACACTGCGCCAGTTGAAGCTAAGAATGACCTCCCTAGAATGATGATGTTCTTGATCTTCCCTTCAACATCTAGGACAAGGAAATCTGTTGGGATTATCACTCCTTCAATCAGCATTGGCACATCTTTAAGAGCTCCAAGTGGTGCTTTCACTGTGCCATCTGCTATGGTTAGAGACACATTACTCTCTTGAAGTTGAGTGTAGCCAAGCGCCTTAGCAGTAGAGGATGGGAGAAGGTTGATACTTGCTCCAAGGTCACAAAGACAGCTCTTGAAAGTTTGTCCTTTGAGTTCACAAGGGAGAGTGAAGCATCCAGGATCTCCAAGCTTCTTGATGTTCAATACCTCAGTTTTGGCAATAGCTTCCTTCAGCTCTGTCCCAATATCAAGACCTCTAAGCTTCATCTGGTTGGCATAGAGAGTGGTGTACTTATCCATAAGCTGCTTCGTAAACCTTCCAGGAAAGGGGAGAGCTGGCTTGTAAGGAGAATGATCATAGATCCCAGATTGTTTCTCAGCTTGACTCTCGTCAAGTATCCCATTCTTCTCCTCTTCCTTAGTTGATGTTGCTTCAAGAGACTTTTTCTTTGCAACTCCATGGTTGGCATCAGCTGCCAAAAACTCTCCCCCCCCCCCCCCCCCCCCCCCCCCCCCCCCCCTCTGAAGTTCAGTGTCCTCATTGAACAGAGAAAGGAACTTCTCAATGACAGCTTCCTCTTCATCTGAGAAGGTCTCTTCTTCAGTAACTATGGCGTTGCAGAACACCTTAGGGTTAGCTTTTGGTTGTCCAGGAAGGTTTCCTTGAGGTTTGGGACCAGCGATGCCCTTGTTGTTCTCTAGTGTCTTCACTCTTGAAGCCAACCCATCAATCTTGTTTGACAACTCCATATGAAGAGTATCCATTATGTTGTAGACCTCAACAAACTTCTTTGTGATCTCCACATTAGTGGCTTGTTGGCCTTGAAGGAGTTGTTGCAGCAGTCCTTTCACTTCAGCATCATTGGTGTTGAATGAGCTTGCTTGACCTTGAGAGAATCCAAGAGGAGCAAACCGCTTTTGCTGGAAGTTGCTTTGAAGATTGTTCCTTGGTCAATATCCTTGGTTCAATGGCACAAAAGGCCTTGGCTGATTCCCTTGAGGTTGCTGTTGAGGTAAACTTGATTTTGGGGATTGGCAACATTGTTGCTCCTATAGGACAGGTTTGGGTTAGGTCTGAAGTTCCCATACCCATTGTATCCACCATGATTACCAAACTAGTTCATCTCCTCTACTTGTAACTCCTCTTCATTAGGCATCTCTACCATTTCACCAACATAATTGATCTCTTTGTGTTCACTTGGAGCAGTTTGTCAAGCCTAGTGTTCAGCTCTTTCAACTCTCTTCTTGTAGACTCCAGCTCCTTCTTAGTGTTGCCATCCTCTCCTCTTGGAGTTCTATCATAGTCTTCACTATAATTGCCATCACTTTGGGCTAAGTTCTCCACCAGCTCTAGGCCTTCATATACATCCTTAGATAGGAGGTTTCCATTGGAGGCAGTATCAAGTAGCATCCTGATCTTAGGGAGAGCGCCTCTGTATAAGGTTGATAGGAGTGAAGCTTTGAGAACCCATGGTGAGGGCACTGAAGTATGTACCCTTTGAATCTCTCACATGCTTCACCAAAACTCTCACTATTCTTGTGAGCAAAACCAGAGATCTCATTCCTGATTCTAGCAGTTTTTGAAATGGAGAAGAACTTTGCTAAATAGGCTCTCTTGCACTTATCCCAACTGGAGATACTTCCTTGAGACAAGTTTTTCACACATTGGTGTGCTTTGTCGCCAAGAGAGAAAGGGAACAACCGTAGCTTGAAACCATCTTCACTCACCCCATTGATCTTGGTTAGTGAGCAGAGTCTATCAAAGTTATCCAAGTGATCCAGAGGGTCTTCAAGTGGTAACCCATGGAACTTGCTGCCTTGAACCATTGAGATCAATCCAGATTTGATCTCAAAGTTATTGTTCTGAACTGTTGGAGGAAGGATCCATGTTCTGTTATTGTAAGTGTTTGGTGCGTCACCAGCTCCAATGGGTCTGATTGGGCGTGCACCATGTGCTGGTCCTCTCTGACCTTGTTCACCTTGGACTCCTTGCTGTCCCTGAACACCAGCAACTCCTTGAGATCCTTGTGCTCCTGGTGGTCCATGAAATTGCTGATCATCTATACCATGCTCCATGTTGAGCTGATGAAACCTTTGCAGTCTCTCTCTTTCCCTTGTTGCTCTTAATGCTCTTTCCACTTGCAGAATGTTGTGTTGATAATCCATAAGGTTTTGATTGCCTTTAGACCTCAAGTTCATACACATATAAACAGAAGAGCAGCTTGCAAATCAGTAACAAACAGAAAAATAACAGCTTGATATTAAACAATCCACAAATCCTAATGCTAAATCTAAACCCATATGGCAACGGTGCCAATTAGATAGCTGGGATTTTGACTAGCTAAGCAAATCCTAACACACTCATGTCATTGCAGTATGTAAGGTATCAATCCATCTGAGTTCTTAAGACACCAAGAATACAGCAAATCACTTAAGTCAAGCCAAATTCAAGAAAGCAGTTGTGAACAAACTAAACAAGTCTAAAGATTGAACTAAGAAAAGCAGGAAATTCAAAAAGATAAAGTAAGGATCTAAGATGGGGGTTATTGATTAAGAGGGGATTAGAACTTAACTAGTGATGTGATATCCCTTGTATTTACACCATTTAGGGCTGCATTTAGTACATATTTGATCCTCTTTTGCATGTTTTCTCTTTGCTTTTGTCCCATTTTCTTCTCTTTTTAGACTTAGGTTGCATTTAGAGTATAGTTTGCATTTTCTTTGCATTTTGGATGTTTTTAGGTGCTTTTGGAGCTTAAAGGAGCTTGGAGGAGTTTTGGGAATGATACAAGATGCTAGCCGGGCAAAAGGGAACAAGAAGGATCACAGCAGAAGATCTCTGCAGAAGTTTTCGGTCAAAGCACAGAGAGTATCGGTCAAGGATGACCGATACAGAGCAATTTCGATCACCAGTATCGGTCAAACGTGATCGACACAAACACACCGTTTGAATTTCGGTCATATGTGTCGATCACTCCAGACCGATATGGATCCTTTTCGGTCACTCAAGACCGACACAACTGACCGATACGCTGCCAGACTAAAGATCTTCTATTTACAACTTTGCCATTTTCGCTTGGACTCCTATAAATACGAAAAATCCCTAATTTCTGGGAACAAGCTTTTACCCAGCAGTTCTTTCTTTCTTGTTTGGACCCTTGGGTTTTGTAATTTGAATCTTCGCTTCATTTTAATAAAAGTTTGCATCTTTCATCTTGTTTAAGCTTTCTAATCATGATTAGTCATCTTTCTCTCTTTGATTTGGTGGCTTTAATGGTGATTAGTGAGTAGTTCTTTTTAAGGATTTGAGATGGGTTAGGTTTAGGGAATTTGAGACTCTATCTATGATTGCTTAGTGTTAATTCTTCCATTTCCTTTCTTGATTGCTGTGTTTAATGCTTGATTAGCCCTAGCTAAGTTGATTGAGATCTTAGGCTCATTTTATGCCCACCAAGTGTTTGATGAAATGCCTGAACTGCTTTGCAAGAGAATTGCTTATCCTAGCTCAAGAGATTGACTGTCTAGGGAGTGATTTGGCAATATAGGGTTGATAGATTTGTTTTAATGCTTGCTCTTTATCATTTCGCTAATGAAAATTAGTTCTTGACTTGGTAATTAGAAAGAGATTAGTGCCAAGAGATTGGATTAGTCATATAAATGAATCCTATGCATAAGGAATAGCATTGTGTGAGTTTGTAAGCATCATAAGTGGAGTCAAGAGTTCCCTATCACCAATTATCTCATCTCAAGTCCCATCTTTTCTCTGTTTTAAGCTCTGTTCTAAATTTGCTCTGTTTTTACCTTTACTTTGGTTGTTTGCTTGCCTACTTCCTTATTTTGTGTTTGTTTGGTTTTTGCTTGATCACTTAGGTTGCTAGAAGCTCTAAACCCATTTTATATCTGCTTGAATTAGGAAATCTATCATAATCCTGCTGTTTCAATATTCCCCTTTGGATTGACATTAAAACCCAATGCTACAATGACTAGTACAATGGGTGATTGACCAAGAGAGTCAAAACTCTTGTTTCAGCCGTTGCCATTAGGAGAATGCTTTGTTCAGTAGGATTTGTAGAGATCTTGAGATCAAGCTTTGCTATTTTTGTTTTTGGTTACTGATATTTCTTTTGGTCTAGAATTTCTTTTGTAGGTACCACAACACTTACTCCTAAGTGTCTACAGCTACATTTGAAGTTCAGGGTCAGAAATTTGGGGTTTTCTAAGCTAGAATTCAGTTGTTGAAGCATGGAAGGACATCAGTATGCTGCTGGTTTTGGTCCACAAGGTCAACAAGGTCCTCAAGGGACCCAAGGGTTACAAAGACAGCAAGGTCAAGCTGGTGTACAAGGAGCTGTTGTTCAGAGACTAAGAAGACCCATTGGTGCTGCTGATATACCCTCCAACTATGCTTCAAGGTAAGGAATTCTTCCACCAATGGAAACTGAGCAATACCAAATCAGGAGCAGTCTCATCACAATGATCCAAGAAAGGCAGTTCTTTGGATTCCCCAACAAAGACTCTTTAGAACACCTGGATCAGTTTGAGAGGATCTGCATTTTAACAAAGCTAAGTGGAATGATGGTTTGAAGCTCAAGCTATTTCCATTCTCACTTGGTGATAGAGCTAGATTATGGGAGAAATCTCTAGCACAAGGCAGCATCACTACTTGGGAACAATGTAAAGGTGCTTTCTTAACCACATTCTTCTCTCCCTGAAGAACTGCACATTTCAGAAATGAGATCACAAACTTTAGGCAGTGGTCTAATGAAAGCTTTGGAGACACATGGGAGAGGTTCAGAAGATTCACTCATCAATGCCCTCATCATGGCTTCACTAAAGAAATGCTTCTATCCACACTCTATAGAGGTGTTCTCCCAAAGATCAGAATCCTTCTTGACACAGCAAATAATGGTTATTTTCTTGGGAAAGATGTTGATGAAGGCTGGATACTAGTGGAGAACATGGCACTCAGCAATTGGAACTATGTGGATGACAAAGAGCAACATTCCAAGGAACTAGCAACAGCATTGTCTGAGATGAAAGCTCTACAGAAGAAAGTTGATCTACTACTCAATGCAACCACTAAACTCCTACCCAATGAACTCTCACCAAACCTCTACCAGGAACACCATGTCAAAGCTCTCAACCAACAAGAGGCGCCACTGATGCATCATGCCCATGACGCCTATATACACCAACCCATTGAAGACACTCACTCTCCACAGCATCAAGCTTCCTCTTCACAAACAGCTGGTATCAATGACTCTACACCTTCACATAATCTGGATTATAAAGAAATGCTCCTCCAACTACAACAACTTCACAATGGAGGATTGCAGAAGATGATGGCTGTTGAGATTCAAAAGAGTTTCACTGATATTCAGAGAAGTATGACTGATGAAATACACAAGGACATTGACTCCAAACTTCAGTCACACATAGCTCCTATCAACATCAACATCAAGATCAACAAACTAGAAACCTTATCTACCCCTTCTACCTCTTCACTCACACAGGAGTATGTCAAAGCTGTCACTCTCAGAAGTGGGAAGCAGCTTCCCTCAAGAGTAGCTCCTTCTACACCCAATGAAGACATTGAGGAACAAGAAGAGGGGGTGGAGGTCAAGGAAAATGAGAAAACTCCAGAAGATGGGATGATTGAAGCTGAAAAGATTTCAGAAAAAGCCAAGGACAAGGAGGTTACTAAAGGGAAATCAAAGGAGTCTTCTAAGGAGTTAGCCAAGGAACCAAGATACATACCTCCTCCTTATCAGCCCACAATACCTTTTCCTGGAAGGTTTAAGAAGCAGCTGGTTGCTAAATACAAAGGACTCTTTAATGAACAGATGAAGAAAATCCAGCTCACAATGCCACTGTTAGATGCCTTTGTTTTAGTCCCTCCTTATCAGAAATTCTTGAAGGATGCTGTTACTGAAATAACCAAGGATTTGCAAGGAATGGTAGTCCTCAGACATGAATGTAGCACCATTATTCAGCAGAAGAGAGTGACTCCCAACAAGCTAGGAGATCCAGGGAGTTTCACCTTACCCTGCTCTATTGGTCCACTCCTGTTTGACAAATGCTTGTGTGATCTTGGAGCTAGTGTCAGCTTGATGCCCTACTCTGTAGCACAGCGCCTAGGCTTCACTAAGTTCAAAGACTGCAGGATCTCCTTGGTACTAGCTGATAGGTTAGTAAGGCTTCCCAAAGGTCTGCTTGAAGATGTACCACTCAGGATTGGGAGTGTAGAAATACCTACTGATTTTGTAGTCTTGGACATGGATGAAGAGCCTAGAGATCCTCTTATTCTTGGGAGACCATTCCTAGCCACAACAGGAGCAGTCATTGATGTTAAGAAGGGAAAGATTGAGCTAAAGTTGGGCAAGGACATGTCTTTGAAGTTTGACATCAAGAAGATTATGCAGCAACCTACTATTGAAGGTCAGGTATTCCAGATTGATATTCTAGAGAAGTTAAATGATGAACTTCAAGAGGAGCTGTGTTTTGAAGACAGGCTCCAAGTGGCTTTGACAAGTGAGCATGTAGATGATGGGTACTTGGATAAGGAAAGCTTGGGCTATCAGCTGAAATTGGACTCTCACAGGTTCTTTGAGGAGGAAGAGCCATTTGAAAGCTTGGTGTACACAACGAAAGAATCCTTCTCAGCTCAGGAAACTGATTCCCCAAGCAAGGAAGCTGACGCCAAGAAGCAAGGCAGCTCAGATGAGGACTGGAGCGAACTCAAGGCACCAAAGGTGGAACTCAAACCACTTCCTCATGGTCTAAGGTATGTCTTCCTAGGTCCTAACTCCACTTACCCTGTTATAGTCAATGACAGCCTCAATGATGATGAGATCCTGGCCCTTGTCAAGGTGTTGAAGAGGTTTAGGAAAGCTATTGGGTATTCATTAGATGATATCCAAGGCATATCTCCTAACCTCTGCACTCACAGGATCTATCTAGAGGATGAGACAAGAACTTCTATTGAACCTCAGAGAAGGCTGGATCCTAATTTAAAAGAAGTAGTGAAAAAGGAAATCTTGAAGTTGCTTGAAGCAGGAGTGATCTATCCCATCTCAGATAGCACATGGGTCTCCCCAGTTCATGTGGTACCTAAGAAGGGAGGGATCACTGTTTTTAAAAATGAAAATGATGAGCTAATACCAACTAGGACAATCACTGGTCATAGAATGTGCATTGATTACAGAAAACTTAATTCTGCTTCTAGAAAATATCACTTCCCTTTGCCATTTATAGACCAAATGCTAGAAAGATTAGCAAATCATAAGTATTACTGCTTTTAGATGGTTATAGTGGATTCTTTCAGATCCCTATCCATCCCAATGATCAGGAAAAAACTACTTTTACTTGCCCATATGGAACTTTTGCTTATAGGAGAATGCCTTTTGGTTTATGCAATGCTCATGCTACTTTCCAAAGATGTATGACTGCTATCTTTTCTGACTTGCTTAAAGAAATGGTGGAGGTATTCATGGACGACTTTAGCGTCTATGGATCTTCCTTTGGTGTCTGTTTGTCTAACCTTTCTCAGGTTCTCCAAAGGTGTGAAGACACAAAACTGGTCCTGAATTGGGAAAAGTGTCACTTCATGGTGCAAGAAGGGATTGTTTTGGGGCATAAGATCTCAGAGAGAGGAATAGAGGTGGATAAGGCTAAGATTGATGTAATGGTGCATTTAGAACCTCCAACAACTGTCAAGGGGATCAGGAGTTTTCTGGGGCATGCTGGCTTCTACAGAAGATTTATCAAGGACTTCTCAAGGATTGCAAGACCTTTGACAAGATTGTTGTGTAAAGAAACAGAGTTTGTGTTTGATGAAGACTGTCTTCAAGCCTTCCTTACTCTCAAACAAGCTCTTATATCAGCACCAATAGTTCAAGCACCAAATTGGGATCTGCCATTTGAAATAATGTGTGATGCTAGTGACTATGCAGTTGGAGCAGTTTTGGGGCAGAGAGTTGACTAGAAGCTTCATGTCATCGACTATGCCAGCAGGACTATGGATGAGGCTCACTCAAGGTATTCTATAACTGAGAAAGAGCTCTTGGCAGTTGTCTTTGCATTTGAGAAGTTCAGGAGCTACCTAGTAGGCTCCAAGGTGATTGTTTATACTGATCATGCTGTGTTGAGACACATCTATGCTAAGAAGGACACCAAACCAAGGCTTCTTAGATGGATTCTTCTCTTGCAAGAGTTCGACATGGAGATTGTGGATAAGAGAGGCATTGAGAATGGAGTTGCTGATCACCTCTCAAGACTGAGGATAGATGACTTTGTCCCAATCAATGATACTCTACCAGAGGAACAGTTGCATGCTTTAGGAGTCAAGAAAGCAGAAGTGGAAGGCCTAAAAGAAGATAAACTACCTTGGTATGCTGACTTTGTAAATTACTTGGTGGTTGGACAGATACCACAGACCCTCAACTCACATCAGAAGAAGAAGTTCTTAAGAGATGTCTCCCATTACTTTTGGGATGAGCCTTATTTATACAAAAGAGGGAATGATGGGTTGTTCAGAAGGTGTGTAGCTGAGGAAGAGATTCCAGGAATCCTGCACCATTGCCATGGCTCAGCCTATGGAGGACATTTTGCAACATTCAAGACAGCCTCCAAGGTCCTACAAGCTGGTTTCTGGTGGCCTAGTCTGTTCAAGGACGCTCAAGCCCATATCTCCTCATGTGATGCCTGCCAAAGGAAGGAGAACATCTCCAAGAGAGATGAGATGCCTCTGAATTCTATCCTTGAAGTAGATCTTTTTGATGTGTGGGGGATTGACTTTATGGGACCCTTCCCTTCCTCTTATGGGAACAAGTACATTCTTGTAGTTGTTGACTATGTGTCAAAGTGGGTTGAAGCCATTGCTAGTCCAACAAATGATGCTAGAGTTGTGCGGAAGCTCTTCAAGACAATTATCTTCCCAAGGTTTAGTACTCCAAGATGTGTGATCAGTGATGGTGGAAGCCATTTCATCAACAAGGTTTTTGAGAGCTTGCTCAAGAAGAATGGTGTCAAGCACAAGATTGCTACTCCTTACCATCCTCAAACAAGTGGCCAAGTGGAGGTGTCCAACAGAGAAATCAAGGCAATCTTAGAGAAAACAGTTGGTGTTACAAGAAAGGATTAGTCTAATAAGCTTGATGATGCTTTGTGGGCTTATAGGACAGCCTTCAAGACACCCATTGGCAGAACACCCTTCTCACTCCTCTATGGGAAGTCCTGCCATCTGCCTGTTGAGCTAGAGTATAAGGCCTTGTGGGCAACAAAGTTGCTGAACTTTGACATCAAGACAGCTCAGGAAAAGAGACTTATCAACTTGCATGAACTAGAGGAAAACCGCCTTGAAGCTTTTGAGAGTTCTAGGATCTACAAGGAGAGGACAAAAGCCTTCCATGATAAGAGGATCAAACATAAGGACTTCAAGGCAGGGGACCAGGTGCTGCTATTCAACTCAAGGTTGAAGTTATTTCCTGGAAAGCTGAAGTCAAGATGGTCAGGACCATTCAAGATCAAGGAAATGCTGCCATATGGAGCTGTGACTTTGTTCAGCAAGAATGGAGAAGAATTCACAGTGAATGGGCACAGGCTGAAACCATACATGGCAAGTGAGTCTCTTGGAGATGAAGTGGACATCAACCTTGATGAACCTCCACAAGAGTAATCAACCAAGGAAAGTCAAGCTTAGTGACTTTAAACAAGCACATTTGGGAGGTAGTCCCATGGTATCCTTTTGTATATATTATGCTTTCTAGTCTATCTTTTATGCTTTGTTTTAGTGTATAGAAGCAGGATTTCGAGCTGGGGCTTGGGAAAGTTTGAAGGAGACAAAGAACAGGTGTATTTTGGCTGATATCGGTCATCTGTATCGGTCATGACAGACCGATACACAAATTTTTGGTCATCAGTGTCGATCATGATTGACCGATATCAGTAGAGCCAATCTACACCAGTCAACATATCGGTCACTTGTGACCGATATGGAAAGCAGCTTGACAGCAGGAAGAAGTTTTGGTCACTCATATCGACCACACTTGATCGACACAAACACACCGTTTGATTTTCGGTCAAGAGTGTCGATCACTGATGATCAATGAGATTCTTGGAATCATATCGGTCACCAGTATCGATCACTCAAGACCGACACAATCACATCGGATGTATTTCGGTCAAGTGTGTCGATCAGTAATGACCGATACTAATCCCAGGAAGCACCAGTCTCCAATATCGATCACTGATGACCGATACTGCCATTTCGGTCAGTTGTATCGGTCATGTGTGACCGAAATTCCTTCTGAGGTACAATGAGAAGCAGGAGCAGCTCAACAGCAAGCAACAGGAGGTCACAAAGAGAGGAAGTATCCCTTTCCCCAAGAGATAGCAAGTCTCCACAAACCTCAGGATCATCCCACAACTCCTACCATTAAACCAAGTACCACATCCTTTCCATTGTTCTATACCATTGCATCTTTTTATTTCTGTAGTATATTTTGTTGCTTCTCTCTTCCATTGCTTTCATTACACAAGCGACTGTGTAATTTAAGTGTGGGGGAGAGATTTGGGGTTTGACTTTGTTTTCTGTTTTCTTAGTTTTTCTTTTTCTTTTCACTTTGAGTCTCATGCATACATGTAAGGCATAGAAAAACACAAAAAATCGAAAAAATTTGAAACTTTTTGCATTTTTGCAAACCAAAAAGAGAGCATGTAGTTGCATTTCATTTTTTTAGGATTGAGTCTAGTGTTGACATGTAGGTTGCATTGCATTTGCATAGGCCATTATGATGAATTTTCCTTGTAAAGTGCTTAGTGTTTAGAGATGATTTCAGTTTTTAAGTGCTTAGTTGTTTGATGCATCATTTGATTGCTAGAAGTTAAGGCTGAACCATGCTTAGATTGCTAGATTTGGTCTTCTCATCTCATTCTGAAAGCATTTGTTCTCTGAAAATCAACTCTATCAACTTGAACTTTAATTTGGACTTTTAATTATCATGTCTTATGCATTGAAAAGTGAATTCATGGCTACCATATACATATTTGGATCATCTTTATCCTTTCTACCACTCTTGTTAATCCAAATAGCTGATCCTCATCATTATGGGACAGTTACATCCTCACCCTTAACCAAAACCTCCTTTTGAGCCAACACTATTGTGAGAGCTGTGAGGCCTTTGCATTGCATTTTCGATTTTGTCTTGGCAAAAAGTGTTAGGAATAAGGCTGGCAATGATTAGCTCTCTTGTAGATATCAGCTTGCATCTTGAGCTTGATTCTGGAATAGGAGTTTTGGGGTTTAAAAAGGGTAGTATAAGTGGTTTGATCTTTATGTTTTTATGTTTTGAAAGAAAGGGAAAAGATCTGAAATGGTAGAAAAAGGGGAAACAGTCTAGTATTGTGGTTAAGTAAAGGGAATAAAAGCTCTAAGTTTAAAAAGAAGGATTGGTGCCAACAACAATGCTCAGAAGGGTCCAAAAGAAGAAAAATCTGACCAAGGAACAATCCACCAAAGGTGATGAAGATGCCAACACAACAAAGAAGAGCAAGTCCCAACCAAAAAGAAGCAGCCACACAACAAAAGAAGAAGTTTCCCCCAGCCATGAAGATGGGTAAAGGGTAGAATCTAGGAAAGGGTAGACTTAGAGGGTCCACTCTTGGGTTTATAAATGCTTAGGACTCATCTTTGGGAAGTAAGGGTAGAAGAGAGCTTTGAATTGCATGCATAAGTGTGCTTTTACATTTAGCATTTTGCCTAAGATGAAGTCATTTCATGGAGTGATTCTTTATGTTTTTGAACCCTTGTGCTTAAATGAGATCATTCTTATCTCATAACCTTACCATTTTCAACCAAATGTCTTTACTTGATTTGCATAAGCATGATTCATGTTCTAAATTTAATTGAATGTTAAAGAGTTGATTGATTTGAGCATTTGCCTAAGTTGAGATTTGAGATCATTTTGAAACATGATGAGCATGGCTAGGTTCTTTAAAGTATAGCTGATTATGTTTGCATCCTACAACTAGGCACTTAAGCACTAAAACCATCTCTTTACCTTTGCACTTTTGGAATCTGAATGCCCACTTTCAAACCTCACTCTCCCATTTGTTCTTGATTTCTTGAGGACAAGCAAAAGAGAAGTGTGGGGGTGTTGATATCCCTTGTATTTACACCATTTAGGGCTCCATTTAGTACATATTTTGATCCTCTTTTGCATGTTTTCCTTTTGTTTTTGTCCCATTTTCTTCTCCTTTTAGACTTAGGTTGCATTTAGAGTATAGTTTGCATTTTCTTTGCATTTTGGATGTTTTTAGGTGCTTTTGGAGCTTAAAAGAGCTTGGAGGAGTTTTGGGAATGATACAAGATGCTAGCCGGGCAAAAAGGAGCAAGAAGGATCACAGCAGAAGATCCCTGCAGAAGTTTTCGGTCAGAGTGCAGAGAGTATCGGTCAAGGATGACCGATACAGAGCAATTTCGATCACCAGTATCGGTCAAACGTGATCGACACAAACACACCGTTTGAATTTCGGTCATATGTGTCGATCACTCCAGACCGATATGGATCCTTTTCGGTCACTCAAGACCGACACAACTGACCGATACACTGCCAGACTGAAGACCTTCTATTTACAACTTTGCCATTTTCGCTTGGACTCCTATAAATACGAAAAATCCCTAATTTCTGGGAACAAGCTTTTACCCAGCAGTTCTTTCTTTCTTGTTTGGACCCTTGGGTTTTGTAATTTGAATCTTTGCTTCATTCTAATAAAAGTTTGCATCTTTCATCTTGTTTAAGCTTTCTAATCATGATTAGTCATCTTTCTCTCTTTGATTTGGTGGCTTTAATGGTGATTAGTAAGTAGTTCTTTTTAGGGATTTGAGATGGGTTAGGTTTAGGGAATTTGAGACTCTATCTATAATTGCTTAGTGTTAATTCTTCCATTTCCTTTCTTGATTGCTGTGTTTAATACTTGATTAGCCCTAGCTAAGTTGATTGAGATCTTAGGCTCATTTTATGCCCACCAAGTGTTTGATGAAATGCCTGAACTGCTTTGCAAGAGAATTGCTTATCCTAGCTCAAGAGATTGACTGTCTAGGGAGTGATTTGGCAATATAGGGTTGATAAATTTGTTTTAATGCTTGCTCTTTATCATTTCACTAATGAGAATTAGTTCTTGACTTGGTAATTAGCAAAGAGATTAGTACCAAGAGTTTGGATTAGTCATATAAATGAATCATATGCATAAGGAATAGCATTGTGTGAGTTTGTATGCATCATAATTAGAGTCAAGAGTTCCCTATCACCAATTATCTCATCTCAAGTCCCATCTTTTCTCTGTTTTAAGCTTTGTTCTGAATTTGCTCTGTTTTTACCTTTACTTTGGTTGTTTGCTTGCCTACTTCCTTATTTTGTGTTTGTTTGGTTTTTGCTTGATCACTTAGGTTGCTAGAAACTCTAAACCCCTTTTATATCTGTTTGAATTAGGAAATCTACCATAATCCTGCTATTTCAATCTTCCCCTTTGGATTGACATTAAAACCCAATGCTACAATGACTAGTACAATGGGTGATTGACCAAGAGAGTCAAAACTCTTGTATCATGATGCTTCAAAACCATTCAAACAATGCTATCTTCTAGGCATAGGATTAACAATTATAACCAGCTCTATTCCTTGACACTAATCACTTTGCTAAGCACACATTTCAGATAAATCCCCTTACTCAAACACATGATCAGCAAGCATTCAAAACAGAATTCCAATCCTATAAAGCCAAAATGCACCTTAGATATCTAATTCCTTAGGCTAAGCATACAAATCCTCTAAGAGACTCTAAGCAGCATTTCATCAAACACTTACTAGGCGCAAGAGAAAGCTAAAATACTAAATAAGCATGTCCATGACTAATCTAGTGTTAAGCACATCTAATAGAGAGAAGACAATCATATTAAGCATAAGACATCACTAATCTAGCCCTAAAACCCCTATAATCTATCCCATCTCAAACCCAAAATAAGACTACTCACTAGCCATAGTCAAAACCACAAATTCTAAAGAGAAACAATGGTTAAGCATGATTAGAAAGCAGAATAAACAAGAATAGATGAAAGGCAAATACAGAAGTTCACTAAATCAAACTAGTTCTTACAAAGCAAAGCTGAAAAGGAAAAAGTTTTTAAGTGCAAGAACAGAAGAAAATAATAATATCCAAGTTGCCTAACCATTTTAGAACTTTAGTATTTACAGGGGAACTAGGAAACCCCTAGTAAACCAAGATTAAACCAAAAATAAGCTGACTCGGACAGACCATATCGACTGTGAACATCGATATACACGTCGATATCATCTCTTCTTCTGGGTTGTATCGATGTCCCTTGGTCGATATGCACGTCGATACAGAAGGCTCCTATGTTGTATCGGTTTGGCTCTCCATGGTGTGAAGTCGATACAATCGCCCTTTAGTTAAGGCTCATCGGTTAAGCAAGTCGATATGGCACCTCGGTATTGTCCTGTCATGTGTGTCAGTATGTGACGTCGATACACTGCTCGATATGGACTCCCTTCTGTTGCATCGAGGTGTCTCTTAGTCGATATGCTTCCTTCTCACCACGTCTTTACTGTATTGATGCTGAAGGGGTCGATACTCCCATTGATATGCTCCGTATCGATCAGATGATGTCGATATCATCATCGATATTGGCCTATCCTCCTTTGTCCCTTGCCTTGCTCCATTCCCAGGTCACACCCATTGCACCACATGACCTCCACACTCCTTTTAGTACCTGAATAAAACTCCAAATGCATGCAAAATGCAATGCAGCTCCTAAAACTACACTAACTCCTAACTGTATGCAAATGGGACAAGAAGAAGCAAAATATGCATGTTTAAAGACTAAAACTGTAATGAATGCAAGCTAAAATGGTATAAATAATGGAGATATCACCCCCTTAAATCAAAGAGAAACGTTTGGGCCCTAAAAACCCTTCGGAAGATAAAGCCTTTTATGTGGCAGGCACTATCAGGATGTATTGCAACTTATAACCAACTAACATATCGTCATTGTGGGACAGATAGCCGATGTCAACGTTGTGGAGAAGAAGTAGAGTCGATCAATCATGTACTCTTTGAATCCCCCCCCCCCCCCCCCCCCCCCCCCCCCCCCCCCCCCCCCTTCCTGAATAGGGTAATCTCCCATAACTTTACACACCTCTTGTTTCAGGTCTCTGAACAAGGAGTTGCTGCAAAATCTCTGGAGGCTTTCCTCTGGATTCTATGGTACATATGGAAGACTAGGAATGAGAAGGTTTTTAACAACAAATAGATTTCGTCAACATATACACTGGAGATAGCTATGCAATAAGTGGATTCCTGGAAAGTAACATAGAAGGTTGCAGAGATAGGGGAAACATCAAACACAACTCAGATGACAAGCACGTCAGGAGCAAGGATAAAGACTAGTCCGGTGGAAGATCTACCCCTGTACCAGAGATGCTAAGTGGATGCCTCATGGATAAGGGATGAAAACACAAGGCGGGGGGGGGGGGGGGGGGGGGGGGGGAGGTCTAGTTCTCGAATTGGAAGATGGTACTCGCTTATTTGGTCTTGTAGCGAAAGAGTAAGTCCTCTCACCCTTACACGCCAAATTTGAAGCTCTTCTATGGACTATGAGACTATTGAGTCCTTTGCATATCCCTGTATTGGTAATTGAGACAGATTTTCTTCAGTTGGTCAAGTTAATAGAAGAGGAAGAAGAATGACCAGCTCTATCGACGGAACAAAAAGAATTGGAATACTTGCATCTAAATTTCGATGCTCTTACAATAGTTTTTATTCCACGTTCACTCAATATTCAGGCTGATCATCTCGCTAAGAGCGTTCAAGCTCGTGGTTTAAGAGGAAATGCTCCAAAATAATCCCGAATGAGAAAATAATGTGAAATGGGTACTCCATTGAGGGAAATTTGTGAAAATAACTCCTATTTTACGGTTTTATGAAATACAAGTGCTAACCTTCTAACTACTTTTACTTGTAGCCTAATGGCAGACTAATGACAGAATGAATGCAGACTACTGGCAGACTTATTGGTCTTACAATTGAATGTAGACTATTGGCAGACAAATTGCAGACTCAATGCAAATTACTGGCAGACTAACGACATACTAAAAATACACTAGTAAACCTCTTATAGTAAGAAGGATAATATTTCATAATAAAATTGCCAAATGGATCATTTCAAAAATTATCTCTAAGTTTAATATATAAAATTTTTACTATAAAACAAAAAAAAACAAAGACAAATTACTAAATTATTTGAAACCTATCTCTTTTTATTTTTAATCTTTTTCAGTTTCATCATTCCATCATTCAGTTTTATTTCCAACACTCACTTTAATCTAAAAATAACAATAGACAAAAATGATGATCACTTACATATTTAAAAACAGAGGAATTTTGTTCTGTTTCTGAACAAGGATTCATGTTCTTGGTGATGTTCTTCATTACATCAATGTTGGAATTCGAGTTTCCTACCAGATTTCACCTTATTTCACTGGATTTTACTTCTTCTGTAAATTAAATATTTAACGATTTTTGAATTTAAAATGAAAATTGCGATTTTCTTAACAGTTAACTCTTTTTATTCCAATTTTGTGCAGTTAACTCAATCAAATTTGAAAATTAATTTGTACATGTGATAGTTGGATCATCCAAACTCTGGAGAATAAAAATGTCCATTGCAAATAGTTGAAGAACTAAATAACAATTTTTCCCCAACACATTTTTTCTCATACTGTATCTCTTTGCCTTTGATTTTCTTTGAACATTTTACCTCAAAAATATTTATCCCTTTAAACAGTGATTCGAAACAGATAGACAAAATTAAAGCAGGTAAAAAACTTTTTTGTAGGTTATAAAGTGTGTAGGAGTCCAATCTTTTATATTATTTGATAAACAGCTTTAATAAAAAAAGCTAATGTGTCGCAATCAGAAAAAAAATTAGTGTAAATTAATGATGACCAGAAAATATGACATGACAAATTTTCTATAATAAACAAAATGTTTTGATAGATTAAGTGAAAACTAAATAAATCTCATTTTTAAATAAAAAATAATTATATCATATGTGAATGCATTCTCATTAGCAAGGATTCAAAATTATAAATAAAAACAAAAAATAAATGGATAGAAAAATAAATCATAAGTATCCTCTTAGCGAATTTTTTTTTATAATAATGTATATATGAATAAAAAGTAGAAGTATAAGTAAAAATGAATCTTTACGGCTTTGAGTTTTTGTAAAATTCTCAGACTATATATTTGGTATAAACCATCTCTAACCCACTTATTTTAAATCTTCTAATAAAGAAAAATAGAGATGTTATTCTTTCCTCTAGAGTTGGAAGAAAAAGTATTAATCTATCTTTTTCTGTAAAATAGAAATAAGTTGGAGAGAAATCCACCTATATTTTAGAGAAAAAATAGAAAATTACATTGGAGAAGATCCTATGTTAAACATATAATTTAAGGTTAAGAAAAAAATGAGTCAAAGAAGATAAAAAAAATAAATGAAGAAATATTTTGATTGATTTTATGTTTTTATTTGAAATATTTATAAATATTATCTGACACATTAATTCTTTCATGCATATATATTTTCCAACATATTAAAATATTATTCCATGAATCAAGTTATGTATATGTTGTGATCCATTTTATTTTATATTAACAAATATATCAAAGTTAACAGAAAAACTCTTAATTTTTAATATAACAGTCAAATATTAAATATATTATTTTACACTTTAAACCATACTGCTTTAGATTCGACTGGTTTAAATACTGCAGTTACAGAGAGTTTGTGAAAGCGAACGATTGCAAACTATAAAAAATTTGACGAAGAGATGAGCGGAGAGCTACCAGAGAATTTTATAAAATATGATTTTACAAATTTTATAATATATATTTATTATTATTTTTTATTGAAAAATCATATATCATAAAACGCTGAAAATAAAAAATTTAGATTAAATACAAAACAATAAAAATGATTTCCGTGATTGTTGTTAAACGACAAAAACTGTATCGTATAAAAACATAACGTTTGCGGAAACAATAAAAAAACTAGCCAACACATAAATATTACAACTCACTTATTTCTAACTCTTACCTAGATGTATAAATATACATATAATTTTTTTAAAAAAAAATTGAACCATACATTATAACAATATATATTACAAAACATAAACTTTGTTATTTTTTTTTAACACACAAAAGCCATTCTTCTATTTTTTTCACAAATATGTATGTAGATATAAATATTAATTATGCAAAATTCAAAGTCGCATGCGAACTTATCGTGCATATAATTTATTAGTGTAGATTACCATCTAATTTTAATTTTAGTTATTAGACAATTTTTTTCTAAAAAAAAAATCTATATATGACTTAAGGGCGATGAGATGGTTGGTATGCACGAATATACGGACCAACCATCAACCCACTCTTAGGATAAGTAAAAATGATAAATCCATATTGGTTTAATTACTAATAGGTCAAGAAAAAATGTATACTTAAAATATTTATATTGGTAAGATTATATTATGTAAGGAAAAAAAATATTTTGGTATAGACAATATTTAAAACATATTATAAAATTTTAATTATTATTTAATATAATTTTTATATTTGCAATTATATGTTACTGTAAACGTTATAAAAAATAAAAAAATTTTAGAAAACACAAAACAATATGAAACGTTTGTGTGATTGTTGTTAAATACTAAAACTGTACATGTATAAAAATATTACGTTTAAATAATGTATATAAAATTAATCAATGCATGAATATTATAACTAAATATATTTATAAACAAATTATATTGACACATGCGTGGGGGCTAAAAATAAAAATTAAAGAAATTATTATATATTTTTCAGTTTATTTAGTTATTTTATTTATATTTTTTATTTAAAGAAATATTTTAAAATCTTTGTTAATATTCTTTTATCTTTAATTATTATTGAAATTCATAATATTATTATTTAATTTATTGTTATATTTTAATTATTAAATATTTATTATAATATTATTATTAATGTATAATTAATCATGTATAACTTAAATATTTTTAATATATTACTAGGTGATCGGTCTGCACCATGTGCGGACTATAAAATATTTTATATATTAAATATATAGTTAATGTTATATATTAAAGATGCTTTATTTATATATATTAATTATATATTAATAAAAATATTATATAAATATTTAATAATAAATTAATATATTAATAACAATAAATCAAATGAAAAATATTATATATTTCAATAAAAATTGAAGATAAAAAAAATATCAACCTAGATTTTTAAAATATTAACCTAGATTTTTAACATTGCAAGTGTAAAAGTTATATTGAATAATAATTAAATACTTATAATATGTGTTGAATATTATCTATACTAGGTTACTACCCGCACGTTCGTGCAGTGTAATGTTTGTAAAAATATTTAAGAGATATTCTATAATTTATTAAGTTTTAAAAAATATTTAGGTATCTAAAAATGAGATTTAAGAATATTTAATTATTGTTGCTTTTAATTTAAATTTATATAAAGCGAGATTTACATTTACTTTCGTCCGAGGTTTCGAAAAATTATATTATTTTCCGTTTGTATAATATGTGAATCAATGTTGTTGCAAAACAATAAATTTTCCTAGATCTAAAACATGGAAATAATTTTTATTTCCATTAATAAAACAGGTAACTAAATTAATTTACTAAACCAATTAAATTATCGAATTATTTGTGATTGATTCCATTTAAATTCAATTTAATTTAAGTATAATAAAAATATCGCATAAAAATAAATCAATAAAAAATATTAGAAAAAGGAGATAATGACATCTAAGCTAATGCTTCCTGTTTAATACATGTTAGATACTTTAAAACAAAATAAAAATTCACTTAAATTTTGTGTTATATTTATTTAAATCGAATTGTTTAAATTATATACAAACAACCTAAATATTAATTGCAGATTTTTAAAACATTAAATGCAATTAAAAATATATAATTAGAGAAGTTTTTGTTTGGTTCCAAGAAATATCGTGTTTGGTTACAAATATAAATTATTTAAGTTTTTAATCATTGTTGAGATTTAAAAAATTCAAAATTATGAGAATTTAACACATAAGCCACTAATGCTTCATGTTTAATATATGTTAGATTATATTTCTCTTTCCCTTTGCATAATATAATCTTGTCAATATATAAATTTTAAGTATACATTTTTCTTTGACCTATTGCTAAGTAAACTAAAATGGATTTTTACCATAAATACTTATCCTAAGGGCGAGTAGATGGTTGGTCCGCACATTCGTGCGTACCAACCACCTCACTGCTCTTAGGACATATATAGATCTTTTTAATAGATACAAATTGACTAATAACTAAAATTAAAATTGGACTGTAATCGTGTTTAAGAAAATGTATGCACGACAAGTTTGCATGCGACTTTGATTTTTGCACAATTTATATTTGTATCTACACACATATTTTTGAAAAACTCAAAGTATGATTTTTATGTGTTAAAAAAAATAACAAAATATATGTTTTATAATATATATTTTTGTAATGTATGATTGATTTTTTAATAAAAAAATACGTATATTTATGCATGTTGGTATGAGTTATAAATAAGTGAATAGTAATATTTAGGTGTTGGTAGTTTTTCTTATGTTTTCCCTAAACGGTGTAATTTTACACGATACAGTTTTTGACGTTTAACAACAATCACGAAAACCGTTTATATCGTTTTGTATTTAATCAGAATTTCTTAATTTTCATCTTTTTATGATATACGGTTTCTAAATAAAAATTATAATAAAAAATTATTATAAAATTTGTGAATTCTTATTTTATAAAATTCTCCGGTAGCTCTTCGTTCATCTCTTTGTCAAATTTTTTATATCCCGCAATCGCTCGTTTCCACAAACTCTCTATAACCGCAGCGTTTAAACCAGCCCGATCCTAAACTTATATGTGTGTTGGGCCGTAAAATACATGTGCAGCCCACGGAGGCCCAACGCGTGGGAAACGGACGCGGCGGGAACCCGAGGTGCATTAAATGCACCGCACCTACCAAAGAAGGCTGCAATGATGGCGGTTAGGAGAAGGCGGGACAGGTCGGCAACCCATTCCCTCTAACTACACGCATGGAGGAGTCCGGGAATTGTGATAATGATGGAAAATAACATAAGTTAGTACCCGACCCGGGAAGCGTTGAGGCCCGAACCCGGGAGCGACCCGGAACCATGTATTCCCTATAAAAGCACACTCCTCTCAACAGCAGAGGGAGGAGCAATCTAGAAAGATAACTTCATCTTCTAGCTTCATTTTCAGCAGTTAACCTCTATCTCAAAAGTTTTATCGGGATCCTTCCGAGTCGATAGAGCGCCCCTATAATCAGTCCTTCCGATAGACCTAATAAGCTTCGTCCAGTCCCGTGTCCTTTCTGACTAGAGCGTCAGAGCGTAATCGGAAGGGCACCCCTTTCCTGTTTATCGAAGATCTCTCTCTTCTCTCTCTTCATTGCAGGCTAACCCACCCCACAGAGTTCAAATATTCCCCGCATACACGACAACCAATCAGATTCTTTCACGTGGCATCCCAAAATTTGCTCCCGAACAGTTGGCATGGTTAAAGATGTAAAATAATATATTTAATATTTAATTGTTTTATTAAAAAAAATAAGAGTTTTTCTGTTCTTAACTTTGTTATATGTGTTAATCTTATATATAATGGACCATAACATATACAAAACTTGATTCATGAAACAATATTTTGAAAAAAATACATGTATGAAAGAATTAATATGTGTAAGATAATATTATTAAATATTTCAAAATAAAAACATAAAGTCGATGATAATTATTTTTTTTTTTATCTTCTTTGAATCATATTTTTTTTCTTAACCTTGAATAATATATTAAACATTAAGATCATCTCCAATATATTTTTCTATTTTTTTCCTCTAAAATATATGTGGATTTCTCTCCAGCCTATTTCTATTTTAAAGAAAAAAGAAAGATTGTTATTTTTTCCTCCAATTATAGAAGAAAAAATAACATCGCTAATTTTCCTATAAATTAGAAAATTTAAAATAAATGTGGGTTAGAGATGCTTTAAACCAAAGACATAGCATGAGATTTTTACAGAAAACCAAAGTCGTAAAGATTCATTTTTACTTTTACTTTTATTTTTACTTCTTATTCATATGTTTATTTATATCAAATAATATTTATAATAAATATTTGTTATAAAATTTGTGAAATCTTTATAAAATTTTCTCGTAGGTCTCCGCTCATCTCTTTGTCCAATATTGAGGAATTAGTTTGATGAAAAAAATAATTTTTTTATGGTTGGTCTGCATACAATGTGTTCATTATTAAATTTGAGCCACACATGCGTTTATTATAAAATTTATTTCTTAAGATTTTTAAATGACTCCGTAAAACAAAGTTTGAGAGTGTTACAACAAAACTGTAGAGATTTATTTTTATTTTTACTTTTATTTCTTATTCATATTTGTTTTGCTTATTTATAATTTATTTTTTTGTCCGGTTACATTGCGTTTTATTTTTGATCTCAAATTCTCTATCTACAGTGAGACTGTATATGAGTATGATATAAACTTTTAAT
This sequence comes from Thlaspi arvense, assembly GCA_911865555.2. Taxonomy (NCBI): domain Eukaryota; kingdom Viridiplantae; phylum Streptophyta; class Magnoliopsida; order Brassicales; family Brassicaceae; genus Thlaspi; species Thlaspi arvense. The sequence goes on along the minus strand of OU466858.1, from coordinate 25,789,472 downwards.
TTAATTATAAAGAAAATAAAAGATAAAATGAGATAGTAATATAAGCTACGCAAATTCCAGCAAACAATAATATAAAAATGTTAAAAATTATATAAAATTAATAGTATATCATACTCTCAACATTATATCGTATATATTATCTTATTGAATAATCTATTATTATTTTTCTATATAAAAATATAATTTTATATTGGTAGTAAAATTTGCGTAATCATATTTTATGCTTCTATTATGAATATATGTAAAAACAAATTAAAATTATAGTAATTATTATTTTCTGTTAATTTAAATTTATTATTTTTAGTGTTATTTTTAGTGTTATAATCTTATGTATTTATGTTATAATTATAAAATTTATTTAGTTATAATTCAAACAATTAAAATATTTTGTTTATTTTACGAAATTTGTAATATCATATTTCCATGTCAATATTAAATTACACTAATTTTTGCTAAAGTAATGACATATCAGATATTTTTATTAAACATAATTTTTAAATAATAGTTAAAATATTAATTATATATTAAATATATAAGGTATTTTATAGCCTGCCCGCTCCTGGTTCATAATAAACAACACGATTATGATCCGGCATAAACTTAACCATTAAAATGAAAGTTAAAACTTAAAATTATCAGCGATTATAGATAACAGTAGCTCAAGATTATAAAATAAAATCTCAAGATTACTTGCAAAGACAAACTAAATTTCCTCTTCCATTCTTTGGATCTTTTTAGACACCAAAGAATCAAACTTGGTTAAGTATAAATACCAAAAGTGAAAAAGGTTAGAAAACCACAAAAACTGATAGAATCAATCTCTGCGACTCTGCAAAGAATCCTCCAAATCAAGATCAACACCAACACGATTCCGAATCGATGCGTTTGCGTGGCAAGAAGCAGACCAAGATGAAGAGCTTGAAGTCATCTTCCACTTCTTCTCAAGCTCCTTAAACCTCTCAACATCAAACTTACGGCTCTTGAGCAACTTCCTCTGTCTCGAAAGAAACAATCTCTTCATGAAATCTTGATAAGTTGGGTCTCTTGAAGTCAGCAAGAAGTAAGCATAACCAACAATAATCCCAGTCGCTGTAGTGAAAAACGTAATCGGTTCCATTACATCCCATGAAAACTCCCAGAAAGTTAGTCTGAAGAAAAGTCCGATTTGAACCATTGAGTAACCAAGACCACACCATAGTATCTTCCTCACTTGCTTATGAGCTAAAACATCTATTTCTTCCTTCATACACCTAAGCTTATCAAATTCGTGTCTGATTGGATCATCCTCTGGATTTAAACCTAAGGGTACTGCCTTTCTAATCAAATCCACCACCTGCAAAAATACCCAGAAAACAAGAACCAATTTTTAGAGAAACCCCAAAAGAACAAGATTAATTTCAGAGAAATTAGGGTTTTTCAAAAGAGAGGTTTTTAGATTTCAGACCTTATCTGGATGAAGATAGACTTTATCCCGGAAAATCAAAATCACACCAGCATCATCGAGTACACGAGCGAAAGCGTGAGCTTCATCAAGAGATCTAGCGATACCTAAACCTTGAGAAGCTTCAACGAGGGTACTGTAAGAGACAATCTCTTTATCCGCCATACCAACGAGCTTCTTCTTCATCTCATCAACATTCACTAACCTCATCAGCTTCTTCGCCTCCGTAATAGTTATATCTTCTTCCTCCTTGGCTTTTTCCGGCATTGATTCGACGGTGAGACATCTGCAACCACCTCCGAGCAATGGCCTAGTCGGATACCCTCTAGTCACGGTGGAAAACGCCGCACGTCTCGCCAAACCCATCACCGACCACATGATTTTTTTTTGACGATGGACCCACGAATCCGATGAAATCAGATCTGGATTTTTTGTGGGTTTGAAGAACAAAAGATGAAAAATTTAAGAAAAAGACGGTGAAAGAAACCAAAAAAGGTGTGAGATTCGATTCTGACGCAGTGTGTAATGCGCTCCACCAAGAACGTGGATGGTCAAAAATAGTATTGCATTTACGAAAAGGAGGAAGACGCTGTGTAATGCTTAGTTTCTGGAATTAGAAAAGTTTGGTCGACATTGTTGACTGATTTAGTCATGGCTTTTCGAAATCCCTAGTTCCATTTTCGTTTCGTTTATTGTGTTTTTTTGTTAAATACGAATAAGGAGAGGTTCGAGGACGGCCACTTAGGGCTGAGGCAAAAGTCCAGAAAATGGTAAAGATGATTTGGTTTCGGTTTAAAGTAAACCGAAGAAATTTGCTCGATCAACCTTCGTTTCGCCTTTTTTTGAGGATTAATTCCTCTTTCTTCTTTTACGTTTTTCGTTCAAAGAGAGGAGAGAAATGTAAAATTTCTAATTATACTCTGTTTTCAAAGAAAATGTTAAAAAGGATTTAGTTCGGTTTAAGTTAATCTGCAAAATTTTACTTTTTACTCGAAATTGAGGTTGGTTTTGCTTTTTATTTTTAGGATTTCCTCCTCTTTTGTACTTTTTTACCTTTGTCGTACAAAAAGAAGAAAGAAATGTTAAATTTTCTTGGAGAGTAATGTTCTTCCATACACAGATATAATCTGACTTGCTTTTGTTATAATATTTTATTTTATTTTTTATTTTTTTTAATCGAAAATGCATGAAATGACAATGAAGGGTATCCAAAATCTTTTAAATTACAAATCAACCAACCAAATAGCTATTGGGTTTTGGCCCAAACCTAAATCTAAATTCGGCCCAAACCTAAATCAAATTTCAGCTCAAACCCAAACCAAAAACAATTTCCAAATCCCTAACTTTTCGATCAAACCGTCAACTTTTACAACTTCTTTTCATCTTCTCTGATAAACCACCAATTTCCACTTTTCATCTTCTCTGAAACCCAAACCACCGATCAAATCCATAATTTATCAATCTCATGGCGTGTACGAAAGGGCTTCGGTTGAGAACACCGCCTTCGCCGGATCATACATCATCGCCGCTGCCACCGTCAAGTTCAAATCTGCCGGCGAAGAAGCAAACAGAGGCGGAGAAGCCTCCTGCGGCACCGCGAGGAAAAGAGAAGAAGCCGAAGAAGAAATCGAAATCAACAGATGAAACTTCTAGTGCTCCGCCTCCGCCGGGTCCGGTGACCGAAGGAGAAGAAGAAAATCCGCTGCCGTCGAGTTCAAATCCGTCGGCGAAGAAGAAAAGAAAGAGGGAGAAGCGTTCGGAGGCACCGCGAGGAAAAGAGAAGAAGTCGCGGAAGTCAAAGTCCAGTGCTCCGCCTCCGGCGGCTCCGGTGACTGAACCAGCAGAAGAAAGTCTGCCTCCGGCGGTGCAACCGGCAACCGGCCCGCCTTCGATTTCAGAACCGGCAATCGGTTCATCATCGCAACCACCACCACCACTGGTAAACTCTAATTTGTTGTATAATTGGGTCTAACTAGTCCGACTAGTATGAGTAGTTCAACTAGTTCAACTAGAACGGTTATTATAACTACTGTAATTATTTGAACTAGTATAATTGGATTGCATGAAATGTCAAGTCTGAGTAGTAGGAGTAGGTCAACTAGTCGTACTAGATTGTAGTCATACTAATCGTACTAGTCGTACTAGTTTGACACTAGTTGGCGTAGTAATCATAACGGTTGGGCTAGTATTCGTACTAGTCGTACTAGTTTGACAGTAGTTGGCCTAGTAATCGTACTAGTCGTAGTAGTTTGACAGTAGTCGTACTAAATCGGTTTTCTTATTTTTGCAGCATGATGATGATGATGTAGAAGAACCAATGCGGCCTCTCGGATATTTCTTCAATCCCATCGAATACCAAAAGGGATGTAAGCTAAGTACCAAATGCTTGCAACACAAATTTAAGGAGGAAGTATTTCCAACTTTGGAAGAGTTGGTTTCTGAACCACCCGCAGTTCAAGCACCTGTTTCACATGAAGACTTATGCAACAAGAAAGGTGACGGGGCTGTGGATGTTGCTTCTACGCACGGTACAAACGGAGAAGGGTAGACAGGCTTGGTTTGTGGTAAATGGAGTGCCCATTAGATACTCCATCAGAGAGCATGCTCTCCTCTCAGGACTGTACTGCCACGAGTACCCAGCGAATTACCCGAAGTTAGGTGGCGAGAGGTTTGCTAGGAACCATTTTAAAGACGAAAAAATTGCAGCTTAAGTTGTGCTAAAAGCACTTCAAGGGATGAGGTATAATGACACTAGGAATCGGCTAAGGATGGCTGTCCTGTACTTCTTGGCGACAGTGATAAGAGGGAGATCAAAGCATGGAGTAGCCATAGAGCCTTTTATTCTGAGGATGGTTGATAATCTCGAGCTATGTAAGACATTCCCGTGGGGACGGTTTACTTTCGAGGACAACATCAAAAAGATTTTTCATATGGCGAACCATTTCAAAGGATCGATCCCATAGAAAACGAGTTGGACGTTTCCTGGGTTCCTCAACCCTTTGGAAGTAAGTCATATTTCCTACTGTTTTAATTAGTCCGAATAGTATAACTCGTCCGACTGTTTTAATTAAATATGCAGATTTTTCGTATTAATAGTATGACTACGTCAACTAGTGCGAATAGTACAACTACTCTAACTGGTTTAATTATATGTGCAGATTTTGGCGTTTGAATGTATTCCAACCCCGAAGACACAATTTCGGGTGAAAGCAACAAATGCAGAAGATGATTGTCCAAGAATGTGCAAATGGGAGTTCACGAAGACTGGCACAACTGGATATTCGCTGGGTTCAATAAATGAGCATCTTGGAGATACAAAGGTATTTTACTTTTTGTTATTGGGATCAATTGTAATCGTACTAGTCGTACTAGTTTGACAGTAGTTGGCTTTGACAGTAATTGGCCTAGTATTCGTATTAATCGTACTAGTTTGACAGTAGTTTGTCTAATATTCGTACTAGTCGTACTAGTTTGACAGTAGTTTGACAGTAGTTGGTCTAATATTCGTACTAGTCGTACTAGTTTGACAGTAGTTTGACAGTAGTTGGTCTAATATTCGTACTAGTCGTACTAATTAATTAATCGGTTTAATTTTTTTTCCGTTATACTTCAGGACATTACTAGTATTTTGACTGCTGAAGATGAGGAAGTAGATCTCATAGAGAGGGCCATGGAAGAGACACAGTGGCAGGACTTTGAACTGAAGGATGATTCAGATGTAGCTGACCCTATTGTTGATGGGTAGAACAAGTTTATAGTCCGCCAACAAGGGAAGATACAGTGGGAGGATGTCTTCATGGCCGATGTTCAATCCCGAGTTGTCGAAAAAGAAAATTTCCAAGAAGAAGATGTCCAAAACGAAGGTGCGGCAATAGGTGAGCCAGCTGAACAAGAACCTGCAGTTGTGATTGAGCCAATATCCGAGCAATTGAAAAGGATGATGAAATTAATGGAAGAAGGGTTCAAGGAAATTAATGACAAGATTCAAGGTTTGGATACAAGGTTGGTAGCTGTGGAGAGCTTCGTGGAAGAGCAAAAAAATCCTCCAGATTTTCAGTATGGTGGAAATGATGATTTCGGTAAGAAACATTTTTTGAGAATTTTTTTGTTTTGAATATTGAAGTTTATTTGACTCTTTTTTTTATGTCACAGAGAAAACGGCTGAAGAGGAGATGACGGAGGCTGCTGCGGCTGTAGAGAGGGAGATGGCGGAGAGAGCCGCGGCTGAAGAGAAGGAGAAGGAGAAGGCGGAGAAGGAGGCTGCAGAGAAGGAGGCTGCGGAGAAGGAGGCTGCTGCGGCTGTAGAGAGGGAGAAGGCAGAGAGAGCCGCAGCTGAAGAGAAGGAGAAGGCGGAGAAGGAGGCTGCAAAGAAGGCTGAGGCGGAAGCTGCGGCGGCTGTAGAGAGGGAGAAGGTTGAGGCTGCGGAGAAGGCTGAGGTTGAGGCTGCGGCAGCTTCGGAGATGATGGAGGCTGCGAAGACCGTGGAGACTGTGGCGGCTGAGGCTAGTGCAGCTGCGGAGATAGTGTTAACGGCTGTGGATAAGGCTATGGAAAAGGCTCTAACTGGTAAGTGGAGATTTATCTTCCTTAATGAGCCAAACAATTGGAGATTTATTTTTTATTTAAATGAGTTTCATCGATTTTTGTTTGTTTTTGTTAGGTGGAGACGATGCCGATACAGTCCAAACTCCTAGGAAGGTGAAAATCAAGAAACGACCTAGTCTTCAAGCCCAAGCAGCAAAGAAATTAATTAAGAAGAGTAAGACTCCCAAGCAAAAAAGGAAGGTTACTCGTTCACGTTTGGTGAAGGATTGTTATTAAGTAACTTAGGCCTTTGAACTTATGTTGTGTCATTATCTGCTATGTTAGAATTTGTCTTTGTGTTTTTCAGGATTTGGACATATATATTTTATGCAAGTCTTTTTTTATGTGTTGAATTAAAAGGTACGACTAGCAGAACTAGACCAACTAAATCTGAATTTTAAAAATGTGTGGCAGAAAAAAAAATGTGTGCATGCAAAAAAAACATGTTTAAAATGAAGTTAAAAATAGATAAAATATGAAGTCACGTGCGCCGTCAAAAGAGGAAATGAATGTCTTTGCAAGTTTGCGCTGTCAAAAAAAAAATTGAACCCAGTTTTTTTATAACATAGTTGTACCCAATTTTGAGTTGTACCCTAAAGACATAAAGTTGTAAAATTTTGTAATCAGTAGTATCATACCTAAATTAAACATTTTTAGCTGTACTTGTAAAATTTTGTAAATAAACTAATATTTTAATGCTATAACTAGTATAAAAATACAAACTTTCATAGTTTTCATGTTTGTGTGGTTAAGATTTACAAAGTAACCTTAAAAGTATAAGGTAGATTGTGTAGAGAACACATTTTCATGGATCAAACATTTTCATGGATCAAATTTATTTAACTATGAAATGTTCAAATATGTTTGCAAAATGTTCTATGACCTATTTTATATGGAAAAATGTTTACAAATACATTTACAAATTGTGTTATTGACATTTTTGTAGAAAGCATAGTCGTACCAGTCTTCCCAGTTGGACTTTAGTACAACTAAAATGTAGTTGAACTAGTTGTACTTGAAACTAGTGGTACTAGTCGCACCAGTCGTACCAGACATATTAGACGCGGAATATAGAGTTGTACTAGTGGTGCCTAGTCATACCTGATAGAAATAACATGGATACAAGTCTCGGTCATACAAAGTTGCACACATAGTTCAAATAATTTAAAACAAAGACATAAATTACTCTTCACTTCCATCAATCCCAAACCATTGAGCCCAGCGTCCACCTCTCCCTCTTCCTCTACCTCTTCTTCCTCTTCCTCTTCCACGATGTTCTCCAGCTGATGGAAATCTTTTCTGTTGCGGTTTTCCTTTCTTTACTTCATATTCCGGAGGTAAGACTTCTTGTGCTTGTATCTCTTCAGGTACAACCCATTCAGACATATGAGGAACTGGATAGATTGTCCTGGAGTATGCCAATGCCCATAGCTCTACCAAATAATATTTAGAGCAAAAATCTTGTAGATGAAGTTCCCTATCTCTGCTCATATGGATGGCAGCATCAATTGCATGCACACATGGGTATCTATCTATATCAAAATACTTGCAAGAACAAGTTTTCCTAGTCATATCAACCAAATAATTCTTCCCATCAAGTCCAATCACATTGTATTCATGGAGATAGCTGTTTAACTCTTGCACCATGAGTTTCTTTGCATCCACACATCTCAGATCCATTTCGTTCTCCACGGAAGGCACAAGCTTCTGTGACAGTGGGACTTCAGCGGCACTCTGCCTATGGGTGTTCCACCATTCAGCCAATTTGGCAACAATTACATCAATCATTGGCAACAGCGAGTACTTTCTTGCGTTTACAAAAACACTATTGATAGATTCTACACTATTGGTGGTATCTATATTGTACCTTTCTACTGGAAAATAGCATTTTGCCCATTTTTTCTCATCAACACTTTTGTCTAGATACTCGGCAGCAGATGGATATTTCATCCTAAAAGCACTATAGAGTTTTCCGAACTCAACCTCTGTATAAGCTTTAGCGCACTCGATGAACTTCTTCGCACATGCATCTCTGTGGGTGGCAACGTGTCCTTTCACATTCTGTGACAAATGCCTTACACAATACCCGTGTTGAGACAGAGGGAACACTTCCCTTATTGACTTGATCAAGCTTGGATTCCTATCCGAAATAAACACCATTCCAGGGACATCTAGTGTTACTGACTTCAACTGATTCAGAAACCACGTCCAACTTGCATCTTTCTCACCATCAACTACACCAAAAGCAATGGGATAATGATGATAATCAGGATCCTGAGCTGAAGCGACGATTAGAACTTCACCATATACGTTCTTCAGGTGGGTTCCATCTATAATGATGACTTTCTTCATCGATAGAAACCCTTCTATGCAAGCTCCCAATGCAAAGAATAGGTATTTAAACCTTTTCTGCTCATCTATTTCTACACAAGTCTGTGTACCCGGATTCACTTTCTCTAGCATGTACAAATAAGAATATAGCCACCGATAACTCTCCTCAGAACTTCCCCGCACCTTATTAGCAGCTTTGTTTTTTCCTCTCAGCGCTGTCGAGTATGATACTTTCACGCCAAGCCTGCCTTGAACCATATTGATCAGCGTTTTTGGATCTGGTGTGTCGAATCGACCTGGATAGTCTTCAGCCAAAACAGTTGCAACTAAGTGTGGTGTGCCTTTCCTTTTTTATCTGATTGTACTTGTAGTAACCCGAGAGCATGTGTGCACCTTGTTGTAAGTGACAATAGTGAAACTATTTGAGTTTATACGCACAGAAGCTCTTAAACACCACTTGCATCCCTCTTTTGCTCCCCAACATTTTACCACGAAACGTGTGGGATCAGACTTTTTCGTTTCATACTCAAAACCATTCTCATGTGCACCTTTCTGCAGGAGAGCTTGCAGTCCCTGCCTAGTGTCAAATTCTTGACCTTTATATATATCTAAACCATCTTCCCATCCATGACTTACTTGCGAGTTTCCATCAGAATGTCTGACTTCTTTATCATCATCATACACGAGCTCATATCTTTGTAGAGGATCTGTATCATTTTCTTGCATCTCATTGTCTGGCATTTCATTGTCTTGCATTTCACTGTCCGGTATTTCTAAACCATCTCTAGCGGTAAAAAACATCTCATCATTACTTGGACCTACATCAACGTCAACTCCATGATCCTCTCTTGAAACATGCACGCTTCCATGACTTTGATCAACATCCTTGATGAACTCCACATGTAGAACACTTCTACATTGATCCTTACTCATTTGTAGTAGATAACCAAAAATATTTTTGTCATTCCAAATATATGATGGTTTCTTTGTGTTCAAGACCATTGGATAGTAACTAATTTTCAGCTGAGATGTAGCTGCATCTATCAAAACCTTTCTGCAAATTCCCTCCACTAATCCAAGATAAGTGACATCCTCCAAAGATTTCCTCATCACTAAAGTGTGAATCTCATCTTCTACAGAATTCCAAATAACTTTATCACCATCTTTTGAATAGAACCCCCCATAATCAAAACATATGACTGTGCAACCACTGCTACTCATTTCCCCTGAAAAGAACAAAACAATCATAAGGTAATCTTATCATAGTTGTACCAGTTTTACTAGTCGTACTTAAGATGTCCAGTTACGCTAGTTATACCAGTAGTACCCAGAAAGTTTGGTTCATCCTAGTCGTACTAATTCACTTAATATGTCCAGTTGTGCTAGTTGTACCCAGTAGTACCTAGAAAGTTTGGTTAATCCTAGTCGTACTAAATTCACTTAATATGTCCAGTTATGCTAGTTGTACCCAAAAAGTTTGGTTGATCCTACTCGTACTAATATGTCCAGTTGTGCTAGTTGTACCCAGTAGTACCCAGAAAGTTTGGTTCATCATACGAATCATCACTAGTTTTTACGATTCATTGCTCAGTTAACCAAAATATCATATTTAATTAACAATATCAGTTTCTAATAGCCTTACCCAACTAGCTCAGCAGCTCCAATGAGCAAAAAAAAATCAAAATTTTCTTTACTATGAAATTCTCTAATTGAGAAGAAATTATGTATTATTTGCTCTGCCTATGACATAAACTTGATAATTCAATCAAGAAATCAAAAATAGTATAAGAAACAGCAACAACTAACCTTCAATTTCACGCCTCTGATTTTGTCAATGGTGGAAACATGAGAGGAAGAAGACGACGAGGGAACGACAAGAGGTGCAAAAATTTTGGTGGTTGGTTTGGTTGGTTTAGACAATTAATTTTAAGTTGGTTTGAATTAAATTTCTTACCAAACCACCCGAAATTCTTTATTCTTTTTTATTTTTTTCGATTTTTTTTGTTTATTCATTAAAGACTAAACAGTTAATTCATTGAAGAGATGAACAGTAAAATTAGAAGGAGACAGTTAGATTTTCTTGGCTGTACGAGAGGACATATGAGATTAAAATCTAATTTTCTTAAAGTCTCAAAAAAGGCAATAGAGTAAAGTGGTGAAGACTGAATACAGAAATGTAAAAATCTCTAAAAAAATACACACGGTGTTGAAAAAGGAATAAAAGGCAAGAGAGTAAAATTGTGATTTTAGCGATCCAACCAATTTGTGGACACACAAAGAGGTGAATATGCACATAGGAAATAACATTGCCATTTGCCGACATAGAAAAATGTGGGGCGAGAGATTTGGCTGTGTCCGTTTCAGCACCGTTAGGAGACAGAGAGAATAACAAGCAAGCAAAGAGAGGTAGAGAAAACTCATGCCCCGTTCCGTCCATTCATTTTGATTCATCCTATTTTAATTTTGTCTCCAATTCTCTCGTTCCACATAAAAAATGCGTTTGTATGTGTGATAACAAAAGACACAAGATTCCCAAAAGATTCATGTGTAATTGGGTTTAAAATAAACATAAAAGATTTATATTTAAATTGATAGAGGTTAAAAATACTTTTCCCCGTTTGATGAAAGCTCGTTTAGATATATAGCTCAAATGTTATTTAAAATCAAAAGTATCATATATAAGCTTTAGAATATTCTTTTATATATACAACAACAACAAATTCGTTAGTTACAAAAAAAAAATTCGTAAGTAATCATATTTATATATATCCTAATTAGATTGGTACCCCATAACTAAATCATTCTGTTTTAGTTGAATATATATGTGGTTTAAGTAAATTGAATTTTTTTTTGATTAACAAGTAAATTGAAATATATTTATAAAATTTTATAATATTTATCAATGAAGAACTCAAGTTTCTCAAAGAGTATTTCACATATAAAATACTAGGTGGTGGTCCGCGCATGGTGCAGACAATGAACATAGATTTTACTGATTTATCAACACATTTAAAAGAAAAATCTAGACATTAGTGCTTATATAAATAACATATTTCATGTCATCATATGTTTATAAAGTAGCACCATTGACTATCCGATGATATCATTTTAAACATAAGAGAGAAATTAAGACACGTGATATTATAAGAGTTGCACAGTTCAAATCACTACTAATCGATATCCAAATGATTTTCTTCTTCTTCTGCATCATCTTGTTCACTATCTCCAATCCTATTCAAGCATATACAAAACAGATTAGTTACGACAACAATTGATTATTATCATACATTGTAAATAATATTAATTTTTAAAATATAGGTATCTTACAGAATATCTCGTAACTCAAGTGCCTCTTGAATATCAGGGTTGAATAAAACTCTTGAGATGCCGGCTTGATCAGAAACGTAATATTCACCTACAAAAAAGTTTTGATATGGTTAGAGATCATTAAAGATCACGATTTCCTAAAGTATTAAATAAATAAACTTGAGATAGTTAGAGATGATTGGTACCATTGCGTATAACGACTCGCCAGTCACTTAGAACGCAAATAACCATCTGCTGTTCATTACAACAATACCACATGTCGTTGAACTCAATAGCCAATTTTCCATGTGCATAACATGTTATCATTCGTTCACTAAAACAATATTAGATTGAGTTGTTCCATACAGTAAAATTAAGTAAGATATAAATAAACACTTACGTTTCATCTATCAATGTAAACTCAATCCTTGATGTCATTTTTGAATCAAATACTTCAAACGAACGATCTCTAACCAACTCAAGTTCGCCAACCGATTCAACAGCACCAACTAAATCAGTAAGTATTATTTCAAAAGAAAAACATCTATAAAATGGAATTATCGATGTAAAATTATAATGAGTAATATTGAGGAAGACTTACCAACAGGGCAATTTCGTTGAAAGTTGCCAAGATAGAGATTCCCGTAACTAAGAATCTGCATATGTGGATAGTCTCTGTGGTAACCCAACCCGGTAACCCGTTCCGCGGCTGTGTCCCACTACATCCTCTAAGTCCGTTTCTATACTTAGCCATATTTTTAAACTGTTTCTTCTTTACTCTTATCAATACACAGCGGAATATAGATCAAATCATTTCATTCATTTAACTTTCATAAAACACTTAAACATGATTCGAGGCTAACTTAAACAAATCACAATGGTTCGCTAATGAATACAAACGATCATCTAGCAACCTAAATAGTCAAACACCAAAGCCATAAGACAAAGCACAATGTCTTAAACATAAATAAAACCCAGTCCCGATCTATCCATATCCATTACTGCCGCCTGGTCTCGCCCCTTTAATGCTTAGTACCTGCACACTCAAGATGAGAGGCATAAGTATTTCATAAATACTTAGTGAGTACAGTCATCCCGTAACACCTGGTCAGTACCAAACTCGCAATCATACTTTCGGATTCAACATTCAACACAATTAATTCGCAATAGACTTAACAATATCAAACGGCCATGAACATCTAGCCTAACCAACCAAGATCAATCCCTTTTTAAGACTCATGTCTACTTCAGCGAGAATCCCACATCCCCTAAGCTAGTACATGATCCGGAATACCCTGAGGTTAGCTAAACATCATATATGCCACGGTAAACTCCACGATATATCATAACATAAAGATTGCTTATCAGTTCTAAACACATAACATGAAAATCACACAATCAACATGCAAACATTCAACCCTAGCAATCCTACGGTCCTAGACACCAACCACAGTCACGCACTCACCTTAGACAAGGCTGGAAACAGATTGGTCAGAAGAAATCCCGATGAAAACCGCACCAAAACAAAGATATCCGATCTCTTTAAGAATCTCTTGGCTGTCCGTACGATCCGATCCTTATCCCCTCGGCTATCTCTCGATCCGTTTACCTTTCTTCGAGCCAAACTCTGTTTTCCCTCAGAAACCCCACAAAACAAGGCTATTAGCTCGAGGTTATCCGATGAGAACTCAACACTTAGGGAAATATCTGATCGCTTACCAGTTTATCTCGGCGATGGTCGGTTCTGCTCGGCGATAACCTGATCTCTCTCGGATGTCCTCGGGATAAACTGTTTTTCTTAGGATTTTCTCTCTACTATTCTCTTTCTTTGCTTTATTGCTCTCGAATAAACACAAATCTCCCGAGAAAAGTCTCAAAATCCCTTTAATACTCGCAAAACCCTAGGTAACCCGGACTTATCCGACGTTTTTTTGGTTCCAGTAAGTTTTATCCCGGTCCGATTCGATTCTCTCGGCTATTCCCTGTACCGGCTCGACCATTCCTTCGATAAACCCCAAAATAGCCGACCAAACACTTGGCCCACGGCCCAAATCCCTTCCCACTCGGATAAACCGCCCTTATCCGAGGTGTTTTCCATTTTTAACCCGGATATTCCTATTTCCCTCGGACAACTTGTCCCACCTCGGTTAATCCTCTATTTCTCTCGGAGGTTTCCTTTTCCCCCTCGGAGACAGTCCACTGACACTCGGACTAACCTCCCAGACTCTTGGATATATCCCACTGCACTCGGATAAATCCTATTTCCCACAGACTGGACCCTGTTTTCCCTCGGATATGGTCCATCCGGCTCGGCTATCCAGCCCACATCCGACTATTTCCTCTGTCATCACCCGACCATAGTCTGAACCTCCATTTCCCAGCCAATATCCGACCCTTGGCTCGGTCATTCCTCGGACAATGTCCTGTCCGGTACGATCATTCCACATTTTCTCGGATACGGATGCTACAGTCTCCATTGTAGAAATTTCCAGTTGTGAAATCTTCTAAGATTCGAGTGTTAGATTGAAACTCAATCTTCAAACAATTCTTTGTCTTCTGTCTCGCCGATCTCGCGGATACTACATTGAAATTTCGTATTCTTTTCCATATGCCCCCCTAATGGAGTCTCTTTAAAAAAAAGAAATCATTTCTTCATTTCCTACTGTTGCTTGAATTTTCGAACCCTATAACATATAATTTTTTTTTTAAAACTAAAAAATCCAAATCGAAGTAAACAAAAGCAAGCGAAAATCTAGCAAGAAGAATTACCTGGTCATCAAGGAGAATGAAATGAAGAACATCGCCACCATCTGGTATTAATTCAACCCATCTTTTGTAAACCATTTTTCTTATAGTCCAATCAGTTCTTGATGAACCCAACTCACTAATTCTAGAGACACCAGCCATTATAAGATTTTAGAAAACAGTCTAAATTTGATTAGAGATATATTTTTCTCTGTATATATCGAAAATATTTTAGTCTGTTATACCAAGAACTGTCTGCGCCGATTGCTTCTTTATAGTAGAATCTCGAAAATAAGACGGATATCGAGAAGTTACATTGTCAAAATTCGAATCATTGTGCATGTATAGAATAAACGAAAAGAATCAAACGGTTCAGAGTCTTTGTTATTCGTGACAGTTCGCATTCTCCAAGACAGATTTTAGCCATTAAAATTCAGAAACTGGAATAGTAACATTTCATATTTATTGTTAGAACTTGAAAATTATTTGTCACCGAACCTACCGAAGGGCCTTTTTTATCACTGGGCTGATGTAATCGTTACGAATTTTAGTTGGTCTAAAGCCTAACCACTATGCTGCTTATTTCCAACTAAATCAAGTAAAATTTAATAAATCAGCTAATAACTTACTTCATGCACTAAAATCCAAATGTAATTTTTAGGAATAGACATTACCATTACCAATTCTTTTGTTCAAATGTAGAAGCAAGAAGAAGTAACATAATAAATCCACCAAGAAAAAGACACTCAAACTAACATATAAAGTGAAACCATTTTTTCCCACGAGTCATAGATTCTCCGTCGATGGATATCTTGAAAAACACCTTGCCGTGGAAATCTCTTCGTCACATTGTAACCTACCATTAGATCCAATATATTACTAAAGATACATTAGAAAATCTAATTAAAATTTCTGAATATAGTAATATTACCTATCATGAAACCGATGAACATCCGGAATGTCTGCATTGAAAATAAATTCACAATACTTCTTTCTTGCGATGACATTAAAAGTACCTATTACAAAGATTTAATACAGTAAATCATTGAAGAGTAATCTATTGTAATAAGTGAACAATACTAACTGTATGTAATAAGGCAATACCGTCATAATTTTTATTGATAGTCCACCACCTCAGGATACAGATAACTTATACTCGGTGACTTTGTTTATACTGCAATGCAAAATCTTCAGCCAATTTTCCCATCGCATAACACTCGATCACACATTTTCTACACAAGAAAATGTTCAAACAATGAGATACATTGTTAGTGTTCATGCTGAATATTCAACTCATTTACCTTTCATCTTGAAGCTCAAATGGAATTACAGCGTAATCTTCTTGTATCTTCGTCTCATCAAAGAGCTCGAGCTCACCAACATTCACAAGAACACCTATCAATTCTGTAGAAATTGGGTAGTCAAATTTCAGTAACTATTTCTTACCTTTTATGGTAATCGAATCTATTATTCATAAACGAAGAAGTTACCGATACTATACGTGTCATCGAGATGGCCTCCAAGAACATCTCCAAAATCAGCGAATGATAAAAACAGAGAATTTATACGCTCGCTGACCGTAAGATACGTTGTATTGGTAACGAATTTCACCTTAAAAGGATGCCTTACTACACGAGTTATAGCATTCGAAATCTTAACTACAAAACCACTCACAAGACTCCAATGACCTATTACAAGATCATGTTCAAATAAATGGATGTATTTATGTCCAATGGAAGCCTGTACCTTAGACCCCTGCATAATCATGGAAGATTCAAACAGGACATGTATAAATCGTATGAGATATGAAAAGAAGCAACATTTAATTACAGATTTGATGAATAAACATACATAAATGTCAACGAAGATCAGCTTTAGCTTCTTTCGGCGATGTCTATCGTTCTGATGCCATTTCTTGAGCAGCATAACATCAAGAGCAGGATCGACAACCAGATGATCTATTTCAGAGTCTTTTAAGAACCGCGACATTTTAAAACAACTATTAGATCCAAAAATTTCCAAGAAAACGAAGTAATTCTGTACAGAGGACTATGACAAGTCACTTTATCAGTAAATAAGTGAAGAGAGGGGAAACAGTTTTTCGCATAGACATCGAGTATATCGACCATTAGAATACTATTATTTAGATATGATGTGTTCGTCTCATCGATTGTATATAAATTGCAAAAACAGAGGTAAATGTTGGGAACATATAATAAATTTAAAAATGTACAATATTATGAATACTGATGTATCAGCTAAGATATAACTTTATATTACCGATAAATAACAATAAACTGTACTCCTCTAACAACCATTTACATAACCAAAGCGGATATTTGTGTAAAATTAAGCCCAAAAATCTGTAAAATTTCTATATACAGCCAAAATAACGTAAACAAAGGAAACCAACTATCATGTGCTTATATAAGAATCCGCCAAATACTTCATGTCTTTCAGAAAGCAGAACCCTAACTCAGAGTATATCGAATGCCGACAGTTCTACCAATCCACCTACCCAAGCCGAATATGGCTAAAACAAAACTCGAAGGCTGGATGGACGCTAATCGTGAGAATTATGAAGCGATGCGTTATCTCTACACAGAGTTTCCAACCAAGTGGGTTTGGCATCAAAGGATCGGAAAGTGGCTCCCTCGTTTACGCGACAGAAAAAACAATGTTCCCTATGATATACAACTACCAGACGTCCCTGAAGAACGTGGTGAACTTTTCTACCTTAAAACTCTGCTTCAGGTACGAAAATGACCAACGTGCTTCGAAGACATCAGAACAGTAGACGGTGTTACGTATCCAACGTTTGCGGAAGCATGCATTGCAGTAGGCTTAATAGAAGCTCCTGACGCCTAAGAGAAGAAAGATAAACCTACCTATATTATGTTTAGGGCTTTTCTAAATTTTTGATTATCTATTATCTCGCTGGTTTTACTTAATAGTTAAGATAATTATAAGTTATGGTTCTCCAGATTTTTGGTTTTATTTATTCGATAAATAATAGTGTATTGAGCTTAAAATTTCCAACTTAATAACGTCTCATTATCCGAATACAATTGACAAAGTTTACAATATTTATTTAGTTTATGTACATATATCAATCATATTAGTTTATACAACATTCATAATTTAAGATTATTATATATAATCTAGCAACATGTAAATTATCTTAAGCTGATAATACATTTTTATAATAGTTATTCATTTTATAAATGATATGTACTTTGAAATTTTATTGTAACATGTACTACTTGTGTATTATGTTATAACATCCGTAGTTAAACAATACTGATGTGTAAACGTAAAAACGATCATTACTTCAATATATTATTAAGAAGAAATAACGAAAATAGTTATAAAATTTAGAACTTGAAGCATAATAATAACATATTGAAAAATGAAAATACCCAAACCTAGATAAGAAACCCAATTAACTAATGTATTTTAAATAATGAATCACTTTATTTTCTATGTAAAAACACTACGCGATGGAGATCTCCATGCAACGACAAACACCACCTCATCCGTTACTTGTTCAGCAAACTACATATCAATATATTATATAAACATAGCATCAGTAAGCCACATATAAGCTATAGAAATCATAAAAATTAGAGGACCAACATAAAGTTATATGATATACTCACTTTGATCTGAATGCCTCAACCTCTGTAATAGAGGGGTTCAATAAGAATTGCGTAGGGCCAACTGCTTTTATAGTCACAACTCCTAAAACATTTGTTGAGCTATTATGTTATTCTCGGGAAATAATAATTATGGATACAGAGAAACATTTAAAATAAGTCAACATTATACCTGCATGAACACTGATAACGCCCAATCGAATAACACAGACAACGGCACCAGCACAACAGTCCAACCATTCCTTAAAGAAACCGACAGCTATCTCATCAACGAACTCACACTTCAAACGAACATTTCTACAATCGAAACAAACTATAATCAAATAAGAGTTTTAAAATTATTCAGAAATAACCAAATACCAATAGTAATAGCTAACTTTGTATTTTCCATCTCGAATGTAACAGATCCACCAGTGATACTTATATCAGGTACATGCCCACCCCATGTGTTATATCCTTTAACATTGATAACTCGACCAATTATATCTGCAACAAAACTTTACAAATTAATAACCAAAGCAATAAAAGAAACATAAATTTTATGTACGTAAGCTTACCAACTAAGTAATCGTTATTCTGAACTCGATCTAAAATCATACGAAAATCAACAAAATGAAAAAAATTCCTAGCACACAGAGCCTGTCGTTGTTCATCGACAATCATTGTGTCTAGAAAGAATATTCTACTAAGATGAGTGGTAGCATGATATTTCCCAGTTTCATCTACTACCACGAATTTTCGTAGAGTAACCCACACGGCTTCCCTCAAAAGTATAGAGAAACGTTTATAGTGCAGAGCGGGTACCGTGCCTTGTATCCAAACACCCTATCAATAAATTTCAACTGTTTATTATCATAAATATAATAAAAACGAAAACATAAAATTACAAAGTTATAAACAATATCTTATTGTCACTCAGAATAACCTCTATTCTTTTACCGCTCGGATGTGTAGCATGTGTCCAGACACGCAATATCTTTACAGTAATCGAAGGCTCAAACGTTCCAGGATGTAAAAGGGAGACAACTGATCGAGGCCTAACATTTTCAACAGGTGCATTGCGAATAGGGTCAGGAAGAATTTTACCATATTCATGAAACCGATCCTCTGACCTTATAGGGGTTATAGGGCAAGCAAGTCGAACAGCGTTTGATTTTTTTTTTTGTATCGACATCTGGTTCATAATCAGTATCTTCGTCGATGTCAGAATCAGAAGTACAACCATCGCTATCAGAACTTTCGTCTACAGAGTCATCAGGACACCCATCACTAACTACCTCTTCATCAAGCCCTTCCAACTCATCATCGTCATCTTCATCATCGTCCACATCTTCATCATTCTCAAAATCCTGATCCATATCATAATCATCATCACTGTCATCATCGATGGATGAGGCTCCTGAGGATGTATCCATGTCGAAATCATTATCACCAGCTGTAAATATATTTTACATCAAAGAATAAAGTTACATATCAGATACTAATGCCAAAGTATTATATATACTCGAAAGATAATACAGTAAGCAATATTTCATTACCCTGGACAAACTGGTACATCATATTATATTCTCGATATTTATTATTAGAACAGTGGCAAGTCTCCTCCGGCAACAATTCTTTACAAAAAAATAATTTTAATTACGTTCAGATGATAATAAGAGCATGTGAGTATCAGAATGAGAGTTACAAATCAGTAATCGATTACCATATTCAGTAAACGAATGCCTGCGGAGTACGTAACACCGATAAAAATAGAGATAAAAAACCATTCCGTGAGACCAATGAAAGCTAGTTTTCCGAATGCATGCAGAACAATTAATCCAGGATGTGTTTTTATAGCGGACATGAATTAGGGTTTATTAAATATTCCAAATATTCACGGGATAATAACTATATATTACAATATCTATATTGTTTAATTCATATATATTTGTATCATAATATATGGAAAATATCCAGTTATTTTCTATAATTTATCAAACCCTACAAAAAGAATAAGAATTTCAGGAAGTTTAACATTAGTGTATGATGTAAATAGTAAAGCTTATTATTTTTGAATATTTGATTTATTTTGTAAAATATTAAAATAGGAATGATATTAATATATTATATCATGACTATGATTTTTTTATAACGATAATTTAGTCACTACTAAATTTAAATAAATTTTAAACATGTTCATACTAACCAAGAGGTCTGGATTTTTAAATTTTTGGGTCGAGACAAATTATTCTCATTTATATGTATCATGATTTTGGGCCAGTAATTACTCCTCGGTTGGCCCAAAACAGACGATAAACTAAGATAATTTTCTAACTCTTCGGTTTCCTACGCATACTCTGTCTAAAGTAACTGGGAACCCAAAAAAATATTAGATCTCTGGTAAATCCTATTCAAATAAGACCGAGTAAGTACTATATATGAGTCATTGTTACTGGGTACAAAATCGTTCGATTCTATTTCGTATATGGAAACATCGAGAGTGTTTTCACTTAAACGTTTCCAGGATTGAGTTTTAAATTTCGGATCTCAAAACCTTAAACGATGCATAGATATGGAAGAGGTAGCATTTCATTGATTCCGCTACATAATTTCTTTAATTTGGATATGTTTTTCATCATCGTAGAATCGGATTAAGAGAAGTATACTATTTTTAGGTATCTGATTATGGCATTGTCTGACTAAACTATTCACCAGTTTTCTCTTAATATAAAATACATATATTCGTTAGCTCAAACATAAAACTTTTAAAGCTATGACAAGTTTCAAATTGAATAAATTCTGGTCCTCACCGCCGAAAATATAAAGTAGTTTCAAAAACACAAATATGTAATTAAAAGTTGAACACAACATAATATTTAAAAAAAAACATAAAACAATATCCTAGTCAGAGTCTTCGTCATTGCCATTCCTGAATGAATAAAAACAATACAAACAGTTGGTTTTGAGAATTATGAGTATGAAGGTACAATACAGTTTAAGTTTATTCTACTTACAATGAACGCTTGAACCTTCTAGCCTCGGATATGTCTGGATCGTACAAAACCCTTGATACTTCTCCAGCATCCACCAGCTGAACATGTTCTATATAAAAGATCACATATTAATCGCTAAATAAAATGTTACAGTTTAAAAATATAAATTGATATCAATATCTGTATATAAACATACCTCCAACATTGACCACACAAAAATCCCCTAGGACACAAACCATGTTATTTGAGTTGAAGTTCCACCATTTCTTAGTAATTTCAAGTGCGAGTTTTCCTTGAGCAACATAACTCAAATTTGTCCCTCTGTTATAAGTAAACGTAAATATTCACAAAGATAAACCACTTTTAGATGCTTCAGGATAAATACCGTAATAATATAATCCATATATATTCATTTAACTTTACACCAAACGTACTGTGTGTTCTGGATAACAAATGAGAGCTGGCATGTGTTGGCAGGACATAGAGGTCCAAAGTCAGCATCTTTTACTTTGACAATATCCGTAAGCATAGATACCCGACCTAAGACATCTGAAAATAAGACAAAAAAACTTAATCTGTTAACTTATCATTAAGTACACAAATATATCTAACCTAGAAACAAAAACAAAAATACTTACGAATTGGTACATCATGATTAAATCTTCCATTGATAACATCATCGAAACTTATGAATTTCATGTAGTGTTCGTCAGTTACATCATACTCCTTTCTCGCGTCAGTGTTATCGAGTAGACGAATTTTCCACTTACAATCGTCCAAACGATTAACTGTCTCACTTTCAAAGACCGTAAAATGATGTAACTTAAACCATTTTCCAACAATTAGTTTCGTTCTATAATAGTGTTGATTCTGGAGATCATCGCATATAGCATGGATTTTATCACACTACCAAATTTTAATAAACGGGAAATTAGACAAACATATAATCAAAGTAAACTAATCAAAGTAAACTAAGATATCGAAAATAATGAAATAAAATATACCTCTTCATCGACGAATATGAAGTTTAACACTTCGGTTTCACCTTGAGTATGAGATTCCCAACACTTAAAAATCATGACACGAATGTGCCAGTTAGATCTCCACTGATTGAGATCCTTGATATTATGAAACAAAAGATTCATCCTTAACAAAAAACCCAAAATTGACGATTTTAAAGACAGGACAAAGAGGTAGCAGTTTCGGGTAATAACATCTTATGCCTATATGAAGTATTATTTATAGAGTTTGAAGAATAAGGGGTTATGATGATATCGAAACGATGCATCTCAAATTCAAAATTTGAACTCTCATTGAACCTATTAATGAAAGGATGTAAATGATACTTATCGGATAAATATAAAAATATTATACATACATACACATATCCATTTCTGAAAAGGTCACTAATTTCTAATATTAGATCCGATAAAATAAAATAATTCTGTAAATAAAATAAACAAAAATTAATGTAAGTATATATATACATATATAATTCTAAAATAACTGTATTTATGTTATTAATATAACAAATCCATTATTTGTTTCATACATAATTGATACTTATTTTAAGTTTTACATAAATTGTATTGATTTCATAAGACGTCTACACGATCATGAAAGCATCAATTACATAAACGTGTGACTTGGCCAAATAAGAATTTATAATCTTTATATAGACTTATTATACTGCAAATGCATCTTTTTGTTATGTAGCATCAAGTAAAATATAGAGATTAACCATTGAATTCTTGTATGTATTTCATTCTTGAGTATGTGTAGTAATCTATATATTTATTTATAATTTAGAGTACTCAAGTTTATAGTTATTATCAATAATCGTTCCAGAGTATGTATTATATATATAATTTATAGTTCTGAAATCAACAACAATGATATGATCAATGTAAAGATTAATCATTGTATATAACAGCAAGCACCAATGAATAAACGAATATCCATAACGAAGTCAGCAATCACAACTTTTTATATATAACACTATAATAATTTATTGCAGTAATTCTAAATGTTTGAAATCTAAAAAGCTACGAGAAAGTGTTTATGTTGTAACCTCAGCGAATGAACTTCTAAACTCATGGACTTCTGTGAAAGGTGGATCGATTAAAACTTGTGTACAATTACACGCTGTTGTTACAATCCAAACTCCTGCACATAATAGAACACATATTTTAGTTACGCTATAAACATTCAGTTATAGTTAATTTTTGAAACATCGTGAGTTGATGATAACCTTTGCGAAATTCAATTCTCGCAAATCCGATGACACAAATAATGCTATCTCTATGGCTACTTCCAAACAAAGAAAGAAACTCAGAAGCATAGTCCCCTGTTAATCGGCATGGTATATGACAATTCCTGTAAACAAATAAATGTTAGCGATTTCGTTATATCATATAACATAAGAAAATCATATTTAGGAACATTTTTTAGGAGTGTACCTAGGGTTCACAAGATCAAAACATATAATTTTCGATTCAGAAATCATGAAGGAATCTTTACGCTGTAAAAAATTTCCGACGTTTGTAATCCTCCCAATCAGATCCAAACAACATAATAAATATTATTAGATTCTATCAAACATATGGATTACGAAACATGTGTTCATATATACATACCGGCAGATAAATCTGGATCGAGATCTCCACATTCAATATCCTCAAAACGAACAAAAGCGAAATAGCTCATTGAGATATTGTTGTATGTAATATAACATTCCGTATGTTCAGTGAATTTGATAACAAACGAATATGGCACAATTCGGAATGATCTTTCTGCTGGATTCAAAGAAATGTTTTTGATAATGATCTAATTACCCTCCAGGAGAATATTAGCAAAGTTTTTGATATATGCATTCTCAATAATTGCTTGAATTTTATCACCCTGTCCAAAAATACAAAATATATTAGGCATGCAACGATTGTGTGTAAAAAGATTAATGTAAAAGTCATAAGAGCCAGCTTACATTTATATCAACTAATATGAGATTGAGAGACTCATTCACACCGTATATATGATTAAACTTTCGTAGTATCTTCACTTTAACATTCCAAACGTATTTCGAAGGATCTAGCTGTAAAACATTAATCATGAAAGAACTATATGCTCGATGTATAGAAGCAGAAAGAAGATGAGCCATTCTTCAGGATTGCTAAAGTCTAAATTCAATTATTATGAAAACATCTTATATAGATACACAAATCTTGATAATTATCAGCCCTAACAAAAGTCAAATTTTCTTTTTTCAAACCGCCATATTATTATGTAATTTAGAATTACTCTATAAGTACTAAATTTCATATTGCATATACTAAATTTCATATTGCATATATCAACAACATAGAAAATATATATCTATTTATATATATATCTATTTATATATTTTCTCGATAATGATCAAGAACTATCATGAATGTACTATTAAAACGCTTATAAGAGACCATTTAAAACAATTATTTCAAGTAAAACCCCGTTAGCAATAAGAATAAGACATATGCTAAATTCTAAACCCAAATCACAGTGAACAATCGCACAAAATCAAAAGTCCTAAAAATCCTCCACACGGCACCGATTATTGAGGATTACTGCAAAAACGAAAAACACACAATAATTTTGTATTAGGTTCCATGGCAGGTGAACGCAGCAAGACAATGTATAATTTACTTACACTGCACGGAAAACGCTGACTTTTGGAATTTTTGGATTCACAAATATCAGAGTAGGATACGTAGATGTAACAACCAATCCACTTGAGCACAAATCGAAGGAAATTATAATAAATAAAGTTATAACATTATATTTATTTTAAAAATTATTACAGTACATATGTAGCCCACCGTCAAAGTTAACGATTACCGCCCATCGAATAACACATACGACATCAGCAGGAGGCCAGCGCGACCAATCTCGATAAAAGCTTGATGCCCGCGATCCAGACAATTCACATCTAAGCAACTTATTCCTGAAACAAACAAACCAATTTTTTAAACTTATTAGGTTGTAATGACACCAAGAATACTAAATAATGATGACACCATGAACACTAAATAACTACGTAGTTTAACCTGATGTCCTGGAGATAAAAAGAGAGAGATTCCAGATGAAATCTGTCGCTGCCATTTATGTCAAGACGATTACCACGACGAATTTGAACTCCAACAACTTTACCCATCAACTCTTGAATAATTTTGGAAGAATGTAACTAAATTAACATGAAGAGGGGTAACAATATTATTAATTAAAATGATTATTTACCAATACGAACACGAACTAACCTACTAAGTGTTTAGGTTTACTGATGTGGTCGTATACTCTTTCGAATTGAATAAACTCAAAATAATTATTATCACACATACGCAGACTTGGGTGTACAGTAGTAGATGCATGCAAGATAATCTTTTTAATATGGGATGTATAACCAAACTCGCCATTGGTGTTTACAATGGCGAACCGATGTATGCCAAACCAGTCTCTAACAAAGATTCTACTTGCTAAATCATGACTTTCATCGGTGATCACAGAAACATGGATTTTCAATCCCTGCATCAATATCACATTTGATTATATTAACCATTCCATAAACATGTTATACAATTAAACAAAATATATAAACTACGAATTAAAAAACCTGATCATCTGCAACAATTAACTCCAGCGTCCTATGGACGGTACATATGTTTATTGACTGCCACCACTTACGGCATCACCGACTTTGCTAAAGTCAGTTACGCCTGTAACAACAAACCCATTGACCAAACCATTGCATTCATCAGAAGAGTAACGACACTCCACACAACCAACATCATTAACCAAAGACTGCACTATATATAACCAAAAATTCCAAAAATTAATATTATAAAGATATATCAAGAGTACATACCGTGAACATAGATATATAAAGATTAGACACTCAAATAGTATTGAAAACGGAATAAAGGATGAGAATACCTATAGACTCTAACGTCAAAAAGCTTGAGGATGAATTAGACTCCGTTTGAGAGACCATCCTTTGTCAATTATAAGAACATAACCCCAAAAACGCACTATCTAAAATTATTTATGATTAAACTCCTTGTATTTATACAAAGATCGCAAAGACATGTGAGCAATAACTCCACAAAACCCTAGTACCGATATATTCTAATCAGTTATTTTAAAACTTATCGTTAAAGTAACATTAACATTTTATCTTTTGCGAAGATTTTAGATTTATTTGAACTACCAAATACAAACGGTATACTTGTCATAAATTTCCGACATGTATATTTTGATAGATATATTACCAATAATAATTACATAAATGTTATAATTTTAGAAATCCGAAGGATAAATATAAAGTTGAATAAAAGTCTATTTTCAAAAATACCAAAATTAATATCTACCGTTAAACATAACTGAGACAATAAAAGAGACTAAACGTTATCGAATTCACTGTAGACAACATTAGTTGTTTTGCGATGTAGCTTCTTGTCCTTTCCCACTGCCAAAATCCGCAGACCTGACCTAGAGGTAACTCTCGAAATCGCCACATATAACTGGCCATTGCTAAAAACCGGCCTCGGAAGATATAACCCAACTTTTGAGAGCAACTGACCTTGACTTTTGTTTATGGTCATAGCAAAGGCTAAAGCTATAGGAAACTGTTTTCTTCTCATTCGCAATGGAAATCTTGTTTCAGGCGGAGAGACAAACACTCTAGGAATTAAAACTTTCTCACCAATATTGTCACCAGTTATCACTTTGGCTTCAATCACATGGTTCGCCATTTGTGTAATTAGTAACCGTGTACCGTTGCATAAGCCATGCTTAGGATCAAGATTCCTAAGAAGCATTACTGGAGTACCCACTTTGAGTTTTAAACGGTGATTAGGAAGGCCCGATACCTTGATACTATTCAAAAACTCTTCGGTGTAAACCATATCAGAAGGAGTTGTAGAATCATCGTCATCAGCAGTGCCTACAGATTCTATTTCAGTATCAAGAATATGATCATACTTTGCATCAGTTTTATCAATACTATCCGAGCTCAGATACACCTTTGCATCACCTATATAAAACGTACAGGAAAACAACATTAGACATTATTATCATACAATCTATATACATATCACTAATAAGAATTATCGTACCTGAAAGACACGAAAGCATATAATCATTAACTATCTCAACATCTAGATTAGGTAGACTCAGAATTGCACAATCCTGGAAGAACTTCGGATCTCGTTTGGAAGCAAACGAATCACTGTATACTTCCTTTACTATAGCCCTGATAGGGTCATCTGACTCGACTATTAATAGATCTTCCGGAATATCAATCTCATACTCTTCATCGCTATTCTTGTCCATATTTCCCTCACTATTATCTAGAATCCACTTCGAAAAAGCTGCAAGTTCGAGCATGTGTTGACTATTATCGCCGGGGATAAGACGCATATTTTGAGTAAGCTTCCGCACTTTACAGAGAGGCCAAAGACGGGACGATGAGTTAAGAGTCGCGAGAACAATTTCGACCCTTCCACCATTAGGAACGACATGCAGTATCTGCCTAAAATCACCACAAAACACGACAACTTTCCCACTAAAAGGCACATCAGTTTTCAATATATCATGCATTGTGCGATCCAAAGTCTCAAAACAATGTTTTCCCTTCATCAATGCCTCGTCCCAGATAATAAGTTTAGCTGCTTTAATCAAATCAGCTAGATGCGAATCAGCTTTAATAGAGCAAGACGTATAATCGTTTACAACAATTGGTATGGCAAATCTAGAATGTGCCGTCCTTCCTCCTTGTAAAAGTAATGCTGCAATACCACTTGATGCTACATTGAGTACAATATCTTCGTTTGATCGTAACGCAGATCCGAGTATATTCCATAAAAAAGTCTTACCGGTACCACCAGAACCATAAACAAAGTACATTCCTCCTAGATTATTGTGAACTGCAGTTAAAACTTCATCACAAATACACTTCTGCTCGGAAGTAATCGTTGACATCAACTCCTTGTATCTATTAGCCAAAAACTCACGATTATAACTCATTTCGTCTCGAATAAGAGGATTCTCACTGGAGTCAAGAGAAAGCTCATCTGGAAAAGGTATTGGCTTATAATTAGCCAACGAACTACCACTACTACGCAAAAGTTTCTCGATTTCAACCAACGCCAATTCACGTAGCTGTTCCTTGTTTAGAAAGAAATCTACAAAAATTAAAAAAACTAAAATTTAGCATATAATATTGAAGTATTAGTTCATGGTATTTTATCTTTGACGATTCTAAAAAATAAACAACGAATTACCTTGGTTATGCCTTTTCTTTCTCTCATAGTACAGAAGATCCTCCGAGAGAATATCACATGTTGCATCTCACACACGCACAGGTAACTCAATGCTATGGGTAAGCAACAGGACGACGGATAAACGCCGTAAATATTTACCAGATAACCAATAAGACCCTTCAGTGATAGCATCAATGTACTCTTTATCATCGTCCAACAATTTCAACTCATAACATGCATGTTTGAAATCCTGACAAACTATTCCATTAACTGTTTTTATTTCATCGAAGTTTTTTGGACCCCTAACAACATTAAGCAATATCCACAAGTAATAAGCTTCACCAACGGCAGATGGGACAAAAGTAATCCTACCTATAGCAAAACCCCTCTTTCTCGGTTTCCACATACGATTTCGCTGATCCCACACATACTTGGAAGGTATTTCAGAGTATGTCAACGTCCTAGCAGAAGGATCTATTTTATTACAATCCATCCAAGCCACAAACTTTGTTTTACCAGTACACTGACGTGCCAACACCTCATCAGCTGGATCATCCTCATTAAAAATAACCTGTTGCTGACCAGGTAAATGAAAAGGAAGTTTCATTACTACTGTTGTGCGAAAGGTAGTGGGGAAAGCTAATATCCACCATGTAGACTCACAGGCTGAGATATACCTATTTATCACAGTTTCAATAAACACTAATAAATATTAAACCGAAACAATGGAATTAATTATATAAATATGACATTAATAAAACTATAAATGTACCTGCAGCTAAAGTGCTTCTTAATCTCGTCAACCTCATTCTTAGTTTCTATCATCGCCCTAACATAATCCGATCCCTTGTTGATATACTTAAAAAGATACATGACCGAGCACGACTGGATGCAACATACAGAAACCATACACGAATGACAATATTATAATCTATAAGAACAATGACTATAGAACACTCCTGCAAAATACCATATACAACATAAGACATGTAAACCACAAAATAATTTATATAATTAATTAAAAATATAACTAACTATATATAAATTAAAACCTTTCATTCTGAAGTTCTAGATATATATCACCGAATTTGTTTCGATGATCCGTGAGACTATCAACATGATTTCCAACACTTGCAATTTGCCCCATTACATCTATAAAAGAATAATATTGTATTATGGATATAGAATAAAATATACAAAAAGGCAAACATCCAATGTTCTCGATCAACATAAAAGTGAACATACAAAGTAAAATAATGTCTTACCAATGCAGACTTTTAGTTCACGTAGACCACCAATTATTGATTCTAAGGCAACACATGAGAAATAATAGGAATTATTTTCCGAAGTCTGCTTAACAAAAACAGTTCTCTTTCTACACTTAATCATAAAGAAATGAGGAGTGTATAACAGATCACCGGAAACCGACACAAGCTCAAAATCCATCAGAACAATCCAATCTCCTTCTTTGATATTTGGAACAAACAGTTCTTCAAAATCTTCGTCCAACAATGCATGGATTCTATCACCCTAACCAAATAAGAGTTGAACAAAAAGTGATCATATATAAACAGCAAAACCACCAAAAATAGTCAAAATAAGAATATACAAACATATCATACCTTATCATCAACTAATATCATATTACACACACTATCACCTTCAGATAAAGTTGTAAAGATACGAAGAACTTTAACCCTAACATTAGTCACGAGGTTCAAGGGTTTGAGATCTGCAACACCGAAAAGAGCCACGATTTGTGAGCAAATAACAATATATCCCTTATCACAACCTTCTTCTATAAATACATATATCGAACTTGTTTTACATATTTCGTTTTAGTAAACAATTAAAAAAAAGAGTAAATCTTCCATATATTTTAGACATGCTTATCTTCCATAAATTTTAGACATACTTACACTTATCTAGACTTAATTTAAATTAAATTTACTGTTACTTATCTCATTAAAAAAGTTAATGTATAATTAACGAAAACTTAAATTATATTATTTGACACCTGTCTGCATAATACAAATTAAAGTATAATTAACCAATTTCAGAGTGAACACCAACCTATATAACAATAAATGAAAAAATTCCTTTATACTTCGAGATAATTTAAAAATATATTAGTATAACAGATGGACTTCAAGGATATACAAAATCATATGAAACATAAAGTCAAAAGAAACGATTGTAAATGATAAATAAAACACAAAGGATTGTAATAGATAAATTAAACAGAATAACATAGAAGTTCAGAAAGAAAAGACAATACAAAAGTTCAACAATGTAATTCACACTCCGAAACCGACATCGTCTGGGCCAAAATCCTCAAACATATCGACCAAATTATTCCACACTATCCTACCAATCCATTCGAGTTTATCGCCACCACGCGCCCATATCCTCTTCAACGCACACATCTGGTCCCTGAGCACCGTTCTAGCACACAAATTAAACTGGGTCCAAACCGTTGAAGTCTGTCTATGGTCCCACGTGTATTTACGCTACAAATAAAAAAGCAGCAATAATATAAGAATCAAGAAGAGAATTGGATCCTTATATCAAATGTCGGTGCTTACCGTGAGGATGAGAAACCACCGTATCTTATAGTGGACGGGAACCAAGCGATACGTTGGCCACTCATGTTCCCAATTGTGTTGAAGGATCTCTCCGATCGCGACAAAGAGATAATGATTGAACTTGAACCACGTAACAGTAGTTTTGTCAACCCAAATTCCCACACCAGGATTCAAAACGGGATGATTATCCTGACCAGCAGCGCTGAGGATCGCTTCAACATCTCTGATCAATTGTCCTGAAATGTGAGGTACAACATCCATGTCGAAAGGTTGTGTCGGAGAGAATGAGGTGTAACAAAAAATAAGGAGATTCTAATATAAAGAGAAAAAAACAGAGAGGAAGTCGAAAGATCATATAGTCTGAAGTATGGTTTCCCGGGAAACAAATTCGCGGAAAACGAAAGGTCACCTAGCCAAATAAATCTTTGAGGAAAGCTCACCAAATTTTAACAATAACCAACAACTATTTTATAAAACTCTAGATGAACGAAACCGTTTATACATCGAAACAATATAAGAATATATTAACATATGAAATAATTTTAAATAGCATATGATACAATGATAACAAATTAAAGTTACTTAATACAAATGTAAATCACAATCCATAATTCGTTTAACTCTTGACGTATAAACATGGTACAATGCTAATTAACTCAAAGTTTCTAAATTCAAGCGCTAATAATAGTACACAGTCATTGTAAATCTTAAAATATAAATCATATGAATAATATATAAATAGATAATAAACCGCCAAATGATAACCATAATATAAAATTATACTTCTTCCGATAAACAAAGTCATAAAAATCAAGGAAGATAGATAATCATCCCCTCCCCACCAACAAAAACACCCAATTCTCTAAAAACCAAAACAGAAAACAAAATATCGTATATCAATCGATGCATCATTTATTATCCACCCTCTTCGCCGAGCTACTCTTAACCGCATTTCCAGTATCAACCAAGGTTCGCTTGAGAGAAGTATTAGGTGTAGACAACAAAGAATCACTCGAAACATCTGTTGCATCAGAGCAAATAATCGGAGCCTACAACGTTCATATATATAAATTAATGAATCAATTATTAAATAAATACAATAATCCGAAAAACGTCACCAATACTCACCCGTGCATGAAATGCCTCATCAAACTTGGAAATCAAGTCATCGTCACGTGAGAACCTCTCAACCACATAGATAGAGGACTTCATAGCAATATGTTTCTTAGTCACAGAAATCTTGAAAAGCATATGCCAATCAAATCCCTAATAGCAAACGGCATCTCCGGATCGTCTCCCTAACAATACATAAAAGTTTGAGACCATTAATAAAAAAATATATATAAACCACAAACAAAACACCGCCAAATAAATACATACATCATCGACTGCCTCATATAGCTCCTCCGCCGTCTTATCAAAAAATCTAGACGCCATCTTATCAAAGAAAGAAACCTTCGAATGAGTCCCCTCCGAATCAGCAACATCGAGAACCAAGAAATAACTAAGTATATAAGATTAAACGATTAAGATTAGAACACTCACACAACTACAAATGGTACCAAACGAAAAGACAAATGTTCATCTAAAATACCTTGCAACAACCGATGAAACGTCTATATCACACTCTTTACATTTCCATAATGGCAATCCCTGACTATCCACTTTATTAGGGTAAGGAAAAGCCTTCTTATTGTACTTCTTGCAAGCAATAGATTGCCACTTGCCATTATTACCAACAGAGACGACTCTGACCACAACAATGCACTTCCCAACCTACACCAACATATGAATGATAACCAAATTAACCGACCAGCGATAAATAAAACCACAAAAAGTAATATATCAAACACCACCTCAGTCGACTCATGTACAGCTCTCAAAGACTTCCAAGCAGTCTTAACGAAAAAATCATCATACAAAGGCGTAACGACTTCCGTGGACTCAAATTTATTAGAAGGCTCTAGACTAAATTTATCATCAGACAGCCTGAAATAACAAATAAAATAATTAGATATGTATAATATAAAAACTCAGGATATAAAAATACACCACAATAACACAACAATCAAAATAAACATACCCATTAATAAAACTCTTCGCAAGAGCCGTGTTCGGATTAAACAAAATCTCACTCGAGCTATAAGAGTTGGAGATACTAATTTCACCTACATTTATTAAAAAAGACTTTAATAAACCCATTACAAGAGGATATTATATATTCGACCAACGCAGGAAAGATTACGTTAGACAGACCTCTATATTCTCTAATTCATGCAAGTCTAATGACACAGACAACAACGGTGCCGGTATTTGCAGCTACATAATCAGCCATCGCTGTAGCATAATCATCCCATAGAGTGCACATCAAAGGAAGATCACTACAACCACATCATGAAAACACCACGTATAAATAAGAACCAGAAAAATACAATCAGATCAAATTACCATACCTTGTATCACGAAGAATAAGTTTAAGCCTCATGCTGATTTTCCCCTGTGCCATCACCCGATCAACGGTCCCCAAACTTACGACCTGACCTAATCTAAACTTAACAACCATATGGATACGTGACTAACATAATAACTGCTTCCAAATACTTACCAATCAAGTATGACTTATCCAAATCAGTAGACAAAATCTCGCCGAACGTCTTAAAATATTTCTCGGAAATGGTTTTCGGAAAATCATGACAGTCACTCAATTCCGTGGTGTGATAAAAATAAATTTTATAAGGATGACGATTTGTCCGATAGTCACTCTTGTACTCAACAACCTTGAATGTATTATGTATACACTACCACAAACTAGCTTATCCTGAATTGTTTTTACACACTTCTTATCAAGTGTAGCGTGTATGCGCTCATCCTTGATAATTAGTTAGGAGTGTTAATCAAACATATATTTAAGAAGATGCAACACAGTGAAACGACATTAATTTGACCAGGAAAAAACGTAAAAAACTCACATGTGCATCAACGAACACGACATCCATCATCTGCCCAACTCTAACCCAAAGTCTGAGTACACAAAGCTTTATCTTATAGCGATCAGTCTGTTGTGTCAGATCTTTTATGTTAACCAAAGAACCAGGCCTTCTCTTGAAAATCGACATTGTCCAACTCGAACAATGAAAAATCTCTCTGTATATATCAAACCAAGAACAAAGGACTTTCTGTAAACTCTCAAAATAAAAGTGAAATTTTTAGCCCGTGTTTCCTCGTATCTTATAGCCAGAATTGCAAGATATACATATCCTATATATGTATATATATATCTAAAGGCTAACGATTCTGAAAAGGTATGCCATTATCACAAAATATTCCATAGCAAATAATTACCAAATCCAAATAACTAATTATGACCGACTTTATAAAATTATAGCATATTTTCCAAAACATTGTAAATATACGATATATTTCTCGAATATATATGTACAATATTCCATTTTCTTAAAAATACTAATAAAAAACATGCACAAAGTAACAATATCGGTAAAGAGAAATATTGGAATAAATATTTAAAATATCTATAAGGCATGATACAGTATATTGACAATATTCTACACAGCCACGATATTATCCTAACATTTTTGTTTGATTTAAAAATTAGCCATTAATTATAACCGACTTCATATGATCCAATATATAAGACCAATATCCTTAATAGTAATATATAACATTTTTAGAGAAAGTCCGATATGGATAAAACTTGCAAACTAACATTTTCGATAAGGATAAAGATCCGAAAAATATTAATATATATACATATAATACATGTTACAGAATATATTCTGAATTTTGTATGGTACAATATAAACTCGAACCTTAATAGTAATATATAACATTTTTAGAGAAAGTCTGATATGGATAAAACTTGCAAACTAACAGTCTCGAAAAGGATAAAGATCCGAAAAATATTAATATATATACATATAATACATGTTACAGAATATATTCTGAATTTTGTATGGTACAATATAAACTCGAACCTTAATAGTAATATATAACATTTTTAGAGAAAGTCTGATATGGATAAAACTTGCAAACTAACAGTCTCGAAAAGGATAAAGATCTGAAAAATATTAATATATATACATATAATACATATTACAGAATATATTCTGAATTTTGTATGATACAATATAACTCGAAAAAATAGGTATCACATATATCAGCCACATAAGAAAAGTCCTAGATATTTATCTAATCAAAATTTTTGTTCACCGTATATACCGTTAGCATCTATATGTCCTCACGATAAAATAAAAGTAAAGACACCACAGCATATCCTCGAACTCTTGCATGAAACAAATATCCTCAAAATTACGTTACAAATAGCATAAAGTTTACACCGAAGTCAAAACTACAAAACCCTAACCCAAACCAAAAATTCGCATGCAAGTACTCAAATTAACATTTATACGTCCTAAACGATAATATTTTTACCAAGCTATTACGATGAGTCTCATCTTCCTCAGTAAAACATAATCGTACAAACCAAAAATAACACATAGCCACACTGTATAAATTAGACGATAAAAATGATTTTCGACAATGGCAAACATAATAAGGCAGTAAACAAAAGTCTCGTTTATTGTTTATTAGATATCAAAAATATAGAAACCCAAACCACAGACGACACCAGAAAAAATACATAAACGCAAAACCCAACACCAGAATAATCATTAATCCGTAAGAAAAGGTCGCTCGACTAATCCCAAATCATAACAGACTCCAATGGCCCCAGCTAACGATGGATATAAAACACCATTAATCGTTCTAATATCTTCAAAACACGTTGCTCCTCTGACAACAGCTAGCAACATCCCGAGATAATAGATCTCACTACTTTTTGGCCTCACACAGGGAAGTACCACGCCACTTCTCCTAGACCTACAACGACGCCGCAGTAGCCATTTTCTAATGTTCTTATGCCAAACGAACAAAATCGAGAATTCAGTATACAAAAGATGCCTCGATTCAGGATGATGTTTGTTGTAGTCCATCCAACCCTGGAACTGAGACGTTTGAAAATAATATCCTGGAGCAGGTGGTGCAAAATCGTCCGAGGAAATGTTATTCTGGTTTCTTGGTAGATGGAAAGGCAAGATAGTCATCCGAGTATGCTGACTGTATAAAAAATCAAAATTTAGATGCACAAAGAAAACAATATGGTAGAGGAAAAGTAGATTTATACAACCAAAACGCAAAAGACAATGCAGTAAACAACATCATCAGGAAAACAACACAATAAACAAATAAAATCTCTATTTTATGACAAAACATTAGTTGTAATCAGCATATGATGAATCAAAACGGTAAAAAACATAAGAAGCAATACTTTTTATGCAAACCAAACTTACGACCACCAACATATATAAGCCTTGAAGTTCTATCACCAAAACAAAACGATGAAACATGTTAGAGGGGAAATGAACACATTTCCTAGAAGGCCTTCCCTCGCAATAACCTAAAACCATCAAGACCAGGAAGACCGCGCCGACCTAGCTCGGATTAAAGGAAAACTCTTAAAGGATAATTATTGAAGACCGGAAACATCGGATTAGCCCAAAGGATAAAGAAAAATTTCCATGTTCTTCAGAGAATAAGGGATATTTCCATATGTAGATATGGAAATATTGACTAAAGACAAAAGGAAAAGGAACTCGAAGCAACCGACCTCCTATTCCTATAAATACAAAGATCCCGGAGCCTGAAAAGATAACTCATACAATCTAGAGAGCAGCAAAGCTAAAACCAGAGACTCCAACGCTTTCTAGTTTACTTCGCAAACCTTCTTTTCACTTCGGCATAACCTCTCGGTTATACCTTTTTTTTGTAATTGCTACGCTTTCTTGCTATTAATAAAAAGACTTTATTCTCCAAAACCCACAACTGTTAATCAAACTCTAGTGGTGATTTTCTGGTTCAACAATTGGCGTCATCTGTGGGGACTAGGAGAATAACTTCTTCAAATCCATGTAAGAAAGCCGAAGCGATGAGCCTCCCCGTCGACAACAGCAATCTCATCCGCAACGACGACGACACCACTCACACCGAGACACCCGCCCTCGGCGAACATACGAATGTTACTACCGCAAATCCACCTGCGGGAGCACCCTCATCTCCCATTCAGGTTGCTGACCTCGCAGCAGCTATTCAGGCCGCCATGCAGCCACTCACGCAGGATTTGGTGTCCAAACTAGACATCCTCCAGGCCTAGCAAGCCAAATACGACGAGCAACTCAGCTCCTTCGCGCCGCAACCACCGCAAGATCAGAGCCGATCGGGCGACGTTTGATCTTCGAAACACCAGAGCAAAACAACACTCGGAGTACAGCAGCTGACGATGAGGAGCCATCTGGCGAACTGAATTCTGAGATCGCAAGGCTTCATCAACGAATCAACGCGATCGGGTCCCAAGTCCATCGAGCCACCAGCTTGGCGCCCGAGATCTCAGCCATTCTCTCAGAGGCAGAACGCAATCCGTTCGCCCCGCGGATCACCGACGTCCAATTCGGCGAGGCAATAAAAATGAAGCTCCCATACTACAACGGGATGGAGGATCCCAACCTATGGCTGACCGAATTCAACGTCGCCATGAAGAGGCAACGATTTGAGACCGACCTCGAACGAGAAGCCAACCAATGCCAAACCTTTGTTGAACACCTCAACAAAGACGCTTTGAAGTGGTTCTCTAACTTACCCTCGGCCTCGATTAAATCCTTCAAGGATCTGACTCACGCCTTCATCAAACATTATTCCATGTTCATCACGAAGAGGACGGTCAACCTGTTCACTCTAGTGCAAGAGCGCGACCAACCATTCCGCGACTTCATCAAAAAATTTAAGAACGCCGCCGCGGCATACGGGTAAATCCCTCAAGCTTTAGCCATCGAGGAACTCATGAACGGTCTGTGGTACAAATCTTCTTTTAAAGAAGATCTACAGAAACACCCGAAAGAAACCATAGAGGACGCACTCCATCGGGCCCAGACCTTCATACGGATGGAGGTGGAGAAAACATTCTATGCCAAGAAACACGGCTTGGACACGGCAAGCACTTCAAAAGACAAAGAGCCCGCGAGTAAAAGCAAGTCCTCCTCTCACGCTGTCGTAGCAACCACAGAGAAGCCCTGGCATCAGTGGGCCTTAGGAGACCCCCCAAGGAGCACAAGCGATAGGGACGATAATCACGACCTCTACTGCTCCTTTCACGGATGAACAGGACACGCTACTTTGGCCTGCCGACACCTCCACAATCCGCTGTATGAACAATACAAGGAAGGCAAAATCAACATCGGAGGTGATCGATCCCAGTGTAAAAGCTCCTACTCACGCAGTTCAAACCCTAGGGACTCGCGTCAATCCACCTCCACTCGGGATCGCAGAGACCCAGGAAAAAGCGGCAGTCGAGGCAGTTCTGGAGGAAGGCGCCGAAGCCGCATGCCCGAAAGAAGACACGAAGAAAAAGAGAAGGAAAAAGGAGTAGAGCGTCAGAATGACGAAGGAGAACACGAAAATCCGCCTCCTCCATCGAAGCGACGGGTCAATATGATCATGGGAGGACTCCCCGACTGCGATGACTCGGTCCGTGCCATCAAAGAGTATGGACAAAAAGCAGTCACGTCGCGAAAATTCCCTCGCCCGTAGCTTATCACCCCATGATCACCTTCACATCGAAGGATATGCATCGGTTACACACCCCGCATAACGACCAGCTGGTGGTCGAACTACATATCCACGACAGCGAAGTAACCTAAATCTTAGTGGATACCGGCAGTACGGTCAACATCATCTTTAAAGATACGTTGACTAAGATGGGATTCCAAGACAACGACATCATGGCGGCACCAAAGCCTTTAACTGGCTTTGCCAGTGAATCTTTCTTCAGCCTCGGCACCATACGACTCGCGGTCTATGCCGGCGGCGTGACAAAAATTGTTAAATTTACGGTGATGGACAAGCCAGCAATCTACAATGCCATACTTGGCACACCTTGTATCCACGAGATGAAAGCAATTGTGTCGACTTATCATTAATGCATAAAATTCATCACTTCGGCCAGAGTTTTTACGCTTCGCGGGGATCAGCAGATGGCAAGATCTTGCTTCATCAGCGAACGCAAAGTGCGACTCTCCACGAAAAAAGCACTTGAAGACGCTAAATAAGCGACAAAAACTCGACAATAAGTCTTAACTATTTTTTTTTTCTTTTCATTTTTCTTT
Organism: Thlaspi arvense; assembly: GCA_911865555.2. Classification (NCBI taxonomy): domain Eukaryota; kingdom Viridiplantae; phylum Streptophyta; class Magnoliopsida; order Brassicales; family Brassicaceae; genus Thlaspi; species Thlaspi arvense. Next base: position 25,750,326 of record OU466858.1, on the reverse strand, counting down.
CAATAAAACCGGGCTCAGCCCCTAAATGATACCACTCATTCAATACTTGTAATGAACTACGAACGGCTTGATTCCGATTCGGGTATGTAGGCAACCTCCGGGTGCAGCTGTAAATATAATAAATTTATATTTCAGAAAATCAGCTCGGTGTATAGAGTCAAGTTTTCTTATGCGAATGCATCTTGCTGAGTCGATGTTCTGGCCAAACATTCGACTCGAAAAAGCAAGCACAATAAACAAAATAAGTGGCTGATCACCACTCCTTTGATACTTCGGTTTAATTTAAATACTTCCGAAGCGGATAAGAAGAAAGCCGAAGACAATACTCGCACGACCCTCGATCATATCTTTCAGGCCAAAGAGAATCCTGAAAAATTGGTATTCGATCTTGATCGTCGTTTGGTGTAAGACGGGCAAAGGAATTCCGCTTCCAGTTTCGAACTAAAAAGTTCTATCACACATAAAAAAAATGAAGAACGATGAAAAAAAATTACAAAAACCTTCTCATTAAACAAAAAAGGGGGATAACAAGCCATCTTAGGAAAAAATTCTTACAAAAAAATAAATATGATAAAAAGCCGCCAGACTTATTTTCGCAGCCCGTCAATCTCTGATCTACTTGGAAGATTAAGGTTGTCGCTCGTAACGACTATCTCATCAATAGCATTGCTGGCTGCCTTCCACTTGGCAAACTCCCTCTCAAAAGACAGAAGGGTCCCGTCAGGAAGCTCCCACCCTTTCTCTTGCATCTTCTTTAAGAAAGCCACCATATGGCTACTTTTTTCCACACCGACAAGGGCTGCTTCTACCTCTTCGCGCTGAACTAGCGAGGCTTGAATCCGATCTAAACGCGGCTTAAACCAAGCAGACATGTCATCAAAAACTTTGTTGGTAGCATCTCGAGCGGCTTCCTCGCAAGTCTTCTGAAGTTTCTCATTCTCGGCAAGAAATTCCTGCAAGTTCTTTTCATTCCGCTTCTCGAGAAGCTCGTTTTGAGCTTGGAGAGTGGTAACCTGCTTGCGAAGTCGATTAGCTTCAGACACCTCGCCTTAAAAAGTGTCGACAGTGCCCTCTAGCTGAGCACACCTTTCCTTGAGAAGCCGATTCTCTTTCTCCAACCTTTTGAGCTCCTTAATCTCAGAACACGCCGCGTTTACCATCGCTTCTTCCTCGCACCAGTTATCATCATACGCAGCAAAGGCGGACATGTGCGCTCCCAAACCCTATACCACGGTCTACTATTAGAAAATAAAAACAAGAAAAGGGTGGATAGCGCAATCATCAGACGAATGAAAATTACCTCAGCTATCAATTGACTCGCTGAAGATATAGAACTCGCCAGCTTCAGCTCTCGAAGCGGCTTACCCCATCGCGGCTTCTTCCTGCACTTCCAGATCAGGTTCGCTGCAAACTCGTGATTAAGCATCGCCGGAGTATTTCCGTCCCATCTCATGCAAAGATGATGAGGATTATAGTCAAAAAATGCCTCCTCCTGCTTAGGTTCAGCCGGAGCACTTGAAGTGGTGCCTTCTGTGCCAGCGTCCTTTTGAGAAGGAGCAGCCTCCTCAGGAGCGCTAGGACCAGCGTCTTCCGTGTTCGGAACAACCTCGGGAGGGGTCAGCCCTTCAGAATAAGTTGCATCGGGGCTCCTCAGTCCTCTCCCGACCTACATCTTCTGCGACATGTGTCGTAGGGCTTTGAAACACACCTGTCCGTGGCGGTGAACGAACGTCCACCTGAGGTGACGAAAGAGCACCGGCCCGAGGCACCGAGGGAGCATCAACTGAAAGGGAAACAACCTCGCGATGGCTCCCGACAGCATCAGAAGCACCCACATCGCCTCCATCCGTGACTTGAGAGGTGGGAGTTTGGGACGCCTTATCCTGAGAATCCTTTGCGGCTTTCTCTGCATGCATCTTCCTCAGTCTCTCTAACGCCGCCGCCCTGGAAAAACTAAAAAACACAACAAATAAACCGCAAGCGATGTAATGTCAAAAACCTCCTCGGCACAATACAGCGAGCGCGCAAAAAAAAGGGGGGGGGAACTTACCTCGCAAGAGACTCGGTCTCAGCGGCCACTTCGGCGTCATCTGAATCCACCAAGCTAGGTGGATCCTGGGAAGTCATCTTCTTCTTCTTTGCAGAAGCACTCACGGACGCATCTGCGACACCGAGTGAAGCCGCCTTCCTCTTTCTCCCACCAGCCTCTGCAGGTTTCGGTTGCGAGGCCCTTCGTGAAGCTAAAATAATAAAGACGTCAATAAAATCAAGCACTGGTTAATACCGCTCTAATTTTGCAACCTACCTGCTTTCAGGGGCTTGACTTTCTTCTCGGCAGGATTAACCGCTTTCTGTCTAGCAGCCCCTTTCTTCTCTTTATCGGCCCATAATTGCCGGCTCAGGTCGTGCAACCTCTTGATGTCGTCACTAAAACCGATTGGGTCCTCTACCAGACGTATCTCTACTACAGTGACGAATACGTATTAGTACCCAGCGAGTCGCCAAACAAAATAAAAAATAAAAAAATCAGTCTCCTTACATGGTGCCGATCTCCAAGTACTGAAGAGGGTGAGATTGGAACCACCGATGGACGTCTCGTTAATCTTTACAAAAAAGAAAAACCGGTCCCATTCATGGACCTTGCTCGTTGGATCACCACCTATGATTCCCTCCTTCATCATGGTGTAAAAATGGCGCCACCCGCCACGGTTCACCCTTCCTCTCTTCAGGATGGATACCCTCTCAAAAATGTCCCAGTTGAAGGGAACCATAGCTGCACGAGCCACCGCCGCCAAGCTATTGAAGTGGCGGATTACGGCATGAGTAAGCTGCGCCACCGGCATCTTCCTCCATTTGCAATAACAGAGAAGCAGCGAGATCGGGAACTGAAGGCCGAACTCCATGAAATAACACTCGTATAAGAAGAAATAACCCTCTGGGGGTGTGGTCATTCTCTCATGAACTTGAGGAAGTAACAGTTCAACCTCATCGGGCAAAACCGCATTTCAGACGAAGTTCTTCGAGCCTTTCTGCGGTCATCCAAGTCCTTCCGTCTTTAATGCCGGTCCTATGTGGCGACATTGCAATCTTCTTAAGGAGACCCTCGACCCTGATCTCCGATTAATCGCTGGTCCAGGGCCATCCAAATCTATCTTGGAGTCCGCATCCAAATGATCCGACAGAATCTCATCTCGGTAGTCCGAAGACCCCTCAAAAGCGGAAGAAGTGGAAGCGACTGGACTAATCCAGGCTCGCCAGGCACGGTCGGCAAGACACATTTCGTCGTCATCGAAAGAAGAATGCGAGGAAGAAGCAGACATTCTTTGAAGTTTTTAAACGAAATAAAAAAAGCGAAGGGAAGATAAGCAAGCAAAAAAGAATCACTATAGAAGATTGTTGCAGAAATCGGCAAGGAGACGAAGATTTTCTAAAGCAAGAAGATGAAGAGGTAAAAGGTAAAGTAAATAAAATCGGAAAGAAATATCAACAGTTTCCTAAAAAGACGCGTGTCAAGTTTTCTACAATCTCGCCGCTTGGCGAACCCTTCACATTTCCCGCTAAAAAGCAGAAACCCTAATGGGTCAGAGTATTTAATAAATAAAAGCGCCGCATGACAAATCCGTTTTAAACCAAGCCGAGCTGGCCATCGCAAAAACGACGCTCTCGACGAACTAACAGCTATTGCGAGGTCAAACCTATCTATAACTTCATGAAGTCCGCCGACCTGATTTACAATCAGTCCCGCTGAACTGGGTGGGGACTTACTGTTAGAGGGGAAATGAGCACATTTCCTAAAAGGCCTTCCCTCGCAATAACCTAAAACCACCAAAACCAGGAAGACCGCGCCGACCTCGCTCGGATTAAAGGAAAATTCTTAAAGGATAATTATTGAGGACCAGAAACATCGGATTAGCCCAAAGGATAAAGGAGAATTTCCATATTCTTCGGAGAATAAGGGATATTTCCATATCGTAGATATGGAAATATTTACTAAAGACAAAAGGAAAAGGAACTCGAATCAACCGGCCTCCTATTCCTATAAATACAAAGATCCCGGAGCCTGAACAGACAACTAATACAATATAGAGAGCAGCAGAGCTAATCTCGTCTAAAAATGCAAGTATGAAGAAACTAATGACCAGGATGCAGCGACTATCAAGCGAATGACTAACGACGATGTAAGAATGCTAAGAAAGAAGGGTCTAGGGTTGAGATTCATGGTCCGGGGTTTCAAGGGTCCAAGTTGGGGTTGAAAACTTTAAATCGACTCAATTTGTGAGATTCCCTAAGCCTTGAAAACGAAAACAAGATCCATCTGTGGCTTTCGGTATGGATCACTCCTTCATCCCCTCTTCCAAATCCATGGCTTCTTGTGGAAAGAGAGGTTGAAGGGCAATGAACTCAGATTTCAAACACACGGCCTAACTAGTCCCCTAAACTTCCATGGCTTTTGGGAAAGGGTGACTAGTCTCTAGGATGTGATTTTTAGAGATCTCTGGATCCTGTCAAGGTAAGAGACCTCTCTGATCATAAAGATCTTGGCGTGAGAGTCTTTAAGCCTTAGGGACTCAACATCCTAGAAGAGAAAGCCATTAAGAACAAGAAAACTACCAACTTGAAAACCCCTTAGACCCCGTGAATCCTCTCAACCCCGAGACCCAAATGAAACTACTCACTACACATGAGAATAACCGAAAGAAAGATGAAAGACGAAGCGATGAACATGAAAACGATTACTTAAGACTTAAACGATTCGAAAATATTCAAGAGCAAAGCTCAAAGTCTAACAATGGCTGATAATCTCCAAACCAGAGAGAAAAGCATAAAAAGATAAGATTGAAAAAGTGTGTGGAAAAAGACATCGCCGCCTTCCCAAAATGGCGAAAACAGCTCGATGGTCCCCCCCTCGCTAGCGGCCAAAAGCGGTTGAAAGGACAGAGATCGACTTCGGGATCGAGCGGCTCTCTCGATCACCTTCGGACATCGTGTCTTCTACTCGATCTGGGTCTCGATCATCTTCGGCGGATCGAGTGTTGCATCCGATCTTGGTATCGATCTTCGGTCGGATCGAGTGGTGGACTCGATCCGGCTCTCGCTCTGCATGGCGTCATTTACGTCCGTACCATTTGATCGATTGCTCCACTCGATCTTCGCCTCGATCATTTCCCTTGGATCGCCTGGGCCTCTCGATCTTCTGGTCGATCTCATCTAGATCGACCTGCCATGTTCGATAAGCTCCCCGATCTCTGGTCCTTAGCAAACATCCGACCTTCCACGAATCGCCACAACAGCTTCAGCACGTCCACGAACCTCCACGACTCCAAAGTAGCCAGAAACAATCTGAATGTGATGCAAAATGCAAGGAACATGCGTATGCTGGTGCGAGAATGCTCTAGGACCCTAAGTGATGCAATCTAGTCTAAAGTGTGATGTAATTGCATGAAAAGCTAACTGATATGTATGTAAAATGCATGCAATATGCAGTAACATTAACTCCCCCAAACTTACTTCTTGCTTGCCCTCAAGCAACAGAAAATAAGAAATGAAGAGAGGTTTTAGAAAAGACGGGGGTTTAAGATTCTTGCAAAGGTGCCTTTCAAATGAATCAATCTCAATGTCCTAGTTACTAGTTCTAAAATGCAATGCGCACACTCATACTCCAAAGAACTTAGCCATACTCATCACACAAAGAAACTCAGATCATGACTCTCCTCTTCCTAACAATCAAAGAAACTCATCCTTTAACATTCATTAACATCCGAACCATGAATCAAACTTATGCACTTTAAACAGAATACATTTGGTTAAGGGCGCAGGCAATGAGCATAGAATGATCTCATCTGAAAAGAGTTTTCATTTTAAACAAGGGTTTTCTCAAAAATGGCAAGAACTTTATGCATAATGCTAAAGGTGAAGACAATTGATGCATACATGATCAGATTCTCATCTACCCATGTAAACTAACAATGATCCTAAACCCCTCATTTATTAACTTTTATCCTCACTCACCACTTAGAATCTACCCTTTTCTTAAAGCAAAAGCTTAGCATTCCCCAATTCAAAACAGAAAACATTTTTTTCTTACTCTTTTAGGCTAGTGAAAAGTTTGAAACCAATTTGCTCTTTACGCATTTCTTATTAGTAGCTCTCTTGTTTATTTATATTTATTTATATTTTTTTTCTTTTATTTTTGCACTTAGACTTTTTTCTCTTTTTTTTTTTTATTTTATTTTTAGAGAGCTACCTTTTGAAATTATTAGAGCATATAAATTTTTAAACACAAACCTTTCACTTAAAACCTTTTTCTTTCTTTCAAATACCAAACTCTTTTGAAACCGAGAACATGTAAACATGAAGACAACCCCAATGATCCTCCAAACTTATTCTAAGCCTATATCTAGCTTCAAAATACAAAGCTAGCAATCATATGAGAATCCAATCATGTTGCCTAAACCTAACACTTTATGCTAAGTTCAAAACCGAAAAAGAAGGCCTCACAATGATGTCACACAAGAAAAATTTGGCTTCAAAGAAGGGTAAGGGTCAAGGTGGGAGTTCTACTTAGGCTCACAAAGAGTGGTAAAAGGAAGAAGAGAGCCTAGATATTTTAAAATCCATGTGTTCATTTTTAAATGCATAAGGATGATAATTGAAATTTCAGATTAAGGTTTTCACTTATTAGGACAAGCTTCAAATCATGAGAGTTCAATTCAAGTCACGAAAATCATAGCAAGTGATCCAAGCATGGTAAGAACTTACTTTCAAAGTATGAGCAAAGCATTAGAGAACAACTAACTAGGGCATTAAAACAATTCATGAGTTTAAAACACCTTTTTAAGAAAAACTCTAACCCCTTATGTGAATATGAACAACCTAGATGCTTTAAGATTCTAGACTCAATCCTAAAATGCTCAATGAGATGAATGCAACTACATGAATCTTTGAAAATTTTTTAAAAATTTTACCAATTTTTCATGTAATGAAAACTCAAGGATGCTAAAGGGAAAATAAGATCAGAAAACACAAGTCAAACCACACATATACTCCCCCAAACTTGCTTGACACCGTCCCGGTGGCAAACAAATTCAAAGGAGCATCAAAACACAAAACAAAAAGAAGCAAACATGAGCGGTATGTACAATGGAAGACGGTTGCTACCTCGGGTCTAGTCTCGGCTGGAACTTGAGGATGTTCTAGAGCAGCTCGGTCTTGTCCTTGTCTGGTAGGATGCACACTCTCTTCTCGTTTTTGTCGTCTATGAAGAGATAAGCGAAGAACCCTTCTGCTGGCGTGCGTCCCAAGCTGTCGGTATTCCTCATGTAGACCTCATCCATAAAAGCTCTAGCCAGGACGGGTGTGAAGTCGTGTATGGGTACGCAAGCTTGTAAGAATAGAGGAGTGAGGAAGCCGCCAATGAAAGAAGAGGTTGCCTTGCACCGTAAGGCATAAGCCTTGTACTTCACCAAGGAGGCAGCAAGCACGCATCCATAGTTCACCTCATCGCCGAGCTCATCCTCCATAGGTTCTTCATTCTTATCCGGATCACACAACAAATGCTTCACGCCTTGGAACAGGAAGCAAAGCTCGGTCTTCGTGACCGTGGGAGTAACTGACCTTCCGCTGAATGTGTTGGCGATCAGCTTCAAGGTGTACCTCAGCACCGGGCTTCTCACTTTCTTGATTTTTGCAGTGTTGGCCTTGTAGTCTTCGTTGCTGATCAGGTCCCAAAAATCGTTTCCTCGCGTGAAGGAGGAGAACTCGATCTTGGTGGCGGCTGCGTTGAGACCATACGCTTGACATAGCTCGGGGATTGAAAGGCTGAAGGCTCGACATCCAACCTTAAAGGAGAGGCGGCCTTGTGAAGGAACGGGGGCGCTAGGGTTCTCGTAACAAAACTCCAACGTGGCAAGGAAGTCTATTGTCACTTCTGGAATGGTTGGGCAATCCATTCGTGACAGACATCTTAAGCCAATGTTCTTGAGGAGTTGGTCAAAATCTCCAAGGATCCCCAGCTTGAACAGCAGCTCCCGGTCTGCAAACTTAGTAGGCTCAAATCGAAGCCTTTCAAGCCGTTTCTTGTCCCTCTTCTCATCTTTACTCCATCTGACACTCTCTTGAACAGCCACCTCTTGTCCTTCTCCCTCTTGTGCTGTCTCTTCTCTCGTTCTCTTGGGAGCCATTGTGCCTGAAAGAAATTTTTCAAGCAATTTGATAAGCAAAACGGCGATCAGATGAGAGAAGAAGAGAGGCGAAGAAGAAAGCTTATAACTAATACCTTAGAATTTTGGGGAATTAATAAAAATTATAGCAAAATAAAGGAGAATCAAATCTAGAGATACTATAAAATCTAGGATTTTCCCTATTATTTTGCTAAATTTAAAAATTCAAAACTGCCCTAGCATCTAAAACAATCAATTGCGAAATAAAAGGAGATTTTCCGAAAGATTTTTATCAAATAACCGAAAATACCTTTTTGCAAAGATTGTTAAGAAGCTTGTTAGCCTTTAGAAAACAAATAACTCTCACTCTCTTTGCTTAAAATTTCGAGAAAACAAGAATGAGAGAGTGTGAAGTTGATGAAAACATTTAAAGGCCAACAAGAAACAAAACTATGGGTAAAAGGAGGTGGTTTCTGACACAAGTCTTGGTCAAGGTACATCTTTCATGGTCAAAGATGCCTGCCTTGACCAAGTTTTGAATTTAAAAACTGGAGGGAAAAGAATAGAGGAGGGAAAGAAAATGTTACCTCAGCATGAGATCGAGTCCGTTTGGTCGATCTAGGACTTGATCTCATGCCCACAATGGCTTGGATCGAGAGGGTTATTCGATTTGTGACTCGATTCATGAATCGAGTCCTGGATCGATTGGCTCTCTCCATCATTGAGATTTTGGCTCCACGGCTAAGTCCTCGTGATCGAGCTACGTCCTCGATTTGGGGGTCGATTTGGCATAGATCGAGTGATGGATCGAGTCGAGTGATCGATCTATCCTTTAAGGATTTCCCGAGAGAAATTAGATCGGTCGATCCATTTTGGATCGATTGATCCGTCTTCATCTAAATCGATCTTATCACTCGTTCTCGTCTAGATCGACTGGCTCCTCTCGATCTACTAACTCGATCTAGCAAAGATCGAGTTAGGATTAGTCGATCTAGCACTCGATCTCTAGCCTTTTCTTAACCCCTATTGCCTCTTTTGGACTTCAAGATCGAGGTTTAGACTCCTCATACCTGTTCCTACACACTTGCAAAATAAAAACATGAAACTGAAAGAGAAATAAAGCATAAATATGTACAGGATAGACATGGGAATGCCTCCCAAGTGCGCTTTCTTTAACGTCTTTAGCTAGACTTTACTTGGTTTAGGCAGATGGTGGGTCTTGGAGAAGCACCGAGGTACTCTCGTTGTCATATCTGTCCGCCAAGTAAGGCTTGACCCTGTGTCCGTTCACGGTGAATGCACTGCCACTCTTGCCCATCAATGTAACAGCTCCATAAGGCAGCACTTCTTGGATTACAAACAGCCCGCTCCACCTCGACTTCAGCTTTCCCGGGAAGAGCTTGAGTTTTGAATTGTACAGCAACACCAAACCTCCTTCCTTAAGTTCCTTGGCAACCAACTTCTTGTCATGAGCTTCTTTAGTCCGCTCCTTGTATATCCGAGAGCTCTCATAAGCGTTCAACCTTAGTTCGTCCAGTTCATGTAGCTGGATGAGGCGCCTCTCTTGAGCAGTCTTCAGGTCAAATTTCAGCCTCTTCACAGCCCACAATGCACGGTGTTCCAGCTCAACTGGGAGGTGACAGCCTTTGCCATAGAGCCGAGTGAAAGGGGTCGTACCAATCGGTGTTTTAAAGGCGGTACGGTAGGCCCAAAGAGCGTCGTCCAGCTTTACTGCCCAGTCTTTCCTTGTTGCTCCGACCGTCTTCTCTAGTATAGCCTTGATTTGCCGGTTGGAGACTTCCACTTGACCGCTCGTTTGAGGATGATACGGTGTAGCCACTTTATGCTTAACGCCGTACTTCCTCAAAAGGTTCTCAAAGACCTTGTTTATGAAGTGGCTTCCTCCATCGCTTATAACCACTTTTGGTACCCCAAACCTCGGGAAAATGATGCTTTTAAACAGCTTGATCACCACCTTAGAATCGTTTGTAGGGGAAGCAACAGCCTCAACCCATTTGGAGACATAATCAACCGCTACTAAGATGTACTTGTTGACGTATGAAGAAGGAAATGGCCCCATGAAGTATATGCCCCACGCGTCAAACACGTCAACCTCGAAGATAGGAACCTGAGGCATCTCGTTCCTCTTAGTGATATTCCCTGCTCGTTGACACGCCTCACAGCTCTTCACAAACTAGTGTGCATCTTTGAAGATGGACGGCCACTAGAAACCATCTTGCAATACTTTCGTGGCAGTCTTGAATGAAGCGAAGTGTCCTCCGTAGGAAGAGCCAATGCAGTGATAGAGGATATCTCTAGCTTCTTCCTTCGTAACACACCTCCAGTACAAACTGTCCACCCCTCTCTTGTATAAGTAGGGCTCGTCCCAAAAGTGGTCACTCGCCTCCCTCATAAACCTCTTCTTGTGATAGCTGTTGAGATGTGTTGGCTCCTCACCACACGCTAAGTAGTTCACAACATCAGCGTACCAGGGAAGATCCTCCTCTTTGAAGCTCAACACCTCCTCAAACTGCCCCTCTAGCTTTCCACAAACAGCCGTGGTGATCGCCATGAGTTGCTCTTCTGGAAGAGTATCATCTAAGGGCAGAGACTCGTTGATCCTTAGCCGTGAGAGATGGTCAGCGACTCCATTTTCTATTCCCTTCTTGTCTTTAATTTACATATCAAACTCTTGAAGCAAGAGGATCCACCTCAAAAGCCGAGGCTTAGTGTCCTTCTTTAAATAGATGTATCGCAGAGCCGCGTGATCTGTGTAGACAATAGCCTTGGAACCCACAAGATATGACCGGAACTTCTCAAAGGCGAACACTACTGCAAGCAACTCCTTCTCTGTAGTAGTATACCTCGTTTGCGTGTCATCCAAGGTTCTTGAAGCATAGTAAATCACATGCAGCTTCTTGTCTTTCCTTTGACCAAGAACGGCTCCTACGGCGTAATCATTAGTGTCCAGTCTGGTGCTTGAACTATAGGGGCTGATGTAAGGGCTTCCTTGATGGTCACGAAAGCTTGCAAACACTCCTCATGAAACACAAACTCAGCTTCTTTGCACAGCAACCGTGTAAGAGGGCGTGCAATCTTGGAGAAGTCCTTGATGAAGCGCCTATAGTCCCGGCGTGTCCCAAGAAACTTCTGACTCCCTTAACGTTAACCGGCGCCTCAAGACCCATCATGACTTCCACTTTAGCCTGATCAACCTCAATGCCCTTCTCTGATATCTTGTGACCAAGAACGATCCCTTCCTTAACCATAAAGTGGCACTTCTCCTAGTTTAGCACCAAGTTTGTCTCTTTACAACGCTTTAGTACCCTGCAAAGATTCAACAAACATGCAGAAAAGGACGCACCATAGACAGAGAAGTCATCCATAAACACCTCTACCATCTCTTCTATTAGATCGGAGAAGATTGACATCATACACCGCTGACACGTAGCTGTTGCGTTACACAATCCAAATGGCATCCTTCGATAAGCGAAGGTACCATAGGGACATGTGAAGGTCGTCGTCTCCTGATCATTTGGGTGAATTGGTATCTGAAAGAAACCGCTATACCCATCGAGGAAACAGTAGTAAGGGTGATTAGCAAGTCTCTCAAGCATTTGATCAATAAAAGGCAGAGGGAAATGATCTTTCCTAGTTGCAAGATTAAGTTTCCTATAATCAATACACATCCTATGACCAGTGATGGTCCTAGTAGGAATAAGCTCATCTTTATCGTTCCTTATGACCGTGATCCCTCCCTTCTTAGGCACCACGTGTACAGGGGAAACCCACGTGCTGTCACTTATGGGATAGATCATGTCAGCCTCTAAAAGCTTAAGGATCTCTTTATTAACAACCTCTTTCAAATTAGGATTCAAACGCCTTTGATGTTCTATAGAAGAGGCGTTCTCATTATCCAAGTGAATCCTGTGAGTGCAAAGCATTGGTGAAAGGCCCTTGATGTCACCGAGAGAGTACCTAATGGCCTTCCTATACTTTCTCAGCTCGGTCAGGAGCGAGTGCAACTCATCATCACTTAAGTTTTCATTCACAATCACGGGATAGGTGTTATTAGGCCCTAAGAAAGCATACCTTAGCCCTTTTGGGAGCTCCTTAAGGTCCACCTTTGGGGCTAACAGCTTGCTCCAGTCATCCTCGTGGCTGTTGTTGTTGTTTTCCTCCTTGGAGCCCTCCTTAGAACCCGAGGCATGGCCCTTAAGACTGCTTTCCTCAACCGCTATCCCTTCTGAAATCGAGTCGTCGAGTCGATCTTGCTCTCGATGTCGTCTAGATCGAGTGGTTTTGCTCGATTCACTTACTCAATTTAATGTGGATCGAGTAAGGGATCGAGACGCTGAGTCGATCTCCGGATTAGATATCAAACTGATCGGAAGGTCTTTCTCGATCTTTGACTCGATTGTTTTTCCGGATCGATCACCCCTCTCGATCTGACTGTCGATTGCTGCACCGGATCGAGTTGTGTTCTCGATTGCCTTGTCGATCTGACATCTGGATCGAGTGATAGCGTCGATTTCAGAGTCGATCTCTAGGCAGCAGCTTTCATCCTTCTTAGCAACCTTCCTAGAATCCAGCAAGTTGACGTTCTCCTGGGTCCTCTGATCCACATAGCCAAATTCCCCTGGCTCCTTTGTCAGTGCCAGCTTCAGATGGTCCTCCTGAGCAAGTTGATATCGAAGTCCAGCCTTATATCTTTTCCCAAGTGCAAGGCAATCTTCCCGTTCTTGACGTCAATGATAGCCCTGACGGTTACAAGGAATGGCCTTCCAAGGATGAGCGGGTCTTTAGGCTCTTCATCCGTTTCCAACACGATGAAGTCCGTAGGCACGTTCACACAGCTGATTCTCACCGGTAGATCCTCAAGCAGCCCCACTGGTAGCCTCACACTCCTATCAGCCAGTACCAACGAGATTCTACAGTCTTTGAAATGGGTAAAGCCAAGCTTCTTTGCCACGGAATGAGGCATCAGATTTATGCTAGCTCCGAGAACACAAAGGCAGCTCTTGAACTCCAAAGGACCTAAAGCGCAAGGTATAGTGAAGCTTCCAGGGTCTCCCAACTTCTTAGGGACTATCTGCTTATGTATCACAGCACTACACTCCTCACTTAGAACAAGCACCTCCTTGCTTTCCCTATTCTTCTTCACGAGAGTGTCTTTAAAGAATTTGGCGCATTTAGGCATCATTGCAAGGCAGTCAACGAGAGGTAGCTTGATCTCTACGTCCTTAAGATACTTCTCAAAGAGGATTTTGTGCTTCTCTATGAGTTGCTTCTTGAAACGGCCAGGAAAAGGCAGCTTAGGTACATACAGTGGAGGTACATAAGCATCCTTCTCCTTAGTAGTTTGTTCTGCTTTCTTATCAGCAACTGCTTTGTCTCCTCTTCTTGGCCCTTGAATCCAGACATTGTCAAAGTTGATCTCATCATCAGCAGAAAGCTTACCCTCCCCCTCTTGAATTACAACGTCCTCGTTGTTCTTAGGAGTAACCGGAGGTGCTAGCTCTTTGCCGCTTCTTAACGTGATGGCGTTGGCATATTCCTTAGGATTCTGCTCACACTTGCCCGGTAGGCTATTCTGACCACTTGTACTCGATTTCCCCTTCTCTAGCTGCTTGATCTTGTTGTTTAAGTTGGTGATCTGAGTGGAGAAGTCAGTGAGAGACGAGTCTAGACGAGTGTTCATCTCGGTGAACTTCTGGTTTGTAGAGGCTTGCCCTTGTATCAGCTGTTGAAACATGGTCTGAATCGGATCAACTTGTTGTTGCATTGGCTGTTGCTGCTGAGGTGCAAAGCCCGGAGGGTAGGTTGGCGTATAACCCTTGTTACCTTGATGTTGCCCTTGGAAGTTGTTCTGCCCTTGACCTTGGAAGCCACCACGCGGCTGAAAACCTTTGTTGTAAGGTATGAAAGGCTTTGCTTGCTGAGCAGGGTACACTTGGTCCTTAGGGTTGGCGACGTTGGTACTACGGTAGGAGAGATTGTTGTTCTGGTTGTAGCCGTGAGGTTTGTAATTATTCTGTCCCGCCACCCAATTGGCTTCTTCCTGGCTCAACTCAAGCTCCTCTTGATTCTCATCCGCTTCACCAACAAAGTGAACATGCTTCTGGTTGGCTAACACCAGCTTATCTATCTTCTCATGCAAAGATTTCAGCTCCTTTTTGTGATACTCTAGCTCAGATCCTCTCGGTTCACGGTCATAATCCTCAGCATAGTTGCCATCACTCAATGCCAAGTTCTCTATTAGCTCCATGCCCTCTTGTACCTCCTGACCAAGGAAGTTCCCTTTACTAGCTGTGTCAAGCAACAACCTGATCTTTGGTGAGGCTCCGCGGTAGATGGTGCTGAGTAGGGTCTCCTCACTGAAACCGTGATGAGGACATTGGATCGTGTAATCTTTAAAACGTTCCATTGCTTCATTGAATGTCTCATTGTTCCGCTGAGTGAAGCCACTGATTTTGCTTCTCAACCGTGCTGTTCTGGTGCTAAAGAAGAATTTTGAGAGAAATGCCTTTTTACACTCGTCCCATGAGGTGATGGTGCCTTGTGGAAGGGTCTTCTCCCAATGCCTAGCTTTGTCTCCGAGTGAAAAGGGAAAGAGACGCAGCTTGAAAGCATCTTCGGATATGTCGTTTATCTTGATCATCCCACATACTTGCTCGAAATTGTCAAGGTACTCCAAGGGATCTTCCATTGCTAAGCCGTGGAACTTGTTGTTTTGCACCATGGAGATGAAACCCCGCTTAATCTCGAAGTTGTTATTTTGTACAGGAGGAGGAGTGATCCCAAACCTATTGTGATGAGTATTGGGAGCATCTCCGGCTCCTATGATCCTTGGGGGTCTAGCCGCGTGTTCAGGGTTTCCATTGCCCCTTCCCACTGCCCCGTGAGCTGGAGGAGGTCCCTCTGGATGCTCGTGTTCAGCCATAGCTTCAAAGTCAACCAAACCGTGCTGAACAATCTCCTCAAAGGCCCTGGCTTGTTCTCGTACTCTTCTTTGCCGTGAATGACCAAGTTGATGAATGTTGTCCAAGGGTTGAAGTAGATTGTTGTCTCCCCTTGAACGAAGATTCATGTACCTGAGAGACACATGTATGAGAGTAGAATGTTTAGTAACTAAAACAAGGTTAAGGCTTAGTCTCTACTAAGCTCCAAATCTCTATGCTTTCTAACACTCCTAGAATGGCAACGGCGCCATTTGATAACTACTTTCTTTGCAAGGGTGAGGATGCAATGAGGCTATCAAACTCAAATGCAACACTTAGGTTGTAGTACAGTATGCAAGTGAGAGTCAATCCATTTCTAGGAGCTAGGAAGATCAAAGAGAATGCAAGAGCAGTGTAAAGCTAAGCGAATAACAGACGGTTTTGTAAAAATCCTAAAAACTATATGCAGCAACCAAATGAAATGCAAAACTATTTTAAAAATACCAGGAATGATTAAACTACCACGGGGAACAAATAGAATAATTAAAATGCAAGGCTATGATTTTACAAAAATCGACTAGTGGATCGACCACAGGATCGACCACTAGATCGAGCAGTTTGGATCGATCTCGTCTAAAAATGCAAGTATGAAGAATCTAATGACCAGGATGCAGCGACTATTAAGCGAATGATTAACGACGATGTAAGAATGCTAAGAAAGAAGGGTCTAGGGTTGAGATTCATGGTCCGGGGTTTCAAGGGTCCAAGTTGGGGTTGAAAACGTTAAATCGACTCACTTTGTGAGATTCCCTAAGCCTTGAAAACGAAAACAAGATCCATCTGTGGCTTTCGGTATGGATCACGCCTTCATCCCCTCTTCCAAACCCATGGCTTCTGGTGGAAAGAGAGGTTGAAGGGCAATGAACTCAGATTTCAAACACACGGCCTAACTAGTCCCCTAAACTTCCATGGCTTTTGGGAAAGGGTAACTAGTCTCTAGGATGTGATTTTCAGAGATCTCTGGATCCTGTCAAGGTAAGAGACCTCTCTGATCATAAAGATCTTGGCGTGAGAGTCTTTAAGCCTTAGGGACTCAACATCCTAGAAGAGAAAGCCATTAAGAACAAGAAAACTACCAACTTGAAAACCCCTTAGACCCCGTGAATCCTCTCAACCCCGAGGCCCAAATGAAACTACTCGCTACACATGAGAATAACCGAAATAAAGATGAAAGACGAAGCGATGAACATGAAAACGATTACTTAAGACTTAAACGATTCGAAAATATTCAAGAGCAAAGCTCAAAGTCTAACAATGGCGGATAATCTTCAAACCAGAGAGAAAAAGCATAAAAAGATAAAATTGAAAAAGTGTGTTGAAAAAGACATCGCCGCCTTCCCAAAATGGCGAAAACAGCTCGATGGTCCCCACCTCGCTAGCGGCCAAAAGCGGTTGAAAGGACAGAGATCGACTTCGGGATCGAGCGGCTCTCTCGATCACCTTCGGACATCGTGTCTTCTACTCGATCTGGGTCTCGATCATCTTTGGCGGATCGAGTGTTGTATCCGATCTTGGTATCGATCTTCGGTCGGATCGAGTGGTGGACTCGATCCGGCTCTCGCTCTGCATGGCGTCATTTACGTCTGTACCATTTGATCAATTGCTCCACTCGATCTTCGTCTCGATCATTTCCCTTGGATCGCCTGGGCCTCTCGATCTTCTGGTCGATCTCATCTAGATCGACCTGCCATGCTCGATCTGCTCCCCGATCTCTGGTCCTTAGCAAACGTCTGACCTTCCACGAACCGCCACAACAACTTCAGCACGTCCACGAACCTCCACGACTCCAAAGTAGCCAGAAACAACCTGAATGTGATGCAAAATACAAGGAATATGCGTATGCTGGTGCGAGATTGCTCTAGGACCCTAAGTGATGCAATCTAGTCTAAAGTGTGATGTAAATGCATGAAAAGCTAACTGATATATATGCAAAATGCATACAATATGCAGTAACATCATAATATAATTTCGAGAGGCCGCCAAGTTTTTCAAATGATCCATTGGATACTAATTTCAAAAAGCCCAACAAAAAATCATATGAGAAACGGTTTAAAAGTTGGAATACTATACCAATTGATTTATCAGTAAGCACCAAACCAAACCAATTAACTTAATTTAACTCGAAATATTTCCACGAAGGACATAAAGCGCTAACCCCTCTGAGAGGAGCTGTGGTGCGTTTTTCATTTCTTAAATAATAATATAGATTAGGAAAAATGAGAAAGAATGAGAGAATTTAGAAATCTTTCTCTTATAAGAGAATCTGAATCGTATCTCACCACTTTATGATATTTGTTTATTAATTATAAGTTTAGTTTTTTTATTACTAAGATTTAATGATATAAGTAAATTAAATTAAAATATTAATATGTTATTATTTAGATATTTATTTTGAATTTTTTCTTGATGAAGATGCTCCGCGACTATGTGCGATGAAGATGCTCCTAGACTATGGTACCCAAAAAAAATGTGCGATGAGTTTTTTTTTTCAATACTCTCCTTTTTACTTTTTAACATTTTATATTATGTTCTCTTTTCTATATCTAATCATTCAACACATTCAATTTTTATCATTTAGAATAGTTTTGTTAAATAAAATTCAACAATCTTAGATGATTGTACTTGTGAAGCAGCATGTGTTCCATGACCTCTTGCTGAGCTTCCAATAGATCATATTGAGAATTTTGAAGAAATATACAGTACAACAAAATCAAATAGAATATCTGCTAACTACCTCAGGTGCAAGCTCTTTCTATTTTCTTTGTCTGACAAAGCGCAGAGATGGATCAAATCCCTTCTTCCTGAATCTTTGACAAGCTGGAGTCAATAAAAAGCAACATTTCTAAACCACTTCTATACCAACTCTAAAACTAATTCATTGAGGAACAAGATCACCACTTTCCAGCAGCATTCAGGAGAGTATTTCTGTGAAGCTTTGAAAAGGGTTAAGGAGTACCGCAGGGAATCCCCTCACCATAGGTATTCAGATGAGCAGTTTCTCAGTATTTTCTATGATATGTTAGAATTAGAGTTTAAAGATAACCTCAATGTTGTAAGCAATGGAGATTTTATGACCAGGAGTACACAAAAGGCATATGAGCTGATAGAGAAGTTAGCTGCAAGCTCTAATAATTGATCCCCTGAGTATGATAAATCCAGAAGTGTCAGGAGTGTGGAGTTTCAGAAAATAGATGAATAGTTTGCCTAAGTGAGCCTTTTGTTGCATGCAGTTAGCTCAAACTTCCGAAGCAATTAAGAGACCACATGGTTTTCTTCTAGGGAAGGGTGAGCAGAATCGCAAAGAGTTTGTGAATGTCATTTCACTCAGGAGTAGAAATGTACTAGAACTTGTAGACAAGAAAGGAGATGACGCTGATGTTACTATTGATCTGGAAGAGAGAGAGAAGAACCAAAAGCTGAGAAGGACAAAGATACTACAGATGGACACACTGCAGGAGAGGTGCCACCAGCCAAAGTCTATATTCTAAAGGTTCCCTACCCTTCTTCTCCAAAGACGTCAGGGAAGACTTTAGAAGAGGCGAAATGTAAGGAGATGCTGAATGAGATTATATTAAAGCTCCATCTTGTTGATGCAATCGAAATAATGCAATGAATAGATTCATGAAGAGTGATATCCCTTGTATTTACACCATTTAGGGCTGCATTTAGTACATATTTTGATCCTCTTTTGCATGTTTTCCCTTTGCTTTTGTCCCATTTTCTTCTCCTTTTAGACTTAGGTTGCATTTAGAGTATAGTTTGCATTTTCTTTGCATTTTGGATGTTTTTAGGTACTTTTGGAGCCTAAAGGAGCTTGGAGGAGTTTTGGGAATGATGCAAGATGCTAGCTGGGCAAAAGGGAGCAAGAAGGATCACATCAGAAGATCTCTGTAGAAGTTTTCGGTCAGAGCACGGAGAGTTTCTGTAGCATCTGTATTCGAGAAAATCTGGAATGATCGAGCCGGAAAGGAGGTTGTTCGAAGGAATGTGATTTTAGTCAAGGGAAAATCCGTACGGATGGGAGGTTCAGACTATAGTCGATGGATGACTGGGAAATAGTCGAAGGATGGCTGGGCTGGCCGAGCAGGACGGACCATATCCGAGAGAAAAATGGTTCTGTCCGGGAGAAAGTGGATTATATCCGAGAGAAATGGATTATGTCCGAGAGAAATGGATTGTGTCCGGGAGAAAGTGGATTATGTCCGAGAGAAATGGATTATGTCCGAGAGGAAATGGATTATGTCCGAGGGAAAAAGGAAAATAGCCGAGGCTTTTTGGTTTTAGCCGAGTAAAAATGGGCTGGGCCCGTGGGCTGGGAGTTGATGTTACTGCATATTGCATACATTTTGCATACACATTAGTTAGCTTTTCATGCATTTACATCACTTTTTAGACTAGATTGCATCACTTAGGGTTCTAGAGCATTCTTGCACCAGCATACACATGTTCTTTGCATTTTGCATCACATTCAGGTTGTTTCTGGCTACTTTGGAGTCGTGGAGGTTCGTGGACGTGCTGAAGCTGTTGTGGTGGTTCGTGGAAGGTCGGATGTTCGCTAAGGACCAGAGATCGGGGAACAGATCGAGCATGGCAGGTCGATCTAGGATGAGATCGACCAGAAGATCGAGAAGACCAGGCGATCCAAGGAGAATGATCGAGATGAAGATCGAGTGAAGCAATCGATCAAACGGTACTATACGACGGTCACTGAGCTTGTGGAGAAAGCAGCACTGTTGGAATCTGGACAAGCAGAGGAAGCTTTGTCAAACGCAAGTACTGTTGTTGCCGTGGCCAAGAGTGGTCAATCGTCTGGAGGACAGAACCGCAGGTTTGGGAGGAATGTTCCAGCCAAGTCTAGTGGGAACCGCAGTGTGTGTGGATCATGCGGGAAGGTGCATGTGGGCGTTTGTAGGCGTTCAGCCGGGGCTTGTCACCGTTGTGGAAGCCGGGAGCATCAAGTGCGGGATTGTCCTGAGCCAGACACAAGGATGGTAAGAGTGTCGGATGGAGACAGCGTTTCTGTTGTGTGTTACGGTTGTGGAGAACCGGGACACTACAAGCGTGATTGTCCGATGTCAGGAGCAGCTGGGCAAGCCACTTCTCAGGCTAAGCGTGCAGGAGATGCACTGGCACCGGCGGCCAAGAGGCAGGTCATCATGCCGAGAGTGTACGCAGCGACCGCAGATGGGAGTGGAGATCCGAGCGCTTCTCGACCGATCACTGGTGAGTTTTATTACTTACAGTTTTCTGAGTTCTGTCTGTTGCTTGTTGTCTGTGTCTGCGTGTGCTGTTAAGTGTCTTAGCATTCTAGGGGTTGAATGTGTAGGGACCTAATTAATGGGTGAGGTAGAGACTCATGTTCTCTTTGACTCCGGAGCGAGTCATTGTTTTGTGAATCCAGAGATGATTGGAAAGGGAGAATTCCAGAAGGAACCCAGAGAGGATTTTGGTTTAGTGAGAGCGGCTGGAGGCCAAGTGATGTACTCACTAGGAATGGTTAAAAACATATCTGTCTTGATTGGCAAAGTTAGTATGCGAGCAGATTTGGTAATCTATAATGTCAAGTCTTATGATGTCATCCTCGGGATGGATTGGCTTAGTAAGTACAAGGCGCATCTGGATTGCCACCGCGGGAGGGTAAGGTTTGAAAGAGATGGCGATGTTCTGGTGTATCAAGGAATAAGACCGACTTCTGGTAGCTTGGTTGTATCAGCAATACAAGCGGAGCGTTTGATAAAGAAAGGGGGTGAGGCATACCTAGCGACAATATCAATAGATGAGGTTGGACCGGATGTGGAGTTAATAGATATTCCAGTAGTACAAGAGTTTGAGGACGTTTTCCAAGCTTTGTCTGGAATGCCACCGGCTCGTTCAGAACCGTTCACTATTGAACTTGAACCGGGGACAGCTCCGATATCGAAAGCACCGTACAGAATGGCACCGGCCGAGATGGCTGAACTGAAGAAGCAACTGGCTGAACTTTTGGACAAAGGTTTTGTAAGGCCAAGCAGTTCACCATGGGGCGCACCTGTTCTGTTTGTAAAGAAGAAAGATGGAAGTTTCAGGCTTTGCATCGACTACCGAGGGTTGAACCGTGTAACTGTGAAGAACAAGTATCCACTTCCAGGGATAGACGAGTTGTTGGACCAGCTCAGGGGTGCTACTTGGTTCTCGAAGATTGATTTGGCTTCAGGGTACCACCAAATACCAATAGACGAACCGGATGTTCGGAAGACTGCCTTTAGGACAAGGTATGGTCATTACGAGTTTGTGGTCATGCTGTTTGGTTTGACGAATGCGCCAGCTGCATTTATGAAGCTGATGAATGGCGTGTTCAGGGAGTACTTGGATGAGTTTGTGATTATTTTCATAGATGACATCTTCAAAGAGTCCGGAAGAGCATGAGAAGCATTTGCGGATTGTTATGGAAAATTTGCGAGAACAGAAGTTGTTTGCTAAGTTGAGTAAGTGTAGCTTCTGGCAACGACATATTGGGTTCTTGGGTCACATTGTATCGGACAAGGGAGTGTCCATGGATCCTGAAAAGATCAAGGCTATTGCGGATTGGCCGAGACCCAAGAATGCATCTGAGATAAGAAGTTTTCTGGGGTTGGCTGGCTATTATAGGCGTTTTGTGAAGGGCTTTGCGAGTATGGCTCTGTCAATGACACATCTGACTGGTAAGGATGTTGAGTTCGTTTGGACGGCTGAGTGTGAGGAGTGTTTCTTGAAGCTGAAAGGAATGATTACAAGTGCACCAGTGTTGGCTTTACCCGAGCCGGATGAACCGTATGTGGTGTACACGGACACTTCTGGGAAAGGACTAGGTTGTGTCCTAATGCAGCATGGAAATGTGATTGCATATGCGTCAAGGCAGCTAAGGAAGCATGAGGCGAACTACCCTACGCATGACTTGGAGATGGCAGCTGTAGTCTTTGCGTTAAAGATATGGCGATCCTACTTGTATGGTTGGAAATTTCAGGTGTTTACCGATCATAAGAGTTTGAAGTACATCTTCACTCAACCTGAATTGAATTTGAGGCAACGTAGATGGATGGAGTTAGTCGCTGACTATGA
Source organism: Thlaspi arvense (assembly GCA_911865555.2). Lineage (NCBI taxonomy): Eukaryota > Viridiplantae > Streptophyta > Magnoliopsida > Brassicales > Brassicaceae > Thlaspi > Thlaspi arvense. The sequence continues at coordinate 25,728,089 of OU466858.1, read as the reverse complement.
CTTAGAGATAGCTTATTATCCGAGAAAGGCTAATCTCGTTGCTGATGCATTAAGCCGTAAGAGGGCTAGTGTATCTTCTGCCAAGGATGTGGAAGGAGTTGTGAATCTCCTAAGGACGTTAAGGTTGAACGTTTTATCTGAAGAACTGGAACCCTTAGGTTTGGGAGCTGCGGATCAAGCTGACTTGTTATCAAGGATTCGTTTGGCTCAAGAGGAGGATGAGAATCTGAATAAGTTATCACAGAGTGACAAGACCGAGTATCAGACTTCCAACAATGGGACGATTGTTGTGAATGGCAGGGTGTGTGTTCCTGACGTGAAAGAGTTAAGGGAGGAAATTCTAAGGGAAGCACATCAGTCAAGGTTTTCTGTGCATCCAGGAATGACCAAGATGTACCAGGATCTTAAAAGGTACTATCACTGGGTCAAGATGAAGCGGAACGTAGCCAAGTGGGTGGCTAGCTGTCCGACATACCAGCTGGTTAAGGCTGAGAATCAGGTTCTAAGTGGATTGTTGCAAACATTACCAATACCGGAATGGAAATGGGATATGATCATAATGGATTTTGTGTTGGGTTTACCGAGGTCTCTGAAGAAGCATGATGCGATTTGGGTCATTGTTGATAGGCTGACCAAGTCTGCTCACTTCTTCCCTATGAGGAAAACGGATGGAGTGGCTAGGCTGGTGGAGTTGTATGTCCATGAGATCGTCAAGCTTCATGGAGTGCCTGCGAGCATTGTGTCAGATCGTGATCCAAAGTTTACTTCATGATTATGGAAAGAGATTCAGAAAGAGTTTGGAACGAAGGTGCATATGAGTACTGCATATCATCCACAAACGGATGGTCAACCTGAAAAGACCATCAGGACGTTAGAGGACATGCTGAGAGCGTGTGTACTGGACTGGGGTGGTAACTGGGAAAGTTATCTACCGTTGGCTGAGTTTGCGTATAACAACAGTTACCATAAGAGCATTGAGATGTCCCCGTATGAGGCTTTGTACGGAAGGCCATGTAGAACACCGCTATGTTGGACCTAAGTGGGGGAGCGGAGTGAGTTAGGACCTGCTATAGTCGAAGAGACTATTGAAAAGATCAGGTTTCTGAAGGTTAAGCTGAAAGAGGCTCAATACCGACAAAATAGTTATGCGGATAAGCGCCGTAAGGACTTAGAGTTCAGTGTGGACGATCTGGTTTATCTGAAGGCTATGACTTACAAGGGGAAAAGCCGAGCAATGTTTGATGCTAAGTTGAGTCTGAGGTACATGGGACCATACCGGATTCTGGAAAGGATTGGACCAGTGGCGTATAAGTTGGACTTACCGCCGGAAATGAGTGCTTACCACAATGTGTTTCACGTGTCGCAGCTGAGAAAGCACATAACCGAACGTGAGACTGTGATATCTGAACCACCTTCGGAATTGCAAGAGAATCTGACCATGGAAGGTAGACCGATTCGAGTGGTTGACAAGAAAGAAAAGCTTAGGCATGGTAAGAGGGTCAAGATGATCCAAGTTGTCTGGGACTGTAATGGGGATGAGCAAACTACTTGGGAAGTAGAGTCCAAGATGAGTACAAGGTTCCCGAAATGGTTTGAGAAACTTCAGGAAGAAGAACCGGATTCGAGGGCGAATCCAAACCAAGTGGGGGAGAGTTGTAGCATCCGTATCCGAGAAAATATGGAATGATCGAGCCGGACAAGAGGTTGTCCGAAGGAATGTGAGTTCAGTCAAGGGAAAATCCGTACGGATGGGAGGATCAGACTATAGTCGATGGATGACTGGGAAATAGTCGAAGGATGGCCGGGCTGGCCGAGCAGGACCGACCATATCCGAGAGAAAAATATTTCTGTCCGGGAGAAAGTGGATTATGTCCGAGAGAAATGGATTATGTCCGAGAGAAATGGATTGTGTCCGGGAGAAAGTGGATTATGTCCGAGAGAAATGAATTATGTCCGAGAGGAAATAGATTATGTCTGAGGGAAAAAGGAAAATAGCCGAGGCTTTTTGATTTTAGCCAAGTAAAAATGGGCTGGGCCCGTGGACTGGGAGTTTGGTCGGATGAAAATTAATTTCTCGTGGGGATGGTCGAGCGGTTTAGGCGATATCCAAGATAAATCAAAGCTGACTGGGATAAACCTGACTGGAACTGGGAGACGCCGGTTATAACCGGGTTTACTAGGTTTTGCGAGCATATAAAAGGGATTTTGAGACTTTTTCTCAAGACAGCCGCATTATTTGAGAGAAATAACGCGTGAGAGAGAGATTGGTCGAGAGAAATCCCATAGTTTCTGATTATCCCGAGAGTTGGCCGAGAGAGATCGAAGTTTCGCCGGCGATTCCGACTATCACCGAGAGATCGAGCATTCTGTCCGAGTTTCTGTGGATCTGTTTCGACCATTCGTCTTGATTTGAGGGTTTACCGAGGGAATAACCGAGTTTATCCGAGGATTTCTAAGCGGATCGTGTGATATCCGAGAACACTTCGATTTGTCCGAGAGAATACAGCTTCTTGCCTGAGAAAAAGTGACCGGGTTGAGAGATAGCGGAGAGGTGTTGGGATTTTACCGGACCAGTCTGAGCGATAGCCGAGAAATTGCAAGTGTGTCCGAGTATCTCAGTTTCTGATCAAGAAATCACCGAGATTCTTTCGACTGAAACGTTTGTTTATGTGTCTAAGGTGAGTGCGTGACTGTAGTCTGTATCTAGAATCGTTGGATTGCTAGGTTATCTGATTTTTATTGATTGCTTGCGTAAGTTAGTGGTTTCTGCTTAGCAAGGTCAATGTTTATGTGATTGTGAATGGTTAAGTGTGAACCGTGGTCAATACATGATGTCTAACTAGCTGTGTGAATGTCCGGATCGAGTTACTAGCTCAACGGGATGTGTGAATCTCGCTTGGAGCAGTACCGATGCCTTGTGAGGCTTCACAAGTAGTTGAGATGATCATAGGACCGTACTATTTTCTGTGCTTGCTTGCTAAGTGATAATGTGAATTGTATAACTGATAGTATGATGCGTTTTCTGGTACTGGCTAAGGTGTTACGGGATGACCGTATTCACTAAGTATTTATCAAATACTTATGCCTCTCTTTTTGAGTGTGCAGGTAAGGATAAAGTCCAGGGCGAGTAGCTCTGAAGGCGGACTGGAAGGCAGTGAAGAAAAGGGGTGGATTAGGACTAGGTTTTGGGATTCATATTCTGAGTTTGAGTTTCTATTTAAGTACTTGTGTTAGTGCTTTATGAGTTGAACCGAATCTGATAAGTTAGTTTGTTATTGAGTCAGAATTCTGTTAAGTGTTTCTGGAATAATTATGCAATGAGAATGAATGTCTTTTGGTGAATCGAACTTGTTTAAGTTTAAGAAAAAAAATATGCATGTTTTTGTATTCTGGCCGAGAGAAGACTCGGTGAGGTTTGGGCCGGTCTAGTGATAGACGGTCGGGTCCTCACAGTTTCGGTCAAGAGTGACCGATACGGAGCATATCAGTCACCAGTATCGGTCAAGTGTGATCGACACAAACACATCGGATCAATTTCAGTTATTTGTGTCGATCACTGATGACCGATAGGAACCCATTTCAGTCACTGGAGATCGACACGACTGACCGATATTGACCCAGCCCGAACCTGTTTTTAATTACAACTATGCCATTACTCTAGGGTTTTCTTTTCTAGGCTATAAATAGTCTCTTTTTCCAGATTTTCGACAAGTCATGTCAAAATACTGTTCTTGAGCATTTCTTTTAAGTTTGTAAGACAATTTCTTTGCTTTGTTTAATATAATCAAGTATTTGCTTTAATCTTTCTTTAATCTTTCTTTTAATCATGATTAGCATCCTTTCCCTTTGTGATTTGGTGTTAAACATGATTATGAGTGAGTAGTTATCTTAGGGTTTCTAGATGTGGTAGATTAGGAGAATCTAAGGCTTGATTAAGGCTTGTTATGTTCTTCATTCTATGGGTTCCTCTCTATTAATCTGTTATTCATGCTAGATTAGTCTTGATCAAACTTGTCTAAGTTGTTAGCTTTCTCTTATGCCTACCAAGTGTTTGATGAAATGCTGATCATGTTTAATAGAGGATTTGCTGGCCTTGACTCAAGAGATTGACTATTTGAGGAGCATTTTAATTTGAATAGAGTTGTTTAATCATGCTTGCTTGATGTTTTAGCACTAATGAGAGTTGGTTCTGGTTAGAATGTTTAGCAAATGGTTATTTGCCAAGAGATTGGATCTAACTAGCTTAAGTGTGAACTCTATGTCTAGGAATCACCATTGCTTGCTTTCTTGCTTGATCAATGTAGTTTGAAACAGCCTTAGTTAATGCCTGAAATTCCCCAATGTCAATAACCACATCTAGAGACTTGTCTTCCTCTTATTTGAATCTCAGATTTGCTCTGTTTTGCTCTGTTTTACTCTGTTTTTCTTGTTTAGAACTGCTTAGATTGCTTTTGTTTTCACTTCTTTTGTTGCTTTTCACTTAGGTTGCTAGAACTGTTGCTTAGGCAACAAAACCAATTCTCTGTTTGCTTGACTTAGAGATTTTACTCTCAACTCTTTTGTTTTCAACTCCTCCCATTGGATTGACATAAAACCCATACTACACTACAACTGACTAGTACAAGTGTAAGGGTGATTGACATTCAAGAGCCTCAAAAACTCGTGTATCAATCTAGCGCCGTTGCCATTTGGGAATCAGTTTGAATCATTAGAGTTTGTAGAATCTTTAAGATCAAGTTTTTACTTTTCTTTGGCTACTAACTCTGTTTTCAAGTGGCTTTGATGAACACTTGAACAGAGAAGAAGAACAAGAACGAGCAGCACTGGAAGCTGCTCAGAAAGAGGGGGCTGAGGAAAACCCAGCTGTTACAGAAGAGATCCCCACACCAAAGCACACTGATGCTGAGGAAGAGACACTAGAAAAACACCATGCTTTGATGGTTCTGTCTCACAATACTCCTCAGGACTCTAAGAAGCTCAACCACAATCAAGTGGGTGCCTCTTCAAGCACTACTGGAAAGGGTAAAGAACTTTCAACTCAGGACTGCAAACCACCAGTCTCCTACCCCTCAATGCATTTCACAAAAGTTAGAATGGAGATGTACACAAAGTTCAAGCAGGACATACAAGATGCAGGAATACAACTCCCACATGGCACCACTTTGCTAGATGTGAAGCATCAAATTAGGTTCCTGAAAGAAGTCTTTGATAAGCTGGAAGTGGTGGAACCAATCTTTTAGAATGTGGGGGCTCACATGAAGAAGAGCAAGATAATGAAGTCATTGCCAAAAATCATAAACCTAGGAAAGTTTCCATCACTTGTGAGCTGGAGATGCTTGACAATGTCAAAGCCCTATGTGATTCAGGATCCACTGTCAATGTCATGTCCCTCCATCTGAGCCAAACTTTGGGGATCAAGAAACTGCTGCCATCCAGGACTTCTATCACTTTTGTGGATAACACTTCCACAAAACCTCTAGGCATGGTGAAGGACTACCCTTAAATTAGAGATTGCCTAGTTCCAACAGACTTTTTGGTCATGGAGAAAACATACTCCAGAGAGGTACCACTACTCGTAGGCACTCCATTCTTGGCAACAGCAGGAGCTCAGTTGGATTTCAAGAGAGGCTCAGTCATTCTAAAGAATGTTGATGAATTCAAGGTCTACAAAATTGACCCTCCTCCCATTATTTTCTGTGGAGTACTTGAGCAAGAGTGTGAACAATGGAATCTTCTAGATAATCTAGATGATGTGTTGAACTTCACTGTGAAGATGTTTATGGATGATGCTTCCCCTGCTGAGCCAGAACAGACACTGAATGCTGGATTGAAGCTTGAAGGAGGTTTGAAGAGCAATGAGAACTTAACCACCAAGGGTGTGAAGCCTCCAATCAAACCAAGTGTCAAAGGGAAGAGGCATGAGATATCATCAAGGGACAAACAACACCACCCATCTTCAGGAACATGGGTCTGGAGGAAGAAAGAGGTAGGAGCACCAGCTCCATCCACTACTCCTCACCTCAACTAAGGAGGTAATCAAAGTCAAGCTTAGTGACTTTAAACAAGCACACTTGGGAGGTAGTCCCATGGTATCCTTTTGTATATATTATGCTTTCTAGTTTATCCTTTATGTTTTGCTTTAGTGTATAGAAACAGGATTTCGAACTGGGGCTTGAGAAAGTATGATGGGGACAAAGAACAGGTGTATTCTGGCTGATATCGGTCATTTGTATCGGTCATGACAGACCGATACACAAATTTTCGGTTATTAGTAGCGATCATGATTGACCGATATCAGTGGGGCCAGTTTATACCAGTCAACAAATCGGTCACTTGTGATCGATACGGAAAGAAGTTTGAAAGAGGAATAGATTTTCGGTCATCAGTATCGATCATGCATGATTGACATAAACACACCGTTCTAATTTCGGTCCAGTGTGTCGATCATTGGTGATCGATAAGATTCTTGGAAACATTTCGGTCACCAATATCGATCACTCATGACCGACATAAACACATCGTGTTATTTTCGGTCAAGTGTGTCGATCACTGATGACCGATACTAATCCCAGGAAGCACGTCGGTCTCTAGTGTCGATCACTCATGACCGAAAATGCAATTTTGGTCAGTAATATCGGTCATGAGTGACTGAAACTCCATCCGAGGTAAGTGTCTCAACTTTCAAAATTTTTTTACCTACTTTGGTTTGGAGCCAAAGTAGTTTGAATTTTTTAAATGGGATTCCTTCTAACCTCTTTCCTAGCTTCTGAACACTTTTGTTTTTGTCCCCCACACTTTTGATTCCTTATGTTCCCTCACCAACCATTGATTCTTTTGGTTTCCTCTCCTTTCTCTCTATATAAGCAACAACTCTCTTCACTTCTCTTCACACTTAAACTCACTTTTCTTCTCACTTAAAGCTCGAAATCACTATTTCTTTTTCTCTTTTATTGCTTTCTCTAAGTGTTCAGAAGTCCACTAAAGGTTTGCTTCCTAAACTATCTCTCTTTGCTCTTACTCTTAACTTATGTTAAAAACTGCTTTTATGAAGTTTTTAAGAGCAAGTAGTGTTTAGTTTTGATTGTTGTGCTATGGTTTTGCAATATGGATTTGTTTTGAGATAACAAGATAGATGTTGAAGTTATGATTTATATCTATTTATCTCATTGCTTGCTCATCTTCATCCTTTTGCAAAGTCATCATCTCTTTTGCCTAAGAACCATTTTGCTAGAATGTCATGCATGACAGTTTATCTTTTGAGCATTCTTGCTTATTTACTTACTAGCTTTTGATCTCTTCTTGCTTTGAATAAGTTTCATCTTGTTGTTAGGACTTGTTAGACTTTTCATTAGCATTAAAGAGTTTGTCATTTCAAAGCTTTCAGCTATTTGGTTCTTCAGCTTTTATTCTTTCACTTACTTAGTTTTCAAGCTTTGCTTTTGAAGGTACCATGGGAAGAACAAAAATAGCTGCTGGGAAAAAGGGAAAAGCACCTCAGGAAGCACCAACCCAACCAAGAACACAGAAAGAAAAAGAAAAGGGCAAGGCTGATGAGCAATCCTCCAAAGCCGCTGGAAAGAGACAGGTTGTAAATGAGGGAGAAGATCAACAAAACAAGGGCAGTGCTGCTAGAGAACTCATGAAGGCTTTCAACCAGTGCACTTTCAAGCCAACAAGATATCCATGCACTTCCACAATGAAGGCGCATGGACTCTATGTTGACTGCAAAGCCACGTTTGAGCGCATGGGTCTTGAAGCTTTCATGGAGATGCCACTCCCATCTTACCAACAGCTCACTTACCAATTCCTCTCCACACTCAAGGTGGTCTGGTATGAAGACAGTGAGCTCCCTAATGGCGATGGATGGATCTCTTTTCGGATTGGCAAGGAAGAGTTCTCCTCAACATTTACAGAGATCGCCAAAGATCTAGAGCTGAAGTCCCACCCCACCAAGCTGAGCAGGTTCGAAATCCCAAGTAGGCAGCACACCAGGCTGTGGGGTATCATTGGGGTTGGGCAATACACTCCTGGAAGATCAAGGAACCAACACCTAAGGCATCCATCCGTGAGATATGTCCATAAAGCACTTGCAAATACACTCTTTGCAAGGAAGGAGACAACATATCTCATAGGAAGGGAGACAGATCTGATATACCAAGGACTGTATGAGGTGTTGGGAAGCGATGAGTATGGGGAACCTTTCAGAGCACCGAAAAGCTACCCCTGCTATGTGTCTATGTTGATGGAGCAGCTCCTATCCTACCAGATCTGGGTTTTGAGTAAGACAAAGAAGGAGAAGAGCCCTCAAGTGCATGTTGGGGGAGTTGTGACAGCAGTTCTACAAGCTAGTGGAGTAGACCTTGACAAACATGAAGGTGATGCACTTGAGCCACTATGGATTGAAATTGATTACCTCAAGAGAAGCCACTACCTTGAAAGAACCATTGGTGGAAAGCATGTGTACAACTTCATCACAGACTTTGACACACCAGCAAAAGTCCTCCTCCCCAATCCAAAGCTTACATCCTTCTTCAGAAAAGGAAAAATCAGTTTCAACCCAAGCACTGAGGAACTCTACACAGGCGGCCCTATTCCTACAGTAGAAGAAGAAGAAGACAGTGATGAAGAAGAGGAGCACACTGAAGAGATCAGAGAAGAAGAAGAAGAAGAACAATGGAATGCTACTGCTGGCGCTGAAGGCCAAGGAAGAACCCTTGAAGAAGAGGAGCTTGAAGAAGAAGAAATGTTGAACTACAACTCAAAGCAGTTCCACTTCCACCCCTATGAAGCTCCCAACCAAGGAAGCTCTTTGAGAGCAGCTCATGAGCACATTAACACACTACAGAAGTGGTGCAAGTGGCAGGACAAAGCCATCAAAGGGCTTATGAAGATGGTGAAGGGGAAGTTCAGGAAGAACAAGGCTACATCAGCAAAAACTTCCCACCACAGCCACACCCAAGAGCTCAACTCTCAACATGAAGAGCAACTTCATCCAACTGAAGAGGAGGAAGCTGTATGGAACCCCCATGGAAGACATTCATTTCATACACAACCAAGAGACCAGTGGGGTACATGGGAACAACCAAGGGCTTCATCTTATGAGCCAAGAGCCCATGTTCCATCAGCTTGGGAGGCGCCAAACCCCAATTCCTCTGAAGTTCAGGAAACATGTCAATGGGGCTCACAAGGAACTTCTTCACAGGCTGAACAGCTATGGTCAAGCTGGGTTCCACCACCTCCAGAAGCAGCTCAGCATTCCACTATTGTTTATGAAAGAAGGAAGAGGAGAGCTAGCAAGTCTCCTCAAACCTCAGGATCATCCCACCACTCCTGCCACTAAACCAAGTACCACATCCTTTCCATTGTTATATACCATTGCATCTTTTCATTTTTGTAATATATTTTGTTGCTTCTCTCTTCCATTGCTTTCATTACACAAGGGACTGTGTAATTTAAGTGTGGGGGAGAGATTTGGGGTTTGACTTTGTTTTCTGTTTTCTTAGTTTTTCTTTTTCTTTTCATTTTGAGTCTCATGCATGTCATGCATACATGTAAGGCATAGAAAAACACAAAACAAATCGAAAAAATTTGAAAATCTTTTGCATTATTTGCAAACCAAAAAGAAAGCATGTAGTTGCATTTCATTCCTTTAAGATTGAGTCTAGTGTTGACATATAGGTTGCATTGCATTTGCATAGGGCATTATGATGAATTTTCCTTGTAAAGTGCTTAGTGTTTAGAGATGATTTCAGTTTTTAAATGCTTAGTTGTTTGATGCATCATTTGATTGCTAGAAGTTAAGGCTGAACCATGTTTAGATTGATAGATTTGGTCTTCTCATCTCATTCTGAAAGCAATTTTTCTCTGAAAATCAACTCTATCAACTTGAACTTTAATTTGGACTTTTAATTATCATGTCTTATGCATTGAAAAGTGAATTCATGGCTACCATATACATATTTGGATCATCTTTCTCCTTTCTACCACTCTTGTTGATCCAAATAGCTGATCCTCATAGTTATGGGACAGTTACATCCTCACCCTTAACCAAAACCTCCTTTTGAGCCTAAACACTATTGTGAGAGCTGTGAGGCCTTTGCATTGCATTTTCGATTTTGTCTTGGCAAAAAGTGTTAGGAATAAGGCTGGCAATGATTAGCTCTCTTGTAGATATCAGCTTGCATTTTGAGCTTGATTCTAGGATAGGAGTTTCGGGGTTTAAAAGGGTAGAATTCGGTGGTTTGAGCTTAATGTTTTTATGTTTTGAAAGAAAAGGAAAAGATCTGAAATGGTAGAAAAGGGAAAACAGTCTAGTATTGTGGTTAAGTAAAGGGAATAAAAGCTCTAAGTTTTAAAAGAAAGATTGCCGCCAACAACAATGCTCAGAAGGGTCCAAAAGAAGAAAAATCTGACCAAGGAGCAATCCACCAAAGGTGATGAAGGTGCCAACACAACAAACAAGAGCAAGTCCCAACCAAAAAGAAGCAGCCACACAAGCAAAAGAAGAAGTTTCCCCAGCCATGAAGATGGGTAAATGGTAGAGTCTAGGAAAGGGTAGACTTAGAGGGTTCACTCTTGGGTTTAGAAATGCTTAGGACTCATCTTTGGGAAGTAAGGGTAGAAGAGAGCTTTGAATTGCATGCATAAGTGTGCTTTTACCTTTAACATTTTGCCTAAGATGAAGTCATTTCATTGAGTGATCCTTTATGTTCTTGAACCCTTGTGCTTAAATGAGATCATTCTTATCTCATAACCTTACCCTTTTTAACCAAATGTCTTCACTTGATTTGCATAAGCATGATTCATGTTCTGAATTTAATTGAATGTTAAAGAGTTGATTGATTTGAGCATTTGCCTAAGTTGAGATTTGAGATCATTTTGAAACATGATGAGCATGGCTAGGTTCTTTAAAGTATAGCTGATTATGTTTGCATCTTACAACTAGGTGATACACGGGTTTTACCCCTTGTAGGACAATTGCCCTAGCTTGTACTAGTCAGTTGCAGTATAGCATAGGGTTGTATCAATCCAAATGGGAAGAGTTGAAAGACAGAAGAGTTGAGAGTGTAATCTCTAAGTCAAGCAAGCCAGGAAAGGGGTTTTGTTGCCTAAGCAACAGTTCTAACAACCTAAGTGAACCAAGCAGCCACAAGGTGAAAGCAAAAGCAAACTAAGCAATTATAAGCAAGAAAAACAGAGTAAAACAGAGCAAAACAGAAATTCAAATCAGAGAAAGGCAAGTTCCTAGATGAGGTTATTGACTTTGGAGAATTTCTGGCATTGAATAAAGCTGTTTCAAACTACATTAATCAAGCAAGTAAGCAAGCAATGCTGGTTCCTAGACATAGAGTTCACAACTAAGCTAGTTAGATCCAATCTCTTGGCAAATAACCCTTTGCTAAACATCTTAACAAGAACTAACTCTCATTAGTGCTAAAATATCAAGCACGCAAGACTAATCAACTCTATTCAAGTCAAAATGCTCCTCAAACAGTCAATCTCTTGAGCCAAGGCCAATAAATCCTCTACTAAACAGGTTTAGCATTTCATCAAACACTTGGTGGGCATAAGAGAAAGCTAAAAACCTAGACCAGTTTGATCAAGACTAATCTAGCATGAATCACAGATTAATAGAGAGGAACCCATAAGCAGAAGCACATAACAAGCCTAAATCAAGCCATAGATTCTCCTAATCTACCATATTTAGAAACCCTAAGGTAACTACTCACTCATAATCATGTTTAACACCAAATCACAAAGGAAGAAGATGCTAATCATGATTAAAAGAAAGATTAAAGAAAGATTAAAACAAATACTTGATTGTATTAAACAAAGCAAAGAAATTGTCTTACAAACTTAAAGAAATAGTTTAAGAACAGTATTTTGACAAGACCTCTCGAAAATATAGAAAAAGAGGCTATTTATAGCCTCCGGGAGAAAACCCCAGAAAGGTGGCAAAATTGTAATTAAAAACAGGTTCGGGCTGGGTCAGTATCGGTCAGTTGTGTCGACCTCCAGTGACCGAAATTTATCTGTATCGATCATCAATGATCGACACACATGACCGAAATTATAACGGTGTGTTTGTGTCGACCACATCAGACCGATACTGGTGATCGATACTGCTCCATTTCGGTCACCAGAGACCGTAAATTCCAGGCTCTGACCGAAAACTTCTGCAGAGATCTTCTGCTTTGATCCTTCTTGCTCCCTTTTGTCCAGCTAGCCTCCTGGATCATTCCCAAAGCTCCTCCAAGCTCCTTTAAGCTCCAAAAGCACCTAAAAACATCCAATATGCAAGAAAAGTGCAATCTAAACTCCTAATGCAACCTAAGTCTACAAGGAGAAGAAAATGGGACAAATGCTAAGGGAAAATATGCAAAAGAGGACCAAAACATGTACTAAATGCAGCCCTAAATGGTGTAAATACAAGGGATATCAACACCCCCACACTTGCCTTTTGCTTGTCCTCAAGCAAGTAAGAACAAATGGGAGAGTGAGGTTTGAAAGTGGGCATTCAGATTCCAAAAGTGCAAAGGTAAAGAGATGGTTTTAATGCTCAAGTGCCTAGTTGTAGGATGCAAACACAATCAGCTATACTTAAAAGAACCTAGCCATGCTCATCATGTTTCAAAATGATCTCAAATCTCAACTTAGACAAATGCTCAAATCAATCAACTCTTTAACATTCAATTAAGTTCAGAACATTAATCATGCTTATGCAAATCAAGTGAAGACATTTGGTTGAAAAGGGGTAAGGTTATGAGACAAGAATGATCTCATTTAAGCACAGGGTTAAAGAAATAAAGGATCAATCAATGAAATGACTTCATCTTAGGCTAAATACTAAAGGTAAAAGCACACTTATGCATGCAATTCAAAGCCCTCTTCTACCCTTACTTCCCAAAGATGAGTCCTAAACATTTCTAAACACAAAGTGAACCCTCTAAGTCTATCCTTTCCTAAACTCTACCCTTTTCTTTCTTCTTATTCATGGCTAGGGAAACCTTCTTCATTCTGCTTGTGTGGTTGCTTCTTCTTGGTTGGGACTTGCTCTTCTTTATTGTAATGTCACCTTCATCACCTTTGGTGGATTGCTCCTGGTCTGATTTTTCTTCTTTGGACCCTTTCTGAGCTTTGTTGTTGGCGCTAATTCTTCCTTTTTGAACTTAGAGCTTTTCTTCCCTTTGCTTAACCACAATACTAAACTGTTTCCCCTTTATCTACCATTTCAAATCTTTCCCTTTTCTTTTCAAAAGATAAAAACAAATATTAAGCTCAAACCACTTAACTCTATCCTTTCAAACCCCAAAAACTCCTATCCTAGAATCAAGCTCAAGATGCAAGCTGATATCTACAAGAGAGCTAATCATTGCCAGCCTTATTCCTAACACTTTTTGCCAAGACAAAATCGAAAATGCAATGCAAAGGCCTCACAGCTCTCACAATAGTGTTTAGGCTCAAAAGGAGGTTTTGGTTAAGGGTGAGGATGTAACTGTCCCATAAGTATGAGGATCAGCTATTTGGATCAACAAGAGTGGTAGAAAGGAGAAAGATGATCCAAATATGTACATGGTAGCCATGAATTCACTTTTCAATGCATAAGACATGATAATTGAAAGTCCAAGTTAAAGTTCAAGTTGATAGAGTTGATTTTCAGAGAACAAATGCTTTCAGAATGAAATGAGAAGACCAAATCTAGCAATCTAAGCATGGTTCAGCCTTAACTTCTAGCAATCATATGATGCATCAAACAACTAAGCACTTGAAAACCGAAATCATCTTTAAACACTAAGCACTTTACAAGGAAAATTCATCATAATGCCCTATGCAAATGCAATACAACCTATATGTCAACACTAGACTCAATCTTAAAGGAATGAAATGCAACTACATGCTTTCTTTTTGGTTTGCAAATAATGCAAAAGATTTTCAAATTTTTTCGATTTGTTTTGTGTTTTTCTATGCCTTACATGTATGCATGACATGCATGAGACTCAAAGTGAAAAGAAAAAGAAAAACTAAGAAAACAGAAAACAAAGTCAAACCCCAAATCTCTCTCCCACACTTAAATTACACAGTCCCTTGTGTAATGAAAGCAATGGAAGAGAGAAGCAACAAAATATATTACAAAAATGAAAAGATGCAATGGTATATAACAATGGAAAGGATGTGGTACTTGGTTTAGTGGCAGGAGTGGTGGGATAATCCTGAGGTTTGAGGAGACTTGCTAGCTCTCCTCTTCCTTCTTTCATAAACAATAGTGGAATGCTGAGCTGCTTCTGGAGGTGGTGGAACCCAGCTTGACCATAGCTGTTCAGCCTGTGAAGAAGTTCCTTGTGAGCCCCATTGACATGTTTCCTGAACTTCAGAGGAATTGGGGTTTGGCGCCTCCCAAGCTGATGGAACATGGGCTCTTGGCTCATAAGATGAAGCCCTTGGTTGTTCCCATGTACCCCACTGGTCTCTTGGTTGTGTATGAAATGAATGTCTTCCATGGGGGTTCCATACAGCTTCCTCCTCTTCAGTTGGATGAAGATGCTCTTTTTGTTGAGAGTTAAACTCATGGGTGTGGCTGTGGTGGGAAGTTCTTGCTGATGTAGCCTTGTTCTTGTTGAACTTCCCTTTCATCATTTTCATAAGCCCTTTGATGGCTTTATCCTGCCACTTGCACCACTTCTGGAGTGTGCTGATGTGTTCATGAGCTGCTCTCAAAGAGCTTCCTTGGTTTGGTGCTGCATAAGGCTGGAAGTGGAACTGCCTTGAGCTGTAGTTGAACACTTCCTCTTCTCCAAGCTCATCTTCTTCATGGGTTCTTTCTTGAAAATCAGCGCTAGCATTAGCATTCCTTTGATCTTCTTCTTCTTCTTCTCTGATCTCTTCAGTGTGCTCCTCTTCTGCATCACTGTCTTCTTCTTCCTCTCTAGGAACAGGGCCGCCTGTGTAGAGCTCTTCCTCACTTATGTTGAAGCTGATGTTTGCTGTTGTGGTGAAGGAGGTTACCCTTGGGTTTGGAAGAAGGATTCTCACTGGTTCTGAGTGATTGTTGATGAACTGGTAAACATACTTGCCCTGAACACTCTTCTCAAGATAGTGACTCCTCTTAAGATAGTCCATATCTATCCAGATAGGATTCAGAGCATCTTCAGCATGCTCCTCCAGGTCTACATCACAAGCCATGAGAATTGCTGTCACAATTCCTCCAATGTGCAGCTGTGGATTCTTCTCCTTTCTTCCTTTGTTGATAACCCAGTTCTGATAAGATTGCAACTGCTCCATCAACAGTCTTACAAGGCATGGGAACTTGCTTGGTGGACTGACTGGCACTGCACATCTGCTGGTGCCTGGCCCGGTGTACAATCCATTGTAGAGGAAGTCTCTCTCCTTGCCAGTTAGATGAGAGGTTTCTTTCCTTGCAAAGAATGTGTTTGCAAGCGCCTTATGTACATATCTAACTGCAGGATGCTTTAAGTGTTGGTTTTTCGTAGCTCCAGCTTTGAATTCCCCTACTCCAACTATCTCCCGAAACCTTGTGTGTTGCGATTCATGGATCAAGAACTTATTCCCTCTTTGAAAGTAGGTGCTCAGCTCCAGTGCTCTAGAGAGTTCCTGGAAGGTGACCTTGAACTTTTGTTTCCCAAGCTTGAAAGAAATCCATCCATCATGGTCAGGAAGCTCACTCTGCTCATAGTAAACCACCTTGAGGGTGGAGAGGAATTGATGGGTGAAGCGCTCATAGGATGGGAGAGGTTGAAATAACTTTTGAAGTCCCATTTGCTTAAAGATGCTGATGCAGTCTTCATATATTCCAAGCTCCTTCATTGTGGAGGTGCATGGATACCTTGTTGGCTTGAAGGTGCATCTGCTGAATCCTGCCATTAATTCCCTAGCACTGAGCCTCAATGGTGGAACCTCTTCTTCCACAGCTTTGCCTTTGCCTCTCTGCTTGGTGCTTCTATCTTCAGCAGGTCTCCTTCCAGCGGCCTTAGAGGATTGCTCAACAGCTTTTCCTTTTCCTTTTTCTTGCCTTGCTGGTGGTGCTGTGGTTGCTTCTTGAGGTGCTTTTCCCTTTTTCCCAGCAGCTACTTTTGTTCTTCCCATTGTACCTTCAAAAGCAAAGCTTGAAAACAATGTAAGTGAAAGAACAAAAGTTGAAGAACCAAATAGGTGAAAGCTTTTAAATAAACAGATCCTTAAGCTAAGAGAAGTCTAACAAGTTCTAACAACAAGCTTAAACCTCTTTAAAGAAAAAAGAGATCAAAAGCTGACAACTAAATAAACTAGGATGAACAAAGGATAAAAAGTTATGCATGACATCCTAGCAAAGCGGTTCCTAGGTAGAGAGATGATGATCTTGCAAAATAATTGAAATTAAACAAGCTATGAGATGAATAGACAATTAGGCATAACTTTAACAATCTAGCTTGATATTTCAATAATAATCCAAAATGCAAAATCATAGCACAACATTTAAAACTAAACACTACTTGCTCTTAAAAGCTTCTTATTAAGCGAATTTTAACATAAGCAAAGAGTAACAGCAAAGAGAGATGGTTTAGGAAGCAAACCTTTTTTGGAACTTCTGAACACTTAAAGCAAGTAATGAAAGAGAAGAAGAAGTAGTAATTTTGAGCCTTAGGTGAGAAGAAGAGTGAGTTTAAGTGTGAAGAGAAGTGAAAGAAGATTGTTGCTTAAATAGAGAGAAAGGAGGAGAAACCAAAGGAATCAAAGGTTGGTGAGGGAACATAAGGAATCAAAAGTGTGGGGGACAAAAACAAAAGGTGTTCAGACGCCAAGAAAGAGGTCAGAAGGAATCCCAATTAAAAATTTAAACTCTATTGGCGCCAGACCAAAGGAGGGAAAATTTTTTTGGAAGTTGATACACTTACCTCGGATGGAGTTTCGGTCACTCATGACCGATATTACTGACCGAAATTGCATTTTTGGTCATGAGTGATCGATACTGGAGACTGACGTGCTTCCTGGGATTTGTATCGGTCATCAGTGGTCGACAAACTTGACCAAAATACATCCGATATGATTGTGTCGATCTTGAGTGATCGATACTGGTGACCGATATGATTTCAAGAATTGTATCGATCAACAGTGGTCGACACGATAGACCAAAAATCATACGGTATGTTTACGTCGACCAAGTGTGGTCGACATGAATGACCGAATATTTTCCCCACTTTCAAACTTCTTTCCATATCGATCACAAGTGATCGATATGTTGACTGGTGTAGACTGGCTCTACTGATATCGGTCAGTCATGGTCGATACAACTGACCGAAAATATGTGTATCGGTCTGTCATGACCGATACAAATGACCGAAATCAGCCAGACTACACCTGTTCTTTGTCCCCTTCAGACTTTCTCAATCCCCTGTTCAGAATCCTGTTTCTATACACTAAGGCAAAGCATAGAAGATAATCTAGAAAGCATAATATATACAAAAGGATAACATGGGATTACCTCCCAAGTGTGCTTGTTTAAAGTCACTAAGCTTGACTTTGGTTACCTCTTTAGTTGACGTGAGGAGAAGGAGTCTTGGAACTCCTTGGTGTCATCTTGCTTCTCTTGACCTTGGTGGTGACTCCATTCACCTTGATCTTGACAAAAGGTGTAGCTTTTCCTTCTAGCTTGAAGCAAAACTCTCCCTTCTTGGAGACACTTGGTTGCAAAACCACTTCTCCTTTGCTAGTAACCAGCTTAACATCATTCAGATTCTTGTAACTGACCACTTCAAGGACCTCCTTTTCAGTGTTATCTTCAAACAACTTGACCAAGCATAAGCCATCCAAACTTTCTCCTTGATAGCCTTCAAACTCTGGCCAATTCTTTCTAGGCTGCTTCAGCTTCTTGATCTCCATTGAGAAGGCTTGCTCATTCTCCAGCTTATTCCCCTTTGAGTCAAACCTTAGAACCTTCTTCTTGGTTAGCTTCAGCTCAATAGTGCATTCCTTAGCATCAAACACTGCTCTAGCTGAGGCTAGGAAAGGTCTTCCTAGAATGATAGCATTCTTTATGTGCCCTTCCACATCAAGCACCAGGAAATCAGTGGGAATGGTTACTCCTTCTATCATCATTAGCACATCCTTAAGACTCCCTAGTGGTCTCTTCACTGTCCCATCAGCTATAGTAAGGGATACATTGCTCTCTTGCAGCTGAGTGTAGCCAAGAGCTTTAGCAGTAGAGGATGGGAGAAGGTTGATACTTGCTCCTAAATCACAGAGGCAATTCTTGAAAGTCCTTCCCTTTAGCTCACATGGGAGAGTAAAGCAGCCTGGATCTCCAAGTTTCTTGACATTAAGCTCCTTAACTTCTGGTGATCCAGTCTTCACCTTTAGCTTTTCAACTTTTTCTTGGCCATTCAACCCTCTCAACTCCATCTGAGCAGCATAGAGAGTTTCATACTTCTGAAGTAGCTGTTCTTTGAACCTCCCTGGAAAAGGGATGGTTGGTTGATAGATAGGAAGAGTAGCTGGTTGAGGTTCCTTCTGGTCATCAGCAGCATCCATCAAGTAATCCTTTGTGTTGTCAACAATCTCATGTGGCGCCCACCACTCTTCATCATCTGATTTTTCCTCAACTCCAAAGGGTTCTCTTTCCACAGCTCTTTGTTCAGCTTCAACTTCTAGAAACTCCCCCCCCCCCCTCCCACTTAGAGGTTCAGTGTCCTCAGTGAACAAGTAGAGGAATTCTTCAATGATAGCCTCCTCTTCAGGGGAGAGGTTCATTTCTTCTGTGACAATGGCATTGCAGAATTCCTTTGGGTTAGCCTCTGGTTTTCCAGTAAAGTGACCTTGAGGCTTGGGACCAGCTATGCCTTTGTTGTTCTCCAGTGTTTTGACTCTTGCAGCCAATCCATCAATCTTGTTGGTGAGCTCTACATTCACTGAATCAATTTTGTTGTGGACCTCTGCAAACTTCTTGTTCATTTCCATGTTTGTGCTGACTTGAGTGTTGATCATTTGTTGCATGAGGGTCTTGATTTCAGTGTCTTGAGAGCTGGAGGAAGCTTGTCCTTGAGCTTGAGCATTGAATCCTGGAGGGTTGTAGGGTGCCCTAGGCTGATAGTTGTTGTTCCTCTGCTGAAAACCTTGATTGTTGTAGGGGATAAACGGTCTTGGTGCAGCTTGCTGTTGCTGTTGAGGGTAAACCTGGTCTTGTGGGTTGGCAACATTGTTGTTCCTGTAAGACAAGTTGGGATTTGGTCTGTAGTTCCCATAGTTGTTGTAACCACCTTGGTTGTCCAAGTAGTTCATCTCCTCAACTTGGCATTGTTCCTGATCATCAAGCTGAACCATGTCTCCCACAAAGTGAACTTCTTTCTTTTCCCTTAGCAACAAGTCCAGCTTCTCATGTAGAGACTTGATCTCTTTCTTGCTAGATTCTAACTCATCCTTAGCACTCCTTGGTGCTCTATCAAACTCCTCATTGTAGTTTCCATCAGATTGAGCCAAGTTCTCTACTAACTCCAAACCTTCATCTACATCTTTTGACAGGAAGTTCCCATTTGATGCTGTGTCCAGAAGCATTCTTATCTTAGGCAAGGCTCCTCTGTAGAGAGTGGATAGCAAAGAGGCTTGTGAGAAGCCATGATGAGGGCATTGCAGAGTGTAACCCTTGAATCTTTCCCAAGCTTCTCCAAAGCTTTCATTGTTCCTCTGTGCAAACCCTGAGATTTCATTCCTGATTCTAGCAGTTCTGGAAGTAGAGAAGAATTTTGCTAGAAAGGCTTTCTTGCATTCATCCCAGCTGGTTATACTGCCTTGGGGAAGATTTTTTTCCCACTGGTGTGCTTTATCTCCTAGAGAAAAGGGGAACAATCTGAGCTTGAAGCCATCTTCACTAACTCCATTTATCTTGGTCAAAGAACAGAGCCTATCAAAGTTGTCTAGATGATCCAGAGGGTCTTCAAGTGGTAGCCCATGGAATTTGCTGCCTTGAACCATTGAAATCAAACCAGACTTGATTTCAAAGTTGTTGTTTTGGACTGCTGGTGGGATAATGCATGTCCTATTGTTGTAGGCATTTGATGCATCACCTGCTCCAATAGGTCTAGCTGCTCTTGGAGCTTGTGCAGCACCTCTTGGTCCTGGCTCACCTTGTAAGCCTTGGACACCTTGGTGTCCCTGTATGCCCTGTGCTCCTGCAGCTCCTTGAGGACCTTGAAACCTGTTGTCGTCCATGGCTTGATCTTGAATGTTCATTCCAAGCATTTGCAAGTGTTGCTGTCTTTCTTGCTGTCTCCTTGCTCCATGTCCTCTATCCAGCAGGTTGATGTTATCGATGAACTCCACAAGGTTGCTTGAACCTCTAGACCTCAAGTTCATATACCTGAAAGAGAGAAATGAAAGTCAAAGAGAGTTAGTAACTAAAGAAAAGTAAAAGCTTGATCTTAAGGATTCTACAAACTCTAATGATTCAAACTGTTTCCCAAATGGCAACAGCGCCAAATTGATACAAGGGTTTTACCCCTTGTAGGACAATTGCCCTAGCTTGTACTAGTCAGTTGCAGTATAGCATAGGGTTGTATCAATCCAAATGGGAAGAGTTGAAAGACAGAAGAGTTGAGAGTGGAATCTCTAAGTCAAGCAAGCCAGGAAAGGGGTTTTGTTGCCTAAGCAACAGTTCTAACAACCTAAGTGAACCAAGCAGCCACAAGGTGAAAGCAAAGGCAAACTAAGCAATTCTATGCAAGAAAAACAGAGTAAAACAGAGCAAAACAGAAGTTCAAATCAGAGAAAGGCAAGTTCCTAGATTAGGTTATTGACTTTGGAGAATTTCAGGCATTGAATAAGGCTGTTTCAAACTACATTGATCAAGCAAGTAAGCAAGCAATGGTGGTTCCTAGACATAGAGTTCACAACTAAGCTAGTTAGATCCAATCTCTTGGCAAATAACCCTTTGCTAAACATCTTAACAAGAACTAACTCTCATTAGTGCTAAAACATCAAGCAAGCAAGACTAATCAACTCTATTCAAGTCAAAATGCTCCTCAAACAGTCAATCTCTTGAGCCAAGGCCAGCAAATCCTCTACTAAACAGGTTCAGCATTTCATCAAACACTTGGTGGGCATAAGAGAAAGCTAACAACCTAGACCAGTTTGATCAAGACTAATCTAGCATGAATCACAGATTAATAGAGAGGAACCCATAAACAGAAGCATATAACAAGCCTAAATCAAGCCATAGATTCTCCTAATCTACCACATCTAGAAACCCTAAGATAACTACTCACTCATAATCATGTTTAACACCAAATCACAAAGGGAGAAGATGCTAATCATGATTAAAAGAAAGATTAAAGAAAGATTAAAGCAAATACTTGATTGTATTAAACAAAGCAAAGAAATTATCTTACAAACTTAAAGAAATAGTTTAAGAACAGTATTTTGACATGACCTCTCGAAAATATAGAAAAAGGGGCTATTTATAGCCTAAGGGAGAAAACTCTAGAAAGATCGCAAAAGTGTAATTAAAAACAGGTTCGGGCTGGGTCAGTATTGGTCAGTTGTGTCGACCTCCAGTGACCGAAATTTATCTGCATCGGTCATCAGTGATCGACACACATGACCGAAATTATAACGGTGTGTTTGTGTCGACCACATCAGACCGATACTGGTGATCGATACTGCTCTATTTCGGTCACCAGAGACCGAAAATTCCAGGCTCTGACCGAAAACTTCTGCAGAGATCTTCTGCTTTGATCCTTCTTGCTCCCTTTTGTCCAGCTAGCCTCCTGGATCATTCCCAAAGCTCCTCCAAACTCCTTTAAGCTCCAAAGCACCTAAAAACATCCAATATGCAAGGAAAGTGCAATCTAAACACCTAATGCAACCTAAGTCTAAAAGGAGAAGAAAATGAGACAAAAGCTAAGGGAAAATATGCAAAAGAGGACCAAAACATGTACTAAATGCAGCCCTAAATGGTGTAAATACAAGGGATATCACTAGGCACTTAAGCAGTAAAACCATCTCTTTACCTTTGCACTTTTGGAATCTGAATGCCCACTTTCAAACCTCACTCTCCCATTTATTCTTGATTGCTTGAGGACAAGCAAAAGGCAAGTGTGGGGGTGTTGATATCCCTTGTATTTACACCAGTTAGGGCTGCATTTAGTACATACTTTGATCCTCTTTTGCATGTTTTCCCTTTGCTTTTGTCCCATTTTCTTCTCCTTTTAGACTTAGGTTGCATTTAGAGTATAGTTTGCATTTTCTTTGCATTTTGGATGTTTTTAGGTGCTTTTGGAGCCTAAAGGAGCTTGGAGGAGTTTTGGGAATGATGCAAGATGCTAGCTGGGCAAAAGGGAGCAAGAAGGATCACAGCAGAAGATCTCTGCAGAAGTTTTCAGTCAGAGCACGGAGAGTTTCAGTCAAGAGTGACCGATACGGAGCATATCGGGCACCAGTATCGGTCAAGTGTGATCGACACAAACACATCAGATTAATTTCGGTCATTTGCGTCGATCACTGAAGACCGATAGGAACCCATTTCGGTCACTGGAGATCGACACGACTAACCGATACTGACCCAGCCCGAACCTGTTTTTAATTACAACTATGCCATTACTTTAGGGTTTTCCTTTCTAGACTATAAATAGCCTCTTTTTCCAGATTTTCGACAAGTCATGTCAAAATACTGTTCTTGAGCATTTCTTTTAAGTTTGTAAGACAATTTCTTTGCTTTGTTTAATATAATCAAGTATTTGCTTTAATCTTTCTTTAATCTTTCTTTTAATCATGATTAGCATCCTTTCCCTTTGTGGTTTGGTGTTAAACATGATTATGAGTGAGTAGTTATCTTAGGGTTTCTAGATGTGGTAGATTAGGGGAATCTAAGGCTTGATTAAGGCTTGTTATGTTCTTCATTCTATGGGTTCCTCTCTATTAATCTGTTATTCATGCTAGATTAGTCTTGATCAAACTTGTCTAAGTTGTTAGCTTTCTCTTATGCCCACCAAGTGTTTGATGAAATGCTGATCATGTTTAATAGAGGATTTGCTGGCCTTGGCTCAAGAGATTGACTGTTTGAGGAGCATTTTGACTTGAATAGAGTTGTTTAATCATGCTTGCTTGATGTTTTAGCACTAATGAGAGTTTGTTCTTGTTAGAATGTTTAGCAAAGGGTTATTTGCCAAGAGATTGGATCTAACTAGCTTAAGTGTGAACTCTATGTCTAGGAATCACTATTGCTTGCTTGCTTGCTTGATTAATGTAGTTTGAAACAGCCTTAGTTAATGCCTGAAATTCTCCAAAGTCAATAACCACATCTAGAGACTTGTCTTCCTCTTATTTGAAGCTCGGATTTGCTCTGTTTTGCTCTGTTTTGCTCTGTTTTGCTCTGTTTTGCTCTGTTTTTCTTGCCTAGAACTGCTTAGATTGCTTTTGTTTTCACTTCTTTTGTTGCTTGTTTCACTTAGGTTGCTAGAACTGTTTCTTAGGCAACAAAACCAATTCTCTGCTTGCTTGACTTAGAGATTTTACTCTCAACTCTTCTGTTTTCAACTCCTCCCATTGGATTGACATAAAACCCATATTACACTACAACTGACTAGTACAAGTGTAAGGGTGATTGACATTCAAGAGCCTCAAAAACTCGTGTATCAAAGAGCTTGGTAACAAGTAAAATGTCTGATGAAGATGACTTCCTAAAGGTGTCAAAAGACTGCAGTGCTGTTCTCCACAACAAGATGCCCAAGAAGCTTGATGATCCTGGGCGTTTTGCCTTAGCAGTTCAGATTAAAGTAATGATTTTTTCTTGTTCTTTGTGTGATCTAGGCTCCAGTGTAAATCTGATGCCATACTCTATGGCTAAAAGACTTGGATTTACAAAGTTTAATCCAACCAAAATCCCTTTGGTGGTTGCTGATCGATCAATGAAGTTGCCAATAAGAATTCTTGAGGACCTGCATGTGAAGATAGGCAATGAATTTGTTCGTGCAGATTTCATGATCTTGGATCTAGAAGAAGAGCCAAAGGATCTACTCATCTTGGTAAGAGCTATCCTATGCACTATTGGAGCTACAATAGATAATTGGAATTGGAAAAAAGATCTCCACTCGGGGGACATTGTCATGAAGTTTGAGATGGACAAGATGTTGAAGAAGCCTATGCTGGGCGGACAGACATTTTTAATAGATAACTCACTATAGATCTAATGAAGTAGCTGCAAAGATTTTAGTAGATGACCCATTGGAGATTGTTTTGACAAACGCTGCTAGTGACTATGAGTTTCTGAGTGAGGATACAACTGGATATGCTGGGTTGATGAACTCCAGTCAAATGATAGAAAGGGTGGTCGATTATATGAGTCTAGATGGAGCTCCAAGCAAACCTCCAGAAGCAAACCCTCCTGCGCCACATGCCAACACTTGGAGTGAGCTGAAAGCTCTAAAAGTTGGGCTCAAAACACTTCCAGCTGGGCTAAGGTACACTTTTCTTACTCTACTTACCCGAAGATCATCAATGCTGAACTAAAAAATGCTGAAACTGCCTTGCTTTTGTGTGAACTTAGAAAGTATCACAGAGCCATAGGCTACTCATTAGATGATATCACATGGATTTCACCTGATCTTTGCATGCATAGGATACATCTAAATGATGAATGAGTGACTTCTATAGAACATCAGAAGAGGTTAAATCCAAATCTAAAAGATGTTGTTAAGAAGGAGATAATCAAAACTTCTAGAGGCAGGAGTGATCTATGCTTGGTTCTGATAATAGGTGGGTTAGGTGTGGCAGTTGTTAAGAATGATAAAAATCTGTTGATTACAACTAGAACTGTTAAATGGCATAGGATGTGTATAGATTATCGAAACTTTAATGATGCAACTCGAAAAGATCTGATCCCTTTGTCTTTCACTGATCAGGTGCTTGAAAAATTGGCTAACCATCCTTACTACTGTTTTCTAGATTGTTATTCTGGTTTCTTTCAGATCTCCATACATCTAGATGATCAGGAGAAAACCACATTCACTTTTCCTTATGACAATTTTGCATATCGCAGGATGCCATTTGACTTGTGCGATGCCCCAACAACCATCCAGCAGCGATGCATGATGTCAACTTTCACAGACTATATTAAAGACATAATGGAGGTTTTCATGGATGACTTTTCTGTCAATGGATACTTCTTTTATGTCTGTCTTTCTAATATGTGCAGGGTGCCTCAGCGCTGTGAGGAGAAACATCTTGTGCTTAACTGGGAGAAGTGTCATTTTATGGTCAGATATGGGATTGTCGTAGACACAAGATTTAAGAGAAGGGTATTGAGGTAGACAAGGCAAAGTTTTAAGTGATGACAAGTCTGCAGCCATTTGATTCTATCAAATGGATTAGGAGTTTTTTGGGTCATGATGGGTTCTACAGAAGGTTTATCAAGGAATTCTCCAAGATAGCATGACCATTGACTCAGCTGCAATGCAAAGAGGTGAAGTTTCACTTTGATGCTGACTGTCTTAAGGCTTTCCATATGATCAAGGGAGTACTTGTCAGTGCACCAATTATTCAACCACCAGACTGGGACTTACCTTTTGAAGTGATGACTGATGCTAGTAACTGATGTTACTGCATATTGCATATATTTTGCATACATATTAGTTAGCTTTTCATGCATTTACATCACATTTTTGACTAGATTGCATCACTTAGGGTCCTAGAGCATTATCGCACCAGCATACGCATGTTCCTTGCATTTTGCATCACATTCATGTTGTTTCTGGCTACTTTGGAGTCGTGGAGGTTCGTGGACGTGCTGAAGCTGTTGTGGCGGTTTGTGGAAGGTTGGATGTTTGCTAAGGACCAGAGATCGGGGAACAGATCGAGCATGGCAGGTCGATCTAGATGAGATCGACCAGAAGATCGAGAAGACCAGGCGATCCAAGGAAAATGATCGAGACAAAGATCGAGTGAAGCAATCGATCAAACGGTACGGACGTAAATGACGCCATGCAGAGCGAGAGCCGGATCGAGTCCACCACTCGATCCAACCAAAGATCGATACCAAGATCGGATGCAACACTCGATCCACCGAAGATGATCGAGACCCAGATCGAGTTGAAGACACGATGTCCGAAGATGATCGAGAGAGCCGCTCTATCCCGAAGTCGATCTCTGTCCTTTCAACCGCTTTTGGCCGCTAGCGAGGGGGGGACCATCGAGTTGTTTTCGCCATTTTGGGAAGGCGGCGGTGTCCTTTTCCACACAACTTTTTCAATCTTATCTTTTTATGCTTTTCTCTCTGGTTTTGGAGATAATCCACCATTGTCGAACTTGAAGTTTTTCTCTTGCTTTGTATTTGAATCGTTTGAAGTTTAATGTAGTTCTTTCTCTTATGCCTACCAAGTGTTTGATGAAATGCTGATCTTGTTTGATAGAGGATTTGCTGGCCTTGGCTCAAGAGATTGACTGTTTGAGGAGCATTTTGACATGAATAGAGTTGATTGTTATTGCTTGCTAAATGTTTTAGCACTAATGAGAGTTAGTTTTGGTTAAGGTGTTTAGCAAAGGGCTATTTTACAAGAGATTGGACTTAGCTTGCTTGTTTGTGAACTTTATGTCTAGGAACCACCATTGCTAGCTTGTTTGCTTGATCAATGCTGTTTGAAACAACCTTAGTTAGTCTCTGAATTCCCCAAAGTGAATAACCACATCTAGGAACTTGCTTTCCCTTTTATTGAATTTCGAATTTGCTTTAGTACTCTTTTTATTTGCTCTGTTTTACTTCTTTGATCATAGCTAAACTGTCTCTTTTGAGTTCTCTTTGGTGATTGATCATTTTAGGTTACTAGTTTAGTTTCTTAGGCAACAAAAACCTTCTTTGCTTGCTTGATTTAAGGAATTCTTCTCACAACTCTTTTGATTTCAACAAAACCCTTTTGGATTAACATAAAACCCTATGTTATACTACAACTGATTCATATACTGGGGTGATTGAGAAAGAGTGCAAAACCTCTAGTATCACTGATAGATCAGTCAGAGTTCCTGAAGGTGTGATAGAGGATGTTCCTATCAAAGTAGGAGATTGCATGATTCCTACTGATTTTGTGGTTCTGGAATATGGATAAGAACCCAAAGACCCTTTGATCCTTGGCAAACCCTTCCTGGCTACTGCAGGAGCTATCATTGACGCCAGGAAGGGTAGAATAGAGCTGAATGTTGGTGACTTAATGATGCAATTCGAAATGGACAAGCTGATGACGAGGCCAACCATAGATGGAAAGACTTTTTATGTGGATGTTCTTACCAACATTGCTGATCAGATCTTCCATGAGATGAGATCAGAAGACCCCTTGGAGAGGGCGTTGACCACTTCTACAGCAGAGTATGAGCATCTGGATGCTGCTGCAACAGGCTACACAAAGATGATGGATGGTAATGCAGATGTGATGCAACTGGTTGTACATGATAAGCTTGTCACCACATCTGCGAAAGCTGCTACAATGGGTGACTGGAGTGCAGCAAAAGCACCAAAAGTTGAGCTTAAAAAGCTCCCTGCAGGGCTAAGGTACGCATTCCTTGGAGAAAATTCCACTTATCCTGCTATTGTTAATGCTTTATTGAACAATGCAGAGCTCACCTTTTTGCTAAGCAAGCTGCGCAGATTTCGTAAAGCTCTTGGCTATTGTCTTGATGATAATTTAGGGATTTCTCTAGACTTGTGCATGCATATGATACACTTGGAGGATGACTCGAAATCATCAGTGGAACACCAGAGAAGACTGAATCCAAATCTGCAGGATGTGGTCAAGAAGGAGATCATGAAGCTGCTGCAAGTTGGGATCATCTATCCCATATCAGACAATGCTTGGGTCAGTCCAGTGCACGTGGTCCCTAAGAAGGGAGAAGTTACAGTAGTGAAGAATGATAAGGATGAGCTGATTCCAACAAAAACTGTGACAGGACACAGGATGTGCATCGATTACAGGAAGCTGAATGCAGCCACAAGGAAAGACCACTTCCCTCTGCCTTTCATCGATCAGATGTTGGAGGGGCTGGTGAATCACAAGTATTATTGCTTCCTTGATGGCTACTCAGGCTTCTTTCAGATCCCATCCATCCAGATGATCAGGAGAAGACCACCTTTACCTGTCTTTATGGCCCCTTTGCATATCGCAGAATGCCTTTTGGACTGTGTAATGCTCCTGCAACCTTCCAGAGATGCATGATGTAGATCTTCACTGACATGATTGAGAGGTTTATGGAGGTTTCATGGATGAGTTCTCAGTTTATGGGTCTTCCTTCAAAAGTTGCCTGGACAACTTGTGTGCAGTTCTGCAGAGATGTGAAGAGAAGCACTTGGTTCTGAACTGGGAGAAGTGCCATTTTATGGTACAAGATGTCATTGTTCTTGGTCACAGAGTCTCAGGAGATGGTATAGAGGTGGATAAGGCGAAAATTGAAGTGATGACAAGTCTGCAAGCACCTGATTCAGTCAAAACAGTGAGGAGTTTTCTGGGTCACACTGGGTTCTACAGAAGATTCATCAGGGACTTCAGCAAGATTGCAAGACCTCTTACTGCTGTCCTCTGCAAAGATGTGAAGTTTGAGTTCACAGAAGAATGCAAGTCTGCTTTTGAACAGATCAAACATGCTTTGGTTACAGCTCCTGCTGTGCAGCCTCCAGATTGGGACTTGCCTTTTGAAGCGATGTGTGATGCCAGAGGAAAGACAAGAAGCTCCACGCCATCTACTATGCCAGTAGGACATTGGATGATGCTCAGAAGAACTATGCGACAACTGAGAAAGAACTGTTGGCTGTTGTCTGTTGTCTTTGCATTTGAAAAATTCAGGCAGTATCTTGTTTGCTCCAAGGTCGTGGTCCATACAGACCATTCAGCACTGAAGTATCTGATGCAGAAGAAGGATGCAAAGCCAAGGCTGTTAAGATGGATTCTGCTTCTTCAAAAATTTGACATTGAAGTGAAGGACAAGAAATGAATTGAGAATGGAGTTGCTAATCATCTATCCAGGATTCAGGTTGAAGACAATGTCTCAATAAATGATTTTTTGCCTGAAGAGAACGTCTACTTGGTAGAAACCAGATTACAGGAAGAAAGTGTTGAAAACCTGCAGTTTTTACGAAACTGCAGGGCAGCGACGAGCGAAACCAGGGGGGTGACGCTCGTCACCAACAGAGAAGGATCGCGACCCAGTTTCTGTACGAAGACGGTGACGCTCGTCACCAATAACGGTGACGCTCATCACCAATACTGGTGACGCTCATCACCAACCTCTGACTTTGGCTACGATCTGTGCAAGCTCGATGACAAACATTTCAAGAGAAAGTTTATGCTTTAGATGATCCAAAGAGGCCCTGGTATGCTGATATTGCCAAGTATCTTGCTGCAGAGGATGAACCACATGATTTCAAGGGTTATTCTAAGAAGAAGTTCTTGAGAGAATTTAGGAGATTCTATTGGGATGAGCCATATTTTTACAAACATTGTGCTGATGGGATTTACAGGAGATGCATAGCAGAGGAAGAAGTCCAAGACGTCCTGTTTCACTGTCATGGCTCAGAATATGCTGGACACTTTTCCACATTCAAAACAGTCTCCAAGGTTCTTCAAGCTGGTTTTTGGTGGTCTACTATGTTCAGGGACGCCCAGTCATTCATTACAAGTTGTGATACCTGTCAAAGAAGAGGAAAGATCAGCATAAGACATGAGATGCCACAAAACTTCATCCTTGAAGTTGAAGTCTTTGATTGTTGGGGTATTGACTTCATGGGCCCTTTTCCCTCATCTTATGGGAATAGATACATTCTGGTTCCTGTTGACTATGTATCTAAGTGGGTAGAGGCGTTGGCTACTCCTACTAATGATGCTGCAGTGGTTTTGAAGCTGTTTATTACTATTATTTTCCCCAGAGTTGGTGTCCCGCAAATTGTTATAAGTGATGATGGTTCTCACTTTGTTAACAAGGTCTTTGACAAGCTGCTGAAGAAGTATGGTGTACAGTACAGAGTGGCCGCGCCTTATCATCCCCAGACCAGTGGACAAGTTGAGGTTTCCAACAGACAGATCAAGTAGATTCTGGAGAAGACAGTTGGGAAGACAAGGAAGGATTGGTCAGCAAAACTGGGTGATGCATTATGGGCTTACAGGACAGCATACAAAACGCCTCTTGGGACTACACCATTCCATCTGCTCTATGGCAAGGCGTGCCATCTACCAGTGGAGCTAGAGTTCAAAGCAGAATAAGTTATCAAGAAGCTGAACTTCGATCTGAAGCCTGCTGCAGAGAGGCGCTTGATTCAGCTCAATGAACTAGATGAAATCATAAATCTTACCTATGAAAACTCCAAGTTATACAAGGAGTAGACAAAGGCATATCATGATAAGAAGATTATCTCCAGACATTTTGAGTCCAATGACCATGTACTCCTTTACAACTCTCATTTACAGCTTTTTACTGGTAAATTGCGTTTTCGATGGTCAGGTCCCTTCACTGTCAAAGAGGCTCGACCACATGGTGCCATTGTCTTGATCAACTCCAAAGGAGAAGAGTTCATTGTCAATGGACAGAGGGTGAAGCATTATTGGGCGCACGCCGCTGCAGGACACATTGTGTCTTTGGATGATGCATGAGCTGTCTAAATAGCCAACCAAAATCGAGCTAACAACGTTAAACAAGCGCTTAGTGGAAGGCAACCCACTGGTAAGTTTTATTTTTTGTACTTAGTAATTTATTTTCATGTTCTTATAGTTGTTAGTTAATTATTCAGTAAAAAAAAAGACGACCAAACAAAAAACGGGTGAAGCTCGTCACCCATCCAGACCAGGTACGTGCTATATACTTCATTTTTCTTCTTCCTCAAGCAAACATTGAAAAACAACAAACACTTAGAAATTTTTCTTCAAATCACAACTTTTGATTTTCTTAACCAAATTGAGTGATTCAAAAGCCTAATCCGTGTGGATTTTGGCCATTGTTCATAATATCGACTCAGTTTTCAAAATCTGCAAGGTATGTGTTCGGAATCCCGAATTTTCAGTACGCCATAAGTTTGGTAAAATTCGATTTTTGACTTTATTAGCTTGATTTAACTGTTGAATCATGGTTAGTTACGTTGTATTAGATGAATGATTCCATCCTTATGTGATTTAATCAGTTGATTTGCAAGTTTTTGAAATTTCGAGTTCATGATGAAATTTGCAAAAATCTGGAAATTTTGGGTGATTTTGGTTGAACTGATGCTTGAATTGTGTTCGTGGTAGTACTGTTGTTGATCGCCATCAGTTGTTTCACCTTGATTCATCACTTTTTCAAAATTTCGAAAATTTGCTAATTTTGGTGATGTTTTTGGTTGATTTTTGCCTTGAATTTTCAGATGCCTCGACAGGAGAAGAGACAGCGACAGGGTTCGTCTTCGAGCACTGCATCAGGCTCAGCATAGTCATACAGCAGTTACCCTGTTTGCAGGCCACCATGGCCAAAGCGAGAGGATCGAAACATCGCTTCCGGAGTGGCTTGGCCAGGAACTCCGAAGCAGGAGATAGCGCGGGATACCTGTGTATTCCGTGACATTCAGGAGGAGTGGGATGAGTACGGCATGCTATTCTACAATACGTGGCAGGAGGTGAAGATTATTCCCACCAAATTCACAGACACCATCGTGCTGCAGAAGATGGATATTCAGGATGAGGTTCTAGAGACTCTTGAGAGGATCAGGATGGGCACTATGCCATTCCAGCAGTACGACCTGTACCCAGACTTGGTTTGCCAGCTCCTCTCCATTGCTTGCGTGTACTACGCGAATGAGATGGCTAAGCGTGCGCAGGAAGGCACGCTGACTTTCCTGATCCGCAGGATTCATTACAGGATCAGTCTGATGGAGCTTTGCGGGATTTATGGTTTCTCTGACCACCCTACAGGCGTTCTCCTTCCCTCACAGTGGACCCACATGCAGACATTCTGGTCCAAGTTCGGGAATGGAGTTTATGACAGCAAGACGACTACGCAGACGGACATTCGACATCCAGTTATGAGGTACATTTTGCGCCTTCTTGGCAACACTATCTTGTGCAAGTCTACGCCGAGCAAGACGCGTGTTAGTGAGCTGGTTCTTCTCTACTACGGTTTCGCTGATATGCTAGCTGAGGTGATACCCATGGATAGCATCATCCGCGCCAGCTTTGGTGCTATTTTCGCTGAGCATTTGGTCTCCTTGAAGACCAAGCCATTCACCAGCCCGGGGAAGAAGACTGAGAGTGTAGGCAGTCTCCAGACACCGATCTTCCAGCACTTTCAGATAGATGTCATGCCTTGCACCCTTTGCAGTGACAGATTATTCATGGATGAGCAGCATCTGCGCAATGCTACTTGGCTCATGCTGCGATTTTTCCGGACATTCACTACCACTGCTAGAGAGTATGTTAGCACACAGTTGCCAAACAGCGCGCTCACTACGATCCAGGGCGTTATACGCCAGCTGCGTTTTCTGCCAGATCCGAGTTTGCTGCATCCTCTACATCAGCGTTCAGCTAGAGCTGCTACTGCTGGCGCTTCCACTGCTGTTACTGCAGGAAAAACCAAACTCCAGACCACTGCACCCACTGCTTTCAGACGCCCCCCGCGACCACAGACACCCATGGACATGGCTGCTTTTCAGGAGTATGTCATTGACAGCTTTGAGGGACTCTGGGATGCTGTTGCTACACTTACCAACTGTGGTTTTGTCCGCCCACATTACACTACTGAGCCCTGCAAGGATGAGGACTAGAGCCTCTACTATCTGGTTACTGGTTTCTGTTTCTCTTTTCTTTTATTTTTTCTTGAGTCATTTTTATGTTTTCTTTGAGTCGGTTGTCAGTTACTTTGATGATGTTTTGTGAGATTGTTGAACCAGGTTTCTATTGCTATGTTTGGATGTTATTAAATGTGTGTTTGAGTGCTCTAATAGTCTGACTTTAGAGTACACATGACAACATTACGTTTATAAACATTTAACTAGTCGATTTTGGAGTATCAGACGTGGTGACGCTCGTCACCTGTCACTTCGCGAGGTACCACTTTTTCAACTCGGTTCTACAAGTTCTCATGCTTCATTTTGACCAACTCTTGGCTTAATAACACTGGGGAAAGTGTTGTTTTATGGGAGAGGTGGTTACTGACGTTATGTGCTTTGTGTCATGTTTATAGAGTCTTAAAATTGAGTCAAAAACGTGTTTTTATAGAGTCAAAAAATTTGAAACTGTCAGTTTTTCTTGGAACCATAGGACGTTTATGCTTATAAGAACCATTGCCACAGTAGCTGATTACAAGTCTTACTAAGTTGAAAATCATAGGTAGATCAGTCTAGCAATGAAGGTTTAGGTTCTCAGAGAATCTGGAAAATTTGATGTTAGCTCCACCTTAATGAAATTTAAAATTCTTATCTTGAGGCTTGATTCTCATTGATCTTAATTCTCTCTTTCCACACTGACTAGTATATTTAGATGCAGTCTCTCTTTGATCTTCTCTGATGCAGTTTTAAGAGTTTGAGTCAAAAGAATGGTGCATTCATGACCCTGTCTCCTAACAAGGAACAACAGTAATGAGCCAGAATGAAAAAAGATCAAGGGAAGAGAAAATAGGAGAGCTGTGTTGAGATTTCTTTGTTCAGTTGTTAGGAAGGGAAAAGAATCTGTAAGTGTTTGAGATGATAAAACCTTGATGAGATATCACACTTAGATAAAAATAAGGAGTTACCAGTAGAGATTTCGGATTTCTTGAAGGGATTTAGATTGGATTTGAGAGATTTGCTAAGCTTGTGATTATTATACTGAAATTTGGCCTTGTGTTAACAATGTGGTATGTGGATTCGAAAGTGTTAACTAATGTGGTGTTCCTAATGTTTAGCTGACTATTTTTTGTTTTCAAACCTAGACCCTATTCTCTGTCTGATGTTTGCTTGAGGGCAAGCAAAAGCTAAGTCTAGGGGAGTTGATATATCATGGTTTTTATGGTTTTTAACCATGGTATAAGTCCTTTTCATTGAGTCTTTTTGGTCTTATTAGAGTCATAGTAGAGTCCTTGCAGGTTATAGCATGTCTGGAGCATAATTGGAGATATTGAAGCTTTTTGGAGCATTGCAAGATGAAGCCACGAAGTATGCAACTCGAGAAGAAAAGTATGGATTTGGGTAACGCTCGTCACCACCTATGGTGACGCTCGTCACCCATAGAGGAAGGAGCGTGGCTGATTTATTAAAAGATTGAAGATTATTTGCAGAATTGGCCCAAAAGTTCTTTCAATGCAATTTTATTCAATTATGTTTTGTGATTCCATGATCATATCTGAGTAATTTTTTAGTTAAGTTAGAGCTTTTCAAAAGTTGATGAAGAGTTTGTAGAATTGCTATATGTTAGGATTATATTTAGGTTCTTCATCTCTGCTTGCTTGAAAATCGATTTCTTAGACACATCATCTAAAAATCCAAAAATGATAGGTTGTTTAACAGATGTGAGAGCATTATTGATAACCTGATCTAGCATTTGATGAGCAAAACAACTTAGTGTAAAGAGATCTGGCTTAGGAGTTTTGTGAACAATTGAACTTGATCATTACTGCATGTTTAGATTGTTAGGGTTTGCAAAAAGATTTGAAACTCTGTGATTTAGACATAGTTAACTTTTGCAATGAGAATTGATTAGTTATATATTTGCGATTCATGTTCAAGACGGTTCTTAATCATTCCTGATTTCATGCATTCTACATTCTCGGATTCAACCTGCGAATTGTCCTGACTTAGCGCTTTTAATCTTCTGAAACTTCGATCAACAACCAGATTTCGTTTGCTTTCTTTTATTTTGTCAATCTCATTACATACATCATTTACTGCTTAGCTTAAACCTACAATCGATAGTGTAGTTTACATATTTCTTTGGAATTTAATACCCCTTATACTACGATTGCTTTGCTGTGCACTTGCACAAGTTTTTTTTTGGGTAAAACCTGAGCCTTATCAATATTGACGAGCTAGCTAAGTTGGAGAGGACCATCAGGTAAGCTAAGAAGCAACCTACAATGGTCAATCCGATTGTCTTGATCAAGAATGCAGAAGGTCACTTGGTTGACAGAGATGGAAACATGAGGAATGTAGAAGGGCAGAGACTGCATCAGGATGGGAATGTCATAGTTGAACAGGTGGTTCAACAAGTGGCGCATAATGCTGGAGTTGCTGCTCATAACACTGTTGGGCGTTTTGTTCAGAGGACTCTAGGGGATTACAACAGACCTGACCAGTTTTATGCCAACAGAGCTGCAATCCACCCTCCTGCATTCCAGAGGAATGATTTCGAGCTTAAGCCTGCTTATTATCAGCTGGTGGGTCAGCATCCTTTCCAGGGCTTACCACTTGAGAATCCCATGGATCACATTGAGAGGTTTGAGGATTTGGCTTCAAGTGTCAAGGCTAATGGAGTTAACAATGACTTCCTGTTCTGTAAGTTGTTTCCTTACTCTCTTGGAGGAGATGCTGCTTACTGGCTGAAGCAACTGGAGCCTGGTTCGCTGACCACTTGGGAAGACACCAAGAATGCCTTTCTGAAAAACTTATATGTCGATGCTAGATCAGAAGAGCTGAGAACGAAAATCTCTTCATTCTCCCAAGGTCCTACTGAAGCTTTTAAGGCTTCCAGGTTGAGATTTAAGTCCTATCAGAGAGGCTGTCCTCATCATTGCTTCACTCAAGTGCAGCTGCTTGGAATCTACTTCAGAGGAGTGGACTGGAAGTATCAGATGGCGTTGGATGCTGCTAGCAGTGGCAACTTCAATACAAACCGTCCTGGAGATGCTATCACTTTGATTGAAAATTTGGCCTGCAGCAACAGCACTAAGAATGCTGATTTTTCAGAGGATGAAACAAGCTGGTTTGAATGATGGGAATCAGATTGCTGAAGTTAAGGCTAAGCTGGACAGTATGCACAGCCTTTTGGTGGGAAAGAAATCAGTCAATTTTGCTGCAGAAGTAGAGACTTTAGAAAATCCAGAGGAGATTGAGGAGGAAGATGTTAATTTCATCAAAGCTGGAGGATTTCAGGGTCAAAGGTTTGGGAATCAGCAGTGGAACAGAGGCTACAACAGCAATAATCAGAAGAATATCTTCACAGGAAACCAGAATTCTTCTGGTTACATGCCCAAGCCTCAGTTCCAAAAGCAGAGTTTCATAAACCTTACCAGAACAGCAGCAACTTCAACAGGAACTATGGTTCTTCTTCCTACCGAACTGCACCTCCACAAGACAACAAGATGGAAGCTATGCTGGAACATATCCTAGAAGGACAGCAGAAGATGATAATAGACTTCAATGGGAAGCTAGATTTGCTGTATCAGGACTTGAATGGAAAAATTGAGAGTCTGAACTCTCACATGAAGAAGTTGGATGTTCAGGTAGCTCAAACTGTAGCAGCTGTTCAAAGGCAAGAGGGATTCCTTCCTGGAAGGACTGATATCAATCCTAAGCATCAGGTTAATGCCATCAGAGTCAGGAGTGAAAATGAGCTTTATACAGTTCTGAAAAAGAGGTTGAGTGCAGAGGAGATCGTGCAGCTGATGGAGTTTAAAGATGAAAATTTTGCAGTCTGAGAGTCAGTGACAAGCTTCACCAATGTGGGGTGTCGCTCGTCACCCACTTTGCAAAGCCCCGATACGAAGGACTCGTCCCAGATCAGTGACGACTGTCACCTCCCTCGTGACGATCGTCCCCCACCCCAGAACGAAGCTGTTTCGCTTACAACTGCAGATAATGGCAAGGAACAAGCTTATAAACCCAAGACACCCTTCCCCAAGCATCATAGGAAGTCAAACATGAGAAGGTTGCATGATTCCTACAGCCTTTGTGGTTTTGAATGCTGAGGAACCTAATGATCCCCTTATTCTGGGAAGATCATTTTTGCCTACTGCTGGCGCCATCATTGATGTGAGAAAGGGGAAGATAGAGCTTGATCTTGGTGATGTTGTCATGAATTTTGACATGGATATGCTGAGAGGAAAATCCATCATTGATGGTCATACCTTTTCTGTAAGGACTTCCAGAGATGAAGAATCAGTCATGGAACATTCAGAGGACATTACTGCTGGGTATGTCAATGAATCAGGTGCTACTGGGCAAGAGAAGAAGATGGTTGTTCAAGAGGCAAAATCTGAAACTTCTGCAAAACTGTTAGGTTTGAGGATCATAGTGAAGATCATATCTTCAAGACTAGGATGGAAAATAAGAGGATCTTTAGGTTCCTCAGATCTTAGACTGTTAAAAAAATGAGAAAAGAAGTTGAAAAAATCGAAAAAAATCAGAAAGAAAAGATCAAGAGAAGAAAAAATAGGAGAGCTGTGTTGAGATAGGTTTGTTTAGTGTTTAGGAAGGGAAAAGAATCTATAAGTGATTGAGTTGATAAATCCTTGATGAGATATCACACTTAGATAAATATAAGGAGTTAGCAGTAGAGATTTCAGATTTCTTAAAGGGGTTTGAACTGGATTTGAGAGATTGCTACACTTGTGATGATTAGACTGAAATTTGTTCTTGTGTTGACTCCGTCGTGTGTGGATTCGAAAGTGTTGATCAATGTGGCGTTCCTGATGTTTAGCTGATTGTTTCTGTTTTCAAACCTCAACCCTGTTCTTTGTCTGATGTTTTCTTGAGGGCAAGCCAAAGCTAAGTCTGGGGGAGTTGATATATCTTGGTTTTTATAGTTTTTAACCATGGTATAGATCCTTTTTATTGAGTCTTTTTGGTCTTTTTAGAGTCTTAGTAGAGTCTTTGTAGGTTATAGCATGTCTGGAGCATAATTGGAGGTTTTGGAGCTTTTTGGAGCATTGCAAGAATCAACGACAAAGTTAGCAGCTCAGAAGATGTTGTCCTGCACTGGGTGACGCTCGTCACCCTCATCTGAAGGAAATCGCGACTTATTTTAAAAGATGGAGAAGATATTGCAGTTTTGACCCTGAAGTTCCAGTATTTACAAGAAGACCCCAGCTCGTGTTTTAGCTTGTATATGTTACGTTTTCAGCCATTGTTGGCTTATATCTTGTATCTTATTTTCTAGAGAGCTAGAGAGAGAGATTTGTAGTAGAGCTTTTGGAGAGACAAATAAGACTCCTTCAGAGCAGATTTCAAACTCCTTTATCTTTATTACTTATTGCTTTTATGCAATCTATTCTATTCATGATGTTTTCTCAATTCACCATGTCTCAGTAGTTTGTTAGTTGAGTTAGAGTTTTTCAAAGGTTGATGAAGTTTGTAGAATTGCTATATTGTTAGGAAATCTATTGGTTCTTCATCTGTGCTTGCATATATATATATATTGATTTCTGAGACTAATCATCTAGATTTTGAAATCCTAGGTTGTTTAATAGATGTGAGAACATTATTAATCACCTGTACTAGTATAAGATGAGCAAAACGCCTTCTTGCAAAGAGATTTGACTTAGGAGTTTTGTGAACAATCAAAACCTGATCTTTAATGCTTGTTTAACTCGTTAGAATTTGCAAAGAGACTTGGAATTCTGTATATTAGGCATAGATAACTTCTGCAATGAGAATTGATTAGTTATATCATTGAGTTTCATGTTTAAGACGGTTTAATTTATTCCTTATTGCATGCATTCTACACTCTCGGATTCAACCTGTGAATCGTCCTGACTTAGCTCCTTTAGCTTTTTGAACTTTAAGAACAATCATAAAAACCCCCACTTGCTTTTATTTTGCTTTTTCTCATTACATTCATTACTTATTGCTTAGCTTAATCCGAACCTGAACTCATTAGTGTAGTTTACTTACTCCCTTCGGATTCGATAACCCCTTATACTACAACTATGTTGCTGTGCACTTGCAGTAGTTTTATTTGGGTAAAACATGAGCCCTATCATAGTCCAAAGTGTCCCATTTGCATTCATAATAGAGTTAGAGCACATTAGGATTATGAATGCATATTTTCTTGTATTTGGAGTGTATTTCAGGTCCTTATGAGGCTAAGAAGGATAACTGGAGAGTTGTGGATCAAGCTGAGGCAAGGAAGAGCACTCAAAGGAGCTAGAGAAGTTTTGCTGGTTTGTATCGGGGACACATCGATATGCACCCCGATACAGGAGTTCATGTCCGGAAGATCTATCCGGACGAAGGGTTTCCAGTCCGATTCAGCCTCGGTGTTCTTCATGAAATTTAGAGAGGATTGCGTTAGCTTTCGTATGGTGCCTGTTTAAAGTCATTCCCTTAGGCGTTTAGGCGTTATGGTGAATTTATCAAGATGAGGAAAGATACATCGATATGCACCCCGATATAGGAGTCCATGGAGATTTGGCTTCCTAGAGGAGCCCCATATCGGGAACTTGTATCGAGCTGGTGCCTGATATCAGAAAAGATGAAACAATATCGACCTCCAGTGTCGAACTCTTGCCTGACATCAGCTTCCTTTCCAAGCAGATTTGACTTTGGTATATTCTTGGATTTCAACTTTGGCCGAGTTGACCAAGCTTTGACCATTGACTATTTAAGCCATCTAGGAGACTTCACATGAAGTAAGCTGGAAGACCAAGTAGAGTGGGGAGGAGACCCCTGCTCCCAATGCCAGGCCAGATCGCCAACCAGAGTCGTCTCCCTCAGGCTAGCCCGCTCTAAAACCTCTGCCCGCAGCTAGCATCGAGGAGGACGGGGCCGCCTCCGGTAAATTACACAGCCTTAACCGGCCAAAAATCTCATGGCGTTGGCGCGTGCCCAAGGATGTCACCCGGTAGAAGCGAAGGACCCCTTTGTTAAGAAATAACGTGGGTCGCAGCCGGATGAGTCCTGGTAACCATGGTTTTCACCCGGTGTACAAATATCCCAGCCTACTAACACGTGTAATATAGTGGTTGAGGAATTATCAATCCAAATGGGTCCAATTGAGATATTATGCCCAAAATAGGTTAATAGCTAGCTAGGTGAAACAAAATAGGCCAGAGATCCAGCTGTCACTACTAGAATCAACTAAAGATATAATAAGATCTAAACTATAACAGAGTAGAGGTAATAAGTAAAAGCTAGGAAACAGAAAACGGATCAACGGATTGGGTATTATGAGATAAAAACATGTAAAGGAAGGATCCTGGTTCATAAAAGAGCAACCTTTAGAGGCCAGCCCATTAACATAGGGTTCTATACAAGAAAAATCCACTTCTGCGGTAGGAATCCTTTTGTAACTCTTTCACCATAGACTGCCGTTCGCATATAAGCACATTAGAAACAAGCATGAAGCAACAATCCTATAAAGCCAAAACGCTCCCTAGGAAACTAATTTCTTAGGTTAGGAAAAGCGGATCTCATAAAAGATAAGTCCTTGCATTCATCAAACATGTCATTTGTTTGGGAAAGCTCGGAGGCATAGTTCAAATAGAGAATATAACCTAAGAATGAAAAACATCTAATTTAAAGGGACTAAGAAAATTAAGCTTATATATTTACTCAACTCATATCCCCTAAAACCGTTGAAAACTACTCACCAATCAAAGCGTTAATCACCAATACCCAAAAGGGAAAGATAACAAACATGATTAACGAGAGAAAACAAAATTATTACTCGAAATAAGCTCGAAAAATATATAAACTTTAAGTAACAATGGAGTTTCGAGTTTCTATGGAGAAGATGACTAAAAAGGAGAGACAAGGAGAATAATAAAGATAAGGTAATGTCCGTCCGCCTCCCAAAAGAAGCTAAGAGGGGTATACATAGAAGTGGTTCCAAACCTCACGGGTTGCTGCCTCGTCATCACGCGTGGGACTGATCCAAAGCAAAAAGCACAGTGCTTAGTCTTCATCTGGATCATGGCTTCATGCCGCTGGGTATGCTCGTGTTCGCTTTGCATCGCGTTCTTGCCGTTGTAGCATCCAGATGTAGCAAGAGAAAATGTCTATCAACCTGGGCTTTGCACATCCCATTTCGGGCTAAAGTCATGGAGTATGACCGTGGTGTAGCCCTTGTGCCATTCATATCTGTTTGCTGCCCGATATCGGATCCTGATGTCCTGAGATGAATCGTTTGCTTGGATCTTCTGGCTCTTGAATTGCTCCCTCAGCTTCCCCTCA
This sequence comes from Thlaspi arvense, assembly GCA_911865555.2. Lineage (NCBI taxonomy): Eukaryota > Viridiplantae > Streptophyta > Magnoliopsida > Brassicales > Brassicaceae > Thlaspi > Thlaspi arvense. The sequence goes on along the minus strand of OU466858.1, from coordinate 25,687,033 downwards.
GAAACCTCATATCTTTGTACTCATAATAAGGACTAAAAACATGCATGAAAGACCAAAATTTATCCTAGTGCGTGTTAGACCTAAAGTGGATGCAAAGGGTTTCAAATCTAGAGAAAATAAACACAAAAGAATCTAAAGCAATTGTGAAAGTGTACTTGAAAATGTGCAATATTCAGATGTATCAACACCTCCAAACTTGCCTTTTGCTTGTCCCCTCAAGCAACCAACTAGTGAGAGAGCAAAAACGAGAGCTTAAAACTAAAGATATCCTTGGAAAAGGTGAGATCAGTGTCTAAGTTGCTAGTTCTACTTCAAAAGCCTTAGCCATACTTATCTAAAGCAAGCAATGAACACAAACTTAGTCTACGCAAGCATTCATATCATCCGAATCTTTAACATTCATTAAATGCAACCAAGTGAATCATAATCATGCAAATAAAATGAAACCATTTTGCTACGGGACATGGTTTTGAGATAAAAATGATCTCAATGCATAAGGGTTTCGAAAATCAAAAGGGATCTCTCAATAAAATGAATCAATCTAAGGAAAAATGCTAAAGGTAAAAGCCAATGTATGCATACAAGGATGACTCTCGTCTACCTATGATGCCCAAAGATGATCCTAGCACCCCATATCTAATCCCATAGATGAACTTCCCAAAACAACCCTTTCTCAAGGCTTTTGATGCCTTCTCTTCCTTGAATTATGGTCACTTTCTTGTTGTGTGGGAAACTCTTCTTCTTCTTTTGATTTGAGTGGTTGGATCTTTTTGTTTTTGCTCTTCTTTAATGTGTTGGCGCCTCCATTGTTCCACCTTTTTGGTGCCTTGTTTGGCTTGCTTTCCTTTCGTTGAGGGCGCCTATTCTTCCTTGTAACTTAGAGCCATTTTTCTTCTTTTGATTGCCTAATCACTATTTGATAAAACCCTCATATTCACTTTTTGTACCACAAGTCCCATTCTTTTTCCTCTCCCAAAGATATAAACATTAAAACACAATCCACTCTAGCTTACCGTTTCCCAACCACCTAGCCTAGTACCCAGCTCAAGATTTAAGCTAGTATCTACATGAGAGATTCTCCTTGTCAGTCTAAATCCTAACATTTTTTGCCTAAGAAGATTTGAAAATTATGCAAAAGGCCTCACAATCTCACACAACAGTGTCTAGGTGATGCAATACTTGAAATGCTCCAAGTAATGTCCCTTTGAAATCTTTGCTTAGAAGCCTTTGATGGTTGAATGGCTAGATGGTTGGTTGGCCAGCTGTGCTTGAACTCTAAACACAAAGGGTTTAGATTCTAATGTTCAAGGGCTAATCCTCACAAGAACACTAGTCTCTACACTCTTTACAAGTTCTAAGAATCCCTCTTGAAGAACTAGTAATAAGCAGGAACAATATTGATTCAAAAGACAACTCTCTTTGAAACAAAATAAACTTTTCTTGATTAATAATTTGGTCCTTTCAAAATACAATGTAAATGAGCTTATATAATACTCAAAAGAGGGAAAATAAACGGTAACTAAGTAAAAGAAAAGCATGAAAAAGGGGATTTGTTGATGTGCATATCCTTGACTTTGGCAATGAATGGGGAGGTTGTGTTGATTCCTTGGCGTGAAATGAATGTCTTGGATCCTCCAGAGGTGATGTAGGGACGAGATTAACTGAGTTATATGGTCGTTGGTCCTTCTTTACTTCAGAGGCAAAGTAATTATCTTCAAGTAAGGAAAGTTCTTCTTTGGCATGATCTTCTTTGACTTCTGATAAAAGGGGGCGATTGTTGACTTCTTCTGGTGTGGTAAGGCTCTTGTAAGCTTCTGTGGAAGTGGTGTGGGTCGAATATAATGTCTCTGAATGACATATATCAGAGTTTTCCTTGTATGAATGAATTAATGCTCCAATGGGTCCATGTAAGGAAAAGGGCGGTTCTTCTTTGGTTTGGCATGATTGAGCGTGGTTATTGACTCCTCCTGGCGGTTTAGGGCGTGGATTAACTTCAGAAAATGATGATGGTCGGTCGCATAACATATTGGGGACATGTATATGCAAGGTTTCCATAAACGGCTCCTTGGTTAGCTTCAGCGGTTTAGGTGAGATAACTTCTGATTTGATTCGAACCAGTGGGTATTTAGGTCGACCAAAACGTCCCTCTTGATGTATAGAGTGATGTCGTTTGATGGCTAAGTCCTTAGCTGCTCCATCCTCAGCTACAAAGCCTCCTTTCTCCACAGCTACAAGCTGTTCTGCACCTTCTTGAGCTCCAAGGTTCCTCTTCTTGGTTGTTTTAAGTGAATTGGACTTGAATCTTACATCACTAGGGTTGAAGAAAAAAGCTTTGTTCAAAGTGGATTTTAACTGTCTATGGATGAGGATCAGCTATTTAGAGTAGCAAGAATGGTAGAAGGAAGAAGAAAGTCCAAATATGTATAAGGTATCCATGGAATCACTCTTCAATGCATGATCATGATAATTAAAAGTGAAGATTATGGTTCAAATTACTAGAGTCAGATTCAATTCACAGCGAGCTTCACCATAAGACATGATTATCAAAGCAAGAGTTCTAAGTATTGTGTTGCATTAACTTCAAACTTACTACAATGTATCAAACAGCTAGCAACTAAGGCACTTTCAATTCAAACATGGATTTCTTAACGAGTGCTTATCATAGCTCCCAATGCTTGTGTATGTATCCTAAATGGCATGCAATCTGGACTCAATGCTAAGTGCAAGTGCAACTTGATATGCAGCAAAAATCTGAAAATTTACTGATTTTCATGCATGAAGAGACTCAAAGGATGCAAATGTGCAATAAGAAAACAAAACAGGAAAAATTAGAAAATTTACTGATTTTCATGCATGAGTCTCAAAGGATGCAAATTCGAAATAAGAAAACAGACCACAAATTATATAAGTACCCTCCTCCTAAACTTGAATTACACAGAACCTCTGTAGCAAAAGCTCAAGGGGGGCCAAAGGAATCCATGAGTTCAAAAGAGGTTCAATAGGGGAAGGGAAGGAAGAGGTTACCTACAATCACATTGGTCTGTGGCCGTGGTGAGATTCCAAAATGACCCTGCCAGTGGGGTTCACAACAGGTAGAACCCGATACTCAGATCAACACCTCCTTTTGATACGGGTTGTAGCCGTGGGATTATCCCTTATTGGAAAAGAAACCGCTTTACATTGATGGATAAAAAGCAAGCAAAACATTTTCCATTAATCCAAAATACCTTCTAGACAGCTAATCCCTTATGCTAGAATAGATAAATCATCTAAGTGACTAATCAGCATTTCATCAAACACTTTGCAGGCATAAGAGAAAGCTAGATACTAAGAAAGCTTGATCAAAGCTAACTTAGTGCTAAGTACATCAAATAGAGAGGAAACAAGCATATTAAGCACAAGACAACACTAATCTAATCCTAAAACTCATCTAATCTATCCCATCTCAAACCCTAAAATAGACCACTCAATAGCCATAACAAAAAACCACAAATCCCAATGAGAAAGAATGGCTAAGCATGATTAGAAAGTAGATTAAACAGGAAAAGATTAAAGAGAATGCATAAATTCACTAAACAAACTAAAAATCTTACAAAGTTTACTCAAAAGAAAGGTTTTAGACTTAGAACAATAAAAGATAAGATGCCTAATGATTTTAGGACTTAACATATTTATAGGTGTTCTGAAAACCCCTAATAAACCAAGAATAAACCAAATTTTGGTTGGCCCGAGTGGTCGATATCGGCCTGCCTGGTTGATACATTGGTCGATATGGCCTTTTCCTTTAGCTTAATCGGCTTGAGTCTTTCCGGTATGTTGCTCAATACGATCGTCTGAGTTAAGGCAGATCGGCTTCTCTCCCTCGATGCTCCAACCAATACGTGTGCCCCGTCTCCGGTGTATCAACGTAGGCATGCCGATATGTTGCTCGGTACACATCCTGTCTCCACTGTATCGGCTTTCTACCCCGATACGTTGGTCAATACAGCTCTTGCTTCGTGTATCGGCTTAACTCTTGGCTGATATGCTGACCGGTACACTCTATATTGGGCAGTTTTACCCGTCACACTACTCGATATTGACCCTCTTGCCTTTGTTCTCCTTCTTGCTTCACTCCTGGATCACATCCATTCCTCCACTTGGTCTCCAAACACTCCTCTTGTACCTGATACAACCCCAAAATGCAATGCAACACCTAAAACTACTCTAACTCCTAAATGAATGCAAATGGGACAAAAACAAGTAAGAAATTCATGTTTAAGGACCAAAAACTAGTGATGAATGCATGCTAATAGGGTATAAATAATGGATATATCAACACCCTCAAACTTGCCTTATGCTAGCCCTCAAGCAACCAACGACAAACATGGAAGTGTAATTAGTTAAAAACAAAAGATGTCAATGGAAAAACTGAATTGAATGCCTAAATTATAAGTCCTAAGATTCAAAGAGATCGTTTTACTTCAAAAGCTTTAGCCATACTCATCATAACAAACACTGAACTCAAGCTTAGGCTACACAAGCATTCATATCATCTAACTATTTAACATTCATGAAATGTAACCAAATGAATCATGATCATGCAAATAAAGTTAAACCACTCGACTTAAGAGGCAAGGCCTTGAGACAAAGATGATCTCAATGTGAAGGGCTAGATGTTTTTAAGGGATAACTCAATGAAAAAAGAACCAATCTATGGCAAAATGCTAAGAGTGAAAACTAATTTATGCATACAAGGATGACTTTCATCTACCCAAGTACCTAAATCAGATTATATCCTAGACTAAACCCAATGATTAACCCTGTAATATACCCTTCCCCAAGGCTTTTAGTGCCTTCATAATCTTCATACTTTCTTCACCTTCTTGTTGATAATGGGGGATCCTTCTTCTTCTTGTGGATTGGTTTATTCATAGGCTCTCTATTGTTGATTGGTGTCTGTTAGCTTGCATTACTGCATCATTTAAGGCCTCATTTGGTATAGTTTTCCATTGCATACCATCCATTTTATAGTCCAAAGACTCCCATTTTGCATTCATAGTAGAGTTAGTATGCATTAGGATTAGGAATGCATATTTTGTTGCATTTGGAGTGTATTTCAGGTATTATGGAGCCTTGGAGACCTTCTGATCAAGTGGAGTTCATGTTGCTTGATGAAAGAGAGGAAAAGGAAGAGGAGCAGGAAGAATCACTCACACCGGGCAGCATACCGGTGTGAAGACCTCAGAGTCAAACATCCCAAGAATCAAAGGAGTTGCACCGGGAAGCTGCACTGGCATGAAGACCTCGGAGCCAAACTCCTCGAGGATTCTAGGCAGTCATACCAGATACCTGCACCAGTGTCTACACTTCAGAGCCAATCAACCCGATGTTTTGAGAATCTCCACACTCGCTCCGACTTCTACTCCCCGGTGTGATGCTGGAGACTTCCTTCCTTCTGGATTTTCTCTGGTTTGGTCTTTGGTCAACATCCGAGATATGATCATTGACCAGCCTTAATCTTATGACTATTTAAGCAAATCTTATCAACAATTAATCTTATCTTACTTTTTATACTTTTTCTGAATCTAGACATTCTCTCATTCTTGTTCTTAAGCTTTTTCCCAGAAATTTTAGGATTTGTAAGCAATATTTTTGGTTTTAACTAAGAGTTTGCAGTTTCATCTTTTGATTATCTTCACCCTGCTTTTGTTTATACTTTCTGATATTGAATCTATAAATTTTTCCATGCTATCTATGTGTTATGAGTAGTTTTTTTAGGTTCTTTGGATGAGTTAGATCCATGGTGATTTAGTGATTGATTCTTGATATTTAGTGCTTAATATTGATTGATCATTTCTTATTTGATGTTTTTAATGCTTGATCTTTGAAAATTACTTAGATTACAAATTAGGGCTTTCTTTGCACCAAAAGTATTTAATGAAATGCCCGAACCAAATCTCTTAGGAGATTTACGTGTCTAGCTCATGAAAATGACTATCTAGAGAAGTATTTTGGCTTGATAGAACTGTTTTTTTATGCTTGTTGATTGCTTGATCACTAATGGGAATTATATTTGGTTAAGTTATTAGCAAAGGGCTCTTTGTCATGGGATTGAACTGATCTGCTTGTTTAGAACTTCTATGGTGAAGGATTAGCCTTCTTGGTTGAGTTTGCACATCAAGGATTGTCTGCTATTTCATTGTTGGATCAATAACTCCATCCTAAGACTCCTGTTTGTCTCATTTGGAATTTGCTCTGCTTTTACTCCGTTTTACTCTGTTCTTGAGTTTGAATTGTTTAGTTGCTAGCCTTGCACTCTAGTTAAATGATTTCTTCCACTTGTTGATTGATCACTAGGTTGTTAGTTTATTAGAAACCCACTTCTTTTTTAGCATAGCTTACTTGATTTTATGTATTCTCAATGATTGACATCCCTGATTGGATGGACACCTTAAGTGCTGCAATTACATGATCATAGGACTTGAGAAATTGAGTCACAAGAGATAAAAAAAACTCTTGTATCAGTGTCTCCCTCTTTCATCCTTTTAGATGCTTGCTGCCCTGTTTTTCTTCTTTGTTGTTTGGCCTTGTTGAATTGCTAGAGAACACCTTTTTTCTTCTGTTTTTGGAGCCTTCATGTTGCCACCACCTTAGTATAACTTACCCAACTCAAAGCCATACTCCCTTTCTTCTCTCTTCTTCTTCTCAAATGATATGACTTTAAATACACGAACTCACCATAGTTTATCCAAATAGCAAACCTAGCATAGATTTAGCTTCAAATGCAAGCTAGTATCTACATGAAAGCTTCACCTTTTCAGCCTAAACTCAACATATTTTGCATAGATGATTCTGAATATTTTGAAATTAGGCCTCACAAGCACTCAAGACAGTGTTTATGTTTCAAAGAAGGCTTAGTTTAAAAGTGGGGTAAGCTATTTGGACTAGCAAGAGTGGTAGAAGGAAGAAGAAAATCCAAATATGTGTAAGGTATCCAAGGAAACACTTTTGAATGCATGATCATGATAATTAAAGATTTAAATTATGGTTCAAATTGATGGAGTTAGATTCAATTCACTGAAAGCTTCAGCATAAGACATGAGTAACAATGCAAGTATTTAAAGCATGGTGCAGTCTTAATTTCAAACTCACTACTAAGGCATTGAAAACAATTCAAACGTGGACATCTTAACATGTGTTTATCATCTATTCCTTATGCAAGTGCTATGCACCCTATATAATGTGCAATCTAGACTCAATCCAAAGTGTAAATAAAACTAAAAAATCTGTTTCTGAAAGGGTTTTTTGAATTTTTTTTATTTTTTGTGATTTTCTATGCAAATAGATGCAATGCATGAATGTATGGTACTCAAATATGAAAAATTTAAAACTAAAAAAACAAAACACAAGGTTAAATACACAAGCTCTCCCCCAAACCTATATTACACAGTCCCATTGTATAATAAAAGTTGAGAGAGAGATGCAAACACAAAGAAAATTATGCAAAGCTAAACATGGTATATACAATAAAAGAGTTGTGGTACCTTAGAAGGTGTGTTTAGAGGTGTAGGAGACTCCTGAAAAGTCTTCTATGGTGTCAATTCTGTGGCTATCAATTGGCCTCTCCCACCTTAGTCTCCTTCTCCTCCTTCGTGCTTCATATGCAGAAGGTCTAGGAGGCTCCCATGACCTTACTTCCTCATAGGCTGCAAACGAGTGTCTCCTGTTTGGTGCTCTAGCCATTTCTTGGCTTTCTCCCTTTTATTCACCATGTGGAGGAGACCTTGTTTGGCCACTCTTCTTCCTCTTAAGATCTTTGATCTGTTTTTGCTTGCCCTTCATGCCCTTCAACAACTTTCATATGGTTTTGCCTTGCCATTTGTTCCATCTTTGAAAGATGTTGATGTGCTCATGGACCTTCTTAAAGGGACCTCCTTGCTGTGACAAGTCATGGGGATGAAAATGATAGTCCTCACCATGATAGCTTATAAAGTCTTGCTCCCACTCTTCTTCTTGGACTTCGTCTTCAGCTACATGACCTCCTTGATACACAACAAGGCTAAGGTCTCCTTGAGCAAGAGAGTAGTTAGCGCCTTCTTCTGGGTGAGAGGGTAAGGCGCTTTCTTCATAAAGAAGGTGCTGGGGGATGTGAAAGCCAATGTTTTCTAGGTTGGAGAAGGTGGTGAGATGCTGATTTGGAAGGAGCACCATTTCAGCTGTCCCATCTTCTTGGATGAAGTTGTAGGTAGACTTGCTGCCCACAACATTCCCAAGGAATTATGATTTCCTTAGGTATGGTATGTCCATCGATGCCACCTTAGGTGGTGCAAGTTCTACTCCAACAACTTCTAGCAATGAAGAGACAAGTCCTCCACAATAGATCTTGGGAGCCTTGTGATCTGTGGTTCCCATCCATTACAGTTTTTGCATCTGTGCCTTTAAGCTCTATTCTCTTTCTTGTTTTATCTAAGATATTGATCAGGCTTTAGTCTTTAAGATCCCATTCTCATCCTTCTACCGCCCCACATTTCTTCCTTGCAAAGAGGCTATGGGCAAGTACCTTGTAAACATATCTAATTGTCGGGTGCCTTATCAAGGAAGCCTTGTTCCTTCCTGGCCTATAAGTTCCTCTCCCAACATGATCCCATAGACTTCTCCTCTCATCTTTGTCTCTTTCCAGGCTCTGCCCCCTTGAGCTTCCATATGTAAACCCAAAGGCTTCTTCAATGGCAGCAAAAGAGAGCCTATGGTTTCCTCTTGAAACTCTGAAAGTGATGAATCCAACACTATCCTCCTCAGGAGCTTCTTCACAACGCTCATAGAAAGTGATGTCTAAGGTGGCAAAGAACTGAAGGACTTGTTATTTGTTGGCTGAATGGGGGATTTACACAAGCTTGCTTATCAATTGCATCCAAGAGGGCTTGGCAATCATCATAGAGGCCCAACTTCTTCAATGTAGGCGCATAAAGGTACCTTGTAGGCCTTACATCCACCTTTTGAAAGAGGTCAAAGAGTTGCTGATATCTCCATTATTTATACCATTTTAGCCTGCATTCATCACTAGTTTTAGTCTCCAAACATGCATATTTTGCCTCTTCTTGTCCCATTTGCATACATTTAGGAGTTAGTGTAGTTTTAGAAGCTACATTGCATTTTGCATACATTTGGAGTTTTATTTAGGTACTTGAAGGAGTGTGGAGCCAATGTGAAGCAATGGGTGTGGGCTGGAAATTGAGCAAGGCAAGAGACAAAGGCGGATGAACCAATATCGATGATGATATCGACACCATGTGATCGATACGGAGCATATCGATGGGCATATCGACCATCACGACATTGGTACAGAAGAGGCAAGGTGTGAAGGGGGCATATCGACTTAGATACCTTGATGCAGCAGGATCTAGTCCATATCGAGCAGTGTATCGACGTCCCAAGACCAATACACATGATAGAGCAATATCGAGGTCCCATATCGACTTGCTTGATCGATGAGCCTTAACTAAAGGGCGATTGTATCGACTTCACACCTTGGAGAGTGGTATTAGAGGTTTTCACTCTTTCTCAATCACCCCTGTATGTGAATCAGTTGTAGCATAGCATAGGGTTTTATGTCAATCCAAAAGGGTTTTGTTGAAAGCAAAAGAGTTGTGAGCAGAAATCCTTAAGTCAAGCAAGCAAAGAAGGTTTTTGTTGCCTAGACAACTAAACTAGCAACCTAAAATAATCAATCACCAAAGAGAACTCAAAAGAAACAGATTAGCAATGATCAAAGAAGTAAAACAGAGCAAATAAACAGAGTACTAAAGCAAATTCGAAATTCAATAAAAGAGAAAGCAAGTTCCTAGATATGGTTATTCACTTTGGGGGATTCAGAGACTAACTAAGGTTGTTTCAAACAGCATTGATCAAGCAAACAAGCTACCAATGGTGGTTTCTAGACATAGAGTTCACAAACAAGCAAGCTAAGTCCAATCTCTTGTAAAATAGCCCTTTGCTAAACACCTTAACAAGAACTATAACTCTCATTAGTGCTAAAACATTTAACAAGCAATAAAAATGAACTCTAGTCATATCAAAATGCTCCTCAAACAGTCAATCTCTTGAGCCAAGGCCAGCAAATCCTCTATCAAACAAGATCAGCATTTCATCAAACACTTGGTGGGCATAAGAGAAAGCTCAAATCCTAGAGAGGAACCTAAATAATTAAATACTAAACAAATCTCTTAAGCTCAAATCCAAGTTTGCTTGGGGTTCTTAGATGTGGCAGATTAAGGGGATTTAGGGATTGATTAAGGTTTGTTTAATGTTTAATTATATGGGTTCCTCTCTATTAATCAGTGATCAAAAAAAATCTAGCTTAAAACAGATTAATAGAGAGGAACCCATATAATTAAACACTAAACAAACCTTAATCAATCCATAAATCCCCTTAATCTTCCACATCTAAGAACCCTAAGCAAACTACTCACTAATACTCATGTTTAACACCAAATCACAAGAGGAAAAGATGTTAATCATGATTAAAAGAGAGATTAGAGAAAGATTAAAGGCAAATACAAACTTATATTAAATAAAGCAAGAAATTTGTCTTACAAACTCAGAAAAATAACTTAAAAACAGTGCTATGACATGACTTGTCAAAAATCCCAGAAAAGGGTATTTATACATAAAAGAAGGAAAGCTTCTCTATGCTACTTATAGCTCTATAGTTACCTAAAAACATCCATGATGCATAAAAAATGCAAACTATATCCTAAATGCAACCTAAGTCTAAAAGGAGAAGAAAATGGGACAAAAGAAAAGGAAAGCATGCAAAAGAGAACCAAAACATGCACTAAATGCAAGCCTAAATAATGTAAATACAAGAGATATCAACACCTCCACACTTGCCTTTTGCTTGTCCTCAAGCAAATAAGAACAAATGGGAGAGTGAGGTTTGAAGGTGGGCATTCAAATCCAAAAGTGCAAAGATAAAGAGATGGTATCAATGCTTAAGTGCCTAGTTGTGGGATGCAAACATAATCAGCTATACTTTAAAGAACCTAGCCATGCTCATCATGTTTCAAAATGATCTCAAATCTCAACTTAGACAAATGCTCAAATCAATAAACTCTTTAACATTCAATTAAGCTCAAAACCATGAATCATGCTTATGCAAATCAAGTGAAGACATTTTGTTCAAAGGGTAAGGTTATGAGATAAATATGATCTCATTCAAACAAAGGGTGCATAAATATAAGGGATCGCTCAATGAAATGATTCTATCTTAGGCAAAATACTAAAGGTAAAAGCACACTTATGCATGCACTCCAAAGCTCCCTTATACCCAAAGATGAATCCTAAACAGTTCTAAACCCCAAAGTGAACCCCTAAGTCTACCCTTTTCCTAAACTCTACCCTTTACTCTTCTTCATGGCTGGGGAAACTTCTTCTTTTTGCTTGTGTGGTTGCTTCTTTTTGGTTAACACTTGCTCTTCTTTGTTGCTTTGGCACCTTCTTCACCTTTGGTGGATTGCTTTGGGTCTGATTTCTTCTTTAAATTGACCCTTCAAAACCTTTAAGTTGCTGGCGCCATTCTTTTTAAACACTTAGAGCTTTTACTTCCCTTTACTTAACCACAATGCTAAACTGTTTCCCCTTTTCTAACATTTCAAACTTTTTCCTTTTTCTTTCAAGACATATATACATGAAGTTCAAAACCACTTAACTCTACCCTTTTAACCCAAAAATCCTATCCTAGAATGACGCTCAAGATGCAAGCTGATGTCTACAAGAGAGCTTATTATTGCCAGCCTTATTCCTAACACTTTTTGCCAAGACAAAATCGAAAATAATATGCAAAGGCCTCACAGCTCTCAAGATAGTGTTTAAGCTCAAAAGGAGGTTTTGGTTAAGGGAGTGGATTAACTGTCCCATAAGTATGAGGATCAGCTATTTGGATCAACAAGAGTGGTAAAAAGGAAAAAGATGATCCAAATATGTATATGGTAGCCATGAATTCACTTTTCAATGCATAAGACATGATAATTAAAAGTCCAAATTAAAGTTCAAGTTGATAGAGTTGATTTTCAGAGAACAAATGCTTTCAGTATGAGATATGATGATCAAAATTAGCAATCCAAACATGGTCCAGTCTTAACTTCTAGTTTTCTTATGATGCATCAAACAACTAATTAAACACTGAAATCATCTCTAAACTCTAAGCACTTTACAAGGAAGATTCATCATTATGCCTTATGCAAATGCAATGCAGCTTCTATGTCAACACTAGACTCAATCATATGAGAAAGAAATGCAACTACATGCTTTCTTTTTGGTTTGCAAAAATATGCAAAATTTTTTAAATTTTCAAATTTTTTTTTGTTTTTATGTGCCTTAGATGAATGCATGATATGCATGTGACTCAAGATGAAAGAAAATGAAAAACTAAGAAAAGAAAACACAAAGTCAAACCCCAAATCTCTCTCCCACACTTAAATTACACAGTCCCTTGTGTAATGAAAGCAATGAGAGAGAGAAGCAACAAAATATAATACAAAATCGAAAAAGATGCAATGGTATAGACAATGAATAGGATGTGGTACCTTTTATTTAGTAGGTAGAGTGGTGGGAGGATCCAGATGTCTGAGGAGACTTGCTAGCTCTCCTCTTGCTCCTCCTTTCATTAGTCCTTGAAGATGGCGCTGCTTCTTGGGGTGGAGGAACCCAGCTTGACCATATCCTTTCAGCTTGAGAAGAATCACCTTGATTACTCCATTGCAATGTTTGTTGAACCTCAGATGGGATGGGAGTTGGCTCTTCCCATGCTGATTGTATATGGGTCATTGGCTCATATGATGAAGCTTTTGGTTGTGCCCATTTCCCCATTGATCACTTGGTTATGCATGAAAGGAATGTCTTCATTGGGAGTTCCAAACAGCTTCCTCTTCTTCAGTTGGATCAGCTTGTGGCAATGGCTCTTCATGGTGAGAGGTATACTCATGAGTGTGGCTCTGATGGGAATCTTCTCCTGATGTAGCTTTGTTCTTCTTGAACTTCCCCTTAACCATCTTCACCAGCTTCTTAATGGCTTTGTTTTGCCATTTACACCATTTATGAAGGGTGTTGATATGCTCATGAGCAGACTTCAGAGAGCTCTCTTGGCTTGGGCATTCATAAGGCTTGAAGTGGAACTGATTTGATTTGTAGTTCATCACCTCATCTTCATCAAACTCTTCTTCTTCCTCTTTGGTTTCTCCTTGGCCTTCAGCGCCAGCAGTAGCATCTTCATGGACTTCTTCTGCAGCTTCTTCTGCACCTTCTTCTATAGTTTCTTCTTTAACCTCTTCTGGTTCTGCTTCCTCACTAGCTTCTTCTCGCTTTTCTGGAACAGGGCCACCTTGGTAAAGCTGATCCTTACTTGGGTTGAAACTGATTTTGCTCTTCATGGTGATGGATGTGAGCCTTGGATTAGGGAGAAGGACTCTTGCTGGATCTTCTAAGTCATTGAGGAACTTGTAGACATGCTTGTCTTGGATGCTCTTCTAAATGAAATGGCTTCTCTTAAGATAGTCCATATCTATCCACAATGGCTCCAGAGCACTTTATCATGTTCCTCAAGGTCTACTCCACTAGCCATAAAAACATCTGTCACAACTCCTCCAATGTGGAGCTGTGGGTTCTTCTCCCTTTTTCCTTTGTGTAAGACCCAGGTCTTGTAGGTTAAAAGCTGCTCCATCAGCATGGTGACAAAGCATGGGAACTTGGTGTGTGGCTGTAGTGTTGTTCTATTATTGCTGGTGCCTACAAGCTCATACATTTTATAGTACAGGAAGTCTCTCCCCTTTCCCGTGAGGTTCGTTGTCTCCTTTCTTGCAAAAAATGTATTTGCAAGTGCCTTATGAGCATACCTCACTGCAGGATTCTTCAGATGTTGATTCTTTGTGGCTCCAGCTGTGAAATTTCCAGCCCCAATCATTCCCCATATCATCCTGTGCTTTGTTTTGGCCAATGAAGAACTTGTTCCTCTTGTGAGCATAAGACATCAGTCCAAGCGCTTGGGAGATATCATGGAAGGGTGTTGTGAACCTTTGCTTTCCAAGCTTGAATGAGATCCATCCATCTATGTTGGGGAGCTCACTTTCATCATATCCAACCACTTTGAGAGTAGAGAGGAATTAATAAGTGAGCTGCTGGTATGAGGGAAGTGGCATTGCCATTAATTCACCAAGCCCCATGTGCTCAAAGATACCCTTGCAATCATAATAGATCCCAAGTGCTTTCACTGTGTTAGCACAAGGGTATCTTGTGGGCTTGAAGGTGCACTGGTTGAAAGCTTCCATGAGCTCTCTAGCACTTGGCTCATGGTATGGGACCTCTTCCTCTACAGTTCTGCCCTTTCAATTCTGCTTGGCACCTTTGTCTCCAACTGGCCTTCTCCCAGCAGCTTTTGATGATTGTTCAGCAGCAGCACCCTTGCCCTTATCTCTTCTAGCTCTTGGAGAAGTGGGCACTTCCTCTTGTGGTGCCTTTCCTTTGCTTCCAGCTGCAGTTCTTGATTTACCCATGGTACCTACAAAAACAAAGCTTGAAGGTACTATAAGTAAAAGAACAAAATTTTGAGAAACCAATAACTGAAAGCTTTAGAAGGAATTTCTCTAAGCTAAAAGAAGTTTAACTAATCACTAAAACAAGATTAAACTCTCAAAAAGCAAGAAGAGATTCGCAAGCTAACAGTTTAAACATGCTAGAGTTCATAAATGAAAATCAAACATTTATGCATGTTAACCTAGCATGGTGGCTCTAAGCAAAAGAGGAAATGATTATGCAAAGGGATATTAAACAAGTAAGAACTGAGGTTTAAGAACAGTAAACAATGCTTTAACGATCAACTTGCTCATCTTAAACATATCCACCATGCAAAATCAAAGCACAACATCTCAAACTAAACAAATTCTGCTCTTAAAACCATAGAAATGACAATCTTAAGCACATGCATTCATTAAGAACAAAAGATGAACAGTAGAGAAAGCAAACCTTAGTGAAGCTTCTGAGCACTTAGAAAAGATAAATAAAAGAAAGAGAGCTAAAAATTTCGGACTTTGGTGAGAGAAGTAGTAAAATGAAGTGTGAAGAGAAGAGAAGAGATTGTTGGTTGTTAAAGAGAGGAGTGGGGAACCAAAGGAATCAAAAGTGGGTGGGTGACAAGAATTAAAATGCTCAGGAGCTCTGCAAAGTGTCAGGAAGGAGCTAAAATTTGAATTTAAACATCCTTGGCTCCAAGCCAAAGGAGGGAAATTTTTTTGAAAAATGAAGCACTTACCTCGCGGGGTTATCGGTCACATTGTGACCGATAGAATTGACCGATAGGGTGCCTATCGATCACAAGTGATCGATAGCACTGACCGATAGCTTTCTGTAGGATCGATAGCACTGACCGATAGCTTCCTGTAAATCCTATCGGTCTCTAGCTTGATCGATACACTGACTAAAATACATCCGATTGCTTTGTATCGGTCACTCTCTAGACTGACAGAGTGACCGAAAAACAACCGATGTATTTCCATCGGTCAGTATCTGATCAATAGCTAGACCAATAGAATTCTCACTTAGCAGACTCCTTTCCCTATCGATCACAATTGATCGATAGGTTGACTGGTGCATTCTGGCTCTACTACTATCGATCACAAGCTGACCGATAGGGTCTGTATCGGTCTTGTCTTGACCGATACGGTGATCGATAGTAGCCAAAATGCACCTGTTCTTTGTCCCTTAGAAACTTTTTCAATCCCCAAACCGAACTCCTACTTCTATACACATTAACTAAGCATAAAAATAAACTAGAAAGCATAATATTTACAAAGGATACCATGGGACTACCTCCCAAGTGTGCTTGTTCAAAGTCACTAAGCTTGACTTTGCTTACCTCACTAGTGGAGATGATGAGAAGGAGTCTTGGAACTCCTTGGTGTTGCAGTGTCCACTTTGATCTTTCTGGTGACTCCATCAATCTTCAACACAGCAAAGGGCTTTGGCTTACCTCCCCCTTTCATCTAGTAGTGGACTTCACCATTCATAGAAACAAAGGGCTTCAAGACAACCCCATCTTCTTTATTACCCAACAGAATTTCATTCATGCAATCAGAAACACCCACGTTGAGCACCTCCTCTTCAGTGGTATCAGCAAACAACTTGGTTAAGCAGCAGCCATCAAAACTTGCACCAACATAGCCTTAAAACTCTGGCCAATGCTTCTCAACTTTCTTCAACTTGTTGATCTCCATTGAGAAGGCCTGCTCATTCTCTAGCTTATTTCCTTTGGAGTCGAACCTCAGAACTTTCTCTTTGGTCAGTCTCAGCTCTATTGTGCACTCCTTGGCATCAAACACTGCTCCAGCTGAAGCTAAGAAAGGCCTCCCTAGAATGATGGCGTTTTTGATCTTTCCTTCAACATCTAGGACCAAGAAATCTGTAGGTATGACTAGTCCTTCTATCATCATTGGCACATCTTTGAGAGTCCCAAGTGGTGTCTTTACTGTCCCATCAGCTATGGTAAGAGACACATTACACTCTTGAAGTTGAGTGTAGCCAAGAGCCTTAGCAGTAGAGGATGGGAGAAGGTTGATACTTGCTCCAAGATCACAAAGGTATGCCCTTTAAGCTCACATGGTAGAGTGAAACAACCTGGATCTCCAAGCTTCTTAATGTTAAGCTCCTTAACCTCAGATTCTCGAGCTTTAACTCTTAGCTTCTTAAGCTCCTCTTGACCATTCAGACCTCCCATTTCCATTTGAGAAGAATAGATGGTCTCATACTTCTGTGCTAGCTGCTCTTTTAATCTTCCTGGAAAAGGGATAGTGGGCTGATAAATATGGAGAACAGCAGCTTGAGTTTTCTTCTTGACATCAAAGACCTCAACAAAGTCTTCCCTTGTAGCATCAACAACTTCATGTGGCACCCACCACTCTTCTTCTTCCAGATATTCTTCTTGTGCAACTCCATGGTTAGCATCAACTTCCAAAAACTCTTCCCACCCACTCTGGAGTTCAGTGTCCTCAGTGAACAGAGAGAGAAACTCTTCAATGATAGCTTCTTCTTCAGCTGAGAAGCTATCTTCTTCAGTGACCATGGCATTGCAGAACTCCTTTGGGTTAGCTTCTGGTTTTCCAGGAAAGTGTCCTTGAGGTTTTGGACCAACTAGGCCTTCGTTGTTCTCCAGTGTTTTGACTCTTGCAGCCAACCCTTAAAACGTTTTGGTTAGTTCAACATGTACTGAGTCTATCTTGTTATGAACCTCAGCAAACCTCTTGTTCAATTCCAAGTTGTTGGTAGTCTGATTCTGAAGCAACTGCTGAACCATTGTCATGAGCTCGGGATCTTCAGAGCTGGAAGATGCTTGTGCTGGACCTTGTGCACTGAATCCTGGTGGATGATAAGGCACTCTTGGCTGGAAGTTGTTGTTTCTGTGCTGAAAACCTTGATTGTTGTAGGGAACAAAAGGTCTTGGAGCAGCTTGTTGTTGTTGTTGTGGTGGGTACACTTGATCCTGTAGATTGGCAACATTGTTGCTTCTGTATGACAAGTTGGGATTGGGTCTGTAGTTCCCATATCCATTGTATCCACCTTGATTACCCAAGTAGTTCATCTCTTCCACTTGGCATGTCTCTTGATCATCAAGGTGAACCATATCACCAACAAAGTGAACTTCTTTCTTCTCCCTTAGCAGCATATCCAGCTTCTCATGTAAAACCTTGATCTCTTTCCTGCTAGACTGCAGTTCATCTTTAGTACTTCTTGGAGCTCTGTCACATTCCTCATTGTAGTTTCCATCAGACTGAGCTAGATTCTCAACAAGCTCCAATCCTTCATCTACATCCTTTGACAAGAAGTTCCCATTTGATGCAGTGTCCAGAAGCATTCTTATCTTTGGTAAAGCTCCTCTGTAGAGAGTAGAGAGTAGAGAAGCCTGTGAGAAGCCATGGTGAGGGCATTGCAGTGTGTAGCCCTTGAATCTTTCCCAAGCTTCACCAAAGCTTTCATTGTTCCTCTGTGCAAACCCTAAAATCTCATTCCTGATCCTTGCAGTTCTTGAAGTTGAGAAGAACTTTGCTAAGAAGGCTCTCTCGCACTCATCCCAACTAGTGATGCTTCCTTGGGGCAAGTTCTTCCCCATTGGTGTGCTTTGTCTCCAAGAGAAAAAGGAAATAACCTCAGCTTGAAGCCATCTTCACTCACTCCATTGATCTTTGTTAGTGAGCATAGTCTATCAAAATTATCCAAATGATCTAGAGGATCTTCAAGTGGCAAACCATGGAACTTACTGCTTTGAACCATTGAAATCGATCCAGACTTGATTTCAAAGTTGTTGTTTTGCACTGCTGGTGGAATGATGCCAGTTCTGTTTTTGTATGCATTTGGTGTATCACCAGCGCCTATGGGTATTGCTGCTCTTGGAGCTTGTGCAGCGCCTCTTGGTCCTTGCTCACCTTGTAAGCCCTGAACACCTTGCTGTCATTGTATACCATGAGCGCCAGCAGCTCCTTGAGGACCCTGAAATCTGATACCATCCATAACAGGTTCCTGATTGTTCATCCCAAGTCTCTGCAAGTGTTGCTGCCTTTCTTGAGTCTACAAGATTGCTTGAACCTCTGGATCTCAAGTTCATATACCTGAAATACAGCAATGAGAGTCAAAGGAGATTAGTAACCAAAAACTAAAGAAACTTTATCTTAAAGACTCTACAAACACTAATGATTCAAACAGAAAACCCAGTTAGCAACGGCGCCAAATTGATACTAGAGGTTTTCACTCTTTCTCAATCACCCCTATATGTGAATCAGCTGTAGCATAGCATAGGGTTTTATGTCAATCCAAAAGGGTTATGTTGAAAGCAAAAGAGTTCTGAGCAGAAATCCTTAAGTTAAGCAAGCAAAGAAGGTTTTTGTTGCCTAAACAACTAAACTAGCAACCTAAAATGACCAATCACCAAAGAGAACTCAAAAGAAACAGATTAGCAATGATCAAAGAAGTAAAACAGAGCAAATAAACAGAGTACTAAAGCAAATTCGAAATTCAATAAAAGAAAAAGCAAGTTCCTAGATGTGGTTATTTACTTTGGGAAATTCAGAGACTAACTAAGGTTGTTTCAAACAGCATTGATCAAACAAACAAGCTAGCAATGGTGGTTCCTAGACATAGAGTTCACAAACTGATATTACTATAGTTTGTGTATTTTGCATGTATTTAAGATAGTTTCTCATGCATTCACCTTGCATATTAGGCTAGTTTGCACCATTTTAGGTCATAGAGCATTTTTGCACTAGCATTCGCATTTTTCTTGCATTATGCATCATATTCAGGTTGTTTTTGGACACTTTGGAGCTTTGGAGAACTCGTGGACGTGCTAAGGCTCGTGAGGAAGCTCGTGGACACTTGGAAAACTCAGGAGTGCATGCTAAGGACCTGAGATCGAGTAGCAGATCGAGCAAGGCAGGTCGATCAAGAAAAGATCGACCAGAAGATCGAGTGCACCTAGGCGATCCAAGAGGAAGGATCGAGATCAAGATCGAGAGGAGAGATCGATCTGGAGTACGGACGTAAATGACGCCATGCAGATCGAGAACCAGATCGAGCTTCCAACACGATCGATACAAGATCGACTCATAGATCGACCAAAGTCATCCGATCCAAGACAAGATCGAGCCAGAGATCGAGTGACCCGAGTCGATCCCAGACTAAACTTATCCATCCAGCTGGATTTGGACCGTAGTGTAGGGGGGACCATTTGCGGTTTGGCCATTTTTGGCAAAAGGCAGCCATCCCTTTCATTATCTTCATTCTGTCTCTTTACCTTTTCGTTCTCTCTGGATTTTAGGCGAATCCGCCATTGTAGCACAAGAAGTTTTTCTTGCTTTTTCACTTTGAATATTGAACCTTTTGAATTTAATCAATCATTAATCATGTTTAGTAGATCATCTTCTGCATTCTGTTCGGTTTTCTTTATGTGTAGCGAGTAGTTTCATTTGGGTTGATGGGTTGAGGTGATTCCAAAGGGTCAAAAATGTTAAAGCTTTGAGTTTTCTTGTTTTTCATTACTCTCTCTTCTAGGATCTTGAGTACTTAAGGCTTAGAGACTCTCACGCCAAGATCTCTATGATCCAAGGGCTGTCTTACCTTGACAGAATTCAGATGTCCTGGAAAACTGATCCTAGAGACTAATCCTTCATTTCCCACATGCCATGGTTGTTTAGGTGATTAGTTAGGTCATTTGTTTGAAATCTGTGTTCTAATCTTTGAGACCCATGAATATGACCCTCAACCCTAGACCCTCTCTTTCTTAGTGTTTTAAACCTCTGCTTATCATTCTGTCATCATAATGTTTGCATCTTGTTAATTAATCCATCGCATCATTCATCATTTTAAGTTGTTAGACGAGATCGATCCATATTGCTCGATCTAGTGGTCGATCCAGTGGTCGATCCACTAGTCGATTTTTAGTTTTTTATAGCCTTGCATTTTTGTCATTCCTCTTGTTCTTCGTGGTAGTTAACCCTCTTCTAGGGATTTTAAAATTGTTTGGCTTTGCATTTGACACTAGCATTTAGTTTTTAAGGATTTTACCAATCATTTATTATTTTCGCTTAGATTTGCTCATTCCCTTGCATTCTTAGTGAACTTGCTACCCCTAGGTGTGGATTGATACCTCACTTGCATGTTATACTAAATCTTAGTCTTGCATTTGAGTTTGATAGCCTCTCGTGCTTGCATTTACACCGTAAGAAATGAGTTATCAAATGGCGACGTTGCCAACTTAGGGGATAGAAAGCATTAAGATTTGGGGTTTAGTAAAGACTAAGCCTTTACTTTAAGTTGGTTACTAATTTTTCTACTTTAAAACTTGTGTCTTTCAGGTACATGAATCTGCGTTCCAAGGGTGACAACGCCTTACTCACACCCTTGGACAATATTCATCAGCTTGGACACGCAAGATCAAGAAGAGTTCGAGAATAAGCTAGAGCTTTTGAGGAGATTGTTCAGCAAGGTTCAGTGGATTTTGAAGCAATGGCTGAGCACGAGCATCCAGAGGGACCTCCTCCAGCTCCGGGGCAGTGGGAAGGAGTAATGGAAACCTCCACCACGTGGCTACACCCCCACGCATCATTGGAGCAGGAGATGCTCCCAATAGGCACCATAATAGGTTTGGGATCACCCCTCCCCCAGTGCAAAACAATAATTTCGAGATCAAGCCAGGGTTTGTTCAGATGGTGCAAAACAATAAGTTTCATGGGTTGGCTTTGGAGGACCCATTGGTGCATCTCGACAACTTTGAGCATCTTTGTGGAATGCTCAAGATAAATGGCATCTCGGAGGACAGCTTCAAGCTGCGTTTGTTTCCATTTTCCTTAGGCGACAAGGCATGGGATTGGGAGAAGACTCTTCCACAAGGCACTATCACTTCTTGGGATGACTGTAAGAAAGCTTTCCTCTCCAAGTTTTTCTCAAGCTCTCGAAAAGCAAGGTTGAGAAGCGAGATCAGTGGTTTCATTCAGCGACAAAATGAGTCCTTCAATGAGGCTATGGAGCGTTTTAAGGACTATACAATAGCCTGCCCTCACCATGGTTTCAGCGAAGAGACCCTATTGAGTACTATCTACCGCGGAGCACTTCCAAAGATCAGACTACTACTTGACACAGCAAGCAAAGGAAACTTCCTAGGTCAAGAGGTTGAGGAAGGTATGGAGCTCATTGAAAACCTAGCATTGAGCGATGGGAATTATTCTGAGGACTATGACCGTGCATCAAGAGGAGCTGATCTTGAAGCCAACAAGAAAGAAATGAAGTCTCTCCATGAGAAGATCGATAAGCTCATGCTTGCAAACCAAAAGCATGTACATTTTGTTGGGAAGCTGCGGATGTCTTGGATGAGCTAGAGCAATGCCAAGAAGAAGAAGCCAATTGGGTAGCCGGTCAGAACAACTACAAGCCTCAAGGTTACTCTAAAGGCTACCAAGGCAACAACAACTTGTCTTACAGAAGCACCAACGTTGAGAACCCAAAGGATCAGGTGTACCCTCCTCAACAAGCTAAACCGTTTGTGCCCTATAACAAAGGTTTTCAGCCGAGTGGTGGTTTTCAAGGTCAGCGACAAGGTAACTTTCAGGGACAGCAGCAACAGCAAGGAAACAAAGGTTATACTCCTATGTACCCTCCAGGCTTTGTTCCTCAACAACAGATGCAACTGCAACAAGTTGATCATGTACAAGCCATGTTTCAGCAGTTACTTCAAGGGCAAGCTTCAACAAACCAGAAGTTTGCCGAAATGAACACCCGCTTAGACTCCTCTCTCACTGATGTCTCTACTCAGATTACAACTCTAAACAACAAGATCAAGCAGTTAGAGAAGGGTAAACCAAGTACAAGTGGTCAGCAGTCTACTGGGCAAGTGTGAGCAAAATCCCAAGGATTACGCCAATGCTATCACACTACGAAGTGGGAAAGAACTTCCACCGAGGGTTACACCTAGAGACAATGAGGACATTGTGGTTCAAGAGGGGGAGGGTAAACCTTCGGCTGATGATGAGATCAACTTCCACAACGTGTGGATAGAGAGGCCAACGAAAGGCAAAGAAGCAGCCGTAGAGAAGCAAGTGGAGAAAGCAACCGAGGGGAAGAATAACTACATACCTCCGCCTTATGTTCCTAAGCTTCCTTTTCCTGGCCGCTTCAAGAAACAGCTTATAGAGAAGCATAGGCTCTTGTTTGAGAAGCATCTAAGGGACGTAGAGATCAAGCTGCCCCTTGTGGATTGCCTAGAGATGATGCCTAAGTGTGCTAAATTTTTCAAAGACATGCTTGCAAAGAAGAACAAGGAAAGCAAGGAAGTGCTGGTGCTTAGTGAATAGTGTAGCGCCATTATACACAAGGAGATAGTCCCCAAGAAGTTGGGAGATCCAGGAAGCTTCACTATACCATGTGATCTCGGTCCTTTAACATTTCAAAGCTGCCTATGCGATCTTGGAGCTAGTATAAATCTGATGCCCCATTCTATAGCAAAGAAGCTAGGTTTCACGCGGTTCAAGGAGTGTAGGATCTCCCTTGTGTTAGCTGACAGAAGCGTGAGACTTCCAGTGGGTTTGCTAGAGGATCTTCCAGTGAGGGTAAGCGGTGTGAACGTGCCAACCGACTTCGTTGTGCTTGAAATGGTTGAAGAACCTAAAGAACCGCTTATACTTGGGAGGCAATTCCTTGCAACCGCCGGAGCAATCATTGATGTCAAGAATGGGAAGATAGCTCTACACTTGGGCAAGGATATAAGGCTGGATTTTGATATCAATGAGGTCCTGAAGAAGCCCACCATAGAAGGGCAAGCTTTCTATATAGAGACATTGGATGCTTTGGCGGATGAACTGCTAGAAGAGCTTGCACAAGAGGATCACTTGAAGCTGGCATTGACTAAGGAGCCAAGGGAGTTCGGTTTTCTGAGTAGGAAGACTCAGGAGTACGTTAATCTCCTTGAGCCTAGGAAAGTTGTGTTAGAAGATGAAGGCAGATGTTTAGAGATCGATCAGGCAATCGAGAAGATCACTCGATCCAAGACAGCAATCGACAAGAAGATCGAGGAGACTGGTCGATCCAGAAAAGAGAACGACTCAGACGCTCGATCTACTACTCGATCCCAATCAAATCGAGTAAGTGATCGACCTGAGTGCAGTCGATCCAGCAAAACAATCGATGGGAAGATCGAGGGAAGCCAAACGACCAGTTTAGAGAACGAGACGGGGACTCGATCTCCTACTCGATCCCAACCAAATCGAGTAGGAGAATCGAGTGAAATTGCTCGATCCGGACCAGAACGAGTGCAAGATCGACTGGAAGACTCGATCTCGGAGGGGACAACGGTTCAAGAAAGCAGTCTTTTTGGTAATGACTCGGGTTCTAAGGAGGCTATTGAGGATGGGAACGTCAACAAGAGCCACGAGGAGGACTGGAGCGAACTTCTAGCCCCAAAGGTGGACCTTAAGGAGCTCCCAAAAGGGCTAAGGTATGCTTTCTTAGGGCTTAGTGATACCTACCCCGTGATTGTGAATGAGAACTTAAGTGATGATGAGTTGCACTCGCTCCTAAATGAGCTGAGAAAGTATAGGAAGGCCATTGGGTACTCTCTAAGTGACATCAAGGGCCTTTCACCAATGCTTTGCACTCATAGGATTCACTTGGATAATGAGAATGCCGCTTCTATAGAACACCAAAGGCGTTTGAATCCTAATTTAAAGGAGGTTATTAAGAAAGAGATTCTTAAGTTGTTAGAAGCTGACGTGATCTGTCCCATAAGTGACAGCACGTGGGTTTCCCCTGTACACGTGGTGCCTAAGAAGGGAGGGATCACGGTCATCAAGAATGATAAAGATGAGCATAGACCTACTAGGACTATTACAGGACACCGTATGTGTATAGACTATAGAAAGCTTAATCTTGCTACTAGAAATGATCATTTTCCTTTACCTTTTATTGATCAAATGCTTGAGAGGCTTGCTAATCATCCTTACTATTGCTTTCTTGATGGATATAGTGGTTTCTTTCAAATACCAATCCATCCAAACGATCAAGAGAAGGCGACCTTTACATGCCCTTATGGCACCTTCGCGTATCGAAGGATGCCATTCGGGTTGTGTAATGCACCAGCTATGTTTCAGCGGTGTATGATGTCGATCTTCTCTGATCTAATAGAAGAGATGGTAGAAGTGTTTATGGATGACTTCTCTGTATATGGTGCGTCTTTTTCTGCTTGTTTGTTGAATCTTTGCAAGGTACTAAAACGTTGTGAAGAGACGAATCTTGTGCTTAACTGGGAGAAGTGTCACTTCATGGTGAAGGAAGAGATCGTGCTTGGCCACAAGATATCAGAGAAGGGCATAGAGGTTGATAAAGCCAAGGTTGAAGTCATGATGAGTCTTGAGCCGCCGATTAATGTCAAAGGAGTAAGGAGTTTCCTAGGCCATGCTGGCTTCTACAGGTGCTTCATCAAAGATTTTTCCAAGATTGCACGCCCTCTCACAAGGCTGTTGTGCAAGGAAGCTGAGTTTGTGTTTGATGAGGATTGTCTTCGTGCTATCGTGACCATCAAGGAAGCTCTTGTATCCGCGCCAATAGTGCAAGCACCAGACTGGACTCTACCGTTCGAGATCATGTGTGACGCGAGTGACTACGCCATAGGAACCGTTCTTGGTCAAAGGAAAGACAAAAGGCTGCACGTCATCTACTATGCCAGCCGGACCCTAGATGACACTCAAGTGAAGTACACTACGACTAAGAAGGAGTTTCTGGCAGTTGTATTCGTGTTTGAGAAGTTCAGATCATACCTCGTAGGCTCTAAGGTGATTGTCTGTACAGATCACGCAGCTCTGAGGTACATCTATTCCAAGAAAGACACTAAACCGAGACTCTTGAGATGGATCCTTTTGCTCCAAGAATTCGACATAGAAATTAAGGACAAGAAAGGGATAGAGAACGGCGTGGCAGATCACCTCTCTAGGAAGAGAATCAATGAGTCTCTACCCTTAGATGATTCATTTCCGGAAGAACAACTCATGATGATCACTACGGCTGTTTGTGGAAGGCTATAAGGGCAGTTTGAAGAGGTTATGAGTTTCAAAGAAGAAGACTTGCCTTGGTACGCTGACATTGTAAGCTTCTTGGCATGTGGAGAGGAGCCAACTCAGCTTGATCATTACCACAAGAAGAAGTTTATGAGAGATGTTGCCTACTACTTTTGGGACGAGCCCTACTTATACAAAAGAGGGGTTGATAGCTTGTACAGAAGATGCGTCTCAAGGGATGAAGCTCAAGACATTTTACTTCACTGCCATGGATCTTCTTACGGAGGAAACTTTGCTTCTTTCAAAACCGCTACAAAGATGTTGCAAGCCGGCTTTTGGTAGCCATCTATCTTCAAGGACGCTCACGAGTTTGTTAAGAGTTGTGAAGCGTGTCAAAGGGCAGGAAACATCACCAAGAGAAACGAGATGCATCAGGTTCCTATCTTTGAAGTTGAGGTCTTTGACGCATGGGGGATTGATTTTATGGGTCCATTCCCATCTTCTTACGGCAACAAGTATATCTTGGTGGCGGTTGATTATGTATCTAAATTGGTTGAGGCCATTGCCTCCCATACAAACAACTCTAAGGTGGTGATCAAGCTCGTTAAAACCATCATATTCCCAAGATTTGGAGTCCCTAAGGTTGTGATCAGCGACGGTGGCAGCCATTTCATCAACAAAGTATTCGAGAACCTGTTAATGAAATATGGTGTGAAGCACAAGGTAGCTACACCTTATCATCCTCAAACGAGTGGACAAGTAGAGGTCTCTAACCGGCAGATCAAGGCAATACTCGAGAGGACAGTAGATACTACTCGGAAGGATTGGGCGGCTAAGCTAGATGATGCTTTGTGGGCTTACCGGACCGCTTTCAAAACCCCCATTGGTACCACTCCTTTTACTCTTCTCTACGGAAAAGGCTGTCACCTCCCTGTTGAGCTGGAATATAGAGCATTGTGGGCTGTGAAGCAGTTGAACTATGATCTCAAGACTGCTCAGGAGAAGCGTTTGATTCAGCTACACGAGCTTGATGAACTAAGGTTGGACGCCTACGAAAGGGCTAAGATCTACAAGGAGCGTACTAAGGTAGCTCATGACAAGAAGTTAGTTCATAAAGAGCTTAAGGAAGGCAGTCTGGTGCTACTCTATGACTCGAGGTTGAAGCTGTTCCCGGGAAAGCTCAAATCAAGGTGGTGCAGACCGTTTGAGATCAAGGAGGTATTGCCCTATGGAGCCGTCACGTTGGTTGGCAAGAGTGGGAATGCATTCACAGTCAACGGACACAGAGTAAAGCCATACATGGTCAGTGCATTTAACAAGGAGAGCACTTCAATGCCTCTCCAAGACCCACCATCTGCCTAAACCAAGTTAAGTCTAGCTAAAGACGGTAAAGAAAGCGCACTGTGGAGGCATTCCCATGACTATCTTGTATATATTTCTGCTTTCTTTCCATTTCAGTTTTATGTTTTTATCTTCTAAGTGTGTTGGAAAGGGTGTCAGGGATTCTAGGACATGATCTTGGAATCTAAAAGAGGCGAGAAGGGTTAAGAATAGGCTAGAGATCGAGTGCTAGATCGACTCATCCTAGCTCGATCTTTACTAGATCGAGGTAGTGAATCGAGAGGAGTTAGTCGATCTAGACGAGATCGAGTAGACAGATTGAGTGGAACGGTCGATCAAGAGAGGATGAACACCCTATACGTTTAGCTTAAAAAGCAAACGAGGTGTAGATCGACCGAGTCACTCGATTTTCAAAATAGATCGAACGGTCTACTCGATCTGCCATTCGATCTAAGCCAAATCAACCCTCAGATCGATCACGTAGCTCGATCCAAGGACCAGTGCCTGTTGACCAAAAGTCAAGGAATGGGAGGTACAGTCGATCTAAGACTCGATGCACTTTGAATCGAGTCCCTGATCGATCCTAGCCATTATGGGCATGAGATCGAGTCCTAGATGGACCGAATGGACTCGATCTCGTGCGGAGGTAACAATTTCTTTTCCCTCTATTCTACTTTCCCTCCAGTTTTTAAATTTAAAAAGTGGTCAAGGCAAGCATCTTTGACCATGAAAGATGTGCCTTGACCACACCTTTTGTCAGAAAACCACTTTCTTGCCCATGGTTTTAGATTTTTCTTGTTGGCCTTTAAATTTTCAACAAACACACTCTCTCATTATTTGTGTTTCGAGTTTCTAAACAAGAGAGAGTGTGATTTTCTTTTTTACTAAGAGCCAACAACATCCTCTTTCAACTTCGAAAAGGTATTTTCAAGTCTTTGTTTTAAATCTTTTGGGAAAATTTCATTTTCTTTGCATTGTTTGAATAATAAGATGTTATAGGTTTAGCGAATTTTTTAAACTAGCTAGATATTAGGAAAAATTCTAGATTTTGTTCTATCTCTAGAATCCCTTCTCTATTATCTTGCTAGAATTTTTATAAATTCCCCAAAAATCTAGGGCATTAGTTATAACTATCTCTTTCTTGCTTGCTCTTTCTCTCAAAATTCGCCGCCTTTGCTCATCTTCTTGTTTGAGAATTGTGTTTCAGGTACTATGGCTCCAAAGAGAACGAGAGAGGAGACAGAACAAGAAGGAGAAGGTCAAGAGGAGCAACAAGTGGTCCAACAAGAAGAATCTCAACAAGTGGTTCAAGAGAGGGTTCGTTGGACAAAGGAGGAAAAGTTGGCAAAGAAGAGGATAGAGAGGCTGCGCTTTGAGCCTACTAAGTTTGCTAGTAGAGATCTCTTGGAGAGGATGGGACTTCTAGAAGACTTAAATTTTCTTCTCTAAGACATGGGGCTTGCATGCCTTTCACGGATGGATTTCCCAACATATCTGCAAGTCATTCTAGACTTCCTCTCTACCTTGGCGTTTTCCTATGAGAATCCGAGCCTCCGTACTCCCTCACAAGGTCATCTCACCTTCAAAGTCAAGAGGCGAGCTTATTATCTCTCCATTGAAGAGCTTTGCCAAGTTTATGCTCTTAATGCCACGGCTAAACAAGTATAGTTCCCTCCTCTCAAGACTGCCAACGAACTATGGGACTTGCTTTGTGATGAAGAATACAAGCCCAACACGGCTAAGATAAAGAAAGTGAGGAATCCCGTTCTGAGGTATACTCTCAAGCTCCTAGCAAACACCTTCAGTGGGCGACCAATGGCTCCTACCGTGACAAGGACCGAGCTGTGCTTTCTCTTCCAAGGAATCAAGAGGGTACTTTGCAGCAGCGAAGAGGTGAACCACGAGCCGATGCAAGATGAGCTTGGGAATGATGTTAATTATGGATGTATCTTGGCGTCCTCTTTGGTGAAATACAAGGCGTATGCTATGAGGTGCAAGGTGAGTTCAGCATTCATTGGCGTCTTCCTTACACCACTCTTCATTCAAGCCGGTGTACCTCTTCAAAGCTTCGAACCTTGCGCGGATAGAGCATACATGGACGAGATCTATATGCGTAACACCGATTGCTTGGGACCTACGCCAGCTCCGGGATTCTTTGCATATATGTTCTACAGTGATGACAAGAAGAAGAGCATATGCATCCTTCCTAATGTGGATGAAACACACGTGGGCAGCATAGGCACCATCGAGTTCTGTCCAAATCAAGAGGAGTGTTATGCACCACTTGGAGAAGCTATGATGCCGCCTCGAGTCACCCGTGAGCCCTCAGAATCATCACCCTCAGACGCCGTGATGCCAGCTGATTTTGAGCTCCCAAAGATAGATTTTGAGCCAAGAATCAAAGCGGAGAAGTTCTTAGCTTCGGTTGTGGAGATGCAGCGCAAGATAACCAAATGGTATGGCAAGATGATCAAGAAACTTGCCAAGAAGGTCAAGGCATTTCAAGGGAACTCTTACGCGCAGTTTAAGCAGTCCATGAGTGTAGAGGTCCAGCAGCCCGAGCGAGAGCAGAGGAGGAGATCAACGGGTCAGATAGTCATCCGTGAACCCCAAGGCAGCACGCAACAAGCACGTCACTCCGTCCATGGATTCCCAACCGCGGATAAAGGCAAGGGCATAGCACGACGCTCCTCTAGCAAGAGCGGCTCTGCTGGAACATCCTCAAGTTCCAGCCGAGTTTAGCTCCATGGTACCAACAACCGATCCTTGTAAATACCATCATCCGTTTTCGTTCTCTTTTGCTTTGTGTTTTGAGCTCCTTTGAATTTGTTTGCCACCGAGACGGTGTCATTCAAGTTTGGGGGAGTGTGTGTGTTATTTGACATTGTTTTCTTTCTTCTTATTTTCTCTTTGCATCCCTTGAGTCTTCATTGCATCTAAGGCATAGAAAAGAACAAAAAAAATTGGTAAATTTTTTAAAAAAATTTCAAAAAAAATCATGCAGTTGCATTCACTTTGTTAAACATTTTAGGATTGAGTCTAGAATTTTTAAGCATCTAGGTTGTTTACATTTGCATAAGGGGTTAAAGTTTTCTTTAAAAGGTGTTTTGAGCTCATGAATTGTTTCAAGGCCCTACTTAGTAGCACTTTGATGCATTGTACACTCTTTGAAAGTAAGCTCTAACCATACTTGGATCATGTGTTTTGATTTTCGTGGCTTCACTTGAACATTCATGAACTGAATCTTGTCCTAATAAATGAGAACCCTAATCTGAATTTTATTTATCATACTTATGCATTTGAAAATGAACACATGGATCTTATACATATTTAGGCTTTCTTCCTCCTTTCACCACTCTCTTGTGAGCCTAAGTAGAACTCCCACCATAACCCTTACCCTTCTTTCAAGCCAAATGTTCTTGTGTGATATCATTGTGAGGCCTCTTATCGGTTTGAACTTAGCATAAAGTGTTAGGTCTAGGCGACATGATTAGGCTCTCATTTGATTGCTAGCTTTGCATTTTGAAACTAGTTTTTTGGCTTAGGTTAGGTTTGGGGTTCATTGGGATTGTTTATTTGCTTAATAGTTTACGATTTCAAAAGAGTTTGGAGTTTGAAGTGTTTGAAATGGTTTTAAGTGGAAGGCAATGTTTTCAAAATGAAAAGCTCTAAGAATATTTCAGAAGATAGCTCTCAAATAAAAGAAAAAGAAAAAGAAAAGAAAAGAGCCTAAGTGTCAAATAAAAAGAAAAAAAAAAGAAAAAAAAATAATAAGTAGAGAGCTATCAATAAGAAAAGTAAAGTGCTAAAAATGTTTTCAGCCTTTTCCACTAGCCTAAAAGAGTAAGGATGATTTCTATTTTAACTTGGGTTTTTGCTAAGCGAATTGCTTTGGTGATGAGGGTAGTATCTAGGAGGGTGAGTGAGCTAAAAATAAAAGAAATGAGAGGGGTTTTAGGATCATTGTTAGTGTACATGGATAGATGAGAGTCTAGTTATGTATGCATCAATTGCCTTTACCTTTAGCATTATGCATAAGTTCTTACCCTTCTTGAGAGAAACCCTTTGCATTATAAAACTTTTTTTAAATGAGATCATTCAAGTCTCATAGCCTTTGTCCTTAACCAAATGTGTTCGGCTTTAAAATGCATAAGTGTGATTCACGGTTCTAATCTTAATGAATGTTAACGGATAAGATTCTTTGATTGTTTGGAATAGGAGAGTCATGATTTGAAATTCATTGTGTGATAAGTATGGCTAAGATCTTTGGAGTATGAGTGTGTGCATTGCATTTTAGAGTTAAGAACTAGGACCATTGAAATGATTCATTTCAAAAGCACCTTTGCAAGAAGCTTAAACCCCCGTTTTTAAAACTTCTCTTCCTTCTTGAATTTTGTTTGCTTGAGGGCAAGCAAAAGGCAAGTTTGGGGGAGTTGATATTACTATATATTTTGTGTATTTTGCATGCATTTAGGATAGTTTCTCATACATTCACCTTGCATATTAGGCTAGTTTGCACCATTTTAGGTCCTATAGCACTTTTGCACTAGCATTCGCATGTTTCTTGCATTATGCATCATATTCAGGTTGTTTATGGACACTTTGGAGCTTTGGAGAACTTGTGGACGTGCTAAGGCTCGTGAGGAAGCTCGTGGACACTTGGAAAACTCAGGAGTGCATGCTAAGGACCTGAGATCGAGTAGCAGATTGAGCAAGGCAGGTCGATCAAGAGAAGATCGACCAGAAGATCGAGTGCACCAAGGCGATCCAAGTGGAAGGATCGAGATCAAGATCGAGAGAAGAGATCGATCTGGAGTACGGACGTAAATGACGCCATGCAGATCGAGAAACAGATCGAG
Source organism: Thlaspi arvense (assembly GCA_911865555.2). Taxonomy (NCBI): domain Eukaryota; kingdom Viridiplantae; phylum Streptophyta; class Magnoliopsida; order Brassicales; family Brassicaceae; genus Thlaspi; species Thlaspi arvense. The sequence continues at coordinate 25,655,277 of OU466858.1, read as the reverse complement.
CTTCCAACACGATCGATACAAGATCGACTCATAGATCGACCGAAGTCATCTGATCCAAGACAAGATCGAGCCAGAGATCGAGTGACCCGAGTCGATCCCATACTAACCTTATCCGTCCAGCTGGTTTTGGACCGTAGCGAAGGGGGGACCATTTGCGGTTTGGCTATTTTTGGCAAAAGGCAGCCATCCCTTTCATTATCTTCATTCTGTCTCTTTACCTTTTCGTTCTCTCTGGTTTTTAGGCGAATCCGCCATTTTAGCACAAGAAGTTTTTCTTGCTTTTACACTTTGAATATTGAACCTTTTGCCTTTAATCAATCGTTAATCATGTTTAGTAGATCATCTTCTGCATTCTGTTCGGTTTTCTTTATGTGTAGCGAGTAGTTTCATTTGGGTTGATGGGTTGAGGTGATTCGAAAGGGTCAAAAGGGTTAAAGCTTTGAGTTTCTTGTTTTTCATTACTTTCTCTTCTAGGATCTTGAGTACTTAAGGCTTAGAGACTCTCACGCCAAGATCTCTATGATCCAAGGGCTGTCTTACCTTGACAGGATTCAGATGTCCTGGAAAATCAGATCCTAGAGGCTAATCCTTCCTTTCCCACATGCCATGGTTGTTTAGGGGATTAGTTAGGTCATTTGTTTGAAATCTGTGTTCCAAGCACTTCGATCTCTTTTTCCACCAAACGCCATGGGTTTGGAGAAGAGATTGAAGAAGTGAACCATACCACATGCCATGGATGGTTCTTGTTTTGTTTTCAAGGCCTAGAGAACCTCACAAAGTGAGTAGACCCAAAAGTTTTCAAACCAAGCTTTAATCTTTGAGACCCATGAATATGACCCTCAACCCAAGACCCTCTCTTTCTTAGTGTTTTAAACCTCTGCTTATCATTCTGTCATCATAAAGTTTGCATCTTGTTCATTAATCCATCGCATCATTCAACATTTTTAGTTGTTAGACGAGATCGATCCATATTGCTCGATCTAGTGGTCGATCCAGTGGTCGATCTACTAGTCGATTTTTAGTTTTTTATAGCCTTGGATTTTTGTCATTCCGCTTGTTCCTCGTGGTAGTTAACCCTCTTCCCGAGATTTTAAAATTGTTTTGCTTTGCATTTGACACTAGCATTTAGTTTTTAAGGACTTTACCAATCATTTAACATTTTCGCTTAGATTTGCTCATTCCCTTGCATTCTTAGTGAACTTACTACCCGTAGGTGTGGATTGATACCTCACTTGCATGCTATACTACATCTTAGTCTTGCATTTGAGTTTGATAGCCTCTCGTGCTTGCATTTACACCGTAAGAAATGAGCTATCACAAACAAGCAAGCTAAGTCCAATCTCTTGTAAAATAGCCCTTTGCTAAACACCTTAACAAGAACTAACTCTCATTAGTGCTAAAACATTTAACAAGAAATAACAATCAACTCTATTCATGTCAAAATGCTCCTCAAACAGTCAAACTCTTGAGCCCAGGCCAGCAAATCCTCTATCAAACAAGATCAGCATTTCATCAAACAATTGGTGGGCATAAGAGAAAGCTCAAATCCTAGATAAGTGTAATCAAGACAAATCTAGCTTAAAAACAGATTAATAGAGAGGAACCCATGTAATTAAACACTAAACAATCCTTAATCAATCCCTAAATCCCCTTAATCTACGACATCTAAGAACCTTAAGCAAACTACTCACTAATACTCATGTTTAACACCAAATCACAAGAGAAAAAGATGTTAATCATGATTAAAAAAGAGATTAGAGAAAGATTAAAGGCAAAGACAAACTTATATTAAATAAAGCAAGAAATTTGTCATACAAACTCAGAAAAATAACTCAAGAACAGTGTTATGACATGACTTGTCGAAAATCCCAGAAAAAGGGGTATTTATACATAAAAGAACGAAGCCCTAAAGTAATGGCAAAAGTGTATTAAAAGATAAGTTCGGACAGTGTTCCTATCAGTCAGTTGTGACCGATAGGGTGATCGATAGGGATCCTATTGGTCCAGAAGATGACCGATAGGGTGACCAGAATATACACGGTTCACTTCTATCGGTCACTTTTCTAACCGATATGTCTGGTCGATAGTCCTTCTATCGGTCACTCCTTAACCGATAGGCCTTGTGACTTGATCGATAGGCTCTACAGAGATCGTCTGCCTTGGTCCCTTTTGCTCCTCTTGGCCCAGCTAGCTTCCTGGATCATCCTCAAAGCTCCTCTATACTCCTTATAGCTCCATAGGTACCTAAAAGCATCCATAATGCATAGAAAATGCAAACTATATCCTTAATGCAACCTAAGTCTAAAAGGAGAAGAAAATAGGACAAAAGATAAGGAAAACCTGCAAAAGAGAACCAAAACATGCATTAAATGCAAGCCTAAATGGTGTAAATACAAGAGATATCAGAGAGCCAAACCGATACAACTCAGAAGCCTTCTGTATCGACGTGCATATCGACCAAAAGGCATCGATACAGCCCAAGAGAAGAGAAGATATCGACATGTTTATCGATATTCCATGTCGATATGGTCTTGGCTTGTATCTTGTATCTGGTGGTTTATCTTTGAACATCAAAGTGCATTCAACGCCTTTGATATGCTCCTGTTCTCTTTCAGCATCTATTGAACAAGAATATTAACCTCATTATGCAATTATTAAGAACAAGATAATCTTGGTGAGGACTTATCTGTTTTCCAACAATTATTTAAAAACTGTTCTCCTCAGATTTTCGTTGGTCCTGCTTCTGTTCTGAAACAAAATTCACCAAAGCTGCCATTTCTTCTTTTTGGACAGTTTCAGCTCCTTTGGTCCCTGTACCTAATTCAGCTTCTTTTGGACTCGACAAGTGCATCAATAGAGTCATGGAATCATTAAAAACAGTTGGAGAAATTTCAACTTGTACCTCTTTAGAAGCTACCCTCTTTACAAAGTTTAAGTTTGCTCTTCTTTGAGCTTGTTCTGTTTCCACTGCAAGCCTGGCTGGTGGCTCTTTTCTTTTATTGAAAACATTCTTCTTCACCATGGCTTTCTTTCTTAGGGACTTGATATACACCATAATTACTCCATTATATGCATACATTTAGCATTAGTTTCAGCATTTAAACACCCTTTCTTGCATGTTCTTGTCTCAATTGCATCCATTTAGGATTTAGAGTGTAGTTAGGAGCTGCATTGCATATTTGGTGCATTTTGAGCACTTGGCAGGTGTAATAAAGGAGTGTAAGGACTGATAGAAGATCTGGGAGTGACCTGGTGGAGAGATAAAGGCGAGAAGGCCCCATATAGAGTAGTGTATCGACTTACCAAGTCGATTTGGAGCATACAGAGCAACATATTGACATCACATGTCGATACAAGCTAAGGAGTCATACCGAGGAGCATATCGAGGTCCAAGTCGATACGACGAGACGGGACAAGCTAAAGGGTATCGAGCTACTCCAACTGATACACCATCTTCAGGACATCTGTACCGGTCTACATATCGATGTGGAGCAAGTCGATACATAGGCTAGGACATGTATCGAGCAGAGTATCGATGGTTTTGCTCCATATGCCTTAACAAAAGGGCGATTGTATCGACCAGCACACCGAGGAGACCAGCCGATAAGACTTAGCCAGGGGCGACTTTATATACACCATAACTACTCCATATTATGCATGAATTTAGCATTAGATTCAGCATTAAAGCATCCTTTCTTGCATGATCATGTCTCGATTGCATTCATTCAGCATCTAGAGTGTAGCTAGGAGTTGCATTGCATATTTGGTGCATTCTGAGCATTTGGCAGGTGCAATGAAGGAGCTTAAGGATTGATAGATGATCTGGGAGTGACCTGGTGGAGAGACAAGGGTGAGAACACCCCATATCGAGCAAGATATTGACTTACCAAGTCGATACAGAGCATATAGAGCAACATATCGACATCATAAGTCGATACAAGCTAAGGAGTCATACCGATCAACATATCGAGGCCCCAAGTCGATACGAGGAGACAATACAAGTCAATGAGTATCGAGCCACTCTAAGCGATACAACACCTTCAGAGCATCTGTACCGGTTTACATATCAACGTGGAGCACCTCAATACACAAGGTAAGAAGTGTATCGATCAGAGTATTGACGGGTTTGCCCAATATGCCTTAACAAAAGGGCGATTGTATCGACCAGCATATCGAGGAGATCAACCGATAAGCTTCAACCAGAGGCGACTATATCGATCAGTGCATCGACCAGACTCGGTCAATACAACCTTCAGCCGACCAGTATCGATCAGAATATCGATGTAGCAAGCCGATACAAGGCTTCTGAACCAGCTACTTTCCGATTTATTTCCGGTTGACTAAGGGTTTTTCCTGAAAGCTATATATATTTTGTGACCCAAAAACAAAGGAGATCATCTTTTCTCATCTTTTTCCTTTAGACATTAGCTTTATCCTTTGTGTTCTCTTCTTAATCTCTTGTAATTTCTGCTTTAAATCTTATTCTTTCAATCAAATCTGGTGTTTATCTTCTTTCTGATCATGATTAGTCATTCTCCTTTGCCTAGGGTTATGCCTAAACCTATGATTAGTGAGTAGTTACTTAGGGTTTGAGATGGGATAGAGATAGGGAGATTTGAGGTTTGATTAGTGATCGCTTAGTGCTTAATGTTGATGTTCCTTCTTATTGATTGTGTTTAATGCTAGATTAGACCTTGCTAAGTTGATCTAGATCTTAGGGTTCTCTTATGCCTGAGAAGTGCTTGATGAAATGCCTTAATGAATCAAGTAAGAGATTTACTTATCTTAGCCGAAGGAATTAGCTGTCTAAGGAGTAGATTGGCAATATCGAATTGGATTAATGCTTATAATGCTTGAAGATCATGTGTTTGAGTAAAGAAATTTGTCTTGAATGTGTGCTTAGCAAAGTGGCTAGTATCAAGGAATTGAGCTAGTTATAGCTGTTAATTATATGCCTAAAAATAGCTTGTTGTGGGGTTTGTAAGCATCACTAGTTAAGTTAAGAATCTCCCTTGATCAATAACCTCATCTACAGTCCCACTTGTGTTTTGATTGTCTGAATTCGAACCTGCTTTAATACTGTAGTCTTGTTTTGCTTGCTCTAGCTTATTTAGAGTTTCTTTATATTATTAGATTTATAGAAGAGTTTTGAGTCTCTTTCTCAATCACCCTTTGTACTAGTCATTGTAGTAAGGTTTTTATGTCAATCCAAAAGGGAAAGATTGAAACAGTAGGAATGCAATAGAGCTCTTAATTCAAGCAGATATAGATAAGATTGAAGTGTCTAACAACTAAGTGATCAAACAGAAATGAAGCAAACATCAAACAAAGCGTGAAGAACAAACAAGACAGCTAAAACAAAGGCAAAAACAGAGCAAATTCGAATTCAACTAAAAACAGAAAAAATATGGGACTTGAAATGAGGTAATTGGTCCTAGGGAACTCTTAACTCAACCTATGATGCTTACAAACTCACACAATACTATTCCTTATGCATATAATTCATTTATAAGACTAATCCAATCTCTTGGCACTAATCTCTTTGCTAATTACCAAGTCAAGAACTAATTCTCATTAGTGAAATGATAAACAGCAAGCATTAAGATAATCTATCAATCCTATATTGCCAAATCACTCCCTAGACAGTCAATCTCTTGAGCTAGGATAAGCAATTCTCTTGCAAAGCAGTTCAGGTATTTCATCAAACAGTTGGTGGGCATAAAATGAGCCTAAGATCCTAATCAACTTAGCTAAGGCTAATCAGGCATTAAATATAGCAATCAAGAAAAGAAATGAAAGAATTAACACTAAACAATCATAGATTAAGCCTAAATTTCCCTAAGCCTAACCCATCTCAATTCTCTAAAAAGACTACTCCCTAATCACCATCAAAACCATCAATTCAAAGAGAAAGAGATAGATAATCATGATTAGAAAGGCAAATGAAGAAGATAAATGCAAACTTATATTAAAATAAACCAAAGATTCAAGCTACAAATTAAGATTAAGAAACTAAAGAAGAAGAAACTGCTGGATAAAGAGATGTTCCCAAAAATTAGGAATTTTTGTATTTATATGGGTCTAAGCGAAAACGGCAAAATTGTAAATAAGTGGTCTTCAGTCTGCAACTGTATCGGTCACTAGTGATCGATGGTGCATCCGCTGAGTTCCCATCGATCACTCCTTGACCGATGGGCTTGATCGATGAATTTCTGCTGGATCCCATCGGTCAGTCTTGAACGATAGGCTTAATTCCCATCGATTACTCCTTGACCGATGGGGGTGATCGATAGGATCTTCAATTCCTCTGCTGCCTTGTATCGATCAGAACAGACCGATGGGCTTCGTGCTGTGACCGATGGAATACCAGAAATCGCCTTCTTTAGCTCTTTTTGCTCCTTCTCAGTTTGGCGAACTCCTTGAACCATTCCCACACTTCCTCTTTGCTCGCTTCTCAAGTACCTAAAACCTCCTAAATGCATAGAGAATGCAAACTACAACCTAAATGCAACCCAAGTTTAAAAGGAAAGGAAAATGGGACTAAAGAGAGAGAAAACATGCAAAAGGAGACCAAAACATGAACTAAATGCAAGCCTAAATGATGTAAATGAATGAGATATCAACACCCCCACACTTGCCTTTTGCTTGTTCTCGAGAATATAAGAACAAATGGGAGAGTGAGGTTTGAAAGTGGGAGCTCAAAACTAAAAATGTCAATGTAAAAATTGAATCAATACTCAACTTATAGGTTCTAAGATGCAAAGAGATTGTTCTAATTCAAAAGCCTTCGCTATACCTATCATAGCAAACAATGCACTTTAGCTTAGCCTACACAAGCATTCAAATCAGCCAACTCTTTAACATTCATTAATGGTAACCAATGGATCAAGTTTATGCAAGTCAAGTGAACACATTTGGTTGAAGGGACAAGGTCATGAGATGAAAATGATCTCATTCGGATATGGGTTAAAGACATAAGGGATCTCTCAATGAAATGACTCTATCTTAGGCAAAATGCTAAAGGTAAAAGCACACCTATGCATGCAAGTCAAAGCTCTCTTCTACCCTTTTTCCCAAAGATGATCCTATTATCTTTTAAACCCCAAAATGAAACCCTAAGTCTACCTTTTTCCTAAACTATAACCCTTCTTCTTCTTCATAGCTGGGGAAACTTCTTCTTTTTGCTTGTGTGGTTGCTTCTTTTTGTTGGGACTTGCTCCTTTTTGTTGATTAGGCGCCATTCTTCACCTTTGGTGGATTGCCTTGGGTCTGATTTCTTCTTTTGATTGAGCCTTTTATAGCCTTGTTGCTGGCGCCTTCCTTCTTTTTTTTTTTTTTTAAAAAGACCAAACAGTAAAGCTCAAACCACTTATACTACCCTTTCCCAAACTCCTAACCTAAAACCAAGCTCAAGATGTAAGATGGTGTCTACAACAGAGCTTCTCCTTGCCAGCCTTATTCCTAACACTTTTTGCCAAGATATAATCGAAAATAATGCAATGCAAGGCCTCACAACTCTCACAGTAGTGTTTAAGCTTGGCAAGAAGGATTGGGTTAGGGTGTGGTTAACTGTCCCATAATGATGAGATCAGCTACTCAGGTTAACAAGAGTGGTAAGAAGGAAAGAAGATAACCCAAGTATGTATATGGGTAGCCATGTGGTCACTCTCAATACATAAACATGATAATTAAATGTCAAAATTATGGTTCTAATAAACAGAGATGGCATCAAATGAAAGCAAGCTTCAGCATAAAAAAGAATATCAATGCAAGTAGTCAATATATGGTGCAGCCTTAACTTCAAACTCACTACAATGCAATCAAACAACAGACAACCAAAGCATTGAAAACAACTCAAACTTTAACACCTAGACAAGTGTTTATCATCTACTCCCTATGTAAGTGTATGCAAACCTATATGAAATGTATCTAGGCTCAATCTTAGTTATGCATATGATACTAAATGATCTTCTTGATTCCAACATTTTTGAAAATTTATGGATTTTTGGTGCATATAGATGAATGCATGAATGCATGGGACTCAAGTATGCAAAAGAGAAAATAAGAAAACAAAACACAATGTCAAATGCAATGCCCTCTCCCACACTTAAATTACATAGTCCCTTGTGTTATAGAAGCCTGAAGGAGGGTGATAAAGGATACTCAGAAGGATTCAGAAGGAGATGAGCGGAGTTGTATACCTTAAAGGAGTTTTGGCAGAGTAGAGGAGTGTATCAGTCTCTCTTGACCGATACATTTTGATTGATGGAGTCGTATGTGTCACTCCAGACCGATACTGTTGATGGATGGAGTCGTCTGCCCATTACGAGTGACCAATGGAGCATCCGCTCAGTTCCCATCGGTCACTCCAGACCGTTGCTGGTGATCGATGGAGGTGTATCAGTCACTCCAGACCGATACTGTTGACCGATAGAAGCCAAAAAATGCATCAAATCAGCTAACAACTTGCCTTAAACCCCGCTCGCTCCTGTTATCTACAGAAAAACACAAAAACAAACATAAAATGCAATAGTATGTACAAGGATAACATGGGAATACCTCCCAAGTGTGCTTGTTTAACGTCTTTAGCTTGACTTTACTTAATTGATCACTCTTGTGGAGGGTCCTCAAGATTGATGTCTACATCATCTCCAAGGGACTCACTTCCCATGTATGGCTTCAGTCTGTGCCCATTTACTGTGAAGCCTTCTCCATCCTTGTCAAACAAAGTCACATCTCCATATAGTAACACCTCTTTGATCTTGAATGGACCTGACCATCTTGACTTCAGCTTTCCAAGGAACAACTTCAGCGTTGAGTTGAACAACAACACCTGATCTCCTGCCTTGAAGTCCTTGGGTTTGATCCTCTTGTCATGAAAAGCTTTTGTCCTCTCCTTATAGATCCTAGAACTTTCAAAAGCTTCAAGGCGGTTTTCTTCTAACTCATGCAAGTTGATGAGTCTCTTCTCTTGAACTGTCTTGATGTCAAAATTTAGAAGCTTTGTTGCCCACATGGCTTTATATTCCAGCTCAACAGGCAGATGACAAGCCTTGCCATAAAGGAGTGAGAAAGGAGTTCTACCAATGGGTGTCTTGAAGGCTGTCCTGTAAGCCCACAAAGCATCATCAAGCTTATTAGACCAATCCTTTCTTGTAACACCAACTGTCTTCTCTAAGATGGCCTTGATCTCTCTGTTAGACACCTCCACTTGACCACTTGTTTAAGGATGGTAAGGAGTGACAACCTTGTTCTTAGCACCATTCTTCTTGAGCAAACTTTCAAAGACCTTGTTTATGAAATGACTTCCACCATCACTTATCACACACCTTGGAACGCCAAACCTTGGCAAGATGATTGTCTTGAAGAGCTTCAGCACAACTCTAGCATCATTTGTTGGACTGGCAATAGCTTCAACCCACTTTGAGATATAATCAACAGCTACAATGGTGTACTTGTTCCCATAGGAGAAAGGGAAAGGTCCCATAAAGTCAATCCTCCGCACATCAAATAAATCCACTTTAAGAATAGAGTTCAGATGAATCTCCTCTCTTTTGGAGATGTTTCCCTTCCTTTGGCATGCATCACATTAGTAGATGTGAGCCTGGGCGTCCTTGAAAAAACTAGGCCACCAAAAACCAGCTTGAAGTACCTTTGAGGCTGTCTTGAAGGTTGCAAAGTGACCCTCATAGGCTGAACCATGGCAATGATGTAGAAATCCTTGAACTTCTTCCTCAGCTATACACCTTCTGAACAATTCATCATTCCCTCTCTTGTAGAGATAAGGCTCATCCCAAAAGTAGTGAGAGACATCTCTTAAGAACTTCTTCTTCTGATGTGAGTTGAGGTTCAGTGGTATCTGGCCAATAACCAAGTAGTTCACAACGTCAGCATACCAAGGTAGTTTGTACTCTTCTAAGCTTTGCACTTCAGCTGCATTCACTCCTAAAGCATGCAGCTGCTCTTCTGGTAGAGTATCATTGATTGGGACAAAATCATCTATCCTCAGTCTTGAAAGGTGATCAGCTACACAATTCTCAATACCTCTCTTATCCACAATCTCCATGTCAAACTCTTGCAAGAGGCGGATCCATCTAAGCAGTCGTGGCTTGGTGTCTTTCTTGGCATAGATGTGCCTTAGTGCAGCATGATCAGTGTAAACTATCACCTTAGACCCCACTAAGTAGCTTCTGAACTTTTCAAATGCAAATACAACTGCTAGGTGATACAAAGGTTTTTAGCCTCTTGCTCGATCACCCCTTGTACTTCAATCAGTTGTAATATAGGGGTTTTATGTCAATCCATGGGGTTTAGTTGAAAAGCAAAAGAGTTGCAAGCAGAAGTCCTTAAGTCAAGCAAGCAAAGAGGGTTTTTGTTGCCTAAGCAACTGAACTAACAACCTAAAATGATCAATAACCAAAGAGAACTCAAAAGAGACAGTTTAACAATGATCAACGAAGCAAGACTGAGTAAATAAACAGAGCACTTAAACAAATTCGAAATTCAACAAAGAGAAAGCAAGTTTCTAGATGTGGTTATTGATTTTGGGGGATTCAAGGACTAACTAAGGTTGTTTCAAGCATCATTAATCAAGCAAACAAGCTAGCAATGGTGGTTCCTAGACATAGAGTTCACAAACAAGCAAGCTAAGTCTAATCTCTTGATAAATAACCCTTTTCTAAATACCTTAACAAGAACTAACTCTCATTAGTGCTAAAACATTCAACAAGCATTAGTAATCAACTCTATTCATGTCAAAATGCTCCTCAAACAGTGAATCTCTTGAGTCAAGGCCAGCAAATCCTTTATCAAACAAGATCAGCATTTCCTCAAACACTTGGTGGGCATAAGAGAAAGCCTATATCCTAGATAAGTGTGATCAAGATAAATCAAGCTTAAGAACAGATCAATAGAGAGGAACCCATGTTACTAAGCACTAAACAAACCTTAATCAATCTCTAAATCCCCTTAATATATCACATCTAAGAACTCTAAGCAAACTACTCACAAATAGCCATGTTTAACACCAAATCACAAGAGGAAAAGATGCTAATCATGATTAAAAGAGAGATTAATAAAAGATTAATGGCAAATACAAACTTATATTACATAAAGCAAGAAATTTATCTTATAAACTCAAAGAAACAACTCAAGAACAGTGATATGACATGATTGCTCGAAAATCCCCAGAAAAATAGTATTTATACATAAAAGAGGAAGCCTTGAAAGTAATGGCAAAAGTGTAATAAAAAGGCAGCTTCGGACTGGGTTCCTATCAGTCAGTTGTGACCGATAGGGTGATCGATAGGAATCCTATCGGTCTAGAAGGTGGCCGATAGGGTGACCAGAATTCTGACGGTAAACTTCTATCGATCACTTTTTTGACCGATAGGCTTGGTCGATAGTTCTTCTATCGGTCACTCCTTGACAGATAGACCTTGTGTCTTGACCGATAGGCTCTGCAGAGATCTTCTGCCTTGGTTCCTCTTTATCCATTTCAGCTTAGCCAGCTTCCTGGTCCACTCCCAAAGATCCTTCATGCACCTCATAGCTCCATAACTACCTAAAAACATCCATGATGCAAAGAGAATGCAAACTACATCCTAAAAGCAACCTATGTCTAAAAGGAGAAGAAAATGGGACAAAAGATTAGGAAAACATGCAAAAGAGAACCAAAACATGCACTAAATACAAGTCTAAATAATGTAAATACAAGAGATATCAACACCCCCACACTTGCCTTTTGCTTGTCCTCAAACAAATAAAAACAAATGAGAGAGCGAGGTTTGAAGGCCTCACAGCTCTCAAGGTAGTGTTTAAGCTCAAAAAGAGGTTTTGGTTAAAGGAGTGGATAAGCTATTTGGATCAACAAGAGTGGTAAAAAGGAAAAAGATGATCCAAATATGTATATGGTAGCCATGAATTCACTTTTCAATGCATAAGACATGATAGTTAAAAGGTTAAAATAAAGTTCACGTTAATAGAGTTGATTTTCAGAGAACAAATGCTTTCAGTATGAGATGAGATGATCAGAATTAGCAATCCAAACATGGTTTAGTCTTAACTTTTAGCTTTCTTATGATGCATCAAACAACTAATCACTTAAACACTGAAATAATCTATATACTCTAAGCACTTTACAAGGAAGATTCATCATTATGCCCTATGCAAATGCAATGCAACCTATATGTCAACATTAGATTCAATCCTAAGAGAATGAAATGCAACTACATGCTTTCTTTTTTGTTTGCAAAAATATGCAAATTTTTTCAAAATTTTCGATTTTTTTTTTGTGTTTTTCAATGCCTTAGATGAATGCATGATATGCATGTGACTCAAGATGAAAGAAAATAAAAAACTAAGAAAAAAGAACGCAAAGTCAAACCCCAAATCTCTCCCTCACACTTAAATTACACAGTCCCTTGTTTAATGAAAGTAATGAGAGAGAGAAGCAACAAAATATAATACAAAACTTAAAAAAAAATGCATTGGTATAAACAATGAGTAGGATGTGGTACATTTTTAGTAAGTGGAGTGGTGGGAGGATCCAGATGTCTGTGGAGACTTGCTAGCTCTCCTCTTGTTCCTCCTCTCTTGGCTTTGTGAAGATGCTGCTGCTTCTTGAGGTGGAGGAACCCAGCTTGACCATATCTGTTTAGCTTGAGAAGAATCACCTTGAGTACCCCATTGCCATGTTTGTTGAACTTCAGAAGGGTTGGGAGCTGGCGCTTCCCGTGCTGATGGTATATGGGTCCTTGGCTCATATGTTGAAGCCCTTGGTTGTGCCCATGTTCCCCATTGATCACTTGGTTGAGCATGAAAGGAATGTCTTCCTTGGGGGTTCCAAACAGCTTCCTCTTCTTCAGTTGGGTCAGCTTGTGGCATTGGCTCTTCATGGTGAGAAGTGTACTCATGAGTGTGGCTCTGATGGGAAGCTTCTCCTGCTGTAGCTTTGTTCTTTTTGAACTTCCCTTGACCATCTTCACCAGCTTCTTGATGGCTTTGTCTTGCCACTTAGACCATTTCTGAAGGGTGTTGATATGCTCATGAGCAGACTTCATAGAGCTCTCTTGGCTTAGGCTTTCATAAGGCTTGAAGTGGAACTGCTTTGAGTTGTAGTTCAGCACCTCATCTTCATCAAGTTTTTCTTCTTCGGTTTCTTCTTGGCTTTCAGCACAAGCAGTAGCATCTCCTTGGACTTCTTCTTCACCTTCTTCTCTAACTTCTTCTTCAACCTCTTCTGGTTCTACTTCCTCACTAGCTTTTTCTCTTGTCTCTTCTGGAACAGGGACTCCATGGTAAATCTGATCTTCACTTGGGTTGAAACTGATGTTGCCTCTCATGGTGATGGATGTATTCCTTGGATTAGGAGGAGGATTCTTGCTGGCTCTTCAAAGTTATTGAGGAACTTGTAGACATACTTGTCTTCAATGCTCTTCTCAATGTAGTGGCTTCTCCTAAGATAATCCATATCTATCCACAATGGCCCCAGAGCATTCTCTTCATGTTCCTCAAGGTCTACACCACTAGCCATCAGAATAGCTCTCACAACTCCTCCAATGTGGAGCTGTGGGTTCCTCTCCCTCTTCCCTTTGTATAAGACCCAGCTCTTGTAGGTTAACAGCTGCTCCATCAGCATGGTCACAAATCATTGGAATCTCCTTGGCGGTTCTATAGGAGTTCCATTTTTGCTGGTGACCACAAGTGCATGCATCCCATTGTAAATGAAGTCTCTCTCCTTTCCAGTGAGGTTTGTTGTTTCCTTTCTTGCAAAGAATGTATTTGCAAGCGCCTTATGAGCATACCTCACTGCAGGATTCTTCAGATGTTGATTCCTTGTGGCTCCAGCTATGAAATTCCCAGCCCCAATCATGCCCCATAGCATGTTATGCTGCTTTTGGGTGATTCCGAACTTGTTCCCTTTGTGAGCATAAGACATCAGGCCAAGTGCTTGGGAGATATCAAAGAAGGTTGGGGTGAACCTTTGCTTTCCAAGCTTGTAGGAGATCCACCCATCTTTGTTGGGGAGCTCACTCTCATCATAGCTAACCACCTTGAGTGTAGAGAGGAATTGATAAGTGAGCTGCTCGTAGGAGGGAAGTGGCATTGCCATGAACTCACCAAGCCCCATGTGCTCAAAGATACTCTTGCAATCCCTATAGATTCCATGTGCTTTCATGGTGTTAGCACAAGGGTATCTTGTAGCCTTGAAAGTGCATTGGCTGAAAGCCTCGATGAGTTCTCTAGCACATGGCTCATGGTATGGAACCTCTTCCTCTACAGTTTTGCCCTTTCCTTTCTGCTTGGAAGCTTTGTCTCCAGCTTGTTTCTTCCCAGCAGCTTTTGATGACTGCCCAGCAGCAGTACCCTTGCCCTTATCTCTTCTAACTCTTGGAGAAGTAGGCGCTTCCTCCTGTGGTGCCTTCCCTTTGCTTCCAGCCACAGTTCTTGATCTACCCATGGTACCTAAAAAAATAAAGCTTGAACATACTATAAGTAGAAGACAACAGTTGAAAAACTAATAACTGAAAGCTTTAGAAAGAATTTCTCTAAGCTAAAAGAAGTTTAACTAGTCCTTAAACAAGATTAAACTTTAAAAAAGCAAGAGGAATTCATAAGCTAACAGTTTAGACATGCTAGAGTTCATAAAAATAAAACATTTATGCATGTGAACCTAGCATGGTGGCTCTAAGCAAAAGAGAAGATGATTATGCAAAGGGATACTAAAACAAGCAAGAAATAAGATTTATGAACAATAAACAATGCTTAAATATTTAACTTGCTTATATTAAACATATCCACCATGCAAAATCAAAGTAAAATATCTTAAACTAAACAAAACTTGTTCTTAAAACCATAGATTTAATAATTTTAAACTGATGCAAAGTTTAAGAACAAGAAGTGAATAGTTGAGAAATCAAACATTTATGGAGCTTCTTATCACTTAGAAGAAATAATAAAGAGATAGAGAGCTAAAAATTTCGAGCTGAATGTGAGAGAAGTGAGTGAAGAGAAGAGAAGAAGTTTGTTGGTTTTTAAAGAGGTGGGTGGGGAACCAAGGGAATCTAAAGTGTGGGGGATAAAAACAAAAGTCCTCAGGAGCTCTGCTAAACGTCAGGAAGGAGCCAAAATTCAAATTCAAACCTCTTTGGCTCCAAGCCAAAAGAGGGAAATTTTTTTGAAAATTTTGAACACTTACCTCGCGGGCTATCAGTCATTTTTGACTGATAGGATGCCTAGCATTGACCGATAGCTTCATGTTAAATCCCATCAGTCTCTATCTTGATCGATACACTGACCGAAATATACCCGTTAATATGTATCAGTCACTCTGTAGACCGATAGAGTGACCGATATTCTTACGGTATATTTCCATCGGTCAGCATCTGATCGATAGCATGACCGATAGGATTCACATTTTGCAAACTCCTTTCCCTATCGATCACAACTGACCGATAGGTTGACTGGTGCATTCTGGCTCTACTACTATCGATCACAAGCTGACCGATAGCATGTCCGATAGGGTCTGTATCGGTCTTGTCTTGACCGATACAGTGATCGATAGTAGCCAAAATGCACATGTTCTTGGTCCCTTAGACACTTTCTCAACCCCCAAACCGAATCCCTGCTTCTATTCACCTTAACTAAGCATAAAAATAAACTAGAAAGCATAATATATACAAAGGATACCATGGGACTACCTCCTAAGTCTGCTTATTTAAAGTCACTAAGCTTGACTTTGCTTACCTTACTAGTGAGAAGAGGTTGATGGAGCTGGTGCTCCTACCTCTTTCTTCAGGTAGACCCAAGTGTCCACTGACATCAGCCTCTTTTTCTCATGAGCTGACTTCCTGTTCCTCTTCTTTTTGACACTTGGTTTATCAAAGGCTTCACTCCCTTGGTGATCAAGCTTTCATCCTTATTCAAACAATCATCAAGCTTCAACCCAATGTCCAGCTTATGTTCGGGCTCATCAGGGAGAGTGTCACTCATCAACATACTCATTGTGAAGTTCATAGCATGTTTCACACGCTTTGGAAGTTGTTGTTGCTCACTCTCCTCTTCAATGATCATTCCACAAAAGACTATGGAAGGAGAGACAATCTTGCAGACCTTGAACTCATAAACATTTTTTCAGAATAACAGAGCCTCTCTTGAAGTCCATCTGAGCTCCTGCTGTTGCCAAGAATGGTGTTCCTAGAAGAAGTGGCACCTCTCTTGAATATGTCTTCTCCATAACCACAAAATCTGTTAGCACTAAGCAGTTCCCAATCTTCAAAGGAAAATCCTTTACCATGTCCAAAGGTCTTGTTGAAGTGTTATCCACAAAGGTGATAGAGGGTTTGCAGGGCTTCAGTTTCTTGATTCCTAAAGTTTGGCTAAAGTGGAGAGACATGACATTCACTGTTCAATCTGAATCACACAAGGCCCCAACATTGTCTAGCATCTCTAGTTCACAAGTAATGAGGAACTTTCCTGGATTGGGAAGCTTTGTCAATGTCTTCAGCTCCTTGCTTATATTCAGATCAGCCCCCACATTCTCAAGAATTGGCTCTACTACTTCCAGCTTGTCAAAGACTTCTTTGAGGAACCTGATCTGGTCCTTCATTTTAAGTAAAGTGGTTCCATGGGGAAGCTTTATTCCAGCATCTTGTATGTCTTTCCTGAACTTTGTGTAGACTTCCATCCTAGCCTTTGTAAAGTGCGTTGTGGGGTAAGTGATTGGTGGTATGTAAGCTTGAACTTCAGGAGCTTTACCCTTCTCATTGCTGCTTGAGGAGTTGCCCACTTGGCGATCATATAGCTTCTTGGAGTCTTCAGGACGTTCCCTAGCAAAGACCATCAGAGCATGGTATGTCTCTACAAGTTCTTTGTCAACTTCACTGAGCTTTGGTTTGGCTTCTTCTTCTGGAGCAACTAAGGCTTTCTCAGCCTCTTTCTTCTCAGCAGCTTCTTGTGGTGCTCTTTCTTGCTCTTCTTCTTAGTTCAAGCTGTAATCTAGTCCTTTGAGGAACTTGTCTACAATATCTGTAGCTTCTTGATCATGGCATGGGTGACCTCCCCCCCATACTCAGCCCTTAACATGTCCACATGTAACAGCAACTCTTGAAGCATAATGCCAAGCTCTTCCAATGAAGCATCTTCATCATTGAACTCTTCATCCTCTTCAGCAAGCAAGTGGAAAAATTCCTGAGGATTGTTCTTACATGCTTCAGCAAAAGTACCTTGGGAGCATGGTACTGTTGCAACTCCTCTGTTGTTTTTTAAGGTCTGTATCCTTGAATCCAAATCATCAAGCTTGGTGTTAAGCTCATCATGGACAGAGTCTAACTTGTTATGCAGCTCAGCAAATCTCTGGTTAATCTCCAATGTTTCAAGGAGTTGTAAGTTGAGGAATTGAGTGAGCATGCTCTTGGTATCAGCTGCACTAGAGGTAGAGGCAGTGAATTGACCTTGAGGGAGAGCAGGAGTGGGTGCAAACTGTAGGTGGGGATTGTAGCTGTCTGCAAAGTAGTTCATAGGCAGAAGCTCTTGGTGAAATTTGTTGCACCTTTGAGTTTTAGAACAGAGCATCTTCTCTACTTGTAGAGATGTACCTGAAATGAAAATACTTGAAAAAGAGTGAGTAACCAAATAAAACTGAAAACTTGATCTTAAAGACTCTACAAACTCTACTGATTCAAACAGAAAACCCCAATGGCAACGGCACCAAATTGATACAAAGGTTTTTAGCCTCTTGCTCAATCACCCCTTAAATCAGTTGTAGTATAGGGGTTTTATGTCAATCCATGGGGTTTAGTTGAAAAGCAAAAGAGTTGCAAGCAGAAGTCCTTAAGTCAAGCAAGCAAAGAGGGTTTTTGTTGCCTAAGAAACTGAACTAACAACCTAAAATGATCAATAACCAAAGAAAACTCAAAAGAGACAGTTTAGCAATGATCAAAGAAGCAAGACAAAGTAAATAAACAAAGCACTTAAACAAATTCGAAATTCAACAAAGAGAAAGCAAGTTCCTAGATGTGGTTATTGATTTTGGGGGATTCAAGGACTAACTAAGGTTGTTTTAAGCATCATTGATCAAGCAAACAAGCTAGCAATGGTGGTTCCTAGACATAGAGTTCACAAACAAGGAAGCTAAGTCCAATCTCTTGATAAATAACCCTTTGATAAACACCTTAACAAGAACTAACTCTCATTAGTGCTAAAATATTCAACAAGCATTAATAATCAACTCTATTCATGTCATAATGCTCCTCAAATAGTTAATCTCTTGAGCCAAGGCCAGCAAATCATCTATCAAACAAGATCAGCATTTCATCAAACACTTGGTGGGCATAAGAGAAAGCCTAAATCCTATATAAGTGTGATCAAGACAAATCTAGCTTAAGAACAGATCAATAGAGAGGAACCCATGTTATTAAGCACTAAACAGACTTTAATCAATCCCTAAATCCCCTTAATCTACCACATCTAAGAACCTTAAGCAAACTACTCACTAATAGCCATGTTTAACACCAAATCACAAGAGGAAAAGATGCTAATCATGATTAAAAGAGAGATTAAGAAATGATTAATGGCAAATACAAACTTATATTAAATAAAGCAAGAAATTTGTCTTACAAACTCAAAGAAATAACTCAAGAACAGTGATATGACATGACTGCTCGAAAATCCCCAGAAAATAGTATCTATACATAAAGGAGGAAGCCCTAAAAGTAATGGCAAAAGTGTAATAAAAAGGCAGCTTCAGACTGGGTTCCTATCGGTCAGTTGTGATTGATAGGGTGATCGATAGGAATCCTATTGGTCTAGAAGGTGACTGATAGGGTGACCGGAATTCTCACGGTAAACATCTATCGGTCACTTCTTTGACTGATAGGCTTGGTCGATAGTTCTTATATCGGTCACTCCTTGACTGATAGGCCTTGTGTCTTGACCAATAGGCTCTGCAGAGATCGTCTGCCTTGGTTCCTCTTGTTCCATTTCAGCTCAGCCAGCCTCCTGGTCCACTCCCAAAGCTCCTCCATCCTCCTCATAGCTCTATAAGTACCTAAAAACATCCATGATGCAAAGAAAATGCAACCTTAGTCTAAAAGGAGAAGAATCTGGGACAAAAGATAAGGAAAACATGCAAAAGAGAACCAAAACATGCACTAAATACAAGCCTAAATGATGTAAACACAGGAGATATCACTAGGAGCTCCTTTTCTGTTGTAGCATATCTTGTTTGAGCTTCATCTGTTGTTCTGCTGGCATAGTAGATAATATAAAGCTTCTTGTCTACTCGTTGCCCCAAGACTGGTCCAACATCATAGTCACTAGCATCACACTTGATTTCAAATGGCAAATCCCAGTTTGGAGCTTGAACTCTTGGCGCTGACACTAAAGCGTGCTTGAGGGTGAGGAAGGCTTGCAAGCATTCTTCATCAAACACAAACTTTGTCTCCTTACACGGTAGCCTTGTCAAGAGTCTTGCTATCTTAGTGAAGTCTTTTATGAACCTTATGTAGAAGCCAGCATGCCCCAAGAAGCTTTTGATTCATTTTACTGTGTTTGGAGGCTCTAAGTGCACCATCACATCTATCTTTGCCGTATCCACTTCTATCCCCTCTCTGAAATCTTGTGACCCAACACAATGCCTTCTTGAACCATGAAATGGTATTTCTCCCAATTCAAACCCAGCTTAGTATCTTCACATCTCTGTAAAACCTGAGAAAGATTGGACAAGCAGACACCACAGGAGGATCCATAGACACTAAAGTCATCCATGAATACCTCCACCATCTCTTCAAGCAAGTCAGAAAATATGGAGGCCATACACCTCTTAAAAGTTTCAGGAGCATTGCATAAACCAAGAGACATTCTCCTATAAGCAAATGTTCCATATGGGCAAGTAAAAGTTGTTTTCTCTTGATCATTAGGATGGATATAGATTTCAAAGAATCCACTATAACCATCTAAGAAGCAATAATACTTATGATTTGCTAATCTTTCTAGCATTTGATCTATGAATGCCAATGGAAAGTGATCTTTCCTAGAATCAGAATTAAGTTTGCTGTAATCTATGCACATACCATGACCAGTGATTGTTCTAGTTGGTATTAGCTCATCATTTTCGTTTTTTACAACAGTAATTCCTCCTTTCTTAGGCACCACATGGACTGGTGAGACCCATGTGCTGTATGAGATAAGATAGATCACTCCTGCTTCAAGCAACTTCAAGATTTCCCTTTTTACTACTTCTTTTATGTTAGGATTCAATCTCCTTTGAGGTTCAACAGAAGTTCTTGTATCATCCTCTAAATGGATCCTATGAGTGCAGAAGTTAGGAGAAATGCCTTGGATATCATCTAATGAATAACCAATGGCTCTCCTAAACCTCTTTAACACCTTGACAAAAGCAAGGATCTCATCATCACCGAGGTTATCATTGACAATTACTGGATAAGTAGAGTTAGAGCCTAAGAAGAAATACCTTAGCCCTTTAGGAAGAGGTTTGAGCTCCACCTTGGGTGCTTTGAGCTCACTCCAGTCCTCCTCTAAGCTGCTCTGCTCCTTAGTGCTAGCTTTATTGCTTGGAGAACCAGCTTCTTGAACTGAGAGCACCTCTTTTTCTGTGTAATCCAGCTTCTCAAATGGTTCCTCTTCTTCCAAGACCTTGTGAGAATCTAGCCTCAGCTTATAACCCAAGCTTTCCTTATCCAAGTAACCATCTTCTCCATGATCCTTTGTCAAAGCCACCTGTAGTTTATCCTCACAACACAAATCCTCTTAAAGCTCATCATGCAGCCTCTCTAAGATCTCAATATGAAGCACTTGACCTTCAATAGTAGGTTGCTGCATAATCTGCTTGATGTCAAATTTCAGAGACATGTCTTTACCCAATTGTAGCTCAATCTTCCCTTTCTTAACATCAATGACAGCTCCTGTTGTGGCTAGGAAAGGTCTCCCAAGTATGAGAGGGTCCCTAGGTTCCTCATTGATATCTAAAACCACAAAATCAGTAGGTATCTCTACACTCCCAATCCTAAGTGGTACATCTTCAAGTAAGCCTTTGTGTAGCCTCACTGATCTATCAGCCAACACCAAAGAGATTCTACAGTCCTTGAACTTAGTGAAGCCTAGGCGCTGTGCTACAGAATAGGGCATCAAGCTGACACTAGCTCTAAGATCACACAAGCATTTCTGAAATAGAAGTGGGCTTATAGAACAGGGTAAGGTGAAGCTTCTTGGATCACTGAGCTTGTTGGGAGTTACCTTCTGTTGCTTATTGATGGCGCTGCACTCATGTGTTAGTACCACCATCCCTTGTAGATCCTTTGTTCTCTTAACCACAGAATCTTTCAAAACTTCTGGTAAGGTGGAACCAAGACAAAAGCATCTAGCAATGGCATAGTGAGCTGAATCTTCTTTATCTGCTCATCAAAGAGGCCTTTATACTTAGCAATCAGTTGCTTCTTAAACCTTCCAGGAAATGGTGTTGTAGGCTGATATGGTGGAGGAATGTATCTTGGCACCTTGACTAACTCCTTAGGTGCTTCTCTTGGTTTCTGCTTAACCATCTCTTTGGCTTTGGTATTCTTTGAACCCTTTTCAGCTTTAACCACTTCATCCTCTTTAGCTTCTTCAGCATCTTTAGCCACCACCCCCTCTTCTTGTTCCTTAATGTCCACATTGGGTGTAGAAGGCGCCACTCTTGGAGGGAGTGGTAGCTTTGACACACTCTTGTGCAAGTGAAGAGGTAGATGGTTGAGCCATGCTCTCTAGTTTGTTGATCTGCATATTCAAAGAGCCTAGTTGAGATTGCAGGCTGGAGTCAATGCCTTTTTGTATTTCAACAGCCACACTTCTCTGAATGTCAGTCATACTCTTCTGAATTTCAACAGCCATGCTTTTCTGAAGTTCTGCAGGTTGAAGTTGTTGCATTTGAAGGAACATCTCCTTAGGGTCTAAAGTTCCAGAGGGCTGAGAGATGGTGGCGCCAACTGCTTGAGAAGAAGAACCATGATGTTGTTGAATGTAAGGGTCTTCATTGGACTGTTGTTGACATACATCATAGCCTTGTGTAGATCGACACCGATTGTGGACGAGCAAAGAGCTTTAAAAACTCTTTTGAAGAGTTTGCAACTTGGCCCAGAAGTTTATTATTATTTGCAAAAGTGCCCCAGTCCGTTTTAGACTTGTATTTAGGTTTTCTAAGCCATTGTTAGGCAATCATCTTGTTTTCATTGAGACCTAAGAGAGAGATTTGATTGAGAGCTTTTGGAGAGACAAATCCATACTCTGTAGAGAAGAATTTCAAACCCCCTTTATCTTTTACTCTATTTCTTAATACAATATTATTCAGTCATGATTTGTGTTTCACTTGCTATGTCTGAGTAATCTGCTAGTTAGGTTTTGGGATATTCAAAGGTTGATAATGAATTGTTAGAACTACAAAACTGAAGGGATAAATCATTTGGTTCTTCATCTAGATTGCTTTAACACTGATTTTAAGATTGATCACCTAGAAATCAGATCTTAGGTTCTTTAATATTTGTGGAAACATTGTTAATCACCAGAACTATCTTAGATGAGCAAAATAACTGATTGCAAAGGAATTTGGATTACTGATTTTGTGAACATATCGAACCTGAACTATAATGCTCGCTTAGGTTGTTAGAGTTTGCAAAGGAATTTGGAATTCTAGAATCTGATCATAGTTAATCTCTGCGACGGAAGTCGATTGGTTTTACATTCGTGTTTTTGAGTTCTAGAACGGTTTTAATAAATATTCCTTTGTGTCCGTAGTCTGTGATTTATGTCAACCTGCGAATTTCCCATTGCCTAGCACCTTGTCTCTATTGATTTTAAGAGCCCATAATCCGCTCTTGATCTTGTTACTTACATTTTACTATTTCGTTTTATTTATTATCGACTGCTTAGCTTTATTTGAATCTAAAGTCTGTTGAGTAATAGTCTTAAGTCCTTGTGGATTTGATCCCTAAGTACTATAGTGATCTCTTAATTTGAGAGAGTAGCTCTAAGGGTTAATTTGAGCATATCAAATTTGAGCATATTAAATATTAGTGGCACAACAAGAGCTGGTTGGAACCTCTGTGAAGGCTGCAAAACTGGGAGATTGGAGTGAAGAAAAAGCTCCTAAAATCGAACTCAAACAGCTCCCTCCAGGTTTAAGGTATGCTTTTCTGGGACCTAACTCTACATATCCTGTTATAGTTAGTGCTACCTTAAACAATGCAGAGCTCACTTTACTGCTAAGCAAGCTGCGCACTTTTCGCAAGGCTCTTGGCTATTCTCTTGATGACATTTCAGGTATCTCTCAAGAGTTGTTCATGCACAGGATACACTTTGAGGATGTGTCAAAGTCATCGATTGAGAACCAGAGGAGGCTGAATCCGAATTTGCAAGATGTGGTTAAGAAGGAAATCATGAAGCTTCTAGCTGCTGGGATCATCTATCCCATTTCAGACAGCACTTGGGTCAGTCCAGTACATGTGGTTCCCATGAAAGGAGGAGTCACAGTGGTGAAAATGAGAAGAAAGAGCTGATTCCTACAATGACCATCACTGGCCACAGAATGTGCATTGACAAAAGGAAGCTCAACGTTGCAACAAGGAAGGACCACTTCCCATTGCCATTAATTGACCAGATGCTGGAAAGGTTGGCAAATCACTCCTACTACTGCTTCTTGGATGGCTACTCTGGCTTCTTTCAGATCCCCATTCACCCAGATGACCAGGAGAAGACCACATTTACTTGTCCCTATGGCACCTTTGCATATCGCAGGATGCCATTTGGATTTTGTAATGCTCCTGCGACATTTCAGAGGTGTATGCTCTCCATCTTCACAGATATGATTAAGAAGTGTATGGAGCTCTTCATGGATGATTTTTCAGTATATGGATCCTCCTTCAAAGACTGCCTTGACAATCTCTGTCAAGTGCTTGCAAGATGTGAAGAGAAGCACCTAGTTCTGAACTGGGAGAAATGCCACTTTATGGTCAGGGATGGGATTGTGCTTGGGCATCGAGTTTCTAGACAAGGCATTGAGGTGGACAAAGCCAAAATCGAAGTGATGACAAGTCTGCAGCCACCAGATTGTGTGAAGTCAGTGAGAAGCTTTCTGGGACATGCTGGATTTTACAGAAGATTTATTAAGGACGTCAGCAAAATTGCAAGATCACTCACAGCTCTGCTTTGCAAGGATGTGAAGTTTGAATTTACTGAAGAATGCTATTCTGCCTTCCAGCAAATCAAACAAGCCTTAGTGAGCGCCCCTATTGTGCAACCTCCTGATTATGATCTGCCATTTGAGGTGATGTGTGATGCTTCAGACTTTGCAGTGAACGCTGTCTTGGGTCAGAGAAAGGAGAAGAAGCTTCATGCCATCTACTATGCAAGCAGAACATTGGATGATGCTCAGAAGAATTATGCAACCACAGAGAAGGAGCTGCTGGCTGTGGTATTTGCATTTGAGAAGTTCAGACAGTACTTGGTTGGAGCTAAGGTGATTGTGCATACAGACCATTCTGCTCTCAAGTTCCTGATGCAGAAGAAGGATGCAAAACCAAGACTGTTGAGATGGATTTTGTTGCTCCAAGAGTTTGACATTGAGATAAGGGACAAGAAAGGGATTGAGAATGGGGTAGCAGATTATCTCTCAAGAATCAGGATCGAAGACAACGTCCCCATTGATGATTTCCTGCCAGAGGAGAATATATACCTCATTGAGGCAAGGTTTCAGCCTTCAGATGTTGAAAACCTGCAGTTTTTTTTAGCTGCAGACACGGTGTCGATCGACACCCACCACATGGTGTCGATCGACACAAACCTCGAGGCAGACCAATATCGAGCAGGATCAACATCGACATCGTCACCAAGTCGGCACCGACTTGGTGTCGATCGACACTAGTTGCGTACTGCACTAGTCCTTCAGCAGATCCTGCGTGATGTCTTCTCTCAGCCTATCTTCGCAGTTACAGCATCTTCTAGGCCTTGGTATGCTGATATTGCCAACTACCTAGCTGCAGATGAAGTCCCTGAAACCCTCAAAGGCTATGAGAAGAATAAATTCATGAGAGAACTCAGGAGATATTACTGGGATGAGCCTTACTTGTACAAGCACTGTTCAGATAGAATCTACAGAAGATGTCTTGCAGAAGCTGAAGTTCAGAGTGTGCTGTTCCACTGTCATGGTTCTGAGTATGCAGGACATTTTGCTACTTTCAAGACTGTCTCCAAGGTTCTACAAGCAGGCCTCTGGTGGCCTACAATGTTCAAAGATGCTCAGACATTCATCTCACAATGTGATGTCTGCCAAAGGAGAGGGAAGATCAGTAAGAGACATGAGATGCCACAGAACTTCATACTTGAGGTTAAAGTTTTTGACTGCTGAGGCATCGATTTCATGGGACCATTTCCTTCATCTTATGGGAACAAGTACATCCTGGTTGCAGTGGATTATGTCTCTAAGTGAGTGGAAGCAATTGCCAGTCCACACAATGACTCTGCAGTGGTCCTGGAGCTGTTCAAAACCATCATTTTTTCCAGGTTTTGAGTACCACGGATTGTGATCAGTGATGGTGGAAAGCAGTTTATTAATAGAGTGTTTGAGAAGCTGCTGCAGAAATATAGAGTTCATCAAAAGGTTGCTACACTTTACCACCGTCAGACAAGTGGTCAGGTTGAAGTTTCCAACAGGCAGATCAAGGAAATCCTGGAGAAGACAGTTGGAAAGACAAGAAAGGATTGGTCAGCCAAGCTAGATGATGCACTTTGGACCTACAGGACAGCATTCAAGACACCACTTGGTACCACTCCATTTCATTTACTTTAGGGGAAAGCATGTCACCTCCCAGTGGAGCTTGAACACAAGGCAAATTGGGCTGTCAAGAAGATGAATTTTGACTGGAAATCTGCAGCAGAGAGGCGCCAGATGCAGCTTAATGAGTTGGATGAAATCAGACATCATGCATATGAGAACTCAAAGCTGTACAAGGAGAGGACTAAGGCTTACCATGACAAGAAGATCCTTGCCAGACTCTTTGAACCAAATGACCATGTACTTTTGTATAACTCACGTTTACAATTATTTCCTAGAAAATTGCGTTCTCGTTGGTCAGGTCCTTTCACCATCAAGGAAGTCAGGCCATATGGTGCAGTTGTTCTATCAACTCCAGAAGGCAGGGAGTTTGTTGTCAATGGGCAAAGGGTGAAGCATTACTTGGCGGAAGCCGCGATTCCCGAAGGACAGATTGTACCTTTGGCAGATGCACCCACAGCCTGATCCTGAGGACACTCAAGCTAATGACGTTAAACGAGCGCTTGGTGGGAGGCAACCCACTGGTAAGTGTACATACTTAGTCTAATTTTTAGTTTTTACTAACACATTTTCGTGCCTATTAATCATAAAAAAAAAAAAAAAAAATTAGACAGGTGTCGAGGCGAGTACCTGTCGACCACGGTCGACACCCTGGTCGACACTGACCAGTGTCGATCGACACCACATACCCGGTGTCGATCGACACCCTCATTAACCAGGTAAGCCGCGATAAAACCCCGAACTCCTCTTCTTCCTCTTCACTTCTCTGAAAATCGAAAACCACAAAATTTTTCTCCAAATCACAACTTCCTTGTTTCTTGACGGATTTGAGTGATTCAAAAGCCTATCTTGGGCGAAATTTTGGTGCTGATTCTGAATATATAACTCATTCATCCGATCTGCAAGGTATGACACTCGAAACTCAATTTTTCAGTTCGACCCCAAAGTTTGAAACTTCCGATTTGACCTGTTTTAGCTTGATTTAGTACTTGAATCATGCTCCTCTAGGTTGTTTGAAGGAACTCGATCTTGCCCCTTAGTTTTTACAGCTTGTTTTGCAAAATATTAAAATTTTCGGATTGATGATTTATTTTCCAAAAATAGGTCCGAATTTGGGGTTTTGAACTGGAATCGTTTGTGATTAGTGATCATTCAGTTACTGGTTAGGTTCGCTATTGATGATATAGGCCAGATTATGAATTTTCGGATTTTTGATTTTTGGCTTGATTTTCGAAATTTTTGTGTGTTCTTGGTTTTCTGAGTGCAGATGGCTCCACGGAACAAGAGATCACGTACTGAGACTGGTGAATCCTCCAATCCCGCACCTGTTATACCCTCTCTTCCACCATGGCCTCGGAGAGAAGGGTTGAGGATCCCGATGGAGAGAGCTTGGGAGGATACACCAGCCAAGGACGTGGCAAAACGCGACTGCGTTTTCAGAGGTATCAGCAAGCAATGGGATGACTATGTTACATTGTTCTACAATGCCTGGATCAAGATAGACATCGTGTCTACACGCTTTGCTTGTCCGGATACACTGCGCAGGCTCGGGCTCAGAGAGGAGGCGATCCGCGTGCTGCAGAAGATTAGTTTGGGTGACATTGCAACCAGGCAGTCCTATACCCCGATCTAGTGCGCCAGTTCATTGCCACAGTCAGGGTGTATTACAACAATGAGATCGTGAAGAGGGCAGATGAGGGCACTCTCACATTCATCATCCGAGGCATCAGGTACAGGATCAACTTCACTGCGCTCTGTCTCATCTACGGGTTCGATTCGGCGCGCACTAGCGTCTCTCTCCCGATGCCGTTTCTTGACCTGCAGAGTTTCTGGTCTCATTTCGGGAATGGGATGTATGACTTTAAGAGGTTTACTCAGACAGATGTGCGCCATCCTTTGCTGCGATACCTTGTCCGCCTCTTCTCCACTACGCTTCTGTGCAAGACTGAGCCAGGGAAGATGCGAGTTTCTGAGCTGACTCTCCTCTACTATGGCATTGAGGATGTACTCACAGAGGAGTATCCGGTTGACAGTGATGTCAACATGGGCGCGGTCTTTGCCCATCACTTGGCTTCACTGAAGACCAAGGCGTTCACCGGAGCTTGGGGCAAGCCCGAGAGTATTGGTAGTCATCTCACTCCCATCTTCCGCTACTGTAACATCGATACTTCAACTTGCAGAGTTGTGACTGAGCGCCACCTTCTGGACATGGACTACTTGAGGCGGACCCATTGGATCACGGGAGATGAGCTGCTATGGAGTATCTTCAGCCACACTGGCGGGCGATGTCTGATTCCGCTGCCACAGCCTGCTCTGACTATACTTCAGACCGACCTCCTCAACTTTCAGCCAGCTGCTCATTTGCTACGATCCGTGCCACCTACCAGGCGCAGAGGAGGATCTTCAGGAGCTGCTGCTTCTGCTGCTGAGGATGCACCTGTTCAGGGCCTTGTTGGAGGTCCATCCCATCGTTCAAGAGCATCACGAGCTCCTGCACTACCTAAGCCCAAGCCACACGCTCCTAGAGGTTCCCGACATTCCGATAGAGCAGGCCGCATTTCAGCGATTCTTGGTCCAGATTGTTCAGGCACTCTGGAACGCCATCTCAGTGCTGTCGAATTGTGGCTGCATTCGACCCCCTACACCTCCTCGCGATGAGGATGAGGATTAGTTTCTCTATCTATCCTGGTTACTTTTTCTTTTCCTTTTGTTCTTTTTCATTTCTCTTGAGTCAGTTTTTTTTTATGTCTTTGTTTTGAGTCAGTTTGTCAGCTTTGATTATGTTTTGAAACTTGTTTGAACTTATGAGATTATGGATTATCTTGTTGCTTTTAAATGTTTGCTTGAGTGTTCCTAACAGTCTTGACTTGGGAGAATTTCAGCTAACAATCTAACTTGCAAAAATTACACATGTTTGGGTCATCCCATTCTGTTTCCGGACAGGGTGTCGATCGACACCAACCTTGTGGTGTCGATCGACACCATGCGCAGACACAGGTACCACTTTCTCATCTATGTGCAAACCGTTTCATTGCTTATTTTTACCAACTCCATGCTTAATAACACTGAGGACAGTGTTGTTTAAGTCTGGGGGAGGTCGTGCTGACATTATGTACATTGTTTTTGATTTTTAGAGTCTCAGAGTTGAGTCAAAACCTGTTTTATTGAGTCAAATTTTTTGAAATTGTCAGTTTTTCTTGGAACTAACCATAAAACATTGATGCTTATAAGAACCATTGCCACAGATGTTGATTACAACTCTTACTAAGTTGAAAGTCATAGGTACATCAGTCTAGCAATGAAGGTTTAGGTTCTTAGAGAATCTGAAAATTTTGCTGTTAGCTCCACCTTAATGAACTGAAAACTTCTTGTCTTGGTGCTTGATTCTCATTGATCTTGATTCTCTCTTCTAACACTGATAAGTATGTTAAGACATAGTCTCTCTTTGATCTTACCTGATATAGCTTTAAAAGGTTGAGTCAAAAGAATGGTGCATTCATGACCCTGTCTCCTCACAAGGAACAGCAGTAATGAACACACTCAAGAACCTGTCTCCTCACAAGGAACACAAGTATTGAGTAGCACCATATCTTAGGCTGTAAAAATTTGAGAAAGATCTTAAAATAAAAAATTATCAGAAAGAAAAGATCAAGGAAAGAGAAAATATGAGGGCTATGTTGAGATTGCTTGTTCAGTTGTTTAGGAAGGGACAAGAATCTGTAAGTGATTGAGATAACAAAACCTTGATGAGATATCACACTTCGATAAAAATAAGGAGTTAGCAGTAGAGATTTCGGATTTCTTAAAGGAGCTTGAATTGGATTTGAAAGATTTGCTAAGCCTGGGATGATTAGACTGAAATTTGATCTTGTGTTGACTATGTGGTACGTGGATTCGAAAGTGTTAATCAATGTGGTGTTCCTGATGTCTGGCTGACTTTTTCTATGTTTTCAAACCTCGACCCTATGCTTTCTCTGATGTTTGCTTGAAGGCAAGCAAAAGCTAACTCTGGGGGAGTTGATATATCATGGTTTTTGCTGGTTTTTGACCATGATATAAGTCTTGTTTATAGAGTCTTTTTGGTATTTTTCGAGTCCTATAAAGTCTTTGCAGGTCTAGGTATGTTTGGAGCATAACTGTGAGTTTTGGAGCCTTTTGGAGCTATGTTGAAGCTGATGCTGAAAAGACCAAGTCGGAGAGCACTATGAAGCAGAGTGTCGATCGACACCCACCCCTTGGTGTCGATCGACACCGATCGTGGACGAGCAAAGAGCTTTAAAACTCTTTTGAAGAGTTTGCAACTTGGTCCAAAACTTTATTATTATTTGCAAAAGTGCCCCAGTCGTGTTTAGACTTGTATTTTAGTTTTCTAAGCCATTGTTAGGCGATCATCTTGTTTTCATTGAGACCTAAGAGAGAGATTTGATTGAGAGCTTTTGGGGAGACAAATCCATACTCTATAGATGATAACAGACTTCTTATGGTGTAAATGCAAGCACGAGAGCTTATCAAACTCAAATGCAAGACTAAGATGTATAGCATGCAAGTGAGGTATCAATACACACCTAGGAGTAGGAAGTTCACTAAGAATGCAAAGGATGAGCAAAGCTAAGCAGATTATGAAAATGATTGGTAAATTCAAGGAAAACTAAATGCAAGTATCAAATGCATTGCAAAACAATTTTAAAATCCCTGGAAGAGGGTTAACTACCACTGGGAACAAGCAGAAAGTCTAAAATGAAAGCCTATTAAAAACTAAAAATCGACTAGTGGATGGACCACTGGATCGACCACTAGATCGAGCAATAAGGATCGATCTCGTCTAACAAATTAAGATGACGAATGATGTGATGAACTAATGAACAAGATGCGAACTTTATGATGACAGAATGAAAAGCAGAGATTTAAAACATTTAGAAAGAGGGTCAAGGGTTTAGGGTCATATTCATGGATCTCAAAGATTAAAGCTTGGTTTGAAAACTTTTAGATCTACTCACTTTGTGAGGTTCTCTAGGCCTTGAAAACAAAACAAGAACCATTCATGGCATGTGGTATGGTTCACTTCTTCAATCTCTTCTCCAAACCCATGGCATTTGGTGGAAAAAGAGATCGAAGAGCAAGAAACACAGATTTCAAATGTTGACCTAACTAATCCCCTAAACAACCATGGCATGTGAGAAAGGAATGATTAGCCTCTAGGATCTGATTTTCCAGGACATATGAATCCTGTCAAGGTAAGACAGTCTTTCGATCATAGAGATCTTGGCGTGAGACTCTCTAAGCCTTAAGTACTCAAGATCCTAAAAGGCAAAGGTAATGAAGAACAAGAAAGCACAAAACTTTAACCTCTTTGACCCTTTTGAATCACCTCAACCCATCAACCCAAATGAAACTACTCGCTACTCATAAAGAAAACCGAACAAAACGCAATAAACAGAAAGCTAAGCATGATTAACGATTGATTAAAAGCAAAAGATTCGATATTCAAAGGTTCAAATGCAAGAAAAAACTTAAAGGTTTCTACAATGGCGGAATCGCCCCAACAAGAGAAAGAAGTACGAAAAAAGATGAAAGTGAAAGTGTTGTGTGAAAGCAGGATCGCCGCCTTCCCAAAGTGGACAAACAGCTCGATGGTCTCCCCTTCTCTAGAAGCTAAAAACGGTTAAAGTAGCCTGGGATCGACCTTGAGATCGAGCATATCACTCTATCATCTTCGGGAATCGCCAGCCTCAGCTCGATCTGCGTGTCGATCTTCTTGGATGAATCGAGTGCTCTGTCCGATCTTCAAGTCGATCCTTGGATGATCGAGTGGTGGACTCGATCCGGCTCTCGTTCTGCATTGTGTCATTTACATCCGTACTCCGGATCGATCTCTTCTCTCGATCTCGATCTTGATCCTTCCTCTTGAATCGACTTAGTGTACTCGATCTTCTGGTCGATCTCATCTAGATCGACCGGCCTTGCTCGATCTGCTACTCGATCTCGGGTCCTTAGCATGCAAACCTGAGTTTTCCAAGTGTCCACGAGCTTTCTCACGAGCCTTAGCACGTCCACGAATCCTCCAAAGCTCCAAAGTATCCGAAAACAACCTGAATGTGATGCATAATGCAAGAAATGTGCGAATGCTAATGCAAAAGTGCTCTAGGACCTAAAATGGTGCAAACTAGCCTAATATGCAAGGTAAATGCATGAGAAACTACCTTATTTGCATGCAAAATACACTAAATATATAGTAATATCAACTCCCCCAAACTTGCCTTTTGCTTGCCCTGAAGCAAAAAAAATTCAAGAAGGGAGAGAGGTTTTAAAAACGGGGGTTTAAGCTTCTTGCTAAGGTGTTTTTCAAATGAATCATTTCAACGGTCCTAGTTCTTAACTCTAAAATGCAATATACACACTCATACTCCAAAGAACTTAGTCATACTCATCACACAATGAATTTCAAATTATGACTCTCCTAATCCAAACAATTAAAGAATCTTATCATTTAACATTCATTAATGATCAAACCGAGAATCACACTTATGCATTTTAAAGCCGAACACATTTGGCTAAGGACAGAGGCTATGAGCATAGAATGATCTCATTTAAAAGGGTTTAACAATGTAGTGGTTTCTCTCAAGAAAGGTATGAACTTATGCATAATGCTAAAGGTAAAGGCAATTGATGCATACATAACTAGACTCTCATCTACCCATGTACACTAACAATGATCCTAAAACCCCTCTCATTTCTTTTCTTTTTAGCTCATTCACCCTCCTAGATACTACCCTTATCACCAAAGCAATTCGCTT
The DNA here is from genome assembly GCA_911865555.2 of Thlaspi arvense. Classification (NCBI taxonomy): domain Eukaryota; kingdom Viridiplantae; phylum Streptophyta; class Magnoliopsida; order Brassicales; family Brassicaceae; genus Thlaspi; species Thlaspi arvense. The sequence continues at coordinate 25,622,661 of OU466858.1, read as the reverse complement.
AGCAAAAACCCAAGTTAAAACAGAAATCATCCTTACTCTTTAGGCTAGTGGAAAGGCTGAAAACATTCTTAGCTCTTTACTTTTCTTATTGATAGCTCTCTTCTCATTCTTTTTCTCTTTTCTTTTCATTTGGCACTTAGGCTCTTTTCTTTTCTTTTTTTCTTTTTCTTTTATTTGAGAGCTATCTTCTGAAATACACTTAGAGCTTTTTATTTTGAAAATATTGCCTTCCACTTAATACCTCTTCAAACACTTCAAACACCAAACTCTTTTGAAACCGTAAACAATTAAGCAAATAAACAATCCCGATGAACCCCAAACCTAACCTAAGCCTAAAAACTAGCTTCAAAATGCAAAGCTAGCAGTCAAATGAGAGCTTAATCATGTCGCTTAGACCTAACACTTTATGCTAAGTTCAAACCGAAAAGAGGCCTCACAATGATATCACACAAGAACATTTGGCTTGAAAGAAAGGTAAGGGTTATGGTGGGAGTTCTACTTAGGCTCACAAAAGAGTGGTGAAAGGAGGAAGAGAGCCTAAATATGTATAAGATCCATGTGTTCATTTTTAAATGCATAAGTATGATAATTAAAAATCAGATTAAGGTTCTCACTTATTAGGACAAGATTCAGTTCATGAATGTTCAAGTCAAGCCACGAAAATCAAAACACATGATCCGAGTATGGTTAGAGCTTACTTTCAAAGAGTGTACAATGCATCAAAAAGCTACTAACTAGGGGCTTGAAATAATTCATGAGCTTAACACCTTATGTAAATGTAAATAATCTAGATGCTCAAAAATTCTAGACCCAATCCTAAAATGTTCAACAAGTGAATGTAACTACATGAATTTGTTTTTGAAAATTTTTAAAAATTTTACCAACTTTTTTGTTCTTTTCTATGCCTTAGATGCAATGAAGACTCAAATGATGCAAAGAGAAAATAAGAAGAAAGAAAACATTGTCAAATAACACACACACTCCCCCAAACTTGAATGACACCGTCTCGGTGGTAAACAAATTCAAAGGAGTTCAAAACATAAAGCAAAAGGAAACGAAAACAGATGATGGTATTTACAAGGATCGGTTATTGGTACCTTGGAGCTAAGAAGTGTTGGAACTTGAGGACGTTCCAGACCTCTTGCTCTTTGTTGGGGTCTCGTGGGCTACTCCTTTGCCCTTGTCCATTGCAGCTCCTTCATGAACCAAGTGGTGAGTAGGTAGGATGGGGCTTCCTTGAGGCTCACGTAAAACGATGCCACCTGTCGATCTCCTCCTCTTCTCGGGCTGCTCGACTTCTATGCTTATAGCCTTCTTAGGTGAGCTCCCTTGAAGCGCCTTGACCTTCTTGGCAAGCTTCTTGAGTACCTTGCTTTGCCATTTGTTGATTTTCCTTTGCATCTCCACAACAGAAGAAAGAAACTTCTCTGTCTTAGTCTGCGGCACAACGTCGATCTTAGGAAGCACAAAGCTCTCGGGCATCTCATCATCCGAGGCAGGAGACTCTGATCTTGGGCGAGTAGCTTGTTGAATGGCGGCTGTGGCTCCTGAAGGGGCGAAGCACTCCTCTACACTCGGCAAGAACTCGATGTTCCCAACTCCTTGCAGCTCGGTTTCCTCCTTGTTCGACAATATGCAAACCCGCTTCTCATTCTCGGAGTCAATGAACTGATAAGCAAAGAACCCCTCAGCTGGCGTGCGTCCCAATCTATCGGTGTTTCTGAGATAAATCTCATCCATGTACGCCCTATCCGCGCAAGGTACGAAGTCAGCTAGTGGCACTCCGGCTTGAACAAACAAAGGAGTAAGGAACCCTCCAATCAGAGACGAACTCGCTTTGCACCTCATGGTGTACGCCTTATACTTCACCAATGAAGAGGCTAGAATACAGCCGTAGTTCACATCATCTCCTAGCTGGTCTTCCAACGGCTCATCATTCTCATTAGGGTCACACACGAGATGCTTAACGCCTTGGAATAGGAAGCAAAGCTCGGTTTTGGTGACCGTTGGGGCTACTGACCGTCCGCTGAAGGTGTTCGCAATCAGTTTCAGCGTATACCTCAGCACTGGACTCCTCACTCTCTTGATCTTTGCTGTGTTCGCCTTGTAGTCGTCATTGCTTATGAGGTCCCACAGGTCATTCGCTTGAGTGAAGGAGGGGAATTCAACCTTGTTGGCAGCAGCATTGAGGCCATAGGCTTGACAAAGCTCCGGGATTCAGAGACGAAAGGCCTGACGTTTCATCTTGAATGATAGGTGGCCTTGAGAAGGAGTGGGGATGCTCGGGTTCTCATATGCAAACTCCAAGGTGGCTAGGAAATCGATTGTCACCTCGGGATAGGTCGGGCAGTCCATCCTTGACAAGCACCGGAGGCCTATGTTCTTCAGGAGTTGATCAAAGTCCCTCAAGATCCCCATCTTAGACATCAAACCTCTATCCGTGAACTTAGTTTGTTCGAACCTCAGCCTCTCTAGCCTCTTCTTAGCTTGCTTTTCCTCTTTGGTCCACTTAACCCTCTCCTGAACCACCACTTCTTGACCTTCTCCTTCTTGTGCTGTCTCTTCTCTCCTTTGAGGGCCATAGTGCCTGAAACAAGATTCTCAAACAAGAGAATGAGCAAAGGCGGCGAGTATTGAGAGAAAGAGCAAGCACGAAAGAAAAATGTTTTAACTAATGCCCTAGATTTTTTGGGAATTTATAAAAATTCTAGCAAGATAATAGAGAAAGAAATCTAGAGATAGAATAAAATCTAGAATTTTTCCTAATATCTAGCTAGTTTTAAAAATTCGCTAAACCTATAACATCTTATTATTCAAACAATGCAAAGAAAAGGAAATTTTCTAAAAGATTTAAAACTAAAACCCAAAAATACCTTTGCGAAGTTTTGAAAGAAGATGTTGTTGACCTTTAAGAAGAAAAATCACACTCTCTCTTTGCTTTAGAAATCTCGAAACATAGATAATAATATAAAGGCCAACAAGAAAAATCTAAAACTATGGGCAAGTAAGTGGTTTTCTGACAAAAGGTGTGGTCAAGGCACATCTTTCATGGTCAAAGATGCTTGCCTTGCTCACATTTAAAATTTAAAAACTGGAGGGAAAGTAGAAAAGAGGGAAAAGAAATTGTTACCTCGGCACGAGATCGAGTCCATTTGGTCGATCTAGGACTCGATCTCATGCCCATAATGGCTAGGATCGAGAGGTTTGATCGATCAGGGACTCGATTCAAATTGCATCAAGTCTTAGATCGACTGTACCCTCTTGCTCCTTGACTTTGGTCAACCAGGCATTGGTCCCTGGATCGAGCTACATGATCGATCTGAGGGTCGATTTGGCTTAGATCGAGTGGCAGATCGAGTAGACTATACGATCTATTTTTGAGAATCGAGTGACTCGGTCGATCTACACCTCGTTTGCTTTCAAGCTGAAGGTATAGGGTGTTCATCCTCTCGTGATCGACCGTTCCACTCGATCTGTCTACTCGATCTCGTTTAGATCGACTGACTCCTCTCGATTCACTACCTCGATCTAGTAAAGATCGAGCTAGGATGAGTCGATCTAGCACTCGATCTCTAGCCTATTCTTAACCCTTCTCGCCTCTTTTAGATTCCAAGATCATATCCTAGAATCCCTGACACCCTTTCCAACACACTTAGAAGATAAAAACATAAAACTGAAATGGAAAGAAAGCAGAAATATATACAAGATAGTCATGGGAATGCCTCCACAGTGCGCTTTCTTTACCGTCTTTAGCTAGACTTAACTTGGTTTAGGCAGATGGTGGGTCTTGGAGAGGCATTGAAGTGCTCTCCTTGTTAAATGCACTGACCATGTATGGCTTTACTCTGTGTCCGTTGACTGTGAATGCATTCCCACTCTTGCCAACCAACGTGACGGCTCCATAGGGCAATACCTCCTTGATCTCAAACGGTCTGCACCACCTTGATTTGAGCTTTCCCGGGAACAGCTTCAACCTCGAGTCATAGAGTAGCACCAGACTGCCTTCCTTAAGCTCTTTATGAACTAACTTCTTGTCATGAGCTGCCTTAGTACGCTCCTTGTAGATCTTAGCGCTTTCGTAGGCGTCCAACCTTAGTTCATCAAGCTCGTGTAGCTGAATCAAACGCTTCTCCTGAGCAGTCTTGAGATCATAGTTCAACTGCTTCACAGCCCACAATGCTCTATATTCCAGCTCAACAGGGAGGTGACAGCCTTTTCCGTAGAGAAGAGTAAAAGGAGTGGTACCAATGGGGGTTTTGAAAGCGGTCCGGTAAGCCCACAAAGCATCATCTAGCTTAGCCGCCCAATCCTTCCGAGTAGTATCTACTGTCCTCTCGAGTATTGCCTTGATCTGCCGGTTAGAGACCTCTACTTGTCCACTCGTTTGAGGATGATAAGGTGTAGCTACCTTGTGCTTCACACCATATTTCATTAACAGGTTCTCGAATACTTTGTTGATGAAATGGCTGCCACCGTCGCTGATCACAACCTTAGGGACTCCAAATCTTGGGAATATGATGGTTTTAACGAGCTTGATCACCACCTTAGAGTTGTTTGTATGGGAGGCAATGGCCTCAACCACTTTAGATACATAATCAACCGCCACCAACATATACTTGTTGCCGTAAGAAGATGGGAATGGACCCATAAAATCAATCCCCCATGCGTCAAAGACCTCAACTTCAAAGATAGGAACCTGAGGCATCTCGTTTCTCTTGGTGATGTTTCCTGCCCTTTGACACGCTTCACAACTCTTAACAAACTCGTGAACGTCTTTGAAGATAGATGGCCACCAAAAGCCGGCTTGCAACACCTTTGTAGCGGTTTTGAAAGTAGCAAAGTGTCCCACGTAAGAAGATCCATGGTAGTGAAGTAGAATGTCTTGAGCTTCATCCCTTGAGACACATCTTCTGTACAAGCTATCAACCCCTCTCTTGTATAAGTAGGGCTCGTCCCAAAAGTAGTAGGCAACATCTCTCATAAACTTCTTCTTGTGGTAATGATCAAGGTGAGTTGGCTCCTCTCCACATGCCAAGAAGTTTACAATGTCAGCGTACCAAGGCAAGTCTTCTTCCTTGAAACTCAGAACCTCTTCAAACTGTTCTTCTAGCCTTCCACAAACAGCCGTAGTGATCATCATGAGTTGTTCTACTGGAAGCGAATCATCTAAGGGCAGAGACTCATCGATTCTCATCCTAGAGAGGTGATCTGCCACGCCGTTCTCTATCCCTTTCTTGTCCTTAATTTCCATGTCGAATTCTTGGAGCAAAAGGATCCATCTCAAGAGCCTTGGCTTAGTGTCTTTCTTGGAATATATATATCTCAGAGCTGCGTGATCTGTATAGACAACCACCTTAGAGCCTACGAGGTATGACCTGAACTTCTCAAAGGTGAATACAACAGCCAGCAACTCCTTCTCGGTTGTAGTGTACTTTACTTGAGTGTCATCCAAAGTCCGGCTGGCATAGTAGATAACGTGCAGCCGCCTATCTTTCCATTGACCAAGAACAGCTCCTATGGCGTAGTCACTCGCGTCACACATGATCTCGAATGGTAGAGTCCAGTCCGGTGCTTGCACTATTGGCGCGGATACAAGAGCTTCCTTGATGGCCACGAAAGCACGAAGACAATCCTCATCAAACAAAGTCAGCTTCCTTGCATAACAACCATGTGAGGGGCCTTGATATCTTGGAGAAATCCTTTCTGAATCTCCTGTAGAAGCCTGCGTGGCCTAAGAAACTCCTAACTCCTTTGACATTCACCGGAGGCTCAAGACTCATCATGACCTCAACCTTGGCTTTATCAACCTCTATGCCCTTCTCTGATATCTTGTGGCCAAGCACGATCTCTTCCTTCACCATGAAGTGACACTTCTCCTAGTTAAGCACAAGATTCGTCTCTTCACAACGCTTTAGTACCTTGCAAAGATTCAACAAACACGCAGAAAAAGACGCACCATATACAGAGAAGTCATCCATAAACACTTCTACCATCTCTTCTATTAGATCAGAGAGGATCGACATCATACACCGCTGAAACGTAGCCGGTGCGTTACACAACCCGAATGGCATCCTTCGATACGCGAAGGTGCCATAAGGGCATGTAAAGGTCGTCTTCTCTTGATCGTTTGGATGGATTGGTATTTGAAAGAAACCACTATATCCATTAAGAAAGCAATAGTAAGGATGATTAGCAAGCCTCTCAAGCATTTGATCAATAAAAGGTAAGGGAAAATGATCCTTTCTAGTAGCAATATTAAGCTTCATATAGTCTATAAACATACGGTGTCATGTAATAGTCCTAGTAGGTATAAGCTCATCTTTATCATTCTTAATGACTCGTGATCCCTATCTTTGTAGGCACCACGTGGACAGGGAAAACCCACGTGCTGTCACTTATGGGATAGATCACGTCAGCCTCTAACAGCTTAAGAATCTCTTTCTTAACAACCTCCTTTAAATTAGGATTCAAACGCCTTTGGTTATCTATAGAAGAGGCATTCTCATTATCCAAGTGAATCCTATGAGTGCAAAGCATTGGCGAAAGGCCCTTGATATCACTTAGAGAGTACCCAATGGCCTTCCTATACTTTCTCAGCTCATTTAGGAGCGAGTGCATCTCATCATCACTTAAGTTCTCATTCACAATCACGGGGTAGGTATCATTAAGCCCTAAGAAAGCATACCTTAGACCTTTTGGGAGCTCCTTTAGGTCCACCTTTAGGGGTAGCAGCTAGCTCCAGTCCTCCTCGTGGCTCTTGTTGACGTTCCCATCCTCAGTAGTCTCCTTAGAACCCGAGACATGACCCAAAAGACTTCTTTCTTGAACTGTTGTCCCCTCCGAAATCGAGTCCTCCAGTCGATCTTGCACTCGTTCTGGTCCGGATCGAGCAATTTCACTCGATTCTCCCACTCGATTTAATTGGGATCGAGCAGGAGATCGAGTCCCCGTCTCGTTCTCTGAACTGATCGATTGGCTTCCGTCGATCTTCTCATCGATTGTTTTGCTGGATCGGCTGCACTCAGGTCGATCACTTACTCGATTTGATTGGGATCGAGTAGTAAATCGAGCGTCTGAGTCGTTCTCTTCTCTGGATCGACCAGTCTCCTCGATCTTCTTATCAATTGCTGTCTTAGATCGAGTGATCTTCTCGATTGCCTGATCGATCTCTAGGCATCTGCCTTCATCTTCTAACACAACTTTTTTAGAGTCAAGGAGATTAACGTACTCCTGAGTCCTCTGATCCAGGAAACCGTACTCTCCTCTCTCTTTAGTCAATGCCAGCTTCAAGTGATCCTCTTGTGCAAGCTCTTCTAGCAGTTCATCCGCCAAGGCATCCAACGTCTCTATATAGAAACCTTACCCTTCTATGGTAGGCTTCTTCAGGACCTCGTTGATATCAAAATCCAGCCTTATATCCTTGCCAAGATGAAGAGGAGCTATATTCCCATTCTTGACATCAATGATTGCTCCGGCGGTTGCAAGGAATGGCCTCCCAAGTATAAGCGGATCCTTAGGTTCTTCATCCATTTCAAGCACAATGAAGTCGGTTGGCACGTTTACACCACTTACCCTCACTGGAAGATCCTCTAGCAAACCCACTGGAAGTCTCACGCTTCTGTCAGCTAACACAAGGGAGATCCTACACTCTTTGAACCGTGTGAAACCTAGCTTCTTTGCTATAGAATGGGGCATCAGATTTATACTAGCACCAAGATCGCATAAACAGCTCTGAAATGTTAAAGGACCGAGAGCACATGGTATAGTGAAGCTTCCCGGATCTCCCAACTTCTTGGGGACTATCTCCTTGTGTATAATGGCGTTATACTCTTCACTAAGCACCAGCACTTCCTTGCTTTCCTTGTTCTTCTTTGCAAGCGTGTCCTTGAACAATTTAGCACACTTATGCATCATCGCTAGGCAATCCACAAGGGGTAGCTTGATCTCTACGTCCCTTAGATGCTTCTCAAACAAGAGCCTATGCTTCTTTATAAGCTGTTTCTTGAAGCGGCTAGGAAAAGGAAGCTTAGGAACATAAGGTGGAGGTATGTAGTTATCCTTCTCCTCGGTTGCTTTCTTCACTTGCTTCTCTACGGCTGCTTCTTTGCTTTTTGTTGGCCTCTCTATCTACACGTTGTGGAAGTTGATGTCATCATCAGCCGAAGGTTTACCCTCTCCCTCTTGAACCACAATGTCCTCATTGTCTTTAGGTGCAACCCTCGGTGGAAGTTCTTTCCCTCTTCTTAGTGTGATAGCATTGGCGTATTCCTTGGGATTTTGCTCACACTTTCCCGGTAGACTGCTTTGACCACTTGTACTTGCTTTACCCTTCTCTAACTGCTTGATCTTGTTGTTTAGAGTTGTAATCTGAGTAGAGACATCAGTGAGAGAGGAGTCTAAGCGGGTGTTCATCTCGGCAAACTTCTGGTTTGTTGAAGCTTGCCCTTGAAGCAACTGCTGAAACATGGCTTGTACAGGATCAACTTGTTGCGGTTGCATTTGTTGTTGAGGAACAAAGCCTGGAGGGAACATTGGTGAATATCCCTTGTTTCCTTGCTGCTGTTGCTGTCCTTGATAGTTGACCGGCCGCTGCCCTTGAAAACCACCACTCGGCTGACAACCTTTGTTATAGGGCACAAACGGTTTAGCTTGTTGAGGAGGGTACACCTGATCCTTTGGATTCTCAATGTTGGTGCTTCTATAAGACAAGTTGTTGTTGCGTTGGTAGCCTTGAGAGTAACCTTGAGGCTTGTAGTTGTTCTGACCGGTAACCCAATTAGCTTCTTCTTCTTGGCATTGCTCTATCTCATCCAAGACATCCACAGCTTCCCCAACAAAATGTACATGCTTTTGGTTAGCAAGCATGAGCTTATCAATCTTCTCATGTAGAGACTTCATTTCTTTCTTGTTGGCTTCAAGATCAGCTCCTTATAGAGCACGGTCGTAATCCTCAGAATAATCCCCATCGCTCAATGCTAGGTTTTCAATGAGCTCCATACCTTCCTCAACGTCTTGACCAAGGAAGTTTCCTTTTCTTGCCGTGTCAAGTAGTAATCTGATCTTTGGAAGTGCTCCGCGGTAGATAGAACTCAATAGGGTCTCTTCGCTGAAACCATGGTGAGGGCAGGCTATTGTATAATCCTTAAAGCGCTTCATAGCCTCATTGAGGGATTCATTCTGACGCTGAGTGAAACCACTGACCTAGACAACCTTTGAGAGGAAAGCTTTCTTACAGTCAGCCCAAAAAGTGATAGTGCCTTGTGGAAGAGTCTTCTCCCAATGTTGTGCCTTGTCTCCTAAGGAAAAGGGAAACAAACGCAGCTTGAAGCTGTCTTCCGAGATGCCATTTATCTTGAGCATTCCACAAAGCTGCTCAAAGTTGTCTAGGTACACCAATGGGTCCTCCAAAGCTAACCCATGAAATTTGTTGTTTTGCACCATCTGAACAAACCCTGGCTTGATCTCGAAATTATTGTTTTGCACTGGAGGAGGAGTGATCCCAAACCTATTATGGTGAGTTTTAGGAGCATCTCCTGCTCCAATGATCCGTGGGGGTCTAGCCGCGTGGTGGGGATTTCCATTACCCCTTCCCACTGCCCCGTGAGCTGGAGGAGGTCCCTCTGGGTGTTCTTTCTCAGCCATTGCTTCAAAATCCACTGAACCTTGCTGAACAATCTCCTCAAAAGCTCTAGCTTGTTCTCTTGCTCTTCATGATCTTACGTGTCCAAGCTGATGAATATTGTCCAAGGGTGTGAGTAGGTTGTTGTCACCCCTGGAGCGTATATTCATGTACCTGAAAGACACAAGTTTGAAAGCAGAGAAATCAGTAACTAACGTAAAGTAAAGGCTTAGTCTTTACTAATGATCAAGATGCGAACTTTATGATGACAGAATGAAAAAAGAGATTTAAAACACTAAGAAAGAGGGTCTAGGGTTGAGGGTCATATTCATGGATCTCAAAGATTAAAGCTTGGTTTGAAAAAATTTAGATCTACTCACTTTGTGAGGTTCTCTAGGCCTTGAAAACAAAACAAGAACCATCCATGACATGTGGTATGGTTCACTTCTTCAATCGCTTCTCCAAACCCATGGCGTTTGGTGGAAAAAGAGATCGAAGAGCAAGAAACATAGATTTCAAATGTTGACCTAACTAATCCCCTAAACAACCATGGCATGTGGGAAAGGAAGGATTAGCCTCTAGGATCTGATTTTCCAGGACATCTGAATCCTGTCAAGGTAAGACAGCCTTTGGATCAAAGAGATCTTGGTGTGAGACTCTCTAAGCCTTAAGTACTCAAGATCCTAAAAGAGAAGGTAATGAAGAACAAGAAAACACAAAACTTTAACCTCTTTGACCCTTTTGAATCACCTCAACCCATCAACCCAAATGAAACTACTCGCCACTCATAAAGAAAACCGAACAAAACACAATAAACAGAAAGCTAAGCATGATTAACGATTGATTAAAAGCAAAAGATTCGATATTCAAAGGTTCAAATGCAAGAAAAATCTGGTTTCTACAATGGCGGAATCGCCTCAGCAAGAGAAAGAAGAACGAAAAAGATGAAAGTGAAAGTGTTGTGTGAAAGCAGGATCGCCACCTTCCCAAAGTGGACAAACAGCTCGATGGTTCCCCCTTCGCTAGAAACCAAAAACGGTTAAAGTAGCCTGGGATCGACCTTGAGATCGAGCATATCACTCGATCGTCTTCGGGAATCGCCTGCCTCAGCTCGATCTGCATGTCGATCTTCTTGGATGAATCGAGTGCTCTGTCCGATCTTCAAGTCAATCCTTGGATGATCGAGTGGTGGACTCAATCCGGCTCTCGTTCTGCATGGCGTCATTTACGTCCGTACTCTGGATCGATCTCTTCTCTCGATCTCGATCTCAATCCTTCCTCTTGAATCGACTTGGTGTACTCGATCTTCTGGTCGATCGCATCTAGATGTACCTGCCTTGCTCGATCTGCTACTAGATCTCGGGTCCTTAGCATGCACTCCTGGGTTTTCCAAGTGTCCACGAGCTTCCTCACGAGCCTTAGCACGTCCATGAATCCTCCAAAGCTCCAAAGTATCCGAAACCAACCTGAATGTGATGCATAATGCAAGAAATATGCGAATGCTAATGCAAAAGTGCTCTAGGACCTAAAATGGTGCAAACTAGCCTAATATGCAAGGTAAATGCATGAGAAACTACCTTATATGCATGCAAAATACACGAAATATATAGTAATATCAGTAGAGAAAAATTTCGAACCCCCTTTATCTTTTACTCTATTTCTTAATGCAATATTATTCAGTCATGATTTGTGTTTCACTTGCTATGTCTGAGTAATCTGCTAGTTAGGTTTTGGATTATTCAAAGGTTGATAATGAATTGTTAGAACTACAAAACTGAAGGGAAAAATCATTTGGTTCTTCATCTAGATTGCTTTAACACTGATTTTAAGATTGATCACCTAGAAATCAGATCTTAGGTTGTTTAATAGATGTGGAAACATTGTTAATCACCAGAACTATCTTAGATGAGCAAAATAACTGATTGCAAAGGAATTTGGATTACTGATTTTGTGAACATATCGAACCTGAACTATAATGCTCGCTTAGGTTGTTAGAATTTGCAAAGGAATTTGGAATTGTATAATCTGATCATAGTTAACCTCTGCGACAGAAGTCGATTGGTTTTACATTCGTCTTTTCGAGTTCTAGAATGGTTTTAATAAATATTCCTTTCAGTTTGTAGTCTGCGATTTATGTCAACCTGCAAATTTCCCATTGCCTAGCGCCTTGTCTCTATTGATTTTAAAAACTCATAGTCCGCTCTTGATCTTGTTACTTTCATTTTACTATTTAGTTTTATTTATTATCGACTGCTTAGCTTCATTTGAATCTAAATTCTGTTGAGTAATAGTCTTAAGTCCTTGTAGATTCAATCCCTGAATACTACAGTGATCTCTTAATTTGAGAGAGTAGCTCTAAGGGTTTATTTGACCATATTACTCTTTATCATCCACATAATCCCAATTACTCAGAGTTTCTTTATATTATTAGATTGATACAAGAGTTTTGAGTCTCTTTCTCAATCACCCTTTGTACTAGTCATTGTAGTAAGGGTTTTATGTCAGTCCAAAAGGGGAAGATTGAAATAGTAGGAATCCAATAGAGCTCTTAATTCAAGCAGATATAGATAAGATTGAAGTGTCTAACAACCTAAGTGATAAAACAGAAATGAAGCAAACATCAATCAAAGAGTGAACAGCAAACAAGACAGCTAAAACAAAGGCAAAAACAGAGCAAATTCGAATTCAACTAAAAACAGAGAAAAGATGGGACTTGAGATGAGATAATTGGTGCTAGGGAACAATTAACTCAACCTATGATGCTTACAAACTCACACAATGTTATTTCTTATGTATAGAATTCATTTATAAGACTAATCCAATCTCTTGGCACTAATCTCTTTGCTAATTACCAAGTCAAGAACTAATTCTCATTAGTGAAATGATAAACAGCAAGCATTAAGACAATCTATCAATCCTATATTGCCAAATCACTCCCTAGACCGTCAATCTCTTGAGCTAGGATAAGCAATTCTCTTGCAAAGCAGTTCAGGCATTTCATCAAACACTTGGTGGGCATAAAATGAGCCTATGATCCTCATCAACTTAGCTATGGCTAATCAGGTATTAAATACAGAAATCAAGAAAGGAAATAAAAGAATTAACACTAAGCAATTATAGATTAAGCCTAAAGTTCCCTAAACCTAACCCATCTAAATTCCCTAAAAAGACTACTCCCTAATCATCATCATAACCATTAATTCAAAGAGAAAAATATAGCTAATCATGATTAGAAAAGCAAATCAAGAAAATAAAAGCAAACTTATATTGAAATAAACCAAAGATTTAAGCTACAAATTAAGATTAAGAAACTAAAGAAGATGAAAGTGCTGGATAAAGAGATGTTCCCAAAAATTAGAGATTTTTCGTATTTATATTGGTCTACGCTAAAATGGCAAAATTCTAAATAACTAGTCTTCAGTATGGAACTGTATCGGTCACCAGTGATCGATGGGAGTAATCGATGGTGCATCTGCTGGGTTCCCGTCGATCACTCCTTGACTCATAGGCTTGATCGATGGACTTCTGATGGATCCCATCGGTCAGTCTTGACCGATAGGCTTGACCGATGGAGCACGGTCACTCCTTGACCGATGGGGGTGATTGATAGGATCTTCAATTCCTTTGCTGCCTTGTATCGATCAGAACAGTCCGATGGGCTTCGTGCTGTGACCGATGGAAAACCAGAAATCGCCTTCTTTAGCTTTTTTTGCTCCTTCTCAGCTTGTCTAACTCCTTGAACTATTCCCACACTTCCTTCTTGCTCCCAATAGCTTCTCAAGTACCTAAAAACCTCTTAAAATGCATAGACAATGCAAACTATATCCTAAATGCAACCCAAGTCTAAAAGGAATGGAAAATGGGAATAAAGAGAGAGAAAACATGCAAAAGGAGACCAAAAACATGAACTAAATGCAAGCCGAAATGATGTAAATGAATAATATATCATAAATTAATAGTTTCAATCAATTAATCATGTTGCTTTAATTAAATATTCTATTGCATTCTTGATAGCTGGAATTTGTCTAGCTAAACAAATCCTAACACACTCATGTCATTGCAGCATGTAAGGTATCAATCCATCTAAGTTCTTAAGACACCAAGAATACAGCAAATCACTCAAGTCAAGCCAAATTCAATGAAGCAGTTGTGAACAAACTAAACAAGTTTAAAGACTGGACTAAACAAAGCAGAAAATTCAAATAGATAAAGTGAGGATCTAAGATGGGGGTTATTGATTAAGAGAGGATTAGAACCTAACTAGTGATGCTTCAAAACCATTCAAACAATGCCTATCTGCTAGGCATAGGATTAACAACTATTACTAGCTCATTTCCTTGACACTAATCACTTTGTTAAGCACACATTTCAGATAAATCCCTTTACTCAAACACATGATCAGCAAGCATTCAAAACAAAATTCCAATCCTATAAAGCCAAAATGCACCTTAGACATCTAATTCCTTAGGCTAAGCATACAAATCCTCTAAAAGACTCTAAACAGTATTTCATCAAACACTTACCAGGTGCAAGAGAAAGCCAAAATACTAAAGCCTGGCCAAGACTAATCTAGTGTTAAGCATATCTAATAGAGAGAAGACAATCATATTAAGCACAAGACATCACTAATCTAGTCCTAAAACCCATCTAATCTATCCCATCTCAAACCCTAAATAAGACTACTCACTAGCCATAGTCAAAACCACAAATTCCAAAGAGAAAGGATGGTTAAGCATGATTAGGAAGCAGAATAAACAAGATTAGATTAAAGGTAAATACAGAAATACACTAAATCAAACTAGTTCTTACAAAGCAAAGCTGAAAAGGGAAAAGTTTTTAAGTGGAAGAACAAAAGAATTTAATAAGATCCAAGTTGCCAAACCATTTTAGGACTTTAGTATTTACAGGGGAACTAGAAAACCCCTAGTAAACCAAGATTAAACCAAAAATAAGCTGACTCGGACAGACCATATCGACTGTGAACATCGATATTCATGTCGAAATCATCTCTTCTTCTGGGTTGTATTGATGTCCCTTGGTCGATATGCACGTCGATACAGAAGGCTTCTATATTGTATCACTTTGGCTCTGCATGGTGTGAAGTATCTCCCTTTAAATAAGGCTCATCGGTCAAGCAAGTCGATATGGCACCTCGGTATTGTCATGTCATGTGTATCGGTTTGGGACGTCGATACACTGCTCGATATGGACTCCCTTCTGTTGCATCGAGGTGTCTCTTAATCGATATGCTTCCTTCTCACCACGCCTTTACTGTATCGATGCTGAAGTGATCGGTACTCCCATCGGTATGTTCCGTATTGATCAGATGATGTCGATATCATCATCGATATTGGCCTATCCGTCTTTGTCCCTTGCCTTGCTTCATTCCCAGGTCTCATCCATTGCACCACATGACCTCCACACTCCTTCTAGTACCTGAATATAACTCCAAATGCATGCAAAATGCAATGGAGCTCCTAAATCTACACTAACTCATAAATGTATGCAAATGGGACAAGAAGAAGCAAAATATGCATGTTTAAAGACTCAAACTAGTGATGAATGCAAGCTAAAATGGTATAAATAATGGAGATATCAACACCCCCACACTTGCCTTTTTCTTGTCCTCAAGCAAATAAACTAAGACAAGGAGGAAGTGAGGTGTGAAGGTGGGCACTCAAATCCAAAAATGCTAGGGTAAAGA
This sequence comes from Thlaspi arvense, assembly GCA_911865555.2. Lineage (NCBI taxonomy): Eukaryota > Viridiplantae > Streptophyta > Magnoliopsida > Brassicales > Brassicaceae > Thlaspi > Thlaspi arvense. The sequence continues at coordinate 25,607,338 of OU466858.1, read as the reverse complement.
AGTAAAGTTAATGTCTAAGTGCCTAAGTGTAGGATGCAAAACAAAATCAGTCATACTAATAAAAACCTAGCCATGTCTTTCCAGTTTCAAAATGATCTCTAGCTCAGCCTAGTCAAATGCCTAAATCAATCAATCCCTTTAACATTCATTTAAACTTTGTAACCAAGTGAATCATATTCAAGAAAATCAAGTGGAATCATTTGGCTAAGGGTTAAGGTTATGAGATAAAAATGATCTCATCGAAATGTGGGTTCAATTGCAAGGGTTTCTCTCAAAAAGGAATGAACTTGGGCATAATGTTAAAGATTAAGCACAACTTATGCATACAAGGATAAATTACTACCTACCCAATGCCTAAGAATGTTATAACCCCTAAAACTCTTATCCGAATTCAGACCCAATCCTAACTACCCTTTCTAAAGACCCTCACACTCTCCACACTTTGCCATTTTCAGAGAAGCTTCTTCTTCGATCTCACCATGTTGTGACCTTCTTTTTGCTCCTTTGTTGTGGGCGCCTTTTCTTTGTACTTGGAAGTCACAATTTCTTCATCTTTTTGATGTATTTAGGCTTTGATGCCTTCTTTTTTTTTTTGCTGAGACTCTATCTTCATAATGGCCACTCTTTTTGAACTTATTTGGTTCCACACATGCTGAGTTTTTGCTTGCTTTCCCATCCTCATTCCTTTTGCCCTTTCACTTTCTTCCTTCTCTCACTCTACCCTTTTAGATCAATGTAAAAATCAAATCCGCCCAGACCTATAACTACCATCCTATATCTATGTCTAACCCAAAGTGAAGAGCTAGTTCTACATAGCAACCTGTCCTTGTCGTGCATACCCAACACTTTATGCTTAGTTCATTTAAAAATTGGTCTCACACACAAAGATAGTGTTTGTGTTTGAAAGGAAGGTAAGGTTAAGGTGTGGTAACTATCCCTTAATGATGAGGATCAGCTATTTGGACTAGCAAGAGAGGTAAAAAGGAAGAAATAAAGTCCAAATATGTATATGGGTAATCCATGAAACCACTTTTCAATGCAAGAACATGATAATTATCAATTCAAATTAATGTTTATAATAACTAGGGATGATTTTCAGAGAGCAAGTGATTTTAGCATGAGACTAGAGGATCAGATTTAGTATTCAAGAGCATGGTTCAGCCTTAGTTTCTAACTTCTTATGATGCATCAGACATTTAACTACTTAGGCATTTAAATCAATTCTAAACACTTAGCATTTTACAAGGAATCATCATCAACATGCCCTATGCAAATACAATGCAACCTATATGAAAAATACTATACTCAATCTTAAACAAATGAATGCAACTACATGCTTTTCTTTTTGGTTTGCAAAAGATGCAAATTTCACAAATTTTTCGATCTTTTTTTTTGGTTTTTAATGCACTTAGATGAATGCATGAGACTCAAAGATGGATGAAAATGAAAAACTAAGAAAAGAACAAACAAAGTCAAAACCCAAATCCCTCCCCCACACTTAAATTACACAATCGTTTGTGTAATAAAAGAGTAGAAGAGAGAAGCACAAAAATATATTACAAGAGCTAAAACAAATGCAATGGTATATACAATAGAGGAGTTTGTTGGTACCTGAGAAGGTTGTGTGTGAGGTGTAAGAGGCGCCTGAAAGGTCCTCCATGTCAATGTTGTGGCTCCTCATTGGCCTCTCTCTCCTTGGGTGTCTCCTTCTCCTTTGCGTTTCTTGACAGGATGCCCTTGGTGGCAACCAAGCTCTCACTTCCTCATAACCTGCAAATGAGCGCCTTCTACTAGGAATTCTAGCCACTTCTTGGCTTTCAACTTGTTGCTCTTCTTGAGGAGAAGAAGTAGAGGCTCCACTAGACTTCTTCTTTATGTCCTTGATTTGAGCTTTCATGCTCTTCATGCCCTTCACCAACTTCTTGATTGTTTTGTCTTGCCATTTTTCCATCTTTGCAAGAGGTTGATGTGTTCATGGACTTTCTTCAAAGCCCCTTCTTGGTGTGAGATATCATGGGGCTGGAAGTGGTACTCCTCAGTGTTGTAGCTTGGGGCATCTGATTCTTCTTCTTCCTGAATTCCTTCTTCCATTTGCCCTCCTTCAAAGATCACAAGGGGATAGTCTCCTTGAGGAAGAGGGATGTTAGCGCCTTGGTAAATGTGAGAGGATGAAGCGCCAGCTTGGTAAAGGAGGTCTTGGGGAATGGCAAAGAGAAAACTGTTGTGGTTGGAGAAGGATGTGAGATGCTCATTAGGGAGAAGAAGCTTGGCAGCAGATCCATCTTGTTGGATGAAGTTGTAGATGAACTTGTCACCTACTTGTTAACCAAGGAAAATTGATTACTTTAAGTATGGCAGGTCCATGTATGTGATCTTGACTGTTGGTGGTCCAGTCTCAACTCCTGCAGCTTCCATCAGTTGTGCAATAAGTCCAGCACAATACAGCTTTGGCGCCTTGTCATCATTGGTTGTTCACCAATGTTTGATGATCAAAAGCTGCTGCATGAAGATGGTGACCATTCCAGTTGTACCATCTGCTCCCCTAACTGAAACACCTTGGTTGGTGCTGTCCAAAACGCTCATAAGACCATGATCAGTCAGCTCCCATTCTCCTCCTTCAACAGCTCCACTTTCCTTCCTAGGAAAGAGTGTGTGTGCCAGCGCCTTGTGCACATATCTGATTGTTGGATTTCTGATCAGAGAAGCCTTGCTTCTTCCTTGCTTGAAAGCACCCTTGGCTACATGCTCCCAAAGGTGGTTCATCTCTTCTTTGCTAACCCCCAGATTCTGTCCTCTAGCGCTTCCATAAGAGAATCCGAAGGCATCTTCTATAGCTGAGAAAGACATCGTATAGTTCTTCTTGGAAACTCTGAAAGTGATGAAGCCATCACCATCTTCTTCAGGAGTCTCCTCTCCTGGCTCATATAATGTCACTTCAAAGCTTGCAAAGAATTAGAGGACTTGGTCTTCGTTGGCTGAATATGGAGTTCCCACCAGCTTTGTGAGCTCCATTGTCTCAAGCATAGAAGAGCAGTCTTCATAGAGTCCCAAGGCCCTTTAGGGATGGCACATGGGGGTATCTAGTTGGCCTCACATCCACCTGTTGCAGCTTGTCATACAGCTGCCTTTGAGCTGGTGTGGTGCCTCTCTTCTTTTGAGGGACCTGCTCACTAGCGCCAACATCAACTCTCTTTTTGCCTTGAGATTTGGCGCTTGGACTCCTAACTTCTTTGGCCTTTCCCTTGCCTTTCTCTTGCTTCTCAGCCTCTTTGTTAGCTCCACTTCTTGTTGTTCTTCCCATGGTACCTGAAGTGGTTTGACTCTCTCAAGCACTTAGGAAACTAAAGGGTTCAAAATTTAGTGGTTGAAAACTAGAAAAATGAAAGTGAGAAAGAGAGAAGGGTGGGGTTAGTTTATATAGAAGATTGGGGAATCTTTTTGTGGGGAGCAAGGGGACAAAGAGTGCTTAAGAGAGGTCCCACTTGTGCTTGGGAATGGGAAGGAATCAAATTTGAACTCCTTGATCTAGTTTGACCAAGGAGGGGAAAAAAAATTAAATTGAAGAAAGCTTACCTCGTGATATCGACCACCCAAGTCGATATTGTGATCGATATTGATCATATCAAATTGGCTCGGATAATATGCGTGTCGATATCGGTTGTCTGGATCGTGATATCGACCTGTATGCATGTTGATACTGCTTGACATCTTTTGTATCGACGTCCCTTATGTCGATATGTAGTCTGATCATCATGCGTGGCTATCCAACATCGAGCTAATAGCTCGATATGTAGCTTGGTATGAATTGGAAAAAATCCATATCGGACTAGCATGTCATATGCACATCAATACACCTTGACATATGCTGAACAGCATGTTTTCATTCGTTACTTAAGGTGTATCGACGTGGGATATCGATATTTACTCCGATATGCCTTAATAAAGGGCGATTAATCGCCTTTCGTCCTTGCAGTTAAGGCACATCAGTTTGTTATGTTGATATTGTGCTCGATATGGACTTCTTGATGTCATATCGACCTAGTACATCGATACATGTGATCGATATTAGTACAAATTGAGGCATATCAATCTAGTTGTACCCCGATACATTGCTCGGGAAAGCGTATTGGTTTGCCTTATATCAGTACTCTGATTGATAGAAAAATCCTCACAGGTGTATCAATCAGGATAACCCTGATATGCACGTCGATGCGAGTCTAACATACTTGTATCGAGCAATATATGCTCGATATACATGCTAGATATGAGCTGTATCGACGTGCATGGCCGATATGCTGGTCGATATTGACCCTTCTTCGACTCCCTCCTTCTCCCAAGCTTGGTTCTTTCCTCCTCAGCTTGGACCTGGCTACTAGAGACACTCAAAAACTCCCACACAAACATAAAAAAACATAAAAATACAAAGCCATATACAGGGATACCATGGGATTGCCTCCCAAGTGCGCTTGTTTAGAGTCACTTAGCTTGACTTTCCTCAGTTCCTTAGTTGAGGTGTGGAGCAGGATTCTTGGAAATCAGCGTTGTGATCTTGCTCCCCTTGACTCTCCTGGTGAATCCATCAATCCTTAGCACTTCAAAAGGCTTAGATCTTTCCTCTTGCTTCATCTTGTAACAAACTTCACCACTCTTATAGCCAAATGGTCTCAAAACCACTCCTTCTTCTATAAGACCCAATAAGATTTCATTCACAGCATCAGAACCAGACACTTCGAGGACCTCCTCTTGAGTGGTATCAGCAAACATCCTGGACAGACAACAATTATCAAAACTTGAACCAACATAGCCATCAAACTCTGGCCAATGCTCCCCAACTTTCTTCAACTTCTCAACCTCCATTGAGAAGGCTTGATCATCTTCTAGCTTGTTCCTTTTGGAGTCAAACTTCAGCACTTTCTCCTTGGTCAACCTTAGCTCTATTGTGCACTCCTTTGCATCAAACACTGCACCAGCTGAAGCTAAGAATGACCTCCCTAGAATGATGGTGTTCTTGATCTTCCCTTCAACATCTAGGACCAGGAAATCTGTTGGGATGATCACTTATTCAATCATCATTGGCACATCTTTTAGAGCTCCAAGTGGTGCCTTTACTGTGCCATCAGCTATGGTTAGAGACACATTACTCTCTTGAAGTTGAGTGTAGCCAAGCACTCTTCCCGGAATTCACGCCGACGTCTCCGGACTCCCTAACGTTGCTGTCAACCGCCACGTCCCGGTTTTGGAATTTAAACCGGATCCCTTTTCGAAGTTCATGCACTCCAAGGTCACAAAGACAGCTCTTGAAAGTTGTTCCTTTGAGTTCACAAGGCAGAGTAAAGCATCCAGGATATCCGAGCTTCTTGATGTTCAATACCTCAGTCTTGGCAATAACTTCTTTCAGCTCTGTCCCAATATCAAGACCTCCAAGCTTCATCTGGTTGGCATATAGAGTGGTGTACTGATCCATAAGCTGCTTCTTAAACCTTCCTAGAAAGGGTAGAGCTGGCTTGTAAGGAGAATGATCATAGATCCCAGTTTGTTTCTCAGCTTGACTCTCCTTAAGTAGCCCAATCTTCTCCTCTTCCTTAGTGGCTACTGCTTCAAGAGACTTTTCCTTTGTAACTCCATGGTTGGCGTCAGCTGCCAAAAATTCTTCTCCCCCACTCCGAAGTTCAGTGTCCTCATTGAACAGAGAAAGAAACTCTTCAATGACAGCTTCCTCTTCATCGTAGAAGGTCTCTTCTTCAGTTACTATGGCATTGCAGAACTCCTTAGAGTTAGCTTCTGGTTTTCCAGGAAGGTTTCCTTGAGGTTTGGGACCAGCTATGCCCTTGTTGTTCTCTAGTGTCTTCACTCTTGAAGCCAACCCATCAATCTTGTTTGACAACTCCATATGAAGAGTATCCATTCTGTTGTAGACCTCAACAAACTTCTTTGTGATCTCCACATTAGTAGCTTGTTGGCCTTGAAGGAGTTCTTGCAGCAGTCCTTTTACTTAAGCATCATTGGTGTTGGATGAGCTTGCTTAACCTTGAGAGAATCCAGGAGGAGCAAACTCATTTTGCTGGAAGTTGCTTTGGAAGTTGTTCCTTGGTGCATATCCTTGGTTGAATGGCACAAAAGGTCTTGGCTGATTCCCTTGAGGTTGCTGTTGAGGGAAAACTTGATCTTGGGGATTTGCAACATTGTTGCTCCTGTAGGATAGGTTTGGGTTAGGTCTGAAGTTCCCATAACCATTGTATCCACCTTGATTACCCAAGTAGTTCATCTCCTCTACTTGTAACTCCTCTTCATTAGGCATCTCCACTATTTCACAAACATAATTAATCTCCTTGTGTTGCACTTGGAGCAGCTTGTCTAGCCTAGTGTTCAGCTCTTTCAACTCTCTTCTTGTAGACTCCAGCTCCTTCTTTGTGTTGCCATCCTCTCCTCTTGGAGTTCTATCATAGTCTTCACTATAATTGCCATCACTTTGGGCTAAGTTCTCCACAAGCTCTAGGCCTTCATCTACATCCTTAGATAGGAAGTTTCCATTTAAGGCAGTTGATAAACTTATAATTTAGCATATTTTAGCACTCATTTAGGATAGATTTTGCATTCATATTGCATTCATATTTAGATTATTTGTAACTTTTGCTCCATTTTAGGTTTTAGACATGTTTGCATTAGCATTTGCATATTTCTTGCATATATGCATTGTTTTTAGGTAATATGGAGTACATGGAGCTGTTGTTGGACGCTGAGCATGGACGAGGAGTCAAAAGAAGAGCTTGGGAGTTGCTGGGAGTCAAGAAAGAGTTCGGCCAAAAAGAATTAGGCAGAGATCGACCACCAGATCGACCATCCCACTCGTTTCAAGCAGAGATCGACCACCAGATCGACCATCCCACTCGTTTCAGCTCAGATCGACCACTAGATCGACCAGGCGGGTCGATCTTCGGCCCAGATTTCTGCTTCCTTCCTTGGACAGCTCAGACTTTGTCTTTTACTGAGGGGACCAGTTGTGTGGTCCTATATGAACACTCTAAACCTAAAATTTTGGGGGATCCACGAAATTTACAGCCTCCATCCCTATTTTTGGGTTTTGTGGATCACCATTAAAGCATCTTTTTTCCATTTTTCAAGTTTTATCTTTTGTAAAAACTTTGATTTTGAATTTAAGAACTTCTCTTTAAACTTTAATCTTTCTTTCTTGTTATCTTAATCATGTTTAACTCCTCTTATCTTATGATTAAAAGGGGTTTGAAAATGATAATAGAGTAGTTCGTTAGGATTTAAGGATGAGGTGATTAGGAAGGTTTTAAAGGTTAGATCTTGGTATTTTCTTGCTCTTAACTTTATCCTTTCTTGGTTTGGAGTATCAAATGCTTAAAGACCTTGAGAGAGGCTTTATGATCCAAGAGATTTCCTTTTCTCATAAGAACTTAGGAGATCTCTTATGTCCAAACCAAGAGACTAGTATGCCTTAAAGACCACGGAAGTGGCAAGTAAGGGCTAGTTAAGCCATGTTAAGATCCGTGCTTCAGCTCCATCAACCATCCTTTTCCACCACAAGCCATGGGTTTGGAGGGGATGAAAAATGAGAGGAATTTATCTTACCCACAAATCATGGGAAGATTGCTTCTTAGGCTTAAGGATAGCTCATTTGGAAATGTGTAGATTTACTTTTTGCAAACGAAGATCGAACCTTGAGCTTCCCTAAGCATGAACCTCATCCTTGGATCTGTTATTTATCATTCAAGTAGTTTCAAAAGCTTTCTCCTTTAGATTTAAAGTTTGCTCATTTAAGTTGCTAGAAATAGCCTTAATTGCCTGTTTTCAGTTTTCGAATTTTCATAATCAGTAGTCTAGCACTTTAAATTCCTAGTTTTCTTCTAGTAGTTGCTAACCCTTAAGAGGGGATTTTAAAATTGTTTTCTTGCTCATTTCGTATTGCATTTAGTTTTTGTTGAATTTCTCCCTCATTTACCCGAATTTGACTTAGCTCTACTTTGCTCTTGTATTCCTAGTATCTATCTCACCTAGGCTGGATTGACACCTAAAGTACTACAGCAACACTAAGAGGCTTTAGGATTGATAATTAGAACTGTGAAAAAAGCTCTCTATCAATTGGCGCCGTTGCCAACTTAGGTTTTGCTGAAATTACTAGGATTTGGAGCTTAGTATAGACTAAGTTTTTATTTTTCATTTTGGTTACTAACTCTCTTTCAAGTGTTTGTTCTTTTTGCAAGGCATAATCACAAGGAAGACAGTATGGAGTCAGATATAGCATCAATGTTTGAGGCCTTATTAGCGAATCAAGAGAGAATGCTGGCTTGTGACCCAACTAGCAACCATGGTTTTGAAAGGTCATCCACTTATCAAAGAGGGCTTATAGATGAACATTCTGCTCCAGAGAATCACTATGGATATGCTGAGGAATACCAATCCTGGGACATGGAGGACGAGCAAGGAGCAGCCTATTATTCCCACATCTCTAAGGAGGAAGAAACTCTCAACATGATGAAGTTCCTTTTGGAGCAGCAAGGAGCAACCTACTCTTCCCACATCTCTAAAGAGGAAGAAACTCTCGACATGATGAAGTTGCTTTTGGAGCAGCAAGAACAGCTTAATGAGAGCATTAGCATGCTTGACTTCAAACTAGGCTCTCCTGCTCCATTTTCAAGAGTGGCTGCAACAACACATGTGGAGTCTATCAACACCGAAATCACACAAAAGAATGAGGAACAAGAGGATAAAGCTCTCACCAATGATGAATTCCAACAAGAAGCTGAAGAACTTGAAGCTCTTCTTAGGTACATTGTTGATGAAAATCTTAAGCAAAGCTTTGAAGATCCTTGTGAAGAAAGTTCGGTTGTTGAATGTTTAGAGGATGCTAGTGAGAGCTCATTTGTTGAGCAAGAGCCCTCCACCAAGAAAGAAACACATTTGCAACTCATTCACAGGAAGGAGACAAAGGAGCATCCCATTGCATTAGCCTCCAAGGAGGGTGAAGAAGAAGAATCTCCAATGCAACAACCTTTTGCCAAGCACCTCGGTTTCACCCTCACCAATGAAGAAAGCATTGAGGATCCACGGCAGTTACACTTTGAGGAGATAAGGATGCACACATTTGGGGGATGGTTCTATGATGAGTATGAGCCTGGTGATACAAACCTCAACATGACCAAGGAGGAGAGCCTTGAGGATCCATGGAAGCTACCCTTTGAGGAGATAAGGATGCACACATTTGAGGGATGGTTCTATGATGAGTATGAGCCTGGTGATACAAGCCTCAACATGACCAAGGAAGATGGAGATTCAAAGGCACGCTCTTGGAAGCTCTTAAATACAGGAAAACTGAAGCATGTCCAGTAGATCGATGGCTAGATCGAGTGACAAGGTCGATCTAAGGGAACGGATCGATCGGTCCAAAAATGGATCGACCGATCTAATTTCTCTCGGGAAATTCTCAGAGTTTGGACCGATCGGTCCTATCTAGATCGATCTCTTGATCGAGTATGATCCTCGATCTTCTGCCCAGAACGACCCTCAGATCGATCCTCTAGCTCGATACACAACACAGCCCAAGGTACACCATTCCAACACCTTGTATATATCATGAATTCTTGGCTTTTTGAATTTTATTTCTTTTTGCTGGTCTCTCTTGAACGTTTATTACACAAGGGACTGTGTAATTTAAGTTTGGGGGAGAGGTTGAGAGATTTAATTTTGTGTTTTGTTTTCTTATTTTCTCTTTAAGCATATTTGAGTCTTCATGCATATACATTTGCATAGAAAATCAGAAAAAATTTCAAAATATTCGAAAAAATTCATGTAGCTTGCACTTGCGTTGGTAAATATTTTAGGATTGAGTCTAGATATTATCATATAGGTTGCTTGCATTCACGTGCATATGGGGTAATTTTTCTTTAAAAAAAGTGTTTTATGCTCATGAATTAGTTCAAAGCCCTAGTTAGTAGTTCTTTGATGCTTATGCAAACTTGAAGTTAAGTTCTAACCATATTTGGATCATTTGTTTTGATTTTCGTGGCTTAAGTTGAACAGACATGAATTGAATCCTTTCCTACTAAGTGAGAACCTTAATCTGAATTTGAATTATCACACTTGTGCATTTGGAATGAAATACATGGATCACATATACATATTCAGGCTTTCTTACCCCTTTCTACCATTTTTTGTAAGTCTGAAAAGAACTCCACACCCTGAACCTTGCCTTCCTTTCAAGCCAAATATTTCTTGTGTGATGTGAGGCCTTATTTTTGGATTGAACTTGGCATAAAGTGTTAGGTTTATGCGACATGATTAGGCTTTCATATTGACGCTAGCTTTGCATTTTGAAGCCAGTTTTAGGTTTGTTTTGGGGCAGGGATTCGCTGGTGTTAAAAGAATTTTGCTTATGTGTTTTCAGTTTAAAAAGAAATGTGTTTGGGGTTTGAAAATAAAGGACTCATGGTTTTAAGTGGTGGTGTCGTTCTGTTTTTAAATAAAAGCTCAGTTTTAAAAGAGAAGGAGTTAGCTCTCAAAAATAAAAGAAAATCAGAAAGAAAAGAGCCAAAGGCCAAAGTTTAAAATAAAAAAAAAATAATAATAATAAGAGAAGAGAGCTACCAAGATTTAAAGAAAGAGCTTTAAGTTTGTGTTTGACCACCACTAGCCTAAGAAGAGTAAAGATGTCTTCTGTTTTTGTGGGTTATGCTTGGCTTCTTGCCTTGTTGTTTGGGTAGTTTCTAGAGGGTGAGTGAGCTTGAAAAAGAAAGAAAATGAGAGGGGTTTAGGATCATTGTTAGTGTATATGGGTAGACGAGAGTCTAGTCATGTATGCATCAATTGTCTTTACCTTTAGCATTATGCATAAGTTCAATCCTTTTTGAGATAACCCATTTTTTGAATTACCCACTTGAATAAGATCATCTTTGTCTCATAACCTTGTCCTTAGCCAAATGTATTCTGTTCTAAGTGCATGAGTGTGATTCACGGTTTGATCACTAATTGAATGTTAAAGGTTAGGATTCTTGGATTGTTTGGAATATGAGAGTCATGATCTGAAATTCAACATGTGATGAATATGGCTAAGTTCTTTGAAGTAGAGTTTGTATACTGCATCCTAGAATTAAGAACAAGGACCATTGAGATGATTCATTTGAAAAACATACTTTTTCAAGAAATTTGAACCCCCATTTTTAAACCTCTCTCTTGTATTTGTCTTTGTTTGCTTGAGGACAAGCAAAAAGGCAAGTTTGGGGGAGTTGTTAAACTCATAATTTAGCATATTTAAGCACTCATTTAGGATAGATTTTGCATTCATATTGCATTCATATTTAGATTATTTGTAACTTTTGCTCCATTTTAGGTTTTAGACATGTTTGCATTAGCATTTGCATATTTCTTGCATATATGCATTGTTTTTAGGTAATATGGAGTACATGGAGCTGTTGTTGGACGCTGAGCATGGACGAGGAGTCAAAAGAAGAGCTTGGGAGTTGCTGGGAGTCAAGAAAGAGTTTGGCCAAAAAGAATTAGGCAGAGATCGACCACCAGATTGACTATCCCACTCGTTTCAAGCAGAGATCGACCACCAGATCGATCATCCCACTCGTTTCAGCTCAGATCGACCACTAGATCGACCAGGCGGGTCGATCTTCGGCCCAGATTTCTGCTTCCTTCCTTGGACAGCTCAGACTTTGTCTTTTAGTGAGGGGACCAGTTGTGTGGTCCTATATGAACACTCTAAACCTAAAATTTTGGGGGATCCACGAAATTTACAGCCTCCATCCCCATTTTTGGGTTTTGTGGATCACCATTAAAGCATCTTTTTCTATTTTTCAAGCTTTATCTTTTGTAAAAACTTTGATTTTGAATTTAAGAACTTCTCTTTAAGCTTTAATCTTTCTTTCTTGTTATCTTAATCATGTTTAACTCCTCTTATCTTATGATTAAGAGGGGTTTGAAAATGATAATAGAGTAGTTCTTTAGGATTTAAGGATGAGGTGATTATGAAGGTTTTAAAGGTTAGATCTTGGTATTTTCTTGCTTTTAACTTTATCCTTTCTTGGTTTGGAGTATCAAATGCTTAAAGACCTTGAAAGAGGCTTTATGATCCAAGAGATTTCCTTTTCTCATAAGAACTTAGGAGATCTCTTATGTCCAAACCAAGAGACTAGTATGCCTTAAAGACCACGGAAGTGGCAAGTAAGGGCTAGTTAAGCCATGTTAAGATCTGTGCTTCAGCTCCATCAACCATCCTTTTCCACCACAAGCCATGGGTTTGGAGGGGATGAAAAATGAGAGGAATTTATCTTACCCACAAACCATGGGAAGATTGCTTCTTAGGCTTAAGGATAGCTCATTTGGAAATGTGTAGATTTACTTTTTGCAAACCAAGATCGAACCTTGAGCTTCCCTAAGCATGAATCTCATCCTTGGATCTGTTATTTATCATTCAAGTAGTTTCAAAAGCTTTCTCCTTTAGATTTAAAGTTTGCTCATTTAAATTGCTAGAAATAGCCTTAATTGCCTGTTTTCAGTTTTCGAATTTTCATAATCAGTAGTCTTGCACTTTAAATTCCTAGTTTTCTTCTAGTAGTTGCTAACCCTTAAGAGGGGATTTTAAAATTGTTTTCTTGCTCATTTCGTATTGCATTTAGTTTTTGTTGAATTTCTCTCTCATTTACCCGAATTTGACTTAGCTCTACTTTGCTCTTGTATTCCTAGTATCTTTCTCACCTAGGCTGGATTGACACCTAAAGTACTACAGCAACACTAAGAGGCTTTAGGATTGATAATTAGAACTGTGAAAAAAGCTCTCTATCAGCAGTATCAAGTAGCATCCTGATCTTAGGGAGAGCGCCTCTGTATAAGGTTGATAGGAGTGAAGCTAGTGAGAATCCATGGTGAGGCCACTGAAGTGTGTACCCTTTGAATCTATCCCATGCTTCACCAAAACTCTCACTATTCTTTTGAGCAAAATCAGAGATATCATTCCTGATCCTAGGAATCCTTGAAGTAGAGAAGAACTTTGCTAAAAAGGCTCTCTTGCACTCATCTCAACTAGTAATACTTCCTTGAGGCAAATGTTTCTCCCATTGATGTGCTTTATCTCCAAGAGAGAAAGGGAACAACCTTAGCTTGAAACCATCTTCACTCACCCCATTGATCTTAGTTAGTGAGCAGAGTCTATCAAAGTTATCCAAATGATCCAATGGGTCTTCAAGTGGTAACCCATGGAACTTACAGCCTTGAACCATTGAGATCAATCCAGATTTGATCTCAAAGTTATTGTTCTGAACTGCTGGAGGAAGGATCCCTGCTCTGTTGTTGTAAGCGTTGGGTGCATCACCAGCTACAATGGGTCTGATTAGGTGTGCACCATGTGATGGTCCTCTCTGACCTTGTTCACCTTGGACTCCTTGCTGTCCCTGAACACCAGCAACTCCTTGAGCACCTTGTGCTTCTGGTGGTCCATGAAATCGCCGATCATCTATACCATGCTCCATGTTGAGCTGACGAAACCTTTGTAGTCTCTCTCTTTCCCTTGTTGCTTTCAATGCTCTTTCCACTTGCAGAAAGTTGTGTTACAAATCCAGAAGTTTTTTATTGCCTTTAGACCTCAAGTTCATACACCTATAAGCAGAAGAGCAGCTTGCAAATCAGTAACAAACAGAAAATTAACAGCTTGATCTTAAACAATCCATAAATCCTAATGTTTAATCTAAACACATATGGCAACAACGCCAACTTGATAGCTGCAATTTGTCTAGCTAAACAAATCCTAACACACTCATGTCATTGCAGCATGTAAGGTATCAATCCATCTGAGTTCTTAAGACACCAAGAATACAGCAAATCATTTAAGTAAAGCCAAATTCAATAATGCAGTTGTGAACAAACTAAACAAGTTTAAAGACTGAACTAAACAAAGCAGAAAATTCAAATAAATAAAGTAAGGATCTAAGATGGAGGTTATTGATTAAGAGGGGATTAGAACCTAACTAGTGATGCTTTAAAACCTAACAAACAATGCTATCTTCTAGGTATAGGATTAACAACTATAACTAGTTCAATTCCTTGACACTAATCACTTTGCTAAGCATACATTTCAGATAAATCCCTTTACTCAAACATATAATCAGCAAGCATTCAAAATAGAATTCCAATCCTATAAAGCCAAAATGCACCTTAGACATCTAATTCCTTAGGCTAAGCATACAAATCCTCTAAAAGACTATAAGCAACATTTCATCAAACACTTACCAGGATTCTATGTTGTATCGGTTTTGCTCTCCATGGTGTGAAGTCGATACAATCGCCCTTTAGTTAAGGCTCATCGGTCAAGCAAGTCGATATGGGACCTCGATATTGTCATGTCATGTGTATCGGTTTGGGACGTCGATACACTGCTCGATATGGACTCCCTTCTGTTGCATCGAGGTGTCTCTTAGTTGATATGCTTCCTTCTCACCACGCCTTTACTGTATCGATGCTGAAGTGATCGATACTCCCATCGGTATGTTCCGTATCGATCAGATGATATCGATATCATCATCGATATTGGCCTATCCATCTTTGTGCCTTGCCTTGCTTCATTCCCAGCTCACACCCATTGCACCACATGACCTCCACACTCCTTCTAGTACCTGAATAAAACTCCAAATGCATGCAAAATGCAATACTGCTCTTAAAACAACACTAACTCCTAAATGTATGCAAATGGGACAAGAAGAAGAAAAATATGCATGTTTAAAGACTAAAACTAGTGATGAATGCAAGCTAAAATGGTATAAATAATGGAGATATCAATTCTTAGTGTCTTACTCTCCCATTATGGATTGATACTTACATACTACAATGATATTAGTATATGTCGGATTTGAAGTAGAGTAAAGTCCTACATCAAATTGGCGTTGTTGCCATTTGGGATTGTTCTAAGCATTAGGATTTGTAGATTGTTTGAGATTAAGCTTTTATTTTTGTTTTTGGTTACTAATTGCTCTTTTTGGACTTGATTTATTTTTGTAGGTACCAAAACACTTGCTCTAAGGTGTCTACAGCTGCTCAACTAGTTTTAGAAGCAGGATTTTGGGTTCACAGCAGCATCTATCAGTTTTTGAAGAATGGAAGAGCATGCACATGCTGCTGGTTTTGGTCCATAAGGTCCACAAGGGCTTCAAGGTCCACAAGGGATGCAAGGTTTGCAAGTACAGCAAGGTCCAAATGGTTTTCATCATGATTGGGGTTTGAGAGATCAAAGGCCACGAAGGCCTATAGGAGCTGGCGATTACCCAACATCCTTTGCTTCAAGACATGGCATAACCCCTCCTCTAGAAGATAGTCACTTTGAGATCAGAAAAAGAATGATTGCAATGGTCCAAGACAGCAGATTTTTTGGGATGCCTAATGATGATCCACTTGAGCATCTAGACAACTTTGAGAGGATATGTTCTATGGCTAGTATGGGTGGTATTTCTGATGATGGCTTGAAGATTAGACTTTTCCCTTTCTCACTTGGGAATAGAGCTCAACTATGGGAAGAGAGTTTGCAGAGAGGAAGTATCACAACATGGGCTCAATGCAAAAAAGTGCTTTCCTCACCCGGTTCTTCTCTCCCTTTAGGACAGCCAGATTTCGAAATGAGATATACAACTTCAGCCAGTGGCGTAATAAGAGTTTTGGAGATGCTTGGGAAAAGTTTATGAGCTTCACAGTCTAATGCCCTCATCATAGTTTGATATACTTCTTATTTACACCATATTAGCATACATTTTGCATTATTTTATAGTCTTTAAATATGCATTTTTGCTTGTTTTTGTCCCATTTGCATTCAATTAGCATTTAGTGTAGATTTAGGGTGTGCATTGCATGTTTTGTGCATTTGAGGAGTTTGGCAGGTATTTTTGGAGAGCTTGGAGACTACAAGGAGAATGGGAAATGATGGTGGATGCAGCACAATACATCAAAAGAGCCAAGAAGAAGGTGTACGTTGTTGAAGCGGCCAGAAACTGCACCTGACAAAACCAGCTCGGACAAAGCATCTACAACCAGATTCAGCTGCAACAGTCTTCATAAATGTTGTAGTCCCGTGAGTTCTCTGGCTTCTGGAGTTTTTTTCAGGTCATTCCCATCAGTGGTTAGAAAGTTACAGAAGTTTTTGTGAAGCCGGTCAGCTCTATCGATCACCTGTATCGGTCTGGCATGATCGATACAAAGCAGCACGAGCCATCGATCAAGCCCATCAGATCGGTTAAGGAGTGACCGATGGGATGCAGCGGATGCACCATCGATCAAGCCCATCGATCAAGACTAACCGATAGAAGCCCATCGATCAAAGCCATCGGTCAAGGAATGACCGATGGGAATCACCCGAAGGGCCATATCGACTGAAGATCAGCTGAAATGAGGTGTTTGCATTCTGATTTGGCCTCGGTGTTCTTCGTGACCTTTGTAGCCAATTGAGGTAGCTTTCGTTTTCTAATAGTTTTAAGTCATTCCCAAAAGTGGTTCAAGAGTTACGGTGAATAAAGTAAGTACATGTCCATCTGGAGTTTTGACCATTGATCTTGACCGACGTGAAGATCAGCTCAGACGAATAGCCTCCATATTGATTCATCATCCGCACTCTTCAATAATGTTGTAGCCACGTGATTTAGATTTCAGGAGCACTTGATTTCAGGTCATTCTGATATGGCGTTCCAAAGATATTGTTATTTTCGTGAAACCGCTCAACCTGCATCGACCAGGAGAAGCCCATCGATCAAAGAGTGATCGATGGGAACCCAACGGATGCACCATCGATCACTCCCATCGATCACTCTAGATCGATGGGAACCAGTCCAAACTTCTACTTATTTATAATTTTGCTATTTTTACTTAGACTCCTCTAAATACTTAAAATCCATAATTTTTGGGAACATCTTTTTATCCAACAGTTCTTTTTTCTTTTGTTTTTGTTTTTGATCTTGTAGTTTGAATCTTTGCTTGATTTTAATAAGAGTTTGCATTTATCTGCTTGTTTAATCTCCCTAATCATGATTAGCTATCTTTTTATCTTTGAATTGATGGTTTTGATGTTGATTATTCAGTAGTGGCTTAGGGATTTGAGATGGGTTAGGTTTAGGGAATTTGAGACTTGATCTATGATTTCTTAGTGTTAATTTTTCCATTTCCTTTCTTGATTGCTGTGTTTAATGCATGATTAGCCTTAGCTAATTTGATTAGGAATTTAGGCTCATTTTATGCCCACCAAGTGTTTGATGAAATGCTTGAACTGCTTTGCAAGAGAATTGCTTATCCTAGCTCAAGAGATTGACTGTATAGGGAGTAATTTGGCAATATAGGATTGATAGATTGTCTTAATGCTTGCTGTTTATCATTTCACTAATGAGAATTAGTTCTTGACTTGGTAATTAGCAAAGAGATTAGTGCTAAGAGATTGGATTAGTCTTATAAATGAATTCTATGCATAAGAAATAGCATTGTGTGAGTTTGTAAGCATCATAGGTTGAGTTAAGAGTTCCTTAGCACCAATTATCTCATCTCAAGTCCCATCTTTTCTCTGTTTTTAGTTGAATTCGAATTTGCTCTGTTTTTGCCTTTGTTTTAGTTGTCTTGCTTGCTCTTCACTCTTTGTTTGATGTTTGCCTCACTTATATTTGATCACTTAGGTTGTTAGACACTTTAATCTTATCTATATATGCTTGAATTAAGAGCTTTATTGCATTCCTACTTCTTCAATCTTTCCCTTTTGGATTGATAAAACCCTTACTACAACTGATTAGTACAAAGGGTGATTGACCAAGAGAGTCAAAACTCTTGTATCATGGTTTGACAAAGGAGGCACTGTTGTCTACACTCTATAGAGGTGTCTTGCCCAAGATGAGACTCCTTCTTGATACAGCTAGTAGAGGTAACTTTCTTGGTCAAGATGTGGATGATGGTTTGGCTTTGATTGAGAATCTAGCTAACAGCAATGCACAATATGGTGAGGAGCAAGAGGGATTTTCGAAATTAGTCTCTTCCCAACTAGAAGCCACATTGCTAGAAGTGAAAGTAATGAAGGAGAGAATGGATGATGTCTTGCGGCAATATCAGCTTCAGCAAACAGTTTATGGTTAACTATATTCAACAAAAAGAAGGGGAGAGACAAACACATCAAGAGAAGCCTCCCACCAACCCTTCACCTCAAGAAAATTACATGAAGCAAATGCGGCAGCAGCTCATCTGAGTTTCAGTCTCTACTTCAGTCTGAACTCCAATCTAAGAAACTAGCCTTTGACCAAAATCTTTAGCAACTGAAGCTCCATCATGCACCTTCTACATAATACTCTTCTAAGGAATACATCAAAGCTGCACCACTCACCTTCCAGCAGCCATTGGAGTATTGTTATTGTATCTCTACTACTTCCCTTACTACTCAAGAAGAGAATGAAAACTCCATTGCGGAGATTGAAAGCCTTCTATATGGCCATGAGTTTGTACCTATAACTCCAAAGATGACACCCTCTATCATAATAGAGGACATTGAAGTTCTAGGTGTATGGAAGGAACTAGAAAAATCAGTAAAATCTGTAGAGAAGAAGGAATCTATCTATGTTGCTGTCTCAAGGGAAGAAGAGGTTGTCTCCAAGAAAGAGGTAGTGTGATATCTCTTGCATTTACATCATTTAGGCTTGCATTTAATTCATGTTTTGGTTTCCTTTTGCATGTTTTCCTTCTCTTTAGTCCCATTTTCCTTTCCTTTTAGACTTAGGTTGCATTTAGGTTGTAGTTTGCATTCTCTTTGCATTAAGGATGTTTATAGGTACCTAAGGAGCTGTTTGGAGCAAGGAGGAAGCATGGGGATGATTCAAGGAGTTGCCTAAGCTAAGGAGGAGCAGAAGGAGCCAAGGAAGATGGTTTTTGGTGCAGCATCAATCAAGGCACAAACCGCATCGATCAAGGAGTGATCGATGAAAAGCACGAGAGAAGATGGCGAATCACATCGGTCACTCACATCGATCACAAGTGATCGATGTGAAGAGACATGACACTTACATCGATCACCAGCATCGACCAAGACTGATCGATGTCAACGGGCAGAAGCTTTAAAGATTCACATTGATCACCAGCTGATCGATGTCAAGCACCAGAGGACCAGCATCGGTCATCCACATCGATCACAAGTGATGGACTAATGGCTTTTGATTACAACTTTGCCATTGCTTTAGGGTTTTTGTCTTTTACTAAAAATAGGCATGGACTAATGGTTTTTAGCCAAGTCTTGTTCTTGCTTAGTTTCTTAAGAAATTTTCAGTCTTTGTAAGAACAAGATCATCCTTTTAATTAAATTTTTCTATTTGCATCATTAAATCTTCTCTAATCTCCCTCATAATCATGTTTAACACCATTTACTCTTGTGATTTGGTGTTTTCTATGATGATGAGTGAGGCTTGAATAGGGTTTGTTAGTGCTTAATTAAGTTGATTCCTCTCTACTAATCTGTGTTTAAGCTATATTTATCTTGATCACATGAATCTAGATTTAGGCTTCATCTTATGCCCACCAAGTGTCTGATGAAATGCTGATCTTGTTTAGTAGAGGATTTACTGGTCTTAGCTCAAGAGATTGACTGTCTGATAAGTATGTTGGCTTGAATAGAGTTGGTTTTGCATGCTTGTTGATTGTTCTTGCACTAATGAGAGATAGTTCTTGTTAGGGTGATTAGCAAATGGTTATTTGTCAAGAGATTGAACTTAACTTGCTTGATTGTAAACTCTATGCCTAGAAATTAGCATTGCTTGCTTATTTGCATTGTCAATGATGTTTGAAACAACCTTGTCTTGCATTTGAATTCCCCAAAGTCAATAACCACATCTAAGAGCTTGTTTCTCTTATTGAATTTTGAATTTGCTTTAAGTGCTCTGTTTTTATTGCTCTGTTTTGCTTTGGATCATTGCTTGGTATTGCTTTAACTAGTTGTGCTTGGTTCTTGATTCACTTAGGTTGTTAGTTTGGTTGCTAAGCAACACTCTCTTCTTTGATTCACTTGACTTAAGGTTTTCTGCTCATAATTCTATTGACATCTAGCTTAACCCCATTGGATTGACTAAAACCCTATGCTATACTACAATTGATTAGTACAAGGTTGGGTGATTGAGAAAGAGCTCAAAAACTCTTTCATCAATTTGGCACCGTTGCCATTTGGGTTATTTTTTTGTATCATTAGCATTTGTAGAATTTTTAAGATCAGGTTTTATTTGTATTCAGTTACTAATAGTCTTCAACTCTCATTGCTGGTTTCAGGTGTATGAACCTTAGATCAAGAGGCTCTACCAATTAGTGGACTTCATAGACAACATTAATTTGCTGGACAGCGTACAAAGGGAAAGGAGACTAAGGGAAAGACAGCAGCACTTTGAGAGATTGGGGATGAACATCCAAGATCAAGGTGTAGATGATATGAGGTTTCAAGGACCTCAAGTGGCAGCTGGTGTTCAAGGCCAACAAGGCCAACAAAGAGTTCAGGGACTGCAAGGAGGGCAAGGTCCTAGAGGAGCAGCTCAAGCTCACATACCTATAAGACCCATTGGAGCAGGAGATGCGCCCAATGCTTACAACAACATAACAGGAATCCTGCCTCAAGCTGTTGAGAACAATAACTTTGAGATCAAATCTGGTCTGATCTCCATGGTCCAAGAAAGCAAGTTTCATGGCTTACCTTTAGAAGACCCTTTGGATCACTTGGATAACTTTGGTAGGCTCTGGTCTCTCACCAAGATCAATGGATTCAGTGAAGATGGTTTCAAGTTGAAGCTGTTCCCATTCTCTCTTGGAGACAAAGCTCATCATGAGAGAAGAATTTACCTAAGGGGAGCATCACAAGTTGGGATGAGTGCAAGAGAGCATTCTTGCCCAAGTTCTTCTCTACTTCAAGGACAGCTAGAATCAGGAATGAAATCTCTGGTTTTGCTCAAAGGAATAATGAGAGCTTTGGTGAAGCATGGGAAAGGTTTAAGGGCTACACACTTGAGTGCCTACACCATGGGATTTCACAAGCTTCACTCCTCTCCATATTATACAGAGGCGCCCTCCCATAGATCAGAATGCTCTTGGATACTGCATCTAATGGTAACTTCTTATCTAAAGGTGTTGATGAGGGATTGGAACTTGTAAAGAATCTAGCATAATCAGATGGGAATTATAATGAGAAGTTTGATAGAGCTCCTAGGAGTTCTAAGGATGAACTGAAGTCTAGCAAGAAAGAGATCAAGGCTTTACATGAGAAGATTGATATGTTTCTAAGGGAAATGAAGGAAGTTAGCTTTGTTGGTGACTTGGTTCAGATTGAAGATCAAGAAGGCTGCCAAGTTGAGGAGATGTACTATCTTGGTAATCAAGGAGGTTACAATGGATATGGGAACTACAGACCTAACCCAAATCTATCCTACAGAAGCAACAATGTTGCTAATTCTCAAGACCAAGTCTATCCACCTCAACAGCATCAACAAGCTGGTCAAAGATCTTTTGTGCCTTACAACAACAACAATCAAGGCTTTCAACAAAGGAACAACAACTTCCAGCCTAGAGTGTCCTACAACCCTCCAGGATTCAATGCTCAAGCACCAGCTCAAGCCTGTTCTAGCACTCCAGGCTGTGAGATCAAGACTCTCATCCAGCAAGTGCTTTAAACTCAGATAATCACTACCTTGGAGATGAACAAAAGGTAGACTATGTTCATGTGGAACCCACAAACAAGTTTGATGATCTGGCTGCAAGAGTGAAGACTTTGGAGAACAACAAAGGAGTAACCAGTGGACCACGCCCTCAAGGTAACCTTCCAGGAAAGTGTGAGATGAACTCCAAGGAGTATTGCCAAGCTGTTGATTCCGAACATGCTTTCACTGCTGAGGAAGAATCTATTACAGATGAGTTCTTGTCAATGATCAATGAGGACATTGATAAACAAAGTGAGGGGAAAGAACTTGTCCAAGTTTCTGCAGCCAAGAAGGAGGCTCAAGCTGATTTGCTTCCAGTTTACCAACCTGACATTGCATTTCCAAGAAGATTCAAAGAGCAGCTAGTCAAGAAGTACGCAACTCTTTATGCTGCTCAAATGGAAATGAGAGGTCTAGATGCTGAAGAAGAGCTTGGGAAAGTGAGAGCAAAGGCTGAGGCATCAGAGGTAAAGGTTCTGAACATCTAGAAGCTTGGAGATCCTAGTTGCTTTACTCTCCCATGTGAACTTAAAGGAAGACCCTTGAAGAGCTGTTTGTGTGACTTGGGTGCTAGCATAAATCTGTTGCCATCAACCACAGCTAAGGAGTTGGGTTACACCAAATTCCAGCAAAGCAATGTGTCTCTAACCATTGCCGATGGAAAAGTGAAGATGCCATTGGGAGCCCTCAAAAGATGTGCCTAAGAAGATTGAGGGAGTAACAATCCCAACTGATTTCTTGGTTTTGGATGTTGAAGGACAGATCAAGAATGCAATCATTCTAGGAAGAGCATTCTTAGCTTCAGCTGGTGGTGTATTTGACGCCAGGGAATGCACAACAGAGCTTAGGCTCACCAAAGAGAAGGTATTAAAGTTTGATAGCAAGGGTAACAAGCTGGAGCATGAACAAGCTTTCTCCATGGAGCTGAACAAGATGAAATGAGTTGACAAGAACTGGCCTGAGTTTGAAGGCTATACTGGAGAGAGCTTTGATGGCTGCTGCTTGTCAAGGTTGTTTGAGACACCACTGAAGAGGAGCTCCTTGAAGTGGTTAGTTCCAAGAAGATGAATGAGATTAAGCTGGTTACTGAAGAAGGAGAGGTGGTTTTGCAACTATATGGCTCAAGGAATGGTGAGGTCCACTACAAGATGAAGCAAGAGGGGAAGTCTAAACCTTTTGCTGTGTTCAAGCTGAATGGAGTCACCACAAGAGTCAAGGGGAACAAGGTGCCACCAAGGAGTTCCAAGACTCCTTCTTCTTACCTCCACTAAAGAGGTAATCAAAGTCAAGCTAAGTGACTTTAAACAAGCACACTTGGGAGGTAGTCCCATGGTATCCTTTGTATATATTTATGCTTTTTAGTTTATGTTTTATGCATTTTAATTGTTCTTATTAGCATAAGTTTGGTTAAGGGGATGAAAATATGTTTAGGAAACCAAAGAAGATGCATTTTGATTAATATCGAGCATTAACATCGATCATGCTAGATCGATGTTGGGCAAATCGGTCATGTACATCGATAAAAAATGCTCGATGTTATAGAACAAAGAATGCATCGGACAACTACATCGATCACTTGTGATTGATATAGGAGAGGAAGTGTCTCGGATATATCACATCGATCACTCACATCGATCAGATGTGATCGATGTAAACTACCTGAAAGTCAGGTAAACTACATCGGTTAGGAACATAGATCATGGTATCACATCGATCAAGAGTGATCGATGTAAACTGACCGAGAGTTTGGGAGTTTACATCAAGCAAGAGCATCGATCAAAACTTGCTCGATATGCCTACATCGATCACTCATATCGATCAAATAGTGATCGATATAAATGGGCAAGAGGTTCTGAAGTTATACTACAACAAATATAGATATTGATAGCACTTTAGAATAGCACGGCTTTACTAAATGCTATTATAATTGACTTATTAGATTATGTTATTATATAATAGCATTTTATAAAAGCTAAGCAGATAAATAACTAAGCGGGAAGCTAAAAATGTATTTGCGAGCCAACTTTTTCATTTACCACCATTTACACACGATAAAGTTTGGTTTTGGCGGAATATGTCCC
Source organism: Thlaspi arvense (assembly GCA_911865555.2). Lineage (NCBI taxonomy): Eukaryota > Viridiplantae > Streptophyta > Magnoliopsida > Brassicales > Brassicaceae > Thlaspi > Thlaspi arvense. Next base: position 25,583,571 of record OU466858.1, on the reverse strand, counting down.
CAAATTTTGGGTTTCAACAAAAAAAAAAAAAAAAAATTCCTAAGTTTCTTTTTAAGTTTTCTTCATTCTTTGATACAGAAACAAAAATAGCGTCGTCTCTGTGTCTCACCAACGACACTCAGAGCTCCAGGACACTCTCTCATCGTCGCTATTTTATCTCCCTCTCTCATCGCTGATCCCTTCGTCTTCCGTCGAAAAGTTGCCTCCTCTCTCCATCTCCGCTGACGTCTCCTCTGACATAGCTCACCGAAACCCTAACTCCATCTCCGCCGGCGTCTAGCACGGTTTAACCCTAACCTACTCCTTCTCTCCGTCGTTTACAAAAACGTAATCGGCGTTTGTCGTACCTTGTGATGCCGTCGAGCATACCCTCCTCGTTTCCTTTATTGTCGATTCTGGATTGATTGTATTTTTGCTGAAAGCAGATCCCTTGTAGGGGTCTATGTTAATTCGTTGTTTCATTTACTCTTTTGTCTTGGATCATCTTAATTTGGAGTATCGTGGAATGTTTCTTTCTCCTGAATTTTATCCTTCTCAGATATTCAGTATGATACATCTTCGTGGATCTGTTTTTTTTAGGACATTGCTAACTTCGAATCGGCTCCAACCCACACGATCGATCCGTCTGGGTCTGGCTTTGAACTTCTCTGTCTTTTACTACTAGATTCTCCACTCTCCAGACCATGCTTGCAATCTCGTTAAGAAGGTGATTAAAACTTTCTTTTCTCCACACATTGGGTTTGAGTCGTTAACATTATGTTGGTATTTATGTGAATCTGTCAAGCTACCACACATACCCGTCCTAAGATGAAGATCTGCATGTTTTGGAGATGCCCAGCATGTCATAGAGGTGATTAATCTTTTCACTTCTAAACTAGTTTGATTTTAAAGAATCGCCTTTTGAATATAAATGCAACTGTTCTTGTGGAATCAAGTAATTTGTCTGCTCTGTTTCATCTATAAGAAAATGTGTGCTTGCTTTTTTTCTTTTTATGTATAATGAAATTTCTTTAGTCTGCCTTAAAAGTCACTACGTTTTGGCTGTGACTTGAATATTGTTAGTATATGGGTCTTTGTTGAAGCAATTTACTGTTTCTGGGTCATTTGTATATGTTTCCACTCTGTTACCAATTAGCTCAAATTCGAATTGGGGAGTCTAAGTACTGGAAACATGTGAAGTCAGCTAAGTTTAGTGATTGAATTACTTCTGTTGTTTTCTTCTTCTCAACGATTGCAGATAGCAGGAATTTGAGGGGCTTCGCAAGGAAAGAAACAACGTTGTGATTTGCGAAGAAGATGAAAGGGAAGCTTGAACCATCAGAACGCTAGAGACTCGTAGTCGTAGAAGAAGGTAAAACGCCGAACCCATTTTTGTTTGTCAGTCTGTGTTCTTTATTAAGATAAAAGAGTGTTTCACTGCCAGGTAAAAACCTTAAGGAAAGTCTTGTAACTCTGGAAGAAGACCTTGTGAAGCTTAAAGATGAACTCCAACATGTTACCAAATATGTCTCACCCTGATGTTTCTGTTGGCGGAGATTCATCGGCAATAAGAAAGAAGGTAGTTAGTTTGTTCATATCTCCCTGAACTACTTTCGTTGACTGCCATTTTCCTGCATAATTTTGAAAGGATTTTTCTATAAAATGTTCATTACTTTCTTTTGTAGGTTGGTAGTCAACTTGAGTATAGTTTTCCAACCAAGGATCATCTTCAGCGTGGGAAGGATCTCAATCTCATTCATTTCGACTCTGCTTCAGAGGTCTACACTTTGTCTATTTAAATGTGTCATGTTGTCAGATTAGCGTTCTGGCTTTAGCTTTGTCTATCCAGTCTTGAATATTTAGTGTGTATGATAGTATGTAAGACTTGTTTTTTAAATATTAATATAATATTTTGTTATTATGTTTTGGTTGATTTGTGAAATATAGATATAATTGTTAAATGGATAATCCATTTGTTTTTGTCTTTATATATTAGCATATTAAAAAATAATGTTTATTTATAAGTTTTAGATAATGCTTATCCATATGTTTTAGATAATGTTTATCTATATGTCTCGTCTTTATAGATTATTTTATTTTACTATGAAGTAAAGTTTTTCCTATAAATAGGTAACTTCATTCTTTGTAAAATCATAAGTTCAGAAGAAGAAAGAAATGAAGTTCTTATGTTCATCTTTCTCTCTTTTTTTTTGAAGTTCAAAAGATCTTAAATTCTTATTTGTTTTTCTTTATAAAATATTAGTTTACAACAGTAATAAATTAATTATTGTAAAAGAGGATTCAAATTAAATAAAATTATATATAGATGTAACACTAACGTTTCTTCATAAATGGCAAGTTGTCATGAAAGATGAGATATTCTCCCTTAATAAACGGAACGTATTTAGACCGATAATTATTACACCTGAAGATGTAATACCGGTCGGATATAAATGGGTCTTAAGAAAGAGAAATGAGAAAAATGAGGTCACAAGGTATAAAGCTCGCCTTGTGGCACAAGGATTTTCTCAAAGACATATTCTCCGGTCATAGATGCAATCACATTCAGGTACTTAATGAGCCTAGCGGCCTCTAATAATTTAGAGATGTACTTGATGGATGTTGTGACTGCATATCTATATGGTTCACTTGAGAGTGACATATACATGAAAATCCCTGAAGGATTTAAGATCCCTCAAGGATCAAAGATGCCTAAAGCATCTAAAGAGCTATGTTTGGTCAAACTATAGCGATCACTTTACAGATTAAAGCGATCCGGACGCATGTGGTATAATCGCTTAAGTGAGTATTTGTTGAGTAAAGGTTACGTCAACAATGCGATATGCCCTTGTGTGTTCATTAAGAAATCCGCATCAGGATTTGTGATCATTGCTGTATATGTTGATGACTTGAACATGATTAGAACTCAAAAGGAGATTGATGATGCTATAGCTCATATGAAAGATGAGTTCGAAATGAAAGATCTTGGAAAGACAAAATTTTGTCTAGGGCTCTAGATAGAGCATTTTCAAGATGAAATATTTGTGCATCAATCAAATTACACCAGATGGGTGTTGAAACGCTTTAGTATGGATAAAGCGACTCCTTTGAGTACTCCAATGGTCAATAGACCACTTGACGTTGACAAGGATCCATTTTGACCTTGTGAAGGTAACGAAGAAATATTAGGTCCTGAAGTGCCTTATATGAGCGCTATCGGTGCCCTTATGTATCTTGCAAATTGTACTAGATCAGATATAGCATTTGCTACTAACTTACTTGCAAGGTATAGTTCATCACCGACGCGCCGGCATTGGAATGGAATAAAACATATATTCCGTTATCTTCAAGGTTCGATTGAATTTGGATTATATTATTCTAGAAACCTCGAGGTTGGTCTAGTTGGTTTTGCAGATGCCGGATATCTGTCTGATCCGCATAAAGCTCGGTCGCAAACTGGATATGTTTTCACATTTGGTGGAACTGCGATCTCTTGGCGATCTCAAAAGCAAACTTTGGTCGCGACTTCTTCAAACTATGCGGAGATTATTGCGCTTCATGAAGCATGCAGAGAATGTGTATGGCTTCGGTCGATAGCTCATCACATACAAGAAGCAAGCGGAATAATCACAGACAAAGAACCAACAAAAGTGTTTGAAGACAATGCTGCTTGTGTCGCTCAAATTAAAGAAGGTTATATCAAGAGCGATAGAACGAAGCATATCCCTCCAAGATTTTTCTCATATATTCAAGAGCTCGAGAAGAAAAAGGAAGTGGATAATCAGTATATTCGTTCAAGTGACAACGCAGCTGATCTCTTCACAAAAGTGCTTCCTACTACAAGATTCAAGAAACATGTTCATAGTATTGGAATGCGGCATCTACGAGATTTGTGAAGAGAGGATGAGATCCATTTTTTTCAGGGGGAGTTTGCTTTTGCTGTACTCTTTTTCCCTTTATCATGGTTTTTATCCCATTTGGTTTTTCCATGGAAAGGTTTTTAACGAGGCAGCACGCAACTTCACAGCGATGGATACTCATGCGCCATTTCGAAGGAGAGCGCTACTGCACTCTTTTCCCTGTCATGGTTTTATCCCACACGGGTTTTTCATGATAAGGTTTTTAACGAGGCAGTACATAATACATCATTAGTGATGGATAATCAAGAGGGAGTGTTAAATGGATATTGATTATCCATTTGCTTTTGTCTTTATACATTAGCATATTATAGGATAATGTTTATCCATAAGTTTTAGATAATGCTTATCCATATGTTTTGGATAATGCTTATCTATATGTTTCGTCTTTATAGATTAGCTTACTTTACTATGAAGTAAGGTTTTTCCTATAAATAGGTAACTTCATTCTTTGTAAAATCATAAGTTCAGAAGAAGAAAGAAATGAAGTTCTTATGTTCATTTTTCTCTCTTTCTCTCTGAAGTTCAAAAGATCTTAAACTCTTCTTTGCTTTTCTTTATAAAGCATTAGTTTACAACAGTAATAAATTAATTATTGTAAAAGAGGATTCAAATTAAATAAAATTATATATAGATGTAACACGACATTTTATTTGTGTTATTATAAAATACTTTGCAGCACAAATATAAAGCTATTAAAAAGTACATCATGGCACTAAATAAGTGCTAGAAAATATCATCCTATAACAAATGATTATCGCTATAATAGGTTCATCTATTGTAGCATTTAGAAAACTGCTATGATATACAGTAAGGTTATTATAGTTCCTCATGTCATAGCGTTTATGAAAACGCTACTAAATCTTTATAATAGTGTTTTCAGTGTGCTATAAATGCCTCAATTTGTTGTAGTGTCAGCATCGAACAGCAGCGTCGATCGACCATGATCGATGCCGACCACATCGATCACTCACATCAATCAGAAGTGATTGATGTGGTCAACGAGGCAACTACTTCAATTTTCAAAAAATTTCCCTCTTTTGGTTTGGAATCAAGGGAGTTTGAATTTCAATTTTTTGGCTCCTTCCTGCCATTCTGACCCACTTCTGAGCATTTTTGGTTTTGTTCCCCACTTCTTAGATTATTTATGTTCCCTTCTTAGTCCTATAAAAACCAACTAACTCGTCTTCACTCTTCACACTTCACATTTTCTCTTCTTTCACCTAAGCCACAAAATTTCTTAGCTCTCTCTCTCTTTTACTTTGTCTTTGAAAGTGCTTAGAAGTCCCAAGAAGGTTTGCTCTCTTACACTATTCATTTACTAGTTCTTATGCTTTAAACTTTAGTTGTTATGAAGATTTTGCTTTAAGAGCTAGTTTTGTTTAGTTTAAAGTGCTTGTTTTGATTTTTGCATGGTGTAATTTGTTAGTTTAAGCAAGTAGATGTTAGAGCTGATTACTATTGATAAATATATTAGCTTGCTTTGCTTTAAATTCACTTTGCATAATCATGTTTCATTATGTTAAAAAGCCATCATGCTAGGTTCATGTGCATAAGTAGTTAAAAATTTGCTTAGAACTCTAGCATATTTATGATTTTTTCTCTTGAATTCTCTTAGTTCTTTAGAAGTTTGCCTTGTTTAAACACTAGTTAAGCCTCTCTTAGATTTGAGAATTTTTTTTTTTTTAGAGCTTTAAATCATTGATTTTCAACTTTTGTTCTTCTACTCATTAGATCTTCAAGCATTGTTCTTGTAGGTACTATGGGGAGAACCAAAGAAGATGCTGGAAACAAAAGCCAAGCACCTAAGAAGAAGGCGCCATCTACTGCACTTGTCATCAAAGACAAAGGCAAATGTGTTGCTGATGGGCAGTCCTCAAAAGTTGCTGGAAAAATGGTTGTGGAGAGCGAGGCCACCAAGTCCAAGGACAAGAGGAAGGGCAAGGTTGTGGAAGAAGCCCCAAACAAACAGCCAAGTGCAACAGAGTTTATGGAGCTCTTCAATCAGTGTACCTTCAAGGCTACAAGGTACCCTTGCATCCCCACAATGAAGGCGCTTGGGATATATGATGATTGCAAAACAATCTTTGAGAAGATAGGGCTTGGAGAGTTCATGGAGAAGGCGCTTCCTTCCTACGAGCATCTCACCATTCAGTTTCTCTCCATTTTTCAAGTGGTGAGTTATGAAGATAGTGAACTTGACAATGGAGATAGTTGGATATCCTTCAGACTTGGCAAGCAGAAGTTCACAACAACCTTTCAAGAGCTTTCATATGGCCTTAGTATGTACCGTTATGCCGATAAGAAGGCCCAGTTCAAGATCAGAATGAGTGAGCATGCCATGCTTTGGGAGGTTATTGGCGTTGACCACTTCATTCCAGGAGTCACTAAGAACAAGAATCTAAGGCATCCAGCTGTGAGATATGCTCATAAGTCCCTTGCAAATACTCTTTTTGCAAGGAAGGTTTTTGCAAGGAAGGAGACAACCAACATAACATCAATGGAGATGGACATCATCTCTAATGGGATGCAGCCACTAGTGCGCTTCAGCAAGGGTGGAGAGTCTCTCAACAGGCCAAGAGAGCTCCCTTGTTATGTGACTCTACTCTTGGAGCAACTCTACACATAAGGAGTTGGATCTTGAACAAGGAGAAGAGGGAGAAGAACCCTCAACTACACAGTGGGGGAGTTGTGACAGCCATTCTGATGGCAAGTGGAGTGGACCTTGATGAGCATGCTGCAGTTTCTTTGCCACCTTAATGGATAGACCTTGTCTATTTTAAGAGGAGTCACTATCTAGAGAAGACCATCCAAGGGAAGCACATCTATCAGTTTCTCAAACACTCCAAGGAGCTAGCAAGGTTTCTTCTTCCTAATGAGCAGCATACATCCATCACCATGAGTAGCAATATCAATTTTTGTCCAACTGAGAGACAGCTCTAACATGGTGGCCCTATCACTCCTGAAAGAGAGGAGGATAGTGAAGAAGGAAGTGAAAAAGAAAGTGAAGAGAGTAGTGAAGAGGAAGAACAAGAAGAAGGTGATGTTGGCGCCAACAATGAAGAGGATTCCCAAGAGAAAGAGCAAGGAGAAGATGAGTTGCTTGAGTACAACTCTGAGAGGTTTCACTTCAAACCTCATCAAATGCCAAGTCAAGGGAGCTCCCTGAAGTATGCACATGACCATATTAACAAGCTTCAAAGGTGGTGCAAATGGCAAGACAAAACAATCAAGAAGCTTGTCAAACTGGTGAAAGGGAAGTTCAAGAAGGACAAGTCCAAATCACATGGAACTTGTCCACAGAGCCAAGGTCATGAGTTTACCTCACACTATGAGGAGCAAGTGCAGCAGGAAGAGCCCAATGAAGAAGAGGAGGCAAATTGGATGTCCCAAAGGAGACATTCCTTCCAAGTGCAACAAGATGATCAATGGCCAGCTTGGGAACCAGCTAGGGCTTCATATGTCCTTATGTCTCAGCCGCCATCAGCATGGGAAGCGCCAGTTTACTCTCCTTCTGAGGCTTACACCACTTGGCAGGAGTATGATGCTCAAGGAAACCCAACTCAAGTGCAAGCACATTGGCCTAGTTGGGTACCTCCACCTCAAACAACATCTTCTTCACAAGAGAGGAGGAACAAGAGAAGGGCAAGTCAGTCTCCACAACCAGCAACGTCAGGATCGTTCATAGATCCATGAGAGACTGATGAACTCTCTTACTCATCCAACCATTCCTCCCACTACAACTAAGGTACCACATCCTTACTATTGTAAATACCATTGCATTTTGTTTTAGTTCTTGTAATATATTTCTGTTGCTTCTCTCTCTCATTTTTTTATTACACAAGAGATTGTGTAATTTAAGTGTGGGGGAAGGATTTGGGGTTTGACATTGTGTGTTCTTTTATTAGTTTTTCTGTTCTTTCATCTTTGAGTCACATGCATCTCGTGCATACATATAAGTGCACAGAAAAATACAAAAAAAAAATCGAAAAATTGAATTTTTTTTGCATGTTTTGCAATCCAAAAATAGAGCATATAGTTTCATTTCATTTTTTTAAGATCGAGTCTGGTGTTTGCATATAGGCTGCATTGCATTTGCATAGGGCATGATGATGAATTTTCCTTGTAAAATGCTAAGTGTTTAGGATTGATTTAAATGTCTAAGTGGTTAATTGTTTGATGCATCATGAAAATGTTAGAAGTTAAGGCTAAACCATGTTTGAATTGCTAAATTTGATTCTCTCATCTCATACTGAAACCATTTGTTCATCTCATATCTATTTTTGAATTATCATGTTTGTGCATTGAAAAGTGAATTCATGGCTACCATATACATATTTGGATCATCTTTATCTTTCTTACCACTCTTGTTAAACCAAGTAGCTGATCCTCATACTTATGGGACAGTTAATCCACTCCCTTAACGAAACCTCCTTTTTGAGTTAAACTTCATTTGTGAGAGTTGTGAGGCCTTGCATATACTTTTCGAATTTTATCTTGGCAAAAAGTGTTAGGATTAAGACTAGCAAGGAGAAGCTCTGTTGTAAATATCAGCTTGCATTTTGAGCTTTATTCTAGGTTAGAATTTTGGGATAAAAGGGTAGTGTTAAGTAGCTTGAACTTCATGTTTATATCTTTTAAGAAGAAGAAGAAGTATGGGATGGTAGTACGGGGAAATTGAGTTAAAATTGTGGTTAAGTAAAGGGAAGAAAATGTCTTAGTGCTTAAATCAAGGAGGCGCCAAAAACAGCAGGCTTTGAAAGGTCATTCAAAAGAAGAAATCAGACCCGAGGCAATCCACTAAAGGTGAAAAATGGCGCCTAATCAACAAAAGAAGAGCAAGTCCCAACAAAAAGGATCAACCACACAAGCAAGAAGAAGAAGTCTCCCCACACATGGAGAAGAAGAAAATCAAGTTCTTTGTGAAAGGGTTGACTTTGGGTTTAGAAGTCTTTAGGATTCATCTTTGGGTTAAGGATAGAAGGGAGCTTTGACTTGCATGCATACATGTGCTTTTACCTTTAGCATTTTGCCTAAGATAAAATTATTTTATTGAGTGATCCCTTGAGTTTACTAGACCTTACTTGAATGAGATCATTTTCATCTCATGACCTTACCCTAAGACAAAATGTTTTCACTTGATTTGCACAAACCTGATTCATGGTTACAAGCTTAATGAATGTTAAAGAGTCGATTGATTTTGTATTTGTCGAGGGTGAGATTTGAGATCATTTTGAAACATGATGAACATGGCTAAGTTCTTTAAAGTATGACTGATTGTGTTTTGGTATCCTACACTTATGCACTTAGACATTGACTTCACTTCTTTACCTTAGCATTTTTGGATTTGAGCCTTCAAACCTCATCTTCCATTTATCTTAGTTTGATTGCTTGAGGGCAAGCAAAAGGCAAGTGTGGGGGTGTTGATATCTCTTGCATGTACATCATTTAGGCTTGCATTTAGTTCATGTTTTGATTTCCTTTTGCATGTTTTCCTTCTCTTTAGTCCCATTTTCCTTCCTTTTAGACTTAGGTTGCATTTAGGTTGTAGTTTGCATTCTCTTTGCATTAAGGATGTATTTAGGTATCTAAGGAGCTGTTTGAACAAGGAGGTAGCATGGGGATGATTCAAAGAGTTGCCTAAGCTAAGGAGGAGCAAAAAGAGCCAAGGAAGATGGTTTTTGGTGCAGCATCGTTCAAGGCATAAACCGCATCGATCAAGGAGTGATCGATGTAAAGCAGCAGAGAAGATGGTGAATCACATCGGTCACTCACATCGATGTGAAGAGACATGACACTTGCATCGATCACCAGCATCGACCAAGACTGATAGATGTAAACGGGCATAAGCTTTGAAGATTCACATCGATCAAGCTCATCGATCACCAGCTGATCGATGTCAAGCACAAGAGGACCAGCATCGATCATCCACATCGATCACTTGTGATCGATGAGAGCATAATCCGAACTTCTTTTAATTACAACTTTGTCATTGCTTTAGGGTTTTTGTCTTCTACTATAAATAGGCTTGGACTAATGGTTTTTAGCCAAGTCTTGTTCTTGCTTAGTTTCTTAAGAATTTTTCAGTCTTTGTAAGAACAAGATCATTCTTTTAATTAAAGTTTTGTATTTGCATCATTATATCATCTCTAATCTCCCTCCAAATTATGTTTAACATCTTTTACTCTTGTGATTTGGTGTTTTCCATGATGATGAGTGAGTAGACTTTTTAGGGTTCTTAAATGAGGTAGATTAGGGAAATTGAGATGCTTGATTAGGGCTTGTTAGTGCTTAATTAGGTTGATTCTTATCTACTAACCTGTGTTTAGGCTAGATTTATCTTGATCACATGAATCTAGATTTAGGCTTCATCTTATGCCCACCAAGTGTTTGATGAAATGCTGATCTTGTTTAGTAGAGGATTTATTGGTTTTAGCTTAAGAGATTGACTTTATGAGAAGTATTTTGGCTTGAATAGAGTTGGTTTTTCATGCTTGTTGATTGTTCTAGCACTAATGAGAGTTAGTTCTTGTTAGGGTGATTAGCAAAGGGTTATATGTCAAGAGATTGAACTTAACTTGCTTGATTGTGAACTCTATGCCTTTGAATTATCATTGATTGCTTATTTGCACTGTCAATGATATTTGAAACAACCTTTTCTTGCCTTTGAATTCCCCAAAGTCAATAACCACATCAAGGAGCTTGTTTTCTCTTATTGAATTTCGAATTTGCTTTAAGTGCTTTGTTTTTATTGCTCTGTTTTGCTTTGGATCATTGCTTGGTATTGCTTTAACTAGTTGTGCTTGGTTCTTGATTCACTTAGGTTGTTAGTGTGGTTGCTAAGCAACACTCTCTTCTATGATTCGCTTGACTTAAGGGTTTCTGCTCATATTTCTATTGGCATCTAGTTTAACCCCATTGGATTGATAAAAACCCTATGCTATACTACAAATGATAAGTACAAGCTTGGGTGATTGAAAGAGAGCTCAAAAACTCTTGTATCATAGTGAGGTGGTGATAGCTAATGAGAAACCAAGAAGTGGAAAGGGTAAAGAAGTCAGTCAAGAGAAACAACAGGAGGCGCCTAAGGAGATAGCCAAAGAACCAAGATATGTGCCTCCTCCTGACAAGCCTCCACTACCTTTTTCCAGGAAGGTTCAAGAAGGAACTAATGGAGAAGTATTGTACTCTCTATGCTGCACAAATGAAGTTAAGATGGATTGAGGTTGAAGGTAAGATGAAAGAAACTCCAATCAAGGTTGAAAAAGATCAGACTACACGAGAAGAGGTTCCCACTAAGGCTGATGAGTGTGCTGTCAAGAAGCTAGATGATCCTGGAAGGTTCACTCTCACTTGTGGACTAAAGGGTCAAGTATTCAAAAGCTGCTTATATGACCTTGGATCTAGTATAAACCTTCTACCTCTCTCTAATGCAAAGTCCTTGGGGTACACTGATTTCAAGCCTAGTCAAGTCTCTCTTACCCTTGCTGATGGGTCAATCAAGAGACCACTTGGAAGTCTACTTGATGTTCCAATGATGATAGAAGATGTTGAAGTACCAACAGACTTCTTGGTACTAGATGTTGTGGGAGCAATCAAGGACCCAATCATCTTGGAAAGACCATTTCTGGCATCTGCTGGTGCTGTTTTTGATGTTAAGAAGGGCATCATTGAGTTGAGGTTGAAGAAAGACAAGGTGTTAAGGTTTGACACCCAAGAGGACCAAGAGTGGAGTTAAGGGACAAGCTTACTCCATAAGGACTGATGAATGGAGTTTTGAAGCTGACAATAGGCCTCCCTACAAGTCACCAACCACCACATTCAGAGGCCATTTAGGAAAGGATCCACCAAAGAGTTCTCTAACTCCCTCTCAACTTCACTAAAGAGCAAGAAAAGTCAAGCTTAGTGACTCTAAACAAGCATTCCTGGGAGGTATTCCCATGTTATCCCTGTCTATATTATTTTCATTTTCATGTTTTTCTTGTTTGTTTTGGTGTTCAGTAGTGTCCTTAGGAACCAAGTTTGAGCTTAGGAAAAAGAGGATCAGCTACAAAGAAAGGAGAACTCGGAGAGGGGTCATATCGGCCAGCATACCGGTTTGCTCGGGTCGGTACCAGTAATATCGAGCTATGTATCGGGTTATCTTGCCCGATATCGTGCGTCTCTATGCTTGTACCGATCTATGTACCGGGGAAATGGAGGTCGATACAGATGAGAGGAGCTTGTATGGACTTGAATACCCGGATATAGCCAACTCGATATGCCTTAATGGCACTTGTATCGAGCTACGTATCGATCACCCTCGGTCGATATCAGACAGCTCAATATGAGTATCGAGCACAGTACCGAGGTGCCTGGACACCGATACAGAGAGATTTGAAGGCATATCGGTGTATGCCCGAGCTGAACAAGGCGGTACAGGAAGCAACAGGCCGTATCGAGCATGGTATCGGACTAGCAAGCCGATACGCAAGCACCACATGGGATATCGACCAACGTATGGGGTCAATCCCCCCGATATCAACCAACAGAGGTGCGTATCGACCACCGTATCGGCCTCTCACCCCGATATCGGCCCCGAAAACAGCTGTAAGTCTCCCCTAACTCTTCATCCTTCACTTCTTTTCCCCTGCCTTTTGTCCATTCATCGTTTATAGTTGTTTAAACCTCCTCTATGACTCTTATTACACAGAGGCCTGTGTAATTCAAGTGTGGGGTAGGGTATTGCATTTGACATTCTATTTTTTTTTCTTATTTTCTCTTTTGCATACTTGAGTCTCATGCATACATTCATGTATTTCATTGAGAAAATCAGACAATTTTCAAATTTTTGGAAAGCAAAAAGAATCATTTAGGTGTATTTTCATAATTAAGATTGAGTCTAGATGCATTTCATGAAGCTTTGCACACATTTTCATAGGGATTATATGATAAACACTTGTCAAGATGCCCATGTTTGAATTATTTTCAATGCCTTGGTTACTTGTTGTTTGAATGCGTAGTAGTGAAATTGAAGTTAAGGCTGCACCATGCTTTTAATTCTTGACATATGCTGAAGCTTTCTGTGATTTGATTCCAACTCTATCTTATTAGAACCTTAATCTGAAATTGAATTACCTTGTTTGTGCATTGAGAGTGTCTACATGGCTACCCATATACATACTTGGATCATCTTCTTACCTTTTTACCACTCTTGTTGATCCAAGTAGCTGATCATCATCATTATGGGACAATTATCCACACTTTTAACCAATCCTTTCTTCTAAACCTAAACACTATTTTGAGAGTTTGTGAGGTCTTGCATTGCATTTTTTGATTTTATCTTGGCAAAAAGTGTTAGGAATAAGGCTGGCAAGGAGAGGCTCTCTTGTAGACACCAGCTTGCATCTTGAGCTTGGTATTAGGTTAGGAGTTTGGAAAATGGTAGTGTAAGTGGTTTGAGTTTTAATGTTTATATCCTTTGGAAGAAGAAGAAGAATTATGAGGATGGTAGTATGGGGAAACAAGTTGAGTTTGTGGTTAAGTATGAGGAAGAAAATCTCTAAGTGTTAAAGAAACAGAAGGTGCCAACAACAATAAAGCTTACAAAGGTCATCACAAAAGGAGAAATCAGACCAAACAATCTACCAAAGGTGAAGAAAGATGACGCCAATTATACAATAAAGAAGAGCAAGTTCCAACAAAGAATCAACCTCACAAGTAAAAAGAAGAAGGAGTTTCCGCCACACACGAAGGAAGAAGAGATCAAGTGCTTTGGGAAAGGGGTAGATTTAAGGGTTTCACTTTGGGTTTAGAATATAATAGGTCCATCTTAGGGTAAAAAGGATATAAGAGAGCTTTTACTTGCATGCATAGGTGTGCTTTTACTTTTAGCATTTTGCCTAAGATAGAATCATTTCATTAAGTGATAACTTTTGTCTTTGAACCTTTATCTGAATGAGATCATTTTCATCTCATGACCATGTCCCTTTAACAAAATGTGTTCACTTGATTTGCATAAACTTGATCCATTGGCTACAATTAATGAACGTTAAAGAGTTGGTTGATTTGAATGCTTATGTAGGCTAAGCTTGAGTTCATTGTTTGTTAGGAAAAGTATGTCTAAGGCTTTTGAAATAGAACAATCTTTATGCATTTTAGAACATACCTGGGCACTGAATCAATTTTTCCATTGACATCTTTAGTTTTGAGCTCCCACCTTGAAACCTCTTTATCTTATTTGTCTTCGATTGCTTGATGACAAGCAAAAGGCAAGTGTGGGGGAGTTGATATACACCATAATTACTCCATATTATGCATGCATTTAGCATTAGCTCAGCATTTAAGCATATTTTCTAGCATGATCATGTCTCAATAGCATTCATTCAGCATCTAAAGTGTAGCTAGGAGTTTCATTGCATATTGGTTGCATTCTGAGCATTTAGCAGGTGCAATGAAGGAGATTAAGGACTGATAGATGATCTGGGAGTGACCTGGTTGAGAGACAAGGGCGAAAAGACCCCATATCGAGCAGAATATCGACTTACCATGTCGATACAGAGCATACAAAGCAACATATGGACATCATAAGTTGATAAGCTGATGAGTCATACCGATCAACATATCAAGGCCTGATATAGAGGTTTTGCACTCTTTCTCAATCACCCCAGTATATGAATAAGTTGTAGTATAGCAAGGGTTTTATGTCAATCCAAATGGGTTTTGTTGAAAGCAAAAGAGTTGTGAGCAGAAATCCTTAAGTCAAGCAAAGCAAGGAGAGTTTTTGTTGCCAAAGCAACTTATCTAACAACCTAGAATGATCAATCACCAAAGATAACTCAAAAGAGACAGTTTAGCTATGATCAAGAAGTAAAGCAGAGCAAAATAAACAGAGTACTAAGCAAATTCGAAATTCAATAAAAGAAAAAGCAAGTTCCTAGATGTGGTTATTGATTTTGCGAAATCTAGAGACTAACTAAGGTTGTTTCAAACAGCATTGATCAAGCAAACAAGCTAGCAATGGTGGTTCCTAGACATAGAGTTCACAAACAAGTAAGCTAAGTCCAATCTCTTGTAAAATAGCCCTTTGCTAAACACCTTAACAAGAACTAACTCTCATTAGTGCTAAAACTTTCAGCAAGCAATAACAATCAACTCTATTCATGTCAAAATGCTCCTCAAACAGTCAATCTCTTGAGCCAAGGCCAGCAAATCCTCTATCAAACAAGATCAGCATTTCATCAAACACATGGTGGGCATAAGAGAAGGCCTAAATTCTAAATAAGTGTGATCAAGACAAATCTAGCTTAAAAACAGATTAATAGAGAGGAACCCATGTAATTAAACACTAAAAAAATCTTAATCAATCCCAAAATCCTCTTAATCTACCACATCTAAGAACCATAAGCAAACTACTCATTAATACTCATGTTTAACACCAAATCACAAGAGGAAAAGATGTTAATCATGATTAAAAGAGAAATTAGAGAAAGATTAATGGTAAATACAAACTTATATTAAATGAAACAAGAAATTTGTCTTACAAACCCCGAAAACAAACTCAAGAACAGTGTTTTGAGGTGACTTATCGAAAATCCCAGAAAAAGGGTATTTATACATAAAAGAAGAAAGCCCTAAATTAATGGCAAAAGTGTAATAAAAGGCAGGCTCGGACTGGGTTCCTATCGGTCAGTTGTGACCGATAGGGATGATCGATAAGGATCCTATCGGTCACTCCTTGACCGATAGGTCTTGTGCCTTGATCGATAGGCTCAGCAGAGATCGTCTGCCTTGGTCCTTTTTCCTCCTCTTGGCCCAGCTAGCTTCCTGGATCATCCCCAAAGCTTCTCCAATGCTCCTCTTAGCTCATATGTACCTAAAAACATCCATAATGCATAGAAAATGCAAACTATATCCTAAATGCAACCTAAGTCTAAAAGGAGAAGAAAATGGGACAAAAGATAAGGAAAACATGCAAAAGAAAACCAAAACATGAACTAAATGCAAGCCTAAATGGTGTAAATACAAGAGATATCAACACCCACACACTTGCCTTTTGCTTGTCCTCAAGCAAATAAGAACAAATGAGAGAGTGAGGTTTGAAGGTGGGCATTCAAATCCAAAAGTGCAAAGGTAAAGAGATGGTATCAATGCTTAAGTGCCCAGTTGTAGGATGCAAACATAATCAGCTATACTTTAAAGAGCCTAGCCATGCTCATCATGTTTCAAAATGACCTCAAATCTCAACTTAGGCAAATGCTCAAATCAATCAACTCTTTAACATTCAATTAAGCTCAAAACCATGAATCATGCTTATGCAAATCAGGTGAAGACATTTGGTTTATAGGGTAAGGTTATGAGATAAAAATGATCTCATTCAAGCAAAGGGTTTTCAAAGATAAGGGATCACTCAATGAAAATGATTCTATCTTAGGCAAAATGCTAAAGGTAAAAGCACACTTATGCATGCAATTCAAAGCTCCCTTCTACCCAAAGATGAATCCTAAACACTTCTAAACCCCAAAGTGAACCCCTAAGTCTACCATTTTCCTAAACTCTACCCTTTGCCGTTCTTCATGGCTTGGGAAACTTCTTCTTTTTGCTTGTGTGGCTGCTTCTTTTTGGTTGGGATTTGCTCTTCTTTGTTGTTTTGGCACCTTTATCACTTTTGCTGGATTGTTTTGGGCCTGATTTCTTCTTTGAATTGACCCTTTAAAACTTTTAAGTTGCTGGCGTCATTTTCTCTAAACACTTAGAGCTTTTACTTCCCTTTACTTAACCACAATGCTAAACTGCTTCCCCTTTTCTGCCATTTCAAACTTTTTCATTTTCTTTCAAAACATATATACATGAAGTTCAAACCACTTAACACTACCCTTTTAACCCAAAACACCTATCCTAGAATCAAGCTCAAGATGCAAGCTGATATCTACAAGAGAGCTTATTATTGCCAGCCTTATTCCTAACACTTTTTGCCAAGACAAAATCAAAAATGATATGCAAAGGCCTCACAGCTCTCAAGATAGTGTTTAGGTTCAGAAGTAGGTTTTGGTTAAAGAGTGGATTAACTGTCCCATAAGTATGAGGATCAGCTATTTGGATCAACAAGAGTGGTAAAAAGGAAAAAGATGATCCAAATATGTATATGGTAGCCAGGAATTCACTTTTCAATGCATAAGACATGATAATTAAAAGTCCAAATTAAAGTTCAAGTTGATAGAGTTGATTTTCAGAGAACAAGTGCTTTCAGTATGAAATGAGATGATCAAAATTAGCAATTCAAGCATGGTTCAGTCTTAACTTATAGCCTTCTTATGATGCACCAAACAACTAATGACTTAAACACTGAAATCATCTCTAAACTCTAAAGACTTTACGAGAAAGATTCATCATTATGCCCTATGCAAATGCAATGCAACCTATATGTAAACACTAGACTCAATCCTAAGAGAATGAAATGCAACTAAATGCTTTCTTTTTGATTTGCAAAAACATGCAAAATTTTTCAAATTTTTCTCATTTTTTGTGTTTTTCTATGCCTTAGATGAATGCATGATATGCATGTGACTCACAGTGTAAGAAAATGAAAAACTAAGAAAACAAAACACAAAGTCAAACCCCAAATATCTCCCCCACACTTAAATTACACAGTCTCTTGTGTAATGAAAGCAATGAGAGAGAGAAGCAACAAAATATAATACAGAATTGAAAAAAATGCAATGGTATAGAGAATGAATAGGATGTGGTACCTTGTTTAATAAGTGGAGTGGTGGGAGGATCCAAATGTCTGAGGAGACTTGCTAGCTCTCCTCTTGTTCCTCCTCTCATAAGTCCTTGAAGATGGCGCTGCTTCTTGTGGTGGGGGAACCCAGCTTGACCATAACTGCTCAGCTTGAGAAGAAGTACCTTGATTACCCCATTGCCATGTCTGTTGAACCTCAGAAGGGATGGGAATCGGCGCTTCCCATGCTGATGGAATATGGGTCCTTGGCTCATATGATGAAGCCCTTGGTTGTGCCCATATTCCCCATTGATCACTTGGCTGTGCATGAAAGGAATGTCTTCCATGGGGGTTCCAAACAGGTTCCTCTTCTTCAGTTGGGTCAGCTTGTGGCATTGGCTCTTCTTGATGAGAAGTGTGCTCATGAGTGTGGCTCTGATGGGAAGCTCCTCCTGATGTAGCTTTGTTCTTCTTGAACTTCCCCTTAACCATCTTCACCAACCTCATAAAGCTCTCTTGGCTTGGGCCACCATAAGGTTTGAAGTGGAACTGCTTTGAGCTGTAGTTCAACACTTTATCTTCATCAAGCTCCTCTTCTTCTTCTTGGGTCTCTCCTTGGCTTTCAGCGCCAGCAGTAGCATCTTCTTGGACTTCTTCTTCATCTTCTTCTCTTCTCTCTTCTCTAACTTCTTCTTCAACCTCTTCAGGTTCTTCTTCCTCACTAGCTTCTTCTCTATCTTCAGGGACAGGGCCTCCATGGTAAAGCTGATCATCACCTGGATTGAAACTGATGTTGCTCTTTGATATATCATGGTTTTTATGGTTTTTGACCATGATATAAGTCCTTTTTTTTTTAGTCTTTTTGGTCTTTTTAGAGTCCTAGAAGAGTCTTTGCAGGTTATAGCATGTCTGGAGCATAATTGGAGATTTTGGAACCTTTTGGAGCATTCTGGGTTGAAGCCACGAAGTACCAAGCTCGAAGCAGAAAGTATGCATATGGGTGACGCTCGTCACCACTTTTGGTGACGTTCGTCACCCAGAAAGGAAGGGGTCGTGGCTGTTTACTAAAAGATAGAAGATTATTTGCAGTTTTGGCCCAGAAGTTCTAGTATTTGCAAAAAGACCCCAGATCGTGTTTTAGCTTGTATATTATGTTTTTCAGCCATTCTTTTGGCATATATATTGTATCTTATTATTCTAGAGAGTTTTAGAGAGAGATTTGTAGCAGAGCTTTTGGAGAGACAAATCAGACTCCTTCAGAGCAGATTTTGAACTCCTTTATTTCTACTTCTTATTTCCTTTATGCAATCTATTCTTTTCATGATGTTTTCTCAAATCACCATGTCTGAGTAGTTTGTTAGTTAAGTTAGGGCTTTTCAAAGGTTGAAGAAGAGTTTGTAGAATTGCTAAAAACTTATAGAAAATTCATTGGTTCTTCATCTGTGCTTGCATTCATATCGATTTCTTAGACACATCATCTGGATTTCGAAATCCTAGGTTATTTGATAGATGTAAGAGCATTATTAATCACCTGAACTAGTATTAGATGAGCAAAACGCCCTAGTACAAAGAGATTTGGCTTAGGAGTTTTGTGAACAATTGAACCTGATCATTACTGCATGTTTAGGTTGTTAGGGTTTGCAAAGAGATTTGAAACTCTGTGATTTAGACATAGATAACTTCTGCAATGAGAATTGATTAGTTATATCTTTGCGATTCATGTTCAAGACAGTTTTAATTCATTCCTGATTGCATGCATTCTACACTCTCGGATTCAACCTGCGAACTATCCTGACTTAGCGCCTTTAGCTTTCTGAACTTTAAGAACAGTCTCAAAAACGCCCACTGCTTTTATTACTTTAGTTATTTCGCATTACATTCATTATTTATCGCTTAGCTTAATCTGAATCTATAATCACTAGTGTGGTTTACTTACTCTCTTGGGATTCGATAACCCCTTGTATTACAACTGCTTTTGCTGTGCACTTGCAGTAGTTTTATTTGGAAAAAACCTGACCCTATCACTCTTCATGGTGATGGATGTAAGCCTTGGATTAGGGAGGAGGACTCTTGCTGTATCTTCTAAGTCATTGAGGAACTTGTAGACATGCTTGTCTTGGATGCTCTTCTCAATGAAATAGCTTCTCTTAAGATAGTCCATATATATGTACAGTGGCTCCAGAGTCTCTCTTTCATGTTCCTCAAGGTCTACTCCACTAGCCATAAGAACAGCTGTTACAACTCCTCCAATGTGGAGTTGTGGGTTCTTCTCCCTTTTCCCTTTGTGTAAGACCCAGATCTTGTAGGTTAAAAGCTGTTCCATCAGCATGGTGACAAAGCATGGGAACTTAATTGGTGGCTGTAGTGTTGTTCCATTTCTGCTGGTGCCTTCAAGCTCATACATTCAATAGTACAGGAAGTCTCTCTCCATTCCAGTGAGGTTTGTTGTTTCTTTTCTTGCAAAGAATGTATTTGCAAGCGCCTTATGAGCATACCTCACTGCAGGATTCTTCAGGTGTTGGTTCCTTGTGGCTCCAGCTGTGAAGTTTCCAGCCCCAATCATTTCCCATAGCATTATGTGGACCTTTTGGCCAATGAAGAACTTGTTCCTCTTGTGAGCATAAGACATCAGACCAAGCGCCTTGGAGATATCATGGAAGGATGTTGTGAACTTTTGCTTTCCAAGCTTGAAGGAGATCCATCCATCTTTGTTGGAGAGCTCACTTTCATCATATCCAACTACTTTGAGAGTAGAGAGGAATTGATAAGTGAGCTGCTGGTAAGAGGGAAGTGGCATGACCATGAACTCACCAAGCCCCATGTGCTCAAAGATACCCTTGCAATCATTATAGATCCCAAGCGCCTTCATTGTTTTAGCACAAGGGTATCTTGTGGGCTTGAAGGTGCACTGGTTGAAAGCCTCCATGAGCTCTCTAGCACTTGGCTCATGGTATGGGACTTCTTCCTCCACAGTTTTGCCCTTTCCTTTCTGCTTGGCGCCCTTGTCTCCAACTGGTCTTTTCCCAGCAGTCTTAGATGATTGCTCAGCAGCAGCACCCTTGCCCTTATCTCTTCTTGCTCTTGGAGAAGTGGGCGCTTCCTCCTCTGGTGCCTTTCCCTTGCTTCCAGCAGCAGCTCTTGATTTACCCATGGTACCTACAAAAAGCAAAGCTTGAAGATACTATAAGTAAAAGAACAAAAGTTTGAGAAACCAATAACTGAAAGCTTTAGAATGAATTTCTTTAAGCTAAAAGAAGTTTATCTAGTCACTAAACAAGATTAAACTCTTAAAAAGCAAGAAGAATTCACAAGCTAATAGGTTAAACATGCTAGAGTTCATAAATAAAATTCAAACATTTATACATGCGAACCTAGCATGGTGGCTCTAAGCAAAAGAGAAGATGATTATGCAAGGGGATATTAAGCAAGCTGATAGGGCTCCGGTTTTACCCAAATAAAACTACTGCAAGTGCACAGCAAAGCAGTTGTAGTATAAGGGGTTATCGAATCCCAAGGGAGTAAGTAAACTACATTAAAGAGTTCAGGTTCGGATTAACCCAAGCAATAAGTAATGAATGTAATGTGAAACAGTAAAATAAATGGAAATTGGCGTTTTATGTTTGTTCTTAAAGTTCAGAAAGCTAAAGGCGCTAAGTCAAGATAATTCGCAGGTTGAATCCGAGAGTGTAGAATGCATGCAATCAGGAATGAATAAGAACCGTCTTGAACATGAATCGCAAATATATAACTAATAATTCTCATTTCAGAAGTTATCTATGTCTAAATCACAGAGTTTCAAATCACTTTGCAAACCCTAACAATATAAACATGCAGTAATGATCATGATCAATTGTTCACAAAACTTCTAAGCCAAATCTCTTTGCAAATTGGTGTTTTCCTCATCTAATACTAGTTCAGGTGATTAATAATGCTCTCACATCTATCAAACAAGCTAGGGTTTCGAAATCCAGATGATGTGTCTAAGAAATCGATATGAATGTAAGCACAGATGAAGAACCAATGGATTTCCTATAAGTTTAGCAATTCTACAAACTCTTCTTCAACCTTTGAAAAACCCTAACTTAACTAACAAACTACTCAGACATGGTGATTTGGGAAAACATCATGAAAAGAATAGATTGCATAAAAGAAATAAAAAGTAAAGATGAAGGAGTTCGAAATCTGCTCTGAAGGAGTCTGATTTGTCTCTCCAAAAGCTCTTCTACAAATCTCTCTCTAAAGCTCTCAAAAATAATAAGATACAAGATATCTGCCAAAAGAATGACTGAAAAACCTAATATACAAGGTAAAACACGATCTGGAGCATTTTTGCAAATACTGGAACTTCTGGGCCGAAACTGCAAATAATGCTCTTTCTTTTATGAAACCAACCACGACCCTTCCTCTTGGGGTGACGAGCGTCACCCAAATGCATACTTTCTTCTCCGAGCTGGACACTTCGTGGCTTCAACTTGCAATGCTCCAAAAAGCTTCAATATCTTCAATTATGCTCCAGACATGCTATAACCTGCAAAGACTCCACTAGGACTTTAAAAAGACCAAAAAGACTCAATAAAAAGGATTTATATCATGGTTAAAAACCATAAAAATCATGATATATCAACTCTCCCAGACTTAGCTTTTGCTTGCCCTCAAGCAAACATCAGACAAAGAACAGGGTCGAGGTTTGAAAACAAGAAACAGTCAGTTAATCATCAGGAACACCACATTAGTTAACACTTTCACATCCACATACCACATAGTCAACACAAGATCAAATTTTAGTCTAATCATCACAAGCTTAGCAAATCTCTCAAGTCCAGTCCAAATCCCTTCAAGAAATCCGAAATCTCTACTACTAACTCCTTATTTTCATCTAAGTGTGATATCTCATCAAGGTTTTATCATCTCAATCACTTACAAATTCTTTTCCCTTCCTACAGAACTGAACAAAGCAATCTCAACACAGCTCTCCTATTTTCTCTTCCCTTGATCTTTTTCATTCTGTTTTTTTTCGATTTTTCACTTCTTTTCTCATTTTTTACAGTCTAAGATATGGTTCTACTCAATACTTGTGTTCCTTGTGAGGAGACAGGTTCTTGAGTGTGTTCATTACTGTTGTTCCTTGTGAGGAGACAGGGTCATGAATGCACCATTCGTTGGACTTAAACTCATAAAAATTACATCAGGGAAGATCAAAGAGAGATTGTATCTTAACCTTATTGTCAGTGCTGAAAGAGAGAATCAAGATCAATGAGAATCAAGCCCCAAGATAAGAAGTTTAAAGTTCATTAAGGTGGAGCTAACAGCAAATTTTCCAGATTCTCTAAGAACCTAAACCTTCATTGCTAGACTGATCTACATATGACTTTCAACTTAGTAAGACTTCTAATCAACTACTGTGGCAATAGTTATTATAAGCAAAAACATCCTATGCTAAGTTCCAAGAAAAACTAACAGTTTCAAAATTTTGACTTTATAAAAACAGGTTTTTGACTCAACTTTAAGATTCTAAAAATCAAACACAAAGCACACAACGTCAGTAACCACCTCCTCCAGACTTAAACAACACTGTCCCCAGTGTTATTAAGCCAAGAGTTGGTCAAAATGAAGTATGTGAACTTGTAGAACCGAGTTGGAAAAGTGGTACCTCGCGAAGGATCCGGTGACGAGCATCACCAAGATTGATACTTCAGAATCGACAAGTTAGATGTTTATAAACACAATGTTATCATGTGTTCTCTGAAGTCAGACTGTTGGAGCACTCAAAACACACATCAAAAACATCCAAACAAAGCATAGTCCATTGTTCAACAAGTTCACAAGACATCATCAAAGCAAACTGACAAACTGACTCTCTTTTTTTTTTCGATTTTTCTCATATTTTTTTGGGTTTTTTTTAGCTATGTAATAGAAAAGTAAACTAAGTATATGAAAGAGAGAACTTATCAGTGGGTTGCCTCCCACTAAGCGCTTGTTTAAAGTCATTAGTTCGATTTTGAATGCTGCTCAGACAGCTGGTGGAGCAGAAGGTGGCATTGCATGCCTTGGAGGAGAATGTCTCCTCATCCATGGTGGTTTATAAGCAGTAGATGCATGAACTCTTCCAAGGAAGTGAGGTACATCAGTAGGGCGGGTTGTGACTGTGGGTGGGAGACTTCTTTTTCCTGCAAAATCATCAAAAAAAACACTAAACTTTCCACGAGAATCTCGTTGCTTGCATAAGTGTGAAGCATCTTTTGCACCTTTTAAGTTCTTATTGATGAGATTAGGAGGTTTGGAATTGGTTCCAGGAAGTGCATACCTTTGCTTAGTTGCAGGTTTTTGGGTTGTGGAATGTTGAATTTTCGGTTTAGCAACATAAGATGGACTTGTAGCTGAAAAATCACGTCGCTCTTTTGTGTCCAGGTTGGTGGCGAGCGTCACCAGCTCAGTGACGGTCGTCACTGACCCTGCAGTTCGAGTTTCTGCAGTTTTCCTGCAGTTCAGCTCTGCAAGTCTTGCCTCCATCACAAACACGTCTTCCTCCAGCAACTTGGCATTCATTGGAACCACTTTTTCGAGCCTAATGTCGAAGGTATCATCTTCACTCCAATCCTCAAACCCAACAGCTTTTTCAGAAGTTTCAGATATTGCCTCTTCAATAGCCATCCTGTTCACTTGACCACTTGTATCAGATTCAGTGACATACCCAGCAGTAATGTCTTCTGAATGCTCTATGACATTCTCTTCATCTCTGGAAGTCCTTACAGAAAAGGTCTGGCCATCAATGGTAGAACTTCCTCTTAACTTATCCATGTCAAAGTTCATGACAACATCACCAAGATCAAGCTCAATGTTCCCCTTTCTCACATCAATGATGGCGCCAGCAGTAGCCAAAAATGATCTTCCCAGAATAAGAGGATCTTTAGGTTCTTCAGCATATTTCAGAACCACAAAATCTGTAGGAATTATGCAGCCTTCAATGTTAACAGGAACATCCTCTAAGATGCCTTCTGGGGTTCTTATAGATCGATCTGCTAGGATGAGAGAGATCCCAACTGGCTTGAAATCAGTCATTCCAAGTCTAGCAGCAACATAGGAAGGCATCAAGTTGATACTTGACCCTAGATCACATAGAGAGTGGGGAAAATGTCCTGCAGAGATTGAGCAACCAAGAACAAAGGTCCCTGGATCAGATAGCTTCTCTGGAACTCTGCTTTGAATGATGGCATTGACTTGTTCAAAAACAGTCACCTTCTTCTTCTTCTTTGGAACTGTACCCAAGAGAATTGCACTGATGTCTCTGGTAAGCAATGCTCCTTCTTCAGGACTTACACCATTCACCACCATCCTCTTTACATACCTTCTTAGAGCTGGTGAAAGCTTGGCTACATCAACAAAAGAGATCTCAAGCATCAGCTTGTCTATCATAGCTTTGCATCTGGCTTCTTCTATCGCCTGTTTAGACTTCCTGGGATGCATAGGGAATGGTATCATGGGTTTATAAGCTTGTTTCTTGCCATTATGTGCAGTTACATGTGAAGCAGCTTTGTTTTGGGGTTGGTGACAATCGTCACCAGGGGGGTGACGCTCCTCACTCACCTGTGACAGCCCCCGATTCCCTTGTAAGTAGGTGACAAGCGTCACTCCTCCTTGGTGACGCTCGTCACTCACCTCTGAGACTGCAAAATTTTCATCTTCAGACTCCATCAGTTGCACGATCTGTTCTGCACTCAACCTCTTTTTGTGCACTTTTTAAGCTCCTTTTCACTCCTGATTGTGATGGCATTAACCTGGTGCTTGGGATTGATACAGTCCTTCCAGGAAGGAATCCCTTTTGCCTATGAACAGCTCCTGCAGTTTGAGCAACCTGCACATCAAGCTTCTTCATGTGAGAGTTCAGACTCTCAAATTTTCCACTCAGGTCTTGATACAGCGAATCTAGCTTGCCATTGAAGTTCACTGTCATCTTCTGCTGTCCTTCAAGTATCTGCTCCAGTATAGCTTCCATCTTAGTGTCTTGTGGAGGTGCAGTTTGGTAAGAAGAAGAACCATAATTCCTGCTGTTTTGGTAAGGTTTCTCAGCTTCAGTCTTCTGGAACTGTGGCATTGGAGTATAACCAGTCTCATTTTGGTTTCCTGGGAAGGTGCTCTTCTGATTATTGCCATTAAATCCTCTGTTCCACTGCTGATTTCAAACCTTTGGTTCTGAAAACCTCCATTGATGAAATTAACATCCTTTTGCTCAAATTCTTCAGGATTTTCGAAACTCTCCACCTCTGCAGCGAATTAGACTGATTTCTTTCCCAACAGAAGACTGTGCATATTGTCTAACTTAGCCTTAACCTCAGCTATTTGGTTTTCTTCATTCAAACCACCCTGTTTCATTCTCTGAAAATCTGTATTCTTAGTGCTGTTGCTGCAGGCGAAGTTTTCAATCAATCTGATTGCTTCTTCTGGTCTGTTGGTGTTGAAGTTTCCTGCACTAGCTGCATCTAGCGCCATCTGATACTTCCAGTCAATACCTTTGAAGAAGATCCCAAGCAGTTGCACTTGACTGAAACCATGATGAGGACAATCTCTTTGATAAGACTTAAATCTCAGCCAAGAAGCCTTAAAAGCTTCAGTAGGACCTTGAGAGAATGATGCAATTTTCGTCCTCAGGTCCTTTGATCTAGCATCATCATAGAAATTGTTCAGAAAGACATTCTTGGTGTCCTCCCAAGTAGTCAGCGAAGCAGGCTGCAGTTGCTTCAGCCAAAATGCAGCATCTCCTCCAAGTGAGTATGGGAAAAGCTTGCAGAACAGAAAGTCATTGCTAACACCATTAGCTTTGACACTTGAAGCTAAATCCTCAAACCTCTCAATATGATCCATGGGATGCTCATGAGGTAAGCCATGGAATGGGTACTGTCCTACCAGCTGATAATAAGCAGGCTTAAGCTCAAAATCGTTCCTCTGGAAAGCAGGAGGGCGGATTGCAGCTCTGTTGGCATATAATTGATCAGGTATGTTGTAGTCTCCTAAAGTCCTCTGTACAAAACGCCCAGCAGCGTTGATAGCAGCAGCAGGGACTCCAACGTCTTGTGCCATTGGTTGAACCGCTTGTTCAACTATGACATTCCCTTCTTGATCAATTCTTTGCCCTTCTTCATTCCTCCTGTTTCCATCTCTGTCAACCAAGTGACCTTCTGCATCTTCAACCAAGATCAGTGGATTAACCATTGTAGATTGCTTCTTAGCTTTCCTGATGGTCCTCTCCAACTTAGCTAGCTCGTCAATGCCTAAGGTCAAAAGCTCCTTCTCTTTGTTGCTTCTTGTACTGCGATTAGGCATACGCCTGAAACCAGCACAAAGAAAAGTAGCAGAAAGTTAGTAAGCAAATTAAAACTTAGACAAAATCCTAATACTAAAAATCGATAGGCAGCTATTACTCCCCGACAACGGCGCCAAAAACTTGATAGGGCTCAGGTTTTACCCAAATAAAACTACTGCTAGTTTACAGCAAAGCAGTTGTAGTATAAGGGGTTATCGAATCCCAAGGGAGTAAGTAAACTGCACTAAAGAGTTCAGGTTCGGATTAAGCTAAGAAATAAGTAATGAATGTAATGTGAAACAGTAAAATAAATGCAAGTGTGCGTTTTATGCTTGTTCTTAAAGTTCAGAAAGCTAAAGGCGCTAAGTCAGGACAATTCGCAGGTTGAATCCGAGAGTGTAGAATGCATGCAATCATGAATGAATAAGAACCGTCTTGAACATGAATCACAAATATATAACTAATCTCTCATTCCAGAAGTTATCTATGTCTAAATCACAGAGTTTCAAATCTCTTTGCAAACCCTAACAATATAAACATACAGTAATGATCAGGTTCAATTGTTCACAAAACTCCTAAGCCAAATATCTTTGCAAATAGGTGTTTTGCTCATCTAATACTAGTTCAGATGATTAATAATGCTCTCACGTCTATCAAACAACCTAGGGTTTCGAAATCCAGATGATGTGTCTAAGAAAACGATATGAATGCAAGCACAGAAGAAGAACCAATGGATTTCCTATAAGTTTAGCAATTCTACAAACTCTTCTTCAACCTTTGAAAAACCCTAACTTAACTAACAAACTACTCAGACATAGTGATTTGAGAAAATATCATGAAAAGAATAGATTGCATAAAAGAAATAAGAAGTAAAGATGAAGGAGTTCGAAATCTGCTCTGAAAGAGTCGGATTCGTCTCTCCAAAAGCTCTGCTACAAATCTCTCTCTAAAGCTCTAAAAAATAATAAGATACAAGATATCTGCCAAAAGAATGGCTGAAAAACCTAATATACAAGGTAAAACACGATCTGGGGCCTTTTTGTAAATACTGGAACTTCTAGGCCAAAACTGCAAATAATGCTCTTTCTTTTATGAAACCAGCCACGACCCTGCCTCTAGGGGTGACGAGCGTCACCAGCTTGGTGACGAGCGTTACCCAAATGCATACTTTCTTCTCCGAGCTGGACACTTCGTGGCTTCAACTTGAAATGCTCCAAAAAGCTTCAATATCTTCAATTATGCCCCAAACATGCTATAACCTGCAAAGACTCTACTAGGACTCTAAAAAGATCAAAAAGACTCAATAAAAAGGACTTATATCATGGTTTTTAACCATGATATATCACAAGCAAGAACTGAGAATTAAGAACAGTAAACAATGCTTTAACAGTTAACTTGCTCATTTTAAACACATCCACCATGCAAAACCAAAGCACAACATCTTAAACTAAACAAAACTTGCTCTTAAAACCATAGTTTTAACAATTTTAAGCACATGCAAAGTGTAAAAACAAGAAGTGAATAGTTGAGAAAGCAAACCTTAATGAAGCTTCTGAGCACTTAGAAAAGATAAATACAAGAGAGAGAGAGAGCTAAAGAATTCGGATTTTGGTGAGAGAAGTAGTAAAGAGAAGTGTGAAAAGAAGAGAAGAGATTGTTGGTTTTTAAAGAGGGGAGTGGGGAACCAAAGGAATCAAAAGTGGGTGGGGGACAAGAATGAAAGTGCTCAGGAGCACTGCAAAATGTCAGGAAGGAGCCAAAATTTGAATTTAAACCTCCTTGGCTCCAAGCCAAAGGAGAGATTTTTTTAAAAAAATTTTGAACACTTATCTCGCGGGCTATCGGTCACATGTGACCGATAGGAATGACCGATAGGGTGCCTATCGATCACAAGTGATCGATAGCACTGACCGACAGCTTCCTGTAAGATCCTATCGGTCTCTAGCTGATCGATACACTGATCGAAATACATCCGATTACTTTGTATCGGTCACTCTCTAGACCGATAGAGTGACCGAAATATAACCGATGTATTTCCATCGATCAGTATATGGTCGATAGCTAGACCGATTGGAATCTCACTTAGCAGACTCCTTTCCCTTGACTGGTAGCATCCTGGCTCTACTACTATCGATCATATCATGATCGATAGCATGAGCAATAGGGTCTGTATCGGTCTTGTCTTGACCGATACTGTGATCGATAGTAGCCAGAATGTACCTGTTCTTTGTCCCTTAGACACTTTTTCAATCCCCAAACTGAACTCCTGCTTCTATACACATTAACTAAACATAAAAATAAACTAAAAAGCTTAATATATACAAAGGATACCATGGGACTACCTCCCAAGTGTGTTTGTTTAAAGTCACTAAGCTTGACTTTGCTTACCTCACTAGTGAGAAGAGGTTGATGGAGCTGGTGCTCCTGCCTCCTTCTTCTGGTAGACCCAAGTGCCCACTAACATCAGCTTCTGTTTCTCTCTAGCTGACTTCCTGCTCCTCTTCTTTTTGACACTTGGTGTGATTGAAGGCTTTACTCCCTTGGTGATCAAGCTCTCATCCTCATTCAAACCATCTTCAAGTTCCAACCCAGTGTCTAGCTTCTGATCTGGCTCCTCAGGGAGAGTGTCACTCATCAACATACTCATTGTGAAGCTCATAGCATGCTTCACATGCTCTGGAAGTTGTTGCTGCTCACTCTTCTCCTCAGTGATCATTCCACAAAAGACTATGGAAGGACAGACAATCTTGTATATCTTGAATTCATCAACATTTTTCAGAATAACAGAGCCTCTCTTGAAATCCATCGGAGCTCCTGCTGTTGCCAAGAATGGAGTTCCTAGAAGAAGTGGCACCTCTCTTTAATATGTCTTCTCCATAACCACAAAATATGTTGGCACTAAGCAATTCTCAATCTTCAAAGGGAAATCCTTCACCATGCCCAAAGGTCTTGTTGAGGTGTTATCCACAAAGGTGATAGAGGCTCTGCAGGGTTTCAGTTTCTTGATTCCTAAAGTTTGGCTCAACTGGAGAGACATGACATTCACTATTGATCCTGTTACACACAAAGCCCCAACATTGTCTAGCATCTCTAGTTCACAAGTAATAAGGAACTTTCCTGGATTGAGAAGCTTTGTCAATGTCTTCAACTCCTTGCTTCTAGTCAGATCAGCCCCCACATTCTCCAGAATTGGCTCCACTACTTCCAGCTTGTCAAAGACTTCTTTGAGGAACCTGATCTGATCCTTCACTTCAAATAAAGTGGTTCCATGGGAAAACTTTATTCCAGCATCTTGTATGTCTTTCCTGAACTTTGTGTAGGCTTCCATCCTAGCTTTTGTAAAGTGCATTGTGGGGTAAGTGATGATATATCATGGTTTTTATGGTTTTTAACCATGATATAAGTCCTTTATATTAAGTCTTTTTGGTCTTTTTAGAGTCCTAGTAGAGTCTTTGCAGGTTATAGCATGTCTGGATCATAATTGG
Source organism: Thlaspi arvense (assembly GCA_911865555.2). Taxonomy (NCBI): domain Eukaryota; kingdom Viridiplantae; phylum Streptophyta; class Magnoliopsida; order Brassicales; family Brassicaceae; genus Thlaspi; species Thlaspi arvense. The sequence goes on along the minus strand of OU466858.1, from coordinate 25,553,193 downwards.
AGATATTGAAGCTTTTTGGAGCATTGTAAGATGAAGCCACGAAGTATCCAACTCGGGAAGAAAAGTATGCATATAGGTGACGCTCGTCACCAACCTGGTGACGCTCGTCACCCAGAAAGGAAGGGGTCGTGGCTGTTTTCTAAAAGATAGAGGATTATTTGCAGTTTTAGACCAGAAGTTCTAGTATTTGCGAAAAGGCTCCAGATCGTGTTTTAGCTTGTATATTACGTTTTTCAGCCATTCTTTTGGCAGATATCTTGTATCTTATTATTTTAGAGAGCTGGGGAGAGAGATTTGTAGAAGAGCTTTTGGAGAGACAAATCAGACTCCTTCAGAGCAGATTTCGAACTCCTTCATCTTTACATCTTATTTCTTTTATGCAATCTATTCATTTCATGATGTTTTCTCAAATCACCATGTCTGAGTAGTTTGTTAGTTAAGTTAGGACTTTTCAATGGTTGATGAAGAGTTTGTAGAATTGCTACCTGTTAGGAATATCTTTTGGTTTTTCATCTCTGCTTGCTTTAAAATCGAATTTCTTAGACACATCATCTAGAAATCCAAAAATCATAGGTTGTTAAATATATGTGAGAGCATTATTGATAACCTGAACTAGTATTTGATGAGCGAAACAACATAGTGCAAAGATATTTGGCTTAGGAGTTTTGTAAACAATTGAATCTGATCATTCCTGCATGCTTAGGTTGTTAGGGTTTGCAAAGAGATTTGAAACTCTGTGATTTAGGCATAGATAACTTCTGCAATGAGAATTGATTAGTTATACATCAGTGATTCATGTTTAAAATGGTTCTTAATCATTCCTGATTTCATGTATTCTACATTCTTGGATTCAACCTGCGAACTGTCCTGACTTAGCACTTTTAGTCTTCTGAAACTTAGATCATCTTACAAAATCGTTTGCTTACCTTTATTTAATCATTCACATTACATAAATTATATCCTGCTTAGCTTAATCCGAACCTACATTCGATAGTGTAGTCTACATTACTCCTTTGGGATTCGATACCCCTTGTACTATAACTGCTTTTGCTGTGCACTTGCAGTAGTTTTATATGGGTAAAATCTGAGCCCTATCAAGTTTTTGGCGCCGTTGTCGGGGAGTAATAGCTGCCTATCGATTTTTAGTATTAGGATTTTGTCTAAGTTTTAATTTGTTTACTGACTTTCAGTTTCTTTTATTTGCGCTGGTTTCAGGTGTATGCTTAATCGCAGTACTGATATATCATGGTTTTTATGGTTTTTAACCATGATATAAGTCCTTTTTATTGAGTCTTTTGGTCTTTTTAGAGTCCTAGTAGAGTCTTTGCAGGTTATAGCATGTCTGGAGCATAATTGGAGATTTTGAAACCTTTTGGAGCATTCTGGGTTGAAGCCACGAAGTACCAAGCTCGAAGCATAAAGTATCACATATGGTGACGCTCGTCACCACCTTTGGTGACGCTCGTCACCCATCAAGGAAGGAGCGTGGCTGTTTTATTAAAAGTATGAAGGAGATTTGCAGAATTGGCCCAGAAGTTCCTTTATTTACATGAAGACCCCAGATCGTGTTTAACCTCTATTTATTAGGTTTTTCAGCCATTGTTGGCTATTATCTTAGTTTTTGAGAATTCAGAGAGCTTAGAGAGAGATTTATTCAGAGCTTTTTGGGGAGACAAATCCTGTACTCTTTTGAGAAGATTTCGAACCCCCTTTATTTCTTACTCTTTCTCTTAATGCAATTTTATTCAGTTATGTTTTGTGATCTCATAATCATATCTGAGTAATCTGCTAGTTAAGTTAGGGTTTTTCAAAGGTTGATGAAAGGATTGTAGAATCGCTATCTGTTAGGAATATCTTATGGTTTTTCATCTCTGCTTGCTTTAAAATCGAATTTCTGAGACACATCTTCTAGGAATCCGAAAATCTTAGGTTGTTAAATATATGTGAGAGCATTATTCATAACCTGAACTAGTATTTGATGAGCAAAGCAACTTAGTGCAAAGAGATTTGGCTTAGGAGTTTTGTAAACAATTGAATCTGATCAATCCTGCATGTTTAGGTTGTTAGGGTTTGCAAAGAGATTTGAAACTCTGTGATTTAGACATAGATAACTTTTGCAATGAGAATTGATTAGTTATACATCAGTGATTCATGTTTAAAACGGTTCTTAATCATTCCTGATTTCCTGCAACATACATTCTTGGATTTAACCTGCGAACTACCCTGACTTAGCGCTTTTAGTCTTCTGGAACTTAGATTATCTTACAAAATCGTCTGATTACTTTCATTCATTCATTCGCATTACATACATCATATCTTGCTTAGCTTAATCCGAGTCTACATTCGATAGTGTAGTCTGCATTACTCTCTTGGGATTTTGATACCCCTTGTACTACAACTGCTTTTGCTGTGCACTTGCAGTAGTTTTATTTGGGTAAAACCTGAGCCCTATCAAGTTTTTGGCGCCGTTGCCGGGGAGTAATAACTGCCTATCGATTACTGGTATTAGGATTTTGTCTAAGTTTTAATTTGTTTACTAACTTTCTGCTACTTTTCTTTGTTCCTGTTTCAGGTGTATGCCTAATCGCAGAACCAGAAGCAACAAAGAGAAGGAGCTTGTGACTTTGAGCATCGACGAGCTTGCTAGGTTGGAGAGAACTAACAGGAAAGCTAAGAAGCAATCTACAATGGTCGCTCCACTTATCTTGGTTGAAGATGCAGAAGGTCACTTAGTTGACAGGGAATGAAATAGGAGGAACGAAGAGGGGCAGAGAATTGATCAGGAGGGGAATGTCATTGTTGAACAGCAGGTTCAGCAAGTGGCTGAGAACGTGGGTGTCCCTGCTGCTGTCAATAACGCTGCTGGGCATTTTGTTCAGAGGACTCTAGGTGACTACAACAGACCTGATCAGTTCTATGCCAACAGGGCTGCAATCCGACCTCCTGCCTTCCAGAGGAACGATTTTGAGGTTAAACCAGTCTACTATCAGCTGGTTGGCCAGCATCCATTCCATGGTTTACCTCATGAGCATCATATGGATCACATAGAGAGATTTGAAGACTTGGCTTCCAGTGTCAAAGCTAATGGGGTTAGCAATGACTTTCTCTTCTGCAAGCTTTTTCCTTACTCTCTTGAAGGAGAAGCTGCATATTGGCTGAAGCAACTGGAACCTGCTTCATTGACCACTTGGGAAGACACCAAGAATGTCTTTTTGAATAACTTCTATGATGATGCAAGATCAGAGGACATGAGGACGACAATTGCATCATTTACACAAGGCCCTACTGAAGCTTTCAAGGCCTCTTGGATCAGGTTCAAGTCTTATCAAAAGGACTGTCCTCATCATGGTTTCAGTCAGGTGCAATTACTTGGGATTTTCTTCAGAGGCATTGACTGGAAATATCAGATGGCGCTGGATGCAGCAAGTGCAAGAAACTTCAACACCAACAGACCAGAAGAGGCGATCAGACTGATTGAGAACTTGGTCTGCAGCAACAGCACTAAAAATGCAGACTTTCAGAGAATGAAACAAGCTGGTGTAGCTGATGGAAATCTGATTGCTGAAGTTAAGGCTAAGTTGGATGATATGCACAGCCTTTTGGTGGGGAAGAAGTCAGTTCACTTTGCTGCAGAAGTGGAAACTTTCGAAGCTCCAGAGGAAGTTGAGCAGGAGGATGTAAATTTCATCAATTCTGGTGGTTTTCAGGGACAAAAGTATGGGAATCAACAGTGGAACAGAGGATACAGCAACAATAATCAGAAGAACGCCCTTACAGGAGGACATAGCACGCCTGGTTTCACTCCTAGACCCCCATTCCAGAAGACAGAGTATCAGAAGCCATTCCAGAACAGTGGAAATTACAGAAACTATGGTTCTTCTTCCTTTCAACCAGCACCTCCACAAGGGAATAAAATGGAAGCAATGTTCGAACAGATCTTGGAAGTACAACAGAAGCTTACAGTGGACTTTAATGGCAAGATAGATTCACTCTATCAGGATTTGAATGGAAAAATTGAGAGTCTGAACTCTCATATGAAGAAGCTTGATGTTCAAGTTGCCCAAACTGCAGGAGCTGTTCAAAGGCAAGAAGGATTTCTTCCAGGAAGAACTGATGCTAATCCCAAACACCATGTGAATGCCATCACATTGAGGAGTGGAAAGAACCTGCAACCAGTGTTGCAGAATGATTTAACATCAAGGAATTTCGTGGGTATGGAAGAGTATGAAGATGAAGAAATATTTGCTGAAGAACCACGGGTGACGCTCGTCACCAATAATGGGTGTCGCTCGTCACCCATCGAGCATAACCCCGACCCCGACTCTTCACAAATTGGTGACGACCGTCACCAGATGGGTGACGCTCGTCACCCATATCCAGTGACCGACCCTGACTCTTCCAAATTGGGTGACACTCGCCACCATTCCAGTGACGCTCGTCACCAGACACCACATGCTGCAGTTTCGCCTAAGACTTCAGATAATGCTAAGGAGACAGTGTATAAACCCAAGATACCCTATCCTAAGCATCTTAAGAAGTCTAAGCAAGAGCTTGAAGATGCAAGATGCAAGGCTATCATGGACAAGTTGGTGATAGAGATCCCATAAATAGATGCTGTAAGGATCACTCCTGTTATAAGGAGGTATGTGAAGAGGATGGTGACCAATAACTTGAGTCTTGAGGTTGGAGCTATGATGATCAATGAGCAGGTCAGTGCAGTGATTCAGAACAGAGTTCCAGAGAAGCTTTCAGACCCAGGAAGTTTTGTTTTAGACTGCACTATCTTCAATGACAAGTTTGAGAGGTCATTGTGTGATCTTGGTTCTAGTGTGAACCTTATGCCTCATTCTGTTGCCAAGAGTTTGGGAATGACCAATTTTAAGGCTACAAGGATATCTCTTGTCCTAACTGATAGATCAGTCAGAGTTCCTGAAGGAGTGATAGAGGATGTTCCTATCAAAATAGGAGATTGTATGATCCCTACTGATTTTGTGGTTCTAGAGTATGGAGAAGAACCCAAAGACCCCTTGATTCTTGGAAGACCCTTCTTAGCTACTGCAGGAGCTATTATTGATGTCAGGAAGGGTAGAATAGAGCTAAATGTTGGCAATTTAGTGATGAAATTCGAAATGGACAAGCTGATAAGAGGCCAACCATAGATGGACAGACTTTTTATGTAGATGTTCTCACAAACATTGCTGATCAGATCTTCTATGAGATGAGTTCAGAAGATCCCTTGGAAAGGGCGTTGACCACTTCTACAGTTGAGTATGAGCATTTAGATGCTGCTGCAACAGGCTACACAAAGATGATGGATGCTACTGCACAAGTGATGCAACTGATAGCACAGGATGAGTTTGTCTCCACATCTGCGAAAGCTGCCACAATGGGTGATTGGTCTGCAGCAAAAACACCAAAAGTTGAGCTTAAACAGCTCCCTGCAGGGCTAAGGTATGCATTTCTGGGAGAAAACTCCACCTATCCTGTTATTGTTAATGCTTCATTGAACAATGCAGAGCTCACCCTTTTGCTAAGTAAGCTGCGAAAATTTCGCAAAGCTCTTGGCTATTCTCTTGATGACATTTCAGGCATCTCCCCAGACTTGTGCATGCATAGGATACACTTGGAGGATGAGTCAAAATCATCAGTTGAGCACCAGAGGAGGCTGAATCCGAATTTGCAGGATGTGGTCAAGAAAGAGATCATGAAGTTGTTGCAGGCTGGTATCATCTATCCTATATCAGACAGTGCTTGAGTGAGTCCAGTGCACGTGGTGCCTAAGAAAGGAGGTGTCACAGTGGTAAAGAATGACAAGGATGAGCTGATTCCAACTAGGACTGTAACAGGACACATGATGTGCATAGACTACAGGAAACTGAATGCAGCAACAAGGAAGGATCATTTTCCTCTCCCTTTCATCGATCAGATGCTAGAGAGGCTGGCGAATCACAAGTATTACTGCTTCCTTGATAGGTATTCAGGCTTCTTTCAGATCCCCATCCATCCAGATGATCAGGAGAAGACCACTTTTACTTGTCCCTATGGCACTTTTGCATATCGCAGAATGCCTTTTGGGCTGTGTAATGCTCCTGCAACCTTCCAGAGATGCATGATGTCGATTTTTACAGACATGATAGAGAAGTTTATGGAAGTGTTCATGGATGACTTCTCTGTTTATGGGTCCTCTTTCAAGAACTGCTTGGATAATCTGTGTGCAGTTCTGCAGAGATGTGAAGAGAAGCACTTAGTTTTAAACTGGGAGAAGTGTCATTTTATGGTGCAGGATGGTATTTTACTTGGCCACAGAGTCTCATGAGACGGTATAGAGGTGGATAGGGCGAAAATTGAGGTGATGACAAGTCTGCAAGCACCTGATTCAGTCAAAGCAGTGAGAAGTTTTCTGGGTCATGCAGGCTTCTACAGAAGATTTATCAAGGATTTTAGCAAGATAGCACGCCCACTTACTGCTCTCCTCTGCAAGGATGTGAAGTTTGAGTTCACAGAAGAGTGCAAATCTGCTTTTGAACAGATCAAACAGGCTTTGGTTACAGCCCCTGTTGTGCAGCCTCCAGATTGGGACTTACCTTTTGAGTTAATGTGTGATGCCAGCGATTTTGCAATTGGAATAGTGCTAGGACAGAGGAAAGACAAGAAACTCCACGCCATCTACTATGCAAGTAGGACTTTGGATGATGCTCAGAAGAATTATGCAACAACTGAGAAAGAATTGTTAGCTGTTGTGTTTGCTTTTGAGAAGTTCAGGCAGTATCTTGTTGGCTCCAAGGTCGTGGTCCATACTGACCATTCAGCACTGAAGTACCTAATGCAGAAGAAAGATGCAAAACCAAGGCTGTTAAGATGGATCCTGCTGCTTCAGGAATTTGATATTGAAGTGAAGGACAAGAAAGGGGTTGAGAATGGAGTTGCTGACCATTTATCCCGGATTCAGGTCGAAGACAGTGTTCCAATCAATGATTTCTTGCCTGAAGAGAATGTTTACTTGGTGGAAACCAGAGAACAGGAGGAAAGTACTGAAAACCTGCAGTTTTCACGAAACTGCAGGGGAGTGACGAGCGACACCAGGAGGGTGACGCTCGTCACCAACCCAGTTCAGTCGCGACCAAAGTATACGAGAAAGGTGACGCCCGTCACCAATATTGGTGACGCTCGTCACCAATCTCAACACTTATCTGCGATTTGTGCAAGCTTGGGGATGGCTTTTGAAAAACCTGTTTATGCTTTACATGATCCAAAGAGACCCTGGTATGCTGATATTGCAAATTATCTTGCTGCAGAGGATGAACCACATGATTTTAAAGGCTATGCTAAGAAGAAGTTCTTGAGAGAACTTAGGAGATTCTATTGGGATGAGCCATACCTCTACAAGCATTGTGCTGATGGTATCTACAGAAGATGCTTGGCAGAAGAAGAAGTCCAGGACGTCTTTTTTCACTGTCATGGATCAGAATATGCTGGACACTTTGCTACATTCAAGACTGTCTCTAAGGTATTGCAAGCTGGATTTTGGTGGCCTACTATGTTCAGAGACGCCCAAGCCTTCATCACGAGCTGTGATACTTGTCAGAGAAGAGGAAAAATCAGCAGGAGACATGAGATGCCACAGAACTTCATTCTGGAAGTTGAAGTTTTTGATTGTTGGGGTATTGACTTCATGGGACCTTTTCCCTCATCATATGGGAATAGATACATTCTGGTTGCTGTTGATTATGTATCTAAGTGGGTGGAGGCGTTGGCTACTCCTACTAATGATGCTGCAGTGGTTTTGAAGCTGTTTAAGACCATTATCTTTCCCAGATTTGGTGTCCCGTGGATTGTCATAAGTGATGGTAGTTCTCACTTTGTCAACAAGATCTTTGACAAGCTTTTGAAGAAGTATGGTGTACAGCACAGAGTGGCCACGCCCTATCATCCCCAAACAAGTGGACAGGTCGAGGTTTCCAACAGGCAGATCAAGCAGATTCTGGAAAAGACAGTTGGGAAGACAAGGAAAGATTGGTCTGCAAAGCTGGATGATGCATTATGGGCCTACAGAACTGCATACAAAACGCCACTTGGGACCACTCCATTCCATCTTCTCTATGGAAAGGCGTGCCATCTACCAGTAGAGTTGGAGTTCAAAGCAGAATGGGCCATCAAGAAGCTGAACTTCGATCTGAAGCCTGCTGCAGAAAGACGTTTGATTCAGCTCAATGAACTGGATGAGATCAGATATATGGCCTATGAAAACTCTAAGTTATACAAGGAGAGGACAAAGGCATATCATGATAAAAAGATCATCTACAGGCATTTCGAGCCCAATGACCAGGTATTACTCTACAACTCTCGCTTACAACTTTTTCCTGGTAAATTGCGTTCTCGATGGTCAGGTCCTTTCACTGTCAAAGAAGCTCGCCCACATGGTGCAATTGTCCTGATTAACTCCAAAGGAGAGGAGTTCACTGTCAATGGACAAAGGGTGAAGCACTACTGGGCACAAGCAAAGATTCCAGCAGGACACATTGTATCTCTGGATCAGGCACCAGCTGTCTAAACAGCCAACCAAAGTCAAGCTAATGACTTTAAATAAGTGCTTAGTGGGAGGCAACCCACTGGTAAGTTGTAGATATAACACTTAGTTATTATTTTCGTGCTTAGGATTAGTAATTAGATTAATATTCACAAAAAGTTAAAAAAAAAAAAAAGGTGGTGACGATCGTCACCCTTATGGTGACGCTCGTCACCCGTCGAAGTCGGGCACGGTTATTAGTTTTCTCTCTTCTTTTTCCTCGGGAATAACTGTTTAAACCAAGAACACTTAGAAATTTTCAGAGATTCATAACTTTTGATTTTCTAAACCAAATTGAGTGATTCAAGAGTCTAATCCGTGCGGATTTTGCTCCTCTTTCTGAATATTCACTCGGTTTTTAAGATCTGCAAGATGCCTCGTCAGGAGAAACGACCAAGGCAAAGCTCATCTTCCAGCACTGCAACAGGGTCTACGGATTCCTTCAGTCAACACCCGGTTAGCAGGCCCCCATGGCCCAAACTAGAAGATCGGAAAATAGCCTCAGGAGTGGCTTGGGCAGGGACTCCGAAGCAGGAAGTCTCCCGAGACACTTGTGTATTCCGTGATATTCAGGAAGAGTGGGATGAATATGACACGCTGTTCTACAATGCGTGGCTGGGAGTTAAGATTATCCCCACTCGGTTCACGGATTCTGCTGTTCTGCAGAAGATGGGGATCTTCTGGAGCGCATTGGGATGGGGACTATGCCATTCCAGCAGTATGATCTGTACCCAGATTTGGTACGCCAGTTTCTCTATACAGTTCGCGTCTACTACACGAATGAGCTGGTGAAGCGTGCGCAGGAAGGCACGATGACGTTTCTGATCCGAGGAGTTCGATATCGGATCAGCCTGATGGAGCTTTGTGGGATCTATGGCTTCTCTGACCATCCCACAGACGTTCTCCTTCCCTCTCAGTGGACCCATATGCGGACATTCTGGTCCAAGTTCGGGAATGGAGTCTATGACAGCAAGACTAGCACGCAGACGGAGGTCCGACATCCGGTTTTGAGGTACATTCTGCGCCTCTTTGGTCACACTATTTTGTGCAAGTCTGCACCCAGCAAGACTCGAGTCAGTGAGCTGATTCTCCTCTACTACGGACTTTATGAGATGCTGGATGATTCGATACGTGTTGATAGCATGGTTCGTGCCAACTTAGGCGCTGTTTTCGCTGAGCATCTGGTCTCCTTGAAGACCAAGCCATTCACCAGTCCAGGGGAGAAGACTGAGAGTGTTGGCAGCCTGCTGACACCGATCTTCCACCATTTCCAGATCGATGTCACACCTTGCAGTCTGCGCAGTGACAGATCACTTATGGATGACCAGTATCTGCGCCATGTCACTTGGATGAAGATTGGAGTTGTCTGGACTTTCACTACCACTTCTGGAGAGTATGTTGGCATTAAATTACCACAGAGAGCCTTCACTACTATTCAGGGTGATCCACGCCAGCTATTCTTCATGCCAGCACGGACTCTTCTGCGCCCCTTGACTCTGCGCCCTGCTAGAGCTGCTACAGCTGGCGCCCCTGCTTCTACTGCCGCTGCTGCTGATGCTAGACCTTCTACACGCTAGGGTGGTTCTTCTACTGCTTTCAGGCGTCCTCCACGACCACAGACACCCATGGATATGGCTGCTTTTCAGGAGTATGTCATTGACAGCTTTGAGGGACTCTGGGATGATGTTGCTACACTTAGCAACTGTGGTTGTGTCCGCCCCCATTACACCACTGAGCCTTGCGAGGATGAGGATTGAGGCTTCACTATCTGGTTACTTGTTCCTTTTTCCCTTTTATTTTTTTTTCTTGCTCTTGAGTCATTTTTATGTTTTTTTTGAGTTAGTTGTCAGTTTCTTTGATGATGTTTTGTGAGATTGTTGACCCAGGTTATTTTTGCTATGTTTGGATGTTGTTAATTATGTGTTTGAATGCTCAAAAAGTCTAACTTTCGAGTGCATATGCAAACACTTCGTTAATTAACATCTGACATAAGAATTGGGCAATACAGGTCGTGGTGACGCTCGTCACCAGACTGGTGACACTCGTCACCCGACCCCTCGCGAGGTAACACTTTTCTGACTTGGTTTTTCGACTTCTCATTCATTTTTCTGAACAACTCTTGGCTTAATAACACTGGGGACAGTGTTGTTTAAGTCTGGGGGAGGTGGTTACTGACGTTGTGTGCTTTGTGTCATGTCTATAGAGTGTTAAAGTTGAGTCAAAAACCTGTTTTATAGAGTCAAAATTTTTGAAACTGTCAGTTTTTCTTGGAACTAACCATAAGACGTTTTTGCTGATAAGAACCATTGCCACAGTAGTTGATTATAAGTCTTACTAAGTTGAAAGTCATAGGTAGATCAGTCTAGCAATGAAGGTTTAGGTTCTTAGAGAACCTGAAAAATTTGCTGTTAGCTCTACCTTAATGAACTTTAAACTTCTTATCTTGGTGATTGATTCTATTTGATCTTTATTCTCTCTTTCAGCACTGAAAATAAGGTTAAAATGCAGTCTCTCTTTGATCTTCCCTGATGTAGTTTTTAAAAGATTAAGTCCAAAGAATGGTGCATTCATGACCCTGTCTCCTCACAAGGAACAACAGTAGTGAACACACTCATGAACCTGTCTCCTCACAAGGAACACAAGTATTGAGTAGCACCATATCTTAGACTGTAAAAGTTGAGAAAAAGAAGTGAAAAATCGAAAATATCCAAAGGAAGAGATTAAGGGAAGAGAAAATAGGAGAGCTGTGTTGAGATTGTTTTTGTTCAGTTGTTAGGAAGGGAAAAGAATCTGTAAAGTGATTGAGATGATAGAGCCTTGATGAGATATCACACTTAGATAAAAATAAGGAGTTGACAGTAGAAATTTCGGATTTCTTGAAGGGATTTGGACTGGACTTGAGAGATTTGCTAAGCTTGTGATGATTATACTGAAATTTGATCTTGTGTTGACTCTATAGTATGTGGATTCGAAAGTTCAAACTAGTATGGTGTTCCTGATGACTTACAGACTGTTTCTTGTTTTCAAACCTCGACCTTGAACTCTGTCTGATGTTTGCTTGAGGGCAAGCAAAAGCTAAGTCTGGGGGAGTTGATATATCATGGTTTTTATGGTTTTTAACCATGATATAAGTCCTTTTTATTGAGTCTTTTTGGTCTTTTTAGAGTCCTAGTAGAGTCTTTGCAGGTTATAACATGTCTGGAGCATAATTGGAGATTTTGGAACCTTTTGGAGCATTCTGAGTTGAAGCCACGAAGTACCAAGCTCGAAGCATAAAGTATCACATATGGTGACGCTCGTCACCGCCTTTGGTGACGTTCGTCACCCATCAAGGAAGGAGCGTGGCTGTTTTATTAAAAGTATGAAGGAGATTTGCAGAATTGACCCAGAAGTTCCTTTATTTACATGAAGACCCCAGATCGTGTTTAACCTCTATTTATTAGGTTTTTCAGCCATTGTTGGCTATTATCTTAGTTTTTGAGAATTCAGAGAGCTTAGAGAGAGATTTATTCAGTGCTTTTTGGGGAGACAAATCCTGTACTCTTTTGAGAAGATTTCGAACCCCCTTTATTTCTTACTCTTTCTCTTAATGCAATTTTATTCAGTTATGTTTTGTGATCTCATAATCATGTTTGAGTAATCTGCTAGTGAAGTTAGGATTTTTCAAAGGTTGATGAAAGGATTGTAGAATCGCTATCTGTTAGGAATATCTTATGGTTTTTCATCTCTGCTTGCTTTAAAATCGAATTTCTGAGACACATCATCCAGGAATCCGAAAATCTTAGGTTGTTAAATATATGTGAGAGCATTATTCATAACCTGAACTAGTATTTGATGAGAAAAGCAACTTAGTGCAAAGAGATTTGGTTTAGGAGTTTTGTAAACAATTGAATCTGATCAATCCTGCATGTTTAGGTTGTTAGGGTTTGCAAAGAGATTTGAAACTCTGTGATTTAGGCATAGATAACTTTTGCAATGAGAATTGATTAGTTATACATCAGTGATTCATGTTTAAAACGGCTCTTAATCATTCCTGATTTCCTGCATCATACATTCTTGGATTCAACCTGCGAACTACCCTGACTTAGCGCTTTTAGTCTTCTGGAACTTAGATTATCTTACAAAATCGTTTGATTACTTTCATTCATTCATTCGCATTACATACATCATATCTTGCTTAGCTTAATCTGAGTCTACATTCGATAGTGTAGTCTGCATTACTCTCTTGGGATTTCGATACCCCTTGTACTACAACTGCTTTTGCTGTGCACGTGCAGTAGTTTTATTTGGGTTAAACCTGAGCCCTATCAAGTACCAGAAGCAACAAAGAGAAGGAGCTTGTGACTTTGAGCATCGACGAACTTGCTAGGTTGGAGAGAACTAACAGGAAAGCTAAGAAGAAATCTACAATGGTCGGTCCACTTATCTTGGTTGAAGATGCAGAAGTTCACTTGGTTGACAGAGAAAGAAACAGGAGGAACGAAGAGGGGCAGAGAATTGATCAAGAGGGGAATGTCATTGTTGAACAGCAGGTTCAACAAGTGGCAGAAGACGCTGGAGTCACTATTGCTGCAAATAACGCTGCTGGGCGTTTTGTTCAGAGGACTCTAGGTGACTATAACAGACCTGATCAGTTCTATGCCAATAGAGCTGCAATCCGCCCTCCTGCTTTCCAGAGGAACTATTTTGAGGTTAAACCTGTCTACTATCAGCTGGTTGGCCAGCATCCATTCCATGGCCTACTTCATGAGCTTCCTATGGATCACATTGAGAGGTTTGAAAATTTAGCTTCCAGTGTCAAAGCTAATGGTGTTAGCAATGACTTTCTGTTTCTGAAAGCTTTTCCCTTACTCTCTTGAAGGAGAAGCTACATATTGGCTGAAGCAACTGGAACCTGCTTCATTGACCACTTGGGAAGACACTAAGAATGCCTTTCTGAACAACTTCTATGATGATGCAAGATCAGAAGACATGAAGATGAAAATTGCATCCTTTACACAAGGCCCTACTGAAGCTTTTAAGGCTTCTTGGATCAGGTTTAAGTCTTATCAAAGGGACTGTCCTCATCATGGCTTCAGTCAGGTGCAATTACTTGGGATCTTCTTCAGAGGCATTGACTGGAAGTACCAGATGACGCTGGATGCAGCAAGTGCAGGAAACTTCAACACCAACAGACCAGAAGAAGCAATCAGATTGATTGAGAAGTTGGTCTGCAGCAACAGTACCAAGAATGCAGATTTTCAGAGAATGAAACAGGGTGGTTTGAATGAAGGAAACCAAATAGCTGAGGTTATGGCTAAGTTGGACAGCATGCACAGCCTTTTGGTGGGAAAGAAGTCAGTCCAATTCGCTGTAGAAGTGGAGAGTTTCGAAAATTCTGAAGAGTTTGAGCAAAAGGATGTTAACTTCATCAATGTAGGTTTTCAGAACCAAAGGTTTGGGAATCAACAGTGGAACAGAGGCTACAACAGCAATAATCAGAAGAATACCTTCCCAGGAAACCAGAATGCAACTGGTTATACTCCAATGCCACAGTTCCAAAAGACTGAAGTTGAGAAACCATACTAAAACAACAGGAATTTTGGTTCTTCTTCCTACCAAACTGCACCTCCACAAGACAATAAAATGGAAGCTATACTGGAGCAGGTACTTGAAGGACAGCAGAAGATCACAATGAACTTTAATGGCAAGCTAGATTCGCTGTATCAAGACCTGAATGGAAAAATTGAGAGTCTGAACTCTCACATGAAGAAGCTTGATGTGCAGGTTGCTCAAACTGCAGGAGCTGTTCAAAGGCAAGAGGGATTCCTTCCTGGAAGGACTGATATCAATCCCAAGCATCAGGTTAATGCCATCACAGTCAGGAATGAAAATGAGCTTAAAACAGTGCAGAAAAAGAGGTTGAGTGCAGAACAGATCGTGCAACTAATGGAGTCTGAAGATGGAAATTTTGCAGTCTCAGAAGTGAGTGACGAGCGTCACCAAGGAGGAGTGACACTCGTCACCAACTTACAAGGGAATCTTGAATCATCACAGGTGAGTGACGAGCGTCATCACCCCCTGGTGACGGTCGTCACCCACCCCAGAATGAAGCTGCTTCGCCTGTAACTGCAAACAATGGCCAGGAGCAAGCGTATAAACCCAAGATACCATTCCCTAAGCATCCTAAGAAGTCTAAACAGGAGATAGAAGAAGTCAGATGCAAAGCTATGATAGACAAGTTGATGCTTGAGATCCCTCTTGTAGATGCAGTCAAGCTTTCACCAGCTCTAAGAAGGTATGTAAAGAGAATGGTTGTGAATGGTGTAAGTCCTGAGGAAGGAGCATTGCTTACCAGAGACATCAGTGCAATCCTCTTGAGTACAGTTCCAAAGAAGAAGAAGAAGGTGACTGTTTCTGAACAAGTCAATACCATCACTCAAACCAGAATTCCAGAGAAGCTATCTGATCCAGGGACCTTTGTGCTTGATAGCTCAATATCTGCAGGACGTTTTCCACACTCTCTATGTGATCTAGGGTCAAGTATTAACTTGATGCCTTTCTCTGTTGCTGCTAGACTTGGAATGACTGATTTCAAGCCAGCTGGGATCTCTTTCATCCTAGCAGATCGATCAATAAGGACCCTAGAAGGCATGTTAAAGGATGTTCCTGTTAACATTGAAGGCTGCATAATTCCTACAGATTTTGTGGTTCTGAAATATGCTGAAGAACCTAAAGATCCTCTTATTCTGGGAAGACCATTCTTGGCTACTGCTGGTGCCATCATTGATGTGAGAAAGGGGAACATTGAGCTTGATCTTGGTGATGTTGTCATGAACTTTGACATGGATAAGCTAAGAGGGAATTCTACTATTGATGGTCAGACCTATTCTGTAAGGACTTCCAGAGATGAAGAGAATGTCATGGAGCATTCAGAAGACACTATTGCTAGGTATGTCACTGAATCTGATACAAGTAGGCAAGTGAACAAGATGGCTGTTGAAGAGGCAATATCTGAAACTTCTAGAGAAGCTGTTGGGTTTGAGGATTGCAGTGAGGATTATATCTTCATGACTGGTCTTCAAAAAGAGGTTCCAATGAATGCCAAGTTGTTGGAGGAAGACGTGTTTGTGATGGAGGCAAGACTTGCAGAGCTGAACTGCAGAAAAACTGCAGCAACTCGAACTGCAGAGTCAGTGACGAGCGTCACTGACCTGGTGACGCTAGTCACCAACCTGGACACAAAGGAGAGACGTGATATTTACTCTATAAGTCCATCCTATGTTGCCAAACCGAAAGTTCAACATTCCACAACCCAGAAACCTGCAACTAAGCAAAGAATGCTTGGTGTTTCTTTTGATGATTCTGCAGGAAAAAGAAGTGCCCCACCCCCAGTCAAAACCCGCCCTACTGATGTTCCTCACTTCCTTGGAAGAATTCATGCATCTACTGCTTATAAACCACCATGGATGAGGAGACATTCTTTTGCAAGGCATTTAATGCCATATTCTGCTCTACCAGCTGTCTGAGCAACATTCAAAGTCGAGCTAATAACTTTAAACAAGCGCTTAGTAGGAGGCAACCTACTGGTAAGTTTTCTTTTTCATATACTTAGTCTAGTTTTCTATTACAGAGCTAAAAACTCGAAAAAAAAGAAAGAAAGAGAGTCAGTTTGTCAGTTTGCTTTGAGGATGTCTTGTTAGTTTGTTGGACCATGGATTATGCTTTGTTTGGATGTTTTTGATGTGTGTTTTGAGTTCTCTTATAGTTTGACTTCAGAGTACACATGATGGCATATCATTTAAATATCCAACATGTCGATTCTGAAGTATCAGACGTGGTGACGCTCGTCACCAGACTGGTGACGCTCGTCACCCGACCCCACGCGAGGTAACACTTTTTGACCATGGTTTTTCGACTTCTCATTCATTTTTCTGACCAAATCTTGGCTTAATAACACTGGGGACAGTGTTGTTTAAGTTTAGGGGGAGGTGGTTACTGACGTTGTGTGATTTGTGTCATGTTTATAGAGTCTTAAAGTTGAGTCAAAAACCTGTTTTATAGAGTTAAAAATTTTGAAACTGTCAGTTTTTCTTAGAACTAACCATAGGACGTTTTTGCTTATAAGAACTATTACCACAGTAGTTGATTACAAGTCTTACTAAGTTGAAAGTCATAGGTAGATCAGTCTAGCTATGAAGGTTTAGGTTCTTAGAGAATCTGAAAATTTTGCTGTTAGCTCCACCTTAATGAACTTTAAACTTCTTATCTTGGTGATTGATTCTTATTGATCTTGATTTTCTCTTTCAGCACTGACAATAGAGTTAAGATACAGTCTCTCTTTGATCTTCCCTGATGTAGTTTTAAAAGTCTAAGTCCAAAGAATGGTGCATTCATGACTCTGTCTCCTCACAAGGAACAACAGTAGTGAACACACTCAAGAACCTGTCTCCTCACAAGGAACATAAGTATTGAGTAGCACCATATCTTAGACTGTAAAAGTTGAGAAAAAGAAGTGAAAAAACAAAAATATCCAAAGGAAAAGATCAAGGGAAGAGAAAATAGGAGAGCTGTGTTGAGATTGAATTGTTCAGCTGTTAGGAAGGGAAAAGAATCTGTAAAGTGATTGAGATGATAGAACCTTGATGAGATATCACACTTAGATAAAAATAAGGAGTTAGCAGTAGAAATTTCGGATTTTTGAAGGGATTTGGACTGGACTTAAGAGATTTGCTAAGCTTGTGATGATTAGACTGAAATTTGATCTTGTGTTGACTCTGTGGTATGTGGTTTCGAAAGTTCTAACTAGTGTGGTGTTCCTGATGTCTGACTGACTGTTTCTTGTTTTCAAACCTCGACCCTGTTCTCTGTCTGATGTTTGCTTGAAGGCAAGCAAAAGCTAAGTCTGGGAGAGTTGATATATCATGGTTTTTATGGTTTTTAACCATGATATAAGTCCTTTATATTGAGTCTTTTTGTCTTTTTAGAGTCCTAGTAGAGTCTTTCCAGGTTATAGCATGTCTGGAGCATAATTGGAGATATTGAAGCTTTTTGGAGCATTGCAAGTTGAAGCCACGAAGTATCCAACTCGGGAAGAAAAGTATGCATATAGGTGACACTCATCAGCAACCTGGTGACGCTCGTCACCCAGAAAGGAAGGGGTCGTGGCTGTTTTCTAAAAGATAGAGGATTATTTACAGTTTTGGCCCAGAAGTTCCAGTATTTACAAAAAGGCTCCAGATCGTGTTTTAGCTTGTATATTGGGCTTTTCAACCATTCTTTTGGCAGATATCTTGTATCTTATTATTTTAGAGAGCTGGGGAGAGAGATTTGTAGAAGAGCTTTTGGAGAGACAAATCAGACTCCTTCAGAGCAGATTTCGAACTCCTTCATCTTTACTTCTTATTTCTTTTATGCAATCTATTCTTTTCATGATGTTTTCTCAAATCACCATGTCTGAGTAGTTTGTTAGTTAAGTTAGGGATTTTTCAAGGGTTGATGAAGAGTTTGTAGAATTGCTACCTGTTAGGAATATTTTTTGGTTTTTCATCTCTGCTTGCTTTAAAATCGAATTTCTTAGACACATCATCTAGAAATCCGAAAATCATAGGTTGTTAAATATATGTAAGAGCATTATTGATAACCTGAACTAGTATTTGATGAGCAAAACAACTTAGTGCAAAGATATTTGGCTTAGGAGTTTTGTAAACAATTGATCTGATCATTCCTGCATGCTTAGGTTGTTAGGGTTTGCAAAGAGATTTGAAACTCTGTGATTTATTCATAGATAACTTCTGCAATGAGAATTGATTAGTTATACATCAGTGATTCATGTTTAAAATGGTTCTTAATCATTCCTGATTTCATGCATTCTACATTCTTTGATTCAACCTACGAACTGTCCTGCCTTAACGCTTTTAGTCTTCTGAAACTTAGATCATCTTACAAAATCGTTTGCTTACCTTTATTTAATCATTCGCATTACATACATTATATCCTGCTTAGCTTAATCCGAACCTACATTCGATAGTGTAGTGCATTACTCCTTTGGGATTCGATACCCCTTGTACAACAACTGCTTTTGCTGTGCACTTGCAGTAGTTTTATTTGGATAAAACCTGAGCCCTATCAAGTGACAGGTGGTTTGTAAGCTTGAACTTCCGGAGCTTTACCCTTCTCATTTCTGCTTGAGGAGCTGCCCACTTGGCGATCATATAGCTCCCTGTAGTCTTCAGGATTTTCACTAGACAAGACCATCAAAGCATGGTGTTCCTCTAAAAGTTCTTTGTCAGCTTCAGTGAGCTCTGGTTTGGCTTCTTCTTCTGGAGCAACTAAGGCTTTCTCAGCCTCTTCCTTCTCAGCAGCTTCTTGTGCTGCTCTTTCTTGCTCTTCTTCTCTGTTCAAGCTGACATCTAGTCCTTTGAGGAACTTGTCTACAGTATCTGTAGCTTCTTGATCATTAGTGTTGGAATGGGTGACCTCCCCCCCATACTCAGCCCTTAACATGTCCACATGTAACAGCAACTCTTGAGGCATAATGCCAAGCTCTTCCAATGAAGCATCTTCATCTGTAAATTATTCATCCTCTTCAGCAAGCAAGTGGCAGAATTCCTGAGGATTATGTTTACATGCTTCAGGGAGAGTACCTTGGGAGCATGGTGCTTTTTCAACTTCTCTGCTGTCTTCTGAGATCTGTATCATTGAATCCCAATCATCAAGCTTGGTAAGCTCATCATGAACAAAGTCTAATTTGTTATGCAACTTAGCAAATCCCTGGTTTATCTCCAATGTTTCAAGGAGTTGTAAGTTGAGGAATTGAGTGAGCATGCTCTTGGTATCATCTGCACCAGAGGTTGAGGCATTGTATTGACCTTGAGGGAGAGCAGGAGTGGGTGCAAATTGTGGGTGGGTATTGTAGCAGTCTGCAAAGTAGTTCATAGGCAAAAGCTCTTAGTGGAAGTTGTTGCACCTTGGAGTTTCAAAACAGGGCATCTTCTGTACTTGTAGAGATGTACCTGAAATGAAAATACTTGAAAAGGAGTGAGTAACCAAATAAAACTAAAAACTTGATCTTAAAGACTCTACAAACTCTAATGATTCAAACAGAAAACTCAATTGGCAACGGCGCCAAATTGATACTAGAGGTTTTGTACTCTTTTTCAATCACCCCAATATATGAATCAGTTGTAGTATAGCAAGGGTTTTATGTAAATCCAAATGGGTTTTGTTGAAAGCAAAAGAGTTGTGAGCAGAAATCCTTAAGTCAAACAAAGCAAGGAGAGTTTTTGTTGCCTAAGCAACTTATCTAACAACTTAGAATGATCAATCACAAAAGAGAACTCAAAAGAGACAGTTTAGCTATGATCAAGAAGTAAAGCAGAGCAAAATAAACAGAGTACTAAGCAAATTCGAAATTCAATAAAAGAGAAAGCAAGGTACTAGATGTGGTTATTGATTTTGGGGAATCTAGAGACTAACTAAGGTTGTTTCAAACAGCATTGATCAAGCGAACAAGCTAGCAATGGTGGTTCCTAGACATAGAGTTCACAAACAAGCAAGCTAAGTCCAATCTCTTGTAAAATAGTCCTTTGCTAAACACCTAACAAGAACTAGCTCTCATTAGTGCTAAAACATTCAGCAAGCAATAACAATCACTCTATTCATGTCAAAATTCTCCTCAAACAGTCAATCTCTTGAGCCAAGACCAGCAAATCCTCTATCAAACAAAATCAGCATTTCATCAAACACATGGTGGGCATAAGAGAAAGCCTAAATCCTAGATAAGTGTGATCAAGACAAATCTAGCTTAAAACAGATTAATAGAGAGGAACCCATGTAATTAAACACTAAACAAACCTTAATCAATCTCTAAATCCTCCTAATCTACCACATCTATGAACCCTAAGAAAACTACTCACTAATACTCATGTTTAACACCAAATCACGAGAGGAAAAGATGTTAATCATGATTAAAAGAGAGATTAGAGAAAGATTAATGGCAAATAGGAACTTATATTAAATAAAGCAAGAAATTTGTCTTACAAACCCAGAAAATAAACTCAAGAACAGTGTTATGAGGTGACTTGTCGAAAATCCCAGAAAAAGGGTATTTATACATAAAAGAACGAAGCCCTAAAGTAATGGCAAAAGTGTAATAAAAGGCAGGCTTGGACTGGGTTCCTATCGGTCAATTGTGACCGATAGGGATGATCGATAGGGATCCTATCGGTCACTCCTTGACGGATAGGTCTTGTGCCTTGATCGATAGGCTCAACATAGATTGTCTGCCTTGGTCCCTTTTACTCCTCTTGGCCCAACTAGCTTCCTAGATCATCCCCAAAGCTCCTCCAATGCTCCTCTTAGCTCATAAGTACCTAAAAACATCTATAATGCATAGAAAATGCAAACTATATCCTAAATGCAACCTAAGTATAAAAGGAGAAGAAAATGGAACAAAAGTTAAGGAAAAAATGCAAAAGAGAACCAAAACATGAACTAAATGCAAGCCTAAATGGTGTAAATACAAGAGATATCAAGGCCCCAAGTCGATATGAAGAGACAAGACAAGTTAATGAGTATCGAGCCACTATAACCAATACAACACCTTCAGAGCATCTGTACCGGTTTATATATCAATGTGGAGCACCTCGATACACAAGCAAAGAAGTGTATCGATCAGAGATTCGACGGTTTTGCCATATATGCCTTAAAAAAGGGCGATTGTATCGACCAGCGTACCGAGGAGATCAACCAATAAGATTCAACCAGAAACGACTGTATCGATCAGTGTATTGATAACTCATTTTTATGGGTCTATAAGGCAATGCAATGCAGACGGTTATCAAAACTCAAGCAGCACACAGTCGTAGTATAATGTAAGAGGAATCAATCCAACTTAGAGCTAGAAAGTGCAATGAGAATGCAAGGATCATGCAAAGCTAAGCAAATGATGAACGGTTTTGTGAAAATCCTAAAAACTAGATGCAACAGTCAAATGCAAAGCCAAACTATTTTAAAAATACTAGAGATGAGTGAACTACCACGAGGAACAAACATAATGATTAAAATGCAAGGCTATGAATTACTAAAATTCGACTAGTGGATCGACCATAGGATCGACCACTAGATCGAGCAAAAGCAATCGATCTCGTCTAACAGTTCAAACAGAAACAAATCTCATGACCAGGATGCAACGGATAACAAGCGAATGATTAACATAGATGATAAAATACTAAGAGAGAGGGGCTCAGGGTTGAGATTCATGTTCAAGGGTCTTAAAGGTTGAAGCTTGGTTTGAAAACTTTAGATCTACTCACTTTGTGAGGTTCTCTAGGCCTTGCAAAAAGAACAAGATCCATCCATGGCGTGTGGTATGGATCACTCCTTCATTCTCTCCTCCAGACCCATGGCGTTTGGCGGAAAAAGAGATTGAAGGGCAATAAACTCAGATTTCAAACTCACGGCCTAACTAATCCCCTAAACTACCATGACGTTTGGGAAAGGTAGACTAGCCTCTAGGATTCGATTTTCAAGGACCCCTGGATCCTGTCAAGGTAAGAGGTCCTTTTGATCATAAAGTTCTTGGCGTGAGAGTCTTTAAGCCTTAAGAACTCGATATCCTAGAAGAGAAAGCCATGAAGAACAAGAAAACACCAAACTTGAAAACCTTTTCGACCCCTTTGAATCCTCTCAACCCCAAAACCCGATGAAACTACTCGCGACTCATAAAGTAAACCGTACGAAATGCAATAAACGAAGAACAAAACATGAAAAGCGATAGATTGAACTTAAACGATCCAATATTCAAAAGCAAAAGCAACAAAAGCTCGAAGTCTAACAATGGCGAAATCGCCTAAAACAAGAGAGATGATAGAAAAGTAGTCGACAGGGTGGAATAATGAAAGGGATCGTTGCTTTTTGCCTAAAATGGCCAAACCGCAACTGGTCCCCCCCTTCGCTATGGTCCAAAAACAGGCTGGACGGATAAGGTTGGTCTGGGATCGATGATGAAGATCGATCTGGCACTCGATCCCGTCTTGGATCGGATGGCTTTTGGTCGATCTCTGAGTCGATCTTGTGCTGATCGGGTTGAAAGCTCGATCCGGTCCTCGATCTGCATGGCGTCGTTTACGTCCGTACTCCAAATCGATCTCCACACTCGATCTTCTGGTCGATCTCGTCTAGATCGACCTGCCTTGCTCGATCTGCTGCTCGATTTCAGGTCCTTAGCGTGCAATCCTGATTTCTCCAAGTGTCCACGGACTTCCTCACGAGCCTTGGCGTGTCCACAAGTCTCCCATAGCTCCAAAGTAACCGAAAGAAACCTGATTGTGATGCAAAATGCACGAAACATGCAAATGCTGGTGCAAAAGTACTCTAGGACCTAAAGCGATGCAAACTAGCCAAACATGCAAGGTAAATGCGCGAAAACTAACTTATATGTATGCAAAATACACTAAATATGCAGCAATATCAACTCCCCCAAACTTGCCTTTTGCTTGCCCTCAAGCAAACAAAATGAAAGAAGGGAGAGAGGTTTTAAAACAAACGGGGGTTTAAGCTTCTTGCAAAGGTGTCTTTCAAATGAATCAATCTCAACGTCCTAGTTACCAGTTCTAAAATGCAATGCGCACACTCTTACTCCAAAGAACTTAGCCATACTTATCACACAATGAATTTCAAATCATGAGTCTCCTAATCCAAACAATCAAAGAAACTCATCCTTTAACATTCATTAACGATCGAACCGTGAATCAAACTTATGCACTTAAAAGCAAAACACATTTGGCTAAGGGTGAAGGCTATGAGCATAGAATGATCTCATTTTAAAGAGGGTTTCACAATGCAATGGGTTTCTCTCACGAATGGTATGAACTTTATGCATAATGCTAAAGGTAAAGGCAATTGATGCATACATGTTTAGATTCTCATCTACCCTTGTACACTAACAACGACCCTAAAACCCCTCTCATTTTCTTTCTTTTTAGCTCACTCACCCTCCTAAAATCTACCCTTATCTCCAAAGTAAAAGTTTAGCAAACCCCAAATCAAAATAGAAAACATCTTAACTCTTTTAGGCTAGTGAAAAGGTTTGAAAAATATTAAGCTCCTTATTTTTTTCTTATTGATAGCTCTCTTATTATTTATTTTTTATTTTTTTCTTTCTTTTTCTTTTTTTTTATTTTGGCACATAGGCTCTTTTCTTTTTTATTTTTTATTTTTTATTTTTATTTTGAGAGAGCTATCTTCTGAAATTATTGGAGCATTATACATTTTAAACACAAAACCTTTCACTTAAAACCTTTTGTTTACTTCAAATACCAAACTCTTTTAAAACCGAAAGCATATAAACATAAAAAGCAATCCCATCAAACCCCCAAACTTATCCTAAACCTATATCTAGCTTCAAAATGCAAAGCTAGCAATCATATGAGAACCTAATCATGTCGCCTAAACGTAACACGTTATGCTAAGTTCAAACCGAAAGAGGCCTCACAATGATGTCACACACGAAAGCTTGGCTTGAAAGAAAGGTAAGGGTGAAGGTGGGAGTTCTACTTAGGCTCACAAAGAGTGGTAAAAGGAGGAAGAGAGCCTAGATATTTTTAAGATCCATGTGTTCATTTTCAAGTGCATAAGAATGATATTTCAAAATTCAAATTAGGGTTCTCACATATTAGGATAAGTTTCAAATCATGAGTGTTCAATTCAAGTCACGAAAATCAAAAGAAGTGATCCAAGCATGGTAAGAACTTACTTTCAAAGCGTGAGCAAAGCATTAGAGAACTACTAACTAGGATATTAAAACCATTCATAAGCTTTAAACACCTTTTTAAGAAAACTCTAACCCCTTATGCAAATGTAAACAACCTAGATGCTTAAAAAATTCTAGACTCAATCCTAAAATTCTTAATAAGATGAATGCAACTACATGATTTTTTTTGAAAATTTTTAAAAATTTTACCAATTTTTTCCTTTTCTTTTCTATGCCTTAGATGTATGCAAGACTCAAGAGATGCAAAGATAAAATAAGAGCAAAATAAACATGTCAAACCACACACATACTCCCCCAAACTTGAATGACACCGTTCCAGTGGCAAACAAATTCGAGAGAGCTCAAAACACAAAGCAAAAATCAAGAAAACATGAACGGTATGTACAATGGAAGGTTGTTGGTACCTTGGAGCTAAACCCGGCTGGAACTTGAGGATGTTCCAGCGGAGCTCCTCTTGCTAGAGGAGCGTCGGGCTATGTGTTTGCCTTTATCCTCGGTGGAGAAACCATGAACGGAATGACGAGCTTGTTACGCGGTGCCTTGTCTCTCACGGATGACAATACCGCCAGTTGATCTCCTCCTCTTCTCGGGCTGGTTAACCTCTTCACTCTTGGACCCCTTAGACTTCGCGGATGAGCTCCCTTGAAGCGCCTTGACTTTCTTGGCAAGCTTCTTGATCATCTTCCCTTGCCACTTAGTTATCTTTCGCTGCACCTCCACCACCGAAGCAAGAAACTTCTCAGCCTTGGTCCGCGGCTCAAAGTCCATCCTTGGAAGCTCTAAGTGGGCTGGCATTGCGCCATCTGATGGTGGTGACTCTGACTGCTCTCGCGCGGACTGAATATGCATCATTGTTGTACCAAGTGGGGCGTAGCACTCCTCATGGGTTGGGCAAAACTGGATCGTACCGATGCTGTCCAAGTTTATCTCCGCAACATTAGGTAAGATGCACACACTCTTCTTCCCCGCGTCATTGTAGAACTGATAGGCGAAGAATCCTGGAGCTGGCGTAGGTCCCAAGCTATCGGTGTTGCGTATGTAGGTCTCGTCCATCAAGGCTCTATCCGCGCAAGATTCGAACCATTGAAGGGGTACACCGGCCTGGATGAAGAGTGGCGTGAGAAACCCTCCGATGTAAGCTGAACTCGCGACAAAATAAACTGTTCTCCCATACTACCAACCCCATACTTCTTCTTCTTCTCAAAAGATGTAAACATTTACAGCTCAAACCACTTACACTACCTTTTTCCAATCTCCTAACCTAATACCAAGCTCAAAATGCAAGCTGGTGTCTACAAGAGAGCTTCTTCTTGCCACCCTTATTCCTAACACTTTTTTTCCAAGATAAAATCAAAAATAATGCAATGCAAGGCCTCACAACTCTCACAATAATGTTTAGGTTCAGAAAGAAAGATTGGTTTAGGGTGTGGTTAACTGTCCCATAATGATGAGGATCAGCTACTTGGATTAACAAGAGTGGTAAGAAGGGAAGAAGATAATCCAAGTATGTATATAGGTAGCCATGTAATCACTCTCAATGCATAAACAAGATAATTCAAAGTCAGGATTATGGTTCTAATAAGATAGAGTTGGAATCAAATCAAAGCTAGCTTTAGCATAAGTCATGAGTGTCAATGCAAGAATTCAAAGCATGGTGCAGCCTTAACTTCAAACTTACTACTATGGATTCAAACAACAAGTGACCAAGGCATTGAAAACAATTCAAACATGGGCATCTTAACAAGTGTTTATCATCTACTCCATATGCAAATGTGTTCAAAGCTACATGAAATGCATCTAGACTCAATCATAGTTATGCAAATGCACCTAAATGATTCTTTTTTGTTTCTAAAAATTTGAAAATTTTCTGATTTTCTCAATGAAATGCATGAATATATGCATGAGACTCAAGTATGCAAAAGGGAAAATAAGGAAATAAAACACAATGTCAAATGCAATACCCTTCCCCACACTTAAATTACACAGTCCTCTATGTAATAGAAGTCATAGAAAAGGGTTAAACAACTATAACTGGTGTATGGAAGAAAGGCAGTTCATAAGAAGTGAAAGAGGAAGAGTTAGGGAGACTTACAGCTGTTTTTGTTGCCGATATCGGGATGAGAGGCCGATACAGTGGTCGATACGCACCTATGTTGGTTGATATCGGGGTGATTGACCCGATACGTTGGTCGATATCCCATGTGGTGCTTGCGTATCGGCTGGCTAGTCCAATACCATGCTGGATACGACCTGTTGCTTCCTACTGCCTTGTTCAGCTCGAGACATACACTGATATGCCTTAACATCTCTCTGTATCAGTGTCCATGCACCTTGGTACTGTGCTCGATACTCATACTGAGCTGTCCGATATCAACCTAGGGTGGTCGATATGTAGCTCGATACAAGTGCCATTAAGGCATATCGAGTTGGCTACATCCCAGTATTCAGGTCGATACAAGCTCCTCTCATCTATATCGACCTTCATTTCCCTGGTAAATAGATCGGTACAAGCATAGAGACGCATGATATCGGGCAAGATAACCCGATATATAGCTCGATATTACTCGTACCGACCTGAGCAAACCGATATGTTGACCGATATAACCCCTCTCCGAGTTCTCCTTTTTTTTGTAGCTGATCCTCATTTACATGAGCTCAAACTTGGTGCCTAAGGACACTCATGAACACCAAAACTAACAAGAAAAACATGAAAAAATAAATAATATAGACAGAGATAACAGGGAATACCTCCCAAGAGTGCTTGTTTAGAATCACTAAGCTTGACTTTTCTTGCTCCTTAGTGAAGTTGAGAGGGAGTTAGGGAACTCCTTGGTGGATCCTTTCCTGAATGGCCTATGAATGTGGTGGTGGTTGGTGAGTCTGGAACGTGGCATGTTGTTGATGAAATCTTCTCAGCACTACCCATGCTTCTTCCCTTGACCTTCTTGGAGATTCCATTGATCTTTAGCAAAGCAAAGGGCGTGGACTTGCCCTTACTCTTCATCTGGTATACAGTTTCAACATTTTCAGACACATATGGCTTCAAGATCAAACCACCCTCCAATGGACCAAGCAATATCTCCTTGTTTCTCTTTGATGTACCCACCATATGGACCTCCTCTTTGATTGTTGTTTCAAGCTCCTCAAATAATGTGAGTAGGCTGCATCCATCAAAGCATTCACCATCATACTCATTGTGATCATCAGCCAAACTTAACTCTTTATCTTCCATAGAGAGAGCTTGTTCATTCTCCGTCTTGACCCCTTTAGCTTGGTACTTCAAAACCTTTTCTTTACTCAACCTCAACTCAATGGTCCATTCCTTAGCATCAAAAACTGCACCAGCACTTGCTAAGAATGATCTTCCAAAGGTGATAGAGTCCTTGATTGTTCCCTCAACATCTAGTACCAAGAAGTCTGTTGGTACTTCAACATCTTCTATCATCATTGGAACATCAAGTAAAGCTCCAAGTGGTCTCTTAATAGACCCATCAGCATGGGTAAGAGAGACTTGACTAGGCTTGAAATCAGTATACCCCCAAGAACTTTGCAGTAGAGAGAGGTAGGAGGTTTATACTAGATCGAAGGTTACATAAGCAGCTTTTGAATACCTGATCCTTTAGTCCACAAGTGAGAGTGAACCTACCAGGATCTTCTAGCTTTGTGATGTGAACGTCCTCAGCCTTAGTGGGAACCTCTTCTTGTGTAGTCTGATCTTTGTTAACCTTGAGTAGAGTTTCTTTCAGCTTATCTTCAACCTTAATCCCTCTCAACTTCATTTGTGCAGCATAGAAAGTACAATACTTCTTCAATAGTTCCTTCTTGAACCTTCCTGTAAAAGGTAGTGGAAGCTTGTAAAGAGGAGGCACATATCTTGGTTCCTTGGTTGCCTCCTTAGGTACCTCTTTAGGCTTCTCTTGAACCACTTCTTTGGCTTTGCTATTCTTTGATCTTTCACCAACCTCAACCACTTCATCATCTTCGACTACAGTCTCTTTCTTGGAGATAAACTTTTCTTCTCTTGAGGCAGCCACATAGACAGCTTCCTTCTCCTTCTCTCCTATGGTCTTTAGTGATTTTTCAAGTTCCTCCCCACAACCAAGAACTTCAATGTCCTCATTGATGATAGAGGGTGCTACCTTTGGAGTTATAGGTACAAACTCATGACCATATAGAAGGATTTCTATCTCAGCAATTGAGTTTTCATTCTCTTCTTGAGTAGTAAGAGAAGTAGTGGAGATACCATAACAAAAATCCAATGGCTGCTTGAAGGGAAGTGGTGCAGCTTTGATGTACTCCTTAGAAGAGTATGATGTAGAAGGTGCATGATGGAGCTTCAGTTGCTCAAGCTTTTGTTCAAAGGCTAGTTGTTGAGAGAAGAGTTCAGACTGAAGTGTAGCTACTTGTGTGGTTATGGCTTGTTGGGAGTTGAGAAGCTACTGCAGAATTTTCTTCATATCATTATCTTGAGGTGACGGATTAGATGAAGGCCTCTCTTGTTGTAGCTGTCGCTCCCCTTCTCTTTGTTGAAAATAGTGAGCCATAAACTGTTGCTGAAGCTGAGATTAGCGCAAGACATCATCCAGTATCTTTTTCATCACCTCCACTTCAAGCAATGTGGCTTCTAGTTGAGAAGAGACTGATTTCGAAGTTTCTTCTTGGTCTTCACCATAT
The DNA here is from genome assembly GCA_911865555.2 of Thlaspi arvense. NCBI lineage: Eukaryota > Viridiplantae > Streptophyta > Magnoliopsida > Brassicales > Brassicaceae > Thlaspi > Thlaspi arvense. The sequence continues at coordinate 25,524,199 of OU466858.1, read as the reverse complement.
TGTACATTGCTATGAGTTAGATTCTCAATCAAGGCCAAGCCATCATCCACATCTTGACCAAGAAAGTTACCTCTACTAGCTGTATCAAGGAGGAGTCTCATCTTAGGCAAGACACCTCTATATAGTGTAGATAGCAGGGACTCTTTTGTGAAACCATGATGAGGGCATTGGATTGTGAAACTCCTAAACCAAGCATCTGCAAAACTCTCATTGGACCATTGGTGGAAGTTATAGATCTCATTTCGAAATCTGGCTGTCCTAAAGGGAGAGAAGAACTTGGCTAAGAAAGCAGTTTTGCATTGAGCCCATGTTGTGATGCTTCCTTGCTGCAAACTCTTTTCCCATAGTTGAGCTCTATCTCCAAGTGAGAAAGGGAAGAGTCTAAGCTTCAGACCATCATCAGATATACCACTCATCCTAACCATATAGCAGATCCTCTCAAAGTTGTCCAGATGCTCCAGTGGATCTTCACTAGGCATCCCAAAGAATCTGCTGTCTTGGACCATGGCAATCATCCCTTTTCTGATCTCAAAGTGAGTGTCTTCTAGAGGAGGGGTTATGCCATGTGTTGAAGCAAAAGATGGTATATCACCAGCTCCTATAGGTCTTGGTGGCCTTTGATCTCTCAAACCCCAATCACCTTGTAAGCCATTTAGGACCTTGCTGACCAAAACCAGCAGCATGTGGATGCTCTTCCATCTTTCAACAACTGATAGCTTCTGTTGTGAATCCAAAATCTTGCCTCTTGAACTAGTCGAGCAGCTGTAGGGACCTTAGAGCAAGTGATTTGGTACCTACAAAAGATATTCTAGTCTAAAAAGAGCAATTAGTAACCAAAAACGAAAATAAAAGTTTGATCTCAAACAATCTACAAATCCTAATGCTTAGAGCAATCCCAAATGGCAATGGCGCCAATTTGATGTAGGAGTTTACTCTACTTCAAATCCTACATATACTCATATCATTGTAGTATGTATGTATCAATCCATAATGAGAAGGTAAGACACTAAGAATGCAGTAGATCATCTAATTCAAGCAAGCACAAATGGGTGATTGAAACTATGAAACTAATGACTAAAAGAGACTTCAAATAAGCAAAAGCAAGTAAAATAAACAGAGAAACTAAGGCAAGACCGAATTCAAACAATCAAAGACTAGTTGGCTTGAGATGAGGTTCTTGATCAAGAGAGATTATTGGCTTAACTAGTAATGCTTACAAACCCACAACAAGCTAATCCTAGACATAGAATTAACAATTATAACTAGCTCAATTTCTTGACACTAATCACTTTGCTAAGTACATAATCAAGATAAATTTGTTTACTCAAACACATGATCAACAAGCATTATAAGCAACTAATCCAATTATATATTTCCAATCTACTCCTTAGACAGCGAATTCTTTAGGCTAAGATAAGCAAATCTCTTACTTGACTCATTCAGGAAATTCATCAAACACTTGGCAGGCATCAGAGAATCCTAGGATCTAGATCAACTTAGGAAGGGCTAATCTAGCATTAAACACAATCAGTAAGAAGGAACAATAATATTAAGCACTAAACAATCACTAATATAGCCTTAAATCTCTCTATCTCTATCCCATCTCAAACCTTGAGCAAACTATTCACTAAACATGGTTTTAGCCATGAACCCAAGCAAAGAAAGATGACTAATCATGCTTAGGAGAAGATAAACATGGAAAGATTAAGAGAAGTGCAGAAAATTAATAAACAAAGAAAAATTCTAAAAGGTTTTCTCCAAAGAGAGAGCTTTAAGGATATAAAGAATAAAAGATCAGTTCTCTATAGTTTTTTGGCTTTATCATAAATATAGGAGGAGGAAAAATCCCTAATAAACCAAGAGTAAACCAGGTTTTGTTCTGTTTCGGAGGGAGTGTATCGAGGTGTACTGGTCGATACGCTGGTCGATATTGGCTTCTTTCTGGTTGCAAAGAGTGTTACTGGAATCGCCGTATCTTTTGAACCACGAACTGGAATGACTTGATTCAACCTCCATTGGAAAGCTGATTCGATCCTCTTCAAGTTATATGAGGTTGCTGAGGTTGAATCATACCGAAAGACCTTCGTTTGTACTCATACACTCGTATCGACCTCCATTCTGTACTCCTTCTCGGTATGCATATCGATACAATCGCCCTTTAGTTAAGGCATATCGGCCTGTCTTCCTTGATACTCTGCTCAGTACGTGTCCTGTGGCTTGTGTATCGACCAGTATAGGTCGATATGCTGGTCGATATGCCCATGGACTTGTGTATCGAGCAGCTTGCTCGATACGCTCCTCGGTATGGCCAGTTGTCTCCGTAGCGGCTTCCCAAAAATCTTTATAACGCTTCAACCATACATAGGATAAACCTGAGACCAAGTGCATTAGAAATCTAACTCTGAGTGGAAGCTAGTCATTTGGGATGATCTTCGGTGATGTGATTTCCAGGATGGTTTGTACTGGGATGTCATACCCGATATGCATTTCGATATGTCTCCATATCGACCAACCTTAATCTATATACAGCGCAAGATGACTCCTAGATCCTTTATTCTTCTTTGCATTTCCTTGGCTTGACCCCTTGATCTTTCCAAAGCTCCTTATAGCCTCCAAACACTTCAAATGTACCTGCCAAGTACTCTATATGCACCAAATATGCTATGCAACTTCTAAACTTACTCTTAGTTTTAAATGGATGCAAATGGGACAAGAATAAGTTAAAAATGCATGCTTAAAGACAAAAAACTAGTGCTAAATGTATACTAAAATGGTATAAATATAGTCTATATCACCTTCTAGGATCTGTTCCAGCATAGCTTCCATCTTATTCTCTTGTGGAGGTGCAGATTGGTAGGAAGAAGAACCATAGTTCCTGTTGAAGTTGCTGCTGTTCTGATAAGGTTTCTGGAACTCTGTATTCTGGAACTGAGGCTTGGGTGTGTAACCAGGCGAGCTCTGATTCGCTGTGAAGGTGCTCTTCTGATTATTGTTGTTGTAGCCTCTATTCCAGTGCTGATTCCCATACCTTTGACCCTGAAATCCTCCAGCATTGATGAAATTCGCATCTTCCTGCTCAATCTCCTCTGGATTTTCGAAAGTCTCAACCTCTGCAGCAAAGTGAACCGATTTCTTTCCCACTAGAAGGCTATGCATACTGTCCAGCTTAGCTTTAACTTCAGCAATCTGATTCCCATCATTCAAACCAGCTTGTTGCATCCTCTTAAAATCAGCATTCTTGGTGATGTTATTGCAGGCCAAATTTTCTATCAATCAGATTGCAGTATCCGGAAGGTTTGTGTTGAAGTTCCCATTACTAGCAGCATCCAGCGCTATCTAATACTTCCAGTCAATGCCTTTGAAGAAAATACCAAGCAGCTGCATCCTATTGAAGCCATGATGAGGACAGTCCCTTTGATAAGAATTGAATCTCCGCCAAGAAGCTTTAAAAGCTTCAGTAGGACCTTGGGAGAAAGATGCAATTTTCGTCATCAGGTCCTCTGATCTAGCATCATCATAGAAGTTGTTCAGAAAAGCATTCTTGGTGTCCTCCCAAGTTGTCAGCGAACCAGGCTCCAGTTGCTTCAACCAAGAAGCAGCATCTCCTCCAAGAGAGTAAGGAAATAGCTTGCAGAACAAGAAGTCATTGCTAACTCCATTTGCTTTGACACTTGAAGCCAAATCCTCAAACCTCTCAATATGATCCATAGGATGCTCATGAGGTAAGCCATGGAAAGGATGCTGTCCCACCAAATGAAAGTAAGCAGGCTTGAGCTCAAAATCTTTCCGCTGTCTGTTCAGGCAGTAGTTCGTAACAATGATGTAACTGAATTTCAGAAGATAAATGAAAACAAACCAGTTGCTTATGTTGCAGAGTCTTTTAATATTTGGCATGAACGTCTAGGACATGTTAACTTCAAGTCTATGAGTAGATTGATGAATATGAGCATTATTCCAAAATTCAAAATATCAAAAGACAAATGTGAGGTTTGCGTACAATCAAAAGGTGATGTAAGCATTCATGCTTATACATAAGTACTTGACAAGGAGAAGGAAAATGGAGTTTATATGGATAAAGCTAAGCTTGTAGCTGAGGGAAAAGGAGGCGTTGTAGCTGTCCAAGGCGAAAAACATTCCAATCGCCACCCTACAAAACCACTTATATCCTGACCCAACAATGAACTCTCAAGGTATGTTTCTAAGACCCCCAAACTGTACATAAACTAACTTACGCTTGTTTGATGCAGGTACTTTTGTTTTAAGGACAAAACCTCCTCAAGAGGGTGAGTATGATGTAAGCATCCATGCTTATACATTAGTACTTAACAAGGAGAAGGACAATGGAGCTTATTTGGATAAAGCTAAGCTTGTAGCTGAGGGAAAAGGAGGCGTTGTAGCTGTAATTGAAGGAGCTAAGGACTTAGCCATTAAACGCCATCGTTCTATGAATCAGAAGGAGCATTCTGATCGAACCAACATTCAACCGATCCAATACAAAATACAAGGAAATCAAGCTAAACCGCTACTATCCAAAGAGTCATTTAAGGAAAGCTCGTATATATGTTATACTAACATATTATACGAACAACTTTCATCATCTACTGAAGCTAAGGAGACCCACAAACCGTTCCTGGTTCAACTCAAGCCAACATTTAACCAAGAAGATCCATTCAATCCGCCAAAACAAACAAATAAGCCAAGAGAAGCTTTCACCAAGCCGTTTATGGAAACCTTGAATATATGTCATCTTGAGACATTATATTCGCCCCACCCCACGTCCACAGAAGTCCACACAAGCCAGACTACACCAGATAAAGTCAGCAGCAACCCCTTGTTATTAGAAGTCAAAGAAAATCAAGCCAAAAAGAAGCTTTCCAAACTTAAACCTAATTATCTTGGTTTAAGGTCTCATGAAGACCAACGACCACTTATCTCTTTCAATCTCAACCATTCATCAGTCTTAGAAGATTCATCTCACTTAAGACGAGACAAAGATCATAACATAATCCCTCATTCAGCGCCAAAGACCAGACCAAACCCAAAGAGGCCTAACGGCTAAGAGAATGAAGCCAAGAATAAATCCCATATTTTATGCTTTTTTTTACTTCTTGTTACCGTTGCTATTTCACATTTCTGAGCACTATAAAAGCTCATTTCTATTGTATCTTTTTATTCAGAATAGTCAAGAATTTAATCAAAGTTATTTGTTTTCAAAAAAAAGTTATTTGCATTCAAAGTGTTCTTGCTTTTTTTCTTGTGTTTGTGGAATCAAGCAACTGAAGAATTGTGTAGAATCTCTTAACTCTCGCGAGGATTAGCCCTTGAGTTAGAGAATCTAAACTCTTGGTGTTTGGAATTCAAGCATCAACCGACTTCTCAACCATTCAAGTCATTCCTCCATCAACCTTAGCTTCAAGGCAACGATGTCAGGGAAGTAGGGTTTGAGTCATTTTCAATCCTACATCATTGGTATCAAAGCTTCAAAGCTCCTATCCAGGTGTTTTCTATTCCTCTTTCAAGTTTTTGTTATTTGTTTCCATTCAGTTTTTGAATTTTATTTCTTATAAAACCCAAAAAAACCATAAATATTGTTTTACTGTTCATCTATCTACTGCGAATTTTATAAAAATTTTGAAAACCCAAAAAAATATTTTTCTTCTTGTTATTACTTTATTAAACTCTTAAAAACCATTAAAAAATATCTCTTTTGAATTTTCGAATCATTTGCTAATTTTTATAATAATTTTCCTCCAACTGGTCAAAACTGCTTAATTACTTGTTCTTGTATTTTACCTTCAATTTAAAACACATCTTGATTGTTTTGTTTGAACTTTGCAAGGTACCATGGGAGATTTACCAGCAGCAGACCCCCTACAAGCAATGATGGCCATGATGCAGACCCAATTCGCAGCCATCAATGAAAATCTTGCCAACCTCAACGCTAATGCTCAAGCCAATACTAAACGATTGAATCGTTTAGAAAATCCAGCACGTTCCCCTCCTCTCTTGCCAAGAAGAAACATCCCTGGAGGTCAACAAGATGCAAATCGTGTATAGGATCCCCCTGATGTACCACCACGAGCACCAGACCCTGTACAAGCTGCTTAAGAAATTTTAAATAGGAGAAATGCTGATTGCAACAGGCCATATTAAGAGGACAGAAACTTACCACCAGAATTCAAGCTTGCTGCTCCAACTTTTGCAGGAAAAATTGATCCAGCCGCCTACCTAGAGTGGGAAAGAAGGATGGAGCATTTGCTTGAGTATTACTCTTACAATGAACCAAAGAAGATGGCCCTTGCAATTGCAAGTCTCACTGATCATGTCTTAGCTTGGAGGGACAGAGAAGTAGCTGAAAAGAGGAGACTAAGATATCCTAAAATCAACAGATTGCAGACATGAAATTTGAGCTACAAAAGAGGCATGTTCCCCCTCATTATCACAGAAAATTATTAAAAAGATTTAGGTCTTTGTATCAGGGAACCAAGAGTGTAGAAGAATACTTTGAAGAATTTGATGTTCTAAGAAGTAGGCTGGAGTTAGAAAAAACAGAGGAGTCACTCATGTCTCAGTTCATCGATGGCTTACAAGAAAGGAAAGAAAGATATGTGTAAATGCAGCCTTACCACTCTTTACAAGAACTTCTTCACTTGGCCATTCAGAGAGAGTAACAAATCAAGAAGAAAAACCTCTTCTAGAAACCGTTCAAACAACAATGCTTGGAACCAACAGAATCAACCCCAACAGCAGCAACAACAAACGCCAACACCTTTGGTAGATAAAGGCAAAGCCATTGCAATAGAATCTAGATTCAAATCACATGACTCACACCAAGAGCAAGGTAAGTCTAGTCATTCTAATAGACACCATGACATTATTTGTTTTAAATGTTAAGGCAGGGGTCATGTTTCAAGGGAATGTCCAAACAAGAGGACAATGATTCTTAGACCAAATGGTGGATATGACTCACAAGATGAGAATATGTCTGAAGAATCAGAAGAAGAAATCACCATATATGCTGAAGAAGGAGAGTTGCTAGTCATTTAAAGAGCTCTAAACTCTCAACCAGTTTTAGAGGACTTAGAACAAAGAGATAATCTCTTTCATTCCAGATGCGGTATTTAGAAAAAGGTATGTTATTTAATAATTAACAGTGGTTCTTGTGCTAATATTTGCTAGTGTTTGTTTAGTAGAAAAACTGGGGCTTAAAGCTAAACCACACCCAAGACCATACAAGCTCAAATGGCTCTCAAACAATGAACTCTCAAGGTATGTTTCTAAGACCCTCAAGCTATACAGAAACTAACTTAAGCTTTTTTGATGCAGGTACTTGTGTTTTAAAGACAAAACCTCCTCAAGAGGGTAAGTATGATATAAGCATCCATGCTTATACATCAGTACTTGACAAGGAGAAGGACAATGAAGCTTATTTGGATAAAGCTAAGCTTGTAGCTGAGGGAAAAGGAGGCATTATAGCTGTATTTGAAGGAGCTAAGGACTTAGCCATTATACGCCATCGTTCTATAAAGCATTCTGCTCGAGCCAACATTCAACCGGTCCAATACAAAATTCAAGGAAATAAAGCTAAACCGCTAAAGCTATCCAAGGAGTCATTTAAGGAAAGATCGTATATATGTTATACTAACATATTATACGACCAACTTTCATCATCTACTGAAGCTAAGGAGACCCATAAACCGTCCCTGGTTCAACTCAAGCCAACATTTAACCAAGAAGATCCATTCAATCCACCAAAACCAACAAATATGCCAAGAGAAGCTTTCACCAAGCCGTTTATGGAAACCTTGAATATATGTCATCTTAAGACATTATATTCGCCCCACCCCACGTCCACAGAAGTCCACACTAGCCAGACTACACCAGATAAATTCAGCAGCCGCCTCTTGTTATAAGAAATCAAAGAAAATCAAGCGAAAAAGAAGCTTTTCATACTTAAACCTAATTATTTTACATCAAAAAATGTTTCACATGGATATGTTACGCTGTGTCTATATGTTGATGATATGCTTATCATAGACAACAACAAAGACATAATTCAGCAATTTAAGACCATGCTTAAGGTGAAGTTTGAAATGGACTTGGGACTAGCCGATGTAATTCTTGGTATTAAGATTACAAGACACGCTAGAGGGATCCCAAAGTCACTATGCGGAAAAGATCCTAGAGTGGTGTCAGAACCACTCAAGCGGGAACGCAAAACCCCTCTTGACCCTCAACTACACTTGACGAAGAATACAGGTGAACCTGTGTCACAAGTGGACTATGCAAGAGTGATCAAAAGTCTAATATACTTGAAAATTTGTACTAGACCCGACTTAGTGCATTCTGTAAAAGTACTAAGTCGATATACGAGTAATCCAGGTCACAATAATTGGAAAGCCATAGCAAGGATTTTGAGTTATCTGAGATATACTAAATTATGGGCTGCATTATGGTAGAGAACCATCAGTGTTAGAAGGGTACAGCGATGCAAACTGGATTTCAAATTCCAGAAATCCTAAGTTCATAAGTGGATCTGTGTTTAATCTTTGTGGTACTGCGTTATCCTGGAAATCTTCCAAACAAACACTCCTAGCGAGATCAACCATCTAGTCAGAGTTCATAGCTTTAGGCAAAGCAGTAGAAGAAGTTGAGTGGCTCTGGAACTTCTTAGAAGATATCCCGATGTGGGAGAAACCAGTGCCAGCTTTACGGGTACATTGCGACAGCCAAGCGGCTATATCTCGGGCACTGAATACCATATACAATGGCAAGTCTCGCTATATACAATGACAATACAAGACCATTAGAAAACTGATCTTTAGTGGTTTACTGACGACAGATTACGTCAAGTCGGCTGATAACTTAGTGGATCTGTTTACCAAAAGCTTGCCACGAGATCAAGTTCTTAAGTCATCAAAAAAAAGGTTTAAAGCTTATGGACTCAGATGATACCATGATGGATACCCAACCTATGTGACTGGAAATCACAAGATCTAGGTTCAAAAGGACAACTAAATCAAGCAGAATGTATTACAAGCACTGTAAGTTGCTTAGTTCCTAAGATATTATCAGTGCTTTTTGTAAGTAATAATGGTTAAGCATTAAAGTTTTTAATGATATGACACCATAGTTTTTAGAATACCAGAATCTCTTCTGTATAACATGTACATGGCAATCACCTAGTAAGTGTGAAATGGGGTCGTTTCTAGGAAAATAAAGTTTCAGGCTATACTCTTCAAGTTCAGTCACGATAAACCACGAAAATTTCAATGCCACAATGAACAAATTAGAGAACTTAACTCTACAAGAAGACGAAGTTGGTTTATGTCTGATGTCTAGTCTTACCTAAAAATCTGGATGGTTCAAGACATTAAGTTCACCTCATGCCTGAGTAATTGGCGGCAGATATCAACAATGAATGGTTCAAGGTTGAGAAGCTACTATTTCATATACAATTAGTCTTCGCTATACTCTCGAAAAGTCTGTCTAGTCTAGTCAAGTCAGTTTCTATTCTAAGTTAAGTTTTTTCTAGTTTATCGAGTCATTAAATTCATATGTTTAAATATCATTCTATTTATGTGGGGAATTGGTTGAACAAAAATTAATAAAGACATTGTCGGGCTTTATCAATTTGTGTATGTGTGAATAAATAATGTGTTGCAGCTCATACAAATGAAATGTTTTCATTGGTTATAACTCTTTGTGGGAAGCTAAAAAAGTTAACAAAGTCCCACATTGGAATCTTGAAGTATTTTCAAGTGGTATCAACCTTATGTATACAACTTGTAAGCCTGATAGCTTGCTATATTAGAGCATTTTAGGCTGCATTTCATGTTTATGATGACTTTCAGGTGTTTTTGGGAGGTTCTTGGAGTTGGGAAGGAGATGGAAGCAACTCATGTTTGAAGGAGATGCCAAAGAAGTGGCTTTGCAAACTCTGTGTCCATATCGAGGTCAAGCATCGAGCAGAACATCCATAAAGCTTGCTCGATATGAAACGTGAGACGAGGAAGAAGGATTTGACCAAGGACTCCGAGATTGCACCAGGGTAGTGCACCGAGCTAAGAATGGTACAGGCCGATACGAAAATTCAAGGCATATCAAGGTGTAGCATCGAGGAGAACACTAAGAACCCACATCGATATCGAGCTGGCCACATCGAGCAGAACACCTTCCCATGCACCCCGATGCGTCAACGCCGAGAGTTGACCAAGCTTTTTCAACTTTTTTTCAAACCTTGTCTTTTTGGCTTATTTAAGCTAAACCTTATCTTTTTTTAGCACTTATCTTTTTCTTTATCTTATTTTTTGCACTTCCTTTGTTATTTTCCTTTTAGTTCTTGTTTAATCATGTTTTATCTGTCTTTTCTGCTTGTTTCTGTTGATTTCATGATGTGTTGTGAGTAGTTTCATATGGTTTGAGGTTAGAGTATATTTGGGGATAATTGGTTGATAGCTTAGGGAGTTTTGGTTTGATTCATGCTTAGATCACTTAGCTTAGTTATTCTTAGTAATTAGTAACTCTTTTTGGGTGAAACTGATTTCAGGTGTTTGCTGCGTTACAAGTGTTTGTTTGAATGCCTGAAAGAACTTTGTTAAGAACATTCTCCTAGATGATTATATTGGTATTTAGGTAGCATGTTTGGTTTATAAGAGTCTTGTGTTTTCATGCTGATTTTGCACAAATACGCCATCACAATTGGGTCTGACATGTGCTTAACTTAGACATCTCTGACCTGTTTGCAGATTGATTGATTTAGTGGCTTGATCATGTTCTTTGTTTGTTAATAGCCTTGACTGCCCTTGGTTTGATACTAAGTAATCCTCAAGCCATCATCGCTCTAGCCTTGAATCTGCATCTTATTGTTCTTTGCTTTTGATCATCTTGTGTTCTGTTTTTTTCCTCTGATATTAGTTTCTTTGCTTTTGTTCATTTCTTGCCTTGCATTCCAAGTTATTTCATTTAGCTTCCATTTTGGTTATTGTACTTCTATTGCTTTGATTACTTTAGTCCTGCTGCATTTAGATCATTTCCTTGTTAGTTTCTGTTGCATTTAGCTTCTTTGCATTTCATACTTTGCTTTAGTCTTGCTAGTTTTCTCTTTTGTGGATGCATTTCATCTTTGATCACTTAGGTTGTTAGAATCATCCTTCTTCATCATACATGGTTAAGCTTAGTTAGTGCCTTGCATCTCTTTTATTCTAGCTCCTAGATGGATTGATTAAACCTCTTATGTGCTAGATCTGATTAGAGAGGGATTGAGTTAAGACTTGCAAAAATTCCTTCTTCAATGTGACGCCGTTGCCATTCTAAGATTGTTAGATAATCGAGTTTAGGTTCTTGCGTAAACTTAACCACCTTTTACTTTACTAATTACTTTACCTTTCTTTCTCTGTTTTATCAGGTACAATGGCTGATCAACACCATCAAGGACATGCTCATCAAGCTCAGTTCAGAGAGGACAAACCACCAGTTCAGAGGTTACATAGGCCAGTGTCTCAGATTGCTAGAAGAACACATCACATTGGTTCTCATGATGCTTCTTACCTTCATACTAGACGCAGAGGTATACTTCCTCCACCATCTCAAGAGCATCACTTTGAGATCAAGAGTAGTGTGATTGCAATGGTACAAGCCAACAGCTTCAATGTTACACCTATGGAGGATCCGCTTGATCACTTGGACAGCTTTGAGAGCCTTTACAGTTTACAAAAGATCAATGGCATCACTGAAGATGGTTTCAAACTGAGGTTATTTCCTTTCTCTCTTGGTGATCGTGCACATTTGTGGGAGAGATCTTTGCCTTGTGGATCAATATGTTTTTTGGATGATTGCAAAAGAGTGTTTCTTGCAAAGTTTTACTCTTCTACCAGGACAGTTACGCTAAGGCAGAACATCTCAGGGTTTAAACAATCACAAGATGAGCCATTCTAATCAGCATGGGAAAGATTTCAAGGTTACACATTGCGTTGCCCTCATCATGGTTTTTCAACAGAGTCATTGCTCAGCACATTCTACAGAGGAGTGTCACCACGGTTCAAGATATTGTTAGACACGGCTAGTAACAGCCACTTCTTGGGTACAAGTGTTGAGGATGGTTTGCAGCTGATTGAAAATCTCGCCTTGGGTAATGATGACTATGTGGATGAGCAAGAGGACAGCTACAAGATGAATACTGAAACCTCACATCACCAAACGAAGCTGGATATGTTAGCACTAAGTGCTAAGCTAGACTTGTTGCTTGAGCAATCTCTACATCATTCACCAAAGGCAAAAGAGAAGACATCAGCTCTTAGACATGCTTACAACTTAGTTACTGAAGCCTATTATGTGCAGCAACAAGAGACTGTTTATCATAAGCCTTACCAGGATACAAGCTATGACAGCTACAATGCTTACAGTCCTCAAGCAAACACAAGGGAGAGTGCTCTAATATACAATCAGACTTTGTTGTTTTGGAGCTTGATGCTGATCCTAGGGTCCCTTTAATACTTGGGAGGCCCTTCCTTGTCACCACTGGAGCAGTTATAGATGTCAAGGGAGGGAAGATTGAGCTGCATTTGGGAAAGGATATGATCCTTATGTATGACATAAACGAAGTCATGAAGAAACCTAAGATAGAAGGGCAGATCTTCAGCGTGGACATCATGGAAGATTTGGGAACTGAATTAATGGAAGAGCTACACACAAAGGATCATCTGAGCACAACATTAGCCAAAGAACCAGGAGAGTATGGGTATTTGAGCAAGGAAACAACATAATATGAGCAGCTGTTGAAGGAAGCTAAGCTAGATGCTCACCATGTGCCCTTTATCAAGCTAAGGAGGGAAGTTATGAGTTCAGTGAGTCAAGAAGCCAATGGAGCTAAGGATAGCAAACCAGGAGCAGATGTTGGAGATGGAGACTGGAGCGAGCTAAAGGCACCCAAGCTAGACCTCAAACCATTTCCCAAAGGGATAAGATATGTATTTCTTGGACCTAAAGAAACCTATCCTGTGATAGTCAATGAAGACCTCAGTGCTGATGAAACCTGTGCTCTTGTTAAAGAGTTGAGGAAGTTTAGGAGAGCCATTGGGTATTCACTTGATGATAACAAGGGCATATCTCCTAATATTTGCACTCACATGATTCATCTAGAGGATAAGACAAAAACTTCCATTGAACCCCGAAGGCGATTAAACCCAAACCTTAAGGAAGTTCTAAAGAAAAAAATCTTAAAACTCCTTGATGCAGACGTGATTTACCCTATCTCAGACAGCACATGGGTCTCACCAGTCCATGTTGTGCCTAAGAAATAAGGAATCACAGTTGTTAAGAATGAAAAAGATGAGTTTATCCCAACTAGGAGGACCTAGGATATGCATTGATTATAGGAAATTAAACTCAGCCTCTGGAAAAGATCATTACCCCATACCATTCATTGATCAAATGCTTGAAATACTAGCTAATCATCCATATTATTGCTTTTTAGATGGATATAGTGGCTTTTTCTAAATTCCCATTCACCCTAATAATCAGGAAAAGACCACCTTCACATGTCCTTATGGCACTTTTGCATATAGAAGAATGCCATTTAGACTGTGTAACGCCCCAGTAACTTTTCAAAGATGTGTTACCTTGATATTTTCTGACTTGCTTGAAGAGATGGTGGAAGTATTCATGGATGGATTACAATACCACTCCTTGATGCTTTCTTATTGACACCTCACTATCAGAAGTTTTTAAAGGATTATGTATCAGAAAGACCTAAAGAGATGCAGGGGATGGTTGTGCTTACTTATGAGTGCAGTGCTATCATATAAAGCACGGTCATTCCAAAGAAGTTAGAAGATCCAGGAAGTTTCACTCTACCATGTGCTTTAGGGCCACTAGTGTTTGAAAATTGTTTGTGTGAGTTGGGGGCAAGTGTCAGCTTGACGCCCTAATCAATAACGAAGCGCCTTGGTTTCACAAAGTACAACGAATGCAGGATCTCCTTAGTGCTTGCTGATAGGTTTATAAGACACCTAGTAGGTTTGCTTGAAGACATACCAATATTGACTTTGTGGTCCTTGAGATGGATGAAGAGCCAAAAGACCCGTTGATATTGGGAAAACCTCTCTTGGCTACTGCTAATGCTGTTATAGATATCGCAAAAGGGAAGATAGAACTTAACATGGGAAAAGGAAATGTCTTCAAGTTTGATATCAACAACATCATAAGAAAGCCAACAACAGAGGGACAAGTATTTTATGTTGAAGTGATAAACCAATTAGATGATGAACTCTTTGATGAGCTTACACTAGAAGACTCCCTTTAGGTAGCCTTGACCAAAGATCATGGAGAGCATGTTTACCTTCACCAAGACAGCCTAGGCTACATGTTGATGTTGGACTCACATAAGACACTTGAGTGTGAAGACTCTTTCGTGGAGCTGAATCACCAGTCATGAGATATGCTTGGTCCAATTGGACAAGCAAGGAGGTGAGAACAAAGAGAAGCGCCCTATTGAGGATGAGTGGAGTGCACTGAAGGCACCTAAGATAGAACCCAATATTTTGTTTTCCTTCTTATTAAAAGACCTATTTTGATTAAAAATTTAAAACTGTATTATTTTTTTGTTTTTAATTCGAAATTTATCAAAAATTATATAGAAAATGCCAAATAATATTTTTAGGGTCTAAACTTTATTTCGCCCAAGGGACCTAGAATACGTTAGGTCGGGGTTATATCTCTCTATTATGTTTCTTTTTTCTGCGATTGGACTTTCTCAACTACTATTTATATACTCAGAAAATTAAATTCATATACCATGATCGATTTTTTCCCGTTACAGAGAAGAAAAATGGGAAAAAAGAAAAAAAAACAGAGAAGAAAATCAATAAAAATAAGAAAAGAGGAAGAAAGGAGAAAAAGAATAATGTAGAAGAAAAGTTTAAAAGAAAATTGGATAAAAATAAGAAGAAGATGAAGAAGAGAAAAAGAAGAAAAACAATAATACAAACTTAGAAAAATAAGAAGAACAGCGAAAAAAAAGAATAATAATGAAGAAGATAAAGACAAAAAAAAATATTAATATATTATCTTCTTATTAAAAATTAAACATATTTTTATTATATTTGTTTTTTTTACAAAAAGACATGAATACGATTAACAAAAAATATACAATTAACCATTCAATCTTTAAACTCTAATAGTTAAAATCCAAAAATAATATTTAAAACATAAATTTTAATCTTACAAATATTTACTCAGCGCAAACGTAAACACATACTTAATATGTAAGAGTGTTGCTTAATATATAGAGTTGTATCAAGCATGTGTTTACGTAACAATGAATATAGTTTTCATATACATATTTTATAATATCCTAGTATTATTTGTAAATAAATTATTTTGAATAAAATGTTGTAGAACCATAAAATCATATTTTAAAATTATATTTACAAAATCAATATTTTCTAAAACTAAATTTTTAAAAAATTATCTGGTGCACAGGTTAGATCCTAGTTTATCTTTATAACTTTAGATATACTATTAAAAGTTCGAAATTATCAATCTCATCACCACAACGTGAACTATCAATCTTTAACATTCCCTTCCTCTCAATTGTAAGAAATATATTTTGATATGTTCACGACCATTTTAGTGTTACATATATATATATATATGTATATATGCTCTCTATAATGTGTCGTTCTCCTGATTGTTTTGTACAAATTTGAATTGATTCGGACATATACATATGACCTTTCCATCGAAAATAATCATAATTCATAAGTAGCAAATTTTACACACGAAATAATTTAGCTTGTGATCAACAAAAAAAAAAAATAATAATTCTGAATCCTGTCTACACTAAACACAATATTGTAGAAAATTTTGTATTGAAGAAGGAACAATCTTTCAGTACATAACATATTCAAACACTTCAGAAACATAAAGTGATCAATCAGAAAATCACCACTAAGGATCTGATTAACAGTTGTGGGTTCTGAAGAATAAGATCTTTTATTAATAGCTATAAGCGAAGCGATTACAAGAGATAGCTTAACCGATAGGTTATGCCGAGATGAAAAGAAAGTATTTGCAAGGTAAACTAGAAAGCGCTGGAGTTCATGGTTTTAGCTCTGCTGCTCTCTAGATTGTATGAGTTGGTTTCTTCGGCTTCGGGGTCTTCTTATTTATAGGGATAGGAGGTCGGTTGCTCTGAACTCTTTTTTCTTTTTCATTTGGTGAATATTTTCATATTTGCGATATGGAAATATCCCTTATTCTTCGAAAAATATGGAAATTCTCCTTTATCCTTCGAGTTAATCCGATGTTTCCGAACTTCGGAGGTTATCTTTTAGGAGTTTTCCTTTTATCCGAGCTAGGTCGGTGCAGTCCTCCTAGTCTTGATGGGCTTAGGTTATTGCTAGAGAAAGCCTTTTAGGAAATGTGCTCATTTATCAATCTCATCACCACAACGTGAACTATCAATCTTTAACATTCCCTTCCTCTCAATTGTAAGAAATATATTTTGATATGTTCACGACCATTTTAGTGTTACATATATATATATATATGCTCTCTATAGTGTGTCGTTCTCCTGATTGTTTTGTACAAATTTGAATTGATTCGGACATATACATATGACCTTTCCATCGAAAATAATCATAATTCATAAGTAGCAAATTTTACACACGAAATAATTTAGCTTGTGATCAACCCAAAAAAATAATAATTCTGAATCCTGTCTACACTAAACACAATATTGTAGAAAATTTTGTGTTGAAGAAGGAACAATCTTTAACATATTCAAACACTTCAGAGACATAAAGTGATCAATCAGAAAATCACCACTAAGGATCTGATTAACAGTTGTGGATTCTGAAGAATAAGATCTTTTATTAATAGCTATAAGCGAAGCGATTACAAGAGATAGCTTAACCGATAGGTTATGCCGAGATGAAAAAAAAGTATTTGCAAGGTAAACTAGAAAGCGCTGGAGTTCATGGTTTTAGCTCTGCTGCTCTCTAGATTGTATGAGTTGGTTTCTTCGGCTTCAGGGTCTTCTTATTTATAGGGATAGGAGGTCGGTTGCTCTGAACTCCTTTTTCTTTTCCATTTGGTGAATATTTTCATATTTGCGATATGAAAATATCCTTTATTCTTCGAAGAATATGGAAATTCTCCTTTATCCTTCGAGTTAATCCGATGTTTCCGAACTTCGGAGATTATCTTTTAGGAGTTTTCCTTTTATCCGAGCTAGGTCGGTGCAGTTCTCCTAGTCTTGATGGGCTTAGGTTATTGCTAGAGAAAGCCTTTTAGGAAATGTGCTCATTTATCAATCTCATCACCACAACGTGAAGTATCAATCTTTAACATTCCCTTCCTCTCAATTGTAAGAAATATATTTTGATATGTTCACGACCATTTTAGTGTTACATATATATATATATATATGCTCTCTATAGTGTGTCGTTCTCCTGATTGTTTTGTACAAATTTGAATTGATTCGGACATATACATATGACCTTTCCAACGAAAATAATCATAATTCATAAGTAGCAAATTTTACACACGAAATAATTTAGCTTGTGATCAACCCAAAAAAATAATAATTCTGAATCCTGTCTACACTAAACACAATATTGTAGAAAATTTTGTATTGAAGAAGGAACAATCTTTCAGTACATAACATATTCAAACACTTCAGAGACATAAAGTGATCAATCAGAAAATCACCACTAAGGATCTGATTAACAGTTGTGGGTTCTGAAGAATAAGATCTTTTATTAATAGCTATAAGCGAAGCGATTACAAGAGATGGCTTAATCGATAGGTTATGCCGAGATGAAAAGAAAGTATTTGCAAGGTAAACTAGAAAGCGCTGGAGTTCATGGTTTTAGCTCTGCTGCTCTCTAGATTGTATGAGTTGGTTTCTTCGGCTTCGGGGTCTTCTTATTTATAGGGATAGGAGGTCGGTTGCTCTGAACTCCTTTTTCTTTTCCATTTGGTGAATATTTTCATATTTGCGATATGGAAATATCCCTTATTCTTCGAAGAATATGGAAATTCTCCTTTATCCTTCGAGTTAATCCGATGTTTCCGAACTTCGGAGGTTATCTTTTAGGAGTTTTCCTTTTATCCGAGCTAGGTCGGCGCAGTCCTCCTAGTCTTGATGAGCTTAGGTTATTGCTAGAGAAAGCTTTTTAGGAAATGTGCTCATTTCTTCTCTAACAGTAAGTCCACCCCCCCCCCCCCCACCAGTTCGGCGAGACTGATTGTAAATCAGGTCGGCAGACTTCATGAAGTTAAGCGGGTTTGATCTCGCAATAAGCGTTAGCTCGTCAAGAGCATTTCTTCGCGATGGCCAGCTCGGCCCGATTTTAAGTAGACTTGACGCGTGGCACTTCCTTGGAATTAATTATTAAATATTTCGACCCATTTAGGGTTTTGCTTTAAGCGGGAAAGGCGAAAGGTTTGCCAGACGGTGAGATTGTGCGAATCTCGACATGCGTCCCTTTAGGATACAGTTGATATTTCCTTCTGATTTTATTACTTACTTTTTATCTCTTCGTCTTCTTGCTCCACAAAATTTTACTTTCTTCTGTTCTGCAAAATCCTCTTTTTGCTGCGATAATCTTTCTCGCCGATCTTCCATTTACTTCTGTAATCCGCCCAGAAATTTCTTAAAAGAAAAATGTCGACTTCATCGCAAAATTCCTCTTTCGACGACAATGAGATTTCTCTCGCCGCGAGGTGAGCCTGAGTTAACCCAATGCCTTCTTCTCCCTCTAATTCTGAGGGATCTTCCGGTTATCGGGACAAGATTTTGCCGGACCATCCTGACGCAGATTCCGAGATAGAATTAGATGGTCCTGAGCCAGCCGGCCGAATCGAAGGTCTTCCTCGGAAGATAGCGATGCCCAAGAGTGATTTGGCTAAACAGACAGGATAAAAGACGGCCGGACCTGGATGACGGCCGACAGGCTTCAGGAGCTGAGGCGACGATGTAATTTCCCTGCCAGAGTCGAGGTACTCCTGCCGCAAGTTCACGAAAGAGTGACATCACCGCCGGAGGGATATTTCTGTTCATAAGAGTGCCACTTCGCTGAGTTCGGCTTGAGATTTCCACTGTCGCCAATCCTTCTTCGCTACTCTGAAAAGAGGAAGGTACCCCTCGGCCAGCTTTCACATGTTGTAATTAGGCATCTGATTCCTTTCAACTGTGATATTTTCGATAGGATTTCGCTTTTGAAGCCCGGGAAGTGGAGCACTTGGGACCGTGGCATCATTTCTACACCACCATGAGGCATGGGATCGTGGGTGGAGATCCAACGAGCAAAGTCCACGAGTGGGACAGGTACTTCTTCTTTGTGAAGATCAATGAGGCCTCCATCAACTGTTTCGAGCTTGGAAATCGAAGCCTGGTAAGCCGAACTGAACTTTTACTTCCTCTTTTTTTTCACAGCCAATCTCGAGATGCTTGACGTGCTCGGTTTTTTGTTTCCTTAGTGCAAATCAACGTCAGGAGGACCCGTTTGGCTTCGACGTTGATATCATGAAGCTGTACAACTTGATCCAGCAATTGTGGCCTGAGAAGGAGATGAAAGGGAGCGCCGAAAAGAAGAAGAAGTTGGCCATACCAGCCGAGAAGGGGCCCAAATCTTCGAGAGCAGGTGCTTTTACCAGATCGGAGTAGTTTTGATTATTATTTTATTTTTCTTTTGGTGGCAAGTAGTACCTTATTGGCATGTTTGTTTGATATTTTCAGCCGCTAAAAGGTCTTCGCAGCCGAGGCCCAAAGGGGCTGGCCAAAAAAGGAGAAAGGCGGCTTCGGCAATGAATGCAGATACTCCTGCGAGCTCCTCTGTGAAGCAAAGGAGGACGACTCCTCGAGATCCACCTATTTTGGTGAATTCTGACGATGCCGAGCTGGCCGCGGAAAATGAGACTCTCGCGAGGTAAATCCTTATTCTCACTTCGTGTTTTCACTTTGTCGTGCCGAGATGATTTTTTTTTTTGACATTTTACTTTCTTCTGCTTTTTTTTTTTAAGTTTCTCCAGGGCAGCGGCGCTGGAAAGGTTGAGGCAGGCTCGGGCTGAGAAAGCTACAAGGGACCCTTAGGGCGAAGCGTTCCAAGAAACTACCTCTCAAGCCAAAGGCAGGGTGATGGGGGTCCTTCTGATGCTGCCGCGAACTGTCGCGAGGCTGATCCCTCGCCGCCCCGGACCGACACTCCTCGGAGTCCCGTGGTCCAGGACACAGAAGGCGCAATCGGGAAAAGACCGAAGAGCCTACTATGGCTCATCCTGAGGGGCCTGCTCCCTCTCAAGATGCTCTGGGCACCGATGGTGCTGGTCCAAGTGCCCCTACTAAACCCAAGCAGGAGGAGGAGTTCTTTGACTACAACCCCATCACTTCAGCATGAAATGGGATGGGACCACTCCGGCGATGCTTGATCGCGATTTTGCCGTGTAGCTGATCTGGAAGTTGAGGAAGAATCCGAGGTGGGGTAAGCCTCTGCGGAAGTTGAAACTAGCGGAGTCAATATCCTCGGCGAATCATATGATAGCTCGGGTACGTATTCATCCCCCCCCCCCCATTTTTTGGCGGTGAGAATATGTTCTTGCTTTGTTTTACTGTGCCTAATGGTAGATCTTGGTGCAGGGTTTGGGGGCGTATATATCGGCATTTGCGACATATGATAACAACTTCTGCCAGGAAGAGATGATGCTGGACGTCGCCTACAATGAGATCAAGAAGCTAAAAAAGGCAGAGGAGGAGAACCGGATTCTCAAAGAGAGGTGCACCCAGCTTGAAGGCATCATTGAAGCCTTTGAAGGCGAGGTGGCGGAAGCTTCTCGGCTTCGCAAGCAGGTTGCCGCCCTCCGCGCGCGGAATGAATCGCTCGAGAAACAGAAGGAGGAGAACTCGCAAAGGTTCCTCGCCGGAAAGGAAAAGCTTCAAGAGTCTTATGAGGAGGTCTCGCGAGGTGTTGCTGATAGGATCTTCGATGGTATGGTCGCCTGGTTTAAGCTGCGACTTGAGCGGATTCAGGCATTGCTGGCTCAGCGAGAAGAGGTAGAAGCTGCCCTTGTGGGCGTAGAGAAGAGTGGCTATATGGTGGCGTTTCTGAAGAAGATGCAGTACAAGGGATGGGAACTCCCTGCCGGAACACTTCCGTCCTTTGAGAGGAAGTTTGCGAAGTGGCGGGCTACTAGTGATGCTATCGACGAGATAGTTATTACTGGTGAAGATCTTTGCCTCCCGAGCAGATCAGAAATCGATAGCTTGCTGAAGTGAGCCGAGAAACGATCTATATTGAGCCGTTTACCTTTTTATCTTCCTTGTAAATATTTTTATTTGTCTGACCCTTGCGAGGTCCTTTTTGTAATGACTTTGCCCGAAAGGGTTTTTATAAGAATTTACGCTTTGCTCTTCTTGCTTCTTTTTGCAAAAATAAATTAAGTATCCGTAAACACTTTTAAAATTTCTGTTATGCGATTTAAACTTTTTAGTTCGGAGTTGGGAGCGGGATTCCTTTGCCCGTCTTATCTCAAACGACAATCAAGATCGAATACCAAGCTTTCAGGATTCACTTCGGCCTGAAAGGTATGATCGAGGGTCGTGCGAGTATTGCCCTCAGCTTTCATCTTATCCACTTTGGAAGTAATTAAATCGAACCAAAGTATCAAAGGAGTGGTGATCAGCCACTAATTTAATTTTTGTGTTTGCTTTTTCGAATTGAATGTTTGGCCAGAACATCGATTCAGCAAGATGCATTCGCATAAGAAAATACGACTCTACGTGCCGAGCTAATTTTCGAAAATAAAAATTTATTAAATTTACAGCTGCACCCGGAGGTTGCCTACGTAGCCAAATTGGAATCAAGCAGTTCGTAATTCGCTACAATTATGGAAAGAGTGTTTATCACTCAGGGGCTAAACCGGCCCTTATTGATAAAATAAGAGAAAAGACTAAGTATTAAAGCTGCGAGATTCTTTTGCCGCAAAGATTCGCACCTTGCGCTCGCTAACAAAGCAGGATCTTGCCATCTGCTAATTGCTGCGGAGCGTGAAGATGCCGACCGAGGTAACAAACTTCATGCATTGGTGGTAGGTCGAGACGATAGTTTTCATCTCGTGGATCCAAAGTGTGCCAAGTATGACATTATAGATCGCTGGTTTATCCATGACCGTAAATTCGATAATCTTTGTCACTCCGCCGACATAGACTGTCAGACGTATGGTGCCGAGGCTGAAGAAGGACTCGCTGGCAAAACCAGTTAAAGGCTTCGGCGCTGCCTTGATGTCTTTATCGTGGAGTCCCATCTTGGTCAAAGTATCTTTGAAGATGATATTGACCGTGCTGCCGGTGTCCACCAATATTTTGGCTACCTCGCTATCGTGGATGTGTAACTCGACAACCAGTGGATCGTTATGAGGGGTGTGTAGCCCAAGCATATCCTTCGATGTGAACGTGATTGTCGGATGGTAATCCACGGGGCGAGGGAACTTTCGTGAAGCGATTGCTTTTCGGCCATATTCTTTGATGGCGCAAACTGAATCGTCGCAGTCGGAGAGTCCTCCCATGATCATGTTAACCCGTCGCTTTGGTGGAGGGGGTGGATTGTCATATTCGCCTTTGTCGTTTTCGTGCTTCGCTCCCTTTTCCTTTTCTTTTTTCTTCTCGCTTTTTCTCGGGCGAACGACTGCGGCGTCGTCCTCCGGAGCTGCTTCGACTGCTACTTTTCCCTGGATCTCGGTGGTCCTTGCTGGAAGTACTTCGGCGCGAGTCTTTAGGATTGGAACTGCGGGAGTAGGAACTTTTGTTCTGGGATCGATCGCCACCAATGTTAATTTTCCCTTCTTTGTATTTTTCATACAACAAGTTCTGGAGGTGTCGACAGGCCGAGGTAGAGTGCCCTGTTCGCCCATGGAAGGAGCAGTAGAGATCGTGCTGTCGTCCCTATCATCTGTATTCCTTGGAGGAATGCCGTGGGTCCACTTATTCAAGAGCTTCTCTCCGGTGGTTACGACGGCATGGGAGGACGACTTGCTTTTACCTGCAAGATTCTTGTCTTGCGAGGTGTTTGCCACGTCCATACCGTGCTTTCTGGCATAGAAAGTTCTCTCCTCCTTCATCCGAATGAACGTTAGAGCTCGGTGGAGTGCGTCTTCTATGTTTTTTTCGGATTTTTCTGCAGATCTTCCTTGAAGGTTGATTCGAACCAGAAGCCGTTCATGAGTGCCTTAATGGCTAAAGCTTGCGGGATCTGGCCGTACGCCGCAGTGGCATTCTCGAATTTTTTAATAAAATCGCGAAGCGGCTGGTCGCGCTCTTGTACCAGAGTGAAGAGGTTGGCCGTCCTCTTCGTGATGAACATAGAATAGTGTTTTATGAAGGCGTGGATCAAATCCTTAAAGGATTTGATCGATGCTGGTGGGAGGTTGGAGAACCACTTTAAAGCATCCTTGCTGAGATGCTCTACGAATGTCTGACAGTGGATAGCTTCGCGTTCTAGGTCGGTTTCGAACCGTTGTCTCATCATGGTGACAGTTAACCCTGTCAGCCACAGGTTCGGGTCCTCCATCCCGTTGTAGTATGGGAGCTTCAGTTTAATCACCGCGCCGAGACAGACATCGGTGATCTGTAGGGCGAACGGATTGCGTTCGGCATCCGACAGTATGGCCAAGGTCTCAGGTGCCGAACTGGTGGTGCGGTGGACTTGAGATCCGATTGCATTAATCCGCTGGTGCAACCTTACGATCTCGGAATTTAGTTCGCCTGATGGTTCCTCATTAACTGGTGCTGCGCCCCAAGTGTTGTCTTGCTCTGGTGTCTCGAAGACTAATCGCCGTCCGATCGGTTCTGATCTTGCGGTGGTCGCGGCCATGAAGGCGCTGAGCTGCTCGTCATACTTGGCCTGCTGGGCCTGAAGGGTGTCTAGCTTGGACACCAGGTTTTGTGTGAGGGGGAGCAAGGCAACTTGGATCACTGCTGCAAGATTGGTGGCGAGGATAGGAGCTGAGGGTGCTCCCGCGGGTGGATTCGCGGTGGTAGGGTTGCCATGCTCGTCGAGACCAGACGTCTCCGTATGCGTGGTGGTGTCATCGTTGTTGCGGGTGAGGTCGCTATTGTCGATTGGGAGGCTCATTGCTTCGGCTCTGTAGTTGCTAACTTTAAGAATTTTATTCTCCTAGTCCCCACAGACGGCGCCAACTGTTGAACTAGAAAATCACCACTAAGGATTTGATTAACAATTGTGGGTTCCGGAGAATAAGATCTTTTATTAATAGCTATAAGCGAAGCGATTACAAGAGATGACCTAACCGAGAGGTCATGCCGAGATGAAAAGAAAGTATTTGCGAAGTAAACTAGAAAGCGTTGGAGTTCCTGGTTTTAGCTATGCTGCTCTCTAGATTGTATGAGTTGGTTTCTTCGGCTTCAGGGTCTTCTGATTTATAGGGATAGGAGGTCGGTTGCTCCGAACTCATTTTCCTTTTTCCTTTGGTGAATATTTTCATATTTGCGATATGGAAATATCCTTTATTCTCCGAAGAATATGGAAATTTTCCTTTATCATTCGAGTTAATCCGATGTTTCCGGACTTCGAAAGTTATCTTTTAGGAGTTTTCCTTTTATCCGAGCTAGGTCGGCGCAGTCCTCCTAATCTTGAGTGCCTCTTGGAATATATACTATTTTTTATGTTTTTTGAAACCATTGAAAACTTTTGCAATAATTAATTTATGGGTTTATATTATTGTTAGAAAAAGCTTTTTAGGAAATGTGCTCATTTCCCTTTAACATAAAGCATTAAAAAAATAAAAGTATATTTTAGGTTACGAGAATTCAAAGTTTGAAATTGGGTTTCAAAATCAAACTCACGTTTCATATTTCTACAAAGACAAAAACAACGACAACACCATATTCCAAAACAAATGAATTAAAAGCTAATTTCTATCTCCAAGAAAAAAAACTACTTAGCTGCACAATGCACATGAACAACTGTATTTCAATTTCAACCCATTCAAATCCATGTACAAGTACCATGACTTTAACATTTTAGGAGTTAATAATGAGTTATAGTAATCCAAAACCTTTTCGTCAAAGGGCTTTTTGCAGAAATGAATAAATAGAGTAAGGTTTTCAAGTGAAAATAGTCTTAGGATGACAAAGAAGATTCGAACAATAAATGACACAATTGTTAACCATATAAGTTAGATTTATGTGATCTCCTACAACATTGTATGCATCAAAATATGAATGTATTAACGAATCACAAAACAAGATTAAGCAAAACCAAGACGAAAACACACAAAAAGGAAAGAAAAATGTTTAATGCTATGAAGATTGTCCAAATTCAGACTGCAGAAGCGAAGGCGACCACAAAAACTAAGACATTTCATATTAATACAAGAACTTTTGAAAATCTCAACTCATATTCGAATCTTAGCAAGGAGAAACACATAAAGGCAGTTATTTATTTATTAATTAGCGAGATAACAGAACACCGAAGTCAATCCTCCAGCTTCACCAAATCCACAGACGCTTCTTCTTTTTCTTCCTCTTTGACATTCTGAAATCAGCCTTCGATGCGGCGTATTAAAGTCGGAGAAGCCAGAGAATGAGATCTGAGTGACCTCATGCCCAAAATTGGTAACCTGTTCGTAATAAGCATCAAGGATCTCGAGCCCTTCAACATCATCATCAACAACTGCGGTAGAAGCGACAAGTATTTATACATGACTAAATCGGTTAAACTTCTAGAAAACTATCCTTAATGCTATAAGAAATTATACATATTACCTTAGATTTACATATATCTGAACTATATGGAGAATATCCACAATACTCCCCTCACGTTAGAGCGTGAAGATTATGAACATCCAACTTGGACAATAACTTCTCAAACTGAACTTGACCAAGCATCTTAGTTAGAATGTTTGCAACTTGAATATCCGTACGAACGTGCTCGGTCACAATAATACCATCACAGACTGCATCTTGCATGGAATAACAATCATTTTCAATGTGCTTCGTACGCTCATGGAAAATTAGATTTGCTGCAATATGGATAGCCGTTTTGCTATCTCAATAGAGACGTGTAGGAGCGGAAACGTCAATACCTAATTCCTTCAACAACTTTCAAATCCATTTGATTTCTCGTAAAGCAGATGGCATCGGTATATACTATGCATTTGCTGATGAATGGGAATCGATATTCTGCTTCTTAGTTTTCCACGAGATTGGTGAACCACCAAGTAAGACGGCGTATGCACCGAGGGAACGTCTTGTTAATGGACAGGAGGACCCGTCAGAGTCGCAAAACACCGTAAGCGTAAGATCCTTGTCATCTTTGAGCATAATGCCTTGACCTGGAGACTTTTTAAGAAACTGTACCACCCTTAATGCTGCTTCCCAATGAGCTTCTTTAGGTTCGTGCATGAACTGAGATAAAATATGAATGGAGTAAGAGAGCTCAGGACGTGTATTGGTGAGATAAATCAGACGTTCCATTAAACGTTTGTACTTTGTCGGATCATCAAGAAGAGGACTCACCAATGCTAAGCGATGATTTTGTTCGAGAGGCATGCTAAGCCACTTAAGGTCTACGTAAGGAAGAAGAAGCGAGTGATAGAAGAAGAAACAGAGTCGAAAGATGCTGAGCGGGAATAAGAAGAGCTTTGACTCAGATGACGTGGATTTGTTTGTTGCATTTTATAATTCATTGTATATAAAGAATAGGGAATACATTTTACGGGTTTTCATGGAGAACTTGGAAAACAGGGGTCACAGGAGATAGAATTCTCTGTGAAATCAGACGATCATCGAGAGCTTGTTCTCGTGATTGTTTTGGGTTGATCGTCATCGGAGAGTCTCCGTTACGTATCAATCATGTATTCGTGTGTTGAGTGAATAAAAGGATACTTTTCTCTTAACAATTGGTGCGGTGAGCAAGCGAATCTTCGCGACGGCAAAAATGGCGGATATCGAAGACGTGACAGAGGTGATGCAAGGAAATTTGGTGGAGTTGAATCAACAGATGACGGCGGTTCGTGGGGGTTGGGAACGGCTGACAGAAGCTAACTCCGAAATCAAAGGCCGATTAAACTCCATGGATAAGCGCTTTGAGACGATAGATAAAAGCATGATGTTGATGTCGCAAATCCTAGCTCGGATTGAGGCGAATCAATTTTCCGAGAAAGCGGCAGGGAAAGCAGTTGCGACGTCGTCCGGCACCGTGAATGAGGTTGGTCCATCTCAGACTGAGAACAATCCGGTGAACACACAGTTAGGTTATCGGGACATTAGTAATGTACTAGAGAATAGATCGGGTTTGCTGAAGAAGATAGAGTTACCGATCCTTGATGGTACAAGCCCGTACGGTTGGATAACGATGGCTGAAAGGTTCTTCCGTTTGGGAAATTATTCCGATGTGGACCGTATGGATCTGTTGTCAGTGAGTTTACAAGGACCAGCTCTGAATTGGTTTAACAGAGAGATGGAGATCAATCCTTTCAACGACTGGACACAGTTTAAGAAAAGACTGATTGCTAGATTCTGCTTAAAGGTGGAGGAGAATCCAGGAAAACGGTTGTTCAGCATGAAACAAACAGGATCCATCGTGGATTATGTCAATGAGTTTGAAGAATTGTCCACGATAGTCAAAGGCGTTGATGAAGCAAACCTTGAGCATGTATTCTACATTGGTTTGAGACCAGAAATGCAAGAGGTGGTTAAAATGAAGAAACCTCAGGGTCTCACAGCTCATTTTGAGGCGGTTATCTCTATGGAAGATAGCGTTTTCTGTAAATCTATGGCAGATACAGCTAACACGTCGGGGTCAAAACGGGTTTCCACCTTTGTTCCATTAAAAAGCTCATCGGTTTACAACTCTCAGCGAGCTTGGCACTCTTCAACTACACTACCTGATACTTCGAAAGGAAACTCTCAAGTACCAGAGCAGAGTACAGGCGTGAAGAGTCAATTAAGTGGGAAACCACCATGGAGAAACCAAACGAGTGGACGGCCTCAAAACAAATTAAAGCTAAGTCCTGAAGAGTATGCTGAAA
The DNA here is from genome assembly GCA_911865555.2 of Thlaspi arvense. Taxonomy (NCBI): domain Eukaryota; kingdom Viridiplantae; phylum Streptophyta; class Magnoliopsida; order Brassicales; family Brassicaceae; genus Thlaspi; species Thlaspi arvense. The sequence continues at coordinate 25,496,149 of OU466858.1, read as the reverse complement.
AACGAAGGCTCGGATTGTGTTTTTACTGCCCTGAGAAGTTTTCAAGAATCCATAAATGTCAGAATATGGAGTTACAAGTGTACACCGTGGTAAATGGGGTTGAGATTCCACTCGCTGAACCCGAGTGGAGCATTACACTAGAGGAGGAGGAAAGCGAGATTACAGAGCTGATGGAGTTATCTCTGTTTTCATTCTTGGGCTTAGACTCGCCATGCACAACAAAGCTGTGGGGGACAATTGACAAAACAGAGGTTGTTGTGATGTTAGACAGTGGAGCTTCACACAACTTCATAGACCCTTCGTTGTTAACTAAGACAAATCTTTCGCCAATACAGGACAAGAGACTTGAGATCTTGTTAGGAACGGGGATCAGGGTGAATGCATCAGGAGTGTGTAAGGATGTTCAATTCAATCTTCAATCAGTGGATTATGAGGCTGATTTTATTCTGTTGGAGTTGGGAAAGGTTGATATGATATTGGGAGTGAAGTGGCTACGTACATTGGGCAAATGTGAAGTTGATTGGGATAATCACGAATATTCCTTTGTATATAAAGGTCAGAGAGTGACTTTACGAGGAGATATAGCATTAATGCAAGGAGAAAATGCTTTGAAAGCCATCGAAACAACGGATTACGCTCAACATTGTGGGTTTGATATAGAGTTGTTTCACACATCACCAAGCGTAGACACTCTTATGATTCCCAAGCAAATTCAGTTGTTGTTGGCAGAGTTTCAGAACATCTTTGCTGAACCTACACAGCTACCACCCCTGCGAAATAGAGAACATGCCATCAATCTAAAAGCAGGAGCTGGACCAATAAGTGTTCGTCCGTACCGTTACCCTCATGCCTACAAAGAGGAGATGGAGAAACTTGTAACGCAAATGCTCGAAGCGGGTACGATTAGGCCAAGTCGTAGTCCCTATTCTAGTCCGGTTTTGCTAGTAAAGAAGAAAGATGCAAGCTGGAGGTTCTGCATTGATTACAGAGCACTGAATAAGGTGACAATACCAGATAAATTTCCCATACCGATCATTGATCAATTATTAGATGAACTTCATGGAGCACAAATCTTTTCAAAGTTAGATCTTCGATCGGGTTATCATCAGATACGAATGTTGGAAGGGGACATCGAGAAAACTGCTTTCAGAACAGTAAATGGCCATTATGAGTTTCTGGTTATGCCCTTCGGGCTAACCAATGCACCTGCAACTTTTCAAGCCTTGATGAATGAATTATTCAGGCCTTTCTTGGGTCGTTTTATCTTGGTATTCTTCGACGATATTCTGGTTTTCAGTCCGTCGTTAGAAACTCATTTGGAACATCTAAGAACAGTTATGGAGATATTTGTTGAACATAAACTGTTCGCCAATAAGAAGAAGTGCCTTTTCGGTCAACCACAGGTGGAGTATTTGGGTCATGTAATATCTCGAGATGGAGTAGCCACAGACCCAGCTAAGACAGAGGCGATGAAGAAGTGGCCTGCACCAAAAACGGTTAAAGAGCTGCGTGGATTCTTAGGGTTGACCGGGTACTACAGAAAATTTGTTAAAGGATATGCTACAATTGCTCGTCCCTTAACAGAATTGTTAAAGACAGATCAGTTCGAGTGGTCAGAACGAGCTCAAAAAGCATTTGAGATTTTAAAAGAAGCTATGCTTACAGCTCCGGTGCTAGCATTACCTAATTTTGAGGAAAGCTTCGTTTTAGAATCTGATGCTTCAGGGTACGGATTGGGAGCTGTGTTGATGCAGGGGCAAAGACCAGTTGCATACTTCAGTTCTGGTTTATCCGACAAAGATCAAGTGAGACCCATCTATGAAAGAGAGCTCATGGCTATCGTGTTAGCAATACAGAAGTGGCGACATTATTTGTTGGGAAGAAAGTTCATAGTTCACACAGATCAGAAAAGCTTGAAATTCTTATTGGAGCAACGAGAAGTATCCTTAGAGTACCAGCGCTGGCTTACAAAATTACTGGGGTACGATTTTGATATCATTTACAAGCCAGGAGTAGAAAATAAAGCTGCAAACGGGTTGTCTCGCATTGTAAGAGAAAAATCAAATTTACATGCCCTGGAGTTGTCAGCTTTAACAGCTCCAACAAGTTTGCACCTGCAGGACATTCTCAAAGATATCGAAAAGGATGAGAAAATACAGGAATTGCTTGTAAGAGTGAATGCTGGTTCTGAAACACGAAAAGGCTATTCTGTGGTGAAAGGGCAGTTGATGTACAAGAACAGATTGGTCATTCCCAGAAACTCTAAACATATCCCTCAAATTTTGCAGGAGTACCATAATGGTTTGGTGGGAGGGCACTCGGGAGTTTTGAAAACTCTCAGAAGAGTGAAGAATCTGTTCTATTGGAGGAAAATGAGTAAGGACATTCAGAAGTATGTGGCTGAATGTGATGTATGTCAAAGACATAAATACTCAACATTGTCCCCTGCTGGTCTGTTACAACCGTTACCGATTCCTGATAAGATATGGGAAGCGATTTCAATGGACTTTATTGAAGGCTTACCATTGTCTCTTGGAGCTAATGTGATTTTTGTTGTGGTCGACCGACTGAGTAAATATGCTCACTTTATCAAGCTTAAGCATCCCTTTACTGCAGCAGATGTGGCACACAAATTCACTCAAGAGATAGTAAGACTTCATGGGTTTCCTCTATCGATTGTATCTGACAGAGATAAGATCTTCTTGAGTTCTTTTTTGAGAGAGCTGTTTCGATTAGCAGGGACACAGCTAAAGTACAGTACAGCTTTTCACCCTCAAACGGACGGGGCAAACTGAGGTTCTCAATCGCTGCCTAGAAACATACCTTCGTTGTTTCGCGTCTTCACATCCTAAGTCGTGGAGCAAGTTTCTGACTTGGGCTGAATTTTGGTACAATTCGAGTTATCATACCGCCATTGGAACAACTCCGTTTAAGGTGGTTTATGGGCGAGATCCTCCAGATTTACTGAGATTTGAAGAAGGTTCAACGGCTAATTTCGAGTTAGAAACGATGCTGAAAGAACGTGATGCTATATTGAACCGCCTTAAGGATAATCTTGTCATCGCTCAGGCTAGGATGAAAGACAATGCTGATAAACATCGCCGAGAGCTGGAATTTGTTGTTGGTGACAGAGTCTTCCTCAAACTTCGTCCGTACAGGCAACAATCAGTGTCGAAGCGTTGGTGTCAAAAGTTAGCAGCAAAGTACTACGGACCGTTTGAAGTTATAGCCAAGATTGGAGCAGTTGCTTACAGGCTTAAACTTCCTCAAGATTCAAAAATCCATAATGTTTTTCATGTTTCTCAGTTAAAGCCAGTTCTGGGAGTTAATCACGAGGTGGTTCCCTTGCCAGAATCGTTACACAATGAACCAGATGTGGTTATTGAACCTGAAAGCATTGAAGATACTCGTTATGACAATGAGGGTCACTTAGAAGCTTTGGTTAAGTGGACTGGCCTTGAAGAACATGAACGCTCATGGGTTACTGCAGTGGATTTGATGAAGCAATTCCCACATTTAGCGCTTGAGGACAAGCTTCGTTTTGCCGAGGGGGGTATTGCTAAGCCACTTAAAGTCTACGTAAGGAAGAAGAAGCGAGTGATAGAAGAAGAAACAGAGTCGAAAGATGCTGAGCGGGAATAAGAAGAGCTTTGACTCAGATGACGTGGATTTGTTTGTTGCATTTTATAATTCATTGTATATAAAGAATAGGGAATACATTTTACGGGTTTTCATGGAGAACTTGGAAAACAGGGGTCACAGGAGATAGAATTCTCTGTGAAATCAGACGATCATCGAGAGCTTGTTCTCGTGATTGTTTTGGGTTGATCGTCATCGGAGAGTCTCCGTTACGTATCAATCGTGTATTCGTGTGTTGAGTGAATAAAAGGATATTTTTCTCTTAACAAGGCATTGGAGTAGGTCATGAACCGAGGAGACCACTTTCAGCTATAATATCCAAAGCGTACTTATGTTGTGAAAGATAAATGCCTTGAGGACCACGATTGACTTTGATACCGAAAAAATATTTTAATTTGCCTAAATTCTTCATGTGAAAACATCGACCAAGATATTGTTTAAACTTCATTAACATGTAATTATCGTTGCTTGTAACCACCAGATCATCAAAGTATACCAGAATCTGGAGCTCAATAACTTTTCTTGGAAAAGAGAATTAAGAGTAATCTTTATAAGACTGAACGAAACCGAACTTGAGAAGTGCATCAAACAACTTTGCAAACCAACAACGAGGTGCCTGTTTCAGGCCATAAAGAGACTAATGAAGACGACAAATTTTATTGGGATGAGAGTGTCTAAATCCAAGCAGCAACTTCATGTAAGCTTTTTCTGATATATCGCCATGGAGAAATGAATTGTGGACATCCATCTAATGGACCTCCCATTTGCTTGTAGCCATGATACGAAGGAGTGTGAACTATGGACATTTTAACCACCGAAGCAAATGTTTCATTGTAGTCTTCACCGACGACTTGTTTGTTTTCTTGGACAACCATGCGAGCTTTATACTGTTCTATGGACCCATCAGCATGATATTTTATCTTGAAAGCCCACTGACAACAGTTGACTTCTTTCCCTAGTGGCAGTGTTTCGATACTCCAGATTTGTAAAGTTTCCAATGCATCAACTTCATTACAAATGACTTTAGTCCATCGGGGATCTTACATGGTTTCTTTAATTTTTTTTGGCTCAACAGTATTTGTAATCGCAGCAAAAAAAGCACGATGTCCAGGAGATAAAGAAGCGTTAGAGACATAAGCAGTCAGATGATAGAATCTCGTACATTGGACCGTAGAGAACTTGGATGTGGAAGCCGGGAGAACGAGATGGGGGTCTTCAAAAGAAACTGCACTGTAAAGGACATGATCGCTAAAGCGAGCAGGGAGTGCTTTGTCACGTTGACCACGACCAATATGAGCATCGGTGGCTTCCTCATCCACTGGAATCGGAGACTGTACTAAATCAGACACAACATGCATATGTAGAGTCTCTGAAGTAGGTTTTGGAGTTTCCTCATGAACAATATCGGTATTTGGCGGAGGTGTAGGTGTTGGAGTTGCTGTGACAGGCACTTCCGGAGGCTCCGATTCAGCTATAATAAGCAGAGCAGCGATGTTGCTCCCCCCTTTTGACTGACAGCGGCTGAATAATCCAATCATCGTCGACAATTATCGGTGGTCATAAGACAAGAGGATGAAGAGTCATGTCAGCAAACGGGAAGACATCTTCTTTAAAAACCACGTCACGCGAGACAATAAACTAATTGGCGTCAATATCATACATCTTCCATCTTTTTTTTATTGAAGGGGTAACCTATAAAGACACATAAGCGAGTTCTTGCACCAAATTTATGTTTATCTCTTGCAGCACAATGTACATAATAGACGGATCCAAATACTTTTAGTTGTGCATAGTCGGGTTGATGTTCATGAAGAATCTCATACGGAGTGCGACCCTTATCTAAGGAAGTGGGAGTTCGGTTGATCAGATAGGCGAATGTAAGAACGGCCTCTCCACAAAAATTAATAGGTAGATTAGCCTGAAAGATGATGGCACGAGATACATTGAGAATGTGTTCGTGTTTTCTTTCAACACGACTATAATGCTGAGGGGTGATGACACAAGAAGTTTGGTGCACAATTCCGTCTTCAAGGAAGAAGAAAGAAAGACACATGAACTCGGTGCCATTGTCACTTTGAATCATCTTAACAGACTTATAAACTGCTTTTCTGTATATGTGAGAAAGTTAAGCAAGATACAGCAAACTTCTGATTTCTCTAACAAAAAAAACACTGAAACGGCTCCCGAGAAATCGTATACTATTGTTAAGAAATAGACAGCTCCACAAGAGGAAAGAACACGATATAAACCCCAAACATCGACATGTATAAGATCAAAACATGCAATCGTTTTATCAAAATTATCAGGAAAGATTTCTCGAGTTTGCTTAGGTCTAAAACACACGTCACAAGGACCAGAACTAGCTGAATGTGAAAAACCAGAAAACAAAGGTAAAGCCGAAAGCACTGAAAAAGTTGGATGCCCTATGCGTTTGTACCACAAAGCGTGATCCAAAAAGCTCACTGCTTTATGACTCTTTACCTTGACAATATCCATGAAGTAGTAGACTCCATCTTGTTCTTCACTGGTTCCAGTCAAAGTCCTCGTAAAACGGTCCTGCAATACACAAATTGTATTAGTGAATATTGCAAAACAGTTAGTTTTTTGTAGAAGTTTAGATGCTGAAATCAAAGTGCAATTTAAAACCAGCACATATAACATATTTGGCTCAGAAATTATAGCGGAGAGATGAAAAATTCCCTAGCTCAAGGCAAGTGTTTTACTCCCATCCGTAAAGCCAACAGAGCAGGGGGAGGTCATCTCGACATTGGCAAAAGAGACAGAGTTCCTGTCATATGGTGGGAAGCACTAGCATCGAGAATAACATCTCCCAAATCTTTCTTACCAGACAACTTGTCAGTGTTACTTGTACCTGCACGTTCTTGTACCATCTGAGACAGAGCCTTCCACAGATCTGGAGTCAAATCCAGAAACGCAAAAGCATTGGAGCTTGTAGAATGTGCAGCTGAAGCTTGACCACGACCACATCTTGAACCACGACCACCTCTGACATGTCCGCCACCACGACCAATTTTCTCAGTGTAACACTCTGGAAAGCCAATGATTTGCCAACAACTCTACTTCTCATGCCCTGATCTTCCACAGTGTAAATACGACATGTTAGGGGGGTCGCTGAATGGTATTGTCCGATCGATTATCTGTTGGATTGTTTGTTTTATCTGTCACCAAAGTTTGACGAGCGATGAGTCCAACAACCTCCTGATGTTGCTCGGGCTTATGAACTGAGTTCAAACGTTGTTCTTCTCTAATAATTTTAGCATATATTTTGCCAAGATCTGGAGTAGGATCCATGCCAATGATCTGAGTGCATACGCTGCCAAATCATGAATCATCGAGATCCATAACAAACTGATGAATTTTCTCTGCTTCTTGTTCCTTTGCAATCTCTGCAGCTGCTCCACAGGAACATAAGAATACTTTGTGATAAACTTGCAATTCCTCCCACAACGGCGAGACTTTTCTGAAGTACTCAAGGATGCTTTCTCCTTCTTGAGCCAAGACGTAAGTTTTGCCTTAATTTAATGAACTCGGACCTTGTTGCCCACCAAATCGATCCACAGTTGATGTGCATCGGAGATGTAGGTCACCGTGGACTTCACTTTTGGATCGATGGAGGAGCGGATCCATCCGACAATCATAGAATTGACCGTCAACCAGTCTTCCAAATCAGGGATATCACTAGCAGGTTTCTTCAACGACTTGTTAATAAATCTCATCTTGCATTTTGCCTGAAGTGCATTAAGCATCTCCAAGGCCCATTCATTGTAATTTTCGCCGTTCAACTGAACAGATGTGATCATGGCGTCGGGATTATCCGATCCATACAAAGACTAAGGTGAGATCGATGAGACCTCATGATTTTTTCCACCTGATTTCCTCACTGACGAATTACCAATAGGAGTATCTTCAGCACCAGACATGATGCAAAACTCGAAGAACACAGAAACTTAGAGAACACATTATTAAGAAAAGAAACGATTAGAAAAAAACTTTAAAGATTTTTGTATGATCTTTGCTCTGATACCATGTAGAATTAGGTATTCAAAGGATTTGCTTTATTAACGATGTAGAAGACAAGTATTTATGCATGAATAAGTCGGCTAAGCTTCTAGAAAACTATCTTTAATGCTATAGAAAAATATACATATTCCATTAGATTTACATATATCCAAACTATATGGAGAATATCCTCAATATGACGGCTGGAGCCTCCTTGTGTTGGATAGATTTGTTACCTTCGTACCTTATAGAGTTGATATATTCAACAAAGAAAGTATCGATCAGATAGTTTATGACTTTGTTGCGGGTATCCTGAGATGGCGGCCAGATTTGGAGTGAAATGCCTCTTCCCAGCTTATTGTCCGCCTCCGACTCCTCCTCCTTTGGGATTACCGTAGGCGGAGATATGGTGGAGTTTTTAGATTCAAAGATAGGCAATGGGAAAGTGGTGCTGAACGTCTTGGATTCCACCATTTTCTAAGTTTAATTTGTTTGAAAGATTTTTCTTAGAGGCTTTGAAATTTCAGGTAGCATTTTTTTGGGTGATAAATACTTAGATGATTTGTTGTATTATGTGTTGATTATGAAATCGATTAAAATATATTGAAAAGGTTTAATATGTTGGATCTCGTTGATTCGGTAATAAGATAAAAAAAAAGTTATGTAACGTAAACTTATTTTATCTATTTATTTTTTCAGAATTTAGGTGGCTCACACACATAAACAGAAGTGTTTGGCAACATGACAGTACATAGTTAGGATAAAATGATTGGTTGTAAAATAAGATAGAAAGTTATGTAGCGTAATCCTATTTTTTTTAAACATATTTGGAATCTAGGTGATTCATACACGCATAAAGAGTGATTTGACAATGTGGTGCATATAAATTGAGTAAAAATATTATAGAATAAGATATAAAAAAATTGTAACATAATTTCATCTTATCTATTTCTTTTTTTTTGGAATTTTAGTGATTCATGCACATAAATAGAGCTACTTGGCAACGTGGCACACATGGTTTGGGTAATGTGATTGGTTATAAAATAATATAAGAAGTTATGTAACATAATCCTATATTTTCTATTAAAAAAAATTAGAATCTTGATGACTCATGCACACAAAAAGAGTTATTTGGCAACATGACGCATTTATATTGGGTAAAAAGAATATAGAATAAGATAAGAAGTTAACATAATCTCATATAATCTATTAATTTTTTTTTTTAAGTTCGATGACTCACACATGTAAATAAATGCTACTTGGTAACATGGCGCACATAGTTTGGATAAAATGATTGGTTGTAAATAAGATGGGAAGTTATGTAGCATAATCCTATCTTTTCTATAATTTTGAGAGAATTTAGGTGACTCATGCACACAAAAAGAGTTATTTGGCAATGTGGCGCATTAGATAAAAAAGACTGTAGAATGAGATAAAAAGTTATGTAGCATACTCTCATCTAATCTATTTCATTTTTTTTTGGAAGCTCGGTGACTCACACATGTAAATAAAGATACTTAGCAATGTGGCGCACATAGTTTGGGTAGAGTGATTGGTTGTAAAATAAGATAGAAAGTTCTGTAGTATAATCCTATCTTTTCTAAAAAGATTTGGATTTTAGATGATTTATGCACACAAAAAGAGTTATTTGGCAACGTGGTGCGTATAGATTGGATAAAAAGATTATATAATAAGATAAGAAATTATATAACATAATCTCATCTAATCTATTTCTTTTCTTTTTTGAAGTTCGGTGACTCACATATATATAAAGCTACTTGGCAACGCTGTATACATAATTTGAATAAAATGATTGGTTGTAAAATAAGATAAGAAGTTATGTAGGGTAATCCTATCTTTTCTATATTTTTTTGGGAATCTAGATGACTCATGTATGAAAAAGAATTAATTGGTAATGTGATGCCAATAGAATGGATAAAGAGGTTAATTGTACAATAAGATAAAAAAAAAATTGTAATGTAATTCTCTCATATCTTACAAATTTGATAACTCATGTATATAAAGAAAGTTACTTGGCAATGTGTGACTCACAAATTAGATAATGAGGTAGATATATACAATTAGGTAGAGAGTTTTGTAACATAATCTCATTTTATCTATTTATTTAGGTGATTTATGGACGTAAAGAAAGCTATTTGGCAATAGTGCACATAAATTAAATTAAAAATTTGATTATTGTAGAATAAGGTATAGAGTTTTGTAATGTAATCATTTTATCTGTTATTTTAGTACGTAATCCCATTTTTAAATAATATTTTATTAAAAGGAAAGTTTTAAAATGATATATGTTTAAAAAAAAATATGTTCAACTCCAAATTTACATTAAAAATTTCACAAAATTTACTTTATTTCATAATATAATAATAAAGGAAATTTATGATCATGTTCATTATAGTTTTAAAATTGTAAGAATAGATGTGCAAAGCCTCCGATCTAATGGTTGATCAAAAGTTTATCAATATTTGTATATTAAGAGTTCCGAAGTTCGATTCCCAGAAATTCTTTGAAAAGTTAATGAAGACAAACTTATTAAAAAATTTATAGCATGGGTTCATCCAGTTAAAATTTGGCAATGCTAAAAATAGAGTTATATATATTATATAATATAAATGAAATTTGATTTCCTAAGTTTTATAGAATATAGGTAAAATCACATTACTTTTGAGGTTTTTTCGTATCGAAAAATAACAATCATCTTTCCTCTTTATCAAAAGTTAAAACTTTAAAATTTTTGAATGGCAAAAAAGGATAAAAATCCATCCCGCCAACAAAATTTCGTCTTATTTTCGTAACCCAAAATTTAAAACATCTCAAAAACCTCAAAAAAACATAGAGAGCGCCAATTCAATATTTTATTCGAAAAACATCAGAAATGGTGCTTTGCTTCTTCTCCTCTTTTTCATCCCCCTTTCTCTTCTACACTCTCTTCGCAATCTCATTCTCCACATCTCTCGAATTCATCGAACCATGGCCGACAACAAGGAGAACTTCGTTAGGATGTCAAGAGCAGCGACGAAAAAAAAAGCTTCCATGGAAGCGATTATAGAAGAAGAGCGTCTAAGCCAGAAGAGAGTCGTCCTCGGTAAGCGTCCACACTTGTGCAACGCCCCGGCGATTCCTAATCTGGAAAAAGAAAGCAAAAAGCACAGAAAATCCGCTAGGGTTCCAAAGAAGCAGAAGAAGAAGAATCCGATTTCGAAAGTCGCAACATCGCTAAAGGAACCGGAACCTCATATTAACACTACATCTGACGATCCTCAGATGCGTGCTCCTTATGTTACCAGAATCTTCGAGTATCTCTGTCAATTAGAGTTAATAAAGTTTTCTAGATTCGCAATTCGATTTGGGTCTCATGTGTTTTACTGATTCCTGAAGCATCTCTTATTTTCTAGATTCACAATTCGATTTGGGTCTAATCTGTTATAGTGATTCTTGAGTCATATCAACTTTTCTCGATTCACAATCCGATCTGGGTCTCATGTAATTTAGACAGTAATATTAATTAGTTTCTGGATTTGTTTGATTTGTAATTGGAGATCTGAAAATTGGATTTTGGTGAAAAAATTTCAGGAGAAGGCAAAATCAAGACCTTCGATTGATTATATGAAGAAGATTTAGAGAGATGTAACGCCAAGTATGAGAGGAGTTTTGGTGGATTGGTTAGTGGAAGTTGCAGAAGAGTACAAACTTCTCTCGGACACTCTTTATATTGCTGTCTCCTACATCGACAGATTCTTGTCTCTTAAGACTGTTAATAGGTAGAAGCTTCAGCTTCTGGGAGTTTCTGCAATGCTTATTGCCTCGTAAGCAATCTTTATATAAGATTTTCTTTGTTTGTTTGTTTGTAAGTTTTTGTTTTTGTTGCTTATGTATATGATATCTTGTAGGAGGTATGAAGAGATAACTCCACCAAATGTTGAAGACTTTTGTTACATCACAGACAACACTTACACAAAACAAGAGATTGTGAAGATGGAAACTGATATACTTCTTGCCCTTGGGATTGAATTAGTAAACCCTACAAGCAATACATTTCTAAAGCTAGAATCTTGATGCTTTTGGTTGGTCATTGAGCTGCAATTGTATAGTTTTTTTATCCCGTTCTTGCTGCTTCTGCTTTTGTGTAGACGGTTCACAAGAGTTGCACAAGAAGATTTCATTGTAAGCCCTTCTCGACTTATGTCATTTTGTGATGTTTAGAGTATCATTTTACTAAAGCCTTTTTCCTCATAAATTTCAGCTATCACATTTACATATGGCGTTTCTGTAGCTATCTTTCAGAGGTAAGCATGATAGACAATAACAGTGTGAAGTTTCTTCCATCTATTGTGGCTGTTTCATCGGTATTTCTTGCAAGATTCATCATCCGTCCAAAACAACATCCCTGGGTAAAGCACGGTTCTTGTTCTTGCCCTAGTTCCATAGACATCACTTTGTATAAAACACTAAATCTCTGGATGTTGTTAATGTAACAGAGTGAAATGTTGGAAGAATACACAAATTACAAAGCGAGTGATCTTAAAGAATGTGTGTGTGTGATACATGACTTGTATCTGAGCAGAAAAGGAGGAGTGTTACAAGCTATAAGAGGGATATACAAGCAGCATAAGGTAAACTAATTATACTACTATATAATGATTTTGAATTGAAATGTGAAGAACACAATATCTTGAGATTTACTTGTTTCTGTTATCTTTGTATTTGTTCCAACACAGTTCAAGTGTGTCACGATTATGCATGTATCGCCGGAGCTTCCTCTTACCTTTTTTGAAGATGTCAACATTTAGAGAGAAACTTTGGTCATCGAGCAAAGGTAGTCCAAAACCAGGAGAAACAGTTCATTGGTGTTTTGGGTTGCACATATGTTTTAGAATACTTCATGTTTAAAGATTTTGATTACATAGTTATTATATTTGTGTTTGGGTTTTATTTTTAATAAGTTTAAGAACACACACTCTTTTAGAAGTTGAAGCTATAAAACTATAAAGGTTTGATAAATCTATCAGGTTGATGATGCTTAAGCCAACACAGAGACCAATTATTCATGCACAAGATCAAATCTTTTGAACAAAACTTCAATTTTCCCTTTTTAACACTCTCCACTTTTCTTTAATCTTGTTCTTCATTTCCAATGGCACCAAACTCCATACTTGCGTCATAGATTCCTCAACCATACCAAAACTCACCATCGATCCAACAAGGAAAGAATTCTCAAACCAATTTCCTTTTACCATTTCTACTTCAGGTTCCAAAGACTCTAGTTTAATCTTCTTTGATTTCAGTGATGTTTTTGCAAAAGACTTCCTTTTAGCCAGATATTTATTCTTTCAAACTATTAATATTGTGTATGAATTGGTTATAAACTTAGCCTCAAAATCTCAAGATATTCTCACGGATTCATAAAAATCTATTCATCTCTTGATAAGCACTCTTACCTGTCTCACTTTTGAAATGAATCATATCTTGTAACATGAATAGTCATGGAAAAATTACATGAAACCAAATCAAACTCGATAATCATAAATACTCGGAATTGTTTTTTGTTCAAAATATTCCAGGTACCCGAACCAAGAACCGAATGAATATCCAAATTATCTGAAATACCATTATATACCAAAAACTATTAGTTATACTAGGTATATATCCACGCTACACCTCAATGTATATATATATATATATATCAAAATATATACATTATATTATGTTATTGTTTATACTAATAAAAATTTAGTAGAAACTTTTGTTGAAATAGTAGAATTCTTTAATCAACCATGACGATTTCAACTTTTTGAAAGATTTGAATAAAACATGCCATAAGAAAAACGTTAGTTAGGTGCAAAGGCCAAGTCATGAAGTCATGTTACTCAACTATCAACCGATACATACTCCTAAAGAGTAAGGACAAAATTTGTTTATTTCTTCGTTTTCTCAAATTAAGAATAATCCGGCTCTATGTCATTTATTTTTCTATTTATCACCATCGTTCACTTTGACTAGGTTTATAATTCGAGCTACGCGCGAGTTTATGATCTTGTAAATTATCAAAACTATAATAGATTTATAAAAACATTCATTTATGGAAGAGAAATTAAAATATATAATTTTAGTTTTCTCCTATTTTTATTTATAAATTTTTAAATTTTATTATGTAAAATCATAACAATAACACGTATCAAATTATCCAACTTTGACATACACATACATTTGATTTAGAAAAATAGTTTTTTGCCAAGATCTTGGTATTATTCATAGGATTTCTACAGTTATTTTTTCTTTAAAGTTTATGTATTTAAATATTTAGTTTTTTTATTGAATGTGATATTGTGTACATATGCATTTATAATCCATGATTCATGTTGATTCGCATTTAGTTTTGTTAGGAAGTTGCAATGATCATGCAAAACCATTTCTTCCTTCTTGATCAGGTCATCCATGAGTTTTAGCTTATATATTTATTCAGTTTTCACTGAGATCTATTTTTTTTGCAGTCTAATATTTGATAATTTTAGTTTTTATACTTGTAGGATCTGCGTTGTGGAGTCTTCGCATTATTTTTCACTATTTTTATCTTTTGTGTGCAATCTGTATGCTTTGATTTGAATATTTTATCTATAAATATTAATTTGAGTTTGATTCATAACTCTCTCATACTTTATTATTTAAAAAAAAATTAGAACGTGTTACTCATATGTTATTAATGTTGGTTCAGATATAAGTAGTGACTATGTATAAAAATCAAATTTTAGAACTTGTTTAATTTTGAATGTAAGGTTATTTATGTTGTGTTTTGTTTGTTAGTTTTTAAAATCTGAAACACCCAGTGTATTAATCATTATATATTTTACTTCTGTAAACTTATTCAACTTTAGATAGTTATTTATTTTTAAATTATGAATTTCTTGAAACTAATTTCAAATTAATTTTGGTATAATGTTTTATATACTTTACATCTTTTGATTGTAATTTTATATTTTATTTTTATTTATATAATTTATTTTTGTATGTTTGATATACTTAGGACTTATATTTGTTTTTATTAAGCTATTTTGTTGTTTCTAGCAAAATAGGTAACATAGACATCAAACTAATTTGTTTTATACGAATATTGTTTCTTTGTTAAATTTGTTTTTTATATTAATTTCATTTTAGTTATAATGTTCATTTAACATGTTTTAACTGGTCAATTTAATTTTTTTATGAACTTTTCTCAAAATCTTACAGCATCATTTTTTAGTTAAGTTTTTTTTTATGTTGATTATTAAAAATGTTAGCCCAAATATCAAGTTAGTAAATTATAACATGTTGAAAGCTAAAAAACATAAATATTTATGAAAATGTTATAAAAAATGTTATAAAAATGTTATAAATGTTTATGTTTTTTATAATATTTATACAATTTATAAAATAAATTTGAAATATAAATTTATAATATATTGAAAGATAAAAAAACTTTTTATAAAAACATGTTTAATTTCTCATCATATCATAATAGCGTTAAAACAGTTTGGTTTGATATTTAGAAAATTCAGAAGAGAGAATTAAAGTATGGTAGGTACATGCATGAGAGTGTACTTACCATGTCAAATAGTCATTAGTTGCTTCAACATTTTTGTCGAAAAAAACATAAACATAATCATAAATATTTATTAAAATTATATTTTTTTCTTTCAACATGATAAACATAAATAAAAACATGTTTAATTTCTCATCATATCATAATAGCGTTAAAACAGTTTGGATTGATATTTAGAAAATTCAGAAGAGAGAATTAAAGTATGGTAGGTACATGCATGAGAGTGTACTTACCATGTCAAATAGTCATTAGTTGCTTCAACATTTTTGTCGAAAAAAACATAAACATAATCATAAATATTTATTAAAATTATATTTTTTTCTTTCAACATGATAAATTGTATTTTTATTTTTATATCATCCAAATCCATTTCTTCGAACTTGGTATGAAATGCTGATATAATTTTTATACAAATATTTTTCTTGATAAAATATAAAATTATAACATAAATAAATAATTTGTCATTGCATATTATCAATCAACTTATTACCAGAATAAAATAATGTAATTAATATAATCTTCACAATGGTAAACTATTATTAGAAATAAGCTTTATTTAGCGCGTAACTTCTTTATTGTTTCCATAGACCTTGTTTAGAAATAAGCAATATTTAGCGAGACATTGTTTTTTATACTTTACATCTTTTGATAGTAATTTTATACTTTATTTTAATTTATACATTTTTGATATACTTAATATTCTTAGGACTTATTTTTATTTTATTAAGCTCTCTTGTTATTGATTTTCAAAATATGTAGCATAAACATCAAGTTAATTTCTTTTAAAGGAATGATTTTTTTGTTAAATTTATTTTTATATTAATTTTCAAGTTAATGTTTTTTGTTATAGATATTAAGTTAATTTGTTTTTACGATATTGATTTTTGTTTTGTTAGTTTAATTCTTTTGACATTAAATTTACATTAAATTTGAAGGATACCATATTTTAGTTTTTTTAACATAATTTTCCTCTCTATTTGTTACTTAAGCTTTTTTATTATGATTTTCCATCTATAAAAAAAAATAATGTTGTTTTATTTTTTTGTCGGTTAATTTAGAAGTTATAAATTTTTTTAATATATATTATAAGTTTTAGCTTTTACCTTATTGGTTTTTTTTTAGTAGGTTAACTCTTTTGACATTAAATTTTCATTTATTTTGAAGGATACTATATTTTTTTTAACATTAATTTCTTTTCTATTTGTTACTTAAGGTTTTTATTTTGATTTTTCCATATATAAAACAAAATTAGTGTTTTAAAAAATAGAAATTAATTTTGTAAAGTTTTGATCAAATTTAACATTTTTATGTTTGATGAAAAACGCTGATGCGGACCAATCATATTGAGTTTTTTCACCTTAATCATACTTAACATTTTTATGATTAATGAAAAACAATGATGTGGACCAATCAGATCGAGTTTCTTCGTCCTATGTGGACGTCCTCAATGCACTATGCCATCAACTTTTATATATTACTAGGCTTTTAACTCGCGTTACGGGCGAGTCTGTATTAATAATTTTGTTTAGTTCTTTTTTGGCTAATATCTTTTAAATTATCAAAACTATAATATATTTATAGAAATTTTTTATATAAAAAAATTAAAACATAATATGTAGTTTTAACTATTTTTAATATAAAATTATTAATATTATTAGGTTAAATCATAGTAATAACATCTTACGAATTATCCAACTTCGACGTGCATATGCTTCCTGCTTCTCAACCAGATCTTCTTTGAATTTTAGGTTATATCTCTATTTAGTTTATAAGATCTGTTTTTTTGCAGTCAACTATTTGATAGATTTTGTTTTAAAACATGTAAGATGGTGTTGAGTCTTCACACTATTACTGTTTTTTTATCTTTTATGGTTTATTCATGTTTTGATTTGAATAGTTTATCTAGATATATTCTAATTTGAAATTGATTCATAACTCCGTCATACTTTATTATCTAAAGAAAATTTTAGAAGATGCTACTCATGTGTTATTCATGTTGTCTAAGTTATAAGTAGTAATTATGTATAAATTAGTTGTTATGTTTCAAATGTAAAATTACTTGTGTATTATTTTTTTGTTAGTTTTTAAACCAGACGCAGTCAATGTATTAGTCATTGTAAATTTAAATAATATATTTGATTTATAAATTTGTATAACCTACTTAACTTTATATGGTTATTCATAATCAATACTAATATTTTAGAAATTATGAAGTTTATAGAACTAAATTTCAAACTAATTTTCTTCTTAATTTTTTTTTTTTGTTATTTTACACATCTTTCGATGGTTATTTTATATTTTATTTTAATTAATCTCTTTTGTTATTGATTTTCCAAATAGGTAGCATATATCAATCTCCTTTACATAAATATTTTTTCTTTGTTAAATTTGTTTTTTACATTAATTATTATTTTAATTATAATGCTATTTTGACATGCTATAACTGTGTATTCTAAATTTTATGTGGACTTCTTTCAAAAGCTTAAACAATCATTTGTTTTTTTTAGTTAATTTTTAATGTCGATTTTCAAAAATATTAGCCTAAATATCAGGTAGCTTTTCTTTATACAACTTTTTCCTTTGATAATTGACCTCTATTGATATTGATTTTTATTTTATTTTAACATATAATTGTTTTGAAAATATTGATATTTTTGAAGACATTTTTTTGTTTTTTTGTTTAATTATTTTAATATTGATTTCTTAAGTAGTTAGTCAGATATCAAGTCATTTTTGAGGTGAATCTTTAAATTTTAACATTTTGTAAAACTTATTTTTTTTTGTTGATTAATTTCTTAATATTGATTTTTAAAATAATTAGCTTAAATACTTATCTTCTTTTTGTTATTAAAGTTTTTAGTATTACTTAAGTTTTTTTTTTTACTTATTTTGCTTATATTGATTTTATTAAATAAAAATAGTATAGATATCAAGTTAATATTTTTTTTTGTTCATTTAACTATTTCGATATGAATTTTTATTTTAATTGTATTGACATGTTGTAAAAAACAATTTACTTTTGCTCTTTTGTTAGTTAAACTTTTTTGGTTAGTTCAGATTTTTGTGTTGATTTTCTAAATAATTAGGCTAAATATTAAGTTTTAGATAATGTTTTTGATGGTATTGATAAAAAAAAATATAAAGACCTAGGGACAATAGACAAAATTTCATGACACTTATTACCATACGAACAACGAAAATTGAATTCTACCCGAACAAAAAAAAAACAATTTATCATATTAAAAATCCAAAATTATACTGTTGATAGTATAATCAACAAATCAAAATCATAATCTGTTAACCACCTCAGGAGATTTCTTGTCTTTCGAAATTGACGTTCTTGTACCATTCTGAGGTTTCTACTGGACCGGGAAAAATAACACTAATCCTTGATTCACCCTTGATTCCCTTTTGAAAGAATTGAAACCATGTGCAGATGATTGTGAACAAACAGTTAAGTATTTGTTGAACCAGAAAATCACCGCTAGGATTTGATTAACAGTTGTGGGTTTTGGAGAATAAGGTCTTTTTATTAATAGCAAGTAAGCGAAACGATTACAAAGAAAGGTAAAACCGAGAGGTTATCTCGAAGTGAAAAATGTATTTGCCAAGTAAACTAGAAAGCGTTGGAGTCTCTGGTTTTAGCTCTGCTGCTCTCTAGATTGTCTGTCTTTCTTGGCTTCAAGGCCTTCTTATTTATAGGGATACGAGGTCGGTTGCTCCGAACTCCTTTTCTTTTTCGCCTTTGGTGAATATTTCCATATCTGTGATATGAAAATTTCTCTTATTCTCCGAAGAATATGGAAATTCTCCCTTATCTGTCGAGTTGATCCGATGTTTCTGATCTTCGAAGGTTATCTTCAAGGGATTTCCTTTAACCCGAGCTAGGTTGGCACGGTCTTCCTGGTCTTGGTGGGCTTAGGTTATTGCTAGAGAAAGCCTTTTAGAAAATGTGTTCATTTCCCCTCTAACAGTAAGTCTCCCCCAGTTCGGTGAGACTGATTGTAAATCAGGTCGGCGGACTTCATGAAGTGTTTAAGTGGGTTTGATCTCGCAATAACCGTTAGCTCGTCAAGAGCGTTGTTTTGTGATGGCCAGCTCGGCCCGATTTTAAGTGTACTTGACGCGTGACACTTTCCAGGAATTAATTATTAAATACTCCGACCCATTTTTAGGGTTTTGCTTTAAGCAGAGAATGCGAATGGTTCGCCGAGCGGCAAGATTGCACGAATCTTGACACGCATCCTTTTAGGAAACTGTTGATATTTCTTTTTGATTTTATTACTTATCTTTACTTCTTCGTCTTCTTGCTCCAGATATCTCTTTGCCTTTTTGCTCTAGAAAATTCTTAACTCTCTTCTATTTTGCGATAATTCTTTTTTCTTATCCGCCGATCTTCTGTTTGCTCCCGTAATCTATTCAGAAATTCATAAAAATATCAACTTGGTCTTTGAACTCTTCTTTTGATGACCATGAGATTTGTCTTGCCGATCGCGCCAGGCGGGCCTGGATTAGTCTAGTTGCTTCCTCTTCTTCTCATTCCGGAGAATCCTCGGGTTACCGAGATGAGATCCCGCCAGATCATCCCGACATAGATTCCGAGATAGAGTCAGATAATTTAGAGCCGGAGGGCTTTGAACCAGAAGTTAGGATTGAGTGTCTTCCGCAGAAGATTGCAATGTCGAAGCATAGGACCGGTATTAAAGACGGGAGGACCTGGATGACTGCGGACATGCTCCAGGAGTTTCGCTCAAAATGTCATTTTCCTGAGGAAGTCGAGCTTCTACTGCCCCAGGTTCACGAGAGAGTAACCACGCCGCCGGAGGGTTATTTTTGTATTTATGAGTGCCACTTTGCGGACTTCGGCCTTCAGTTCCCTGTATTTAAAGACGGGAGGACCTGTATTTATTTCGCTGCTTCTTCGCTACTGTGAACGGAGGAAGATGCCAGTGGCGCAGCTTTCTCATGCTGTAATCCGCCATTTCAACAGTCTGGCGGCGGTAGCTCCACCGCGATGGTCCCTTTCAACTGGGATATCTTCGAGATGATATCTATTCTGAAGACAGGGAGGTTAAACTGCGGTGGGTGGCGTCATTTTTATACTGCCATGAAGGAAGGAATCGTCGGTGGGGACCCGACAAGTAAAATCCACGAATGGGACCGATTTTTCTTCTATGTGAAGATTAATGAGGTATCTATTGGCAGCTCCGAGCTGACTTTATTCAGGACCTGGAGTTCGACGCCATGTAAGGTGAACTGATTTTTTATTTGTCCCTTTTTTTTGGCTAATTTCTGAATGCTGATGAATTCTCCCTTCTTTTGGTCATGGTAGTGTTAATACGTCTTGGAGATAACCCATTCGGTTTTGACGTTTATGTCATGAAGCTGCACGACCTGAGCCGGCAGTTATGGCTGGATAAGAAAGGCGCCACTGAAAAGGAGAAAAAGAAGGCAGCCAAACCGGCCAAAAAGAAAGTTGGATCTTCAAAAGCGGGTAGGTTGCTAGATCGAAGTAATTTTTTTTTTAATCTTTCCAAAAGGTAGCGCCTTATTCCTTTGTTTTGAATCGTTTTTAGCTGCTGGAAGGACTTCGCAATCGAAACCCGAAGGGGTGTCCGAAAGAAGAGGAAGGCAGCTTCGTCAGTTAATGCAGACGTTCCTGTGAGCCCTCTGCGAAGAAAAGGAAGGCTACTCCCCGGGACCCACCTGTTCTGGTGGATTCTAATAAGGCCGAACTGGCCGTTGAGAATAAGACTCTTGCGAGGTAAACTCTTTTTCTTACTTCGTGTTTTTATTTGGTTTTGCCGATATGATTTCTTTTGACACATCGTTTTCTTCTTGAAGTTTTTCCAGGGCAGCCCCACTGGAAAGATTGAGGCGGGCTCGTGCCGAGAGGGCTGCGAGGAGTCCTCAGGGCGAAGCGTCCCAAAAAACTGTTTCCCAAGCCGTGGGTGGTGGCGATGGGGTTACTTCCAATGCCGCTGGGAGCTGTCGCGAGGTGGTGTCCTCGCCCCCCCGGGCTGATGTTCCTTTATCGCCCCGAGCGGACATTCATTCGCCGCTTTGGGCAGTTGTGCCTCAAAGCCCTGAGGCATGGGCCGCAGAAGACGCAGGTTGGGAAAGGACCGAGGATCCTGCCGCGGCTCATTCTGAAGGGCCGACCCCTCCTGAAGTTGCTCCGGACACGGGAGATGCTTGTCCTAGTGCTCCTGAGGAGGTTGCTCCTTCTCAAAAGGCCCCTGGCACTGATGGTGCCAATCCAAGTGCTCTGACCGAGCCCAAGCAGGAGGAGGAGTCTTTTGATTACAATCCTCATCATTTTTGCGCGAGGTGGGACGGGACCACTCCGGCGATGCTCAACCGCGAGTTTGCTGCGAATTTGATCTGGAAGTGCAGGATGAAACCTCGATGGGGCAAGCCACTTCGAGAGCTGAAGCTGGCGGATTCAATATCCTCGGTGAGTCAGATGATAGCTCTGGTATTTTTTGTTTAACTCTTTGGTTGCGAGTATGTTGGCTCCTTCTATTGCGAGTTTTCTGATAATAGGTTGTGATGCAGGGCTTGGGAACGTATATGTCCGCATTCGCAGCGTACGACGACAATTTCTGCCAAGAGGAGATGATGCTGAACGCCGCTTGTACTGAGATCAAGGAGCTCAAAAAGGCGGAAGAGGAGAATCAGTTTCTCAAAGAAAGGTACGCTCAGCTCGAGGGTGTTGTCGAAGCCTTCGAGAGCGAGGTGGCAGAGGCTTCTCGGCTTCATAAACAGGTGGCTGCTCACAGCAAGAAGAATGAGTTGCTTGAGAAGCAAAACAAGGAAAATTCGCAAAGGTTCCTTGCCGAGAGAGAAAAACTTCAAAAGTCTCATGACGAGGTAGCGCGAGGTGTCGCTGATAAGGTCTTTGACGGTATTATCGCTTTGTTTAGGCCGCGATTAGATCGAATTCTAGCGTCGCTGGTTCAGCGTGAAGTAGTAGAAGCAGCCCTTGTGGGCGTGGAGAAAAATGGCTCGATGGTCGAGTTTCTGAAGAAGATGCAGGACAAAGGATGGGAACTCCCTGTCGGAACCCTCTCATCTTTCGAGACGGAGTTCGCGAAGTGGGAGGCGACCAGTGATGCTATTGATGAGATAGTCATTACTAGCGAAGATCTGAATCTTCCGAACAGATCAGAGATTGACAGTCTGCTAGAGTGATCCGAGGGACGACGCTCATCGAGCTGTTTATTATTTTTTATTGATTCCTTATTTTTGTAAGAACTTCGCCTGAGAGGGCTTATTATTCTTTATAATGAAAGTTTCTTTGTTCTTTATCTTTTTGCGTATGTGTAATGGAACTTTTTAGTTCGGAACTGGAAGCGGGATTCCTTTGCCGTCGTACACCAAACGACGATCAAGATCGAATACTAAGTTTTCGGGATTCACTTCGGTCCGAAAAGTATGATCGATGGTCGTGCGAGTATTGTCCTTGACTTTCTTCTTATCCACTTCGGAAGTAGTTAAATCGAACCGAAGTATCAAAGGAGTGGTGATCAACCACTAATTTTTATTTGTGATGTTTGCTTTTTCGAATCGAATGTTTGGTCAGAACATTCGATTCAGCAAGATGCATTCGCATAAGAAAATATGACTCTATATGCCGAGCCGATTTTCCGGAAAAAAAAATTATTAGATTTACAGCTGCACCCGGAGGTTGCCTACGTACCCAAATTGGGATCAAGCCGTTCGTAGTTCATTACAACTGAATGAATAGTATCACTCATGGGCCAAGCCCGGTTTTATTGAAAAAAGAAAAACTAAATATTGATAGTAGCTAGATTCATTGTTAAATCTTCTCTTGCTTATTTAGCGTCCTCGAGAGCTTTTGCCGCGGAGATAAAGCAAGACATTGCCATCTGCTGATTGTCGTGAAGCGTAATGACTCCGGCCGAGGTGGCGAATTTCATGCACTGATGATAAGTCGACACGATAGCTTTCATCTCGTGGATCTAGGGTGTGCCAAGTATGGCGTTGTAAATTGCTGGGTTATCCATGACGGTAAATTTGACAATTTTTGTCACCCTGCCGACGTAGACTGTAAGTCTTATGGTCCTGAGGCTAAAGAAAGACTCGCTGGCGAAGCCAGTCAAAGGCTTCGGTGCTGCTTTGATGTCTTTGTCCTGAAGCCCCATCTTGGTTAATGTATCTTTAAAGATGATATTGACAGTGCTGCCGGTGTCCACCAGTATCTTAGCCACTTTGCTGTCGTGAATGTGCAGCTCGACCACTAGCGGGTCGTTGTGTGGGGTATGTAACCCGTGCATATCTTTCGATGTGAATGTGATCGTGGGGTGGTAGTTCACCGGTCGAGGAAATTTCCGCGAGGCGATTGCTTTGCGACCGTACTCCTTGATGGCGCGAACCGAATCGTCGCAGTCAGGGAATCCTCCCATGATCATGTTTACCCGTCGCTTTGGCGGAGGGGGTGGATTGTCATGTTTGCCTTCATCGTTTTGGTGCTCTGTTCCCTTTTCCTTTTCCTTTTCTTCGCGCTTCTTTTCGGGCGAACGGCTTCGACGTCTTCCCCCGGATCTGTTACGGCTACTGCTTTTCTCCGGATCTTGGCGATCCTTGCTGGAAGTACCTCAGCGCGAGTCCCTGGAGTTGGAGATGCGCGAGTAAGAGTTTTTGCTCTGGGAGCGGTCGCCTCCAACGTCGATTTTACCCTCGTATTTTTCATACAATGTGTTCTGGAGGTGTCGACAGGCCGAGGTAACGTGTCCCGTTCGGCCGTGAAAGGAGCAGTAGAGGTCATGATTGTCATCTCTATCGCTCGTACTCCTTGGGGAATCTCCTAGGGTCCACTGATTCCAGGGCTTCTCTCCAGTTGTTACAACGGCGTGAGAGGATGGCTTGCTTTTGCCTGCAGGCTCCTTGTCTTTCGAGGTGCGTGCCATGTCCATGCCGTGTTTCTTGGCATATAATGTTCTTTCCTCCTCCATATGTATGAAGGTTTGGGCCCGATGGAGTGCGTCTTCTATGGTTTCCTTCGGGTGTTTCTGCAGATCTTCCTTAAAGGAAGATTCGAACCACAAGCCGTTCATAAGTGCCTCGATGGCTAAGGCTTGTGGGATTTGGCCGTAAGTCGCAGCAGCGTTCTTAAATTTTTTAATGAAATCGCGGAGTGGTTGGTTGTGTTCCTGCACTAGAGTGAATAGGTTGGCCGTCCTCTTTGTGATGAACATAGAATAATGTTTGATGAAGGCATGGGTCAGATCCTTGAAGGATTTGATCGATGCCGGAGGTAGGTTAGAGAACCACTTGAGAGCGTCCTTGCTGAGGTGCTCTACGAAGGTTTGGCAGTGGCTTGCCTCGCGTTCGAGGTCGGTCTCGAAGCGCTGTCTCTTCATGGCGACGTTGAATCCGGTCAGCCAGAGGCTGGGGTCTTCCATCCTGTTGTAGTATGGGAGCTTCAGTTTTATCGCCCCGCCAAGTCGTACGTCGGTGATCTGCGGAGCGAACGGATTGCGTTCGGCATCTGACAGTATGGCCGAGATCTCGGGTGCCGAGCTGGTGGTTCGGTGGACTTGGGATCCAATTGCGTTGATTCGTTGGTGTAACCTTGCGATCTCGGAATTCAGCTCCTCAGTAGCCGGCGCCGTTCCTCGAGCGTCGTCTTGCTCCGGTGTCTCGAAGATTAATCGTCGTCCGATTGGTCCTGATCTCGTGGTGGTTGCGGCCGTGAAGATGCTGAGCTGTTCGTCGTACTTGGCTTTCTGGGCCTGAAGGATGTCCAGCTTGGACACCAGGTTTTGTGTGAGCGGGAGCATGGCAGCCTGGATTGATGCTGCGAGGTCGGAGGCGAGGATAGGAGTTGGGGGCACTCACGTGGGTGGATTCGCGGTGGTCGAGTTAACTTGCTCGCTGAGATCATGTGTCTCGGTGTGCGTAGTGGTATCGTCGTTGTGGATATGATCGCTGTTGTCGATCGGAAGATTCATCGCTTCGGCTTTTTTGCTTGCTGGTTTTTAAGAATTTATTTTCCTAGTCCCCACATACGGCGCCAACTGTTGAACCAGAAAATCACCACTAGGGTTTGATTAACAGTTGTGGGTTTCAGAGAATAATGTCTTTTTATTAATAGCAAGTAACTGAAACGATTACAAAGAAAGGTAAAACCGAGAGGTTATGCCGAAGTGAAAAAGGTGTTTGCCAAGTAAACTAGAAAGCGTTGGAGTCTATGATTTTAGCTCTGCTGCTCTCTAGATTGTCTGTCTTTCTTGGCTTCGAGGCCTTCTTATTTATAGGGATAGGAGGTCGGTTGCTCCGAACTCCTTTTCCTTTTCGCCTTTGGTGAATATTTTCATATCTGTGATATGGAAATTTTCCTTATTCTCCGAAGAATATAGAAATTCTCCCTTATCTGTCGAGTTGATCCGATGTTTCCGATCTTCGAATGTTATCTTCAAGGGATTTCCTTTAACCCGAGCTAGATCGGCACGGTCTTCCTGGTCTTGGTGGCCTTAGGTTATTGCTAGAGAATGCTTTTTTAGGAAATATGCTCATTTCCCTTTTAACAGTATCTATATTTGCGAGCATGTAACTTATTTTCTTCAAACATACCTGAAAACTTAAGTCACAGAAGTAGCCTTGTATTAGCATATTTTGAAGCAGAATATATAGTCTGTCCAGGTGATGGTATCTTTTCTGATGCACTGCTAATCAGAGTATAGGTTAAACCCTTTTTGACTCATATTTATAAACTGCGATTTAAAGCTTAACACTTTGATAAATTCTCAAAATTATTATCCATTTATTCTCTCGTCATTCACAACACTATGAAAGTTTATGCAACAGATTAAAAAGCATGGTCAATATAATTGAGTAGAATAAATGGTTCCAAGAGAAAGCCTCTATCTGCTCACAAAAATTATGCATATCGACTGTAAGAACGTTAGATCATATTTTTCTATTCACACTTTGTTCTTTGAGTCTATGACTTATCATTAAAGTACTAGGGATGTTACCGCGCTACGCACAGATTGTTTTCATAAATATTAATTATTATTTTAGTAAAACTATTTTAATTGTAAATTAATATTTTAAATATAATATTTATTTTGAATATCATTTTGATGTGGTCATACATCTAAAATATTTTAAAGTATTCGAAAAATATATTATGATTTAATTTAAAAATTAACAAATTTGATATATGTAAAAATTAATCGTTAATTTAAAACTTTATATTTATATATAAACTCATTACTGCTCACCAACTTCCAAACTATGATTAAAATTATTTTTTTTAACTAAATTTGATATATAATTGAACTCAACAACTATAATTTTCCTCTTTATTTAATTTAAAACAATTTTTTCATTTAAAAAAAAGTTTACTTATCAAACATATGACTACAACTGAAACACATATATTTAGTTCCAATTAATTTAGATATCTTTTCATTTCAATTGTGTTCGTGTAATGGAAATTTTTATGAGCAGTCGGAAATATTAAACAACAATTAATGTTCAAAACTCTTACAAATTCGTAAAAGAACTATTGTTCATATAAATAAAAATAACATTTACATATTATACAAAATCACAATCATATTGATAAACTGCATTTTTAATTTGGTCTCTGAAGTATCTGTAAACTATAGGAGTGTAGATGAATAAAGCAAGTAATACATATACAAATACATCTTCATATTAAGACCACCTCCAACTCTTGACTATTTTAAATTGGGTATCTTAATATATTAAATTAGTACTATAATTTAACAATAACATTTAATTTTAAATATTAAATTATTAGATAAATTAAATGATGACACCTTGCTTTTTAAGATGAGAAGCGGTTCTGAAGTACCTGAAATCAGATACTGTCTCTATGTTTCTTTTTTTTTTTACTATTATTTTTTTCTCTTTTTCCTTCTTTATTATTATTTTGAATATATTAATAATTAGACATTATGTTCAGAACCTATGCGTTAGAGGTGCTCTAACTCATTCTATTAAACAAAGTATGTCGAGTTTCTCAAAACTCAAAATGTATAAAAGCTTCATTTGCATTTGCTCGTAATTTAACATATATATTTTTCTTATACTACATATATATTTTGGTGAAATTTTGTAATTAAATTAATAATATATATTATATCATTTTTAAAAGAGTTTCTTAACAAAAAAAAACATATTAGTTTTCATTACATGTTGAGTTTGAAAAAAAATTCTTTTTTTGTTGATGTACATGGTTAGAGAAGTGTTTATGATTTCTGTTATATAAAATTATATATACTATATTTAAATATGGAAGTGTAATATATTAATTTTTAATATAAAGTTATGCAAGTATATTTTTACATATGATTGACTATAATGATGGTTTATACTATACTGTAATTAATTTAGTTTATGCCTAAAAATATTTAGCCAAATATATAGGAATAGTATGTACATAATCATACATATTTGATGTTTTTAATTATTGTCTGAACAAACTTAATATCTTATAATATTATATCTTAACGATTTTTAGTTTAAACATGTGATTATTATTAATTTGGGGTGTAAGAATTTAAAATATTATATATATAATATAATTTAATTTTTGTTAAATCAAGTTATAATATGTTACATGTTTTGTTACCATAGTACATACAATTTAATCAATATTCAAATATTACTATTATTATTAATTAAACACTATTTAATTTTAAGCATGTTAATAATATATTAAAAATTATTTTTATTAAAGGTTTGCTGATGTGGCATGATTATAGAGATTTGGTTTTTGCTGATGTGGATGGCTTTAAGAGCCCTAAAGTTTTTCTTTCATTTTGTATAGATGTTCTAAAATGCTAACCAACACATCAAATGTATATAAACAACAATATTTGAACTTCATCCAATATTAAATTCCAGGAATTTGTTTTCAACAAGAAGAACTATTGATCTTGTAACATCCATATTCCATGAAATTTCATAGAACCAAGCCAATCTATGATGGGAAGTATCTAGCGTTTTCCATATTCAATCGCCTTATTAACTTTAAGAATGAAGTAGCAAACTCTCTAAAATCATCTTTCCTCAATGGCTCCCCGAAAGTCTACTACTTCTTTTCAGCAAAAAAAAAAAGAAAGAAAAAGTCTCAAGCTTCCTGTAAACATACCTTGTGTAGAAGATGTATCTTATTTAATGATAAAGGTAGTACAATTGTATATATATACATGTGTAGAATGGGAGCTCGGTTACAGTATTTACAGTAATAGAGTAGAAGAGGAAATATAATATTCAGGTTATAAAGAGTAGAAAAGCATTGCTGACATCAAGCTGCTGAATTGGCCAGGATTTGGAGACTGCAACATCAAGAACAAGGCGTATTGTTGTGGATTTGACTACAAGACTGAAGGTATCCGTAAAGTCACAACCAAGTTGTTGATTGTAGCCTTTAGCAATAAGTCTTGCTTTGCATATGTGGTGAGATTCATTAGGCAATAACTTATTTTGAAAGACCCACTTACAGCCAACAACATTCTTATGCTATGGTCGTGGAACGCGCTCGAGGGTTTGGTTGACGACAAAAGCATCAATTTTACTGGACATTGCACCATGCCATTTGGGATCTTTCTTCGCTTATGTCACAATCATAGGTTCGGGAGGAACCTTGGTTGATAATGCAGTACAGTGAGGGTATTTGGAGTTAGCCTTAAGGATGTTGTTTTTCTCGCGAGTGTTAATGTTGTGAGTATTTTGGAAAGTGGAGCTAATACTCGAAGGTTTTAGGAGGAAGATGATGTGTCTTAGTTTTGTTTTCATTTTCGGGTTGGTTTTAGTGGGTTTTGATTTTGCATTGGTGAGTTTATTTGTGGAGTTGGGAGGTTATATTGTTAGGCTGTATTTTGTGGGATTGGGCTTTGGTTGTTTTGGACCGAGGAAGTGTCCTCGTTTATATTTGGAGGTGGTGAGCAAGGGTTTGGGTTTTCATCGTCATGATCTGCAACATAAAGAGGAGGAGAATACATACCTGTCGGTGACGTCACGACAGATTGTTGAAGATCAGAGCTCGTGGGTCTTTGGCGCGGCAGAGGCAGTGAATGTACGAGGGGAAAAGACACTTAAATTTGTTCAATTGTATTCTCAATTGCAGCAGCTTTGGATGGGGGTGTAGCTGTTGGCATCTGAATGAGATATGTGAACATGAAGACGGATTCATAAAATTTGACATGTCGAGATATGTATATTCTGTCGGAGCTCGGTTGTAGACATATGTATGCGCTTTGGTCAAGAAGTAACCCAAGAAGGCGCACGGTGTGCAGCGTTTCTCAAGCCTGTTGATAGTATACTTACAGAGCCATGGAAAGCACAGACAGCCAAAGATTTTGACCTTGGAGTAATTGGGTGAGTCTACCAGTAGTTTCTGATATGGCGATTCCATCTGTAGGGCTAGTGTTGGAAGGCCATTAATCAGATATATGATAATTGTGGATGTGTATGTATAGTAGGATTTATGCATCCCTGCGTGTGTGAGGAGGAAGAGACCAGTTTCCACTACATGACAATGTTTCCTCTCGGAGACACATTTGTGCTATGACGTATATGGAGGCGAGGTGTAATGAGAAATGCCAGCAATTGACAGAAACTATCGTAGAGCAATGAACTCACCGTCGTTATCTGAGTATATTGTCCCTATCTTTGTGTTAAACCGGTTCTCGACAAAGGAATTGAAGGTTTGAACATGTTATGATTTGAGACTTTTTTCCAAAGGGTATAACCAAGTGTAGCAGGTGTACTGATCAGTGAGGGTTTATGTAATATTTGTAGCTGTCACAAGAGATAATAGAGGAAGACCAGACATCTCTGAAAATGTATTCAAGGGGACGAGTGGAGTGGAAGGTGTTTTGGTGAAAAGGTAACTTGTGACTTTTATTGAAGGAACAATCAGTACAAAAGGATTTTGATGTATGAGATTGTGAGCAAGAGAGGAAAAATAGAAAATAACTTGGAATTATAGGGGAAGAATGGCCTAGACGACAATGCCATTCAGTCATGGTGGGCTTAGTATCAGAGATTGCAAACAACAACGTTACCGGAGCCAGTTAGATAGGCCACTTGTACAGATCACCCCTGGTCTTGCTTTGGAGCAATAGGACCCCCAAGTTCGAATCTTTCACCTGAAAGTGTGTAGAGAAAAATTCCACAAAAACTTTGTCAGCAATGCAAAGTTGATACATAGATAAGTTTTTTTGTGTATATGAGGAACACAAAGCACATTATGCAGGTTCAGATTTCTAGTTGAAGAAGGCAGTAATTGAGAACCAATATGCCTTATTAAAAGACATGAACCATCTCCGATGAGAACAGTATCGTCACCGGTGTAAGATTGATAAAGTGCCATGTTGTGGAGATCACTTCTCATGTGATGTATGGCTCCGCTATCCATAATCCAGGATGTGGCAGGATCATAAGACCTAAGAGCTAGATTAGCTATCGGTTGCCAGGGACACAATTACTGATACATTTAGATGTTGCGAAGCATGTGTTGTTGAAACTATGAACATCACTTGGCACTGTGTCCATGGACACCACAAAGTTGACACTTTCCCTGGTAGCCTTTTGAATTTCCCTGTTTTTGATTATTGTATGGTCGTTGTTGTTGACGAGCCGGATTCCAAGGGTGATTGTATCATTGTGGTGGGTTTTGTTGAGAGCCTGAAGGAAGAGTGTTGGCTATGTTAACATTGATTGGCATCTTAGGAGTCAGGATGGATGTAGACAATAGCTTAGCCTTCTTGTTAAGCAGTTTCTAATGGAATTCAGTGAGAGATGGAGGTGTATCTCAACATTCAATTTAATCCATCACGGTTTTGTAGTTTTCAGGTAAGCCTTTTAACACAAACTCAATCTGATCTTCATGATCTATGGGCTTTCCCAATAATGCTAGTCGATCAAATCGTATAGTAAGACCTTGGATGTATTCATCAACAGATTTTGTACCTTTGGACCATTGTTTATGCTGTTGTTTAGGTTGTTGAATCTGGCTTCTGCTTGGTTTAGCAAAGGTTGCATAGAGCTTCTTCCAGATTTCTGCAAATGTGCGACAGGTAGAAATGTCTTGCTTTATTGTAAGGGATATAACGCCTAGAAGTCCACTATAGATGAGGTGGTCCTGGTGCTTCCAAAGAGTGTGAGCTGGATTAGCACCATGTATATTGTTGATGGTGATGATAGGATCCATTGCAGGGATAGTGCCATTAATACGACCTGCCAAGTTATATTCGTCAAGTAGCGCATGGATTTGGAGGTTCCACATCAAATAGTTGGAGAAGCTAACCTTTGTGACATTGAACATGTTCACGTTAAGGACTCTTTGAGGAGCGAGACCAACAACATCATTGGCGGCCATGAGAAGAGAGGAAGGGATAAGAAGAGAAGAGAGGAGAAGAGGTGAGCAGAAAATTTAGGTTTTTAGAATCTACTCTTATACCATGTAGAAAGTGTATCTTATTGAATGATAAAGGCAATACAATCGTATATATACGTGTGTAGAATGGGAGCTCCTAGGTTAGAGTATTTGCAGTAATAGAGTAGAAGAGAAAATATAATATTCAGATAATAAAGAGTTTCCCACTTATCTCCTTTACACCTTGCACTTAACATGCGACTAAAAAGACCTGTTTTTGAATTGGCTTCACTTATCTATTTTCAGTCAGTAAAATGAGAAAGAATCAAATTGCATCGGCATCTTCTGCAATTGCCGGAATGGAGCGCCGTGAGTCCATAGTCTTCCCATCATAGTTGGCCCGAAAATGGCTCATGCTGCTTGCACAGCTTAACTTTCTAATCGTTACCAAACTTCATAATTCAGAGAGATCTTAGTGAAGAGTATTTGGAAATGGGGTATATGAAGTAATCTAATGCTTTGATAAATAATAAGTGCACTGTATTCTATGTTTTAAAGACAAAGTTAACGACAAAATGTTAAAAGCCTTCGTTGAAATATTTTAGGCTTTATGTGTTCTCTAAAAATTTGAGGTATATGAGTTGTATTAATAAAATGTTTTGATTAATAATCTTTTTGCTGAGGTGTCGTGTTTATAGCATTTAAAAAATCTGATGTGTCAACTTCAGGAGAGTCTCTTTTATTATTATAGTAGTGATTTAAAAATCAATCGAATTTTCTTATCTCTTGTCGCGTGCAATAAACTAAAAGATAGTTAAGTTAGCTTTGAATACTCAACTATATATGTTTGTTAGATTTTAGGTCTGAATTTCTGAAACAGCTTAATTATTGAGTTGTTGATAAATTTTATCACAATACCAAAATATAAACATGAAAAGTAGGAGTGATAAAAGTTGAAAATATTTTGTTTAAGTAATTTATAATAAGAAAAAACATAAAACTTTTTTTCTACCAAAAATTATATAAAATATTTAGTTATGTTATTTTTGGTTTATTTCCAAAAAATTTATAAAAAAAAAAATCTTGAACACAAGTAAATATAAGATAAAACTTTAGGGAGAAAATAAGAAATAAAATTTTACCTTTTATTTCAATTCATTATCTCTATTTTTTATTATAACATAATCTACCAGTTACATCCAATTTCTTTTGGAAGTTCACTTTTGAGAAAAAAACAATAAAAGTTCTCTTTGAAAAGAAAAATTTGAGAGGTGATAAAAAAAAAAAGTGAAAGAGGGTGGTGGCTGAGCGCTGAGTAGAAGACGGTGGCTAATCGTTAAGTGGAAGACGGTGGCTAAGCGTTCAATGGACAGGAGCTGCTGCGAATTAATTCATAACCGGAGAAGATTTCAGGAAAGTAACCAAAACTCTATTTTATATACTTTTTACTCGAAAAGATACACAATAGATCTATATATTTTTGGATAAAATCAACAAGAGATAAGAAAATCTGATGAAAATCTAGAAAAAAAAATAGTGGCTGTCATATCTTAGCGTTCTCAAAATTCCTTTTAAGATACAATATAAGTTTATAATTACACATTTACAATTCATTGAGAAAAAAAATTATCTAATTATCTCTTTAATAAGTGTGTTGAACAACATTGACTATTTTAATCGAAATTAATTGTTAAAATTATTTTGTTTAACTAATACTTATATGCATCTATAAATATTTTCCATTAACTAAAATATATGTTTTTTTTGAAAATTTATGTATAGTGTTTTATGTTTTAGTAGATGGAAAACTAGATTTGTAAACGAAATAATGTTGAAAGTTTTAATCTGAATTTAATTATGAATATTTATAAATAGACTACAAAAAGGGTTTTATATTAAAGTTTTATATTAAATAATCTAAAATAAATTTTATTATTATGATATAAAATTCTGTTAGACATGACATTTGGTTAAACCTATAATATTATTTACATCAATGTTGTTTTAAAATATATATCTAGACCCCGTAAAAATGTTACTCTCACTCATATTTTCTGTTTATGTTTGGTATGTTTTATATATTATTTTTCTATTTCACCACATATTAAAAAAGTTTATAACATATGATTACGATTCTATTTAGTACTACTAATTTGATGAATGATTTTAGTTCAATGGTTTTGTAGTTTTTACTAAATGGTATATGTATATTATAAATCACCCTGAAATGTCTGAACAATATTTTTCTTAAAAATAATAAAATATTAGAATGATATGATGGAGGGAGGGATTGATTAGAAAACAAAATAAATCTTCAGAAATTTACTTTTCATATGATATTTTTGCTAAATGGTATATGGTAAAATTTCATATCTAATAGTTGTTTCACATTAATCTATCAATTATCATGTTGAATTTTTTTGAATGGTGACTTTTTATATCAATCATTTATAGACCCTAAATTTAGGAAGAATAGGGGATGTAAACCTAATCTATCTGATATCAAGATGATGGCAAATATCACACACCTCTTGATGTGACATGATAAACACCATTGTCGAGATCAATCAAATATTGTAATTTTTGGAACACTAGATGCATCAAATTCACGAGCCGTTTTGTTAATTTAGAAGATTGAAAACTGAAAAGTGAATACACTATCCATTGAACTTGCGGCCAATGTTGTTCATGCCAAATATCGGGAAGTAGATAATCTATCGACCTCACAAATTTGTGATATAGTGTCCAAACCTAGTAAATGTAAACATTATAACAACCTCTAAACTGTCATCGAATTCAATATCATATAAAGAAGATAATAGTCTGAGATAACACATACTCGCTAAGACAACATAAACAAGGGTATATTAACTGATTCAGTCGTCTTCTCCTTGCACTCATATATCACTCATTCTGATTTGATGAATGAAGATGCATTGGAATATACCACATTGGATCTCCCATGATCACGATTATATCTTTCCTGGTACATATTGTTTTTTACCTTTTTATGGAAGCATCCCATCGTTGTATAGCAAACACAAAAATGCATATGCCTATATTTTTCCATGAACAGTTTGAAGATAAACAATGTTGAGTTTATGGCTATATAAAACAATAACATTGAAAAGGATCAAAGAAATGGAAATTTTGGATTGTTGGGACGATAACGATCAATCTATTCATGGGACATATCAGTTTGCATCTGATGTAGACATCAAATTCTCGATGTGCAAAGAGGACTGATTGGGGGGAATGGAAGTTATTACCGCGAGATAACTCAAAATTCATGATAAGTATATCATCTTCTTGCCAGTAGAAGTGACCAAAGAGAAATGAACAGAGAATTTTAGTTTATGTAAGTTAGCCCTATGTGAACTACAACGTCTATCTGCTTTTAGATTAATGTTTACATTTCTCAATATTGTACTGTGTCCTATATTGTACTGAGTCCTATGTATAAAAATATTGTGGATTGATCGGTCCATTGATGAAACCAAATAAGTCTTTGTCGATTCATCGTGAAATACATCATTATCAATTTGTCGAGTTAGCCCTGCATCCGAAGAACTGACCCAAAAAACTGGTTTAAGCCTGAGAAAATACCTGAATAGGATTTACCTCTTAGTTATTTCGGGTATCGGTTACGGACGGTTACCGAAATTAATTGAGAACTGAATGGGTATCCAAAAATACTCAAATCCAAAATACCTTTGTACTTCGGGTATTTTTAGTGTTTTCAGTTCTTTTGGGGTTTCCACGTACTTTTGGATATTTTGGGTATTTTTTTGATATTTTGGGCTAAAATATCCAAACCAAACCGATAAAATTTCAGATATATGTAGGATTCTAATAAATAGTAGAACCGACTTGAAACCGGTTGGAACCAAACCAAAATCGAACAAAAAAAAACCTGAAAGGGTCTTATAGGCGAATGGATCTTAAACCCTTTACCAAAATTACTGAAACCTGAAAAGAATCGATCCAATCCTAAATGGGTACTCGAATGCCTTGGGCTAGGTTCAGTGGAACCTATCAATCTGGACTTCAAATGAAATTTGCTTATTTATTTACAGACTAATCGATCAAAGATGTGGACTCATTATTTTAAAACTTTATACTTCATCAATAAAACCACAATCTAAAAGCTCTCTTTTAGTGAGAATATCTTAAAACCCGAAATAACTATATATTAGACTAAAATACTCTATGAAACATGTTTTGACTTAATAAACATTAGAAAACTGGTTAATGCAGACAGAACGAGTTGTGACCCTAGTCATATCCCGACAATGATGGTAAAAGCTAAAACTACGTCTACCCGATATAGGGGAAAGACTTACCCTTAACGCGGATGAGAGTACTACGAGGGAGAATGAGAGAATTCTTTCTGATATAAGGTGGCGGAAAGAGAAAGTAAGAATTTCTCAACATTTCGTCTAACAAAGAGAGGTGTGCCAACGTCACTTCATCTTCTTGCGATGCACTTTTGGGAACTATGAGAAAAAACAATAGATAAACAGATATCAGATGGGGTACAAAGAAAGGGTGTGGTCCCATCAAGGATCATGCAGGAAATGAGAAACATACCGCGATGACGTCAAGTTAAAGGGACTCAGGTGCGGGGGTCAACAAGCCAGTAAAAATAACGCACCCTTTAGTGGCAACTCCTGGATCGCAGCAGTAAATGTGGGACAGTCGTCCCAGGTATGTATGGTATAATTTAAAAAGTCAACAAAGATGTGTTGCAGATGATATGAGAGGAACACCATTGAGCTCTAAATCTGAAAGTCAGAGAGGTCAGGAAGAACTTGGTAGGCTGAAAGCAATCTTTAAACCAAGGGATGAAGTTGGCTAAGATATATCCCATACGGACGACATTAACCTAGCAAGACTCCAGGAAGCTGACCATGTAACCCATAGAGGATGCACTCTTTGTAGATGGCGATATAGGCAAGTGGAGGATGATCGTCTAGTTGACTAGCCGATGGAAACATAAGGTTTAGGTAATGTCAGGGAGGATCAGCAACAGAAGTCACACTATGAAGAGTGGCTTCAGTACATACAAAGTGCAGTCGCTCTTCTCCTTCTCATCTAGAGAAACATTGCTATTTTCTTGAACGCAGTTCACCCAATCCAGCGAGACATGTTTCAAACTGGAACTGTTCGAAGAACCCAAAGAAAAAGTAGACATGCTAACAATATGAAATAAATAAAGAGAGGTGAAACAGGTCTCAAGTAGGAGGCTGTACGCAGAAGGAAAAGAAAAATAGAAGCAAGAGATGGAGCAAAATCTGCTTACAGAGGGAAGGATTTCTAGAGCCTGATGAAAGGTGAATTGGTATTTGAAAACAATGCGACATCAAGAGAAAGTAGAAAACAGTTAGAAACTATCCCGCAAATAAAATCCTCCAGAGCTGCACAATGAAAAGACACAATTGTGTGAAAACTGTGCAATCATGGCGTACAATGATGGTGAAAGGCAAACCGATGCATTCGAACAGAATGTGAAACAAGGTTAACAGTGCATCACAAATTCTCATTTGGCAGACAGATAAAACTTTGCCATGCAGACAACCTTGTACTCTGACAATAAGTATGATGGAAAAGCTGAAAGGACAGCTCATCCGGTCCAAAAGGTGTGGTACAATAAGGATGAGGTAGGGAAAACCTGATGACCAACAGGAGTCAAGGACATAGATAACACAAGCCTTGGGCCGGAGGCTATCACCCAGTTGAACAATAGTCCACCAAAGAAAAGGGAGGGTACAATCTCTTATTCTTATATTCAATGCTTGCTTTCTCTGCCTTTTTAAGAGATATATTTTGTGTGTATCCCCTCAGAGTACTTCTTTCTATGGTTGTATTCTCTACCCTTTTTGGAACATACTTTGTGTGCATCCTTTCAAGAACAATGTTTGTGTGCTTGCATTCTATGTCCTTCTGAGGACATATTTTGTGTGCATCCTCTCAGGGTTCTTATTTATATGCTTGCATTCTTTGTCTTTCTTGGGACATATTTTGTATGTATCTTCCCTTCTAGAGACATATTTTCTGTGCATCCCCTTAGAGTCTTTGTTTCTATGTTTGCATTCTCTGCTCTTTTGGGGATATATTTTGTGTACATCCTCTCGGGGTTCTTGTTTCTATACTTGTATTATCTGCTCTTCTGGAGACATATTTAGTGTCCATCCCTTCGGGTCCTTGTTTATGTGCTTACATTTTCTGCCCTTTTGGGGACATGTTTTGTATGCATCTCATCGGTGTCTTTGTTTACGTGCTTACATTCTCCCCTTTTTGGGGATATATTTTGTATGCATCCCCTATAAGCCATTGTTTGTGTGCCTACATTCACTGCCTTATGAGGAAATATTTGGTGTGCATCCCCTCAATGTTTTTATTTTGTGCTTGCATTCTCTGCCCTTCTGGGGATATATTTCGTGTGCATCCCCTCGGGTTATTGTTTGTGTGCTTGCATTCTTTACCCTTTTGGGGATATGTCTTTGTTTTCATTTTCATATCATTAACCTTTCCAGAGCCATATCTCTTTTGTATTCTCTTAGACTTTTCAATCATTGCATAAAAAGTCAATCATTGCATAAAAAGTTAATTTTTCAGGAAGTTTCGATTCAACATACT
The DNA here is from genome assembly GCA_911865555.2 of Thlaspi arvense. NCBI lineage: Eukaryota > Viridiplantae > Streptophyta > Magnoliopsida > Brassicales > Brassicaceae > Thlaspi > Thlaspi arvense. The sequence continues at coordinate 25,457,873 of OU466858.1, read as the reverse complement.
AACCCTTGGACATGCTCGTCCTCCATGGTATTGTTCCTTCGTGAACCAGAGATTGCCTCTTCTGCGAGCTTAATCTCTGTTTTTATTTCTCACCAGCTCCCTCTGGGGATAGTCTCTTCTTTACATAATGCTCCCCCCCCCCCCTCCCCCCTCATGGACTTACTTGCCCTCTGGGGAACTATTTCTCCGGGAACTAGAGATTTCCCCTTCTGAGAGCTTTTCTTTTCTTTTATTTGATTGCTTCCTCCGGGACAGTTAAAGTATGATTAAAAAACAATCAAACTTTCGCCGTGTAAGCGCAATGCAACGACTGTTCCAGCAGTTTGAGAGCCGAGGTAATACCCTTGGAAAATTCCTTGCGTATTAGTGACATACACACAAGGACAATCTTTCTCACTTTCAAGATGCCCCTCGCGGACCTTGGACAGGTATTACCCAAGCATCGATGTTTTGTCTTGATTCTCGCGGTCATTTGAAACTGTAATTCCTGTATAAAGCCAATAGGGGAGGAAGATGCATCCATCACCTAGCGCCAGGAAAGTGTGCGAGTAAATCACTTCAGGGAAAGCCATCTCACGGGTAGTCATTTTCTCTGAAAACTTCACATCTTACTAATCTTGTCATGATTCTGCTCTTGCTCTCCTGCGATGTGCGGTTTATCGGGGTAGGTCTCGATTAATCTGGCAACGTACTTAAACTCCTTTGGGTAAATAAAAATCTACTTGTATTTTGTAGTAACTAACGCTAGGATTCGACTCATGGCCACTTTTAAGACGAAACAGGAAGTCAGGGGTAATTGTTGAGATCGATTTTACAGCAATAAATAGGGAAATAACACGTCAGCATGGAACCCACTCAACAGTGCACCTACGTATCTGCTTCCTGGTATCCTGCATAAGAGGCACGACATACACTCAAACATGTGATAAAAATCCCGCAGAAGGGATTTCCACCTACTTTATAGGTGGCAGGCCTAGTCGACGAGGTTTTCGGAGCCAATAGGAAGGGAGCCTGTGGTATAAGACTCGGATGAGCTTATATGAACCGGATGGTGGTGGTGAGTACAAGCTGGCGGTCGCTCTCTCTTGCTCTCGTCTGATGGTCGATGATGAAGATCTAACACGCTGGCAGTCGCTCTCTCGTGTGGGATCAAGGAAAAGTGATTTGTTGGCGGAACAAAGTGTACCACAGAGTAGTGATGAGATTCTGATACAACACAGACCAATCTTAAGAGAATCCACTCTAGAAATCAGGCAAAGGTGAGAATGGTTTCTCAAGAACTCGTTGAAGAAAGTTCGGTGTTTTTATTGATAATCAAAGGTAACCAAAGATACACGGCTGCAAGGGGACCTTATAAATGGTCCTATTAGCTAGCCCTAAGGCCAAAAATAAAACGCAAAAAGAAACAAAACAAAACGACACTAAGCTAGCTACTAAACGTACAAAGCAAAGAAACTATAAAAGGAAAGTTCACTAGCTAAAAAGAAAGAAATAACTAAGCCGCTTCTTCTTGACTCTAGCTGGGACTCGAACGTGGGTGCTTCTAAGGCTTGCGGGAACCGCTGGGACGTGTCATTCAACCTGCATGATGTTATAAATTAAAAGTACCTTAGTGAAGTGTGCACGGTAATGGTTGATGGTGATAGTGCTTGCTTCAGGTGTGGGGCGTTCCTTGTGGTCTTGTTGCACTTATGTGTTGAAGCTTGAAGTATCGTCACTCGTAGCTTGGTTGTTATCCTCCCTTGACTCATCCCGGCCTTCTTGTATCTCTTCTCTTGAACTTGTTAAGATGCGGTATTGGTGTGTATGAGGCTCCTCCGGTGTGAACGTTCCTGCATGGTTAGTGATCGGTAAAGTACGTATGGGAGGGTCAGTGATATTACCTTGGTGAGGCGAATGGATGGCAAGACGGTTAAAACCATATTTCTCCATGGCTTCATTGAATGTCTCGTTGTTCCTTTGAGTGAAGCCACTAATCTCACTTTGCAACCTTGCTGTTCTTGTGCTAGAGAAGAACTTTGAGAGGAACGCCTTCTTACACTCAGCCCAAGAGGTAATGGTGCCTTGTGGAAGTGTCTTCTCCCAATGTCTAGCCTTATCTCCGAGAGAAAATGGAAAGAGACGCAGCTTGAAAGCATCTTCAGATATGCCATTAATCTTGATCATCCCACAAACTTGCTCAAAGTTGTCAAGATGCTCCAAGGGGTCTTCCATTGCCAGCCCATGGAACTTGCTATTCTGAACCATAGAGATGAATCCTGGCTTTATCTCGAAGTTGTTGTTCTGAACCGGTGGAGGAGTGATCCCAAAACGATTGTGATGCGTATTAGGGGCATCTCCAGCACCAATGATCTGTGGGGGTCTAGCCGCGTGGATGGGGTTTCCATTGCCCCTTCCTACAGCACCGTGAGCTGGTGGAGGTCCTTCAGGATGTTCTTGCTCAGCCATTGTTGCAAAGTCTACTGAACCGGCTTGAACAATCTCCTCAAAAGCTCTAGCTTGTTCTCTTGCTCTTCTTGTTCTTGAACTTCCGAGTTGGTGAATATTGTCCAGGGGTGTAAGTAGATTGTTGTTACCCCTGGAGCGTAAGTTCATGTACCTGAAAGATACAAGTGTGGAGAGAAAGAGATTAGTAACCCAAATGAAAAAAAGGCTTAGTCTTTACTAAACCTCAAATCTTAATGCTTCCTAATAACCCTAAGATGGCAACGGCGCCATTTGATAACAGGTTTTTAAGGGTGCAAGCCAGAGGTTATCAAAACTCAAGCAACACACAGATGTAGTATAGTGCAAGAGGTATCAATCCAATCCTAGGGAGCAGGAAGAGCAATGAGAATGCAAGGATCTAGTGAATCTAAGCAAATATGATAAATGATTGGTAAAATCTAGGAAAACTAAATGCAACAATCTAATGCAATGCAAAACAATTTTAAAATCCCTGGAAGAGGGTTAACTACCACGAGGAACAAGCAAAAGATGAAAAATGCAAAGCTACTAAAACTAAAAATCGACCAGTGAATCGACCACAGGATCGAGCACTGGATCGAGCAGAATGGATCGATCTAATAAGCAACTTAAACAGAAATGACTTATGATGAACAAGGATGCAACTTAATGACAAGCAAACGATGAATATAGGTTTAAATTACTAAAAGAGAGGGTTTAGGGTCGAGGTTCATATTCAAGGGTATCAAAGATTCAAGCCTTGGTTTGAAAACATTTAGATCTACTCTTTTGAGAGGTTTCTCTAAGCCTTGAAAACAAAACAAGAACCATCCATGGCGTGTGATATGGTTCACTTCCTCAATCTCTTCTCCAAACCCATGGCGTTTGGTGGAAAAAAAGATCGAAGAGCAAGAAAGACAGATTTCAAACAATGACCTAACTAATCCCCTAAACAACCATGGCGTATGGGAAAGGAAGGATTAGCCTCTAGGATCTGGTTTTCCAGGACATCTGAATCCTGTCAAGGTAAGACAGCCTTTGATTCATAGAGGCCTTTTCCAAGGCTCTCTAGGCTTTAAGATCCCAAGATCCTAGAAGAGAAGGTTTGAAGAACAAGAAAACACAAAGCTTTGAACCCTTTGAACCCTTTTGAATCACCTCAACCCCAAAAACCTGATAAGACTACTCACTACACATGTTTAAGATCGAATCAAAAGCAATAAACGATAGGCTAAGCATGATTAACAAACGATTAAAGGAAAAACTTGCTTAATATTAAAAGATTCAAAGGTTCAAAAACGAAAAAAGCTTAAGCTGTTCTACAATGGCGAATCGCCTAACTTCCCCGAGAAAAAGGAAAAGACAGAATGAAGATAAGAATAAAGATGATGGCTGCTTTTGCCAAAAAATGGCTAAAACGTTAGCTGGTCCCCCACCCCCCCCCCCCCCCCCCCCCCCCCCCCCCCCCCCCCCCCCCCCCCCCTTCGCTAGCCGCCAAAGACAGCTGGACGGATAAGGCTCGTCTGGGATCGACCTTGAGATCGACCAATGTGCTCGATCACCTTCAGGAATCGCCTTGCTCCGCTCGATCTTCTGGTCGATCTGGTTGGAGGGATCGATTATCTTCCTCGATCTACTTCTCGATCTTTGGATGATCGAGTCTTGGTCTCAATCTGGCTCTCGTTCTGCATGGCGTCATTTACGTCCGTACTCCAGATCGATCTCCTCTCTCGATCTCGGTCTCGATCCTTCCTCTTGAATCAACTTGGTGAACTCGATCTACTGGTCGATCTCATCTAGATCGACCTGCTTTGCTCGATCCGCTACTCGATCTCGGGTACTTTGTATGCCGAGCTAAGTTCTCCAAGTGTCCACGAGCTCCACTTTGAACCTCCTCACGTCCACATAGCCTCCGCAACTCCATAGTGCTCCAAACAACCTGATAATGATGCATATATGCAAGAAATATGCAAAAATGCAAATGCAAGGGGACCTAGAACCTAAAATACAACAAATGGAACAAACTAGCCTATAATGCAAGATGAATGCATGAAAAACTACTCTAAATGCATGCAAAATATGTAGAATATATGGTAATATCAATGAAATGGGCCATCTTAGAGAACCGGTCAACAACAACAAAGATAGAATCCTTGTGTTTGATCTTGGGTAAACCTATGACAAAATCCATAGAGATATCCTCCCAAGGAGCGTTAGGTATAGGTAATGGTAAGTATAAGCTGTGAGGGTGTAACTTGGACTTAGCCTTATGGCAAGCATCCCGGTTACAAAACCGCTCCACGTCTCTCTTAAGGTGGGGCCAATGGAAGTGTTCCACAACGACGGCTAAGGTCTTATCCACCCCGAAGTGTCCCATTAACCAGCCACTGTGAGCTTCACTAAGCACTAGCTCTCTCATAGACCCTTAAGGAATGCATAGTCGCTTGTCTCTTAATAGAAACCCCTCGTGTATGTAGAACTGCTTGAAAGCTCCCGTACGCTCTCCTTGAAAGCTTCACTTAGCTCCGGGTCAGTGTCATACAAGGCTTTTATGTGCTCAAACCCAAGTCATTGGCCTCCATGGTGGATATTAATGCATGTCTCCTTGATAAAGTGTTGGCTACTACATTCTCATTGCCTTTCTTGTACTTGATCACGTACGGAAAAGTCTCTATGAACTCTAACCATTTGGCATGTCTCCTCTTTAATGCTGTTTGCCCTCGTAGATGCTTCAAGGTTTCATGATCGGTATGAATGATGAACTCCTTGGACAGTAGATAATGTTGCCACGTCTCCAAAGATCTAACTAAAGCGTATAGCTCCTTGTCATAGGTAGGATAGTTCAGCGTAGCTCCACTTAGCTTTTCACTGAAAAATGCCACGGGCTTCTTGCGCTGATGTAGTACTGCTCCAATGCCAACTCCAGAGGCGTCACACTCGACCTCAAACTTCTCGTCAAAGTCAGGGAGGCCTAGTACTGGTGCTTGTGTAAGCCGGTCCTTGAGCGTACTGAAAGCTGCGTCTTGAGCTGATCCCCAACTGAATGGCGCATTCTTCTTGATCACGGCAGTGAGTGGTGCAGCTATGGTGCTAAAATCTCGCACAAATCGCCTATAGAAACTGGCCAGCCCATGGAAGCTTCGCACTTGCCCGATAGTAGTTGGTGTTGGCCACTTTCTAATTGCTTTGATCTTTTCCTCATCCACTTGTAGTCCCTGTTCACTCACTACAAAGCCTAAGAAAATGAGTTTGTTAGTACAAAAGGAGCACTTTTGGAGGTTAGCAAATAAGCCTTCCTTTCGAAGTGTTTTTAGAACAAACTCAAGATGCTTTAGATGATCAGAAGATTTCTTACTGTATACTAGTATATCATCAAAATATACTACTACGAATTTACCAATATAAGACCTTAGAACCTGATTCATCAGTCGCATGAAGGTGCTTGGTGCATTGGTCAAGCCGAATGGCATGACTAGTCACTCGTAAAGCCCCTGCTTTGTTTTGAAAGTCGTCTTCCATTCGTCTCCCTCCCTCATCCTCACTTGGTGATATCCACTCTTAAGGTCAACTTTGGAGAAAATGGTGGCTCCACTCAGCTCGTCAAGCATGTCATCTAAGCGTGGGATCGGATGCCGGTACTTGATCGTGATGTTATTAATGGCGCGGCAGTCCACGCACATTCGCCATGTTCCATCTTTCTTGAGGACAAGTATCACCATGTACCTGCTTGCCACGTTAGTACAGGAACCGCCGTCTATAATGAGGTTACATACCTTGCCCTTGACTATGGAAGATGTTTTCGCGCTGAACCTTCTCCTCGGGGTTAACCATCACGCTTAACACTCGGCGTGTCACTAGTAGCTCTCCCGTGTCAGGGAACTCCAACTCCTCGTCCTCCTCATCATGGTCTTCATCTCGCTCGTTTTGGGATTCATAATCGCCGCTTGACGTGAGGATCATCACTCGTTGGTTCGGGCATTCACGAGCCATGTGTCCCCTGCCTTGACACTTAAAACAAGTTATATCCCGAGTCCTTGTTTGGTTACTAGGGAACTTACCTTGATCAGCACGGTAGAATTTAGAGGGTTCGAGTGGCTTGCTTTTGAACCGTGAATCAATCTCAATCGCCTTTCCCTTGTCTAAGGGATTAGAACCGCTGGCTACCCACGGTTGAGTGGCTCGGTTCCACAGCATAAGAGGTTTTGCGTTTGATTTGCTGCTCCACTTGCACTGATAGGTGTAGTAGCTCGTGTAGCCCACTGTACTGAGATCATTCCACCTTTCGGGTTATCCTCTCTTGAAGCTCATCTATAAACTGCGCCATTAGAGCTTCCTCGGATTCCTCTAGCTCTAGCGAGTTCATCAGCTTCTCAAACTCCTCAAAGTACTCCTCAACACTCCTAGTTCCCTGTGCCAACTTACGAAAACGGTTCTGTAAGTCTCTATGGTAATGTTCTGGCACATACCTTTGGTGGGGAAGAAACTTTATGTCGCTCCAAGCCGAGACTGGCCCGAACCGCTGGCGTCTTCTCTCGGCTACACTCCTGTCCCACCACGCGAGGGCATTCTCCGTGAGGTTGGCAGCAGCTACGGCCACCTTCTTGCGCTTGGCATACCCGTAGCACGCAAAGATGTGGTCCATCCTTCATTCCCAATCCATGTAAACCTACGGGTTTAATTTTCCTGCAAAAGTAGGAGGGGTTAGTTTAATGTCATGGTTATGCTCTCTAGCATTTACCTCACGCGCAGGGTTCCTTTGGAGGGGATCTTGTCGCCTCGGTTGTGGGCGTCGTATGGGGTCACGAATGTCCTTATCTAGATCGGTCATGTCATCATCAGGCTCTGGGGGAATGGGATCTCCGCGTATAGGGGCTCTCCCTAGCCGTGCCTCCATTTGATTGATCCTAGCGCCAAACTCTTGGTGCATTGTCCCTACGGTCTCGGTCATGGTCCGAAAATCTTCCCTTAGAGCTGCGAACATTTGCATCATAGCATCTTGGGGGGTTGCATCTCCTTCTGTCATGGTGTTGCTAGATGATGTCCCTTGCAAACACTTAACAAACGGTCACGGTACCAACAAACACCAAGCTTACTAGAACTATTACTTGACTAGAGAAACAACAAACAGATCAATAGGCAAGGCTAGCAAAGCGTGAAACACAAAGAAAACTTTTTATGGGTTTTTATGAAAGATGCTTTAAGATTCAAAACAAGAGAAAGAAATCAGCAAACCGGATCTACTATTTTTGGGGTTTTCTTTTTATAAAACTTCAAAACAAGAGACTGAATAAGAGTAAGCAAAAGATTTTTTTATGGGTTTTTAAATAAGCAAAACAAACAAACACAAGTGAACAATGAAATAACTAAGGCTATCAAATGGATCAATAAAGCGAAAGGATAGAAAAACCAAAGGCAGGAACCTTTGGCTCTGATACCGGATGGTATAAGACTCGGATGATCTTATATGAACCGGATGGTGGTGGTGAGTACAAGCTGGCGGTCCCTCTCTCTTGCTCTCGTCTGATGGTCGATGATGAAGATCTAACACGCTGGCGGTCGCTCTCTCGTGTGGGATCAAGGAAAAGGGATTTGTTGGCAGAACGAAGTGTACCACAGAGTAGTGATGAGACTCTGATACAAAACGGCCCAATCTCAAGAGAATTCACTCTAGAAATCAAGCAAAGGTGAGAATGGTTTCTCAAGAACTCGTTGAAAGGAAATTCGGCGTTTTTATTGATAATCAAAGGTAACCAAAGATACACAGCTGCAAGGGGACCTTATAAATGGTCCTATCAGCTAGCCCTAAGACCAAAAGTAAAACGCAAAAAGAAACAAAACAAAACGACACTAAGCTAGCTACTAAACGTACAAAGCAAAGAAACTATAAAAAGAAAGTTCACTAGCTAAAAAAAAGAAAATAACTAAGCCGCTTCTTCTTGACTCTAACTGTGACTCGAACGTGGGTGCTTCTAAGGCTTGTGGGAACCGCTGGGACATGTCATTCAACCTGCATGATGTTATAAATTGAAAGTACCTTAGTGAAGTGTGCGCGGTAATGGTTGATGGTGATAGTGCTTGCTTTAGGTGTGGGGCGTTCCTTGTGGTCTTGTTTCACTTGTGTGTTGAAGCTGGAAGTATCCTCACTCGTAGCTTGGTTGTTATCCTCCCTTGACTCATCCCGACCTTCTTGTATTTCTTCTCTTGAACTTGTTAAGATGCGGTCTTGGTGTGTATGAGGCTCCTCCGGTGTGAACGTTCCTGCATGGTTAGTGATCGGTAAAGTACGTATGGGAGGGTCAGTGATATTACCTTGGCGAGGCGAATGGATGGCAAGACGGTTAAAACCATCTATAATATCATCGTGTGTGGTATGGTCAGCCTGGCCCGCGGTACGTACCGCCATGTTGTCATTACGACCCGTGGTACCGTCATTACGACCTGCCGTGCCATCGTTGCACAAGTCCTATCCCGTTCCAACTAAAGCAAGTTCTTCTAGTCCGAATGATTGTATGATGCTTTCTATGACTAAATTGAACCCTTTCTTAGTTGCTTCATCCTTGAGCGCGTCATGGGGGCCTCACGCACCTCGGGTACTTGGTTAGTGTCTTCGTTTGGATCGATGTCCTCGTCGACCCGAAACAGTATAAATAGACTGAGCACCCAAATACTAGTCATCTCCTCTTCTCCAAAATAAATTCATAATATGAAATTTATCTGTTCCAAAAAACATATCTACTAGTTTCAATTTAACAAATATATTTTTGAATAATTATTCTTATTTCTAATCTTTGTTTTTATTTTCATGAAATAATAATTATAAATATTTTTTTTAACTAAAAATAATATTTCATTTACTCATACTAATAATGGTGATAACATGTTCTAAGATGAATGCATTTTAAAAATAACATTAATTGTTTATTTCATCTAAAAAGTTAATAGGACTATATTATTTTGAGGATCTTAAAAGCCATTAAAATTTTTTAAAGTAAATTATAGAAAATTTGATGTACTATAATATTTCTTTTTATAATAATTTGTAAGATGTAAATTATATTAAAGTGCCCCCATTAAATAATAATCTCTTTTTATTAAATAAAAATCCTAAATCCTCCATTGCTATAGATTAACCTAAATCAAATATATTTTTGGTTTTTTATATTATTTAAACCGATCAAACATTAATATATTTGGCAAAATCTATATTTATATTTATCTAAAATAAAATAAAAACAATCTCTTTTATAAAAATCAAAAAGAACATCTTAACACAATTAAAATGTCGTAACCAATAAGAAGCTTACTCGTGTGGTCCAAGCGAGTCCATACTTGAAGTGCACTGCGACTTTGACTGTACTGAGTCGTAGTGGAATATTATTGTGTGATTATTTAATGTGCATGGCAAAGAAAGAAAAAAAATTAGCAGAAGAAGGAAAGAGAGCAGAGGAACTTAGTGCAATACATCAATTGAGAGAAAGATTTTTCAGATTTTAAAACGTATTCAATCTCTTAAACTTTCCTTGTTATAAGCTTTATTTCTCTGTAATTAAATCTCTCTTATATTACCTTAATCACACCTTTCTCCATTAATTCCTAAAATCTTCTCTCTCTTTTCATTTCCCTTCTCATTAAATTTCCCCAAACCCAGAAAAACTAAAATTAGGGTCACTTTCTTTTTCTTTTTTTTCCTAATATATACTATTTCTCTCTTTTGTTATTTAATTTGTTTTTCCTCTCTTCAGCTTCTTTTCCTCAGCAATGGATTCGCTTCGAGTCACCACAAACGGCGAACGCGAGAATCCAGCGACAATGGAAGAGAATCCAGCAACGACGGCGTCTCGACGAAGTCCGTCTCAGTCGCAGACTCCTCAGCTTCAAGCGGAAAGTCACGGAATCGATTCCATCCTCGACGAAGAGCTGTTTCGCTTCCAGAGTCGTGTTGATTTGCAAACCCTAGAATCGTCTTTCGGTATGCTCTCCGTTCTCGATTCAAGTGTTCCGCCGCAAAATCCGCCGCGCGATAATCGTTGGAGCAATCGATCGTCGTCGTCATCACTTCACAATCAACCGATCAATGGCGGCGGCGGCGGCATTGGTAGCGGTGGTGGATTTTGGTCTCGTCCTCCTCCAAATACTCCTCTCCCTGAGATTGATCCGCAACAGCTGATGATGAATGATCACTACTATCACAGATTATCCTTTCAGAACGATTGTGTTAATAGAGGATCGTATTATGATTACGCTAATTCTGGGCAAAGTGGTAGTAGCGGTAATGTGATGCTTAACAATGGCTTCCTCAACGGAAATTCCCGAGACGTTTCTTATTTCTCAAGGAATCGTTTAATGGATCAGAGTCCTTGGGGTTCCAACAATGGATTTGGGTCTGGAATCAACGATTGTTGGAGTAGAAACGGAGGTTCGAGTAGGGCCTCGATTGTTTCGCTTGCTAAACAACGAGATTCGAGTAATGTGTTGCAGAAGAAGATCTCTGAGGGTACGCAGGAGACGATTGATGTGATCTTCAACGAGGTCATCTATCAAATTTGTGAGCTGATGGTGGACCCTTTTGGTAATCATGTCGCTCAGAAGCTTATGGAGAGATGCAGTTCTGAACAGATCACTCAGATTCTTTATTTGGTCACTCAGCACCAGTATCGATTTGCCAACATATGCCTTGATCCTATCGGGTAAACACACTTTTGATTCTTGATATTTGGTTCTTGATCTTTTGCTCAGTTCATTGTCATGGTGATTGTTCTGGTTTTGGATTTGAGGATAAAGGCAGAGAAATGTTGTTCTGTGTGGTGTAATTTTCGTCTTGTCTTTGTTTTGGAGATGTTCAGAACCCGTGCAATGCAGTCGCTGATGAAGTGTCTTGCTTCTGAGGATCAAATCCTGCGCATCGTGGAAGCTATAAGCATGGTAGCACTTACGTTTACAACGAGCAACAACGGGAAACATGTGGTTCTTCAATGCTTCAACCAGTTTTCTCCCTTGCAGAATCAGGTAATCAGATCTCATCTACAGTACTCTGCTTCAGTTCTTGAAGTATTATTTTAACTAAGATGTTTAATTCGAGGTAATATAGGATATCTCTAAAGTTAAGTTAGTTCGTTAACCGATATAAAAACGATATGTTCTGATAAACTTGAAAGATGTTTATCTGCTGAATCTTTGCTTCTATGTTCATGGAGTCAATTCTGCTGAATCTTTGCTTCTCTGGTTATGGAATCACTTTTATTTCTCAAACTTGAAGTCACTTTCTTATACCATAGAGTTGAAGAACATGTACTGTGGCAACTCAGAGTAGATGAATCAATTTGATGTTTCAGTTTGCTTTGTGTTGGTTAATTTTGCAATGTATGTTTTCATCTGTTCAAGATTTGCTATAGAACTCGTGACTGAAACGTATTCTAGAGTCATGTGTATGGTATGTTTTGTAGAAGTTCTATAACCTTTGGTCACCTTCTTGCTTGTGGTACAAGTAAATTGCACCATGAATCATAGGTTTTATCTTCTTTGTTAGTACTCTTAAGCAGAAAGACATTGGGATATAACACTCTTTCTTCAATCCTCCCTGTCTTGTCTTTTGTTCTTTTACAGAATCTTCTTGAAGTCATAGCTCAGAACTGTTACCCGATAGCAATTGATCAACATGGCTGCTGCATGCTCCAGCAATGTCTTGCCATTGATTGCCAAGTGCTAAAGAAACGTTTGATTCACGAGATAATCCTTAATGCGCTGAGACTCTGCGTTAACTGCTACGGGTAAACATGAGATGAATAATGATACATAAAATCATATATGATTCAGTAGTTTTGTTTACTCACACAGTTCTATTTTTCTCCTTTAGGAACTACGTCGTGCAGTACATAGTGGAGCTGGAAGATGAAAATGTAACACTCGAGCTCGTGCAACAGCTGATCGGGAACTATGCGTACCTCTCCCGCAACAAATATGGAAGCCATGCTGTGCAGAAGCTATTGAAGATACAGTATATCGACACTAGCGTGATCATATACGACTTGATAAGAGACATTGACACACTTCTTCTTGACCCGTTTGGAAACTATGTGATTCAAACCGCATGGTTTGTGTGTAAGGTAATGAATACTAAGACCGTATTACATTGTTTAATGTGATGTGGTCTTGTGCGTAGAGATAATGAGAGGAGTCTTGTTTGGTGTTTGCAGGACTATACTATGCGATACAGCTTGATGTGGCATATAAACCGTAACAAACGATTGATGAGGTGCAACAAGTTTGGGAATAAGATTCTGGAGAAACTCAATCTCTAAATCCAAAGGTAAAGGTAAAGAAAGAACGAAGAATGTGTTTGTGGGGTTTGTTTTGTTGTGTCTTTTTAGTATCTGTTTTAGTCGTTTTTTTAGGTGAGGGGTTTTGTGGTTTTGTCTTCTGAAATCGTAGGTTTTTGTTAGACAGAGCTAAACAATATTGTTCTCACCAAAAAAAAAAAGCATCCGCATGTCCTGTCTTGAGAGATTTTATGTGTTTTTTTTGTAATGTGTGTTCTTGAGGTTTATTCTCGATGTAAAGACTCCGGACTTTTTTTCTAAATTTTAGGTGTGTTTATTGTCTTTTTCTTACTATCATTGCTTTACTTTGGTCAACCTTCGATTATGTTTGTCGTCTTTGTTTCTTTTGTTTTCTTTACAATAAGACGTACTTGTTTCAATGAAGTTTCTATTGCGAATTATTGAGCTTTTGTGTTCTAATTGTTTCAAAAAGAAACTTGTTTCTACTAGAGATGGTGATGTTGATAACAAACCTAAAGTGTATTTAAAAAGAAAAAGAGTTTTCTTTTGTTTTTTGTTTTTGTTTTAAGTGAGAAATAAAGATTTAATGATTCCACACCCATAAAAATAAAGATTATCAAAACCTTACGTTACTTTTAGAAAATTTGATAAGAAACCTAAAGTGTATTTTTTTAAAAAAAAAAGAGTTTTCTTGTGTTTTTTTTGTTTGTTTTTGTTTTTAAGTGAGAAATATATATTTAATGATTCCACACCCATATAAATAAAGATTATCAAAACCTTACGTTACCTTTAGAAAATTCCATAAATATACACCATTTCTTACGAAACAATACTTTTTCAATGTTTTTCAATTCCTAAATAATCAACTCCTCATAGCTTTACGTAAAATACATTTTTTCCCCTCAAAAGTCGTTAGCCATTTTGACATTAGCCAAACCTCCAAAATAAATTTATATGTGTCATATTCACATATATATATATATATTAATTTATTCATGCATATGCATAAAATTTTGTCAAAGCCATTATGCATGCATGCGATCTTCCGAGTCCGAGAAGGTAAATTGTTGAGGAGTAGATGAGTTTGCGCCACGGCCAGAGTTGCATCGGGTGGAGTTCCCAGAGACTCTCCAAAACTGAATTCAGAAAAAAAAAACTCAAAACGGATTGAAATAGTATAGCAAATACATTAGTCATAAGATGATATGCAAAGTTATGTTAATCTTAGGTAATTACGTGTATAGTCTATCATTAGAAGATATAGTTTCACCAACGACTCCACAAGGACCATACAACATATACTCGTATGTATTCACACCACATAGATTTATGATAGACGATACTATATACCGATATAGTACCATATTTGCGATGCGCGGTTTTAATTATTGTTGGAGCTGGATTTGGGGTGCCCAACGGACAGATTCAAACTAAGCCAAATTGATTAGGCTTTGACCTTACGATCTAGACTCATTTAGCTTTCAACGATCTAATTCTGAACAACAACACATTCCGAAAAACAAGAAAGGATCCGAGCCAAATCAAAACATATTCTCGCCAGTTCAAACAAGTGAATATCGCGGAGGAAGCTACTGCACGTGGCGAGATTTCCGGCTGAAGCTGCTGCACGTGGCCGAGATACGTACTGGAGCTCAAAGCTCGAGGAGGCGAGCTATATAAAGGAGACAAACAGCTTAGTTAAGGAGACTTTCGGCTTGATCTTCTTTTACACGTTTTACACCCGAAAACTCTGTAACTGCTTTCAGAGTTCTTTTCAGTTCATCTTCTTCATTGAAATTCTTGTAACCGTTTCATTCAACCGATTAATACTAAGTCCTTATTTCAGTTAGTACTAGCTTATATTGTCAATCTGTTCGAGAGAATCTAGCCCTTAATCCTCTAAAGTTCTTTCCTTATAAAAACACATAAATTTCTGAGTGTGGATTCCTGTATCCACATTTTAGCGCCGTCTGTGGGGAAGATCTATAGATTTCTCTTACTCAAGAGCAGATCCTAAGCCAGCCGAAACCAAAATGGATTCGACTCAACAAACCTCGGGAAACGTCTCACCGATTCCGATCTCTCCAGATCAAGTTACTCCGACCGACAACGTCAGCCAGACAACCGGCAGAAACGAACCCAGGGTTACGACCCCCATCGACACCATCAACACGAACTCCAACGTTCCCAGCCGAGTGGAACCGATCGTGATCAACCTCGTCACCCCACCGGGAACGACGAGCAATCAATCACAAACAGCCGAGATGCCTCTCTCTCGAACCTGGGTGCGATCCGAGAATCCATCTACAGCTTCGGTGTCTCAGAGCCGAGCAGCTCCTGTTTCCCCGCCTATACCCGTAGCTTCTAGGAGCACATCGGAGTCGGCGGAGATACTCCAAATTCTCACACATCTGATCGATCGACAACGAGATCAGGAGATCAGATTAGAAAGACAGGAAAGGCGTCAAGCCGCAGCTCAATCCGCTGTGAGTCCACCTCCATAGACACATCTCGACTTTTCGTCGATCCCTGCTCCGAGTAATCCACCTGGACCATACGTGACACCTCTGCGTGCTCCAGATCCACCAAACTTGGCCCTCGCGGCGAACCAGACACTAATCACCACAGATATTCTGGCTCCAGGAATACCAGAGATAGGACCTCGTCCCGCGACGAGATATCTATCTACACCTGTCCGAACACCAGGAATACCCGAAATGGGATCCCGTCCCAACACGAGATATCCATCCTCACCCTTAAGACCACCCGGAACCGAGCCACCTCGACAGAGATGGCTTGGATCCTCGGCATTTGCCTCGAGCTCGCAAACACCACTCCAGTTCAGCCAACAACCGAACACGACCTCGAGCTTGAGACTTCCTAGAGGGATCCGCGAACAACCCATAGGGTTCGTTCACCAACAGCTCGGAACTCATACTCCAAATGATCCGACTCAGGCTAACCACCTCGGCGTCGGCTCAAGAAACCTAGTCGACTTCGAATTCTTTGAAAGGTTCCAGAACCAGACCGACTACGCCATTCGGCAGATGAACTCCGTGTTCCATCAAGCCACGAGCTCAGCTCCCGACATCAATCGAGTAATTCGCGAGACCCAACGGACTCCGTTCACCTACTCGATCATGAACACATACCTCTGAGACACGACAAAAGTACGAATCCTAGAGTACGCTGGAAACAGCGACCCAAAAGCTCATATCCGACTCTTCAACCTCGCAGCTATCCGAGCTAACTTCTCCCCAGAGGAAAAAGAAGCAGCATACTGTAGGCTCTTTGCCAAAAAATTAGTTGGACCAGCCCAGAAATGGTTTGCGACGCTGGAAGAAAATTCAATCTCAAATTTCAACGAGCTCGCAATAGCCTTCCTCAAGCAATATTCAATCTTCATCGAAAAACGAGAAACCAAAGCCGACCTCTGGAAGCTAGTCCAAGCTCCAGACGAACCACTTCGATCATACATCGCTAAATTCAAGGCAATCAAAGCAAAAATCACTAACCCTAACGAAGCAGTAGCCCTGCTCGCCCTCCGAACCAACCTTTGGTATCAGTTGGAGGTTTAATGCGGAGCTCACGCTTCGACTTACGAACTCACTCGACGATGCGCTCCATCGCGCTTCCATATACGCTAACTTTGAAGACAAGATGGCTGCCTGTGAAGCAAAATACCGCAACTCACAACTCCACCTCGCGCCCTTTGTGTCGAAGAAATCTAACGTTCTACCTCCCAAAAGGGAATCGCAGGGCAAAGGTCAGCATTCATATGCCATAGAAAGCTCGTCCCCTGAAAAGGAGTCGAGCTTCAACCCAAGCAAATACTGCGAGCACCACAAAAAGAACGGACATTCCACCGAGGAATGTCGAACTCGATCTAGAATCCTGGCGAAAAAGCTCGCAAAGAAAAAGGCCGAGAAGGCCGAGGGAAAAAGCGAAAAGCCCAAAAAGACCTCGACCCGAAACAGGGAAGTAGACCCCAACAAAGCACCTTAAAAACGAGATCGCGAAGTCGAAGTCGAAGTCCAAACCCCTGATTCCCCTCCATCAGCGAGAAAAAGGATTGACCTGATTTTCAGAGAGCTAAACCTTTGCGGTGGATCAATGAAATCAGTAGTCACCCCCCCCCCCCCCCCCCAGCCGCCCCTAGGAAACCTTCGAGTTCCGGCTCCACCAGGTTCCATAAGGTCGCAAGGGGACACGTGTTAAAACTACTCGGAAGCTCGTCAAAACCGAGCATAACCCAACTCTCGACTCCTCGAACTCAAGCGAGCTCAAGCTCGCGCAACGCTCACTCGTTCGGGGGGGAGGGGGAGCTACCCAAAATGAAGCGAATCGACTTCATCTGCAGAGGCTCGAAGATGTGTCGAGACTCAATTAACTCGATCAAGGCCTATCAACGCAAGGTCGAGTCTGCCACCGTAAACCTACCTCTGGACGGACCCGGCCACCAAATAAGTTTCTAGAAAGCGAAACTCTGTCTCTAGAC
Source organism: Thlaspi arvense (assembly GCA_911865555.2). NCBI lineage: Eukaryota > Viridiplantae > Streptophyta > Magnoliopsida > Brassicales > Brassicaceae > Thlaspi > Thlaspi arvense. Next base: position 25,440,653 of record OU466858.1, on the reverse strand, counting down.
AAACCACATGATGACGCACTCGTCATCCAGATCGCTGTAGGCGGTTTCGACCTCACAAGGGTCATGAGCGATACTGGGAGCTCGGTAGACGTGCTGTTCTTCGACGCTTTTAGACGCATGAGATACCAAACATCCATGCTGTCGAACGATCGAACTCCACTCACCGGCTTTGCAGGAGAAACCACCTACTCATTAGGAACCATCCAACTTCCAGTTAAAGTCGGCGGAGTCATAAGAACAATTGACTTCGTGGTCGTAGATCGCCCGGCTCCATTTATCGCCATACTCGGCAGACCGTGGCTCTACGCGATGAAAGCTGTAGCTTCCACATACCACCAATGTGTCAAATTCCCAACCCCTTGGGGAACCAAATCGATATGCGGCTCCCAACGAGCCTCAAGGGATTGCTACATGGGCAGCTTCTTGCGAGCCAAGAAAGCTCCCGTATAGCAATTACTGAAAGAGGAAGAGCTCGCAGTCTGACAGCTCAAACATAATAAAGACCCCTACATATGCGAACCTCGAACGGAACTGATCGAGCAAGTATGCATAGACGAGATCAACCCCGAAAGGTGCGTTGGAATCGGGGTCGACCTCGCGAAAACAATCCTCATCGAGCTAATAAGTTTTCTAAAAGAAAACATAAGCACCTTCGCATGGTCCACTGCGGACATGCCAGAATCGATACAGAGGTCGTCGCACACGAACTCAACATCGACCCAACCATCAAACCTGTCAGACAGAAATGCCGCAAGATCGGCCCAGATCGAGCTAAAGTAGTCAACGACGAGGTAGACCGACTACTCAAAGTGTGATCAATGAGAGAGGTGAAATACCCCGACTGGTTAGCAAACCCTGTGGTCGTCAAAAAGAAAAATAGAAAGTGGAAATCCTGTGTCGACTTCACCGACCTAAACATAGCATGTCCAAAAGACAGCTTTCCACTTCCACACATCGACCGCCTGGTCGAGGCCACAACTGGTCATCAACTCTTGTCCTTCATGGATGCCTTTTCCAGATACAATCATATCAAGATGAGTCCGGAAGACCAAGAAAAAACAGCCTTCATTACCAATCGAGGTACCTACTTCTACAAAGTAATGCCCTTCGGCCTGAAAAACGCAGGAGCAACCTATCAAAGGCTAGTGACGAAGATGTTTGCTAACCAGCTCGGTAAAACTATGGAAGTCTACATAGACGACATGCTGGTCAAGTCCTCAAAAGACACCGACCACGTCGCAAAACTTAGGGAATGCTTCAAAATATTAAACCAATACGAGATAAAGCTCAACCCAGCTAAATGTACCTTCGGAGTCGCCTCATGTGAATTCTTCGGTTACCTAGTAACCGAACGAGGGATCGAGGCAAACCCGAAGCAGATCACGGCTTTCCTCGAAATGCCATATCCTAAAACAACTCGAGAAGTACAATGTTTGACCAGTCGAGTTGCAGCCCTTAACCGGTTTATCTCGCGGTCAACCGACAAGTGTCTCCCATTCTACCAGCTCTTCAAAGAAAACAAAAAATTTCAGTGGGACGAGAAATGCGAGGAGGCACTAACCCAACACAAAACCTATCTCACCGAGCCCCCCATCCTAGCTAAACCTATCGAAGGAGACCCTTATACCTCTATACAGCGGTCTCTCCAGCTGCAGTGAGCGGCGTACTGGTCCGGGAGGAGCTCAACAAGCAAAAACCAATCTTTTACGTAAGTAAAACGCTTATCAATACCGAGACTAGGTATCCAGCTATGGAAAAACTAGCGCTAGCTGTAGTAATGTCAGCTCGCAAGCTTCGACCTTACTTCCAGTCTCACTCAATCGTAGTAATGACCTCGCAACCCTTGCGAACTATACTCCACAGTCCCAGCCAGTTGGGACGCCTCGTGAAATGGGCCATCGAGCTCAGCGAGTACGATATCGAATATTGGACCAGGACATGTGCCAAAGCCCAGGTCCTGGCAGACTTTATGGTCGAGCTGGCCCCAGAAGCCAGCTCCGAAAACCCATCCTTCAAAACTTGGACTCTTTACGTCGACAGAGCATCTTCCAAACAAGGCTCCGGAGTCGGGGTCCAGCTTACCTCTCCAACCGGAGAAGTGATGGAATAATCTTTCTGTCTCGGATTCACCTCGTCTAACAACGAGTCCGAGTACGAAGCACTAATAGCCGAGCTCCAGCTCACAATCAGCGTCGGTGCGAGCGAGATCAAAGCCCATAGCGACTCGAGACTCGTAACCGGCCATTACAGCGGCGAGTACGAGACAAGAGAGGAACGTATGGAAGCCTACTTAACCATAGTTTGCACCTCGCAGAACAGTTCACTCGTTTTGAACTCGTCCATATACCCCGAGGAGAAAACATGGCAGCAGATGCTTTGGCAGCTCTAGCTTCCACCTCGGACCCAGCGGTAAAGCGAATAATTCCAGTTGAAGGCATTGAGAAACCTAGCATAGATCTAGCACTCAAAACTCCGACTGTGAGCGCATTTACCACGCGACCATCAACCCGGTCACAAACGCAACAATCCCAAGATCCAGGATCTTCTAACGCAGCCAGCCATCCCGACGAGGATGAGCCAGCTAGCTATACACTAGAGGATGCTGAGTCAAACCCGACCTCCTCACAAAGTACTCAGGAATAACAATCCACACAGTACCGACTGCACTCGAAGCCGAATCGACCTTCAAGGACGAATTCGTCGCCAGAGCGGACTGGAGGATAACCATCCTTGAGTATATCATACACGGAATAGCTCCCCCCGGCAAGTGGGAAGCTCAAAAGCTGAAAGTCAAAAGTGCCTGCTATAGCGTGTTATTCAACGACAAGCTATACAAGCGAGGTCTATCCGAACCATACCTTAAATGCGTACACGGTGAGGAAGCCTACACTGTAGTGTCCGACATTCACCGAAGCCCCTGCGGAAGCCATGCTGGAGGTCGAGTGCTCGTCATTCGAATTAAAAAACTTGGCTATATTTGGCCAACCATGATAGCGGACTGTCAAAGACTATCCAAGAGATGCGACAAATGTCAAAGGCACGCCCCGATCATTCATTGTCCAGAAGAAAGACTATCGTTGATCTCCGCACCTTATCCATTCATGAGGTGGTCAATGGACATAGTAGGACCCATGGTCCCTTCGGGACCTAAGCAATTCAGGTACCTGCTGGTGCTCACCGATTACTTTACCAAATGGATAGAAGCTAAAGCTTATCAGCAAACAACCGAGCTCCAGGTATGCAGCTTCATCTGGAAAAACGTGATTTTCCGTCACGGACTTCCCCATGTAATCGTAACGGACAACGAATTGCAGTTTATATCGCAGAACTTCAAAGACTTCTGCGCGAAGTGGAAGATAAAAATCTCCTACTACACACCTTGTTATCCTCAAGGAAACGGGCAAGCTGAAACAACGAACAAAACCATCTTGAGTAATCTCAAGAGACGGCTCGACGCCAAGAAAGAAAGGTGGTCTCAACACATTTCGGCCATACTCTGGGCTTGTCGAACCACACCTCACAAAGCAACCAGAGAAACACCGTTCTCATTATCATACGGGCTGGAAGCTGTAATCCCAACAGAAACTGCAGTTCCCAGTCTTCGTCGAACCCTGTGCCCGATGAACACTAAACTCAACGAGCAGCTGTTAAGGGACCAGCTCGATCTGATCGACAAACATCGAGATCAAGCATTGATCAGGATCCAAAATTACCAGCAGGCCGCAGCTCGCTACTACAACTCTAAGGTCAAACACCAGAGATTCAACGTAGGAGACTTGGTTCTGCGCAAGGTACAAGAGTACACCAAAGAGCCCGGTGCTGGGAAACTAGGAACCAACTGGGGAGGTCCCTACCGCATCACCGAGACAGTTTTCGACGGCGTCTACAGGCTCACGAAAGTATGAAACAGGGTGCTCGAGATAAGACCTTGGAACGTAATGAACCTTAAGAGGTATTATCGCTAAAAGCACTTTAAACAATCAAACTACGTCATGGCTTGATCCCCTTACGGGGTACGTAGGCAGCTCGACCCACGAGTTCAGCCACCATTTTCTATCAAACTTTTATTCCAGAGCATGACAGCATCAATAGGCGAGCTACGCGCGATGACCCTAGGTTGTATCATCCCCTTTATTTATTTTTATTTGGAATAAAAATTTATTTACCTCAGCAACAATTATATTTGTCAAAACCGTGATCACGAACCAAAACATTTCGAACCACCCTCGTCATACATCTATAAGCTGAAATACATTAAAACAAACTCGAGCTCCACAGCTCGTCTTCGAGGTCAAAACATAGCCCGCCCACCCACACCTCGTACCAGCAAGCTCTAGCTCATGCATCGCTCACTCGTTCGGAGGGGGGGATAAAGTTCTATTTAACCGACCTCGAAGCCCAAGCACTCCCAACCTCCCACACCACAACTTAAGCGAGCTACAGTACACACGTACCTCACTCCTTGGGGGGGGGGGGGGGGGGGGGGGGGGGGGGGCGAGGGAGGGGGAGCCACCTATCATAGATGTCTTTCCAAACAACACAAGGTACACACCTCTCATTTCGCAAATCAACTAAGTTCGGAGTCCTACTCCACTTCACAGATGCGACCAGATTTACAATTCGACCCCAACCATAGTCGGAGCTCCGGACCTCGAGCCGACGAGCCCAACGCAGCTCGCAGCTCGTCAGGGACGACTGAGCCTTATGTTTGGAAACTTAGAATAAAATCGAACCACCAGAACAAGCGTAAAAGCCCCGCCGGGCAACCAAGTTCAAAAAATAACTTTAAAAAAGAGGAAGCGAAAGAGAAAGGAGCCACGGTCAGCCGTCGAGCTAACCACCCCCTTCTCGTCTTCGTCTTTCCTCCTAGCGTCGTTGCTTCCTCCTTCCTCCACATTCGTACCGAATTGATTGAGACCAACGGGCGCGCCTGAAACCGGGTCAACATCCATAGCTACCGAGTCTTCGGAGATCACGGGGAGATTCTGCTTGCTGATCGAGAAGTCTGAGACCTGGGCAGCCTTAAAAGCCGCTCCCAAGTCCTCCTCGTCCTTCTTCACCCTCTCCAGCTCCTCTTCGAAGGTAGTGGCCCCGGCAATGACCTGCTCGAGCATCTCTTTGTTTGCGATGCATTCTTGGAGATCACACTCGGCCACACCCTCGGCTTTCTTCCTTTCCCACTTCAGCTTGAAGCCCTCGATCACCTCCATAAACCTCCTAGATATCTCCTTCCGGGCCTCACGGCTGGCTTGGCGGATTGCACCCTCGCGCTCACGGATCAAACAGAGATTCTCCTCCCTCGCGTCCGCAGCCTCATGGTGAGCTCGCACCGCTTCAGCCTGAGCCTCGAAGATCTAGTTGGTGGCAACCTTGAACTTCTCTCCCTTGTCAACCAGCTCGTTCTTGAGATCGGTGATGTGAGCTTGCTGATCCTTGAACTGCTTAAGGAGTTTAGTCTGGCGAGCGGCCTATGCATTCGCGGCCTCAAGGTCAGACTTCAGCTTGCCGACTACCTCCCCCATCTCCTTGATCTCCTCCGGACGAGGGACCTCCCGCAGCCTTTGCTCGAAGCGAGCATAGAGCCTTTACTCCCAGCCTCTGCAGCCTGCGAGCATCAAGGACCAAAATGTTAGGGCAAACAACGCTTAACTAAAAAAAAAACGCAAGGTAAAGGTACACCGTTTACCTTTCCCTGGGCCCTCGCCATCTCCACATAGAGCTCTCTCTCAGTCATTTTCTTGAGAGCTGGAAGTTGGCACCCAGCAGGCTTGAAGTGACGCCACATGGCCGCCCTGCCCTCGGAGTAATCCGTGATCGGATGATCCTTGGTGTGCTCGAACTTCCAGTGGAAAGGCCGACTACCCGTCGAAAGGCCGACTACCCTTCCAGTGGACGCCGATGGGCGCGGCTCAACAGCATGACTCCCCCTGTCGTCTCTCGGCCTCTTGGAGGCAGGCTGGGAAGAATGCTCGGGCTCCTGATCATCAGCGAGCTGCTGGGTCTTGCCTGAGCTCACAAAGATCGCCCCCACTAATCTGGGAGGGGGGTCGGGCTGGAGGTTCATCATCTGCTCAACCTCCTCGTCGCGGAGGTGAGGTGCGGAAGCAGCAGCTGAAGCGAACGCAGCCTCAAGGGCCTCCTTGATGCTCCCGGAGCGAACCCTGGAGCTGCTGGGGCCGGCCGCGGCTTTCCCGGCTCTTTGACGAAAAGTTGGCTTGCGAGACATGGCTGAACTTGAACTTGCTGAACTAGAACAAGGCAAAATAGAACAGAGAGGAAGAACTCCGGCTGCCAGCAAAATAAAACACCTCGCGTTACTTTGCTACAATCTAATAAGTGAGGTCGAGGCACTAGTTCAAAACAAAACTCACCAGGTGCGACAATCGTAGCCGGGGCGGGCGATGAAAAGACTCGTCGAAATCGTTCTCGCGTGAACGTGCTCCAGATAACTTCTCCTCGCCTGAACAACTCTAACCGGTGCTCGATATCGGGATTCCTTGGTGCTCTGGACAGCTGGCCTGATAAACAAAAGCAAGCAAAGGGTCAGAAAAACCAGTCAAGCAAGACAAAGCGAGAACAGCTAATGAACGCCAGAGCCTAGCTAAACAACCGTTGCCCGCGAACTCGACTGGCAGCCAGGAGAAGTCGAAGTTCCTGACGGACGCTTTGTTGGCCTGGAATTTAAACCCGGTCTTCTCCCAACTGGAGTCCTTTTCCGGGCTTTTCTCGATGAACCGCCGGTTCGACCTCGGGGATGCATAGAAAGTCCTGGGGCGGTGGGCGTTGTATTTGACAGAGAAAAATGCCCTCAGGTCCGAGTAGCGAAAAATCACGTTCTCCTCTCGTGCCCGCATGGCACATCCAACAATGACCTGAACCAAGTTTGGGCACATCTGCGGGAAAGCCATTCGCAGGTCCGCCAGTACTTCGAGGATGAATCGAGGGATTGGGAAGAAAAGCCCGCAGTCCCGGAAGTATGTTGCATACGCGCAACAAAAGCCCGGCTCAACGTTCGCCGGAGTCTCCGCCAGCTCTACCCCGTCGGGGATTTCGCATTCTCGACGGAAGTCGTCGAGATTTTTTGGTCGTTGATCTTGGAGGGACCCGAGACTACGGCGGCCCTCCCTGAGCTTTCTCCCTCGATTTTTATGATGGCCGACATCAGAAAAAGAAGAAGGGGGAAGAGAATAAAGACGCTAAAACCCAGAAAACTCGAGGACGAAGATCAAAATTCTTTCAGAAAACGAGAGAAAACCTAGCGAGCAATCTCTAGAATCACGATGAATGGAAGTTACAGAAAATAAAAAGAAGAAGGGAGAAGAAGTTACCTTTAATCAACGAGCAGATACGGTTAAAGAAGGAGTGGAGAAGGTGAACTTTATATTTGAGCAATTATTGCTCACCTCGGAGATCGTGGAGAATCTGGGCACGCGCCAATCTCAACCGTCCGATCTCCCGATCTCAACTGTCGAATATTCGACCTCGACGATTTGACGTGCTTCGGAGCTCGATCGACTAAGACCGTCAGATCGACTTTCTCTCTCTCTATCTGGACCTTCCACATCATACGAATCCCGCGCGAATCTTCTCGAGCGCAGCACCTTGCCCCGGGAAGCTCGACCTCCGAAACAGAAAAGTAAATGATAATATTTACTCCGAATCTCAACCGTCCACCTGGACGAGATAATAATGAATCTGACTCCACACGCAAGGTTGCAGTTTCGAGGTCGATTCCCGAGCACACGATCGACGAACTGTTCACCTTTCCAACATCTGAACCGTCGATCTCGAATGATTATCTGACTCGGTGACGTCAGCATAATCGGACACAAAATCTTTCAAAAGTCCCATCTTGCCGCCTATTAAAGCTCGAGCTCGCTCTCGTTAATGGGCTGGGAGGAATTAGCACCCCAAATCCGGCCCACTCAAGCCCTACAGGCAGATCCAAAAGCTAAATTGACTGGGCTTTGACCCTACTGCCAAGGCCCATTCAGCTCCCAACGATCTAATCCTGAACAACAACACGTTCTGTTCGACGAGATCGAGCTTCAGCTCGACCGAATCCTGAGGAACAAGGAAGGATCCGAGCCAAGTCAGAGCATATTCTCGCCAGTTCAAACGAGTCTGAAGATCGCGGAGGAAGCTGCTGCACGTGGCGAGATTTCCGGCTGAAGGTGCTGCACGTGGCCGAGATACGCGCTGGAGCTCGAAGCTCGACGAGGCGAGCTATATAAAGGAGACAAACAGCTTAGTTAAGGGGACCTTCGGCTTGATCTTCTTTTATACTTTTTACACCCGAAAACTTTGTAACTGTTCTCAGAGCTCTTTTCAGTTCATCTTCTCTATTGAAATCCTTGTAACCGTTTCATTCAACCGATTAATACTAAGTCCTTATTTTTAGTTTGTGCTAGCTTATATTGTCAATCTGTTCGAGAGAATCTAGCCTTTAATTTTCTAAAGTTATTTTCTTATAATAACACATAAATTTCTGAGTGTGGATTTCTGTATTCACAATTATCCTAGATTGGAGTTGTGTCGATAAACCAAAACAAATGGTTCGAATCAAACAGTTAACCCTGATTAGAGATGGACCGAATCATTATTTGTTTTTTATATACCTGAATCATTATTTTATCAGATCATAAAAAATTAATCTATTCAATTCCCAAACGACTGTACCGGGCGAGTTTATGCGAGAACTCGTCATTAGATGGAAGTTTTTTTTCCCCAAAATCTCTTTAGTTATAGAAATCAACTTTGAATATTTTAATACAAATATTTTTATGTATATAATATTATATTTCGAATTCTTCATGTATCCATTTGGTTTTGGTTTGAAACTAATTTGGTCTGGATATTCAAAATATTTTATAAAGAAAATTATTAAATTATTTACTATTTTCCGGTTCGATTGGATGCCTCCTCATTTAAATTGGTTGGAGTCGATCGATTCAACGTATTTAACTCGGGCCTAGGGTAACCATTCGAATAAAAATGTTTCTATTGATAGTTTTTACTTTGCTCCACAGACTGATTCTCTCTTATCCGAAAGATATCGATATTTTGTCAAAAACATTTCAGACAAAAAAAATCCTCAATATCAAAAATTATTATATTTTTTTGTGGTGTATTATGTGTTAGAGCTGGATTTAACACCCTAAATCCGGTCCATTCAAGCCATACAAGTAGATCCAAACTAAGCCAAATTGACTGGATTTTGACCCTACGGTCCAGACCTATTTACTCTCAACGATCCAATCCTGAACAACAAAACGTTATGTTCGACGAAGTCGAGCTCCAGCTCGACCAAATCCCGAGAAACAAAGAAGGATCTGAGCCAAGTCAGAGTATATTCTCATCAGTTCAAACGAGTCCGAATTTCGCGGAGGAAGCTGCTGCACGTGGCGATATTTCCGGCTGAAGCTGCTGCACGTGGCCGAGATACGCGTTGGAGGTTAAAGCTCGACAAAGTGAGCTATTTAAAGGAGACGAACGGCTTAGTTTGAGGGAGCTTTAGCTTGATCTTCTTTTATACTTTTTACACACGAAAACTCTGTAACTGCTCTCAGAGCTCTTTTTAGTTCATCTCTTTCAAAGAAATCTTTGTAATCGTTTCATTCAACCGATTAATATCAAATCCTTATTTCAGTTAGTGCTAGCTTATACTGTCAATTTGTTCGAGAGAATCTAGCCCTTAATTCTCCTAAAGTTCTTCTCTTACAAAAACATATAAATTTCTGAGTGTGGATTTCTATATCAACATTTTGGCGCCGTCTGTGGGGAAGATCTATAGATTTCTCTTACTCAAGAGCAGATCCTAAGCCAGCTGAAACCAAAATAGATTCAACTCAATAAAGCTCAGGAAACGTCTCACGATTTCGATATCTCCAGATCAAGTCACTCCGACCGGCAGCGTCAGCCAAACGGCTGGCGAAAACGAACCCAGGGTTACGACCCTCGTCGACACCACCTGCACGAACTCTAACATTCCCTGCCGTGTGGAACCGATCGTGATCAACCTCGTCACCTTGCCGGGAACGACGAGTAACCAGTCGCAAACAGCCAAGAGACCTCTTTCTCGAACATGGGTGCGATCTGAGAATCCACCTACAGCTTCGGCATCTCAGAGCCGAGCAACTCCTGTTTCTCCGCCACTACCCGTAGCTTCTAGGAGCACATCGGAGTCGGCGGAGATACTCCAAATGCTTACGCATATGATCGGTCGACAACGAGATCAGGAGATCAGATTATAAAGACATGCGAGGCGTCAAGCCGCAGCTCGACCCGCTGCGAGTCCACCTCTACGGACTTAGCTCGACTTTTCATCGATCCCTGCTCCGAGTAATCCACCCGGACAATTCGTGACACCTCTGCGTGCTCCAGGTCCACCAAACTTCTTCCCCGCGGGGAACCAGACACCAATCTCCATGGATATTCCAGCTCCAGGAATACCAGAGATGGGACCTCGTCCTGCGACGAGATATCCGTCTCCACCTGTGCCAGCACCAGGATTACCCAAAATGGGACCTCGTCCCAACACGAGATATCTATCTCCACCTTTAAGACCACCTGGAACCGAGCCACCTCGACATAGGTGGCTTGGATCCTCGGCCTTCGCCTTGAGTTTGCAAACACCGTCTCAGTTCGGTCAACAACCAAACACGACCTCGAGCTCGAGACTCCCTAAAGGGATCCGCTAATAACCCGTAGGGTTTGTTTACCAACAGCTCGGAACTCAGGTTCCAAATGATCCGAGTCGGGCTAACCACCTCGGCGTCGGCTCAAGAAACCTAGTCGACTGTGAATTCTTTGAAAGATTCCAGAACCAGACCGAACACACCATTCGGCAGATGAACTTTATGTTCGATCAAGCCACGAGCTCAGCTCCCGATATCGATTGAGTAATCCGCGAGACCCAACGAACTCTGTTCACTTCCCCTATCATGAACATGTACCTCCGCGACACTACTAAAGTACGAGTCCCGGAGTACGCTGGAAACAGTGACCCAAAAGCTCACATCCGACTCAAAAGCTCTTTATAAGAAAAACAAGCAGGATACTGCAGGCTCTTTGCCGAAAACTTAATCGGACCAAACCCAGGAATGGTTCGCGACGCTAGAAGAAAATTCAATCGGGAATTTCAACGAGCTTGCGATAGCCTTCCTCAAACAATATTCGATATTCATCAAAAATTGAGAAACCGAAGCAGATCTCTGGAAGCTAGTCCAAGCTCCAGATGAACCACTTCGATCGTACATTGCCAAATCAAAGGCAATCAAAGCAAAAATCGCTAACCCTAATGAAGCAGTAGCCTGCTCGTCCTCCGAACCAACTTTCGGTAGCAGTCGAGGTTTAAGGCGGAGCTCACACTTCGACCTACAGACTCACTCAACGACGCGCTTCACCGCGCATCCATATTTGCTAACTTCAAGGATGAAACGGCTGACTGCGAAGTAAAATACCATAACTCACAGCTACACCTCGCACCTTCCGGGTCGAGGAAAGCTAATGTTCCACCTCCCAAAAGGGAGCCGCAAGGCAAAGATCAGCATTCATATGCTATAGAAAGGTCGTCCTCCAAAAAGGAGTCGAGCTTCGACCAAAACAAATATTGTGAACACCACAAAAAGAATGGATATTCCACCGAGGAATGTCTATCTCGAGCTAGAATCCTGGCAAAAAAGCTCGCCAAGAAAAAAGCCAAGAAGGCCGAGGGAAAAAAGCAAAAAGCCTAAAAAGACCTCGACCAGAAACAGGGAAGAGGACCCCGACAAAGCATCTCAAAAACGAGATCGTGAAGTCAAACTCGAAGTCCAAACCCCTGACTCTCCTCCGTCAGCGAGAAAAAGGATCAACCTGATTTTCAAAGAGCTAAACCTTTGTGGTGGATCAATGAAATCAGTAATCACCCCTCCCCCACCCGCACCTAGGAAACCATCAAGCTCCTGCTCAACCAGGCTCCTTAAAGTCGTGGGGGTACTCGGTAGCTCGCCAAAACCGAGCATCAACCACCTCTCGACACCTCGAAGTCAAGCGAGCTCTAGCTCACGCATAGCTCACTCTTTGGGGGTGGGGGGGGGGGGTGACTCAATCAACTAGATCAAGGCATATCAACGAAAGGTCGAGTCCGCCACCGTAAACCTACCCCTGGACAGACGACGCACTTGTCATCCAGATTGCTGTAGGCGGTTTCGACCTCACAAGGGTCATGGTCGACACAGGTAGCTCGGTAGACGTGCTGTTCTTCGACGCTTTTAGACGCATGGGATACCAAACACCCATACTGTCGAACGATCGAACTCCACTCACCGGCTTCACAGGAGAAACCACCTACTCGTTAGGGACCATCCAGCATCCAGCTAAGGACGGCGGGGTCATAAAAACAATCGACTTCGTGGTCGTAGATCGCCCAGCTCCATTCAACGCCATACTTGGCAGACCGTGGCTCTACGCAATGAAAGCTGTAGCTTCCACATACCACCAATGTGTCAAATTCCCAACCCCTTGGGGAACCAAAACGATACGCGGCTCCCAACGAGCCTCAAGGGATTGTTACATGGGCAGATTCTTGCGAGCCAAGAAAGCTCCCATATAGCAATTACAGAAAGACGAGGAGCTCGCAGTTCGACAACTCAAACACAATAATGACCCTTCCCTATGCGAGCCTCAAACAGAACTAATCGAGCAAGTATGCATAGACGAGGCCAACCCCAAAAGGTGCGTTGGGATCGGCGTCGATCTCATGAAGACAATTCGCGACGAGCTAATAGATTTTCTAAAAGAAAACATAAGCACTTTCGCATGGTCCACTGCGGACATGCCGGGCATTGATACAGAGGTCGCCACGCACGAACTCAACATCGACCCAACTATCAAACTCGTCAGACAGAAATTCCGCAAGCTCGGTCCAGATCGAGCTAAAGCAGTCAACGACGAGGTAGATAGACTACTCAATGTGCGATCGATCAGAGAGGTTAAGTACCCGACTGGTTAGCGAACCATGTGGTCGTCAAAAAGAAAAATGGAAAGTGGAGAGTCTGCGTCGACTTCACCAACCTAAACAAAGCATGTCCAAAAAACAGCTTCCCACTCCCACACATCGACCTCCAAGTCGAAGCCATAGCTGGCCTTCAGCTCTTTTCCTTTAATGGATGCCTTTTCCGGATACAATCAAATCAAGCTGAATCGAGAAGACCAAGAAAAAATAGCCTTCATTACCGATCGAGGTACCTACTGCTATAAAGTAATGCCTTTCGGCCTGAAAAATGCAGAGGCAACCTATCAAAGGCTAGTGACGAAGATGTTTGCTAACCAGCTCGGTAAAACCATGGAAGTCTACATAGACGACATGCTGGTCAAGTCCTCAAAAGACACCGACCACGTCGCAAAACTTAGGGAATGCTTCAAAATATTAAACCAATACGAGATGAAGCTCAACCCAGCCAAATATACCTTCGGAGTTACCTCAAGCGAGTACGAGGAATCGAGGCAAACCCGAAGCAGATCACGGCTTTCCTCGAAATGCCATCTCCCAGAACAACTCGGGAAGTACAACGCTTGATCGGTCGAGTTGCAGCCTTCAACCGGTTCATCTCGCGGTCAGCCGATAAGTGTCTCCCATTCTACCAGCTCCTCAAAGGAAACAAAAAATTTCAATGGGACGATAAATGCGAGGAGGCACTAACCCAACTCAAATCCTACCTCACCGAGCCTCCTATCTTAGCTAAGCCAATCGAAGGATAACCTTTGTGTCTATATACAACAGTCTCTCCAGCTGCAGTTAGCGGCGTGCGTTCGAGAGGAGCTTAACGAGCAGAAACCAATCTTTTACGTAAGTAAAACACTTATCGATGCTAAGACTAGGAATCTAGCTATGAAAAAACTCGCACTAGCTGTAGTTATGTCAGCTTCCAAGCTTTGACCTTACTTTCAGTCGCACTCAATCGTGGTAATAACCTTGCAGCCTTTGCAAACTATACTCCACAGTCCCAGCCAGTCGGGACGCCTCGCGAAATGGGCCATCGAGCTCAGCGAGTATGATATCGAATATCAGACCAGGACATGCGCCAAAGCCCGGGTCCTGGCAGACTTTATGGTCGAGCTGGCTCCAGAAGCCAGCTCCGAAGACCCATTCTCCAGAACCTGGACTCTCTACATCGACGAAGCATCGTCCAAACAAGGCTCCAGAGTCGCAGTCCGGCTCACCTCTCAAACCAGAGAAGTAATAGAACAATCTTTTCGTCTCGGGTTTATCACGTCCAACAACGAGTCTGAGTACGAAGCACTCTTAGCCGGGCTTCGGCTCGCAATCGGCGTTAGTGCAAGCGAGATCAAAGCTCACAGCAACTCGAGACTCGTGACCGGCCATTACAGCGGTGAGTACGAGACAAGAGAGGAATGCATGGAAGCCTACTTAACCATAGTTCTCAGCCTCGCGGAACAGTTCACCCGTTTCGAGCTCATCCACATACCCCAAGGTGAAAATACAGCAGCAGATGCTTTAGCAGCTCTAGCTTCTACCTCGGATCCAACGGTAAATTGAATAATCCCAGTCGAAGGAATTGAGAAACTTATCATAGACCTGACACTCAAAACACCGGCTGTGAGCGCAATTACCACGCGACCATCGACCTGGTCGCAAACACAACAGTCCCAAGATCTGGGACCATCCAACGCAGCCGGCCATCCCGACAAGGATGAGCCAGCTAACTCTCCACCAGAGGATGCGGAGTCGAACCCGACCTCCTAGCAAATTACTCAGGAATCAACAATCCATACAGTACCAACTGCACTCGTAGATGAATCGACCATCAAGGACAAATTCATCGCCAGAGCGGACTGGAGGATACCCATCCTTGAGTACATCGTACATGGAATAGCTCCCCCTGAAAAATGGAAAGCTCGAAAGCTTAAGGTTAAAAGCGCCTGCTATAGGGTGTTATTCAATGACAGGCAATACAAACGAGGTATATCCAAACCATACCTTAAATGCGTAGACGGTGAGGAAGCCTACACCATAAGGTCTGACACTCACCAAGGCCCCTGCGGATGTCATGCTGGAGGTCGAGTGCTCGTCATTCGAATTAAGAAACTTGGCTATTTCTGGCCAACCATGATAGCGGACTGTTAGAGACTGTCCAAGAGCTGCGATACATGTTAGAGGGATGCCCCGATCATCCATTATCCAGCAGAAATACTATCATCAATCTCAGTGCCATATCTATTCATGAGGTGGTTAATGGACATAGTAGGACCCATGGTCCCTTCGGGACTTAAGCAATTCAGGTACCTGCTAGTGCTCACTGATTACTTCACCAAGTGGATTGAAGCCAAAGCTTATCAGCAAACAACCGAGCTCCAGGTACATGACTTTATCTTGAAAAACGTGATTTGCCGTCACAGGCTCCCGAACAAAATCGTAACAGACAACGGTTCGCAGTTCTTATCGGAAAAATTCAAAAACTTATGCGCGAAGTGGAAGATAAAAATCTCTTACTCCACACCTTGTTATCCTCAAGGAAACATGCAAGCTGAAGCAACGAACAAAACCATCTTGAGCAATCTCAAAAGATGGATCGACACCAAAAAAGAAAGGTGGTCTGAACACATCTCGGCCATACTTTGGGCTTGTCGAACCACACATCAGAAAGCAACCAGAGAAACACCGTACTCACTGTCTTACGGGCTGGAAGCTGTGATCGCAACCAAAACTGCAGTTCCTAGCCTTCGTCGGACTTTGTGCCCGATAAACACCAAATTCAACGAGCAGTTATTGAGGGACCCGCTTGATCTGATCGACGAACGTTGAGATCAAGCATTGATCAAGATCCAAAATTACCAGCAGGCCGCAGCTCACTACTACAACTCCAAGGTCAAACACAGGAAGATTCAACGTAGGAGATTTGGTCCTGCGCAAGGTACAATATTACACCAAAGAGCTCGGTGCTGGGAAACTACGAATCAACTAGGAAGGTCCCTATCGCATCACCGAAGTAGTTCACGACGGCGTCTACATGCTCACAAAAGTATGAAACGGGATGCCCGAGATAAGACCTTGGAACATAATGAACCTCAAGAGGTATTATCGCTAAAAGCACTTTAAACAATCGAACTATGTCTCGGTGTGGATACAGAAATCCACACTCATAAATTTATGCGAGGCTGCGAACTATGGTTAAGTAGGCTTCCACGCGTTCCTCTCTCGTCTCGTACTCGCCGTTGTAATGGCCGGTTACAAGTCTCGAGTCGCTGTGAGCTTTGATCTCGCTTGCACCGACGCCAATTATGAGCCAGAGCCCGGCTATTAGTGCTTCGTACTCGGACTCGTTATTAGACGAGGTGAATCCAAGTCAAAAATATTTTTCCATCACTTCTCCGGTTGGGGAAGTGAGCTGGACCCCGACTCCGGAGCCTTGTTTGGACGATGCTCCGTCGACGTAGAGAGTCCAGGTTTTGGAGGATGGGTTTTCGGAGCTGGCTTCGGGAACTAGCTCGACTATAAAGTCTGCCAGGACCTGGGCTTTGGCGCATGTCTTGGTCCGATATTCGATATCGTAACGCTGAGCTCGATGGCCCATTTCGCGAGGCGTCCCGACTGGCTGGGACTGTGTAGTATAGCTCGCAATGGCAGCGAGGTCATTAGCACGATTGAGTGTGACTGAAAGTGAGGTCTGAGCTTGCGAGCTGACATTACTACAACTAGTGCTAACTTTTCCATAGCTGGATACCTAGTTTTGGCATCGTTATGTGTTTTACTTACGTAAAAATGGGTTTTTGCTCGTTGAGCTCCTCCCGAACCAGCACGCTGCTTACTGCAGCTAGAGAGACCGCTGTATAAAGGTATAAGGGTTCTCCTTGGATTGGTTTAGCTAGGATGGGGGGCTCGGTGAGATAGGTTTTGAGTTGGGTTAGTGCCTCCTCACACTTCTCGTCCCACTGGAATTTTTTGTTTCCTTTAAGGAGCTGGTAGAATGGGAGAGACTTGTCGGTTGACCGCAAGATGATTCGGTTGAAGGCTGCAACTCGACCGATCAAGCGTTGTACTTCCCGAGTTGTTTTGGGAGATGGCATTTCGAGGAAAGCCGTGATCTGCTTCGGGTTCGCCTTGATTCCTCGTTCGGTTACCAGATAACCGAAGAATTCTCCTGAGGCGACTCCGAAGGTACCTTTAGTTGGGTTGAGCTTCATCTCGTATTGGTTTAAGATTTTGAAGCACTCCCTAAGTTGTGCGACGTGGTCTGTGTCTCTCGAGGACTTGACCATCATGTCGTCTATGTAGACTTCCATGGTTTTACCGAGCTGGTTAGCAAACATTTTGTTCACTAGTCTTTGTTAGGTTGCTCCTGTATTTTGCAGGCCGAATGGTATTACTTTGTAGCAGTAGGTACCTCGATCGGTAATGAAGGCTGTTTTTTCTTGGTCTTCCGGACTCATCTTGATATGATTGTATCCGGAGAAGACATCCTTGAAGAACAAGAGTTGATGGCCAGCTGTGGCCTCGACTAGGCGGTCGATGTGTGGAAGTGGGAAGCTGTCTTTTGGAAATGCTTTGTTTAGGTCGGTGAAGTCGACGCAGACTCTCCACTTTCCATTTTTCTTTTTGATGACCACGGGGTTTGATAACCAGTCGGGGTATTTCACCTCCCTGATCGATCCCACTTTGAGTAGTCTGTCTACCTCGTCGTTGATTGCTTTAGCTCGACCTGGACCGAGCTTACGGCGTTTCTGTCTGACGGGTTTGATTGTTGGGTCGATGTTGAGTTTGTGTGCGGCGACCTCTGTGTCGATGCCCGGCATGTCTGCAGTGGACCATGCGAAAGTGCTTATGTTTTCTTTTAGAAAGCTTATTAGCTCGTCGCGAATTGTTTTTGCGAGGTCGACCCCGATTCCAATGCACCTTTCGGGGTTGGCCGCGTCTATGCATACTTGCTCGATCAGTTCTGTTCGAGGTTCGCATACGGAGGGGTCTTTATTGTGTTTGAGTTGTCGGACTGCGAGCTCCTCCTCTTTCTGTAATTGCTATACATGAGCTTTCTCGGCTCGCAAGAAGCTGCCCATGTAGCAATCCCTTGAGGCTCGTTGGAAGCCGCATATCGCTTTGGTTCCCCAAGGGGCGATCTACGACCACGAAGTCGATTATTCTTATGACCTCGCCGGCCTTAGCTGGAAGCTGGATGGTTCCTAACGAGTAGGTGGTTTCTCCTGCGAAGCTGGTGAGTGGAGTTTGATCGTTCGACAGCATGGATGTTTGGTATCCAATGCGTCTAAAAGCGTCGAAGAACAACACGTCCATCGAGCTACCGGTATCGATCATGACCTTTGTGAGGTCGAAACCGCCAACAACGATCTGGATGACGAGTGCATGATCATGTGGTTTGTCTAGAGACAGCGTTTCGCTTTCTAGAAAGCTTATTTGGTGGTCGGGTCCGTCCAGAGGTAGGTTTACGGTGGCGGACTCGACCTTGCGTTGATATGTCTTGATCGAGTTGATTGAGTCTCGGCACATCTTCGAGCCTCCGCAGATAAAGTCGATTCGCTTCTCTGAGCTGTTGGTGAACGAACCATATATGTTGTTTGTGGATCCCATTAGGAAGTCTCGAGCTCGAGGTCATGTTCGGTTGTTGGCCGAACCGGGGTGGTGTATGCGAACTCGAGGTAAAGGCCAAGGACCCAAGCCATCTCTGTCGAGGTGGCGCCGTTCCAGGTGGTCTTAAAGGTGGAGATGGATATCTCGTGTTGGGACAGGGTCCCATTTCGGGTATTCCGGGTGTTGGTGCAGGCAGAGATGGATATCTCGTCGCGGGATGAGGTCCCATCTCTGGTATTCCTGGAGCCGGAATATCCGTGATGATCGGTGTCTGGTTCGCCGTGGTGGCGAAGTTTGATGGACCTGGAGCACGCAGAGGTGTCATGAATTGTCCGGGTGGATTAGTCGGAGTAAGGATCGACGAAAAGTCGACCTGAGTCCGCGGAGGTGGACTGGCAGCGGATCGAGCTGCGACTTGACGCCTTTCCTGTTTTTCTAATATGATCTCCTGATCTCGTTGTCGATCGATCAGATGTGTGAGCATTTGTAGTATCTCTGCCGACTCCGATGTGCTCCTAGAAGCTACGAGTATCGGCGGGGAAACAGGAGCTACTAGGCTCTGAGATGCTGAAGCTGTAGGTGGATTCTCAGATCGCACCCATGTTCGAGAAGGAGGCCTCTCGGCTGTTTGTGACTGATTACTAGTCGTTTCCGGTGGGGTGACGAGGTTGATCACGATCGGTTCCACACGGCTGGGAATGTTGGAGCTCGTGCCGGTGGTGTCGACGAGGGTTGTAACCCGGGGTTCGTTTCCGCCGGCTGTCTGGCTGACGTTACCGGTCGGAGTAACTTAATCTGGAGATATCGGAATCGGTGAGATGTTTCCCGAGGTTTGTTGAGTTGAATCCATTTCGGTTTCAGCTGGCTTAGGATCTGCTCTTGAGTAAGAGAAATCTATAGATCGTCCACAGACGGCGCCAAAATGTGAATACAGAAATCCACACTAAGAAATTTATGTATTTTTGGAAGGGAAGAAACTTAGGAGAATTAAAGGCTAGATTCTCTCGAGTAAATTGACTGTATAAGCAAGCATTAACTGAAATAAGGATTTGGTATTAATCGGTTGAATGAAACGGTTACAAAGATTTCGATGAAAAGGATGAACTGAAAAGAGCTCGGGGAGTAGTTACAGAGTTTTCAAGTAAAAAGTGTAGAAGAAGATCAAGCCGGAGAAGATCCCCAAAACAAAGTCGTTCGTCTCCTTTAAATAGCTCGCCTCATCGAGCTCCAAACTCCAGCGCGTATCCCGGCCACGTGCAGCAGCTTTAGCCGTAAATCTCTCCACGTGCAGCAGCTTCCTCTGCGATCTTCAGACTCGTTTCAACTGGCGGGAAGATGCTCGGACTTGGCTCGGATCCTTCCTCGTTTCTCGGGATTTGATCGAGCTGGAGCTCGTCCTCGTCGAACGGAGCGTGTTGTTGTCGGGATTGAATCGCCCAAGTTGAATGGGCCTGGGCCGCAGGGTCAAAACCCAGTCAATTTGGCTTAGTTTGGATTTGTCTTTCGGGCTTGAGTGGGCCGGATTTAGGGTGCTAAATCCAGCTCCAACACTTGGCTTGATCCCCTTACGGGGTAGGTAGGCAGCTTGACCCACGTGTTCAGCCACCAATTTTTTTATCAAATTCTTATTCCACAGCACGACAACATCAATAGGTGAGCTACGCGCGACGTCCCTACGTTGTATCATCTTCCTTTCTCATTTATACTTAGAATAATAATTCATTTACTCAGCAACAATTATATTTGTCGAAACCAAGATCACGAACCAAAACAGTTTAGACCACCCTCGTCATACATCTATAAGCTGAAATACATTAAATCAAACTCGAGTTCCACAACTCACCTTCAAGGTCAAATCATAGCCCGCCCACCCGCACCTCGTAACTAGCGAGCTCCAGCTCACGCACCGCTCACACATTCGGGGGGGGGGGGGGGGGGGGGGGGGGGGGGGGGGGGGTGGGGGGGGGGGGGGGGGGGGGGGGGGGGGGGGGGGGGGGGGGGGGGGGGGGGGGGGCGGGGGTTAAAGTCCTATCTAACCGACCTCGAAGCCAAAGCACTCCCAGTCTCCCGCACCTCAACATAAGCGAGCTACAGTACACACGTACCTCACTCCTTCGGGGGAGGGAAGGGGAGCCACCTATCCTAGATGCCTTTCCCAAAAAACACAAGGTACACATCTCTCATTTCGCAAATCAACTAAGTTCGGAGTCGTACTCAACTTCACAGGTGCGGCCAGGTTTACAACTCGACTCCAACCATAGCCAGAGCTCCGGACCTCGAATCGGCGAGCCCAACACAGCTCGCAGTTCGTCAGGAACGACTGGGCCCTATGTCTGGAAACTCACAGTAAAATCGAACCCCCTTCTCCATCTCAATGCCGAAACTAAGAAATGCCTAGTTCAAAGGAAAGCAAACTCCATTTCGAACACCGAAACTTCATCGCGAAGTAGTTCGATCCATCTTCTAAAATCTAAAAAAAAATCGAGCTAAAGAACTTAGCCACTTTTCTCAGAACAAACGGACCGCACTTCGCGACCTAATTGTTTGATCTAAGTATGATAAAGCGAGCAACAAACTCGCAGCTAACAGCTCGGGCGTCGAACTCACGACTAGTGAACTAAGCCTCGGGATCGATAATCCTAGTCCGCTTCCCTAAGTTACCAAACAACTTAGCAAAGATCCTACTCGAACAAACCAAATGCAAACGACAAAGATAAACAAAGGCACGAAGCCCGATTGCATTAAAACTAAAGCCCTTTCGGGCACGGATGAGTTCGAGAATTAGAATAAAAGCCCTCCTCGGCACCAAAACAAGCGTAAAAGCCCCGCCGGGCAACCAAGTTTGAAAAGATTAAGGGAAAGAGAAAGGAGCCACAGTCAGCTATCGAGTTAACCACCGCCTTCTCGTCTTCACCTCCCTTCTCTGCATCGTTGCTACCGCCTTCTACCACATTTGTACCGAACTGATTAAGACCAACCGGCGTGCCTGAAGCTGGGTCGACCTTCATAGCTACCGAGTCCTCGGAGATCTTTGGGAGGTTCAGCTTGCCGATCGAGAAGTCCGAGACCTGGGCGGCCTTAAAAGCCGCTCCCAAGTCTTCTTCATCTTTTGTCACCCTCTCCAGCTCATCCTTGACGGTGGTGGTCCTGGCAATAACCTGCTCGAGCATCTCCTTGTTGGCGATGCACTCTTGGAGATCACACTCGGCCACGCCCTCCGCTTTCTTCCTCTCCCACTTCAGCTTGAAGCCCTCGATCACCTCCATGAACCTCCGAGACATCTCCTTTCGGGCCTCACGACTGGCTTGGAGGACAGCACCTTCGCGCTTGCGGATCAGACGAAGGTTTTCCTCCCTCGCATCTGAGGCTTCATGAAGAGCTCGCACCGTCTCAGCCTGGGCCTCGAAGATCTGGTTGGTGGCAACCTTGAACTTCTCGCCCTTGTCAACCAGCTCGTTCTCGAGCTCGGTGATGTGAGCCTGCTGGCCTCTGAACTGCTTAAGGAAGTTAGTCTGGCGAGCGACCTGTGCATTCGCGGCCTCAAGATCAGACTTCAGCTTGCCGACTACATTCCCCATCTCCTCGATCTCCTCCGGACGAGGGACATCCCGCAGCCTTTGCTCAAGGTGAGCATAGAGCCGGTTTCCAGCCTCCGCAGCATCTGCTCAAGGCGAGCATATAGCCGGTTTCCAGCCTCCGCAGCCTGCGAGCATCGAGGACCAAAATGTTAAGATGAACAACACTTAACCCAAAATACAAAGTAAAAGGTACACCCATTACCTTCCCCTTTGCTATAGCCATCTCCACATAGAACTCTCTCTCGGTCATCTTCTTGAGAGCAGGAAGTTGACACCCAGCGGGCTTGAAGTGACATGCCATTGGAATCATCCGTGATCGGATGGTCCTTGGTGTGCTCAAAATTCTAGTGGAATGGCCAGCTACCCGTCGAGCCTCCACTCCCATTAGACGCCGACGGACGTGACTCTGTATCCCGACTTCCTCCATCGTCTCTTGGCCTCTTGGAGGTAGGTTGGGACGATTGCTCGGGTTCCTGGTCATCAACGGAGTGTTGGGTCTTGCCCGAGCTAACGGAGATCGCCCTCACTAATCGAGGAGGGGGTCGGGCTAAGGGTTCAGCATCTGCTCAACCTCCTCATCACAGAGATGAGGTGTGGGAGCAACAATAAAGGCGAACGTGGCCTCGAGGGCCTCCTTGACACTCCCAAAGCGTACTCTAGAGCTGCTGGGACCAGCTGGGGCTTTCCCGGATCTCTGACGGAAGGTCGGTTTGCAAGACATTGCTGAACTTGAGCTTGCTGAACTGGAAGCCGGAAGAGAACGGAGAGGAAGAACTCCAGCTGCCAGCAAAACAAACCAGTACGCATCACTATATCGTGATCCAATAAACAAAGGTCGTAGCACTAGGTTGACGGAAAAACTTACCTGGTGTGAAAACCGGAGCTGGGACAGGTGAAGTAAGAACTCGTTGGACTCGTTCTAGCGTGAATATGCTCCAAATAACTTCTCCTCGCCTAAATAACTCCAACCGTTGCTCGACGTCTGGATCCCTTGGCGCCTTGGATAGCTGACCTGATAGACAAAAACAAAAAAATGTCAGAAAACCGGCCGAGTCAAGCAAAACAAGTAAAGCTAGCAAACGCTTAAAACCTAGCTAAACAACCGCTGCCCGGAAACACAGTCGGCAGCTGAGAGAAATCAAAACCGCCGATCGATTCCTAGTTGATCCGTAACTTAAAGCCCGTCTTCTCCCATCCGGGGTCCTTCTCTGGACTCTCCTCGATGAACCGCCGATTCGACCTCTCCAGACCTTTCCAAGATCTGAACTGTTGATCTCGAATGATTATCTGACTCTATACGTCAGCGTAGTTGGATACAAAATTTTTTAAATGTCACATCTTGCAGCCCATTAAAGCTCGAGCTCGCTCTCGTTAATGGGATGGGGGCAATTGTTGGAGCTGGATTTATCACCCTAAATCCGGCCCACCCAAGCCCAGCAGGCAGATCCAAACTAAGCCAAATTGACTGGGTTTTGACCCTACGGCACAGACCCATTTACTCTCAACGATCCAATCCTGAACAACAAAACCATCTGTTCGACGAAGTCGAGCTCCAGCTCGACCAAATCTCGAGAAACAAGGAAGGATCCGAGCCAAGTCAGAGCATATTCTCGCCAGTTCAAACAAGTCCGAATTTCGCGGAGGAAGCTGCTGCACGTGGCGAGATTTCCGGCTGATATGTCCCGGTCAATGATCGATCCTTTCAAGCTAAGTGATGGAATACTTGTTGTGAGATGGTGGAATGATCCGGACGGTGGTAAGGGGGGGTTGTTTCGGTTGAAGGGGAAAGTGGTGAAAGAGTGAAGATGGAATGTAGCAAGAGAGATGGAAGGCTCTTGATACAAAACTACTAGAACACAAGGATATGACGCACCTAGGTTCTAAGCAGGATTTCTCAAGGATATGACGCACCAAGAGAGTTGATCTATTTTGCAAAGGAAATTTATTCAAAAGATAGATGAAACCACACAAACAACTAACACACGGTTTTAAGGAGAGAAGAGAGAGAGGAAGGAGAACGGACAACAGGAGAGCAATAAGTTGGTCTTGGGACAAACCCCCTTGACTAACCATGCATGACTCTTGTTCAAAATATCACAAACTACAAGAAAAGACTCAACTAAAACAAAGAAATGAACCTAGACACATCCAAACCACGGATGGTAGAAAGAAGTGGGCTTGGAACAAGGCCAAGCTTAATGGACAATGACATTGTGGGAATACTTGCCTCGTTAAAAACCTTAGTGAGAAAACCCAATGGGACAAAACTCACTAAGGGAAAAAGAGCACAAAGTATCCCACAAACCCACTAGCTTAGTCCCCGGCTACAATGCAGACTAGTGTGGAACATGTAGCCTCCTTAGTACTTGATTCATACTTAAACTGATTAAGTAGAACCTCTAAGGCATTTTGAAATGCCTTAGTCTTAGCTCGGGTCATTGGGCCTCCTTGCACCTTAAGAACTTCTTCAACCTCCTTCTGGTCTTGATCTTGTTGTCCAACGGCTACATGCTCATCTTCTAGGTTAGATGTCCCCATGCTCATATCATCCCCTCCTTCTTGAAAAGGATTTGACCTCAAATCCAACTCATCTGCAACATAAGGAAGTAAATCAGTAATGTTAAAACTTGAGCTAATAGGATACTTACCTTGGAGGTCAAGTTGATAGGCATTGTCGTTGATCTTCTTTGTAACTGTAAAAGGACCATCAATCTGTGGCATCAACTTGGATTTTCTCTCTGCTGGGAAGCGCTCTTTCCTTAGATGTACCCAAACTTGATCACCAGCTTCAAAAACCACCTTGTCTCTTCCTTTATTCGCATGTTTGGCATAGAGCTTAGTCCTCTCTTCTAAGTTCTTCTTAGCATCCGAATGTATTAGTTTGACCAAGTCAGCTTTTCTCTTTCCGTCCATACTTATCCTTTCACTCAAAGGTAAAGGCATTAAATCCAAAGGAGAAGTGGGGTTGAACCCATAAACAATCTGAAAAGGTGAATACTTAGAAGCAGAATGCACAGCATGGTTATATACAAACTCTATATGTGGTAAACAATCCTCCCAAGACTTAAGGTTCTTTTTAATCAAAGCTCTCAACAAAGTACCTAAAGTCCTATTTACTACCTCGGTCTGACCATCAGTTTGCGGATGACAAGTAGTAGAAAACATAAGCTTAGTTCCTAGCTTAGACCATAAGGTTTTCCAAAAGAAGCTAAGGAACTTAGTGTCTCTATCCGAAACAATGGACTTAGGCATACCATGAATGCGAACTATTTCTTTAAAAAAAAGATTGGCTATATGCAAAGCATCATCTGTCTTATGACAAGCAATAAAATGAGCCATCTTAGAAAATCTATCCACTACAACAAAAATAGAGTCCTTACCTGTCTTTGTTCTAGGCAAGCCTAAAACAAAGTCCATGGAAATGTCATTCCACGGATGAGAGGGTATCGGTAAGGGTGAGTACAAACCGTGATTTTGGACCTTGGACTTGGCTTGTTTACAAGTATTGCATCTCCCACAAATTCTCTCCACATCCCGTCTCATGTGTGGCCAATAGAAATGATCTTTCATTACTACTAAGGTTTTTGCTACGCCAAAGTGACCCATTAAACCGCCACATAGAACAATTAGGTACACAAAGACGGTTCTCATAGAAGAGAAACCCATCTTGTTTAAAGAATTTACCCGAAGGAGATTTGAAACAAGAAGCAAAAATTTCTGAAAAATCATCATCATCTTAATATAGCTCTTTAAGCTGATCAAATCCAAGCAACTTAGCTTCTAAAGTAGTGAGAAGAGTATACCTTCTTGACAATGCATCAGCAACCACATTGTCTTTACCTTGTTTGTACTTTATGACATATGGGAAGGTTTCTATGAATTCAACCCACCTTGCGTGCCTTTTGTTGAGCTTTTGCTGACCTTTGAGGTGTTTGAGAGACTCATGGTCCGTGTGAATGACAAATTCTTTAGGACAGAGATAGTGTTGCCACGTTTGTAAGGCTCTTACCAAAGCGTACAACTCCTTATCATATGTTGGATAGTTGAGCATGACTCCTCCAAGCTTCTCACTAAAAAATGCTATGGGTTGCTTGTCTTGCATTAGAACAGCGCCAATACATATTCATGATGCATCACACTCAATCTCAAAAGTCTTTAAGAAATTAGGCAATATAAGAACAGGGGCGTTAGTAAGCTTCTCTTTTAGGCTTTGGAAAGCCTCTTCTTGAGCCGTTTCCCACTTGAACCCAACTTCCTTTTTGATGACTTCGGTGAGTGGGGCAGCTATAGTACTAAAGTCCCTCACGAATCTCCTATAAAAGCCGGCTAGGCCATGGAAACTCCTTACTTCTCCTACGGTCTTAGGACTTGGCCAGTCACAGATAGCCTTCACTTTTTCCTCATCCACTTTGACTCCTTCTGAGCTTACTACAAAACCAAGAAAAACAAGACTAGAAGTGCAGAAAGTACACTTCTTAAGGTTAGCATATAGTTTTTCTTTTCTGAGCAAATTAAGCACTAATCTAATGTGTTCCACATGCTCTTCTAGACCTTTGCTATAAACAAGGATGTCATCAAAATAAACCACCACAAAGATGCCTATATACGCCCTAAGAACATGATTCATTAAACGCATAAAAGTGCTAGGGGCATTAGTCAATCCGAATGGCATAACCAGCCATTCATATAAACCATGTTTGGTTTTGAATGCGGTTTTCCATTCATCCCCCTCTTTCATTCTGATCTGGTGGTAACCACTCTTTAAGTCAATTTTGGAGAAAATGTTAGAACCATGCAATTCATCTAACATGTCATCTAGCCTAGGAATGGGATGGTGATACTTCACCGTGATATTGTTGATTGCACGGCAGTCAACACACATCCTCCAGCTACCGTCTTTCTTTGGAACAAGAAGGACTGGTACTGCACAAGGGCTCATGCTTTCACGGATATGTCCCTTGGCCATCAGTTCATCCACCTGCTTCTGTAGTTCTTTGGTTTCCACGGGGTTGGTACGGTAGGCGGGACGGTTTGGAAATGATGCCCCTGGAATGAAGTCTATTTGGTGTTCTCTGCCCCGGATGGGAGGTAGTCCCGTTGGTGTCTCTTCCGGAAAGACATCTTCATAATCCTGCAAAAGAGCTTGCATTTCACTCGGATACACCAGTGTAAGATCAGCCATGGTGGTTAATGTTTCTTTATAAACAAATAATAGCATAGGTGTTTCGGAGTATAAAGCTTTCTTAACCTGTCCAGCCTTAGCAAATAAGTTTAAATGTTTGGCTGACCTCAAGGTGTGTTTCTGATCATTGTAGACTTCTTGAGGAGTCATGGGTATCAAAGTATTCTTCTTACCCTTAAACTCAAAGGAGTGCCGGTTAGAGAATCCATCATGTATCACCCGGCGGTCAGATTGCCACGGTCTCCCTAGCAGGATATGCCTTGCTTCCATAGGTAGCACATCACAAAGTATCTCATCTTTATACTCACCTATGGCCAGTGGAACTAAGACTTGTTCGGTGACCTTCATTTCTCCTTTATCATTCAACCAGTGTAGCTTATATGGGCTGGGGTGAGGAGTAGCTTGCAAACTCAGCTTCTTAACCATGATATGCTTACCACATTAGCGCAACTCCCACCGTCTATGATCAAACTGCAAACTTTTCCCTGAACCAAACAACGAGTGTGAAACAGATTCTCACGCTGATCTTGTTCTTCTGGTTTGCTTTGCACGGTCAATGTCCTTCTTGCTACAAGCAACTCTCCTTGCACTGGCAATAACTCATGTTCCTCCTCTATTTCTTCTTGTTGCTCATCCTCTGATTCTATGTCACCGTTTTCTAGTAACACCATAACACGTTTGTTGATGCACTCATTGGCGTAATGTCCACGGCCTTGGCATTTAAAACACTTTACATCACGAGCCTTGGTATTAGCCTCCTTGGGTTTCCCATATGGTTGGACAGTTTCGGATTTGGAACTGATCGGCTTATCTTCTCTCGGCTGATTCTGCGGATATGCTGACCGGTACGAGTTTCTATCGTCCCGCGGATAAACTGTCCGACTGTTTGGTCCGTTACTAGAACCCGAACGGTACGACCCTTTTCTCTTGACTTGCTGCTCAAACAACATTGCTTTGTGAAGCATCTCTTCTAAGTCGACATAATGTCGTGTCTCCAGGCGGTCCTGAATCTCTCGGTTAAGGCCTCCGAGGAACCTAGCCATCGTAGCTTCACTGTCCTCCAAGATAGCTGCACGAAGCATTAGTGTTTCCATTTCCTGAAAATATTCCTCCACAGAACGGTTGCCTTGCATCAATCTCCGAAGCCTCTGATGTAGCTCGCGATGGTAATGACTCGGAACAAACCGTTTCCTCATCAAGTTTCTCATCTCATTCCAAGTTGTAACCGGATACTCTTGGTTTCTCCTTCTGGTTGTGACGAGTTGATCCCACCAGCTTAGGGCATAGTCGTAGAACTCTGTGGCCGCCACCTTAACACGGTTCTCCTCAGTGTAATGTTGAACATTGAACACCAGCTCTATCTTCTTTTCACACTCAAGGTAGGCATCTGGATCACACTTGCCGTGAAAAGAGGGAATCTTCAACTTAAGACCGGCCAAGTTGTCTTGCACACGATCTCTGCCTTGTCTAGAACTTCTACGGCCACTTTTAGAGGAGTTACTGCTTTTGTAGTACTGATCAGTCTGATGTCCACTAACCTGCCCTTCTTGTTCATCTTCTCTCACGGTTTCTTTGCCTTGGCGTCTCTGAGTCGTTTCTCTCTGTTCGTAGCTTTGCCTGATCTTTTCTACCTCAACTTGCAACATTTTTTTCATCTCAGCCGTGAGGACTTCGACCAACATCCTCTGAGCATATACAGCTGAAGGTTCCGGGTCATCTTCCCCGGCCATTGCTCCTGAAAACAAAATTTCTCGCAGTAAGTATTTCTTGGGTAAATTAGAATTTTATAAAAATTCTAAACTATTTTTAAAAATTTTGTGGACCAACAAGAGATCAAAACCGTGATGAACAATAATTTTAAAAATATTTTCGACAGAAGATAAAGAGTCAAAAAAAATATTGAAATGATGAATAAAGACGGATTGGATCAGAAAACTTAGCTTTGGAAGGTTTGCTCTGATACCACTTGATATGATCCCGGTCAATGATCGATCCTTTTAAGCTAAGTGATGGAATACTTGTTGTGAGATGGTGGAATGATCCGGACGGTGGTAAGGGGGGGGTTGTTTCGGTTGAAGGGGAATGTGGTGAAAGAGTGAAGATGGAATGTAGCAAGAGATATGGAAGGCTCTTGATACAAAACTACTAGAACACAAGGATATGACGCACCTAGGTTCTAAGCAGGATTTCTCAAGGATATGACGCACCAAGAGAGTTGATCTATTTTGCAAAGGAAATTTATTCAAAAGATAGATGAAACCACACAAACAACTAACACACGGTTTTAAGGAGAACGGACAACAAGAGAGCAATAAGTTGGTCTTGGGACAAACCCCCTTGACTAACCATGCATGACTCTTGTTCAAAATATCACAAACTACAAGAAAAGACTCAACTAAAATAAAGAAATGAACCTAGACACATCCAAGCCACGGATGGTAGAAAGAAGTGGGCTTGGAACAAGGCCAAGCTTAATGGGCAATGACATTGTGGGAATACTTGCCTCGTTAAAAACCTTAGTGAGAAAATCCAATGGGACAAAACTCACTAAGGGAAAAAGAGCACAAAGTATCCCACAAACCCACTAGCTTAGTCCCCGGCTACAATGCAGACCAGTGTGGAACGTGTAGCCTCCTTAGTACTTGATTCATACTTAAACTGATTAAGTAGAACCTCTAAGGCATTTTGAAATGCCTTAGTCTTAGCTCGGGTCATTGGGCCTCCTTGCACCTTAAGAACTTCTTCAACCTCCTTCTGGTCTTGATCTTGTTGTCCAACGGCTACATGCTCATCTTCTAGGTTAGATGTCCCCATGCTCATATCACCGGCTGAAGCTGCTGCACGTGGCCGAGATACGCACTGGAGATTGAAGCTCGACAAGGCGAGCTATATAAAGGAGACGAACATCTTAGTTTGAGAGACCTTCAGCTTGATCTTCTTCTACGCTTTTTACACACGAAAACTCTGTAACTGCTCTCATAGCTCTTTTCAGTTCATCTCTTTCAGAGAAATCTTTGTAATTGTTTCATTCAACCGATTAATATCAAATCCTTATTTCAGTTAGTACTAGCTTATACTGTCAATCTGTTCGAGAGAATCTA
This sequence comes from Thlaspi arvense, assembly GCA_911865555.2. NCBI lineage: Eukaryota > Viridiplantae > Streptophyta > Magnoliopsida > Brassicales > Brassicaceae > Thlaspi > Thlaspi arvense. The sequence goes on along the minus strand of OU466858.1, from coordinate 25,410,206 downwards.
ACTCTTAATTCTTCTAAAGTTTTTCTCTTACAAAAACAAATAAATTTCTGAGTGTAAATTTCTGTATCCACATCATATATATTATTATGGAGATTTCTAATAAACTCATCTCCATTAATCAGCGGACGAAACCGATATTTTGTCAAGAAATTTCTGACAAAAAGAATCTTCAACATCAAAAATTAGTATACTTTTTTTCTGGTAGTGTATCTATGTATATTATTGTGAAGATTTCTAATAAACTCATCTCTATTAATCAGCGGACGAAACTGTTTCCACCCGATAACTTTTTTTACTTGGGTAAATTTTTTACAAGTCCAACGCGCTTTAACTGATAGTAAAGAGAGTTTGTGACTTTTTAGAGTCGTTGACTACTACGTGACATTACATTATTCGTCGTCGTTAGAAGCACTAAAAATTGAAAAATAAATAATTAAATAATATTGAAAAACATGAATCCACCGTGAGAGACAGACAGACCATTTCACTCTCCCTCTCTCTCTTTTCAACATTCATTGTTCCTTCGACGACGAAGGATATTTACGACGGAGCCACGGTGGAGTTTACTCCGCCTATCTCCTCCGTCGCCACCGGCGTTCTTCAATCAAATCCATTGATCAACTCCTTAATCCACCATCCATGGATCGAGCTCCTCTCCTCGTCCTCGTTCTCCTCATCCTCTGTTTATTCTCCGATCTGACCGATGCTAATAAGTTCGATTTAGCAGCCGAATCGCCGATGATTTTCCCGCTCAGCTACTCCTCCCTTCCGTCGCGAGTCGAGGATTTCCGCCGCCGTCGTCTCCAACAATCTCAGCTCCCTAACGCTCACATGAAGCTCTACGATGACCTCCTTGCCAACGGGTTGGTGATTCTATTCGAATAATTAGCAATTAACTTCTCTGATTGATCCTGGTCTCGACAGGCAATTCTTGATAATTCTGTGTTCTTTGTTTCTCGTTCTTGTACAGTTACTATACGACTCGCTTATGGATAGGAACACCTCCACAGGAGTTTGCTTTGATTGTAGATACTGGAAGTACTGTCACATATGTACCTTGCTCAACTTGTAAACATTGTGGGAAGCATCAGGTGATTAAACCTCTATACTAAAGGTCCTTTCGATCTTTTCAGATACACTTGTTTGTAGAAGATGATCTTCAGAATTAATATAAGCTATATGGTAGAATCAATTAAATTTCAGTAGGGCTTGATTAAGGTGTAAGGAGAGTGTGTTGAGTTTGTTTTCTAGATATTATGCTTTTCCTTTTTGTGACTAGGCCTTGGAAATGGTTTCTGGTTTGTAGAATTATTTGGCTAAGGGATTTTTTTTTCAGGATCAGGTGATTTAGACCTCTATACTAAAGTTACTTTGAGATATTTTCAGATACTTGTTTGTAGAAGATGATCTTCATAAATGATATAGCTATATGATAGAATCAATTAGATTTTTAGTAGTGCTTGATTAAGGTGTGAGGAGAGTATTGAGTTTGTGATTAGGCCATGGAATTTGTTTTTGGTTTGTAGAATTATTTGGCTGAGGAATTTGTTTTGGTTTATGTTTTTTTTCAGGATCCAAAGTTTCAACCTGAATTATCTACTAGCTACGAGGCTTTGAAATGCAATCCTGACTGTAATTGTGATGATGATGGGAAACTATGCGTCTACGAAAGACGATATGCTGAGATGAGCTCGAGTAGTGGGGTTCTAAGTGAGGATTTGATATCTTTCGGCAACGAGAGCCAGCTTTCTCCGCAGCGTGCTGTTTTTGGATGCGAGAACTCGGAGACAGGGGACCTTTTCAGCCAGCGTGCTGATGGTATAATGGGGTTAGGTCGTGGTAAGCTCAGTATTGTTGATCAGCTTGTTGACAAGGGTGTTATGGAGGACTCTTTTTCGTTGTGTTATGGTGGAATGGAAGTTGGTGGTGGTGCTATGGTACTTGGTAAAATCTCTCCTACTGCAGGAATGGTGTTTTCTCATTCGGATCCTTTTCGCAGGTAGAGTAACTTCATAGATTTTTGCGGTTAGTTCGGTATATGAAATTTTAGTGTAGATCTCGAGCTTCTCACACATCACTGTAGTTTTCGGGTGCTTGCAGTCCGTACTATAACATTGACCTGAAACAAATGCATGTTGCTGGCAAGTCTCTGAAGCTAAACCCAAAGATCTTTAACGGAAAGCATGGAACCGTCTTGGATAGTGGAACAACATATGCTTATTTTCCAAAGGAAGCGTTTAACGCCATAAAGGATGCGGTGAGATATCTAAAGTCGTATAAACGTTTGCTCATCTCTCAGCTCTTTTCTCTTCATTAGTGTCCTGTCTCCAACAGTTTTTTTTTTTGTTAGTTAGTAGATAGAGAGCTATGTAAATATTGCTGTCATGACCATCAATGGATGTATAAGCTTAGGATATAAAATGTTGTTGTTTCTTCCTTATTGTAGTCTCATGTGATTATGTCATTGTTACAGGTCATTAAGGAGATTCCATCTCTCAAACGAATCCATGGTCCAGACCAAAATTATGATGATATTTGTTTCTCTGGTGCTGGAAGGTTTGTGTAAAACAACTATATTACGGCACTTCGAATATATATATATATATATATATATATATATATATTTTGGGTCTTAAGGATATTGTAATTTGGAATGTCGTTCAGGGATGTGGCTGAGGTACACAATTTTTTCCCGGAGATCGCTATGGAATTCGGAAATGGTCAGAAACTGATCCTTTCTCCCGAGAACTACTTATTCAGGGTAATAACTTGGTAAAGTGAAATAGCTTCATCCTTTTCTTTTAAGTTACTTGTTTGATCATTTGAGCAAGTATTAACATTTTCATATTAAATAGAAAGCATTATAACAGTTTCCATTTGTCTTTTGACATGGTTGTAGCACACTAAAGTTAGAGGCGCGTACTGCCTTGGAATATTTCCGGATAGAGACTCAACAACACTCCTAGGAGGTAGTGTTTGTGCAGATTCAGTTTACATATCTTGCATCCATTTTATATGAAAACATATATCATGTACGATTTAGTGTCAAAACATATCACATGTTTTCCACTCTTTGATTTCAAATCGAGTTCAAATTCTGTTAGTGAATTTGCTTCCATGTGAGAGTGTTAAAGTTTGTACATTTTAACATTTTGATCAGGAATTGTTGTCCGTAATACGCTTGTCACTTATGACCGTGAAAATGACAAGCTCGGGTTTTTGAAGACCAACTGTTCTGATCTATGGAGGAGGCTTGCGGCACCAGATTCTCCTGCACCTACTTCACCTGTTTCCCAAAACAAAAGTTCTCATACAATTTCTCCAAGCCCTGCTTCGAGCGAGTCTCCTGCGGCTGATCTTCCAGGTAGTTTGTTCGGACTTTCAGGGATTTATCTAAACCATTCTTTTTGTCATCCCTCTTATTTCTTTGATTTTTTTTTACACTTTAAACTCACAAGACAAGAACTCTGTTTATACAGTTGTGGTTCTAAACAAAGATAATGAATTGCTATTCATCTTGTAACACTTTCCATTGGTTACTTGATTTTTCTTTTTCTTGTACAGAAACGAATCAATTCCACATATTTTGGCTTTTTGTGTCTCTCTGTCTCACATAGTATGCTCTGAATAGATAACCCAGAAGTTTACTGAATCGAATGACTTCTTTTGCATATTTAGCTACAATCTTTTGCAAGACTGTTTATCGCCTTGAAAGTCTGGTTTTCTGGAGATTGAACACCATCTATAGCACTGTCACTAGCTACATCAGATTTTCTTTTTTCTTTTCTACTTTGTTGGTAACCTGTTATTGACTATATCTTACGAACATGTAGGTGTTTTCCGAATTGGAAGTATCACCTTCGAAGTATCAATCAGTATGAACAATTCTTCACTGAAGCCAAATTTCTCAGAGATTGCTGATTTCATTGCCCATGAGTTAGACATTCAAAGTTCACAGGCAAGCTTAATACATTCTTTTTCCACTAGTTCTCCTAAAACCAAGGCTCTCTTGTTGTGATTAAATCATCTCAAAGTCTCTTCTTGCTTGTTAGGTTCGCTTGTTAAGTATCTCGTCAAGCGGAAACGAGTATCGCCTGAAATGGGGAATCTTTCCCCCACATTCTTCCGAATATATTTCCAATAATACAGCTTTGGTTAGTTCTCTTGAATTGTCCCGAATCCTTGAAAATCGAATCCTCAGATGACTGAATCCTCTTCTTGCGTGTGGTTGCAGAACATAATGTTGCTTCTGAAGGAAAACAAATTGCGTCTACCTGGACAATTCGGAAGCTACAAGTTGTTAGAATGGAAAGCTGAGCAAAAGCCGAAACAGTATTGTTTCTTTTTCCCCTCGTATCTTTCGATATCTAATCATCGATGGTTCGCTAGATTTTTGATCTTATGTACGGACCTTCTGATGTTGTGGTTGCAGAAGCTGGTGGGAGAAGCATTTACTTGGTTTAGTGGGAGGAGTGATGATCTCGTTGCTGGTTACTTCGGTGATGATAAAACTTGTATTGGTGTTGAGAAGGAGAAAGCAAGAAGAAGCTAGTTATGAGCCTGTAAGTGCTGTTGTTAAAGAACAAGAACTTCAGCCTCTTTCCTCTGAAACATCTAATGCTTGAGGTCTCCTTCATCACTCATATAGTCTCTCTCTCTTTCTCTCTTATATATATATTTGAATTTGATAGAAAGAAATTGAACCAAAGAATTCAGGAAACAAAAGATTCATCAAATTGTTGTAGTTAACCTTATTTTGATGTACAAGGGACAGGGAAAGAAAGAAACAAAGAAAAGAGAGAAAAATTGTTGGAACTGGTACTCTTGCTTATTTTTTTATTGAGACAGAGTCACAAAGCAACTTGAACAAACACGTCTACAAACTCAGATATGAAAACATACATCTATTTAAAAATTATTATGTGAAATAATAGCTTTTTTTTACAATAATGCATCAATTCACACTAATAAAATTGTGAACTAAATACTGAAAAAATTTTTATACATGGGACTTGAACTTTAGACATCAACTTATCAAACGACATTATAAATCACATACGATCACTGTAAGTAACAATTATAATGTCTTGCATTCATTTCAATCCTCATATGTTCGTCTATTGTTTTCTTACTTATGTTTAAATAAAATAAGACAAACATTTGTCTCCTGAAGTCGACAAAAGAAAAAATTAATCTTCTTAATATAGTTTAATTTGGAAATTATAATGTCCAAATTAGACATTTTTTTAACTTTTTTCAAAATATCACTATTATTTGTAAAATAATATAGTAAATACAAAATATTTAATACTTAAACTATTTCATATATAATATACTAGGTGATCGGCTGACACCGTGTGCAAACTATAAAATATTTTATATATTCAATATATGATTAATATAGTATATTGAAAATACTATATTTGTATTTAATTATTTTTTATGAATATTAATATTATATAAACATCTAATAATAAAAAAACAACGATAAATAAAATATAAAATGTTATAAATTATAATAAAATTGAAGTTAAAGAAAATATTAACCAATATTTTAAACTACTTTCTTACATAAAAATTGTGAATATGATAACTAAACAAACGAAATATATTAAAATAAATAATAATTTACTTAATTTTTATTTTTGGTCTGCACGCATGTGCAGGTGTAATTTTTTTATAGTCATAATTAGCTGTAATATTTAAGTATTGATTAATTTTCTTATACATTATGTAAACATTATATTTTTATATATATAGAGTTTTAGTGTTTAACAACAGTCACACAAACTTTTCATATCGTTTTGTGTTTTTTGAAATTTTTTTATTTTTTCTAGCGTTTACAATAACATGTAATTTTAAATGTAAAAGTTATATTAAATAATAATTAATTCTTATAATATTGTTTTGAATATTATCTATACTATGCTTTCTTTTTCCTTTTACATAATTTAATCTTGCCAATATATATATTTTTAAGTATATATTTTTTTTCTTGACATATTGCTAATTAAACCAAAATGGGTTTTATCATTTTTACTTATGCTAAGAGCGAGTATATGGTTGGTCCACCTAATCGCTCTTAGGACATATAGAGATTTTTTAAAATATATATAAATTGTTTAATAACTAAAATTAAAATTAGATTGTAATCGAGGCTAACAAAATGTATGCACGACAAGTTCGCATCATGCAATTTTGACTTTTGCACAATTAATATTTATATCTATACACGTATTTATGAAAAAACTGAAGTATGGCTTTTATGTGTTAAAAAATACAAAATATATATTTTTATAATGTATGGTTAATTTTTTAAAAAAATAATAGTACGTATATTTTTGCATGTAGGTATGAGTTATAAATAAGTGAATTGTAATATTTAGGTGTTGGTTAGTTTTTCTGTTATATTCTGAAAACTTTATGTTTTTATAGGATGCAGTTTTTGGCGTTTAACAACGATCAAGAAAATCGTTTCTATCGTTTTGTATTTAATCAAAATTTCTTATTTTCTAGTGTTTTATGATATATGGTTTCTCAATAAAAAATATAATAAAGATTTATTATAAATTTGTGAAATTATATTTAATAAAATTTTCCGATAGCTCTCTGTTCATCTTTTCATCAAAGTTTTTATAACTTGCAATCGTTCACTTCCACAAACTCCACGTAACCACAGCGTTTGAACGAGTCGGATCTAAACTTAAATATGTATGATTTAAGGTGTAAAATAATATATTTAATATTTGACTGTTATATTAATAATTAAGAGTTCTGATGTTCCTAACTTTGATATATTTGTTAATATAAAATATATTCGACCGCAATATATACAAAACTTGATTCATGAAACAATGTTTTAATATATTGGAAAAAAATATATGCATGAAAGAATTAATATGTTGAAGATAATATTTTTAAAATTTTAACATAAAAATATAAAATCGATCAAAATTATTATTTTTTATTTCTTTGTCTCTTTTGACTCAGATTTTAATAATATATTAAATGCTAAGATCATCTCCAATGTAATTTCTATTTTTTAAAAAAAAAAATATATGTGGATTTCTCTCCAACTTATTTCTATTTTACCGAAAAAAGAAAGATTGTTACTTTTTTCTCCTATTATAGAGGAGAAAATAACATCTCTATTTTTTCTCTAAATTAGAAGATTTAAATTAAACGTGGATTGAAGATGCTTTAAACCAAAAATATAGCCTGAGATTTTTACAAAAAATCAAAGTCGTAAAGAATCATTTTTATTATTACTTATATTTCTTATTCAATATATATTGTATTATGAAAAAAGGTTTGCTAAGAGGATAATTATAATTTATTTTTCTATCTATTTATTTTTTTGTTTATTTTAAAATTTTGAATTCTTACTATATAATGACAATGCATTCACATATGATATAAACTTTTTTTCTTATTTAAAAATGAGTTTTATTGAGTTTTAACTTAACCAATCAAAATATTTTGTTTATTTTAAGAAATTTGCTATGTCACATTTCCAAGTCATCATTAATTTATACTAACTTTTTTTCTGGTTGCAACACATCAGTTTTTTAATTAAAACTGCTTGTCAAATAATATTAATGATTTATTTTTTTATCCATTTATTGTTTTATTCATTTGTAATTTTGAATTCTTGCTATATAATGATAATGCATTCACATATGATATATTTTTTATTATTTAAAAATGAGATTTATTTAGTTTTAACTTAACCAATCAAAATATTTCGTTTATTTTAGAAAATTTGTCATGTCATATTTCCAGGTCATCGTTAATTTACACTAATTTTTTCTTCTGGTTGCGACACATCAGCTTTTTCAATAAAACTGCTTGTCAAATAATATTAATAATGAATTCATACAAATATACTATTACTATAACTTACTATTAATATTAAGTTCAAAATTTAATCAAATTTATTGTTAATTGAATCTACCACATATAATAAAGATTACTCAATTAAAAACTGATGAATTGTTAACTAATCAATCATTGAAAGTAATAAATACAAAATTGAAACAATATTAAATTAATTGAAGATGATTGGTAAATTTTTTCTAACCATTATTGATTTCAATAAAAAAACTATGAATGAATAAATGTGGCGATATAAATAATTTTCAGATTTCAACTTTCAAATGCAGCATTTAGAAAATGTTTTATTTTAAACTAGCTTTTACATTTAAATTTAATTAAAAACATGGATGCAAAAAATCTTAAAACACCAAGAGTATATATTTTTAAGTTGAACTTTTTCTAGCTATACTCAAAACGATTTTAAAATTTTATCGAAAACCCACAATTTTAGGAGTTTGGTACATAAACACGTTTTTAAAATGCTATTTCGGAAATTTGGCCATTAAAGATGGTTTTATGATGTTGATGGAAAACATGATTATCGATTTAGGTAGATTTTACAGATTTACGAGTTTTGGTGGGAAAAAATATAATTTTAAGAATTTTATGAAAAAATACGGTTTGACAATTTTAGTGAGAAAATGTGGTTTATCGGGTTTGGCGGTAAATGTAGTTTTACAAGGTTTACAAAAAAACACGATGTTACGAGTTTAATGGAAAACGTGGTTTTGTGGATTTGACGGAAAAATATAGTTTTGCCGGTTTGGCGGAAAGTGTAATTTTAACCAGGATTATGAAAAAATATGGTTTTGTAGATTTTGTGAGAATACACGATTTTACGAATTTAGCGGAAAAAACAGATTTTATTGATGTTTGGTGGGAAAATAAAGTTTGTCGTGGTGTACGTAAAAAATTAGTATTACAGGGTTTACGGAAAATCATAATTTTGCAGGTTTGGTAGGAAATATGATTTTGCATGTTTAGCGGGAAAATGCAGTTTTATGCATTTTGCCAGAAAATCTAGTTTTGCAGATTTGGTGGAAAAAATGTGATTTTACGGGTTTGTAGAAACACATGATTTTAAAAATTCAGCTATAAAACACAGTTTTATGGTGTGTTTGGAAAAACATGACTTAGAAAATACAAGTATGCAATTTTAACAGAATGATTCCAGTTTTGGTAGAAAATAGTACTTCAAAGTTTTGGTGAGAAATTTCATTTTTAGAGAAAAACATGATTTTATACTTTCAGCGAGAAAATGCAGTTTTATGATTTCGATAGAAAACCTCAATCTTATGTTTTTACAAGAAAAACTTAATTTTATAGTTTATATCATATTAAAGAGTATTTTGGTCTTTTATTTTTTGAGATGCAAATGTTCCATTAAAATTCTATATTTTTGGCATCTCATATATCCAAATTTTTAAATAATAATGGTTTTGCATTTTCCAAAATCCAGATGATTAATTAATAGTTTGTAAAATAATAATATTTGAGTATTTGCATCTAGATACATTATATGGATGCAAAAACAAACATGGTCTAATATTGTCAAAAAAGAAATATATTTATACATAATTATTGTATATCCAAAGTTTGAGTATTGGTGGAAATATTGAATCATGTCATTAATTATATTATATAAAAAATCTATGTGGCGATTTTGAATTTTTACCTAACAGTTTTATATATATATTGGATAGTATTTTTTATATAGTATGTTGTCAGTGTTATATCTATTATTAACATTATAGCATAATATTATATAAACATAAATTAAATCAATTATATTATATTATATGATTTTAAAATTATATTAATATATTTAAATATTAATTATTTCATCTAGGTTATTATCTAGTCTTGATCTATAAAATAACCATTAAAAACTATTAAATGAGCATATATAACAATTAGTATCAGAGTTGCATGATATTTTGGGTTATATTAAATAACTCGAGTTTGTGAGGAGGTTTCCTGGAATTTGGATTAACGTTTTGCAACTGGTACTTGTAGAAGTACTTAATCTCTAGGTTGTATGGAAATGTGGAAACGCAATTTAAAAATAATATAGAAATATAAACGTTTTGGAAATATATATATATATTAAATATCTAAATAATATTCAAATCGTAATAGTTAAATCAACTAAAATACAGTACATAATTAATAAATAATTTATTTTAATATAAAAATCATAACGTTGAAAGTCAAAATTTTAGAAGATTTTCTTCAACATCCATTTCATTAGCTTCATTAATCATTCAATTCATCCAATTCTAATTGACTGAGAGAAAATATATTCAAATTCAACAATACCAATATTAATCTCATATTAATAAAAATAATAATTAATTTATTATAATAGATTAAATTAGTTATTAATTTCTATAAAAAATCAAATTGGCCACTTTATTTAATTTTATAATTGTTAACTTATCACTACAAAAAATAAAAATAAGTTTCTATCGTGTTTCCAAAATGAAAATGAGGCTTTGATCGTATTTCCAAATTGTAATTTTTAGGAAACATGATTTTTGGTGTTTCCAACAAGTTTCTAAGAATTTCGGTTTTCGAAACATTTTTAAAAGACAAAACGCACTTCAGACGGAGTTTTCATGCAACTCGATTACAAAGAAACTGAAAAATTTGAGAAAAATGGACGAATAAGGGTTACATGTATGTACAAAAATATAAATAATAATCATCATTGTTCTTGATTTAGGATTGGATCGTTAAATTGAATGGGCCTAGACCGTATGGACGAATAAAGGTTACATGTATGTACAAAAATATAAATAATAATCATCATTGTTCTTGATTTAGGATTGGATCGTTGAGAGTGAATGGGCCTAGACCGTAGGATCAAAGCCCATTCAATTTAACTTAGTTTGGATCTGTCCGTTGGGCTTGAGTGGGCCGGATTTAGGGTGCTAAATCCAGCTCCAACAATTGCCCCCAACCCATTAACGAGAGCGAGCTCGAGCTTTAGTGGGCGGCAAGATGTGACATTTGAAAGATTTCGTATCCGACTTTGATGACGTCATAGGGTCAGATAATCATTTGAGATCAATGGTTCAGATCCTGGAAAGGTGAACAGTCCGTTGATCTTGTGGTTGAGAATCGTCCTCGAAACCGCAGCTTGACGTGTTGAGATAAATTTGTTATTATCTCATCCATGTGGACGGTTGGGATTTGGAGTAAATATCGACATTTACTTTTTTGTTTCGGCAATCAAGCTTCCCGAGGGAAGGTGCAGCCTTTGAGAGGATTCGCGCAGATGTTTTTTCACGTGGAGGGTCCAGATGGAGAGAGAAAGATGATCTGACGGCTTCGATTAATCGGGCTCTGCAGCATCCCAGATTCGTCGAACCGAATATTCAACGGTTGAGATCTCGGAATCAGACGGCAGAGATTGGCGCGTGGCCAGATTTTCTGCGATCTACGAGGTAAGCAATAATTACCGAGATATAAAGTCCACCTTCTCCACTCCTTCTTTAACCGCACCAGTTCGACGATTAAAGGTAATTTCTCCTCGTCTCTTTCTTTTATTTTCTGCAACTTCCGTTTGTCGCGATTTTCTTAAGAAAGAAGGTTTTTCGGAGATCATTTGCCAAGTTTTTCGTTTGCTTTTCGAAAAAACTTCGACCTTTGTTCTCGATTTTTTCCTGGGTTTAGTATCTTTCTTCTTCTTCTCCCTTCTTTCTTTCTTTTCAATGTCGGCGATTGTAAAAATCCAAGGGGAAGGTTCCACGAGGAACACCGCAGTTCCGAGTCCCTCTAAAATCAATGACCAGAAGACTCTCGACGACTTCCGTCGAGAATGTGAGATCCCCGATGGGGTGGAGCTGGCAGTTCTGACGCCAGCAGAGACTCCGGCGAACGTGGAGCCGGGCTTTTGTTGCGCGTATGCGACATACTTCTGGGATTACAGACTGTTCTTCCCAATCCCTCGGTTCGTCCTTGAGGTGCTGGCAGACCTGCGACTGGCTTTCCCGTAGATGTGCCCGAATCTGGTTCGGGCCATCATCGGATGTGCCGTGCGGGCCCGAGAGGAGAATGTTATCTTTCGCTACTCTGACCTTAGAGCATTTTTCTCCATTAAATACAACGTCCGCTGTCCCAGGACCTTCTACGCGTCCCCGAGGTCAAACCGACGGTTCATCGAGGAGAGTCCGGAGAAAGATTCCGGTTGGGAGAAGACTGGGTTCAAATTCAGGGTCAACAAGGCGTCCATCGGGAGCTTTGACTTCACCCGGCTGCCGACCGAGTTTGCGGGCAGCGGTTGGCTAGCTAGGCTTAGACGTTTGCTAGATAAGTTTGCTTTGTTTTGCTCGACTAGATTTCTGACTCTTGTTCGTTTTTTGTCTACCAGGTCAGCTATCCAAAACACCGAGAGTCCCAACATTGAGCACTGGTTGGAGTTGTTCAGGCGAGGAGAAGTTGTATGGAGCACGTTCACACGAGAACGAGTTCGACGAGTCTTTACTTCGCCCGTCCGGCTCCGATTGTCGCACCTGGTAAGTTTTTCTGTCGAGCTAGTGCTACGACCTTTGTTTATTGGATCACAGAAAAGTGATACATAGTGGTTTGTTTTGCTGGCAGCTGGAGTTCTTCCTCTCCGTTCTCTCCTGCCTTCTTCTAGTTCAGAAAGTTCAAGTTCAGCCATGTCTCGCAAGCCAACCTTTCGTCAGAGAGCCGTGATGGCCACGGCTGGTCCCAGCAGCTCATGGGTACGCTTCGGGAGTCGATGGGTAGCCGGCCGTTCCACTGGAAGTTTGAGCACACCAAGGACCATCCGATCATGGATGCTGGAAACTAGCTCTATGCTCGCAGGCTGCGGAGGCTGGAAACCGGCTCTATACTCGCCTTGAGCAGAGGCTGCGGGACGTCCCTCGTCCGGAGGAGATCGAGGAGATGGGGAAGGTAGTCGGCAAGCTGAAGTCCGACCTTGAGGCTGCGAATGCGCAGGTCGCTCGCCAGACTAACCTCCTTAAGCAGTTCAGAGGCCAGTAGGCTCACATCACCGAGCTCGAGAGGAAGCTGGTCGATAAGGGCGAGAAGTTCAAGGCTGCCACCAACCAGATCTTCGAGGCCCAAGCTGAGACGGCGCGAGCTCTCCATGAAGCCTCAGACGCGAGGGAGGAAAACCTCCGTCTGATCCGCGAGCGCGAGGGTGCTATCCGTCAAGCCAGCCGTGAGACCCGGAAGGAGATGTCTCGAAGGTTCATGGAGGTAATCGAGGGTTTCAAGGTGAAGTGGGAAAAGAAGAAGGCCAAGGGTGTGGCCGAGTGTGATATCAAAGAGTGCATCGCCAACAAGGAGATGCTCTAGCAGATCGCTGCCAAGACCATCACTGTCGAGGAGGAGCTGGAGAGGGTGACAAAAGATGAAGAAGACTTAGGAGTGGCTTTTAAGGCCGCCCGGGTCTCGGACTTCTCAATCGGCAAGCTGAACCTCCCGGTGATATCTGAGGATTCGATGGCTATGGAAGTTGATCTGGCTTCGGGCGCGACCCTTGGTCTTAATCAATTTGGTTCAAACGCAGAAGAAGGTGGGAGCAATGACGCAGAGAAGGGAGGCGAGGATGAAAAGGCGGGTGGTTAGCTCGATGGCTGACTGTGGCTCCTTTCTCTTCCTCTTCTTCTTTTTAAATTTTATTTTCAGACTTGGTTGTCCGGCGGGGCTTTTACGCTGGTTCTTGTGCCCGGGAGGGCTTTAATCCTTTTTTTTGAACTCGTCCGTGCCCGAAAGGGCTTTAGTTTTTAATGCAATCGGACTTCGTGCCTTTTGATTAATTTTGCCTTTTGCATTTGAATTGTTCAAGTAGGATTTTTGCTAAGTTGTTTGGTAAATTAGGGAAGCGGACTAGGATTATCGATCCCGAGGCTTAGTTCACTAGTCGTGAGTTCGACGCCCGAGCTGTTAGCTGCGAGTTCGTTGTTCGCTTTATCAGACTTAGATAAAACGAACAGGTCGGGAATGCGATCCGTTTGTTCTGAGAAAAGTGGCTAAGTTTTTTAGCTCGACTTTCGTTTAAGTTTTAGAAGATGGATCGAACTGTTTCGCGATGAAGTTTCAGTGTTCGAAATGGAGTTTGCTTTCTTTTGAACTAGGCATTCCTCAGTTTCAGCTTTGAGATGGAGAAGGGGGTTTAATTTTATTATGAGTTGCCAGACATAGGGCTCAGTTGTTCCTGACAAACTGTGAGCTGTATTGGGCTCGCCGATTTGAGGTCCGGAGCTCCGGCTATGGTTGGAGTCGAGTTGTAAATCTGGCCGCACCTGTGAAGTGGAGTAGGACTCCGAACTTAGTTGATTTGCGAAATGAGAGATGTGTACCTTGTGTTTTTTTTGGGAAGGCATCTAGGATAGGTGGCTCCCCCCCCCCCCGAGGGAGTGAGTTATATGTGTACTGTAGCTCTCTTATGTCGAGGTGTGGGAGATTAGGAGTGCTTGGGCTTCGAGGTCAGTTGGATAGGACTTCACCCCCCCCCCCCCCCCCCCCCCCCCCCCCCCCCCCAACGAGTGTGAGCGGTGCATGAGCTAGAGCTTGTTAGTTACGAGGTGCGGGTGGGCGGGCTATGTTTTGACCTCGAAGACGAGCTGTGGAGCTCGAGTTTGATTTGATGTATTTCAGCTTATAGATGTATGACGAGGGTGGTCCAAACTGTTTTGGTTCGTGATCTCGGTTTGGACTTATATAATTGTTGCTGAGTAATTGATTATTATTCCAAGTAAAATAGAAAGAGAGATGATACAAAGTAGGGTCGTCGCGTATAGCTCGCCTATTGATGTTGTCATGCTGAGGGATAAAATTTTGATAAAAAATGGTGGCTGAACTCGTGGGCCGAGCTGCCTTCGTACCCCGTAAGGGGATCAAGCCAAGACGTAGTTCGATTGGTTAAAGTGCTTTTAGCGATAATACCTCTTGAGGTTCATTACATTCCAAGGTCTTATCTCGGGCACCCCGTTTCATACTTTCCAGAGATTGTAAACGCCATCACGAACTACTTTGGTGATGCGATAGGGACCTTCCCAGTTGGTTCCTAGTTTCCCAGCACCGGGCTCTTTGGTGTAATCTTGTACCTTGCGCAGGACCAAATCTCCTACGTTAAATCTCTGGTGTTTGACCTTGGAGTTGTAGTAGCGAGCTGCGGCCTGCTGGTAATTTTGGATCCTGATCAATGCTTGATCTCGACGTTCGTCGATCAGATCGAGCTGGTCCCTTAACAGCTGCTCGTTGAGTTTGGTGTTCATCGGGCACATAGTCCGACGAAGACTAGGAACTGCGGTTTTGGTCGGGATCACAGCTTCCAGCCTGCAAGATAGTGGGAACGGTGTTTCACTGGTTGCTTTGTGAGGTGTGGTTCGACAAGCCTCAATTATTAGATGTTCGGACCACTGTTGGACCAAGATTTGCCACCAAATCCAGCCCGTTAACCGGACCACCAGAATCACTCTCAAAGGATGTTCTCACCACGAATGTAAGGCCCAACAATGGGATAGGCAAGAGGAAGGATAAAAGAGAATGATTCAAAAGTACGACGGAAGATCCGGAGCTCATGCGAGCAACGACCTCCGAGATACGCGCTGGAGCTAACGCAGGAAGGGGAGTATTTAAAAAGACAAATGAAAGGTCAAAAGCCCAAACTTTTTCCAGAACGTACAAAACAATCACAAACTCTACGAGCTGTTGTATTCCGATACACTTATCACTTGTATTCGATCTCTTATCTGATCAATAAAATCCATTTACCTGTTTTTTAATCTTAAGTTCACTTGCTCTTAAAGAGATTCTTACCCACCATCTCCCCAAATTAACCTAAACATTTCACAAATCTTTGAGTGTGGATATTCGCATCCACATTTTAGTGCCGTCTGTAGGGAAGATAAAAGACATCTCTAACACCATAGCCAGATCTAAGGTATGTTAGATCGGTAATGGATCCAAAAAACACAGAATCCACCAGATATGCCGTATCGGCAAACAACGAAGGGATAATCCCTTTTGATGCGAACACTTGTTCGAACAGCGGAACCTTCCGGAACGAACCAGTGATCGCCAGCCCGATGATTCCAGCCGCCGTAACCAGATCCGAAATAACACGCCCCAGTCACAAACAGATCCCGACCGATGAGACAGATCAAGAGGAATGGGTCATCGGCGAAGAGCGAATGCTCAGGCCAGACGATCCGATCGGGTACCATAATCCGCGCACTTTTATCCCCAGTACGAGAGGTTCAAGCGCCAGTGCCAACAACCCCAACACTCGCGCCGAACACACGACAACCGTCCCAGCAAACCAGACCGTAGTCAGCGGCTCAAGAACCGCGCCCTCAGGGCAAGGACCGACCCCCGCCGGGAGGGAAAACCCGTTCGTCTGGGTCAGAACAGAGGAAAGACAACCCGCGGTCTCAGAACAATCTCAATCCCCCAACCCGCGGTCTCATAACCCGGATGACGCTTCTGAGATCCGGAGGATGCTCTTCCAGATGACTTAAAACTTTGAAGCCTGATTGAACCAACATGCTCATGCCTTAATGAGTATCGGGCCAAAGTTGCGAGATCCGTAGCTTGAGATAATTTCCCAGGCCCCGCCGTGGGCACGCAACAGTTCTTGAGAGGAGCCCACCACCTCGAGTGCATCTGGACTTCTCCCAAGCATTTGCAACCCTGGAAAGCGGGAGGCAGCAGATCGCACCTCCCACCTCACAACCAAGGGTTAACAACCCGAACGACCCGAGCTCCAGCGGGACAGCGGCTCGCGAGAACCAAGAAACGCCCCCTCCGCCTCCACCTCGTCACAGGTCACAGTTCTCCAATTGGCCCGGAACGCCCATACTCGCTTTGGTCCCCTGATCTGGCGCGATAGACCCCGAAGCAAGTAGAACACGTTCACGGGAAACGTCTATAAGGCGGGACGATCATCCCACCATCCAGTTGAATGCTAGCCCATAGGGTCAAGCTACCCATCAACGCCCTTTCGGTGATCACGACCTAGAGTCTGTCCAAAGGCGTATCGCGATGCAAAATGCGGAGCTCCACAGAATGAGGGCATTTATGCACACATCAACGAGCTCTACACCAGACATTGACCTCGCCATCGAAGAAACAAGATGAATGTCCTTCGTCGCTAGGATCGCAAACGCCAACCTTTGTGATACCGGAAGAATCAAATTCCCGGAGTATACAGGGCAAATAGACCCAAAGGCACATATCAGGCTTTTCAACCACGCAGCAGCTCGAGCCCGGCTCGATGACAACAATAAAGATTCTGGGGGTTCCATACAGCTTCATACAGCTTCCTCCTCTTCAGTTGGCTCAGCTTGGTGAAGTTGCTCTTCTTGGTGAGAGTTGAGCTCATGGGTGTGGCTGTGGTGGGAAGTTTTTGCTGATGTAGCCTTGTTCTTCCTGAACTTCCCTTTCACCATCTTCATATGCCCTTTGATGGCTTTGTCTTGCCACTTGCACCACTTCTGGAGTGTGTTGATGTGCTCATGAGCTGCTCTCAAAGAGCTTCCTTGGTTGGGAGCTTCATAGGGCTGGAAGTGGAACTGCTTTGAGCTGTAGTTCAACACTTCTTCTTCTTCAAGCTCATCTTCTTCATAGGTTCCTCCTTGGCCTTCAGCGCCAGCATTAGCATTCCATTGATCTTCTTCTTCTTCTTCTCTAATCTCTTCAGTGTGCTCCTCTTCTTCTTCACTGTCTTCTTCTTCTCCTTCTCTAGGAATAGGGCCGCCTGTGTAGAGCTCCTCCTCACTCAAGTTGAAGTTGATGTTTGTTGTTGGGGTGAAGGAGGTTATCCATGGGTTTGGGAGAAGGACTCTCACTTGCTCTGAGTTATTATTGAGGAATTGGTAAACATACTTGTCCTGAACACTCTTCTAAAGAAAATGACTTCTCTTCAGATACTCCATATCTATCCAGATAGGAGCTAGAGCATCTTCAGCATGCTCCTCAAGGTTCACATCACAAGCTATGAGAATTGCTGTCACAACTCCTCCAATATGCAGTTGTGGATTCTTCTCCCTTCTTCCCTTATTGATAATCCAGCTCTGGTATGTTTGCAGCTGCTCCATCAACAGTCTTACAAGGCATGGGAGCTTGCTTGGTGGAGGAACTGGCACTGCACATCTGCTGGTGCCTGGACCGGTGTACAATCCATTGTAGAGGAAGTCTCTCTCCTTGCCAGTTAGGTGTGAGGTTTCTTTCCTTGCAAAGAATGTGTTTGCAAGCACCTTGTGTGCATATCTAACTGCAGGATGCTTCAAGTGTTGGTTTCTTGTAGCTCCAGCTTTGAATTCCCCTACTCTAATTACCTCCCAAAACCTTGTGTACTGTGATTCATGGATTAAGAACTTCTTCCCTCTTTGAAAGTCGGTGCTTAGCCCCAGCGCCCTAGAGAGTTCTTGGAATGTGATTTTGAACTTCTGTTTTCCAAGCTTGAAAGAGATCCATCCATCATGGTCAGGGAGCTCACTCTTCTCATAATAAACCACCTTGAGGGTGGAAAGGAATTGATGAGTGAAGCGCTCATAGGATGGGAGAGGCTGTAATAGCGTTGCAAGCCCCATTTGTTCAAAGGTGCAGATGCAGTCTTCATAGATTCCCAGCTCCTTCATTGTGGAGGTGCATGTGTATCTTGTTGGCTTGAAGGTGCATCTACTGAATCCCTCCATGAGTTCCCTAGCACTGTACTTCATGGGTGGAACTTCTTCCTCAACAGCTTTTCCCTTGCCTCTCTGCTTGGCGCTTTTATCCTTAGCTGGTCTCTTTCCAGCGGCTTTAGATGAAGTCTCAGCAGCTTTGCCCTTTCCATTTTCTTGCCTTACTGTTGGTGATGTTGGTGCTTCCTGGGGTGTTTTTCCATTTTTCCCAGCAGCTATGTTTGTTCTTTCCATGGTACCTTTAGTGAGCTTTAGAACACTTAAAGAAAGCAATGAAGGAGAAAAAGAACTAGTAATTTCGAGCTTTAGGTGAGAAGAAGAGTGAGTTTAAGTGTGAAGAGAAGTGAAGGAAGTTGTTGTTTAAATAGAGAGAAAAGAGAGGAAACCAAAGGAATCAAAGGTTGGTGAGGGAACATAAGGAATCAAAAGTGTGGGGGACAAAAACAAAAGTGTTCAGAAGCTAAAAAAGAGGTCAGAAGTAATCCCATGTGAAAATTTAAACTCCCTTGGTTCCAAACCAAAGGAGGTAAAATTTTTTGAAAGTTGATATACTTACCTCGGATGGAATATCGGTCACTCATGACCGATATTACTGACCGAAATGGCAGTTTCGGTCATGAATGATCGATATTAGAGACTGATGTGCTTCCTGGGATTAGTATCGGTCATCATTGATCGACACACTTGACCGAAATACATCCGGTGTGATTGTGTCGGTCTTGAGTGATCGATACTGGTGACCGATATGATTCCAAGAATCTCATCGATCACCAGTGATCGACACACTAGACCGAAAATCAAACGGTGTGTTTATGTCGATCAAGTCTGGTCGATATGAATGACCGAAATTTTGTCCTGCTTTCAAACTTCTTTCCATATCGGTCACAAGTGATATCGATCAATCATGATCGATACTGATGACCGAAAATCTGTGTATTGGTCTGTCATGACCGATACAAATGATCGATATCAGCCAGAATACACCTGTTCTTTATCCCCTTCAGACTTTCTCAAACCCCAGTTCGAAATCCTGCTTCTATACACTAAAAAAAAGCATAAAAGATAAACTAGAAAGCATAATATATACAAAAGGATACCATGGGACTACCTCCCAAGTGTGCTTGTTTAAAATCACTAAGCTTAACTTTGATTACCTCTTTAGTTGAGGTGAGGAGAGGTTGATGGAGCTGGAGCTCCTACCTCTTTCTTCTTCCATACCCATGTTCCTGATGATGGTTGGTGCTGTTTGTCCCTTGATGATATCCCATGCCTCTTCTCTTTGACACTTGGTTTGATTGGAGGTTTCACAACCTTGGTGGTTGAGTTCTCATTGCTCTTCAAACCTCTTGCAAGCTTCAACTTAGCATTCAGTGTCTGTCCTGGCTCAGCAGGGGAAGCATCATCCATAAACATGTTCACAGTAAAGTTCAACATATCATCTAGATTATCTGGGAGATTCCATTGTTTACACTCTTGCTCAAGTACTCCACAGAAAATAATGGGAGGAGGGTCAATTTTCTAGACCTTGAATTCATCAACATTCTTTAGAATGACTGAGCCTCTCTTGAAATCCAACTGAGCTCCTGCTGTTGCCAAGAATGGAGTGCCTAGAAGAAGTGGTACCTCTCTGGAATATGTTTTCTCCATGACCACAAAGTCTGTTAGAACTAGGCAATCTCCAATCATTAAAGGGTAGTCCTTCACCATGCCCAAAGGTTTTGTGGAAATGTTGTCCACAAAAGTGATAGAAGTCCTGGATGGCAGCAGTTTCTTGATCCCCATAGTTTGGCTCAGATGGAGAGACATGACATTGACAGTTGATCCTGAATCACATAGTGCTTTGACATTGTCAAGCATCTCCAGCTCACAAGTGATGAGGAACTTTCCTGGGTTTGTGATTTTTGGCAATGACTTCATCATCTTGCTCTTTTTCATGTGAGCCCCCACATTCTCAAGTATTGGTTCCACCACTTCCAGCTTGTCAAAGACTTCTTTCAGGAACCTAATTTGATGCTTCACTTTTAGCAAAGTGGTGCCATGTGGGAGTTGTATTCCACCATCTTGTATGTTTTGCTTGAACTTTGTGTACATCTCCATTCTAGCTTTTGTGAAATGCATTGAGGGATAGGAGACTGGTGGTTTGCAGTCCTGAGTTGAAAGTTCTTTACCCTTTTCAGTAGTGCTTGAAGAGGTACCCACTTGATTGTGGTAGAGCTTCTTAGAGTCCTGAGGAGTGTTGTGAGACAAAACTATTAAAGCATGATGTGTCTCTAGTGCCTCTTCATCAGCATCAGTGTGCTTTGGTGTGGGGGTCTCTTCTGTAGCAGCTGGGGTTTCCTCAGCCCCCTCTTTCTGAGCAGCTTCCAGTGCTGCTCTTTCCTGTTCTTCTTCTCTGTTTAAGCATTCATCAAATCCACGGAGGAACTTCCCTACAACTTCCTGAGCTTCTTGATCACTAATGTGACTTCTTCTGTCTTCCCCTCCATATTCAATCCTCATTCTGTCTATATGTATCAGCATTTCTTGGATCATGATACCAAGCTCTTCCAATGATGCATCTTCATCAAGGAGTTCCTCTTCCTCTTCTTCTGCTTCTTCAGTGAGTAGATGGCAGAATTGCTGAGGGCTGTATACAGCTTGTGTAGTAGGAGTATCCTGAAGTCTTGGTGTTGGTGCATCATCTTGGCTGTTCTCCAGGAGTTGTATCCTTGAGTCTAGATCCTCAAATTTGGTATGAAGGTCATCATGAACATAAGCAATCCTGTTGTGCAGCTCAGCAAATCTCTTGTTCATTTCCATGTTTCCAATGGTTTGGAGATTGATGTTGACCATGATCATGCTCCTAATGTTAGCTGATTCAGATGTAGAAATATAGGGTTGGTCTTGAGTGTGGGAAGGAGTGTAGCTCTCTTCAAAGTAGTGCAGAGGTAAAGGCTCTTGGCAGAAGTTACTGTAGGTAGTGTCTTCAAAGTACACCATCTTGATGTGTTGTTGCAACTCACCTGGAATGAAAACACTTGAAAACAGAGTTATTAACCAAAGAAAAGTAAAAGCTTGATCTTAAAAATTCTTCAAACTCTAATGATTCAAACTTAATTCCCAAATGGCAACGGCGCCAAATTGATACAAGCTTTTTGGGACTTGATTTCAATCACCCTTGTACTAGTCAGTTGTAGTATGAGTTTTATGTCAATCCAATTGGGAAGAGTTGAAAACAGAAGAGTTGAGAGTAAAATCTCTAAGTCAAGCAAGCAGAGAAAAGGTTTTGTTGCCTAAGCAACAGTTCTAGCAACCTAGGTGAAGCAAGCAGCAAAGAAAGTGAAAGCAAAAGCAATCTAAGCAGTTTTAAGTAAGAAAAACAGAGTAAAACAGAGCAAAACAGAGCAAATCCGAGATTCAAATAAGAGAAAGGCAAGTTCCTAGATGTGGTTATTGACTTTGGGGAATTTCAGACATTAACTAAGGCTGTTTCAAACTACATTGATCAAGAAAGTAAGCAAGCAATGGTGATTCCTAGACATAGAGTTCGTAATTAAGCTAGTTAGATCCAATCTCTTGGCAAATAACCCTTTGCTAAACATTCTAACAAGAACTAACTCTCATTAGTGCTAAAACATCAAGCAAGCAAGAGTAAACAACTCTATTCAAGTTAAAATGCTCCTCAAACAGTCAATCTCTTGAGCCAAGGCCAGCAAATCCTCTATTAAACAAGATCAATATTTCATCAAACACTTGGTGGGCATAAGAGAAAGCTAACAACTTAGACAAGTTTGATAAAGACTAATCTAGCATGAATAACAGATTAATAGAGAGGAACCCATAAACTGAAGCACTTAACAAACCCTAATCAAGTCTTAAATTCCCCTAATCTACCACATCTAGAAACTCTAAGATAACTACTCACTCATAATCATGTTTAACACCAAATCACAAAGGAAAAAGATGCTAATCATGATTAAAGGAAAAGTTAAAGAAAGATTAAAGCAAATACTTGATTATATTAAACAAAGCAAAGAAATTGTCTTACAAACTTAAAGAAAATGCTCAAGAACAGTATTTTGACAAGACATGTCGAAAATCTAGAAAAAGAGGCTATTTATAGTCTAGGAAAGGAAACCCTAGAGTAATAGCATAAGCGTAATTAAAAACAGGTTCGGGCTGGGTCAGTATCGGTCAGTTGCGTCGGTCTTCAGTGACCGAAATGGATCCCTATCGGTCTGGAGTGATCGACACATATGACTGAAATTCTTCCGTTGTGTTTATGTCGATCACACTTGACCGATACTGGTGATCGACACTGCTCCGTATCGGTCATCCTTGACCGATACTCACCGTGCTCTGACCGAAAACTTCTGCAGAGATCTTCTGCTTTGATCCTTCTTGCTCCCTCTTGCCCAACTAGCATACTGGATCGTCCCCAAAGCTCCTCCAAGCTCCTTTTAGCTCCAAAAGCACCTAAAAACATCCAAAATGCAAAGAAAATGCAAACTATACTCTAAATGCAACTTAAGTCTAAAAGGAGAAGAAAATGGGACAAAAGCTAAGGGAAAACATGCAAAAGAGGACCAAAATATGTACTAAATGCAGCCCTAAATGTTGTAAATACAAGGGATATCAACATCTAAGGTACTTGTTGGTCCTAACGGACTATTTTACCAAATGGGTAGAAGCGAGAGCTTACCAGCATACAACAGAGGTCGACATACAAGACTTTATATGGCAGGATATAATATGCAGGCACGGCCTCCCGTACGAAATCGTGACGGACAACGGCCCATAATTTATATCAAAAGCCTTCAGGAACTTCTGCAAAACGTGGCATATACGGATATCCTATTCCACGCCCAGATACCCACAAGGAAACGGTCAGGCGGAAGCGATGAACAAAACAGTAATGAATAACATCAAGAAAAGGCTAGGCGCTAGGAAATAAATGTGGTCCTACGAGCTGAACGCGGTCTTATGGGCCTGCAGGACCACGCCTCACAAAGCAACCAAAGAAATACCTTTCTTGCTGGCCTATGGGATGGAAGCCATAATCCCAACCGAAATCAGAGTACCAACCCTCCGACGACAGCTATGTCCAATCAATGCGGAACTCAACGAAGAGATGCTCAGGGACAGACTAAACCTAATCGATGAAAATCGAGATCAAGCTTTAGTCCGCGTCCAGAACTATCAATAAGCCGCAGCTCGGTATTATAATTCCAACGTGAAGGAGCGGACATTTAAAGTCGGAGATCTGGTGCTACGAAAGGTCCTTGACAAAACATGCAGAACAGGTGGAAAGCTATGGGCCAATTGGGAAGGTCCCTACAAGGTCACCGAAGTAGTTTACCCCAGCGTCTACAGACTCTTCGATCTTAAGAAGAAAAAAGCCGAACTGGGTCCATGGAATATCATGAACCTCAAACGCTACTATTCTTGAAATAGTCCTAAAATCGAACTACGACAAGGCTTGATCCCCTGGCGGGGTACGTAGGCAGCTTGTCCCTAGAGTCCAGCCCCAATCCTTAAAATTTTTACAATCTATACTGCGTTGTACACCGTTTCTATAAATAGAAAATATCTGACCGGGCCATGAGCCCCGAAGTTCGATCAGTTCACAGCCTCTCAATTTGACGCATGAACAACCAAGGCACAAACGAGTGCTCGGGATCAACGACGATCCACTAAAAAATGTCTGGCCAGCCAATACTTTCATGAGCCCATCTCACACGTGCCCCAAACAAACGTTCATATAATAACCCGCTTTAGTTCAAGTACCACAGCCTAAACAAACTCGAGTCGGGCGACGTACTGAACTGCAGCTCGCACTACAAGCACTGCAACCTGAACCATCGTCCATAATCGCATACAAATTTCAGACCGGAACCCAACAGACTCTCGGCTCCCGCAGCCAGCAAGAAAGAAGAGGAATCCCCGCGAGCAGGAGTTCGCCAAAATACCTTTCAAAGCAGTTCGTGAGAATTTTCCCAATACGAAATCGGATAGTCGTCGCACCAGAAAACCAAGTTTTGAGGTAAAACTCAAACGAAGAGCCAAAGACAGAATTAAAGTGCGCAAGAAAGAGACTAAAGCATAAAAAGTTCCTAAAAATAAAATCCAATAAAAAGCCTTCCCAGGCAAACAAAAGTCAAAGCGCGCCGCGAAGCAAAAGTGTTCGCGACCAGATAAAAAAAAAAAATCAAACAACACAAATCCGAAGCAAACATAGTTCAAGGATTAAAACCTTCCCGGGTAAAGTCTGAGATAAAAGGAAAAGAAAAACAAAGGGAAAGCGAGAAGTCCTTGGGATTACTCCGCAGGCGGGAGCGTGTCGTCAGGGCCTTTCTCCATACCTGACCCGATTCCAGTTTCTTCCTAAGCTCCAGTCCTGGACCCTTCCGCACCATCGCCTTTCTCACCGCAGTCGTCGCCCTGAACGCCTTTGCTGCCATTGCTCCCGTGCTCGTCCAAACCGACCGGCACATTGGTAACAGGATCCACCTCCATCCGAACAGAGTCATCGGAAATCTGAGGAATGTCTAACTTGGCTAGAGTCATGTCAGAAACGACCAGCCCAATTAGCTTCCCTTCGTAGCTGTCAGCTTTGCGCGTTCACTTTGGCAATTCTTCTTCAACCCTCGCCGCCCCAGACATTATATCTGAAATCAAGTCAATATTGGAAACGGCCTCCTGAAGCAAAATGCGGCAGTCCACCTCGTGCTTGCGCTTGTCCCACTTCTCTCTCAATGATTTCAGCAGCTCGTCATACCCGGTCTTTATCTCGCGTTTTCCGGCTTTAGCAGCACGGCGGATAGCTTCCTCTTTGGAGTCTCGCAGCTCTTTATTCTGGACTTCGAGTTTGGCAGCCTGATCAACAGCAACCTGACGCTCGAGTCTCACAACTGTGATTTGAACCTTTCGTAGCTCGACGCGATGATGCAGCTCGCTGGAAGGAGTATACTCCTTCTCGCATACCTCTATCTGAGCTTTAGCGGCCTCTAGCGAGTCTTTTAGGTCACCAACCACAACCGTCATTCTCCCGAGCTCAGACGGAAGGGACATTCTGCAGCAAATCTTCGTAATAAGCGACCAGCTTATTCTTTGCTTCCATGGACTGAAGACCCAGAAAACGTGCACAATCAGTTCACGAAAGCAGCGACAAGGCAAAAAAATATATTATAAATAAAAGCAATGTGAAAGGTGAAAACTTACCCGAGCATCCGCAAGCGCCGTATCCACGTAAAGCTCACGGGCTTTCAGTTTGTCTACTGGCAGGATGGTGCAACCGGCCGGCTTGCAGTGCCTCAACAGATGGGCAAGACCGACCGGATCCTCCATAATGGGAGTGTCCATAGTGTGCTCGTACACCCAGTGGAAGGGCCTGCTCCCAAAAGACCCCGCATAGCGGTTGCCCCGTGATTTGTTATCGCGAGCAGATGACGTCTCCACTTGTTGTCGCTTAGACTGCTGGTGAGACCCGCCATTGCTCCCCGACCTCTTCGAACCATGCACGACGGAAGCCCGCTTTGAATTATTACGATCCGGCAACTCGCCGCGAGGCGATCCGACAACCGAAGGATGAGCCCCTGCTTAGGCATTAATGTCCTTGTCCTGCATCACCTCGTGCAGTGCCGAGGCCACGTCACCGGCTTTTGCTGGCTCACTACCGTCGACCTTCATTTTTCCTGCAGTTTTTTAAGCTGACGTTGCGAGGGTCTTCAAGACATATTCCTGGGAGGGGGAGGAACCGTTGACGAACTGCTAACATCGAGCTGCGAACCTCTTGCTACAGACCTAAAATGAGAAGAAACAAAAATTACAATATGCGGCATAACATGATGCCTCCGGTAACTCATCAGCGAAAAGTTAAGACCATCATATACCTGGTGAGAGCTGAACAGAAGGCGAAGGTTCTCTGACGGGAGCTAGAAGTTGATAAGCCCGAAAAATTCTATTCTTGGTAAAAGACGACCACCAAGTATGACCTCACCTGACACTATCAGCCCGATCCTTAAACGCGTCGTCAAAGCAAATTCTACCAGGGGAATCTACACCAAAACCAGATCAGTCTATATTCCGCCATACTAGCAAGATCAAACATGCAAAGAAAAGTGATAAGAGATCTATCTAGATTCCAAAAACAGAATTGTCATAACCACCGGAATCAGCCCACTCAGTTGGCAAGAAACTAAAATCGAAGTCGCCAACTGAAGAGTGATTAATCTTAAAAAAGAAAGGTTTATCCTGCCACCCGTCGTCCCGCGGCGGCAAACCGTCGATTATCTTCCGATTCGATTTTGGAGAAACGTAAAACGAGCCGTCGCTGCGAGCATTCTTGTTTACCGTGCAAAGCCAGTGAAACTCCTTGACTCCGAAATGAAGTCCGCTCTCCCGCGATAGAACCCACAACCCGATAATCGTCCGAATCATGTTCGGATGCATCTGAGAGAATGCAATCCCCATCTCGGCGGCGAACTCTAGCAGGAATGGTGGGATCGGGATGGTGAGCCCGCAAGATTCAAAGTACTGCCAAAAGACATAACCGTACCCGCTCGTCACGTTTTGGGGACCCTTTGGCTTTTGCGGCCTGAGTATCTCGACCCCATAAGCCAGTTGAAGTTCTTCGACTTTGTCAGAACTCATCTTTGTAGTCATACGGGGACCCCGAGGAGCCGACATCTTCACACGACGAGATCCGCCGGCGGGATCACCCTTTTCCTTCTTAATCACCATCAATTTCTCGCTTTGGTTGATAGACAAATCGGCCATGACAGAGGGAAATCAAAAGAAAAACAAAGAAGAGATGGACATGCAAACGAACAGAAAAACGGGCACACGAAAATCTGCTAAAAGTTTACAACTTTTGCCTGGTTTTCTTTTGAAAATAGGAACAAAGAGTAAAAGGAGAAAAGCAGGAAAAAGTAATTACGACTCTTTAAATAAAAAAAAGGGAAAAAAGAAGTTACCTTGGGAAGAAGTGGAGTTGTGTGCGGTTAACGAAGAGATGAGAAACTGCATTTATATGCAGTAATCATTTCAATCGCCGAAAGTATAGAAAATCTAAAAAAAAAAATTATTTTCCCTCTCTCTCCTTAAAAATCCCAACAGTCCTGTCAACGATAAAGATGAATCATTTATTCATCTCGCTTCCCGATACTCGCTTCCAAATCCAATCAGTTAGACATTTTTCTATGTTTATCGCCAAAAAGATATCTATGCATCTTCCTCAACGAGAATCAGCAGCAAGAATCTCGCGGGCTCAGAAAATATCGCGAGCTCCTAACGAATAAAATGGCATATCGCCAATCAGGCTTCCTACTGCACCTGAAAGAAAATTCGATTTAATAATTTATAATTAAAGCATACCTATTTTTTTTAATAAAAAAAAGATGCGGATAGAATACCAGGATCGAACTCTCCATGAGATTCATAGTTGTCAATTTGGGATCCAATTCGGGATTTTCCTTGAGGGATATTGGTAAGCAAAATAGGCACAAGGAAAGAGCAATAGACCAGACCTCACAAAGGGGGTCGCAGTGACCAGGCTCGGGCGACCTTCTAAACCTTCAGAATACTTTTTTGGGGCTCCGTTGAGTTCTTATGTTTTCACGTCTATAACTTGACCATCCTACCTCCTCTACGTTCTTGACAGCCCATCTACCTTTTTTCCATTTTAAAAAGTAAATTATCTACTCCATCCGACATATGAAGCCAGTAAGCAAACATCGAATCAATGGTTCCATACTTTAGGACTTTATGTTCATAATGACTCACCTTCCTCCGGCTTATCACCGGCAGTCTGTTCAGGGTTCCAAACTCAACGGTGGTTCGGGGATAGAATATTTTCAGGGACAAAGAAATCATAATAAAAATTTCTCGATTTCAAAATATATCGAAACCTTGAGTAGTAAAAAATTATTTTCCCCTTTACTAGTCATTAATAACCAAACGAATTATACCAATGGAATTTGGGATTGCTGAATCATAGACGGATCAAAAAAATGTTTCTTTATTTTCCCTCTCTTTTCTTTATTTGATTTCTTTTTTTATTTTATTCTCTTCCCTTTTAAGTTTCGTACGAGATGTAACCCCTATGCCACATAATGGTTCCAAGTTCGAAGTACCATTTGTACAAATAAGAATCCCCTTCGTTAGATCCACTTGTCATATAACTATCGTATTGGAATATTTTGTGAAAGGATTTTTGGGCCTATAAAGAGTGGAATTTCGTTCCGGGGTGTGAAGTGGGATAGAAACTGGTTACTTTAAATTACTTGGTTCATAAAGTTCAAAGGAACGAATCACACTTTTACCACTAAACTATACCCGCTACAATGCGCTGATTTTTCAACATCAGTCGGTTCGGACCTCCGGTTGAAGGCGTAACATTGGAACTGTTATGTAGACTTAATTACCTAAAAAAGGGGGCAGGTGAGATCCAATGTAGATCCAACTTTCTATTCACTCGTGGGGTCATATTTCTGCACGGCTCGATCAATAGTTCAAGTCACACACTCCCATCATCCATTTCTTAAAAGGATTGAATCCTTTACCTTTCAATGAAAGAATCAAGGGCCTATATGACATGACCGATCAATAGAAATACTCAAGAATTTTACATTTTTTTCTGTCGAAATTTAGATCGAAATATGATGTGAAGACTAGATATCCCTCTGTAACCAGTCATCCATAATATCAAATAAATCTTTTTCGTCTGCTTCGGTCGCCGGCTCCCCTGTCATCAGGAAAGTTTGTAATTTTTCTTACATCCCCCCCTCTTGGAGCTCTGAATACCCCCCGAAGCCACAGGTAGAACACCCGGTGTAGGAGTCTGGGCCATGTCTCAGTCCCAGTGTGTATGAATAAAACCTATATTAGTAAAAAAAATTTCATAACATACGACTCTGACTCTCCCACTCCAGTCGTTGCTTTTCTTTCTGTTACTTTGGATTTCACTTGACTGTCTACGGCTCCATTGCGTGTGCTCGGGCAAACATGCATGAACCATTTCCCGAAGGATGTGTCCAGACATTTAGGAGCCTTAGCTGGTGATCCGGGCTTTCTCGAAAAAAACTCATTGGCGCCAAGCGTGAGGGAATGCTATATGTTTGATATACAAAATCTTAACAAAAAAAGAAGATTAAACACGGCAGCATCATTGTGGTAAAGGTCGTAATGCCAGAGGAATCATTAAAAAATTGGTTTTTTTTGGAGATTGGATGCCACAATATTCTTAAAGCTTATATGCGATGTATAGGCGCGAATCCTCTTGAAAGAGAGGGGTGCCTTCGGGAATCTTTCAAATTGGTCAAGACTTTCCAGCCTATGGCCGCTTCTTGCTTACGGTGGATACCTAGGCACCCAGAGACGAGGAAGCCGAGTGGAGAGAAAAAAAAAGGATTGAACTAAAAATATTTTTGGGGGAAACTCAAAATGAATAGTTACCTAAAATTTCATGTCATATAGGCCCGAGTCGGACATCTAATTGGGAGGCATATGCCAAACGTGAATACCCCCCGAAGCCACAGTAGGAGAGCCGCCGACTCCAACTACCGTCCATGTACGCCCTTCCTCGTCTCTGGGTGCCTAGGGTTCGGCCTCAATGGGAAAATAAAATGGATTCATAGTTGCATTACTTATAGCTTCCTTCTTCGTAGACAAAGCTGTACCTTGACCAACTCCAGGTCCAATAGAAGCAAGCCCAACATTCCACTTCCAGTACCTATTTTACTAGGAGTTGGGTAGTCAAATGCTAGAAAAATCCTTTTTAATAGATAAAGAGGATGATCAGCCACACTGGGACTGAGACACGACCCTCCGTTCCATGCCTCATTTCATAGGGAACCTCAAAGCGGCTCTCCCATATTGTAGGGTGGATCTCGAAAGATATGCGCCCTTGATAATTGCGTCATTGTGCCTGGGCTGTGAGGGCTCTCAGCCACATGGATAGTTAAATGTGCTCATGGAAAGATAATCTACTTTCATTAAATGATCGGAAGCCTCCGCCCACATCTCCATTCAGGATTTCTAAAATGCCATCCCGAAATGATCTTTTAATCGCCCCCTCTAGGAGTATTTTAGTGATAGGTTCTATAGGAACCGGGTAGTAGCGGCGAGCGAAATGGGAGCAGCCGGATCTGGTGTATCATAAGGGATTTGCCTTGGGAAAAGCATGAAAAAAGGCTCGAACGGTGGGTTCCATCGTTTCTATGGTTACTTCTAAAACGTAGCAAATAAATAAACTTCATAGATCGAAATATGAAGTGAAGACTAGATATGCCTAAATACTTATCATCCATAAAGTGATTCGATTGATGCCAAAACTTCATATGGGTTCGAATCCTACTGAGAGGTCTACTCGACATAAATTAGGAATAGATTTAATTAACCTTTTTTACAGGTATCATGCTCGCATATCCACCATTTGAGTCTCCAACAATTATTCTCCTATTACACTCGTAGTCTCTGAAGGACGAGAACCAACTATGTAGCAAGAAGTTCTAGGCCTCGAGGGATAATATCAATAACTTGGCGTTCATTCGATGCATATTATTTTTATTATTTGTTGTTCTTTTTAATTGATCTTCGGCGCAAGAGCGCTCGATCAGTGAGCGAACGGGTTTTCCAACAAGCTTTACAAGGAGCTATAGGAACCCTAAATAGTTGTTTGAGCTGGCCCTGTAGGTCCGTAAAACTCACTAGGGTAAGCCTCCGGTAGCACAGCCGAGACAGCAACGGGTTCTCCGCCCCTGCGGGATGGAGTGAGTCAGAATAAATATATTTTCTAACCCTCTCTTTAAAATGAACTTTATCTTTAGAGACTCAAGCGGAGGCTCGTTTACTTATGTTAAAAAAAAGATTAACCGTATGACGTTTTCACTATCAACTATATGACTTAGGTCTATGTCAATTAAAAGACAAATCGTTCATGGGAGAAAGTTGAGTTATTTGGCTTATCACCGGCAGTATGTTCAGGGTTCCGAGCACCTAGGAAAAAAAGACCATATGCAGATAACGAAGAACCATAAGACTGAATTACCTGAGATGCTTGTCTAGTATTTTTTTTTTTTTTTTTCTGTTTATGAAATTTTGCAGTCAAGCTCCCTTCTGCCTTTGCACTCGAGGGCCTGTCCAGGTGCAGGTAGTTCGCATCTTCGTTTTTACATTTTCCCTCTCTCTCGTAGTGTGCGTCTTTTAGAAAGAGCCGCTAAATTAAGCTCTCAAAATTTTCTGTGAAAGCATCCAGACGGAAAAAAAAGCTGTCGAAAAGTAATAGAAAATATAAAGAGAGGCAAAGTGGAAGTGCAGTGATGTATGCAGCTGAGGCATGATTATAAGTTCATTCCATACCGGACCAGACCGGATGGATTCAATAAGTTCTTGCCAATAACCACGCCCACTGAATAGATGGGCTGGGGGGCTACTGTTGGACCATGATTTGCCACCAAATCCAGCCCGTTAACCGGCCCACCAGTATCACTCTCGAAGGATGTCTGCACCACGAATGTAAGGCCCAACAACGGGATAGGCAAGAGGAAGGAAAAAAGAGAATGATTCAAAATGACGACGGAAGATCCGGAGCTTGTGCGAGCAACGACCTCCGAGATACGCATTGGAGCTAACGCAGGAAGGGGCGTATTTAAAAAGACAAATGAAAGGTCAAGAGGCCTAACTTTTTCCAGAACATACAAAACAATCACAAACTCTGCGAGCTCTTGTATTCCGATACACTTATCACTTGTATTCGATCTCTTATCTGATCAATAAAATCCATTTACCTGTTTCTTAATCTTAAATTCAGTTGCTCTTAAAGAGATTCTTACTCATCATCTCCCCAAATTAACCTAAACACTTTACAAATTTTTGAGTGTGGATATCTGCATCCACAACCACCTTTTTTTTTGGCGTCAAGCCGTCTCTTGAGATTGCTCAAGATGGTTTTGTTCGTTGCTTCAGCTTGCCCGTTTCTTTGAGGATAACGAGGTGTGGAGTAAGAGATTTTTATCTTCCACTTTGCGCAGAAGTCTTTGAAGTTTCTTGATATGAACTGCGAACCGTTGTCTGTTACGATTTCATATGGAAGTCTGTGACGGCAAATCACGTTTTTCCAGATGAAGCCGCGTACCTGGATCTCGGTTGTTTCCTGATAAGCTTTAGCTTCTATCCACTTGGTGAAGTAATCAGTGAGCACTAGCAGGTACCTGAATTGCTTAGGTCCCGAAGGGACCATGGGTCCTACTATGTCCATTGACCACCTCATGAATGGATAAAGTGCTGAGATTGACGACAGTCTTTCTGCTGGAATATGAATGATTGGGGCATGCCTCTGACATTTGTCGCAGCTCTTGGACAGTCTCCGACAGTCTACTATCATAGTTGGCCAGAAATAGCCAAGTTTCTTCATTCGAATGACGAGTACTCGACCTCCAACATGACTTCCGCAGGGGCCTTGGTGAGTGTCAGACAATACAGTGTAGGCTTCCTCACCGTGTACGCATTTAAATTATGGTTTGGATAGACCTCGCTTGTATAGCTTGTCATTAAATAACACGCTATAGCGGGCATTTTTAACCTTGAGTTTTCAAGCTTCCCACTTGTCAGGGGGAGCTATTCCATGTATGATTTACTCGAGGATGGGTATCCTCCAGTCCGCACTGGCGATGAATTCGTCCTTGAAGGTCGATTCGTCGGCGAGTGCAGTTGGTACTGTATGGATTGTTGATTCCTGAGTACTTTGTGAGGAGGTCGGGTTCAACTCCGCATCCTCTGGTCGAGAATTAGCTGGCCCGTCCTTGTCGGGATGATCAGCTGTG
This sequence comes from Thlaspi arvense, assembly GCA_911865555.2. Taxonomy (NCBI): domain Eukaryota; kingdom Viridiplantae; phylum Streptophyta; class Magnoliopsida; order Brassicales; family Brassicaceae; genus Thlaspi; species Thlaspi arvense. The sequence continues at coordinate 25,376,860 of OU466858.1, read as the reverse complement.
TTGGATGGTCCCGAATCTTGGGACTGTTGCGTTTGTGACCGGGTTGATGGTCGCGTGGTAATTGCGCTCACAGCCGGAGTTTGAGTGCTAGATCTATGCTAGGTTTCTCAATTCCTTCGACTGGAATTATTCGCTTTACCGCTGGGTCTGAGGTGGAAGTTGGAGCTGCTAAAGCGTCTGCTGCCGTATTTTCACCTTGGGGTATGTGGATGTGTTTGAAACGAGTGAACTGTTCTGTGAGGCTGCGAACTATGGTTAAGTAGGCTTCTATGCGTTCCTCTCTCGTCTCGTACTCGCCTCTGTAATGGGCGGTTACAAGTCTCAAGTCGCTGTGAGCTTTGATCTCGCTTGCACTGACGCCGATCGCGAGCCGAAGCCCGGTTATTAGTGCTTCATACTCGGACTCGTCGTTAGACAAGGTGAATCCGAGACAAAAATATTGTTCCATTAGTTCGCAAAGGTTGCGAGGTCATTACCACGCTTGAGTGCGATTGGAAATAAGGTTGAAGCTTGCGAGCTGACATTACTACAACTAGTGCTAGTTTTTCCATAGCTGGATACCTAGTCTCGGCATCGATAAGCGTTTTACTTATGTAAAAGATGGGTTTATGCTCGTTGAGCTCCTCTCGAACTATCACGCCGCTTACTGCAGCTGGAGAGACTGCTGTATAAAGGTATAAGGGTTCTCCTTCGATTGGCTTAGCTAAGATGGGAGGCTCAGTGAGGTAAGTTTTGAGTTGGGTTAGTGCCTCTTCGCATTTTTCGTTCCACTAGAATTTTTTGTTTCCTTTGAGGAGCTGGTAAATTGGGAGACACTTGTCGGTTGACCGCGAGATGAACCGGTTGAGGGCTGCAACTAGACCGGTCAAGCGTTGAGGAATTTTGAGGAAAGCCGTAACTGTTATGGGAGATGGCATTTTGAGGAAAGCCGTAATTTGCTTCGGGTTTGCCTCGATTCCTCGTTCGGTAACCAGGTAACCGAGGAATTCATCTGAAGGTACATTTAGCTGGGTTGAGCTTCATCTCGTATTGGTTTAAGATTTTAAAGCATTCCCTAAGTTGTGCGACATGGTCGGTGTCCTTTGAGGACTTGACCAGCATGTCGTCTATGTAGACTTCCATAGTTTTACCAAGCTGGTCAGCAAACATTTTGTTCACTAGCCTTTGATAGGTCGCTCTTGCGTTTGTCAGGCCAAAAGACATTACTTTATAACAGTAGGTACCTTGATCGGTGATTAAGGCTGTTTTTTCTTGGTCTTCTGGATTCATCTTGATCTGATTGTATCCATAGAAGGCATCCATAAAGGACAAGAGTTGATGGCCAGCTGTGGCCTCGACCAGGCGATCGATGTGTGGAAGTGGGAAGCTGTCTTTTGGACATGCTTTGTTTAGGTCGGTGAAGTCGACGTAGACTCTCTACTTTCTGTTTTTTTTTTGATGACCACATGGTTTGCTAACCAGTCGGGGTATTTCACCTCTCTGATCGATCCCACTTTGAGTAGTCTATCTACCTTGTCGTTGACTGCTTTAGCTCGATCCAGACCGAGTTTGCGGCGTTTCTGTCTGACGAGTTTGATGGTTGGTCGATGTTGAGTTTGTGCGCGGCGACCTCTGTATCGATGCCCGACATATCCGCAGTGAACCATGCGAAAGTGCTTATATTTTCTGTTAGAAAATCTATTAGCTTGGAGGGGAATTGTCTTCACGAGATCGACCCCAATTCCAACGCACCTTTCGGGGTTGGTCTCGTCTATGCATACTTGCTCGATTAGTTCTGTTCGAGGCTCGCATACGGAAGAGTCTTTGCTGTGTTTGATTTGTCGATATGCGAGCTCCTCCTCTTTCTGAATTGCTATACGGGAGCTTTCTCGGCTCGTAAGAAGCCGCCCATGTAGCAATCCCTTGAGGCTCGTTGGGAGCCGCAGATCATTTTGGTTCCCCAAGGGGTTGGGAACTTGACACACTCGACATTTCGTTGTTTTGCCTTGACTGAGTTGATTGAGTCTCAGCACATCTCTGAGCCTCCGCAGATGAAGTTGATTTGCTTCATTGTGGGTAGCTTCCCCTCCCCTACCCCCCCCCCCCCCCCCCCCCCCCGAAGAAGAATGAGCTAGTCGAGAGTTGGGTGATGCTCAGGTTTTGACGAGCTACCGAGTAGGTTTAGCACAAAGGTTTAACTCTCTGAAAATCAGGTCGATCCTTTTTCTTGCTGACGGAGGAGAGTCAGGGGTTTGGACCTCGACTTCGACTTCACGATCTCGTTTTTGAGATGCTTTGTCGGAGTCCTCTTCCCTATTTTTGGTCGAGGTCTTTTGAGGCTTTTCGCTTTTTTCCCCAGCCTTCTCGGCTTTTTCCTTGGCGAGTTTTTTTTGCCAGAATTCTATCTCGGGTTCGACATTCCTCGGCGGAATGTCTGTTCTTTTTGTGGTGTTCGTAATATTTTTTTTGGTCGAAGCTCGACTCCTTTTCGGGGGACGAGCTTTCTATGGCATATGAATGCTGACCTTTGCCTTGCGACTCCCTTTTGGGAGGTGGAGCTGTGAATTACGGTATTTTGCTTCGCAGGCAGCCATTTCGTCCTCGAAGTTAGCAAAAATAGATGCGTGATGGAGTGCGTCGTCGAGTGAGTCCGTGGGTCGAAGCGTGAGCTCCGCCTTGAACCTCGACTGGTACCAAAGGTTGGTCCGGAGGGCGAGCAGGGCTACTGCTTCATTAGGGTTAGCGATTTTTGCTTTGATTGCCTTGAATTTAGCTATGTGTGACCGAAGTGGTTCATCTGGAGCTTGGACTAGCTTTCAGAGATCGGCTTCAGTTTCTCGATTTTCGATGAATATCGAATATTGCTTGAGGAAGGCTATCGCGAGCTCGTTGAAATTCCCGATTGAATTTTCTTCTAGAGTCGCAAACCATTCCTGGGCTGGTCTGGCTAGGTTTTCGACAAAGAGCCTGCAGTATCCTGCTTCTTTTTCTTCTGGTGAGAAGTTAGCTCGGATAGCTGCGAGATTGAAGAGTCGGATGTGAGCTTTTGGGTCATTGTTTCCAGCGTACTCTGGAACTCGTACTTTAGTAGTATCTCAGAGGTACGTGTTCATGATCGGGTAAGCGAACAGAGTCCATTGAGTCTCGCGGATTATTCGATCTATATCGGGAGCTGAGCTCATAGCTTGATGGAACATGGAGTTCATCTGGCGAATGACGTAGTCGGTCTGGTTCTGGAATCTTTCGAATTCACAGTCGATTAGGTTTCTTGAGCCGACGTCAAGATGGTTAGTCCGAGTCAGATCATTTGGGCCCTGATTACCAAGCTGTTGGTCAACAAACCCTACGGGTTGTTCGCGGATCCCGTTAGGGAGTCTCGAGCTCGAGGTCGTGTTCGGTTGTTGACCAAACTGGGATGGTATCTGCGAACTCGAGGCGAAGGCCGAGGATCCGAGCTATCTCTGTCGAGGTGGCTCGGTTCCAGGTGGTCTTAAAGGTGGAGATGGATATCTCGTGTTGTGACGAGGTCCCATTTCGGGTATTACTGGTGCTGGCTGTAACACCCCCGGTTTGATCTAGACATAGATAAACCGAAAGCGCCACAATATGATCGCCGAGAGCATTCAGGTCATAGTACTAAGAACGAATCGATGACTAAATCCTAAATACTTTCAGCAATCGAACCTCTACACCTTTGGCCTAAGGCTTTTCAACCCGTACCAAGGTTTCGAGTTGTGTTAGCTTGGACTAGCTAATATCATTTAACACAAGCCATTTTCACAAAACGTACTCTGTATATTATACCATTCCAAAATAAGGATTCTTACAAACATAGTATATGTTTCAGCCAAGGCCTAGAGCCAAAATATTATACATATATTATACAACCAACCGGTTTTACAAAAGCCAACGCTAATCTACTCCGGACTCGTTCCATACGCCCTTACTGATCTCATAAAGATTTCCTGAAACAAATAGGTGAGGCATGAGCAATCTAAGATTACCCAGTGAGTCCAGGACCCTCTATACAACATTTAATTTCTGAACCCAAAACCCCAAAATAAACAATGTAATGCATGCTTACACTATGCAACAATATTAAAGCAATAACACAAGCGAAAAATCAATCAAGGGTGACATGTCCATAGTAACCTCACTGTTACTATGCATGCCGAGGCTATAGCAACTGCAGTTACTAAGCCTAACCGTTGAACATCATCCTAACCTCGACGCTAAGTATGTTCAACACCTCACAACCATCATCCTAGCCTCAACATTAAGTATGTTCAACATCTCACGAACAACATCCTAACCTCAACGCTAAGTATGTTCAACACCTCACGAACATCATCTTAGCCTCAACGCTAAGTATGTTCAACACCTCACGAACATCATCCTAGCCTCAACGCTAAGTATGTTCAACACCTCACGAACATCATCCTAGCCTCAACGCTAAGTATGTTCGGACGCTGATAGGGTTTTTTGAGATCTCTAGGTGTATTGGTTCACGGTTGCCCAAATACTACACTTGAACACCCACACCTATTTACCACAAAGGACCATAGGCCGAAACATCAACCCGACCTGTCCTTGCCTCGACAGTCGGCCCAAATTGCCCTTGCTTGACAATCGGATGCATCGTCATGCATTACTCAGCCAAGGGCGCGACCCAAGTCACTCCGAGTCTGCGGGACCACCGATACACCGCCCTAACCATCACACGTGGTCTTCGACCCATGTGATCCTCTCAAAACATTTCTCACAACATTTCTGCAGCGTAACTCTTCATAAAGTCTGTCTTATGAAAGTTAATGCGGCATACTTATCCACAACATTTCTGCAGCATAACTCTTCACAAAACTCACTTTTTGTAAAAGTTAATACGGCATACTTATTCACAATTTCTGCAGCATAACTCTTCACAAAAGTCCTCTTTTGTGAAAGTTAATACAACATTCCTAACAAAATTTCTGCAGCATAACTCTTCACAAAATTCTCCTATTTGTGAAAGTTGTAAAGCAGAATCTCTACCAAACAACAATAACTTAAGATGAACACACATAGTGTTTCATCCTTAAGTTACAACCTGCATAAGAATTCATTATCATGAATCTATACTACCAGGACTCACCTTTGACTCTCCTAGCTTAGTGGGATCCTTTCTCTCTAGATCGCCTAAGCTTTACTCTTCTCTGAGCATACTAGCTCTTCACTACTCTCTCTCTCTCTCTCTCTCTCTAGAATTTTTCGTTTTACCTTTGTTGTGGCTGAGAATGGTTTGAAAGAATGGCCTCAGGGGGGTAGTTATAGGGGAAGGATGGCCTGAGACGTTGGTAGCTCATCCAATGGCTATGTGACACTCATTCATTCCTATCTACTAACCAGTGAAGACGAGACAGCAGTCCATGCTTATCCTCGAACCAAAGAAGACGAAATAGCAGTCCAAGTTTATCTCTTCATCCATAAGGATGTAATAGGAGTCCATGCTCATCTCCTTATCCAAAAAAACGAATAGGAGTCCATGCCCATCTTTTTTATCCATAAAGACGAAATAGGAGTTCATGTTCATCTCTTCATCTCTAAAGACGAAATAGTTTCTGGCTAGTTTTGTGCCTATCTCCTCACTTTTAAGGACGAAATACCTTGACTAAATTCATCCTCATCCATGAATCCATCAAGATGAAATAGCTCTTGACAAGATTCGTGCACATTCCTTTATCTCTTCATCTTGGGTGTTTTTGCGTTATTGGCTGTAATCGGGATATGCATCAAGAAGACCCTTATCCTAAGTCTTTTATCCCGTGTGTAGTCTCTCCAATGGCCATAATCACGGCCCTTATCTTCTGCTCTGACCAAAGTCACGAGGCTTATCTCATAGCCTGGTTACGGTTTTGTCTCCATTGATCCCCTTTTCAGACCGTGTGTTCTTGCGGGATTCGCTGTGTCGTTTGATCTTTTTTTCTGATCCATAAGACTTATCTCTTAGATTAGTAGCCTATCCCTTCTGATGGTTACAGCCACGGTTTTTTTCCCATAGATGACTTAATCCACGTCCATCCATGACTGATCCACAATGTTGGCTGGTTTCATCCTTATAGATCCACCCTTGGTTTCGTCTTTATAGATTCAGCTTTGGCCATCATGATTGGTCCGTCCTTGTTGGCTAAGACTTGAAACTTCCTTTTTCATTATAAATGTGATCCACAGTCTCGCAAAGTAGTCACACCAACACACCTCCTCCTGCGAATATAAGCTGGTGAAGCAGCTGCTTGGGTGTCGCCGTCTGATTGCTTGAATTTTGACTTCGACTATTTCTTCTTCAAACTTCATTTTCTTGACAAGTAAATGTCTCCCATTCAGATGCCACTGTTGGAATGAAGCTTAGTCCTCTTGATAATCTTCTATCCGAGCCTTTCGAGCTTCAGATGACCATTTTGCTTCTTCTTTGAACGCTTGTAGATTTTCTTGATAATTTTTCAGACTTCTTTTGACCAATCACTTAGATTTATTATTCTAAGTGTATCAACTCTTTATCTGCTGAGATATTATGCCTTGACCAAACAATATAAGCAATATCTCATTATGGTCGAGACACCAGTAAGGTATGATAGGACCATCTAGTCACTTTCCCGGGTAACTCTTCATCCATTCGATCTTTTTCAGATCTTCTTCGAGCATTCTTCATATTTTAGGTCCATTAGTTAATCCATATCAACTCCTCCTTGAAGCTAGAACTTTGGTTTTTGGCTTGTCCGCCCTTGGCCATCTCCATGTCTGCATTGGTCTTCTCTTGGCCATCTTAGATTGCATTCAAGCTTTTCTTCGTCAGCTTCGGCCAAAGGGTTGATTTTGGCCTAGGCTATCGATCAAAGTCATCCTTGAGTCGATTCCATGATTTTGGTTTTTCGGCCAAAATTTTCTCTCCTAGCTGCTCCGCTCGGCCGTTCTCTGCTCTCATCCAGGTGATTACACTGGCGCAGGTGGAGATGGATATCTCGTGTTCGGACGAGGTCCCATCTCCGGTATCCCTGGAGCTGGAATATCCATGGTGACTGGTACCTGGTTCGTCGCGGGGGCAAGGTTTGGTGGACCTGGAGCACGCAGAGGTGTTACGAATTGTCCGGATGGGTTACTCAGAGCAGGGATCGACGAAAAGTCAAGCTGAGTCAGTGGAGGTGGACTCGCAGCGGATCGAGCTGTGGCTTGACGTCTCTCCTGTCTTTCTAATCTGATCTCCTGATCTTGTTGTCGATCGATCAGATGCATGAGCATTTGGAGTATCTCCGACGACTCCGATGTACTCCTAGAAGCTACGGGTAGTGGCGGAGAAACAAGAGTAGCTCGGCTCTGAGATGCCGAAGCTGTAGGTGGATTCTCAGCTCGCACCCATGTTCGAAAGGGAGGCCTCTCGGCTGTTTGTGACTGAACTCGTCGTCCCTGGTGGGGTGACGAGGTTGATCTAAAGGACGACGAGTAATCAGTCACAAACAGCCGAGAGGCCTCCCTCTTGAACCTAGGTGCGAGCTGAGAATCCACCTACAGCCTCGGCATCTCAGAGCCGAGCAACTCCTGTTTCTGCGCCACTACCTGTAGCTTCTTTGTAACCGTTTCATTCAACCGATTAATACCAAATCTTTATTTCAGTTAATGCTTGCTTATACAGTCAATCTGTTCGAGAGAATCTAGCCCTTAATTCTCCTAAGTTTCTTCCCTTACAACAACAAATAAATTTCTGAGTGTGGATGTCTGTATCCACATTTTGGCGCCGTCTGTGGGGAAGATCTATAGATTTCTCTTACTCAAGAGCAGATCCTAAGCCAGCTGAAACCGAAATGGATTCAACTCAACAAACCTCGGGAAACGTCTCACAGATTCCGATCTCTCCAGATCAAGTCACTCCAACCGGCAACGTCAATCAGAAAGCCGGCGGAAACGAACACAGGGTTATGACCCTCGTCGACACCACCGACACGAACTCTAACGTTCCTAGCCGCGTGGAACCGATTGTGATCAACCTCGTCACCCGAGGTTTGTTGAGTTGAATCCATTTCGGTTTCAGCTGGCTTAGGATCTGCTCTTGAGTAAGAGAAATTTATAGACATTCTCCACAGACGGCGCCAAAATGTGGATACAGAAATCTACACTCAGAAATTTATGTGTTGTTTTAAGGGAAGAAACTTAGGAGAATTAATTAGGAGAATTAAGGGCTAGATTCTCTCGAACAAATTGACTGTATAAGCAAGCATTAACTGAAATAAAGATTTGGTATTAATCGGTTGAATGAAACTGTTACAAAGATTTCTATGAAAGAGATGAACTGAAAAGAGCTCTGAGAGCAACTACAGGGCTTTTGAATGTAAAAAGTTTAGAAGAAGATCAAGCCGAAGGTCCTTCAAACTAGCAGTTCATCTTCTTTATATAGCTCGCCTCGTCGAGCTTCAACCTCCATCGCGTATCTCGGCCAAGTACAGCAGCTTCAGCCGAAAATCTCACCACGTACAGCAGTTTCCTCCGCAAAATTCAGACTCGTTTGAACTGGCGAGAATATGTTCTGACTTGGCTCGGATCCTTTTTTATTTCTCGGGATTTGATCGAGCTGGAGCTCGACCTCGTCGAACAGAACGTTTTGTTGTTTATGATTGGATCGTTGAGAGTAAATAGGCATGGGCCGTAAGGGTCAAAGCTCAATCAATTTAGCTTAGTTTAGATTTAGGGTGCTAAATCCAGCTCTATAAGTTATTATAATTGAAAAATGAAATCTTAAAATAAGTAGATTAATAATCATAATTTTTTAAAAGTTTTGACTAACTGTGAGAAATACTAAAATTTGATATTTGGATTTGGATTCGTTAATTAGAATTTAGTTTCCATTAACTAATTTTATGGACTATGTTCTTTTATTAGTTTTTGATTAAACACAAAATGGAAAAGAAAACAAAAATCAAACCAAATGTTATTAAGACTTTGATTTGGTCAAAGGCGTACATTATCAATTCATGGTGATTAAGTTACCATTATGATATTGATACATTTTCAAATTCTTTATTCATATTATTCTTGTACATTGAGATTTCAAGGTAAAGTAAAGATTTGTGTTACTTCTTTTCTATATAGAAATATGTTGACACTTACATATATAAAAGATACACAATTACAAACATGGGTGTTAGTGGGAATATGATATATATAGAGTTGTGATGATTTTAAAAATTGAGAGATTTGTTAAATTTGTAAAGAGTTTGTTAGATTTAAAGAGAGTTATGAATATTTATAAAATCTATCAAATTTTTTTATTATAATAATTTTAAGAATCTAAAGTATACATAGTATTTTGAAAGTTTTGTTTAATGTGTTAAATTGTTAATAATTTTTTTTCCTGAATAACAAAGATTTTAATAAATTGATAGCTTTTTGAATAACAATAGATTTTGTATATATAGAATTTGAAATTGTTTTACCAATAATAATTGATTTTAGTAAGAATGTTAAAATCCATCTACCAATAACAATAAAATCTTAAAATTTTAACAATCATTACAAATCCTTTTACCAATAACTCCTTCATAATTCTTTTATAACCTCTTTTCTTCTGTTTTTTTAGAGTATTTACGAAAAAAATTGTTTGATAGATTATATTTTTCGGTGCTAGAAGACAGAAACACGGTATATTCAGAAAATTTTACCATTACAAAATAGTCACACTACATTAACGTTTAAAGATATAAGAAAAGAGTTTTGATATCTCTCATTTATAATTCCTTTTCATCGTTTGTTTTGGTATCATATTTTCGATTTCTATTCTTTAATATTACTTTATAATTATTAATTGTCTTGTTACAGTAATTGATATTTTTACAAATACTTCTACATTTAAAAAAAAATACAAAACAATATATTTCCTTTAGAAATATTTGTAAAAATAATGTTCACTTATCAAAACACTAGTATACCGATATTATGTAACACATCATATATTTTTTGCTGGTATTAGTGAAACAACAAATGCTGAAACACTAGGCATTTTTTTTAAGAAACGTGATGCAATCTAATAAGTGATTAAACTAAAGTTTTAAAGCTAAAGAAAAATTAGGTTTTTAGTCTTTGCTCACATGAAAAATGCATATTTAAATTTTATTTTATATCAAATACAAATTTGATGGTGCATTGGAACGACATTCAACTAATGGTTAAGGCCGACAAAATGTCTGTAGTTGTTAAGAGTTTAAAAATACATTAGATGGAGTATTGTAAATGATGTAATTTACATAAAGCTCCAACTATTATTTCATATATTTAATATAATCAATAGTGTATCCTATATCAACTACTTCATGAACAGTGTAACACCTGCCTTTTTCAAACTAAGCTGTCATGTTAAAATGCATTAATTTCACTACAAGAAATCATTTGCTAGTTCAATGTCATTTTTATTTCCAAAGATTGTATCTAAAATATTGTACAAAGACCATTTTAACTTAAACATCAAATCTAAATTTAAATAACATTTTAAAAATAAATAAAGAATAATAAAATATAACACATGTCTTTCCAAAATCATCACCAAGCCAAAAGACTATTTTTGAATGTCTATACGCTTACATGCAGAGAAAAGAGGGATGAGTATTCTAACAATACTCAGTAAGGGTGGGTCCTAAGGATCCCACGATATACATCTCGCACATGCATAACCATTCCAGACGAAAGTCCTAAACTAATACACAGAAGCAGTCACGTCCGAAGACACTGATAGATCAAGAAATGACATCCTACACCAAACTGGTACATCCACGCCTTCATCGGCGCACACCTCGTGGCATATATCGGCACACACGCTGTCCGTCCTCAAGGCGCAGGGCTCGTCGAGCCGCCAACGATGGAACTATGGAGCGCCACACGCCTCCATATCCAATACCACACATATCATAAGAGGTTCTTACATCTTATCCCAACTCGCAAGTGATTTTCTCCACATAATGCAAACACCCACAAACACTATTCATAAATCATTCAACAATATTCCGTTAAATAACTTATGGTACTAAGTTCATCAATCATCAACCGCGGGACAATAATAATTACTATAGTGTTATTAAGCGATACTAGTTAAGTTCAACCAACAATCAAATACGTGTATTCATATAGATATAACGCAGGTATGCGCGGATTAACAAAAAACAACTCAATAATAAATAAATATGAATCTGAGAGAGATAGTTCACGACCGGTCCTCACCTTAGTCTCATATCAGAAGCAGAACAGAAATGGAAGTAGATCTAGTTACTGTGGCTTCTTACTGAACGGATCTGAGCATTACGATGGTATGGTCCGACCCCACAGAAAAAGGAAAAGAATATTATAATTTTAATAAGAAATAGATCCATATCTGGAAAATGTAGATCTAGAAGAGTAGGTCTAGATCTGAAAAAGTATATCTGGATCTAAAATCGGAAAAGGCTCATATCTACTAACCACAGAGCCTAAAGCGAGAAAGGGCAACAGATTCGAGGAGACAGTGGGAAGGAGTACGTTCTCGGTAACTCCGGCGACTTTTCGGCGATAGCAGATGGCGCGGTTGGCGGCGGCAACGACCGACGAGAGATTCTGGCGGGAAATTGGCAGAGCTTCGCTGAAGATTTTCTGGATAGAAATTCTGAAGGGAGAGCTCTGTATTTATATTGAAAGGAGCTGCACACCCTAGGACAAAACAAAGTGGGCCTTGGGCTTGGTGGACTTTTCTCCAGAAATTAGTTTTCAGCACCAAAAATCATGTGGGCTTAAGCCCAAGATGTCACAATTCTCCCCTATTAATTGGAAATTCTCCTCCGAATTCGAATTGACATCCCGTACAACACCAGCACCCCTAAAGAGCTCTGGATAACAAGCCCGCACAACAGCCTTATGAATTTCTTCCCGGGTTCCATCCATTTTATAGCAAACACAAACTGAATTGGTTTTTTTCTCTCTAAACTTCCGACTCTTGACGGTCTAAGAATCTCCCCGACTTACTCGTAACAGCTAAGTTTCAGCCCACATCAACTGGCGGCACGACTAAGATCGGCTCTGGTTCCCAAACCACAATCCTCAAAACTTACCCATGAAACCCATCATGAAAGTTTGACAACTTGTGTAGTAAATCCAATCCATGATATTATACGTCCCCATGAATCTTGGCCTCAACTATCCCAACTTACAGTTCTTCGGATCGCTCTCATCTTAAAATACCCAGCATCACCAACTGCGAACTCAAAATCTTTCCAATATTGGCCTGAATAACTTTTCTGGCAATCGACACTCGGACAACCCATCCATTCCTTAAATGACTTAAAACGGTTTAACTTCATTATCACAAGATTTCTGCATATCTTCACACCTTTCAGCTTTATGGGCACTTCTTCATAAACTCTGGTGGACTTCAAAAGCTCAATTCCAATTGTCTCGATCTCCTTCGCCCTCGAGAAAAAATCACCTTCGAAGGTCCAGCACTTTGTCAATGCTGGACTCACAAAGCTATGGATAGCTCCTGTGTCAAATAAATTGTGGGCGACTCTCCCAACCAAACCCGATCCTACACAGTTGGTACTACACTAAGCATGCTATTCGAATTTCACACAAGACTCTCAATGAATAAACACAAAATTATAGAAGAAATGACATACCCGCGATCGGTTCCACACCCTCGTGTTCTCCCGCAACATAGACTTGAGGCCTTACAGGTTGCCCTGCTGGTGGTGCTAGCAACTGGAGCTGTCCATGATTAGGTCCTCTTGGTTGCTGCCCCTGAATCGGAATAGTACACTGCCTCGCAAAGTGCCCGACCTGCCCAAAATGATGACAAGTGCTTTTGATCGGTTGGACCGCCCTTGGTTGGGCCATTCTCTGCGCGTGGCCTGCTGTACAATCCCTCTTCACGTGCCCCGGTTGATGGCACCTGAAGCAAACGATACCCCTAGGAGCCGTTCCTAATGTTGGCAAAGAGTTATCAGTTTACCAATTCCTCTTATGACTCTCAGCTGCTTTTCCACTCTTAGCTTGAGCATGCTTGGACAATTTGAGTTCTTCCTGCAACCCAATTTCCTGCTCGGCAGCGGTTTCCACCAGGTCTACCATGCTGACATACTTCCTGACAGAACAACAGTTCTTGAGGTCGACTCTCAGTCCCTTCATGAACTTACGAATTAGCTCTGCCTCCTCAGACGGTTGAACTCCTCCTTATACTCCGAGACAGTTTGGTTATCTTGACGAAAGTCGTGAAAAGCATTATCCATCCTGTCCAAGGCCTCTGCCAGAAAGTACTTATGAGTGAACTTCTCCTTGAAATAAGCCCAAATCAACTCGTAACGCCCTTCCGTTGAATCTTCTATACATTCTGACCAAACCATGACATCATCTACCAGATATTGTACAGCTAGGTCCTTGCAATACTCTTGTGGATACCTGATTGAATCAAAGTTCTTCTCCAGCTTCTTCCTCCAATTATCAGCAGCCAAAGCACTTATATTTCTGTCAAAGTGATTCATTTGCATATGCCTCATCAGCGTTAACGTTTCCCAATATGAAAGTCTTTGAGCTGGCACATGTGCAACCGGTGGTGGAGGTGGTGGCGGATATAATGCTCCCCTGTTCTGACCATTCAATAGTGATGCCTGCTAATGCACATCTCCCACTCCCGGGTCATTCCGCATCTGATCCCCAAAACGGGCATGATACCTCTACAACTCCTCCATCATGGCTGCACGCACAGCAGCTTGGTTAGCTCCTTGGGCCGCCACTGCTGGGTGCGCACCCCGTGGCGCATTCACGGTGTTGTTTCCCTAACCGTGGGTTGCATAACTCATGGGGCTCTCGTAACAAGTGTTCTCTTTGGCGGCATCCTGAACATAGACGAAGCAAGCGGTCCAAACTCTTCACCAAGCCAAAACACCTAACACACGAGGAGCACAGAGATAGAGTCAAGCTAGGTGATGTTTCATATTTTTCAGTTTTTTTTGTAAATATTTTGAAAATACCAAAAAAACAGTTATGAAAAATCGACAACTTAAAACTTATTTTAAAAACATTTTTCCTTTCACAATCCGCCTCCTAGGTCAGATCCAGTTTGGCAATTCGAAACTCTGTACTATTTGTAATACCCGCCTCTTTCAAACCAAGATGGCATGTTAAAGTACATTAACTTTCACCAAAAGAAACCACTTGCTAGTTCAATGCCACTTTTATTCCCAAAGATCGTATCCAAAATATCTTACAAAGACCATTTTAACTTAAACATCAAATCCGAATTTAAATAACTTCTTATAAATAAATAACAAATAATAAAATAAAACTCGTATCTTCCCAAAACCATCACCAAGCCAAAGACTACTTCTGAATGTCTACGCGCTCACCTACAGAGCAAAGATGGATGAGTATTCAAATAATACTCAGCAAGGGCGGGTCCTAGGAACCCACGATATGCATCTCGCACATGCATAACCATTCTAGACAAAAGTTCTAAGCTAATACTCACAAGCAATCACATCCGAAGACACTCACAGATCAAGAAATGACATCCTAAACCGAACTGGTGCATCTACGCCTTCACCGGCGCACACCCCGTGGTATATAGCGGCACACATGCTGTCAGTCCTCGGGCTCGTCAAGCTGCCAACGATGGAACTATGGAGCGCCACACTCCTCCATATCCAATACCACACATATCATAAGAGATTCCTACATCTTATCCCAACCCGCAAGTTATTTTCCTTACATAATGTAAACAGCCGCAAACAATATTTATAAATCATTCAACAGTATTCCGTCTCATAGCCTATGGTACTAAGAGCATCTCCAACGGGAGATATGTTTCTTAGAAATATTATACTATTATAATTTAATAAAATAATTATTTTTGATAATAAAAAGAAGTAAACCGCTAATAGATAGACACATGTTTTGAGAGTTTCTTAAATTGGTTAGATACAACTCTTAAATGAGATGTTTTGGAAACGGTATCTATTTTTTTTCTTTTCTCTATCTTACTCAATTGTCTTTAATGCTTAGATACTCAAGAATCTCCTATCATTGGAGATGGTTTAAGTTCATCAATCATCAACCGCAAGACAATAATAATTACTATAGTGTTATTAAGTGCTACTAGTTAGGTTCAACCAATAATCAAACAGCGCAGGTATGCGCGGATTAACAAATGACTACTTAGTAAGAAATGAATATGAATCAGAGAGAGATAGATCACGACCGGTCCTCACCTTAGTCTCAAATCGGAAGCAGAACAAAAATAGAAATAGATCTGGTTACTGCGGGTTCTCGCTGATCGGATATGGGCAGTACGACAGCATGGGTCCGACCCCATAGCAAAAGGAAAAAAGTATTATAATTTAAATAAGAAACAGTATCAGTTCTAAAAAAAGTAGATCTGGAAGAGTAGGTCTAGATCTGAAAACGAAAAAGACTCAGATCTACTAACCACATATTCTATGGCGAGAGAGGGCAACATAATCGAGGAGACAGCAGGAAGGAGTACATTCTCGATAACTCCGACAATTTTCCAGCGATGGCGGCGGCGACGACCGGCTAGAGGTTCTAGTGGGAACTTGGCAGAGCTTCGCTGGAGATTTTCTAGCTAGAAATTCTGAAAAGAGAGCTCTGTATTTAAATTTTTCAAAGCTTTCACACGTATAATTTCAAACATATTTTTTTCAACCATTGTATTTAAACATACATAATTTAGGTTAATAGTAAGAAAATCTCATACTTAACATTCATTTTTTATATAATTATGTAATTTCATTTCATAATATTTATTATGATTATAAAAATTACAACTCTATAATATCACTAACTGAATAAATAAAGTGTAATAGTAACATACGTGATTGCTACATTATTCTTTTTTTTCATTCAACTAATTTACATATTAGTATTCAAACATATTATTAAAATGTTTTTTTAAAAAACTTTTATTTAAAAAGAAATTTCCATTGAATTTTACAAGAATAATGATATGAATGTATATTCAAAATTGTTTTTATCAATAAAATACTGAATGTATCGTTGGAACTAGTTAGGTAAATTATGTGATAAAGTTTTACCAATAAATACATAGAAACAGAATTGAGGTTTTATGTTAAATAAATAAAAATATGAAGGTATATACTATGGAAATATCACAATTGACATTTGTTTCATAATATTGTAATAATTCATAGTATTCAGTTTTTGTTATATATATGGAACTCTATAATATTATTGATGCCAAAAAATAGAATGTAATAGTAACATAGATGATTGTTTTTTTTTTTGTTCAGCTATCTTACACACTATATATAACTCATATACATCATCTTAACTATATTTTATAGATTTGTTTTTTTTTTTACTTTTAGTGATTTATCGTATAGTTTAACAAAAATAGTCATATAAACTTATATTCAAATTTTGTTTTTATAATAAACAAAAATCTGTGAAAGTTATTGTTTAAAACTATTTAGTCCCATTAATTGGCAAACTTTAATTTATATATACATAAATATATGACTATTTTTTAAAAATCGAACTGTAAATTAGTTTAAGTGAAAAGACCAAAATCATGGTACGAATATGTATGTAACATAATAATAACTTTGATAACATTACATGCATTTTTTCTTCATGTGATGTTACAAAAGCGGTGACATACATATCGTAACATTCTTTTCACTTAAAGTACTTTATCGTTCGATAATCAAGACATACTCATGATTTGATATTCATATGTATTTCTACGCTAACAGTATCATATTCAAGTAATCGACATTGTTACAATGTATTTTATTTAAATAAATAAAAATGTTCAATAACAAATGTATTAATATTATTCCATCATATTCTCAATGCAATTGTGTAGAATGTAATCACTTATGTTTGTTTATAATATTGGTTAATTTGATTTAAATAAGTATATTATCATTAGAAGGTATTATTTATAAGCACCATGTCATAAAATCAATAAACAATAAGTTTAAAGTTTATTTGTAAAGAGAAAATTCGAAAAGGTAAACAAAAAAAGTATAATTTGCAACAACATAAAAATTCTGTTGCAAGCATTTTTTATATTTTTTTATATTTCAAAGATATGATAGATACCATATATAATATGTTAAAATGTGGAAACATGTTCTGATTTATTGCGTCTATGCAACATGTTTATGTTGTTCGACATGACCAAATTAACGTAAGTTTTGGAAAAACGTTGGTGTTAGAAAGGAAAAACACATTTCTTATAAGTGTTTTCTCTAATAATAATTTAAGTTTATCAAGTTTTAGGAGATCGTATCGATATAGCTCAAGAAAGAAATTCTTTGAAGATATACTTTAAGTCCAAGAACATTGGATCAACTCGAAAGAATATTCAAGGATAAAGAAGAATTTTCATATTCTTCGGAGAATAAGAGATATTTCCATATCGCAAATGTTGGAATATTTACCAAAGGAGAAAAGGAAAAGGAACTCGTAGCAACCGACCTCATATTCCTATAAATAAGAAGACCTCGGAGCACCAGAAGGACAACTCATATAATCTAGAGAGTAGCAGAGCTAAACCTAAAATTGCCAAGCTTTCTAGTTTACCGCATAAACACTTTTCTTTCACTTCGGCATAACTTCACTGTTAAGCTATCTCTTGTAATCGTTTCATCTTTGAGCTATTAATAAAAGATCTTATTCTCCAAAACCCACAACCGTAAATCATAAACCCTAGTGGTAATTTTCTGGTTCAACAATTGGCGCCGTATGTGGAGACTAGGAGAATAAATTCTAAAGACTAGCAAGAAAAGACTCGAAGCGATGACCCTTCCATCCGACAACAGCGATCTCACCCTCGGCACAGAAGACACTACCACGCGTACTGACACGCCTGCTCTCAATGAGCACGGCAACCCTGTCGACAATACCACCGCAATTCCACCCACGGGAACACCTCCAACCCCCGTCCTCCCTGCCTATCTAAGCTAGACACTCTCCAGGCCCAGCAGGCCAAATATGACGAGCAAGTCAACACTTTGGCAGCCGCAACTACGGCAGGATCTGCACCGCTTGGACAGCAGCTAATCTTTGAAACGCCAGAGTACAACAACACTCAAAACACGGCACCAGCCCCCAACAAAACTTCAGACAAGCTGGAATCCGAGATGGAAAAACTGCACCAGCGGATCAATGCAATTGGATTCCCAAGTTCACCGAGCTACAAGCTCGGCCCCCGAGATCTCGGCAATCCTATCCAACACAGAGCGAAATCCATTTGCCTCAAGGATCACCGACGTGCGCCTCGGCGCCGCAATCAAGTTGAAACTACCATACTACAACGGGACAGAAAACCTAAATCTGTGGCTGACAGGGTTCAACGTCGCTATGAAGAGACAACGGTTCGAAAATTACCTCGAACGCGAAGCTAATCAATGCCAAACTTTCGTGGAAAACCTCAGCAAGGATGCTCTCAAGTGGTTCTCTAATCTCCTGCCCGGATCGATCAGGAACTTTAAGGAGCTATCCACTGCCTTTATGAAGCATTACTTAATGTTCATCACCAAGAGGACCGTCAACCGCTTCACTCTAGTATAGGAACGCGACCAGCCTCTTCGAGAATACATAGAAAAATTCAAGGACGCCGCTGCAGCATATGGCCAGATACTGCAAACCTTAGCTATTAAGGCGCTCATGAACGGTTTATGGTTCGAGTCCTCTTTCAAAGAAGACCTACTGAAAAATCCAAAAGAAACCATAGAGGATGCATTTCACCACGCTCAAACCTTCATACGTGATATGCTCAAATTAACCCTTAGAGCTACTTTCTAAAATTAAGAGATCACTGTAGTACTTAGGGATCGAATCCACAAGGACTTAAGATTATTACACAACAAATTTTAGATTCAAATAAAGCTAAGCAGTCAATAACAAGTAAAACAAATCAATAAATAAAAGTGACATGAGCAAGAGCGGACTGCAGGTTCTTAAGATCAATGAGACAAGGTGCTAGGCAATGGAAAATTTGCGGGTTGACACAAATCGCAGACTACGGACTGAAAGGATTATTTATTAACCGTTCTAGAACTCGAAAAACACGAATGTAAAACCAATTGACTTCCGTCGCAGAGATTATCTATGATCAGATTCCAGAATTTCAAATTCCTTTGCAAATTTTAACAACCTAAGCAAGCATTCTGGTTCAGGTTCGATATGTTCACAAAATTACTAATCCAAATTCCTTTGCAACTAGTTATTTCGTTCATCTAAGATAGTTCTGGTGATTAATAATGTTTCCACATCTATTAAACAACCTAAGATCTGATTTCTAGGTGATCAATCTCAAAACCAGTGTTAAAGCAATCTAGATGAAGAACTACATGATTTATCCTTCCAGTTTCGCAGTTCTAACAATTCATTATCAACCTTTGAATAATCCCACAACCTAACTAGCAGATTACTCAGACATAGGAATCAAAACACAAATCATGACTGAATAATATTGCATTAAAAGATAGAGTAAAAGACAAAGGGGTTCGGAATTCTTCTCTAACAGAGTACGGATTTATCTCCCCAAAGGCTCTGAATCTAATCTCTCTCTTGGTCTTAATGAAAAACAAGATGCTTGCCTAACAATGGCTTTCAAAACCTAAATACAACTCTAAACACGACTGGAGCAAATTTGAAAATTGTAAGAAACTTTTGGGCCAAGTTGCAAATCTTCAAATGAATTTTTAGAATTCTTCTCGCGACCACAATCGGTGTTGATCGACACTGAGTGGCTGGTGTCGATCGACACCATGCTTCAGAATGCTCTCCGACTTGGTCTTTTCAGCATCAACTTCAACATAGCTCCAAAAGGCTCAAAGCTCACAGTTATGCTCCAAACGTACATAGACCTGCAAAGACTCTAAAGGACTCGAAAAATACCAAAAAGACTCTATAAACAGGACTTATATCATGGTCAAAAACTCATAAAAACCATGATATATCAACTCCCCCAGACTTAGCTTTTGCTTGCCCTCAAGCAAACAGAAAACTAAATATAGAGTCGAGGTTTAAAAACACGGGGACTCTCCTTCTCATAGATCATTGTTTCAACTGCTCATCTTGTAATCCACACACTGCATTTCTTAAACCAAATCGAATCACCATGTACTTCTCCTTAGACATTCACAGCATCCCAGATTCAACACATAAATTCACAGCATTGTCTAATAAGTATCATTGCTAAACTTCATCAGCAGCCTAAATATTGAAGAACCTTTTGAATTCATCCCCATACTATACCTAAATAAATTTGCACTGCAATCTATCAACCTTTGGTACTCTTTCTCTCCCCTAGACTTATTCTTTTCTAAAGTTTTATTATATTATTCAGGTGTAGGTAAATAATGGTATCATGGGATAATCCTAACCTTACTTCCATCTGTGATCATCTCTTTAAAATGAAATACTGGGATCATTGGAAATTTTCCTACCCTTCATCTAATGAGAATTATCTCAAATTTTCGAAATTTATCACACTTTATTTCTCTTTTTTTTTTTAAATAAGGGAGAGGAGTACCATCATTTTTCAAACATTGCATGCAATTTAACAGATATGAATGAGGAATCAAGCTGTATGAATATCAGACTTACTAACTTAGTGTTTTTGAAGCTCAAGTTAAATGGACTTGCTGGAACTATGGATGTTTCTAGTTAACTGGTCAGCCTAAGGATTTTTCATTAGTCAGAAACTGGTATTAATCATGCAGCAGTGGTCACTCAGATGTAACACTTAACACAAAGAATCAAGAGAAAGGTCCTAATTCCCAACTAATTTGGACTCAATAAAACAGGTTTTGACTCAACTTTAAGACTCTAAAAACCAAACACAATGTCAGCAACGACCTCCCCCAGACTTAAACAACACTTTCCTCAGTGTTATCGAGCCTGGAGTTGGCAAAAATAAGCAATGAAACGGTTTGTACATGGGTGAGAAAGTGGTACCTTCGATTGCGCATGGTGTCGATCGACACCCTATGGTTGGTGTCGATCGACACCCAGTCCGAAAACAGAATGTGACTGACCCAAACATGTATAATGTTGCATGTTAGATTGTTAGCTGAAGTACTCCCGAGTCAATACTGTTAGGAACACTCAAGCACACAATTAAAAGCAACAATACAAATGCATAATCTCATCAGTTCAAACAAGTTTCATAGCATAACTCAAAGCAGACAAACTGACTCAAAGCAAAAACATCAAAAACTGACTCAAATAAAATGAAAATAACAAAGGAAAAGGGAAAAGTAACCAGGATAGTGATAAACAGATTGTTTGCAAGCAAGAATATCAAATCTCAAGCAACCTATAGTTGTATTACAATATGCAAGAGAGTATCAATCCAGCCTGGGTGAAGAAAGACACTAGGAATACAGAAGCTAAGCAAATATAAGCAGAAACAGGTAAATAGATGGTAAAATCGATAAAAACTAAATGCAATAACCAAACTACTACGAAAACTATTTTAAAATCCCTGGAAGAGGGTTTAAAATTACTAGGAGAAAACAGAGGATTAAAAGAGCAAATCTACTAATTACTAAAAATCGAGAACTAAAACGGGTAAAACAGGAACTTTCTAACAACTTAGGTGAATGACTTCAAATGATAAAAGATGCAAGCTTTATGACTATAGAATGATAAACAGAGGTTTTAAAATGCTAAAAAGAGAGGATCTAAGGTCGAGGGTCATATTCAAGAGGTTCAAGATTCAAGCTTTATGTTTGAAAACATAAATCTACTCTTTTGAAGAGCTATCTCTAAGCCTTGGAAAACTTAAACTAGGATCTTCCATGGCATTTGGTAAGACCCCTTTCTTTGACCCTTCCTCCTAACCTATGGCGTGTAGTGGAAAGATGGGTCAAAGAACATTAAACAAAGATCTCAAATATTGGCTTAACTAATCCCCTCTACATCCATGGCGTTTGGGAGAGGATAAATTAGTCTTTAGGATTTGGTTTTCAAGAATCTTTGAATCCGGTCAAGGTAAGAAAGCCCTGGAATCATAGAGATCTTTTCCAATACTCTCTAAGCTTTAAGACCCCAAATCCTAGAAGAGAATAGGTTAAGAACAAAAAAAACTCCCAAAAGCTTAAACCTTTAAACTCTTAAATCGCCCCAACCTTAAACCCAAAAGAAATCTACTCACTACTCATATTTGAAACCGATTGAAATGCAGGGGAAACAAAACTAAACATGAACAAGCAAGCGATTAAAGAAAAAGACTTAATATTGAAAAGATTCAAGGTTCAAAACATAAAAAACTTCAAGAACAGAACAATGGTGGAAATCGCCTAAAGGAAAGCTGGAAAAATATAAGACTAAGCGTGTGTGTCCAAAGTGATGTTCCCCATTTGCCCAAAATAACTAAACCACCAAATGGTCCCCTCACTACGCTCCAAAGATGAGCTGGCTGGATAAGGTGCCAGAGATCTAGTTGAATGATCGATCTCTGGCTCGATCTTTTTCATGGATCGCTGTCTCTTGCTCGATCTTCAAGTCGATTTGGTTGGATGGATCGAGCACCTCATTCAATCTTCTGGTCGATCCTTGGGTGATCGGGTCATGGTCTCGATCTGGCTCTCGTTTTGCATGGCGTCATCCATGTCCGTACTCACGATCGATCTCCTCTCTCGATCTTGGTCTCGATCGTCCTCCATGAAACGACTTGAGACACTCGATCTTCTGGTCGATCTCGTCTAGATCGACCTGCCTTGCTCGATCTGCATCTCGATCTCGGGTCCTTTGCTGAACGGCTGAGTTCTCCAAGTGTCCACAAGCTGCCTCTCGATCCAATGCACGTCCACGCAACCTCTACAACTCCAGTTCATCCCAAACAACCTGATAATGATGGGAAAATGCAGAAAATATGCAAAATGCGAATGCAAAGTGATCTAGGACCTAAAATGCAACAAATGGAAGAAACTAGCCTATAATGCGAGATGAATGCATGAAAACTACCCTAAATGCAAGCTAAATATGCAAAATATATAGGTATATCAACTTCTCCAAACTTGCCTTTTGCTTGCCCTCGAGCAAACAAATTTCAAGAGAGGAAGAGAGGTTTTAAAAACGGAGGCTCAAATTCCTTGCAAGTGTTTTTCAAATGAATCAATTCAATGGTCCTAGTTCTTAATCCTAAGATGCAAGGCACACACTAATACTTTAAAGAACTTAGCCATATTCATCACATGTTGAATTTCAGATCATGACTCTCCTATTCCAAACAATCCAAGAATCCAATCCTTTAACATTCAATTAATGATCAAACCGTGAATCACACTTATGCACTTTAAAACCGAATACATTTGGCTAAGGGACAAAGGTTATGAGATAAAAATGATTTCATTTATAAGCGGGTAATTCAAGCAATGGGTTCTCTCAAAGAAGGTTGAACTTATGCATAATGCTAAAGGTAAAGACAATTGATGCATACATGACTAGACTCTTATCTACCCATATACACTAACAATGATCCTAGAACCCTCTCTCATTTTTCTTTTCATTTTTAAGCTCACTCAACCACCTAAAGACTATCCTAATCAACAAGGCAAGACGCCTAGCAAAACCCCAAATAAACACATCACTTTAATACCTTTTTGGCTAGTGGTAAGGCCATAAACATACTTAGCTCTTTTCTTTTTAACTTTGATAGCTCTCTACTCATTTTTTTTCTTTTTAAACATTTGGCCTTTTGGCTCTTTTCTTTTTTTTTTCTTTTCTTTTGAGAGCTACCTTATTATTCAAACTAGAGCTTTCATTTTAAAACATAAGGCCTACCACTTAAAACTATTGAACCCTTTTATTCAACTTCCGAACATCAAACTTTTTAAATCGAAACAAAAACAAATAAATTCCCATGAATACCCACCCTATCCTAAGCCTAAAACTAGCTTCAAAATGCAAAGCTAGCATCAATATGAAAACCTAATCATGTCGCCTAAACCTAACACTTTATGCTAAGTCCAACCGAAAAGAGGCCTCACAAAAATTCAACACACAAGAACATTGGCTTGAAAGGAGGGTACGGTAAAGGTGGGGAGGTCTATATAGGCTTACAAGAGAGTGGTTAAAGGAAGAAGAAAGCCTAAATACGTGTAAGTGATCCATGTATCCTTTTTCAAATGCAAAAGTATGATAATTCAAGAAATTCAAATTAAGGTTCTCACTTGATAGGAAAGGATTCGATTCATGAATGTTCAACTTAAGCCACGAAAATCAAAACAAATGATCCAAATATGGTTAGAGCTTACTTTCAAAGTGTGAACAATGCATCAAAAGACTACTAACTAGGGCCTTGAAATAATTCATGAGTTTAAAACACTTTTCAAGAAAAACTTTTGCCCCTTATGCAAATGCAAACAATCTAAATGCTTAAAAATTCTATACTCAATCCTACAATTTTTAACAATTCAAATGCAAGCTACATAAAGTTTTTTTTAAAATTTTAAAAAAATTTATGATTTTTTTGTTCTTTTCTATGCCTTACATGATGCATGATGACTCAAGGGATGATAATAGAAAATAAGATCAAAGGAAACATGTCAAATAAAACACACACTTCCCCAAACTTGAATGACACCGTCTCGGTGGCAAACAAATTCAAGAGGAGTCAAAACACAAAGCAAAAATTAAAGAAAATGCATGTTATTTACAAGGGTTTGGTTGTTGGTACCTTTGAGCTAAGTAAGGCTGGAGCTTGAGGTTGCTCCAGACTTCTTGCTCTTCTTAGGACTGTCGTGGCTGGCCTCCTTGCCTTTATCCTTGTTCGTGCTTTCATGAAGAGAGAGGCGTGCAGCTTGGTTTGTTTCTTGGGGCTCACGGATCTCAATCCCTCCGGTTGATCTCCTCCTCTTATCCGGCTGCTGCACCTCCTCATTGGAAGACTTCTTAGGTGGGCTTCCTTGCAAGACCTTGATCTTCTTGGCAAGCTTCTTAATCATCTTGCTCTTCCACTTATTCACCTTCCGCTGCATCTCCACAACAGAAGCAAGAAACTTCTCCGCCTTGGTCCTTGGTTCGTAGTCAAGCTTGGGAAGGTCGAAGCTAGCTGGTATCTCAGCATCGGAGGGAGGTGACTCTGAACGTGGGCGAGCAACTCGTGGAGGTGCGGCTGTGGCTCCTAGAGGTGCATAACATTCCTCATTTCTTGGCAGAAATTCGATGTTGCCAACACCTAGCAGCTCCGGTTCCCCTTGATTTGGCAAGATGCACACCCTCTTCTCATTCTCGCAATCGTAGAACAGATAGGCAAAGAAGCCTTCAGCTGGCGTGTGTCCCAAGCTGTCTGTGTTGCGCATGTATACCTCATCCATATAAGCTCTATCCGCGCAAGGCACAAAGTCAGGAAGAGGTACCCCGGCCTGAACAAACAACGGTGTTAGGAAGCCTCCTATGAGTGCTGAACTCGCCTTGCACCTCATTGCCCATGCCTTGTACTTGAGCACAGAGGAAGCCAAAATGGATCCATAGTTCACATCCTCTCCAAGCTCATCTTCCATTGGCTCGTCGTTTTTTTAAATTCAGTCTTTATCATTTGTTTTAAAAGTTTATGTCCAAATTGTTCTTTCTATAAAGAGCAAGAATTGAGGACAAATCTTTTTCAAGAGAGAGAGTATGATATGATCATGAGAAGCATTAGGACATGCGTGCACTGATCGAATCGGAAATACTCAATCATGATGATTCATAGCATGCAATTACGTGGAGAATGTGCTCAGCTCAATCACGGAGCTCCTCGAAGAAGAATCAAATCAACTGGAGTTCGGACGAAGGTGTTATGCAATTTACAAATTATGTGATCTCCAGTGTACCGGATTTAGACATGGACGCATTTATTGAAGGATTCCGACCAGGCCAGAATGAACAAAGCCACAAACCGACTCATTATACAATCTTGATCAATCAGAGAATCCCAGCAAAGTGGATTCAGCCCAAAAACAATCAAAGAAGATCAATTTCGTCCATAGCAACAACTACATTTAATTATGTTTATTTCTCTCTCTTACATGCACTTTAGAGTTGGGATTTCATCTTCCTAGATGCTCTGCAAGTTTAGCAACTATTATGGACGATATTGTTGTATTTCCTCTATAAATAGAGGCTCCCTTATATTAAAAAAATCAATCTATCTTTTTATCAAAAATCCTTTTAAGTTAGATTCATCTCTTTGGTATGTAATATCTGAAGAAATCCTTAATGCTTTTAGTGTGTAATATCTGAGAGTATTGAGAGGTAAATCATGAGTCTTCCGCAGCTTCTGTGTGACCATTCGCTCCACATCCTTTGATCTTTGAGACCTCACGGTTTCTTTGATGCAAAGTTTATCCCCCTACCAACTCTAGAGTGCTGATTTTTGGGAGAATAACATCATTTGGTATCAGAGCACACTCTTGAGTTTGATATTTTATTTTTTATTTTTTGTTATCATCTTCTCATCTTGTCATTTTCTTTCATCTTCTATCTTTCACCTTCTTTTTTTCTTTTTCTTTTTATTTTTTTTTTTTTATTTTCCTTTATTAAACAAAAAGAGAGAAAAAGAGCAAAAAATCTTTTTATTTTTCTTTATATATTTTCCTTTATTAAACAAAAAGAGAGAAAAAGAGCAAAAAAAAAAGAGAGAAAAAAAAAACAAATCTGGTGGTTTTGCAGTTTTTAAATTCAGTCTTGATCATTTGTTTTAAAAGTTTATGTCCAAATTGTTCTTTCTATAAAGAGCAAGATTTGAGGACAAATCTTTTTCAAGAGAGAGAGTATGATATGATCATGAGAAGCATTAGGACATGCGTGCACTGATCGAATCGGAAATACTCAATCATGATGATTCATAGCATGCAATTACGTGGAGAATGTGCTCAGCTCAATCACGGAGCTCCTCGAAGAAGAATCAAATCAACTGGAGTTCGGACGAAGGTGTTATGCAATTTACAAATTATGTGATCTCCAGTGTACCGGATTTAGACATGGACGCATTTATTGAAGGATTCCGACCAGGCTAGAATGAACTAAGCTACAAACCGACTCATTCTACAATATTGATCATTCAGAGAACCCCAGCAAAGTGGATTCAGCCCAAAAACAATCAAAGAAGATCAATTTTCGTCCATAGCAACAACTACATTTAATTATGTCTATTTCTCTCTCTTACATGCACTTTAGAGTTGGGATTTCATCTTCCTAGATGCTCTACATGTTTAGCAACTATTATGGACGATATTTTTGTATTTCCTCTATAAATAGAGACTCCCTTTTATTAAAAAAATCAATCTATCTTTTTATCAAAAATCCTTTTAAGTTAGATTCATCTCTTTGGTGTGTAATATCCGAAGAAATCCTTAATGCCTTTAGTGTGTTATATCTGAGAGTATTGAGAGGTAAATCAGGAGTATTCCGCAGCTCCTGTGTGACCATTCGCTCCACATCCTTTGATCTTTGAGACCTCACGGTTTCTTTGATGCAAATTTTATCCCCCTACCAACTCTAGAGTGCTGATTTTTGGGAGAATCACATCATTTGGTATCAGAGCACACTCTTGAGTTTGATATTTTATTTTTTATTTTTTGTTATCATCTTCTCATCTTGTCATTTTCTTTCATCTTCTATCTTTCACCTTCTCTTTTTCTTTTTCTTTTTATTTTTCTTTATTTATTTTCCTTTATTAAACAAAAGGAGAGAAAAGAGCAAAAAAAAAAAGAGAGAAAAAAAAACAAATCTGGTGGTTTTGCAGTTTTTAAATTCAGTCTTGATCATTTGTTTTAAAATTTTGTGTCCAAATTGTTCTTTCTATAAAGAGCATGATTTGAGGACAAATCTTTTTCAAGAGAGAGAGATGATCATGAGAAGCATTAGGACATGCGTGCACTGATCGAATCGTAATTAATTAATCATGATGATTCAGTGCATGCAAAGAATGTGCTCAGCTTAATCACGGAGCTCCTCGAAGAAGAATCAAATCAAATGGAGTTCGGATGAAGGAGTTATGCAATTTACAAATTATGTGATTTCCAGTGTACCGGATTTAGACATGAACGCATTTATTGAAGGATTCCGACCAGGCCAGAATGAACTAAGCTACAAACCGATTCATTCTAATTTTGATCAATCAGAGAAGCCCAGCAAAGTGGATTCAGCCCAAAAACAATCAAAGAAGATTAATTTTCGTCCATTGCAACAACTACATTTAATTATGTCTATTTCTCTCTCTTACATGCAGTTTAGAGTTAGGATTTCATCTTCCTAGATGCTCTGCATGTTTAGCAACTATTATGGACGACATTTTTGTATTTCCTCTATAAATAGAGGCTCCCTTATATTAAAAAAATCAATCTATCTTTTTATCAAAAATTCTTTTAAGTTAGATTCATCTCTTTGGTGTGTAATATCCGAAGAAATCCTTAATGCTTTTAGTGTGTAATATCTGAGAGTATTGAGAGGTAAATCAGGAGTCTTCCGCAGCTCCTGTGTGACCATTCGCTCCACATCCTTTGATCTTTGAGACTTCACGGTTTCTTTGATGCAAATTTTATCCCCCTACCAACTCTAGAGTGCTGATTTTTGGAAGAATCACATCATTTGGTATCAGAACACACTTTTGAGTTTGATATTTTATTTTTTATATTTTGTTATCATATTCTCATCTTTTCATTTTTTTTCATCTTCTATCTTTCACCTTCTCTTTTTCTTTTTCTTTTTCTTTTTTTATTTATTTTCCTTTATTAAACAAAAAGAGAGAAAAACAGCAAAAAAAAGAGAGAAAAAAAAACAAATCTGTTGGTTTTGCAGTTTTTAAATTCAGTCTTGATCATTTTTTAAAAAAGTTTATGTCCAAATGGTTCTTTCTATAAAGAGCAAGATTTGAGGACAAATCTTTTTCAAGAGAGAGAGTATGATATGATCATGAGAAGCATTAGGACATGCGTGCACTGATCGAATTGTAAATACTCAATCACGATGATTCAGGGCATGAAATTACTTGGAGAATGTGCTCAGCTCAATCACGGAGCTCCTCGAAGAAGAATCAAATCAAATGGAGATCGGATGAAGGAGTTATGCATTTACAAATTAGGTGATCTCCAGTGTACGGGATTTAGACATGGATGTAATTATTGAAAGATTCCGACCAGGCCAGAATGAACAAAGCTACAAACCGACTCATTCTACAATCTTGATCAATCAGAGAAGCCCAACAAAGTGGATTCAGCCCAAAACCAATCAATGAAGATTAATTTTCGTCCATAGCAACAACTACATTTAATTATGTCTATTTCTCTCTCTTACATGCACTTTAGAGTTGGGATTTCATCTTCCTAGATGCTCTGCATGTTTAGAAACTATTATGGAAGACATTGTTGTATTTCCTCTATAAATAGAGGCTCCTTTATATTAAAAAAATCAATCTATCTTTTTATCAAAAATTCTTTTAAGTTAGATTCATCTCTTTGGTGTATAATATCCGAAGAAATCCTTAATGCTTTTAATGTGTAATATCTGAGAGTATTGAGAGGTAAATCAGGAGTCTTCCGCAGCTCCTGTGTGACCATTCGCTCCACATCCTTTGATCTTTGAAACCTCACGGTTTCTTTGATGCAAATTTTATCCCCCTACCAACTCTAGAGTGCTGATTTTTGGGAGAATCACATCATTTGGTATCAGAGCACACTCTTGAGTTTGATATTTTATTTTTTATTTTTTGTTATCATCTTCTCATCTTGTCATTTTCTTTCATCCTCTATCTTTCACCTTTTCTTTTTCTTTTTATTTTTCTTTTTCTTTATTTATTTTCCTTTATTAAACAAAAAGAGAGAAAAAGAGCAAAAAAAAAAGAGAGAAAAAAAAACAAATCTGGTGGTTTTGCAGTTTTTAAATTCAGTCTTGATCATTTGTTATAAAAGTTTATGTCCAAATTGTTCTTTCTATAAAGAGCAAGATTTGAGGACAAATCTTTTTCAAGAGAGAGAGTATGATTTGATCATGAGAAGCATTAGGACATGCGTGCACTGATCGAATCGTAAATAATCAATCACGATGATTCAGTGCATGAAATTACTTGGAGAATGTGCTCAGCTCAATCACGGAGCTCCTCGAAGAAGAATCAAATCAAATGGAGTTCGGATGAAGGAGTTATGCAATTTAGAAATTATGTGATCTCCAGTGTACCGGATTTAGACATGAACGCATTTATTGAAGGATTCCGACCAGGCCAGAATGAACTAAGCTACAAACCGACTCATTCTAATCTTGATCAATCAGAGAAGCCCAGCAAAGTGGATTCAGCCCAAAAACAATCAATGAAGATTAATTTTCGTCCATAGCAACAACTACATTTAATTATGTTTATTTCTCTCTCTTACATGCACTTTAGAGTTGGGATTTCATCTTCCTAGATGCTCTGCATGTTTAGCAACTATTATGGACGACATTGTTGTATTTCCTCTATAAATAGAGGCTCCCTTATATTAAAAAAATCAATCTATCTTTTTATCAAAAATTCTTTTAAGTTAGATTCATCTCTTTGGTGTGTAATATCCGAAGAAATCCTTAATGCTTTTAGTGTGTAATATCTGAGAGTATTGAGAGGTAAATCAGGAGTCTTCCGCAGCTCCTGTGTGACCATTCGCTCCACATCCTTTGATCTTTGAGACCTCACGGTTTCTTTGATGCAAATTTTATCCCCCTACCAACTCTAGAGTGCTGATTTTTGGGAGAATCACATCATTTGGTATCAGAGCACACTCTTGAGTTTGATATTTTATTTTTTATTTTTTGTTAGCATCTTCTCATCTTGTCATTTTCTTTCATCCTCTATCTTTCACCTTCTCTTTTTCTTTTTCTTTTTCTTTTTCTTTATTTATTTTCCTTTATTAAACAAAAAGAGAGAAAAGGAGCAAAAAAAAAAGAGAAAAAAAAAAAACAAATCTGGTGGTTTTGCAGTTTTTAAATTCAGTCTTGATCATTTGTTATAAAAGTTTATGTCCAAATTGTTCTTTCTATAAAGAGCAAGATTTGAGGACAAATCTTTTTCAAGAGAGAGAGTATGATATGATCATGAGAAGCATTAGGACATGCGTGCACTGATCGAATCGTAAATACTCAATCACGATGATTCAGTGCATGAAATTACTTAGAGAATGTGCTCAGCTCAATCACGGAGCTCCTCGAAGAAGAATCAAATCAAATGGAGTTCGGATGAAGGAGTTATGCAATTTAGAAATTATGTGATCTCCAGTGTACCGGATTTAGACATGAACGCATTTATTGAAGGATTCCGACCAGGCCAGAATGAACTAAGCTACAAACCGACTCATTCTACAATCTTGATCAATCAGAGAAGCCCAACAAAGTGGATTCAGCCCAAAAACAATCAAAGAAGATCAATTTTCGTCCATAGCAACAACTACATTTAATTATGTCTATTTCTCTCTCTTACATGCATTTTAGAGTTGGGATTTCATCTTCCTAGATGCTCTGCATGTTTAGCAACTATTATGGACGACATTGTTGTATTTCCTCTATAAATAGAGGCTCCCTTTTATTAAAAAAATCAATCTATCTTTTTATCAAAAATCCTTTTAAGTTAGATTCATCTCTTTGGTGTGTAATATCCGAAGAAATCCTTAATGCTTTTAGTGTGTAATATCTGAGAGTATTGAGAGGTAAATCAGGAGTCGTCCGCAGCTCTTGTGTGACCATTCGCTCCACATCCTTTGATCTTTGAGACCTCACAGTTTCTTTGATGCAAATTTTATCCCCCTACCAACTCTAGAGTGCTGATTTTTGGGAGAATCACATCATTTGGTATCAGAGCACACTCTTGAGTTTGATATTTTATTTTTTATTTTTTGTTATCATCTTGTCATTTTCTTTCATCTTCTATCTTTCACCTTCTCTTTTTCTTTTTCTTTTTATTTTTCTTTATTTATTTTCCTTTATTAAACAAAAAGAGAGAAAAAGAGCAAAAAAAAAAAGAGAGAAAAAAAACAAATCTGGTGGTTTTGCAGTTTTTAAATTCAGTCTTGATCATTTGTTATAAAAGTTTAAGTCCAAATTGTTCTTTCTATAAAGAGCAAGATTTGAGGATAAATCTTTTTCAAGAGAGAGAGTATGATATGATCATGAGAAGCATTAGGACATGCGTGCACTGATCGAATCGTAAATATTCAATCATAATGATTCAGTGCATGTAATTACTTGGAGAATGTGCTCAGCTCAATAACGGAGCTCCTCGAAGAAGAATCAAATCAAATAGAGTTCGGATGAAGGAGTTATGCAATTTACAAATTATGTGATCTCCAGTGTACCGGATTTAGACATTGAACAAAGAAGACTGATCAAGCGGTTCAAACAGAGCCACAAAGAGGAAAAAAGTCAGCTGAGGATAACATGTTTGAGGATGCAACTGAAGCCAAGGTGTAAGATGTGCAAAGCAAGTGATTCAAAAAGCCAAAGGTGAAAACAGCACAAGCATCACCAAATAAAATGAGCCAAATTCAAAAGGAGAAAACCGCCACCACTTGAAGTTCAAAGAAGAAGTGTCCTCCAAAGAGCTTAAAAGAGAAGAGTTTTTGGGTTTCTATTTAGGTTTAAAGTTCTAAAAAGGGTAGCTTAGGCGGGTTTACATTAATTAGCTAGAGTGATGATTATTTCTTATGGGTCTTGGGTATATGGGAATCTTCCTTTATATGTGTAAGTTGTTCTTTGACCCTTACCATTTTGCCAAAGCACAGCCATGCTTTACCTTGAGAGAACCCTTGAAACACCAAATCCAGTTTGATAAGTGGAATCATTTTTATTTCACTAAGCCTTGTCCCTTAGCCAAATGACACATTTGCATTTACATAAGAATGATTCACGATTTGAGCTTAAATGAATGTTAAAAAGGTTGTTTGATTTGATGAGCATGTCTGGGTTGATAGCATTGTGATCATTCTTGCTTTGTGATGAAAGAGGCTGAGTGTTTAGAGTATTTTTCCATCAATTGCATTCTAGAATTAAGAACATAGACTTCATTTTGATTCATTGTTAGCATTTTTAGAGATATGAGTTTAAAACCTCATCACCATATTAAGTGATTGTTTGCTTCAGGGCAAGCAAAAGCTAAGTGTGGGGGTGTTGATAGCTTGCTATATTCTCATGTTTTAGGCTGCATTTCATGCATTTTTTCCCTTGTTTTGCATATTAGTTTAGCATTTTAGTATCATTTGTACTTAGAATCAACATTACATGCATTTAGTTTAGGATTGCATACATATGCATACTTGTGGTTCTTTTCAGGTGTTTTTGGAGGTTCTTGGAGTTTGGGGAGGAGATGCAAGCATCTCATGTTCGAAGAGATGCCAAAGAAGGAGCTTTGCAAAGTTTTGTCCCATATCGAGGAGAAGCATCGAGCAAAACGTATGTGGAGTATGCCCGATGCAAGCCATGGTGCGTGAAGAAGAGGACTGGTTTCTGGATACTAAGGCATTGGTCTATGTCGAGGTGCTGCATCGAGCAGGGAAAGCTACACAAACCAATATGCATTACACGGACCATATCAGGGTGGTGCATCGAGCTAAACATTGTCTGTACAACCCCGATATGCTTTATCCGCGTGTTTGACCGGATTTTCGTTGACCTTAACTTGGTTTTAGGTTATTTATCTTTCTTTTGGTTCCTTGCCATAAAAGGAAAGCCACAAAACATTATCTTTATCTAGACTACATTATCTGATATTTTTCTTATCTTTTAGCCACAAAAAGGCGATTTGCCTAAGTTTGTAAACACTTTTATTTTTCAATAAAGTCTTGCTTTTTATAGTTTAATCTTGCTTATTGATCTTTCATTTTCGCACATTGGTAGTTTTGTTTCCTTATTTTTTTTCTTTTTTAATCTCTTCTAATCATGTTTAACTCTAATCAAATGAGATTAAATATGATTAGTGAGTAGTTTATCTTAGATTTGAGGTTCTAAGTAGGGAAAGTGGAATTTAAGATATGATTAGGGGGTGATTAGGCTTGATTAGTTTGTTCTCTATTGTTTTCTTCTCTTGCAAACTGATTATTGTTCAAAACGCTTCTCCCTTTTGATTGAATATGTATTGTTATTGTATATGATTCACTTGATGGTTTGAAGTCTTATTCTTGGCATGATTTGCTTATTAGGTTTGATAGTCTAGCTTGGTTTATGTTTCCTTTGTTCAGTGACACCAAAGTGATAGTTTTCCTTGCTAGATGATTCACTTACGGCTTGGTAGTGCTTGTTTTGAGACTCTTGCTTGATTGTTAGATAGTTTGCATTAAAAGAACATACTTTTGTTTGATTCATGTTCATTGCTTAGTATTGTTAGGTTTCGCAATTGTGAGCTTGATTATATATTCTTGATTGGTTGAATTAGCTACTTAGGTCCCTATATGGTTCAAACGATTGATAGGTTGATCTGAATTCTTGTTTGGGTGAAAGAGAAGTTTACTTGATTAATACTTCTTATGCTTTATGGTTCTGCTCTTTATGCTCATGGTTAGAGAATTCACCATCAAAAGTGGGTTGGACACTATAGTCTTGTTGAATTGGGTTTGCTTATTAACCACTAAGAAGATCTTTCCTTAGATACCTTGCTTATGATTGCAATATTGAGAATTACTTGCTTATTATTGTACTTGATGATTGTCTTTGTTAGAAATCCCCTTTGTCACTCTTAAAAACCACTTAACCATTATTTCTTAGGACCTAGGATCTTGCTTTCTTTTAACTGTCTTAAACTGTGTTTTGCTTTAGTTATCTTGCTTGGTCATTTCATTCCAGCATACATCTTGTTTAGTTTATTTCTTAGTACTTGCATAAGTTTCATTCCGCTTAGTCTTCGCTTAGTTGTATTTTCTGTTTTCTATGTCTTGCATCATTAGATTGTTAGACTTGCATCTTGCACCATTTAGAACCCCTTTGACTTATCTTACAGCATCGTTTGCATCTCAATTCATCCATAATTGTTCGATACATCATCCATATACTACATTCGATTAGAGACTGAGGATATTTGGTTATAGACCTCAAAAAGTCTTGTTTCAACTCCACAGGTGTTCTGCTCGATGCTCATCCTTGATATGGACGCAGACTTGAAAGACTCCTTCTCTTGGCATCTCCTTGAATGTGAACTGCTTCAATCTCCTTCCCAAGTTCCAAAACCTCCAAATACACCTGAAATACACCATAAATATGCACATGTATGCAATACTAAGCTAAATACATGCAATGTTACTTCTAGATACAAATGAGACTAAAATGCTAAGTAAAGATGAAAAAACAGGGGAAAAGATAAATGAAATGCAACCTAAAACACTATAATATAGCAAGCTATTATTAATCCTGATATGAACCTCTAGGACATTCCATATCTGGCAAACGCTATGATACGAACCCGACATGGAACAAAGTCTGTATCAAGACAATCTGCATCGGTGTGTCATGTCGTGCAGCCATCCCGTGGTTGCACATCGGGAAGCAATAACGGTGTTATGCCAATATGGTTTGAAAGGTAATTAAGAGGGTTGCCAAGCTCCATCTGAGAAATGGTCTCTTCCATGGCCTACTTTCTTAAGATAAGGCAACAATGCTTGGCTGGGGTTAGCCGAGAATTTTGGACCCCCAAGGAAACCCTACATATCCCTTTCCTCTTTAAATAGCCTCCATTTTCTTCACACTTCTCTCTCTCTCTCTCTCGTCGCCATCGAAAAAACCAGAAAAAATTGTTTTCGTTTAGAAGTTTGAGAAAGTTCTAGTCTCTTTTCAATTTCGAATGCATCTTACACCGGTTCTACTTCGATATCGATCTATGTAATTCCATGAATCTATTGGATGATTTTCTTGAATTCGCTAGGGTGTTAGATTTCTCTAAAAGTTTGGTTTTAGAATAGAGAGAGAGGGGTTTGAAGCATATTTAGCCAGGGTTTTTTGTGTGAGAATTTTTAAAATTTTCATTGTTTTATCCAAGATAGGCATGGCTTTTTCTCGAATTATATCGAAATGGTGATGTTATTGCTTATTGAGTTAAAATTCCTTAGCAATTTGATATGGGGTTTGACTGTGATTGAAAATCATTTGTATGCATAACGAGATACACTCTAGTCATGAATGGAGTCTTCTTGTTATATTTGTTTAAAACCGAATTTTCTTTGCTTTCTTGTTTTTATTGACAAAGTGCTTACACACCTTCGAGTACAAATGTTGTACAAACTCTGGAAAGAGAAGAATCGCGGGTGCTAGCAACCCCAAGAGTCGAGCAGAGAAGGAGGCTGGAAAGAGGAAGATAGGAGAAAGCTCCAGAGCCGACGAACCGATCAGATCCACACTAAGGATCTCGACTAGGAGAAGCACAAGCTCTGGCCCTTCCCTGAAAAAACTAGAGCCGCTTATAAACAGATGGAGTTCAAGGCGACATGATACCCACACGAGGCCACAATGGTCGAGCTCAGCCTCTACAAGGATTGCCAGGTCCTATTTAATACCATGGGGCTAAAGACGTTCAAGGAGGAGGCTTATCCTTCTGACGACGAGGTGACATTCCAGTTCCTTGCCTCGCTTGAACTGTCCTTTTACTCCTACGGGGAGGAGCATCCCGAGGAAGATGGAGATGGATGAATTCGGTTCAAATATTGGAGCTGCATAACCTCCGTACCTCTCCCACGACAAGATGAATGGAGGAGACAAGCCAAAAGTAGTAGGAAGGGAAAGGAGCTTGAAGATGCCGAGGAAGAAGAAGGAGAAAAGCCGGACAAGAATGGCTCTGATGAAATGCAAGTTTGGAGATACTTTCGTGTTCGAGCCAAGGTACACCACTGACGAATACCCGATGTGCCAAGCCAGTCCACTTACGCGAACAAAGAAGGCACAAGGAAGAGGGTGCCACAGAAATCTCTAACCCCAGAGTCCGACTACCCCTCACTCTCCTTGAGTAGTGGCGACTCGTCCCTCCCTGAACTTGATAACTAAGGTACCAGCTCTAACCTTTGTGAATATTTTTCATTTCTTGCAATTTTCTTTCTTGTGTGTTTTCTTTGCTCCTTTAGTATATGGTACGTGCTCCCTTCTATTTTAATCATACAGGGACTGTGTGATTTAAGTTTTGGGGAGTATATACCATGCATTTCCATGCATTCATGTAAATTAGGAAAGAATCAAAGTGCATAGAAAAACAAAAAAAAATTAGAAATTTTTTAAAACATTATTTAATAAAAAGAGCATTTAGTTACATTTTCAGTTTAGAATTGAGTCTAGTTGCATTCATAAAGGATTTGTCATGTTTTTGAGTGTAAATCATGTTAGTCCTTGTAAATGCCATTGATAAGGCATGAACTTAACGCTTAAGTATCTGTTTGTTTGATGCATTTCGTTTTAAAACCGAATTAAAGGCAGCACCATATATGGAACATGCAGTTTAAAATTTTGCCTAAGCTAATGCATTGTGAATTGAATATTTTCCTTCTCGAACTTAAGCTGAAAATTTTAAAAATTAATTATCATGCTTGTCTCTGATTGCAACTCAATGATTCTTGTTTGGACTTTCTTTTCCACTTTTACCATTCTTTTGTTAGTCCAACTCACTCTCACCATCCAAGCCAAAACTTTTGTTTTTAAAACCTTAAACACTATTGCGGGCGATATGTCGGACATCCTTAGGTAAAAAGTTTTGGGTTTGACCAACGAAGTAAGGCTATCATGCAGACGTTGGTTCACTTTCGAGCCAACATAGTGATAGGGTCTAAGTTTTACCCACTTTTAGAATACTGCAAGTGCACAGCAATGCAGTTGTAGCACAAGGGGTTACCGAATCCCAAGGGAGTAAGTTAACTACACTATAGTGTTCAGGTTCGGATTAAGCTAAGCAGTAAGTACTGTATGTAGTGCGAAATAACTAATTAAATGTAAGAAAGCGATTTTGTGATTGTTCTTAACTTTCAGGTAGCTAAAAGCGCTAAGTCAGGACAATTCGCAGGTTGAATCCGAGAATGTATAATGCATGCAATCAGGAATGAATTAAAATTGTCTAGAACTTGATACACAATGATATAACTAATCAATTCTCATTGCAGAAGTTATCTATGCCTAAATCACAGAATTTCAAATCTCTTTGCAAATTCTAACAATCTAAACATGCAGTAATCATCAGGTTCAATTGTTCACAAAAAATCTAAGTCAAATCTCTTTGCAAATATGCATTTTGCTCATCTAATGTTTAAAACGTTTAAGACCATACACCAGACTGTTTTAGGTAGCCTAAAACGGCTATATATATGAGAATACGAGATCTATATTTTTTTTTTATCTATTGTTTTTGGCTACAATCAAATGTTCCAGCTATTACGAAAAGACTTCCAAATTGGAAAAAAAAAAGAAAATTGTTTGAATATGTTGTTTTCTTTGCTTCATTTTTATTAGTTTCCTGGAAAATAAAGCCCAAAAATGTATTCTTTCTCGGCTATCAGTATATGAAATCTCTAAAGAAGCCCAAACAAACGAAGACCAAAAAATTGTTTTCTTTGCTTCATTTTTATTAGTTTCCTGGAAAACAAAGCCCAAAAAAATATATTCTTTCTCGGCTATCAGTATATATGAAATCTCCTACGGGCCCAAGGCCCCAAAGAAACGAACACCATATAAAACGTCATCGTTCTTAGTTGTAATAATACCCATGCGCACCAAATGCGCGTAATTTTCAATTCCTCAATATCTTCAGAGTTCACATCACAGCCCTGATAATTTCTCTGCTCCGAAAGAGAGAGAGAGAGAAACATATCGTATCATCATGACCATTGCAATAAAGGGAGAGCTATAGACAGTGATAGAGAAAATGTCTGGAATGGTTGATGCGAGCTCGTGGGGTGCAGTGTTGGTAAGGATCTCGCCGTACACTTTCTCCACTATCGGAATCGTCATCTTAATCGGCGTCTCAGTCCTCGGTGCCGCCTGGTATATCAATTTTCTTCTTCTTCATCATCTTCTTCCTCCCGTATATACAAGCATTGACATGTCTAATGGTTGTGTAATATTTAAGTGATTGAGTTGATTAACAATGTTCTCACATCTATTAAACAGCCTAGGGTTTCGAAATCTAGATGACTAGTCCAAGAAATCGATATAAATGCAAGCATAGATGAAGAACCAATGAATTTTCTATAAGTTTAGTGATTCTACAAACACTTCATCAACCTTTCAATGATCTTACTTAACTAACAGATTACTCATACATGATTATGAAAACACAAAGCATAGCTGAATAATACTGCATTAAAAAGATAACAAGAGAGAAACAAGGGTTTGAAATCTTCTCTAAAAGAGTACAGGATTTGTCTCCCTCAAAAGCTCTGAATAATATCTCTCTCAAGCTCTCTGAATTCTAAGATACAAGATAAAAGCCAACAATGGCTGAAAACCTAATATATACAAACTAAAACACGAGCTGAGACACCTTTGTTGATAGTGGAACTTCTTGGGCCAAAGTGCAATATCTCTCCATCTTTTAATAAAACGTCGCGATTCTCTTCAGAGGTGGGTGACGAGCGTCACCCATGAGTGGTGACAATCGTCACCAGTGCAGTGTAACAGCTTCTGACTTGCTAACTTTGGGGTTGATTCTTGCAATGATCCAAAAAGCTTCAGAATCTCCAATTATGCTCCCATTATGCTATAACCTGCAAAGACTCTTCTAGGACTCTAAAGAAGACAAAAAAAGACTCACTAAGAAGGACTTATATCATAGTTAAAAACCATAAAAACCATGATATATCAACTCCCCCAGACTTGGTTTTTGCTTGCCCTCAAGCAAACATCAGACAAAGAACAAGGTCGAGGTTTGAAAACTAAAACAGTCAGCTAAACATTAGGGACGCCACATTGATCAACACTTTCGAATCCACATACCACAGAGCCAACACAAGATTAAATTTCAGTCTACTTATCACAAGCTTAACAATCTCTCAAATCCAGTTCAAGCCCCTACAAGAAATCTAATATTTCTACTGCTAACTCTTTTTATATATCTAAGTGTGATATCTGACCAAGAATTTATCAACTCAAACACTTATAGATTCTTTCCCTTCCTTAACACTGAACAAATCAATCTCAATACAGCTCTCCTATTTTCTCTCCCCTTGATCTATTTTTTGATTTTTTCAATTTTTCAACTTCTTTTTTCATTTTTTTTACAGCCTAAGATATGATGCTACTCAATACTTGTGTTTGATGTTACTGCATATTACATGCATTTTGCATACTCATTAGTTAGCTTTTCATGCATTTGTGTCACGTTTTAGGTTAAATTACATCACTTAGAGTCCTAAAGCATTCTTGCACCAGCATATGCATATTCCTTGCATTTTGCATCACATTTAGGTTGTTTCTGGCTGCTTTGGAGTCGTGGAGGTTCGTGGACATGTTGAGGCTGTTGTAGCAGTTCGTGGAAGCTCGGATATTTGCTAAGGATCAGAGATCGAGGAGCAGATCGAGCATGGCCGGTCGATCTAGGAAGTGATCAACCAGAAGATCGAGAAGACCAGGCGATCCAAGGAGAATGATCGAGACGAGGATCGAGTGAAGCAGTCGATCAAATGGTACGGACGTAAATGACGCCATGCAGAGCGAGAGCCAGATCGAGTACACCACCCGATCCAACTGAAGATCGATACCGAGATCGGATGCAACACTCGATCCGCCGATGATGATCGAGACCCAGATCGAGCTGTAGACACGATGTCCGGAGATGATCGAGAGAACCGCTCGATCCCGGAGTCGATCTCTGTCCTTTCAACCACTTTTGGCCGCTAGCGAGGGGGGGACCATCAGCTTGTTTTGGCCATTTTAGGAAGGCGGCGACGTCCTTTTCCCACATAACTTTTATCCTTATCTTTTATGTATGCTTTTCTCTCTGGATTTGAGAAGAACACCATTGTCGAACTTTGAGTTTTTCTTAAGCTTGTAATCGAATCGTTTTCGTTTTAATCTAGTTTTCTTTCCATATTCATCGTTTCTTTTTCCATGCTTTGCTTGATTTACCTTATGTGTAGTGAGTAGTTTACTTGGGTTCGGGGTTGAGAGGATTAAGGGGTCTAAAAGGGTTTCGATCTTGAGGTTTTCTAAGTGTTTTAATGGCTATCTCTTCTAGGGTGTTGAGCTCTCAATGCTTGAAGACTCTCACGCCAAGAGCTTCATGATCCGAGAAGTTCCTTACCTTGACAGGATTCAGGGACCTCAGAAGATCACACCCTAGAGACTAGTTACCCCTTCCCAAAAGCCATGGAAGTTTGGGGGACTAGTTAAGCCACTCATTTGAACTCTGTTTTCCATGCCCTTCGACCTCTCTTTCCACCAAAAGCCATGGGTATGGAGGAGAGGATGAAGGAGTGATCTATACCGAAAGCCACGGATAGATCTTGCTTAGTTTTCAAGGCTTAGAGATCCTCACAAAGTGAGTCGATTTAAAGTTTTCAACCCAAGGTCGAACCTTTGAAACCCCTGACCATGAATCTCAACCCTAGGCCCTCTCTTTTAGCATCTTCACATCTTCTCTCGTCTTTCGCTTGATCTTTGATAGCATCCTGGTCGTTAGTTTTACTTTTCTTGCATTTTTAGACGAGATCGATTGTTATTGCTCGATCTAGTGGTCGATCTCATGGTCGATCCACTAGTCGAATTTTAGTAATTCGAAGCTTCGTCCTTTAATTATTTTGTTTAATCCTCGTAGTAGTTTGATCATTCCTGGTAATTTTAAAATAGGTTGCATTCCATTTAGTTGCTGCATCTAGTTTTTAGAGATTTTCTCATAACTTATCTTGTTTCGCTTAGATTTGCATTAGTCCTTGTATTCTCTTAGCATTTTCTATCATCCTAGGTATGGATTGACTCTCTCTTGCATGCTGTACTACAACCTGTCTTGCATTTGAGTTTGATAACCTCATTGCATTCTCACCCTTCCAAATAAAGTGTCTATCAAATGGCGCCGTTGCCATCCTAGGATTGTTTAGAGAACATAAAGATTTGGGACTTAGCAAAGACTAAGTCTTTACCTTGTTCAAGTTACTAATCATTCTACTCTCAAACGTGTGTTCTCAGGTATATGAATCTTCGTTCACGAGGAGATAACAATCTACTTCCACCGTTGGACAACATTCATCAGCTTGGTCATTCACGGCAAAGAAGAGTCAGAGAACAAGCCAGAGCCTTTGAGGAGATTGTTCAGCACGGTTTGGTTGACTTTGAAGCTATGGCTGAACACGAGCATCCAGAGGGACCTCCTCCAGCTCACGGGGCAGTAGGAAGGGACAATGGAAACCCCCAACACGCGGCTAGACCCCCAAGGATCATAGGAGCCGGAGATGCTCCCAATACTCAACACAATAGGTTTGGGATCACTCCTCCCCCTGTACAGAACAACAACTTCGAGATCAAGCCAGGTTTCATCTCCATGGTGCAAAACAACAAGTTCCACGGCTTAGCAATGGAAGATCCCTTGGAGCACCTTGACAACTTCGAGCAAGTATGTGGGATGATCAAATGGCATATCCGAAGATGCTTTCAAGCTGCGTCTCTTTCCCTTTTCACTCGGAGACAAGGCTAGGCATTGGGAGAAGACCCTCCCACAAGGCACCATCACCTCATGGGCCGAGTGTAAGAAGGCCTTTCTCTCAAAGTTCTTCTCTAGAACCAGGACAGCACGGTTGAGAAGCGAAATCAGCGGCTTCACTCAACGAAACAATGAGACATTCAACGAGGCAATGGAGCGTTTCAAAGACTACATGATCCAATGTCCTCATCACGGTTTCAGCGAGGAGACACTACTCAGTACCATATACCGTGGAGCTTCACCGAAGATCAGGTTGTTGCTTGACACAGCTAGCAAAGGGAACTTCCTTGGTCAGGAGGTAGAAGAGGGTATGTAGCTGATAGAAAACTTGGCATTGAGTGATGGCAATTACGCTGAGGACTATGACCGTGCAGCGAGAGGATCAGAGCTAGAGTCTCACAAAAAGGAGCTGAAATCTTTGCATGAGAAGATAGATAAGCTGGTGTTGGCAAATCAAAAGCATGTTCACTTTGTTGGTGAAGCTGATGAGAATCAAGAGGAGCTAGAGTTGAGCCAAGAAGAAGCCAATTGGGTGGCGGGAGAGAACACCTACAAACCTCAAGGCTACAACCAAGGCTACAACCAGAACAACAACCTCTCCTACCGAAGCACCAACGTTGCCAACCCTAAGGATCAAGTGTACCCTACTCAGCAAGCAAAACCTTTCATCCCTTACAACAAAGGTTTTCAGCCGAATGGTGGTTTCCAAGGTCAAGGGCAGAAGAACTTCCAAGGGCAACATCAAAGTAACAAGGGTTATACGCCTAACTACCCTCCGGGTTTTGCACCTCAGCAGCAACAGCCGATGCAACAACAAGTTGATCCGGTTCAAGCAATGTTTCAACAGCTGATACAAGGGCAAGCCTCTACAAACCAGAAGTTCGCCGAGATGAACACTCGTCTAGACTCGTCTCTCACTGACTTCTCCACTCAGATCACCAACTTAAACAACAAGATCAAGCAGGTAGATAAGGGGAAAACGAGTACAAGTGGTCAGAATAGCCTTCCGGGCAAGTGTGAGCAGAATCCTAAGGAGTATGCTAACGCCATAACATTGAGAAGCGGCAAAGAGCTAGAACCTCCGGTCTCTACTCAGAACAACGAGGAGGTTGTAATTCAAGAGGGGGAGGGTAAGCCTTCAGCTGATGATGAGATTAACTTTGAGAACGTTTGGATCCAAGGGCCAAGAGGAGGAGACAAATCAGTTGTTGAGAAGAAAGCTGAGCAAACTACTAAGGAGAAGAATGCTTATGTGCCTCCACCGTATGTACCTAAGCTGCCTTTTCCTGGCCGTTTCAAGAAGCAACTCATAGAGAAGCATAGAATCCTCTTTGAGAAGCATCTTAAGGACGTGGAGATCAAGCTTCCTCTTGTTGACTGCCTTGCAATGATGCTTAAATGCGCCAAATTCTTCAAAGACACTCTCGTGAAGAAGAATAAGGAAAGCATGGAGGTACTTGTTCTAAGTGAAGGGTGTAGTGCTGTGATACATAAGGAGATAGTCCCTAAGAAGTTGGGAGACCCTGGAAGCTTCACTATACCCTGCGCTTTAGGTCCTCTAGAGTTCAAGAGTTGCCTATGTGATCTCGGAGCTAGCATAAACCTGATGCCTCACTCCGTGGCTAAGAAGCTTGGCTTTACTCGTTTCAAAGACTGTAGGATCTCGTTGGTACTGGCTGATATAAGTGTGAGGCTACCAGTGGGGCTGCTTGAAGATCTACCGGTGCGAATCAGTGGTGTGAACGTGCCTACGGACTTGCAACCGCCGGGGCTATCATCGACGTCAAGAACGGGAAGATTGCCTTGCATTTGGGAAAGGAAATAAGGCTAGACTTCGATATCAATGAAGTTCTGAAGAAGCCGACCATAGAAGGGCAAGCTTTCTACATTGAAACGATGGATGCCTTAGCGGATGAGTTGCTGGAAGAGCTGGCTCTAGAAGACCATCTGAAGTTAGCATTGACTAAGGAGCCAGGAGAGTTTGGCTATGTGGATCAGAGGACCCAGGAGTACGTCAACTTGCTAGATTCTATGAAGATTGTTAAGAAGGATGAAGGCTGCTGCCTAGAGATCGACCCCGAGATCGACGCTATCACTCGATCCAGGAGTCAGATCGACAAGGCAAT
Organism: Thlaspi arvense; assembly: GCA_911865555.2. Classification (NCBI taxonomy): domain Eukaryota; kingdom Viridiplantae; phylum Streptophyta; class Magnoliopsida; order Brassicales; family Brassicaceae; genus Thlaspi; species Thlaspi arvense. The sequence continues at coordinate 25,332,133 of OU466858.1, read as the reverse complement.
CGAGAACACAACTCGATCTGGTGCAGCAATCGACAGACAGATCGAGAGGAATGATCGATCAGGAAAAACAATCGAGTCGACGATCGAGAGAAGCCTTCCGATCATTTTGGGGTCCAATCAGGAGATCGACCCAGCGTCTCGATCCCTTACTCGATCCACATCAAATCGAGTAAGCGAATCGAGCGAAATGGCTCGATCTAGACGACATCGAGAGGAAGATCGACTGGAGGACTCAATTTCAGAAGGGATAGCGGTGGAGGAAAGCAGTCTTAAGGGCCATGCCTCGGGTTCTAAGGAGGGTTCCAAGGAGGAAAGCAACAACAACAACAGCCACGAGGATGACTGGAGTGAGCTGTTAGCCCCAAAGGTGGACCTTAAGGAGCTCCCAAAAGGGGCTAAGGTATGCTTTCTTAGGGCATAATAACACCTATCCCGTGATTGTGAATGAAAACTTAAGTGATGATGAGTTGCACTCGCTCCTGACTGAGCTGAGAAAGTATAGGAAGGCCATTGGGTACTCTTTAAGTGACATCAAGGGCCTTTCACCAATGCTTTGCACTCACAGGATTCACTTAGATAATGAGAACACCTCTTCTATAGAACATCAAAAGCGTTTGAATCCTAATTTGAAAGAGGTTGTTAAGAAAGAGATCCTTAAGCTTTTAGAGGCTGGCGTGATCTATCCCATAAGTGACAGCACGTGGGTTTCTCCTGTACACGTGGTGCCTAAGAAGGGAGGGATCACGGTCATAAGGAATGAAAAGGATGAGCTTATTCCTACTAGAACCATCACTGGTCATAGGATGTGTATTGATTATAGGAAACTTAACCTTGCGACTAGGAAATACCATTTCCCTTTGCCTTTTATTGATCAAATGCTTGAGAGACTTGCTAATCACCCTTACTACTGTTTCTTCGATGGGTATAGCGGTTTCTTTCAGATACCAATTCACCCAAATGATCAGGAGAAGACGACCTTCACATGTCCCTACGGTACCTTCGCATATCGAAGGATGCAGTTTGGATTGTGTAATGCACCGGCTACATTTCAACGGTGTATGATGTCGATCTTCTCCGATCTAATAGAGGAGATGGTAGAGGTGTTCATGGATGACTTCTCTGTCTATGGTGCGTCTTTTTCTGCGTGTTTGTTGAATCTTTGCAGGGTACTAAAACGTTGTGAAGAGACAAACTTGGTGCTGAACTGGGAGAAATGCCACTTTATGGTTAAGGAAGGGATCATGCTTGGTCATAAGATATCAGAGAAGGGCATTGAGGTTGATCAGGCTAAAGTGGAAGTCATGATGGGTCTTGAGCCGCCGGTTAACGTTAAGGGAGTCAGAAGTTTCTTGGGACATGCCGGGTTCTATAGGCGCTTCATCAAAGATTTCTCCAAGATTGCACGCCCTCTTACACGGTTGTTGTGCAAAGAAGCTGAGTTTGTGTTTGATGAGGAATGTTTGAGAGCTTTCGTGACCATCAAGGAAGCCCTTACATCAGCTCCTATAGTCCAAGCACCAGATTGGTCTCTTCCCTTTGAGATCATGTGTGATGCTAGTGACTACGCCGTAGGAGCCGTTCTTGGTCAGAAGAAAGACAAGAAACTACACGTGATCTACTATGCTTCAAGAACCTTGGATGACACGCAAACAAGGTATACCACTACAGAAAAGGAGTTGCTTGCAGTAGTGTTCGCCTTTGAGAAGTTCAGATAATACCTTGTTGGTTCCAAGGCTATTGTATACATAGATCACGCTGCTTTGCGATACATCTATTCGAAGAAAGACACTAAGCCTCGGCTCTTGAGGTGGATTCTCTTGCTCCAGGAGTTTGACATGGAGATTAAAGACAAGAAGGGAATAGAAAACGGAGTCGCTGACCATCTCTCACGGCTAAGGATCAACGAGTCTCTCCCCTTAGATGACTCTCTTCCAGAAGAGCAACTCATGGCGATTACCACGACTGTTTGTGGAATGCTAGAAGGGAGGTTTGAAGAGGTGTTGAGTTTCAAAGAGGAGGATCTACCGTGGTATACTGATGTAGTGAACTATTTAGCGTGTGGTGAGGAGCCAACACATCTCAACAGCTATCACAAGAAGCGGTTTATGAGAGAGGCTAGTGATTACTTTTGGGACGAGCCCTACTTATACAAGAGAGGAGTAGACAGTTTGTACCGGAGATGTGTTACTAAGGAAGAAGCTGGAGACATCCTCTATCATTGCCATGGCTCTTCCTACGGAGGACACTTCGCTTCATTCAAGACTGCCATGAAAGTGTTGCAAGCCAGTTTCTGGTGGCCGTCCATCTTCAAAGATGCACACAAATTTGTGAAGAGCTGTGAGGCATGTCAACGAGCAGGGAATATCACTAAGAGGAACGAAATGCCTCAGGTTCCCATCTTCGAGGTTGACGTGTTCGACGCGTGGGGCATAGACTTTATGGGGCCATTTCCTTCTTCATATGGCAACAAATACATCTTAGTAGCAGTGGATTATGTTTCTAAATAGGTTGAGGCTATTGCTTCCCCTACAAACGACTCTAAGGTGGTAATCAAGCTGTTCAAGAGTATCATCTTCCCAAGGTTTGGGGTACCTAAGGTGGTTATAAGCGATGGAGGAAGCCACTTCATAAACAAGGTTTTTGAGAACCTCTTAAGAAAGTATGGAGTTAAGCATAAGGTGGCTACACCGTATCATCCTCAAACAAGCGGTCAAGTGGAAGTCTCCAACCGGAAAATCAAGGCTATACTAGAGAAGACCGTCGGAGCAACAAGGAAAAACTGGGCAGTGAAGCTGGACGACGCTCTTTGGGCCTACCGTACCGCCTTCAAAACACCAATTGGTACAACCCCTTTCACTCTACTATATGGCAAGGGCTGTCATCTCCCGATTGAGCTGGAACACCGTGCGTTGTGGGCTGTGAAGAGGCTGAACTTTGACCTCAAGACTGCTCAGGAGAAGCGCCTTATTCAGCTACATGAACTGGACGAGTTAAGACTGAACGCTTATGAGAGCTCTCGGATATACAAGGAGCAGACTAAGGAGACTCATGACAAGAAGTTGGTTGCCAAAGAGCTTAAGGAAGGAGGTTTAGTGTTGCTGTACAACTCAAGACTCAAACTCTTCCCGGGAAAGCTGAAGTCAAGGTGGAGCGGGCCGTTTGTGATCCAAGAAGTGTTGCCTTATGGAGCTGTTACACTGATGGGAAAGAGTGGCAGTGCATTCACCGTCAATGGACACAGAGTCAAGCCTTACTTGGCAGACAGCTATGACAAGGTGAGTACCTCGGTGCTTCTCCAAGACCCACCATCCGCCTAAACCAAGTAAAGTCTAGCTAAAGACGTTAAAGAAAGCGCACTTGGGAGGCATTCCCATGTTTATCTTGTACATATTTCTGCTTTACTTCTCTTTCAGTTTTATGTTTTTATTCTGCAAGTGTGTAGGAACAGGTATGAGGAGTCTAAACCTTGATCTTGAAGTCCAAAAGAGGTGATAGGGCTAAGACAAGGCTAGAGATCGAGTGCTAGATCGACTGATCCTGACTCGATCTTTGCTAGATCGAGTCAGTGAATCGAGAGGAGCCAGTCGATCTAGATGAGAACGAGTGATAAGATCGACCTTGACGTAAAAGGATCGATCGATCCAAAACGGATCGACCGATCTAATTTCTCTCAGGAAAAATCTGTTGAAAACAAATCGATCACTCGACTCAATCCATCACTCGATCTATGCCAAATCGACCCCTAAATCGAGAACAAAGCTCGATCATGAGGACTTAGCCGTGGAGCCAACATCTCAATGATCGAGGGAGCCAATCTATCCAAGACTCGATTCATGAATCGAGTCTCAAATCGAGTAACCCTCTCGATCTAAGCCATTATGAGCATGAGATCGAGTCCTAGATCGACTAAATGGACTCGATCTCATGTCCAGGTAACATTTTCTTTCCCTCCTTTATTCTTTTCCCTCCAATTTTTAAATTCAAAACTTGGTCAAGGCAAGCATCTTTGACCATGAAAGATGTGCCTTGACCAAGACTTTGTCAGAAACCACCTTTACTACCCATGGTTTTGCTCTTTGCTAGTCTTTAAATGTTTCAACAACCTCTCACCCTCTCATTCTTGTTTTTCTCAAAAAAATTTATCAAAGAGAGTGAGAGTTTCAGTTTTCAGAGGCTAGCAAAGATCTTTTACATTTCTTGCAAAGGTATTTTCAAAATTTAATGATCTATCTTTAGGAAAATTTCCTTTAAACTCGCAAGATATTGTTCTAGAATATAGGGTCGGTTTTGATTTTTAAAAATTAGCTAAGTAAAAGGAATAATTCTAGATTTTCTAGTATCTAAAGATCTGATTCTCCTTTATTTAGCTATGATTTTTATTAATTCCCCAAAATTCTAGGGTAGTATTTATAAGTTTTCTCCTTCTCCTCTCTCATTCTCATCAAACCGTCGTTTTGCTTATCAAGCTTCTTGAGAAACTTGTTTCAGGTACAATGACCCCTAAAAGAACAAGAGAAGAGACAGCACAAGAGGGAGAAGGACAAGAGGTGGCTGTTCAAGAGAGGGTCAGATGGACTAAGGATGAGAAGAGGGACAAGAAACGGCTGGAAAGGCTTCGGTTTGAGCCTACCAAGTTTGCTGATCGAGAGCTGCTGTTCAAGCTAGGGATTCTTGGGGATTTTGACCAACTCCTCAAGAACATTGGCCTAAGATGTCTGTCACGGATGGATTCCCCAACCATTCCAGAAGTGACAATAGACTTCCTTGCCACGTTGGAGTTCCGTTACGAGAATCCTAGCACACCCGTTCCTTCACAAGGTCACTTCTACTTCAAGGTTGGACGTCAAGCCTACACCCTCTCCATCCCTGAGCTATGTTAAGCTTATGGTCTCAACGCGGATGCCAACAAGGTCGAGTTTCCAGCCTTCAAACGAGCAGACGACTTTTGGGATCTGATTAGCAACGAGGACTACAAAGCCAACACCGCCAAGATCAAGAGAGTGAGAAGCCCGGTGCTCAGGTACACTCTGAAGCTGATTGCCAACACGTTTAGCGGAAGATCAGTTGCTCCCACGGTCACAAAGACCAAACTTTGCTTCTTGTTCCAAGGCGTGAAGCACTTAGTGTGTGATCCGGATGCAAATGAAGAGCCTATGGAGGATGAGCTCGGCGACGAGGTGAACTACGGATGTGTGCTTGCTGCCTCCTTGGTGAAATAGAAGGCTTATGCCTTGCGGTGCAAGGCAACTTCTTCTTACATTGGCGGCTTCCTCACTCCTCTATTCTTGCAAGCTGGTGTGCCTATACACGACTTCGCCCATGTACCAGCCAGAGCTTTCATGGATGAGGCATACATGAGGAATACCGACAGCTTGGGACGCACGCCTGCAGAAGGGTTCTACGCCTACCTCTTCATAGACGACGAAGACAAGAAGAGAGTGTGCATCCTGCCAAATAAAGATGAAACCGAGCGGCTTGGTGTTGGGAACATCGAGTTCTTGCCCACGGAGGAAGAGTGCTTTGCTCCTCTAGGAGGACCACCTGCTTCAGCGATTGCTCCTTGTCAAAAGTCCGAGTCTCCAGCCACAAAAGATGAGATGCCCGAGGCCTACACACTTCCCAAGTTAGACTTTGAGCCGAGAACCAAAACCGATAAGTTCCTAGCATATGTTGTGGAGATGCAAAGGAAGATCAATAAGTGGCAAGGCAAAATGCTCAAGAAACTTGGCAAGAAAGTCAAGACACTTCAAGGAGGCTCGCCTAAGAAGGATGCAAGTAAAGAGATTCACCAACCCGAGAAGATAAGGCTCTCAACAAGTGGAATTGTGATCCGCCAGGCACAAAGCAGCACCATTCAGCCGGCGCGCCATTCTCTCCAAGAACCAGCCGACAAGGGCAAAGAAACAATCTTTAGCTCCTCTGGAACATCCTCAAGTTCCATCCGAGACTAGACCAGAGGTAACAACCTTCTTCCATTGTACATAACCGCTCATATTTGCTTCTTTTTGCTTTGTGTTTTGCTACTCCTTCGAATGAGTTTGCCACCGGGACGGTGTCAAGCAAGTTTGGGGGAGTACATTGTGATTTGACTTGTGTTTTGTGATCTTATTTTCCTTTAGCATCCTTGAGTCTTTAGTTCATGAAAAATTGGTAAAAAATTTTCAAAGATTCATGTAGTTGCATTCATCTTGTCAAAACATGTTAGGATTGAGTCTAGAGTTTCTCATAGCATTTAGGTTGTTTGCATTTGCATAAGGGGTTAGAGTTTCTTGAAAAGGTGTTTTCACTTATGAATTGTTTCAATGCCCTAGTTAGTAGTTCTCTAATACTTTCTCTAAGCTTTGAAAGTAAGTTCTTACCATGCTTGGATCACTTGCTAGGATTTTCGTGACTTGAATTGAACTCTCATGATTTGAAACTTGTCCTAATAAGTGAGAACCTTAATTTGAAATTCTAATTATCATCCTTATGCATTTGAAAATGAACACATGGTTTTAAAATATTTAGGCTCTCTTCTTCCTTTCTACCACTCTTTGTGAGCCTAAGTAGAACTCCCACCTTGACCCTTACCCTTCTTTGAAGCCAAATATTTCTTGTGTAACATCATTGTGAGGCCTTCCTTTCGGTTTGAACTTGGCATAAAGTGTTAGGTTTAGGCGACATGATTTGGTTCTCATATGATTGCTATCTTTGCATTTCGAAGCTAGGTATAGGCTTAGGATAAGTTTGGGGATCATTGGGGGTGTTTTCATTTCTATTTGTTCTCGGTTTCAAGGAGTTTGGTGTTTTAAAGAAAGAAATGGTTTTAAGTGAAAGGTTGTGTTTAAAAACTAAGTATATGCTCTAATAAATTTCAGGAGGTAGCTCTCCCAAATAAAAAAATAATAATAAAAGAAAAAGAAATAAAAAAGCCTAAGTGCCAAATAAAAATAAAAAGAAAAAATTAGAGAAAAGAAAAAAAAATAAGAGAGCTACCAATAAGAAATATTTAAAGAGCAAAGTTATTTTCAAAACCTTTTCACTAGCCTAAAGAGTTTAAAAATGTTTTTGTTTCGAATTGGGGATTGCTAAGTTTTGAGAAGAAAAAGGGTAGACTCTAAGTGGTGAGTGAGGATAAAAGTTGATAAATGAGAGGGGTTTAGGATCATTTGTTAGTTTACATGGGTAGATGAGAATCTGACCATGTATGCATCAATTGTCTTTACCTTTAGCATTATGCATAAGTTCAACCATTTTTGAGAGAAACCCTTGTTCTAATTGTAAACCCTTTTCAAATGAGATCATTCAATGCTCATAACCTTCACCCTTAGCCAAATGTGTTTTGCTTTAAAGTGCATAAGTTTGATTCATGGTTCGAATGATAATGAATGTTAAAGGATGAGTTTCTTTAATTGTTAAGAATAGGAGAGTCATGATTTGAATTTCTTTGTGTGATGAGTATGGCTAAGTTCTTTGGAGTATGAGTGTGAGCATAGCATTTTAGAACTGTTAACTAGGACATTGAGATTGATTCATTTGAAAGGCACCTTTGCAAGAAGTTTAAACCCCCATTCGCTTTTCTTAAAACCTCTCTTCCTTACTTATTTTCTGTTGCTTAAGGGCAAGCAAGAAGTAAGTTTGGGGGAGTTGATGTTACTGCATATTACATGCATTTTGCATACTCATTAGTTAGCTTTTCATGCATTTGTGTCACGTTTTAGGTTAGATTGCATCACTTAGAGTCCTAGAGCATTCTTGCACCAGCATATGCATATTCCTTGCATTTTGCATCACATTTAGGTTGTTTCTGGCTGCTTTGGAGTCATGGAGGTTCGTGGACATGTTGAGGCTGTTGTAGCAGTTCATAGAAGCTCAGATATTTGCTAAGGATCAGAGATCGAGGAGCAGATCGAGCATGGCCGGTCGATCTAGGAAGTGATCGACCAGAAGATCGAGAAGACCAGGCGATCCAAGGAGAATGATCGAGACGAGGATCGAGTGAAGCAGTCGATCAAACGGTACGGACGTAAATGACGCCATGCAGAGCGAGAGCCAGATCGAGTACACCATCCGATCCAACTGAAGATCGATACCGAGATCGGATGCAACACTCGATCCGCCGATGATGATCGAGACCCAGATCGAGCTGAAGACACGATGTCCAGAGATGATCGAGAGAACCGCTCGATCCCGGAGTCGATCTCTGTCCTTTCAACCACTTTTGGCCGCTAGCGAGGGGGGGACCATCAGCTTGTTTTGGCCATTTTGGGAAGGCGGCGATGTCCTTTTCCCACACAACTTTTATCCTTATCTTTTATGTATGCTTTTCTCTCTGGTTTTGAGAAGAACACCATTGTCGAACTTTGAGTTTTTCTTAAGCTTGTAATCGAATCGTTTTCGTTTTAATCTAGTTTTCTTTCCATATTCATCGTTTCTTTTTCCATGCTTTGCTTGATTTACCTTATGTGTAGTGAGTAGTTTACTTGGGTTCGAGGTTGAGAGGATTAAGGGGTCTAAAAGGGTTTCGATCTTGAGGTTTTCTAAGTGTTTTAATGGCTATCTTTTCTAGGGTGTTGAGCTCTCAATGCTTGAAGACTCTCACGCCAAGAGCTTCATGATCCGAGAGGTTCCTTACCTTGACAGGATTCAGGGACCTCAGAAGATCACACCCTAGAGACTAGTTACCCCTTCCCAAAAGCCATGGAAGTTTGGGGGACTAGTTAAGCCACTCATTTGAAATCTGTTTTTCATGCCCTTCGACCTCTCTTTCCACCAAAAGCCATGGGTTTGGAGGAGAGGATGAAGGAGTGATCTACACCGAAAGCCACAGATAGATCTTGCTTAGTTTTCAAGGCTTAGAGATCCTCACAAAGTGAGTCGATTTAAAGTTTTTAACCCAAGGTCGAACCTTTGAGACCCCTGACCATGAATCTCAACCCTAGGCCCTCTCTTTTAGCATCTTCACATCTTCTCTCGTCTTTCGCTTGATCTTTGATAGTATCCTGGTCGTTAGTTTTACTGTTCTTGCATTTTTAGACGAGATCGATTGTTATTGCTCGATCTAGTGGTCGATCTCATGGTCGATCCACTAGTCGAATTTTAGTAATTCGAAGCTTTGTCCTTTAATTATTCTGTTTAATCCTCGTGGTAGTTTGATCATTCCTGGTAATTTTAAAATAGGTTGCATTCCATTTAGTTGCTGCATCTAGTTTTTAGAGATTTTCTCATAACTTATCTTGTTTCGCTTAGATTTGCATTAGTCCTTGTATTCTCTTTGCATTTGCTATCATCCTAGGTATGGATTGACTCTCTCTTGCATGATGTACTACAACCTGTCTTGCATTTGAGTTTGATAACCTCATTGCATTCTCACCCTTGCAAATAAAGTGTCTATCAGTGTTCCTTGTGAGGAGACATGTTCATGAGTGTTCACTACTGTTGTTCCTTGTAAGGAGTCAGGGTCAAGATGCACCATTCTTTAGACTTAAACTCTTAAAAGTTGTATCATGGAAGATCAAAAAGAGACTGCAGCTAACCATCCTTGTCAATGTTGAAAGAGAGGATCAAGATCAATGAATAGCAAGCCCCACGATGAGAAGTGCAAAGTTCATTAAGGTGGATTCAACAGCAGATTTCAAGATTCTCTAAGACCCTAAAGCTTCTTTGCTACACTGATCTACCTATGACTTTCAACTTAGTAAGACTAGTAATCAGCAATTGTGGCTGTGGTTTTTATAAGCATCAATGTTTTGTGGTTAGTTCCAAGAAAAACTAACAATTTCGAAATTTTGACTCTATAAAACAGGTTTTTGACTCAACTTTAAGACTCTCAAAATAAAACAAAATGTACACAACGCCAGTAGCCACCTCCCCCAGTCTTAAAAAACACTATCCCCAATGTATTTAAGCCTATAGTTGGTCAAGAAGAAGTAAGAGAACGTGTAGAATCGAGTTTGAAAGTGGTACCTCACAAAGGGACTAGTGACGAGCGTCACTCTGCATGGGTGACGATAGTCACCGTGTCTGAAATGCCAATGTCATCAGTTAGATGTGTTAAACGTTATGTTATCATGTGTACTCCAAAGTCAGACTGTTACACTCAAACATACTTTAAAGACATCCAAATATAGCATAACTCCTAGTTCAACAAGTTCACAAAACAACATCAAAGCAACTGACAAACTGGCTCAAGAGAAAAACATAAAAATGATTCAAGAGAAATAAAATAAAATGGAGACAGGAACAAGTAAAGAGGATAGTAGAGGAGCTAATCCTCATCCTCACAAACCTTAGCAGGGGAGTGAGGGCGGATGCAACCACAATTGCTGAGAGTAGCGACAGCGTTCCACAGACCATCAAAGCTCTCAATGACATAGTCCTGGAAAGCTGTCATATCCATAGGTGTTTGAGGTCTAGGAGGGCGCCTCACAGCAGCAATCACTGGCGTGGGTAAGGTCTGACGTCGAGACAGTCCAGCCTGAGCAGCAGCAGAAGAGGAAGACGCGCCAACAGAAACGCCTTTGGGCCATCTGGAAGGAACAAGATGGCACAGAAGAGTCGAGTCAGGCAGGAAACACAGCTGTCGTGGATCCACCTGAATCGTAGTGAGCTCTCGGTTGGGCAACTGAATGCCAAAATACTCCCCAGAAAGAGTAGTAAAAGTCCAGATCAGACTTGGCTTAAGCCAAGTGGCGTGCCCCAAATGTGTCTGATCCATAAGAGCCATCGCAGTGACAACCTTGCAAGGCTCTGCGTCGATCTGGAAATGTTGAGAGAGAGGCGTCAGAAGGCTGTCAATGCTCTCCGTCTTGTCACCTGAGCTCGTGAATGGCTTGGTCTTCAGAGAGACCAAGTGCTCTGCAAATATTGTGCCCAAGTTGGCGCGGACCATGCTCTCCTGCGGGATCTCATCGTCAAGCATCGCAGAGAACCCGTAATACAGCAAAACGAGCTCGCTCACACGCATCTTAGTGGACACGGATTTACACAGAATCGTGTTGCCAAGAAAACGCAAAATGCAACGCACCACAGGATGCCAGACCTTTGTCTGCGTGCTCGTCTTGGACTCGTAAGTCCCGTTTCTGAACTTAGACCAGAAGGTCTGTATATGGGGCCACTGCGAAGGCATGATCACGCCTGTGGGATGGTCTTCAAACCCGTAAATCGCGCAGAGCTCGAAGATGCTGATCGTGTAGTGAATACCATGGATCATGAATGTGAGAGTGCCCTGCTGTGGCCAGCTCGTTCTCGTAGTACACACGAACTGTGGCCAGAAACTGGCGGACCAGATCAGGGTAAAGATCGTACTGTCTCTGTCTGGTCGCCATGGTGCTCATCCCGATCCTTCTGAGAACTCGGGTCACCTCCTTCTTGATGCCCAGCTGGTTCAGCACCTTTCCGTCCGTGAATTGAGGGGGCAAAATCTTCACATCCTGCCACGCATTGTAGAACCCAGGATGACCCAGAAAACTCCTCATTACTTTGACAGAATCAGGCGCATGCAGACTTGTCATCACTTCAATTTTTGCCCTATCAACTTCTATGCCATCTCCAGAGACTCTGTGACCAAGAACTATGCCATCTTTCACCATAAAATGGCTCTTCTCCCAATTCAGAACCAAATGCTTCTCTTCACATCTCTGCAGAACTATACATAGGTTTTCTAGACAGTCTTTGAAGGAGGACCCATAAACTGAGAATTCATCCATAAAGACCTCCATAAACCACTTAATCATGTCAGTGAAAATCGACATCATGTATCTCTGGAAGGTCGCAGGAGCATTATGCAGTCTAAAAGGCATTCTGGGATAACTGTGCCATAAGGACAGGTAAATGTGGTCTTCTCCTGGTCATCTGGATGGATGGGGATCTGAAAGAAGCCTGAATATCCATCTAGGAAGCAGTAGTACTTGTGATTCGCCAGCCTCTCTAGCATCTGATCGATAAAAGGCAGAGGGAAGTGATCTTTCCTGGTGGCTACATTCAGCTTCATGTAGTTTATACACATCCTGTGTCCAGTCACTGTTCTGGTAGGAATCAGCTCATCCTTGTCATTCTTCACCACTGTGACTCCACCTTTCTTAGGAACCACATAATCCGGACTGACCCAGGCACTGTCAGATATGGGATAGATGATCCCAGCTTGCAGCAGCTTCATGATCTCCTTCTTGACAACGACCTGCAGGTTTGGATTCAGCCTCCTCTGATGCTCCACTGAGGATTTTGATTCATTTTCCAGGTGTATCCTATGCATGCACAAGTCTTGAGATATACCTGAAATATCATCAATAGAATAGCCAAGAGCTTTGCAAAATCTGCGCAGCTTACTTAGCAAAAGGGTGAGCTATGCATTGTTCAATGAAGCATTAACAATAAAAGGATAAGTAGAGTTTTCTCCAAGGAAGGCGTACCTTAGCCCTGCAGGGAGCTGTTTGAGCTCAACTTTTGGTGCTGTGGCTGCACTCCAGTCGCCCATTGCAGCAGCTTTCGCAGATGTGCTGACTAGCTCTTCCTGTGCAACCAGTTGCATGACATGTGCAGTAGCATCCATCATCTTTGTGTAGCCAGTGGCAGCTGCATCCAGATGCTCATACTCTGCTATAGAAGTTGTCAACGCCCTCTCCAAGGGGTCTTCTGATCTCATCTCTTGAAAGATCTGATCAGCAAGGTTGGTAAGAACATCCACATAGAAAGTCTGTCCATCTATGGTTGGCCTCTTCATCAGCTTGTCCATTTCGAATTTCATCACCAAATCACCAACATTCAGCTCAATTCTTCCCTTCCTGACATCTATAATGGCTCCAGCAGTGGCAAGGAAAGGTCTGCCAAGAATCAGAGGATCTTTGGGTTCTTTTCCATACACCAGAACTACAAAATCAGTGAGAATCATACAATCTCCCACTTTGATAGGCACATCCTCTATAACACCTTCAGGGACTCTGGCTAATATATCAGCTAGGACAAGAGATATCCTGGTAACTTTAAAATCGGTCATCCCTAAGTTCTTGGCAACAGAATGAAGCATCAGGTTCACACTTGAACCAAGATCACACAATGATCTCTCAAACTTGTCTGAAAAGATGGTGCAGTCCAATACAAAGCTCCCAGGATCTGAAAGCTTCTCAGGTACTCTGTTCTGAATCAATGCACTGACCTGTTCATTGATCATCATGGCTCCCTCTTCCAAACTCAAGTTGTTGGTGACCATCCTCTTCACATATCTCCTAATAACAGGAGTGATCCTCACAACATCAATCAAGGGAATCTCAATAACCAGTTTGTCCATGATAGCCTTGCATATAGCATCTTCAAGCTCCTGTTTAGACTTCTTAGGATGCTTAGGATAGGGTATCTTAGGCTTATACACCGTTTCCTTAGATTTGTTTGAAGTCTCAGGCGAAATAGCTGTGGTTCGGGGTTGGTGACGAGCGTTACCCTCCTGGTGACAATCGTCACTGACTGGTGACGAGTCCTGAGTGACAAGCCCTCTCGTCACCACTCCTTCAAACGAATTATTTTCATTTTGTAAAGTGGGTGACGAGCGACACCCATCAGGGTGACGATCGTCACTCGATCATTCTCAGCAGAAATTTCATCATCTTCAAAATCTTCAAGTCCCACGAATTCCTCTGTACTCAAACCCTTCTTCAACACTCTTGGTGACAATCGTCACTGACTGGTGACGAGTCCTGAGTGACTAGCCCTCTCGTCACCACTCCGTCAAACGAATTATTTTCATTTTGTAAAGTGGGTGACGAGCGACACCCATCAGGGGTGACGATCGTCACTCGATCATTCTCAGCAGAAATTTCATCATCTTCAAAATCTTCAAGTCCCACGAATTCCTCTGTACTCAAACCCTTCTTCAACACTGGTTGAAGGTTTCTTCCACTCCTTAGTGTGATAACATTCACATGGAAGTAATTTCTGACTCCATTAGCCTTGACACTTGAAGTTAGATCCTGAAATCTCTCTATGTGATCCATAGGATGCTCATATGGCAAGCCATGGAAAGGATGCAGACCCACAAGCTGATAATAAGCAGGCTTGAGATCAAAATCGTTCCTCTGGAATGCAGGAGGGCGGATTGCAGCTCTGTTAGCATAAAACTAGTCAGGTATGTTGTAATCTCCTAGTGTCCGCTGCACAAAATGCCCAGCAGCGTTTACAGCATCATTCGCCACTTGTTGAACCACCTGTTCAGCTATAACGTTGCCATCCTGATCAAGTCTCTTCTCTTCTTGATTCCTCCTGTTTCCATCTCTGTCAACCAAGTGGCCTTCTGCATTTTGACCAAGACAAGTGGAGCAATCATTGTAGACTGTTTCTTAGCTTTTCTGGTAGTCTTTTCCAACTTAGCGAGTTCCTCGATGCTCAAAGTCACAAGCTCCTTCTCCTTGTTGCTTCTGGTACTACGATTAGGCATACACCTGAAACCAACATGAAGAAAAGTAGCAAAATTCAGTAAACAAAATAAAACTTAGTCAAAATCCTAATACTAAAAATCTATAGGCAACTATTACTCCCCGGCAACGGCGCCAAAAACTTGATAAGGTCTAAGTTTTACCCACTTTTAGTATACTGCAAGTGCACAGGAATGCAGTTATAGCACAAGTTGTTATCGAATCCCAAGGGAGTAGGTTAACTACACTATAGAGTTCAGGTTCGAATTAAGCTAAGCAGTAAGTTATTTATGTAGTGCGAAATAAATAATTAAAAGTAAGCAAGCGATTCTGTGATTGTTCTTAAGTTTCATGAAGTTCTTAAGTCAGGACAAATCGCAGGTTGCATCCGAGAATACATGCAATCAGGAATGAATTAAAACTGTCTAGAACTTGAAACACAATGATATAACTAATCAATTCTCATTGCATAAGTTATATATGCCTAAATCACAGAATTTCAAATCTCTTTGCAAATTCTAACAATCTAAACATGTAGTAATGATCAGGTTCAATTGTTCACAAAACTCCTAAGTCAAATCTCTTTGCAAATAGGCGTTTTGCTCATCTAATACTAGTTCAGGTGATTAACAATGTTCTCACATCTATTAAACAATTTAGGGTTCTGAAATCCAGATGACTAGTCCAAGAAATCGATATAAATGCAAGCACAGATGAAGAACTAATGAATTTCCTATTAGTTTTGCGATTTTACAAACTCTTCATCAACCTTTGAATGATCCTCACTTAACTAACAGACTACTCAGATATGATTATGAAAACATAAAGCATAGCTGAATAATACTGCATTAAAAAGATAAGAAGAGAGAAACAAAGGTTTGAAATCTTCTCTAAAAGAGTACAGGATTTGTCTGCCTCAAAAGCTCTGAATAATATCTTTCTCAAGCTCTCTGAATTCTAAGATACAAGATAAAAGCCAACAATGGCTGAAAACCTAATATATACAAGCTAAAACATGAGCTGGGACACTTTTATAAATAGTGGAACATCTTGAGCCAAAATGCAATATATCTCTATCTTTTAATAAAACGTCGCGATTCTCTTCAGAGGTGTGTGACGAGCGTCACCCATGAGTGGTAACGATCGTCAATATTATATATTTTGGTAAGATATTTAAAAATCATTTGTTGAATAACATGAAATTTAAAATAGCCACAAAATCTTCTAAAACTCTAGTTTCAATATACCCCTTAAAGAATGTAATGGTACTAAGTGATCGGCCTGCACCGTGTGCACGCTATAAAATATTTTATATGTTCAATTATGATTAATATAATATTGAAGATATTAGTTTTGCATTTTTAATCCTCTGTTTTTTCCTAGTAGTTTTTAACCCTCTTCCAGGGATTTTAAAATAGTTTTTGTAGTAGTGTGGTCATTGCATTTAGTTTTTATCGATTTTACCATCTATTTATCCGATTCTGCTTAGATTTGCTTAGCTCTTGCATTCCTTGTGTTCTTTCTACAACTCAGGCTGGATTGATACCCCTTACCTCTATACTGCATCATAACAGTGGTTTGGGTTTTGATTTACAACCTAGAAACAAATTCTTGTCCATCAAATGGCGCCGTTGCCATCTAGGGTTTGATTAGGAAGCATAAAGATTTGGAGCTTAGTAAAGACTAAGCCTTTTACTTTCTTTTTGGTTACTCATTGCTCTACCTTACTGTTTGTCTTCTCAGGTACATGAATTTGCGGTCCAGTGGTGACAATAATCTTCTAGAACCACTGGACAATATTCACCAACTCGGAATTGCAAGGCATAGAAGGACAGTAGAGCAAGAACAGAACTTTGAGGAGATAGAGCAACCTGGTCTAGCTGAATTTTGGGTTATGGCTGAGCAAGACCAAGAAGAAGCTCCACCTCACCGTGCTTCTGGTGCAAGGGGCAATGGAAACCCCAACCACGCTCCAAGGCAGCCGAGAATCATTGGTGTTGGTGATGCTCCAAATACACATCATAATCGCTTTGGAATCACTTCGAGATCAAAACAACAACTTCGAGATCAAGCCAGGATTCATCTCAATGGTTCAAAACAACAAGTTCCATGGGCTTGCAATGGAGGATCCTTTGGAGCATCTTGACAACTTTGAGCAAGTTTGTGGGGTGATAAAGATCAATGGCATCTCGGAGGACAGCTTTAAGCTAAGGCTTTTCCCTTTTTCTCTTGGGGATAAAGCAAGACATTGGGAGAAGACATTACCTCAGAGGACCATCTCTTCATGGGCTGATTGCTAGAAAGCCTTTCTGTCAAAGTTTTTCTCAAGCACAAGAACAGCAAGGCTAAGAAGTGAGATCAGCGGCTTCACACAAAGGCAGAATGAGACCTTTAATGAAGCTATGGAGCGGTTCAAGGACTACACTATAGCTTGCCCTCATCATGGCTTCAGTGAAGACTCTCTTGAGCACAATCTATAGAGGAGCACTCCCAAAGATTCGCATGTTGCTTGATACAGCAAGTAAGGGAAACTTTCTTAGGTAAAATGTTGAAGAAGGAATGGAGCTCATAGAGAACTTGGCTTTAAGCGATGGGAACTATTCTAAGGATTATGACCGAGCACCAAGAGGAGCTGATATAGAAGCTCACAAGAAAGAGATAAAGTTGCTCCATGAGAAGATTGATAAGCTAGTGCTTGCAAATCAAAAACAAGTGCATTATGAAGGAGAAGCCGCGGATGTATTAGATGAGCTAGAGCAATGCCAAGAAGAGGTCAATTGGGTTGGGGGCAACAACTACAACAAGCCACAAGGCTATGCTCAAGGTTATCAGGGAAACAACAACCTTTCCTACAGAAGCACTAACGTGGAGAATCCAAAAGATCAGGTGTATCCTCCACAACAAGGCAAACCCTTTGTCCCTTATAACAAAGGCGGGTTTACAAGCAATAGTGGATATCAAGGGCAGCGACAGGGCAACTTTCAAGGTCCTCAACAGCAAGGAAATAAGAGTTATTATTCTGTGTTTCCTCCTGGTTTCATGCCTCAACAGCAACAAGCTCCACCGCCTCCTCAAGGTCCGGTTCAAGCAATGTTTCAACAGTTGCTTCAGGGACAAGCAAGCACAAATCAGAGGTTTGTTGACATGAACAACAGGCTAGACTCTTCTCTAACCGACGTGTCTACTCAGATCACCAACCTGAACAACAAGATCAAACAGTTAGAGAAAGGCAAAGCCAGTTCAAGCGGTCAAGGCAGCTTACCCGGGAAGTGTGAGCAAAACCCCAAAGAGTATGCAAACGCTATTACTTTGAGAAGTGGGAAAGAGCTACCACCAAGGACTGCACCTGAAGACAATGAGGACATCGTTGTTCAAGAGGGGGAGGGTAAGCTTTCGAATGATCATGGGATCACCTTTGATGATGTGTGGATTGCAAGACCTAAGAAGGGTAAAGAAGCGGTTGTAGAGAAGAAGGTAGAGGAGGTTAGCAAAGAGAAAGATGCATTTGTACCTCCACCCTACAAACCGAAGCTTCCTTTCCCTAGACGGTTCAAAAAGCAGCTGCTTGAGAAGCATAGAGCAGTCTTTGAGAAGAATTTGAAAGATGTTGAGATCAAGCTGCCTTTAGTTGATTGTTTGGCCATGATGCCCAAGTGTGCCAAGTTCTTCAAGGATACTCTTACTGAGAAGAGCAAAGAGAGTGAAGAGGTCTTGGTGCTTAGTGAAGAGTGTAGTGCAATTATTCACAAGGAGATAGTTTCTAAGAAGTTAGGAGATCCAGGATCATTCACCATCCCTTGTGCTCTTGGACCTTTGAAGTTTGAAAGTTGCTTATGTGATTTAAGAGCAAGTATCAATCTTATGCCTCACTCCATTGCAAAGAAGCTAGGCTTTACAAGGTTTAAGGAGTGTAGGATCTCTCTCGTGCTGGCTGATAGAAGGATAAGGCTCCCTATGGGTATGCTTGAAGACTTGCCCGTGAGGATCAGTGGTGTGAACGTGCCGACTGATTTTGTGGTTCTTGAAATGGATGAAGAGCCAAAGGATCCTCTAATCCTTGTAGACCGTTTCTAGCAACTGCTGGAGCCATCATTGACGTGAAGAATGGCAAGATCCCTCTACACTTGGGCAAAGACATCAAGCTAGACTTCGACATCAATGAAGTCATGAAGAAGCCGACCATTGAAGGGCAAGCTTTCTACATTGAAACTTTGGATGAGTTAGCCGATGAGTTGCTTGAGGAGTTAGCACAAGAGGATCACCTTCAGCTAGCTTTGACTAAGGAGTCTGGAGAGTATGGCGTCCTGAACGAACAGGCTCAAGAGTATGTTCACATCCTTGATTCTCGCAAGGTTGTGAAAGAAGATGAAGGCGGATGCCTACAGATCGATCAGGAAATCGATGAGTTCACTCGATCCAGGGCAACAATCGACAAGAAGATCGAGACGGTTGGTCGATCCAGGAAAGAAATCGATAAGAAGATCGAGAGAGCTAACTCGATCAGCTCAGAGAACGACTCAGCAACTGGATCTCCTGCTCGATCCATATCAAATCGAGTAAGTGAATTGAGAGAGTGCAATCAATGCGGACCAGAACGAGGGGAAGATCGACTGGATGACTCGATCTCTGAGGAAGCAACGGTTCAAGATAGCAGCCTGAAGGCTCATGACTCGGGTTCTAAGGAGGCTAATGAGGATGGCAACATCAACACAAGCCACGAGGAGGACTGGAGCGAGCTGCTAGCCCCAAAGGTGGACCTAATCTGAGTGATGATGACACTTATCCTGTCATTGTGAATGAAAATCTGAGTGATGATGAGTTAAACTCACTCCTTAAGGAGTTGAAAAAGTATAGAAGGGCCATTGGGTACTCTCTAAGTGACATCAAAGGCCTTTTACCAATGCTTTGTACTCACAGGATTCACATAGAGAATGAAAACACTTCCTCTATTGAACATCAAAGACGTTTGAACCCAAACTTAAAAGAAGTAGTTAAGAAAGAGATCTTGAAACTATTAGAGGCTGACGTGATATACCCTATCAGTGATAGCACATGGGTCTCTCCGGTCCATGTGGTACCAAAAAAAGGGGGTATCACGTTCATTTAAAATAAAAAAGATGAGTTGATTCCTACAAGAACCATAACTGGACATCGAATGTGTATAGATGATAAACAGATTGTTTGCAAGGTGAAATATCAAATCCCAAACCACAAAAATAATGTAGTATAGCAGTAAGGGTATCAATCCAGCCTAGGATGTAGGAAGAACACTAAGAATGCAAATGCTAAGCAAATCTAAACAGAATCGGGTAAATAGATGGTAAAATCAAAGAAAACTAAATACAACGATCAAATGTTTATGAAAACTATTTTAAAATCCCTGGAAGAGGGTTAACTACAACTAGGAGAAAGCAGAAGATTAAAAATGCAAATCTACTAATAACTAAAACTCGAGAGCTAAATCGGGTAAAAAAGGTCGATCTAACAACTTAAAGGCAAATGACTTCTAATGATCAAGAATGCAACTTTATGACAAGAGAATGATAAACAGAGGTTTTAAAATGCTAAAAGCAGGGTTCAAGGTCGAGGGTCATGTTCAAGAGATTCAAAGGTTCGAGCTTTGGTTTGAAAACATCTAGATCTACTCATTTAAAGAGCTTTTCCTAAGCCTTAGGAAACTTAAACTATGATCTTCCATGGCGTGTGGTAAGACCCCTTTCTCTGACCCTTCCTCCTAACCTATGGCGTGTAGTGGAAAGATGGGTCAAAGAACATTAAGCAAAGATCCTAAATAGTGGCTTAACTAACCCCCTCTTCTACCATAGCGTTTGGGAGAGGATAGATTAGTCTCTAGGATTTGGTTTTCAAGGATCTCTGAATCCGGTCAAGGTAAGAGAAGCCCTGGAATCATAGAGATATTTTCCAAGACTTCCTAAGCCTTAAGACCTCAAAATCCTAGAAAGGAATGAATGAAGAACAAGAAAAACTCAAAAGCTTAAACCCCTTAAACCCTTGACTCGCCTCAACCCCTTACCCTAAGGAAAACTACTCGCCACTCATGTTTAAAATCGATTGAAATGCGATAAAAGAAGAACTAAGCATGATTAAGCAATAGATTAAAGTAAAAGACTTAATATTGAAAAGATCCAAGTTCAAAATATCAAAAACTCAAGAACACTAACAATGGCGGATAATCGCCTACAAGAAGACTCAAAACGAAAAGACAAAGCGTGGATAATAGAAAGTGATCGCCCCCTTTGCCTAAAATGGCCAAGTATCTCCAAATGGTCCCCTCAATAGATGCCAAAAACCAGCTGGTCGGATAAGGCTCCAGAGACCGATCTCGAGATCGATCAGTTCACTCGATCTTCTTCATCGATCGCCTTCTTCTGCTCGATCTTCAAGTCGATCTGGTTGGATGGATCGAGCATTTCCTTTGATCTTCTACTCGATCCTTGGATGATCAAGTCGTGGTCTCGATCTGGCTCTCGTTCTGCATGCCGTCATTCACGTCCGTACTCCAGATCGATCGCCTCTCTCGATCTTGGTCTCGATCCTACTCCTTGAAACGACTTGGGTCACTCGATCTCGTCTAGATCGACCTACCTTGCTCGATCTGAGTCTCGAACTCGGGTCCTTTGCATGCAAGGCTGGGTTTTCCAAGTGTCCACAAGCTTTGTTTTGATCCTCCTCACGTCTGCACAACCTCCACAACTCCAGAGTGCTCCAAACAACCTGATAATGATGCAAAAGTGCAAGAAATATGCAAAATGCGAATGCAAAGTGATCTAGGACCTAAAATGCAACAAATGGTAGAAACTAGCCTATAATACAAGATGAATGCATGAAAACTACTCTAAATGCATGCTAAATATGCGAAATATATGGTAATATCAATATATTATAGGAAGCTTAACTCAGCTACTAGAAAAGATCATTTTCCTCTTCCCTTTATTGATCAGATGCTTGAAAGATTAGCTAATCACCCATATTACTGCTTTCTTGATGGTTATAGTGGTTTCTTTCAAATACCAATTCATCTTAACGATCAAGAGAAAACAACTTTCACATGCCCTTATGGTACCTTCGCTTATCGAATGATGCCTTTTGGGTTATGTAATGCACCAACAACCTTTCAAAGGTGCATGATGTCTATCTTCTCTGATCTTATAGAGGAAATGGTGGAAGTGTTTATGGATGATTTTTCTGTGTATGGTGCGTCCTTTTCTGCTTGTTTGTCAAATCTTTGCAAGGTACTCAAGCGATGTGAGGAGACAAACTTGGTGCTGAACTGGGAGAAGTGTCACTTCATGGTGAAGGAAGGGATTGTACTCGGTCACAAGATATCTGAGCAAGGGATAGAGGTTGATAAAGCAAAGATTGAGGTCATGATGAGCTTGGAGCCTCCGGTTAATGTCAAGGGGATAAGGAGTTTTTTGGGACACGCCGGCTTCTAGAGGAGATTCATAAAGGACTTCTCCAAGATAGCTCGCCCTCTTACACGGCTGTTATGCAAGGAAGCTGACTTTGTCTTTGATGAGGAGTGTCTTCACGCTTTCAAGACAATCAAGGAAGCTCTTGTTACCGCACTTATAGTGCAAGCACCAGACTTGAGGTTACCCTTCAAGATCATGTGCAACGCGAGTGACTACGCCGTGGGAGCCGTCCTAGGTCAGTGGAAAGACAAGAGGCTGCATGTAATCTACTATGCCAGCCGTACCTTGGATGACACGCTAGTGAAGTATGCTACCACCGAGAAGGAGTTACTAGTCGTTGTGTTTGCCTTTGAGAAGTTCAGATCATACTTGGTGGGTTCTAAGGTCATTGTATACACAGATCACGCTGCTTTGAGGAACATTTACTCCAAGAAAGACACCAAGCCGAGACTGCTAAGGTGGATCCTTCTTATACAAGAATTTGATATGGAGAACAAGGATAAGAAGGGCATAGAGAATGGTGTTGCTGATCATCTTTCAAGAACGAGGGTGAATGAAGTCTTACCTTTGGATGATTCACTTCCTGAGGAGCAGCTCATGATGGTCAACACTGTTGTATATGCACGGCTAGAGGAAGTTCTACCCTATGGAGCGGTTACTTTGGTTGGCAAGAGTGGAAAGGCTTTCACGGTTAATGGGCACAGAGTCAAGCCCTACTTGGCGAGTGATTGTAGCAAGGAGAGCACCACAATGCTTCTCCAAGACCCACCCCTAGCCTGAACCAAGTAAAGTCTAGCTAAAGACATTAAACAAAACGCACTTGGGAGGCATTCCCATATCTATCTTGTACATATTTTTGCTTTCTTTCTATTTCAGTTTTATGCTTTTTATGTTTAAGTGTGTAGGTGAAAGGATAAGGGATTGGAGATCATGATCTTGGAGTCAAAAGGGGCAAAGAAAGGAGAAGTATAGGCAAGGAATCGAGTGATGGATCGACATACCCTGGCTCGATCTTTACTAGATCGAGCTAGTGAATCGAGTTAAGTCACTCGATCCAGATGAGATCGAATAGACAATCGAGTGAATCAGTCGATCATGAGAGGATAACCCACCAATGCGTCTAGAACGAGGTGTGGATCGATTGACCTCACTCGATCCTTTAGCTGGATCGATCAGCTTACTCGATCATATCACTCGATCCTTGCCAAAACGACCCAGAATCGATCACGTGGCTTGATCCAAGGACAATAGCCATAATGACGTAGAATCATGAAATGAGGGGGCACATTCAATTTAGGACTCGGTACAATCTAAATCGAGACCCTAATCGATCAACCCTCTCGATCCTAGCCAATATAGGCATGAGATCGAGGTCAAGATCGACCAAATTGACTCGATCTCATGCCGAGGTAAGTTAAAGTTTTCCCCCTCTTTTCTCTTTCCCTCCTATTTTAAATTTGAATATTGGTCAAGGCAAGCATCTTTGACCATGAAAGACGTGCCTTGACCAAGCTTTTTCAGAAACCACTTGTGCATATGTCCAAGAATTTTTGTCTTTAAAACCTCTCTTTGCTCATTTTCTCTTCACACTTTGCAAACTGATTTTTACAAAGCAAAAGAGAGAGAGCGAGTTTAAGTTTTTAAAAGACAAAAGCATTTCATTTTCATCCAACTTCCAAAGGTATTTTCGAATTTATTAGATTGCATGCTTAAATTTTTGAGAAAATTTTCTTTATGTGATTTGATTGGATGATTTGCTAGGGATTAGGATAATTTTGTTTAGAAGTAGCTAAATATTATGAAAATTGCTATATTTAATCCTATCTAGAGATATTTCCTTCTAATATTTAGCAATAATTTTTATAAATTTCCTAAAAATCTTGGCTTATTGTTATAAGTTTTCTTCTCTTGACTTGTCTCTTTCTCTTTAAACCGCCACATATACTCATCCTTCTCTTTGAGAATTTTGATCTCAGGTACCAATGGCACCAAAGAGAAGCAGAGATGTGGCATCTTCAACCAAAGAGAAAGAAACTCAGCAAGTGGTGCAAGAGGAAGGTCAACAAGTGGTTCAAGAGAGGATAAGATGGAACAAGGAGGAGAAAACGGCTAAGAAGAGACTTGAGAGGCTGCGCTTTGAACCAACCAAATTTGCAAGCCGAGACCTCTTGGAGAGAATGGGGCTACTAGATGATTTTGATGAGCTTCTCAAGGATATGGGGCTAGCTTGCCTCTCAAGGATGGATTGCCCTACATATCCAGAAATCACGCTTGACTTCCTCTCAACCTTGGAGTTTTCCTACGAGAATCCGAGCCTCCCTACTCCATCACAAGGTCACCTCACCTTCAAGATCAGGAGACAAGCTTATCACCTCTTTATCCTAGAGCTTTGCTAAGCCTACGGCCTTAATGCAGCAGCCAAGCAAGTGGAGTTCCCTCCTTTCACACAAGCCAACGATTTTTGGGACTTGCTTTCCGATAAGGGGTACAAGGCTAACACGGCGAAGATCAAGAAAGTTCACAACCCCGTGTTGAGATACGCCCTCAAACTCCTTGCCAATACCTTCAGTGGGCGATCCGTAGCTCCAATAGTCACCAAGAATGAGTTGTGCTTTCTCTTCCAAGGGATTAAGAAGATCTTATGCAGCCAACAAGAGAATGATGTGCCGATGAAGGATGAGCTTGGCAATGATGTTAACTATGGTTGTATCTTAGCCTCTTCTCTGGTCAAGTACAAGGCGTGGGCAATGCGATGCAAGGCGAGCTCAGCACTTATTGGAGGCTTCCTCACACCGCTGTTCATACAAGCGGGGATACCTATATCGGAGTTTCAACCTTGCGCGGAGAGGGCTTACATAGACGAGACTTACTTGCGAAACACGGACTCCTTGGGACGCACGCCAGCTCCAGGGTTCTATGCCTACTTGTTTTACGATGAGAACAACACAAAGAGAGTGTGCATCCTGCCTAATACGGATGAGACGCACCTAGAAAGTTGTGGCACTATCGAGTTCGTTCCGACTGAAGAGGAATGTTTTGCGCCCCTTGGAGCGACAGCCGCGCCGTCTCAAGTTGCTCGTGCACCTTCAGAGTCACCTCCCTCAGATGTCGTGATACCAGCCAGCTTCGACCTCCCTAAGCTTGATTCTGAGCCAAGGACCAAAACTGAGAAGTTCCTTGCATTTGTGGTGGAGATTCAGCGGAAGGTGAATAAGTGGCAGAGCAAGATGATTAAAAAGCTTGCCAAGATCAAGGACTTGCAAGGGAGCTCATCTGATGCATCTTCAAGCGAGGAGGTCGAGCAACCCGAGAAGAGAAGGAAGTCAACCGGTGGGATTGAAATCCGTGAGCCTCAAGGAAGCGCTCAAGCTCCTCGCCCTTCTCTACAAGAAGCCACGAGCAAGGGCAAAGGCAAGGAGTCAACCTACGACCCTCCTAGCAAGAGCAGGAAGTCTGGAGCATCCTCAAGCTCCAGCCGAGCCTAGCTCCGAGGTACCAACTCACAACCTTGTAAATATCATGCATATTTTAGGTTTTTGCTTTGAGTTTTGTGTCTCCTCTTTAATTTTTTTGCCACCGAGACTGTGTCATTCAAGTTTGGGGGAGAGTGTGTGTTACTTGACATGTTTTCTTTGATCTTATTTTGTGTTATCATCCCTTGAGTCATCATGCATCATGTAAGGCATAGAAAAGAACAAAAAAATCATAAAATTTATTAAAATTTTCAAAAAATTTCATGTAGCTTGCATTTGAACTGTTAAACATTTTAGGATTGAGTCTAGAATTTTAAAGCATTTAGGTTGTTTGCATTTGCATAAGGGGCAAAAGTTTTTCATAAAAAATGTTTTAAGCTCATGAATTGTTTCAAGGACCTAGTTAGTAGTTCTTTGATGCTTTGTACATACTTTGAAAGTAAGCTCTAACCATATTTGGATCATTTGTTTCGATTTTTGTGGCTTAAGTTGAACATTCATGAATTGAATCCTTTCTTATCAAGTGAGAACCTTAATTTGAACTTTTTAATTATCATACTTATGCATTTGAAAAAGGATACATGGATCACATATACATATTTAGGCTTTCTTCTCCCTTTCACCACTCTCTTGTAAGCCTGAATAGAACTTCATACCTTGACCCTTACCTTCCTTTCAAGCTAAAATTCTTGTGTGACATCATTGTGAGGCCTTATTTTCGGTTTGAACTTGGCATAAAGGATTAGGTTTAGGCGACATGATTATACTTTCATATGATTGCTAGCTTTGCATATTGAAGCTAGTTTTAGGCTTAAGTTTAGGATGGGGGTTCATGGGTGTTGATGTCTTGCTTACTTGTTTTCGGTTTAAAAGGAGTTTGGTGTTTAAAATGGTTTAATAGTTTTAAGTGGGTGGTCCTTGGTTGTATTGTTTTAAAGGCTCTAAGTTTAAAAGAAAAAGAGTTAGCCCTCAAAAAGAAAAAAATAAGAAAAGAGCCAAAAGGCCAAATGTTTAAAGAAAATAAAGAAAATTTTTGAGAAGAGGGCTATCAAAAATAAAAGAAAAGAGCTAAGTTTATGTATAAGACCATCCCACTAGCAATAAAAAGGTTGAGAATGATGTGTTTTTATTTTGGTTTTTGCTTGGCGAATTGCCTTGTTGATGTGGGTAGTCTTTAGGAGGGTGAGTGAGCTTGAAAAAGAAAAGAAAAATGAGAGGGGTTTAGGGTCATTGTTAGTGTATATGGGTAGATGAGAGTCTAATCATGTATGCATCAAATGTCTTTACCTTTAGTATTATGCATAAGTTCAACCTTTTTTGAGAGAACCCATTGCTTGAATTACCCATTTAAATGAGATCATTTTTGTCTCATAACCTTGTCCCTAAGCCAAATGTATTCGGTTTTAAAGTGCATAAGTGTGATTCACGGTTTTGATCTTAATGAATGTTAAAGGTTAGGATTCTTGGATTGTTTGGGATATGAGAGTCATGATTTGAGATTCAACATGTGATGAATATGGCTAAGTTCTTTGGAGTATGAGTGTGTACATTGCATCTTAGGATTAAGAACTAGGACCATTGAATTGATTCAATTGAAAAACACTTTTGCAAGGAATTTGAGGCCCCGTTTTTAAGCCTATCTTCCTTTCTTGAATTTTGTTTACTTGAGGGCAAGCAAAATGCAAGTTTGGAAGAGTTGATATACTCATATATTTAGCATATTTAGCATGCATTTAAGGTTATTTTTCATGCATTCATCTCTCATTTTAAGCTAGTTTACTATATGTCTCATTCTAGGTCCTAAGTGCACATTGCATTCGCATTTGCATATTTTCTGCATTTTGCATCATTATCAGGTTGTTTGAGACATTCTGGACTTGTGGAGGTTGCATGGACGTGCATAGGATCGAGAGGAAGCTTGTGGACACTTGGAGAACTCAACCATGCATGTGAAGGACCCGAGATCGAGCAGCGGATCAAGCAAGGCAGGTCTATCTAGATGAGATCAACCAGAAGATCGACTAACCTTGATCGTTTCAAGGAAGGGATCGAGGATGACATCGAGTGGGGAGATCGATCATGAGTACAGACATGGATTACGCTATGCAGAATGAGAGCCATATCGAGACCACGACCCGATCATCCAAGGATCGACTCAAAGATCGAGCAAAGGAGGACGATCCAAGAAGAAGATCGAGCCAAAGATCGAGTGACCAAGTCGATCTCTGGGACCTTATCCGGCCAGCTCATTTTTTGAGCGTAGTGAGGGGACCATTAGGGTTGTTTGGCTATTTTGGGCAAAGAGCGAACATCACTTTTATTATCCACATTTTGCCTTATCTTTTTCTGCTTTCTCTTATGCGAAATCAGCCATTGTTCTGTTCTTTAAGCTTTTCTTGTTTTTGAACCTTGAATCTTGTTAATCATTAAGTTTTTTTCCTTAATCGCTTTCTTTAATCATGTTTAGCGTTTCATTCCTTGCATTTGAATCGGTTTTAACTATGTGTAGTGAGTAGTTTTTTTTGGGTAAAGGTTGGGGCGATTCAAGGGTTTAAGGGTTTAAGCTTTTGGGATTTTTCTTGTTCTTAACTCACCATCTTCTAGGATTTGGGGTCTTAAAGCTTAGAGAGTCTTGGAAAAGATTTCTATGATTCCAGGGCTTCTCTTACCTTGATCGGATTCAGAGATCCTTGAAAGCCAAATCCTAGAGACTAATCTATCCTCTCCCAAACGCCATGGTTGAAGAGGGGGTTAGTTAAGCCACTATTTGGGATCTTTACTTAATGCTCTTTGACCCATCTTTCCACTACATGCCATAGGTTTAGAGGAAGGGTCAAAGAAAGGGGTCTTACCACACGCCATGGATGATCCTAGTTTAAGTTTCTCAAGGCTTAGGGAAAGCTCATCAAATGAGTAGATCTATGTGTTTTCAAACCAAACTTGAACCTTTGAACTCTCTTGAACATGACCCTCGACCTTGAACCCTCTTTTTAGCATTTTAAAACTCTAGGTTATCATTCTCTTGTCATAAAGCTTGCGTCTTTAGTCATTAAAAGTCATTGCTCTAAGTTGTTAGAAATTCTCTGTTTTGCCCATTTTGGTTCTCGATTTATAGTAATTAGTAGTTTTACATTTCTAATCCTCTGTCTTTTCCTAGTAGTTGTTAACCCTCTTCCAGGGATTTTAAAATCGTTTTCGTAGTAGTTTGGTCATTGCATTTAGTTTTTATCGATTTTACCATCTATTTACCCGATTCTGCTTAGATTTGCTTAGCTCTTGCATTCCTTGTGTTCTTTCTACAACCCAGGCTGGATTGATACCCCTTACCTCTATACTGCATCATAACAGTGGTTTGGGTTTTGATTTACAACCTATAACCAAATCATGTCTATCATTACCACGATTGAGTGCGACTGAATCAGGTCGAAGCTTGCGAGCTGACATTACTACAGCTAGCGCTAGTTTTTCCATAGCTGGATACCTAGTCTCGGCATCGATAGGTGTTTTACTTACGTAAAAGATTGGTTTTTGCTCGTTGAGCTCCTCTCGGACCAGTACGCCGCTTACTGCAGCTGGAGAGACCGCTGTATAAAGGTATAAGGGTTCTCCTTCGATTGGTTTAGCTAGGATGGGGGTCAGTGAGATAGGTTTTTAGTTGGGTTAGTGCCTCCTCGCATATCTCGTCCCACTGGAAGTTTTTGTTTCCTTTAAGGATTTGGTAGAATGGGAGACACTTGTCGGTTGACCGCGAGATGAACCGGTTGAGGGCTGCAACTCGACCGGACAAGCGTTGTACTTCCCAAGTTGTTTTGGGAGATGTCATTTCGAGGAAAGCCGTGATCTTCTTCGGGTTTGCCTCGATTCCTCGTTCGGTTACTAGGTAATTGAGGAATTCACCTGAGGCGACTCCGAAGGTACATTTAGCTGGGTTGAGCTTCATCTCATATTGGTTTAAGATTTTGAAGCATTCCATGAGGCGACTCCGAAGGCGACGTGGTCTGTGTCTCTCGAAAACTTGACCAGCATATCGTCTATGTAGACTTCTTTGGTTTTATCGAGCTGGTTAGCGAACATTTTGTTCACTAGCCTTTGATAGGGTGCTCCTGCGTTTTTCAGGCCAAAGGGCATTACTTTGTAGCAGTAGGTACCTCGATCAGTAATGAAGGCTGTTTTTTCTTGGTCTTCTGGACTCATCTTGATCTGATTGTATCCAGAAAAAGCGTCCATAAAAGACAAGAGTTGGTGGCCAGCTGTGGCCTCCACCATGCGGTCGATGTGTGGAAGTGGGAAGCTGTCTTTTGGACACGCTTTGTTTAGGTCAGTGAAGTCGACGCAGACTCTCCACTTTCCATTTTTCTTTTTGACAACCACGGGGTTTGCTAACCTGTCGGGGTATTTAACCTCCCTGATCGATCCCACTTTGAGTAGTTTGTCTACCTCGTCGTTGACTGCTTTAGCTCGATCTGGACCGAGCTTGCGGCGTTTCTGTCTGACGAGTTTGACGGTTGGGTCGATGTTGAGCTCGTGTGCAGCGACCTCTGTATCGATGCCCGGCATGTCCGCAGTGGACCATGCGAAAGTGCTTATGTTTTCTTTTAGAAAACCTATTAGCTCGTCGCAAATAGTTTTCGCGAGGTCGACCCCGATTCCAACGCACCTTTCGGGGTTGGTCTCGTCTATGCATACTTGCCCGATCAGTTCTGTTCGAGGTTTGCATACAAAGGGGTCTTTATTGTGTTTTAGTTGTCGGACTGTGAGCTCCTCCTCTTGGATCTATACGGGAGCTTTCTCGGCTCGCAAGAAGCTGCCCATGTAGCAATCCCTTGAGGCTCGTTGGGAGCCGCGTATCGATTTGGTTCCCCAAGGGGTTGGGAACTTGACACATTGGTGGTATGTGGAAGCTACAGCTTTCATCGCGTAGAGCCATGGTCTGCCGAGTATGGCGTTAAATGGAGCTGGGCGATCTACGACCACGAAGTCAGTTGTTATTATGACCCCGCCGGCAGAAACTGGAAGCTGGATGGTTGCTAACGAGTAGGTGGTTTCTCCTGCGAAGCCCGTGAGTGGAGTTCGATCGTTTGACAGCATGGACATTTGGTATCCCATGCATCTAAAAGCGTCGAAGAATAGCACGTCAACCGAGCTACCGGTGTCGATCATGACCCTTATGAGGTCGAAACCTCCTACGGCGATCTGGATGACGAGTGCATCATCATGTGGTTTGTCTAGAGACAGGGTTTCGCTTTCCAGAAAGCTTATTTGGTGGTCGGGTCCGTCCAAAGGTAGGTTTACGGTGGCGGACTCGACCTTGCGTTGGTATGCCTTGATCGGGTTAATTGAGTCTCGGCACATCTTCGAACCTCCGCAGATGAAGTCGATTCGCTTCATTGTGGGTAGCTCCCCCTCCCCCCACCCCCCGAACGAGTGAGCGTTGCGTGAGCTGGAGCTCGCTTGAGTTCAAAGTGTCGAGAGTTGGGTTATGCTCGGTTTTGACGAGCTTCCGAGTAGTTTTAATATGTGTCCCCCCGCGACCTTATGGAGCCTGGTGGAGCCGGAAGTCGATGGTTTCCTAGGGGGGGGGGGGGGGGGGGGGGGGGGGGGGGGGAGTGATTACTGATTTCATTGATCCACCGCCGCAAAGGTTTAGCTCTCTGAAAATCAGGTCGATCATTTTTCTCACTGATGGAGGGGAATCAGGGGTTTGAGTTTTGACTTCGACTTTGCGATTTTGTTTTTGAGGTGCTTTGTTGGGGTCTACTTCCCTGTTTCGGGTCAAGGTCTTTTTGGGCTTTTTGTTTTTTTCCTCGGCCTTCTCAGCCTTTTCTTTGGCGAGCTTTTTCGCCCGGATTCTAGCTCGAGTTCGATATTCCTCGGTGGAATGTCCGTTCTTTTTGTGGTGTTCGTAATATTTGCTTTGGTCAAAGCTCGACTCCTTTTCGGGGGACGAGCTTTCTATAGCATACAAATGCTGACCTTTGCCTTGCGACTCCCTTTTGGGAGGTGGAACGTTAGCTTTCTTCGACCCAGAGGGTGCGAGGTGAAGCTGTGAGTTGCGGTATTTTGCTTTGCAGGCAGCCGTTTCGTCTTCGAAGTTAGCGTATATGGAAGCGCGATGGAGCGCATCATCGAGTGAGTCCGTAGGTCGAAGCGTGAGCTCCGCCTTAAACCTTGACTGATACCGAAGGTTGGTTCGGAGGGCGAGCAGGGCTACTGCTTCGTTAGGGTTAGCGATTTTTGCTTTAATCGCCTTGAATTTAACGATGTATGCTCGAAGTGGTTTGTCTGGAGCTTGGACTAGCTTCCAGAGGTCGGCTTCGGTTTCTCGTTTTTCGATGAAGATTGAATATTGCTTAAGGAAGGCTACTGCGAGCTCGTTGAAATTCGAGATCGAATTTTTCTTCCAGCGTCGCGAACCATTCCTTAGCTGGTCCGACTAAAATTTCGGCAAAGAGCCTGCAGTATCCTGCTTCTTTTTCCTTTGGAGAGAAGTTAACTCAGATAGCTGCGAGGTTGAAGAGTCAGATACGAGCTTTTGGGTCGCTGTTTTCAGCATACTCCAGGACTCGTACTTTGGTCGTGTCTCGGAGGTATGTGTTCATGATCGAGTAGGTGAACGGAGTCTGTTGGATATCGCGAATTACTCGATCGATATCGGGAGCTGAGCATGGTTTGATGGAACATGCAGTTCATCTGCCGAATGGCGTAGTCGGTCTGGTTCTGGAACCTTTCAAAGGATTCGCAGTCGACTAGGTTTCTCGAGCCGACACCGAGGTGGTTAGCCCGAGTCGGATCATTTGGAGTATGAGTTCTGAGCTGTTGGTGAACGAACCCTATGGGTTGTTTGCGGATCCCGCTAGGAAGTCTCGAGCTCGAGACCGTGTTCGGTTGTTGGCCGAACTGGGGTGGTGTTTGCGAGCTCAAGGCGAATGCCGAGGATCCAAGCCATCTCTGTCGAGGTGGCTCGGTTCCAGGTGGTCTTAAAGGTGGAGATGGATATCTCGTATTGGGATGGGGTCCCATTTCGGGTATTCCTTGTGTAGGCACATGTGGAGATGGATATCTCGTCGCGGGACGAGGTCCCATCTCTGGTATTCCTGGAGCCGGGATATTTGTGGTGTATGGTGATTGGTGTCTGGTTCGCCGGGGGGCAAAGTTTGGTGGACTTGGAGCACGTAGAGGTGTCACGTATGGTCCGGGTGGATTACTCGAAGCAGGGATTGACGAAAAGTCGAGCTGAGTCCGTGGAGATGGACTCACAGCGGATCGAGCTGTGGCTTGACGCCTTTCTTGTCTTTCTAATCTGATCTCCTGATCTCGCTATCGATCGATCAGATGTGTGAGCATTTGGAGTATCTCCGTCGACTCCAATGTGCTCCTAGAAGTTAGGGGTATCGGCGGGAAAACATGAGCTGCTCGGCTTTGCGACGCCGAAGCTGTGGGTGGATTCTCAGATCGCACCCAGGTTCGAGAGGGAGGCCTCTCGGCTGTTTGTGATTGATTGCTCGTCGTTCCCGGTGGGGGTGACGAGGTTGATCACGATCGGTTCCATTCGGCTGGCAACGTTGGAGTTTGTGCCAGTGGTGTCGACGAGGGTCGTAACCCTGGGTTCATTTCCGCCGGCTGTCTGGCTGACGTTGCCGGTCAGAGTAACTTGATCTGGAGAGATCAGAATCGGTGAGGCGTGTCCCGAGGTTTGTTGAGTTGAATCTATTTTGGTTTCAGCTGGCTTAGGATCTGCTCTTGAGTAAGAGAAATTTATCTTTCCCCTTAGTCGGCGCCAAAATGTGGATACCGAAATCGACACTCAGAAATTTATGTGTTTTTATAAAGAAAGAACTTTAGAAGATTAAGTACTAGATTCTCTCGAACAGATTGGCAATATAAGCTAGCACTAACTGAAATAAGGACTTATTAATCGGTCGAATGAAACGGTTACAAGGATTTCAATGAAGAAGATGAACTGAAAAGAGTAGTTACAGAGTTTTTGGGTTTAAAAAGTGTAAAAGAAGATCAAGCCGAAGGTCTCCTAAACTAAGCCGTTCCCTTTCTTTATATAGCTCGCTTCGTCGAGCTCCGAACTCCGACGCGTATCTCGGCCACGTGCAGCAGCTTTAGCCGAAAATCTCGCCACGTTCAGCAGCTTCCTTCGCGATCTTCGGACTCGTTTGAACTGGCGAGAATATGCTCTGACTTGGCTCGGATCCTTCCTTGTTTCTCGGGATTTGATCGAGCTGGAGCTCGACCTCGTCGAACGGAACGCCTGGTTGTTCAGGATTGGATCGTTGAAAGTTGAATGGGCCTGGGCCGTAGTGTCAAAGCCCAGTCAATTTGGCTTAGTCTGGATCTGTCATTTGGGCTTGAGTGGGCCAGATTTAGGGTTGCTAAATTCAGCTCCAACAGCCGAGCTTCAGCTCGCGACTGGCGTCAGCGCAAGCGAGATCAAAGCTCACAGCGACTCGAGACTTGTAACCGGCCATTACAGCGGCGAGTACGAGACGAGAGAGGAACGCATGGAAGCCTACTTAACCAAATTTCGCAGCCTCGCGGAACAGTTCACTCGTTTCGAGCTTGTCCACATACCCTGAGGTGAAAATATGGCAGTAGACGCTTTAGCAGCTCTAGCTTCCACCTCGGACCCAGCGATAAAGCGAATAATTCCAGTCGAAAGAATTGAGGAATCTAGCATAGATCTAGCACTCAAAACTCTGACTGTGAGCGTAATTACCACGCGACCATCAACCCGGCCACTAACGCAACAGTCCCAAGATCTAGGACCATCCAACACAGCTGACAATCCCGACGAGGATGGGCCAGCTAATCCTCCACCAGAAAATGCGGAGTCAAACCCGACCTCCTCACAAAATAGTCAGGAATCAACAATCCATACAGTACAAACTGCACTCGAAGATGAATTGACCTTCCAGGACGAATTCATCGCCAGGGCGGACTGGAGGATACCCATCCTCGAGTACATCATATATAGAATAGCTCCCGCTAACAAGTGGGAAGCTCGAAAGCTCAAGGTCAAAAGTGTCCGCTATAGCGTGTTATTCAACGATAAGCTGTACAAGCAAGGTCTATCCGAACCATACCTTAAATGCGTACACGGTGAGGAGGCCTATACCGTAATGTCTGACACTCACCAAAGCCCCTGCAGAAGTCATGCTGGAGGTCGAGTGCTCGTCATTTGAATTAAGAAACCTGGCTACTTCTGACCAACCATAATAGCGGACTGTCAGAGACTGTCTAAGAGCTGCGACAAATGTCAGAGGCATGCCCCGTTCATTCACTATCCAGCAGAAAGATTATCGTCAATCTCGGCACCTTATCCATTCAGGTGGTCAATGGACAAGCAATTCAGGTACCTGCTAGTGCTCACTGATTACTTCACCAAGTGGATAGAAGCTTAAGCTTATCAGCAAACAACCGAGCTCCAGGTACGCGGCTTCATCTGGAAAAACGTGATTTGCCGTCACGGGCTCCCATATGAAATCGTAACGGAAAACGGTTCGCAGTTCATATCGCGAAACTTCAAAAACTTCTGCGCAAAGTGGAAGATAAAAATCTCTTACTTCACACCTCTTTATCCTCAAGAAAACGGGCAAGCTAAAGCAACAAACAAAACCATCTTGAGCAATCTCAAGAGACGGCTCGACGCCAAAAAAGAAAGGTGGTCCGAACATATCTCGGCCATACTTTGGGCTTGTCGAACCACACTTTACAAAGCAACCAGCGAAACACCGTTCTCACTATCTTACGGGCTGGAATCTGTGATCCCGACTGAAACTGCAGTTCCGACTCTCCGTCGGGCCCTGTGCTCGACAAACACCAAACTCAACGAACAGTTATTAAGTGACCAGCTCGATCTGATCGACAAACATCGAGATCAGGCATTGATCAGGATTCCAAATTACCAGCAGGCCGCAGCTGGCTACTACAACTCCAAGGTTAAACACTGAAGATTCAACGTAGGAGATCTGGTCCTGCGCAAGGTACAAGATTACACCAAAAAGCATGGTGCTGGAAAACTAGGAACCAACTGGGAAGGTCCCTATCGCATCACCAAAGTAATTTACGGTGCCCGGATAAGACCTTGGAACGTAACGAACCTCAAGAGGTATTATCGCTAAAGCATTTAAAACAATCGAACTACGTCATGGCTTGATCCCTTACAAAGTACATAGGTAGCTCGACCCACGAGTTCAGCCACCATCTTTTTTCAAATATCAATTCCTCAGCGTGACAACATTACTAGGCGAGCTGTACGCTATGACCCTAGTTTGTATCATCTCTCTCTTTTTCATCTTCACTTGGAATATTAACTCGCTTTTCAGCAACAATTATAATTGTCCAAACCGAGATCACGAGCTAAAATAGTTCGGACCACCCTCGTCATATATTTATTAGCTGAAACACAATGCATCCATTGTCAAACTCGAGCTCCATAGCTCGATCTTGAAGTCAAGGTCACCCACCCTCCCACACCTCGGCTACAAGCGAGCTACAGCCCACACTTAGCTCACTTCTTCGGCGGGGGGGGGGGGGGGGGGGGGGGGGGGGGGGGGGGGGGGGGGGGGGGGGGGGGGGGATAAAAAAAACTAAGAGTAAAATCGAACCCCCTTCTCCATCTCAACGCCAAAACTGAGAAACTCCTTGTTCAAAGGAAAACAAACTCCACCTCGAACACCAAAACTTCATCGCGAAGCAGTTCGATCTTTCTAAACAAAAGTCGAGCTAAAAACTTAGCCACTTTTTTCAGAATAAACGGGTCATATTCCATGACTTAATCGTTCTGTCCAGTCTAATAAATTGAGCAATGAACTCGCAGCTAACGGCTCGAACATCGAGCTCACGACTAGCAAACTGAGCTTCGAGCTCGGTAACTCTAGTTCGTTTCCCTAAGTCACCAAACAACTTAGAAAAACCCTGCCTCGAATACGAATACTTCATCGCGAAGCAGTTCAACCTTCCTTCTTTCCTAAGGAAATCAACTAAGCGTAGCTTAAACACTTAGCCATATTTCAACGAAGGAACAAGTCGCACTTTGCTACGAAATCATGTCATCTGACCTAACGGATCGAGCTACGAGCTCATGACTAACGAATCGAGCTACGAGCTCACGACCAATAAATAGAGCTATGAGCTTGATGACTTTGGTTCAACTCTCCTAAGTCAACAAATGACTAGGCAAAAGTTCTACTCGATTAACCGAAAGCAAGAGGTGGAAATAATTCAAAGGCACCAACGCCCGAATTTTTCCAAAATAAAGGCCTTCCGGGCTAAGATAAGTTCGAAACAAAGGATAACAACCACCAGATCTTGTCGTTCAAGCTATGATCTTGGAGATCGACCTCAACCGTATGATCTGATGGATCCTTCATCTCTTATAGCCTCGACCGTTGATCCTTAATGATTACTTACCATCATGACGACAACACGCGAGATACGAAATCTTCTAAAAAGAAACCACTCGCCGCCCATTAAAGCTTGAACTCGTTCTCATTAATGGGCTGGGGGGCAATTGTTGGAGCAGGATTTGTCACCACAAATCCGGCCCATTTAAGCCCAACAACAATATCCTAAAACTAAGTTCAGTTGACTGGGCTTCATCTATACGACCCAGATCCAATCACTCACAATGGTCCAAATCTGACAAGCAGTGTTCCGTTCGTCGAGGTCGAGCTCTAGCTCGAACTCGTCCCGAAGAATAAGGAAGAATCTGGACTAAATCAGAGCATATTCTCATCAGTTCAAACGAGCCTGAGATTTCCGGGAGAAGCTGCTGCACGTGGCCAAGATTTCTGGTTGAAGCTATTGCATGTGGCCGATATTTCCGACTGAAGCTACTGCACATGGCCGAGATACGCGCTGGAGGTTGAAGCTCGACGAGACGAGCTATATAAAGGACACAAACTGCCAAGTTTTAGGAGATATCTCTCTCTTCTTCGGGACCTTCGACTTTATCTTCTTCTACACTTTTGAACTCGAAAACTCTGTAACTGCTCTCAGAGCTCTTTTCCGTTCATCTCTTTCTTAAAAATTTTGGTAACCGTTTTATTCTGAAATTTTTATTTTAGTTAATGTTAGCTTATACTGTCAATCTGTTGAATGTAGCTCTTAATTCTCTTTAAGTTCTTTTATTTTGTTAGACGGTAAGCCCAATCTAAGCGCTCGATTGGATTTTCATCGTTTCACTAAACGTGACTAAAAAGTAAAGCAAACAAAAAACAAAAAGAACCCATCCCCCCACCCAAGTACAATGCGAGGGTATAATAGTGAACTCACACCCCGTCGTCTTTCCTCTATTCCCAATATTTTCCCAATTGAATATTCTCAATTCCAAATTATGTTCTTCTTTCCATAGCATCTGCTCCGACGCCAATCGATCGAAGCCCAATTCTTTTGATTCATTTCTCCATTTTTCCTTCTTCTACGAATTCTTCAGATTCCAGATTTTTGTTTGCTTTTCGGAAAATTCTCGTCTCTAACCATGAGCGCAATCTATCTGCTCCGCAAGTTTTCTATGAAGCCTCCTTCTCGATTTCATAGAAGCCTCTTGTTTTCCAGTTTCTCCATGGGTGTACCTCCAGATTTAGCGCGAAACGCCATAACTCGCACCTACTCAAGCACTATCCGAAACTTTCCTACACCTTTCAACAACACCCAGAGTTTAATGTCTACTCCAGTTTCGTGTTTTCGCCAATCGAGTTGGGTTTCCGAGAAATCAAGAAGTATCGTCGCGTCTTTAAGAGAATTTTCAACATCCGTAGAAACAAATACCAGCGACAAGAGCTTCGAGAGAATTCATGTTCAGGCTGGTCTAAATTCGAATCCATTGGTTATCGAAAGGATACACAAAGACGAAGAACCCGTAAGCGAATCAGTTTCTAGAGTGGAGATAAACAAGATTGAGAAATCCGAAGGCGAAAGTGTTGAAAGTAATCGTGTGAAAGTTAGAGAAGAGAGTGAGGCTGAGAAGGAAGCGTGGAGGATTCTGGAAGACGCCGTCGTTAGGTATTGTGGTTCTCCGGTGGGGACGGTGGCGGCAAACGATCCCGGAGATAAGTTACCTTTGAATTATGATCAAGTGTTTATAAGAGACTTTGTGCCTTCTGCTTTGGCTTTCTTGCTTAAAGGAGATGGAGATATCGTTAGGAACTTTCTCCTCCATACATTACAGTTACAGGTATGTATAACTGTCATCACAATTGAAGCATTTTGAATGTGAATGTCTTATTGATTTTATTGGAGAGACAATAAACTGAACATTTTGAATGTATATTGGTTATGGTTTCAATGGATTGAATCAACTAATTTCTGGTTTAGCAAGTGGAATCTCAGTTGATAGTAATGAAAAATTCGTATGTTATAAGTTACATGAAATGTATATATCATCATAATCAGAGCATTTTGAATGTGAATGTCTCATTGATGTTCTACAAGAATAGAATCTGAGGAATTAGAATGTATAGTGATTATGTTTCTATGGGTTGACTCAACTAATTTGGTATACATGTCATCGTAGTTGGAGCATTTTAAATAACTCATTTATGTTCTAGAAGTGACATAATCTGAACATTTACATTGCATAGTGGTTATGGTCTGTATGGTTTGAATCAGCTAATTTGGTATGGAGGGTAATTTTGTTTTTGATTATATCTGTATTATGGTTTGCTATTGATCAAATGTAAAAGGAAACGCGCAGCGGAATTCTAGTAGATTGTGATGAATTAGGTTATCTTTTACAAGTGGTATGTGGAGTTTGTTATTGATGGACCTTTGTTTTGTTTTTAAGAGCTGGGAGAAAACCGTAGACTGCTACAGTCCAGGACAGGGCTTGATGCCTGCAAGTTTCAAAGTCAGAACCGTGGTACTTGATGAGCACACTACGGAAGAGGTTTTGGATCCAGATTTTGGTGAATCAGCCATTGGTCGTGTTGCTCCTGTAGATTCTGGTCAGTAGATTCCCTTTGGTTGTTATATACATGCATATGCGATTGAGTAAACTTTGAGAGTTGTCACTGGGATAGCTATGTGGATTTGCTGATTGTTTCTTTCATCCTATATAGGTTTGTGGTGGATTATTCTCTTAAGGGCATATGGAAAGTTGACAGGGGATTTCTCATTACAAGAGAGGATAGATGTTCAGACAGGCATAAAGCTCATAATGAACTTGTGTTTAGCGGATGGATTTGATATGTTTCCAACACTACTGGTCACCGACGGTTCTTGTATGATTGATCGTCGAATGGGTATCCATGGCCATCCCCTCGAAATCCAAGTATGTTCAGCACCAATTCTTTGTCTGGTTGTCTCTTTACAGCTTGATACATAAATGTTTACAAATGATTTTCTCTCTGGATATATTGCAGTCGTTATTCTACTCAGCATTAAGATGCTCCCGTGAGATGCTTACTGGGAATGACAGCTCCAAGAATCTTGTAAGGGCTATTAACAATAGATTAAGTGCTTTATCCTTTCATATCAGAGAGTACTACTGGGTGGATATTAGAAAAATCAATGAGATATATCGTTACAAGACAGAAGAGTATTCCACAGACGCTACTAACAAGTTCAACATCTACCCTGAGCAAATTCCTCCATGGCTCATGGACTGGATCCCCGAGCAAGGAGGTTATCTCCTCGGGAACCTACAGCCCGCGCACATGGATTTCAGATTCTTCACGCTCGGGAACTTTTGGTCTGTTGTTTCCTCACTGAGTACACCGAAGCAGAACGAAGCTATATTGAACTTGATGGAAGCTAAATGGGATGATATCATTGGGAATATGCCTCTTAAGATTTGTTACCCTGCCTTAGAGTATGAGGATTGGCGTATAATCACCGGAAGTGACCCAAAGAACACGTGAGTTTTACCTAGTCTTTAACTTTCTCCAAGGCTTGTGGACACTTTAATTTGTTTTCCCTTAACTTTTTTGGTTGAACCAAACTCTGAAAACACTTTGATAAACATTGCAGACCTTGGTCTTATCACAACAGTGGATCCTGGCCAACGCTTCTATGGCAGGTATGCAGATTGTTTTGGGAATTATATATTATGTTTAATCCTCAAACATGTATAAATGGTTCAAATTTCCTGGAAACTGCCACTGTGATCACAAAATATCATCTGGTTACAGTTTCAAGAGTTTTCATCGGTAACATCTTTCTGGTTTTCTAATAGGCTTTTATGTGTTTGATTTACATAACAATTTACAAGCATGTATGATCCTCAAACTTGCATATATGGTTCAAAGTTGCTAGATACTGCCACTGAGACCACAAAAATCATCTGGTTACAGTTTTAGAGTTTTCATTGGTAACATCTTGAGGATTTATGGTTTTCTAATAGGGTATTTCTATGTGTTTGATTTACATAACAGTTCACATTAGCATGTATGAAGATGGGTAGACCAGAGCTAGCTGAGAAAGCGCTTGCACTGGCTGAGAAGAGACTTATGGCAGATCGTTGGCCGGAGTATTACGACACGCGAGCGGGGAAGTTTATTGGGAAGCAGTCCCGGCTTTACCAGACATGGACGGTGGCCGGATTCTTGACTTCTAAACTCCTCCTGGCAAATCCGGAGATGGCGTCGCTGTTGTTCTGGGAAGAAGATTACGAACTTCTGGATATCTGCATTTGTGGTCTCAGCAAATCTGGCCGGAAAAAATGCTCCCGAGTCGCTGCTAAGACTCAGATTCTTGTCCGATGAGTGCAAAACATGGACTCCCTTTGCGTTCTCTGAGCATTTCAATCGCAGGAATTTACAATTTACAGAAACATGACTGTCGCATACTCGCATATTATATTTGATTATCTGATTATATATATATATATATATATATATATATATAATTTTCGGCCTACAAATTCCGCCCATTAAGCAGTAAAAATTCAAATGCCATCGACAAAGTCAACTTTCATAATGAATTGACTTCAGTGCTCGAATCGAATTCAAACATTGAAGTTATTCAATACAACTAAAAGTTAAATTATGATGATGAATTAAAGAATTATTCAAACAAAAATAATGTAATGTTTTGATCAAAAGCGTATGAATCCACTAAAATGAATGTAGTTATTATAGAATCAAACGCAGTAGATAAATATATTATACTCCATCTGTTTCTTTTTAATTGTCGTTGTAGACTTATTTTTTTGTTTCAAAATAATTGTGGTTTTCAATTTTTAATGCAGATTTATAACATTGACAGAATTCAGAGAAGAAGCATAACAATGACTGTCAATATTGATGTCCCACATGCTGCTGTTGGTGCACAAGGACCATAAGGAATGGCTAGTGCCTAGGGTATTCAGGGAGTACAAGGACCTCAAGGCTTGGCTGGTGTTCCAGAATCCAATGGAAGAATTTATGTCCATGCTCCTAGGCCTGTTAGAGTGATTGGTGCAGGAGATGCTCTTAATGCTCATGCCATAACATTTTGTATTATTTTTTCTTTTGTTGCCAACAATAACTTTGAGATCAAAGGCAGTCTGATTTCAATGGTGCAATGAGACAAATTCCATGGATTGCCTTTGGAAGATCCTCTTGATCACCTAGATCAGTTAGGATTTTCTCAATGACCAATATTAATGGTGTGTCTGAACATGGTTGCAAGTTGAGGCTATTCTCATTCTCTTTGGGTGACAAGGCTCATCTATGGGAGAAGACTCTACCTCAAGGTTCTATAAATTCGTAGGAACAATGCAAGTAGGCATTCTTGGCAAGTTCTTTTCTAATTCTAGAACTGCAAGGTTGATGAACCTCATATCAGGATTTACTCAGGATTCACAAGAGAGCTTCTTCGAAGCATGGGAAAGGTTCAAAGGATATACTCTTCAATGCCCATGCCATGGCTTCTCCAATGAGTCATTGTTGTCTACTCTTTACAGGGGATGCCTACCTAAGATAAGAATGCTGCTTGACACAGTGAGCAATGGAAATTTCCTTGGGAAAGAAGTAGAAGAATGTTTGGATCTTGTTGAGAACTTGGCTCAAAGTGATGGTAATTATGGTGAAGACATTATAGGGCTCCTATGAACTCCAAAGAAGAGCTTGACTATAACAGGAAGGATATAAAAGCTCTCAATGAGAAGCTTGACAAACTGCTTCAGGTGCAACAAAAGGAGGTCCAATTTGTTGGTGAATATGTGCTGACCCAAGAGGATTAAGAGGTTCACATTGAGGAAGTTAACTACTTGGGAGGATAAGGAGGCTACAATAACTTTACCAACTACATGAATCACAACTTGTCCTACAGAAGCAACAATGTTGCTAATCCTCAAGACCAGGTCTACCCTTATCAAGGCCAAGACATGCAACAAAAGCCTTTTGTTCTCTATAAACAACAACACGGATTTTTTCCCAAGAATAACTATCAAGGGGATCAAAACAGTTTTCAGCTTATGCCAGCCTTTGCTCCTCCAGGTTTTGCACCACAAAAACAAGCTTTTAGCCTTAATGCCCAAATCTCTAAGATCAAAGGGATTCTACACCAGCTGCTCCAATGTCAAGCAACACAAACCATGGATATGGCCAAGAAGTTTGCTGATGTCCATAATAAGATTGACACCAAACGTGGAGAGCGTAGCCTTAAGTTTGATAACTTGGCGAATAACAAAGGCGTTGCCACTACATCAAGGTCTCTGGCTCAAATTCCTGGATAACCTGAAGCAAACCCCAAGGAATTCTGCAAAGCTATCTCTTGAGTTGTCATGCCAAGTCATACAGATATAACTTCTCTATGGTGAGGGCTATGTTTCTCCATACTCTGTCCAAAAAAAGTTAAGGGGGGGGGGGGGGGGGGGGGGGGGGGGGAGCAGAAGCATGAACTGATCATCGAGGAGAAGGCAACTCCCTACATTCCTCCACCACCTTACAAACCTGCTCTTCTATTTCCAGGGAGGTTTAAGAAAGAAATTGCAGC
Organism: Thlaspi arvense; assembly: GCA_911865555.2. Lineage (NCBI taxonomy): Eukaryota > Viridiplantae > Streptophyta > Magnoliopsida > Brassicales > Brassicaceae > Thlaspi > Thlaspi arvense. The sequence continues at coordinate 25,288,915 of OU466858.1, read as the reverse complement.
AGAGCATAAAGCTTTGTTTCTTAATTTAATGAAGATGGTTGAGAGGAGTTTTCAAACTCTCAAAAAACCACAATTGCTGCCTCCTAGAATAATAGCCCTCAATGATGAGCTTATGGCTACAGAAAAAAATTTAAATGAAGACAAAGTGTCTCTTCCAGAATCTGCTCCACAAAAATCTGTACAGGCTACTGTCACTAAGAAGCTTGGAGACCATGAATGTGATACAGGATTTTTGAATCCCTTTCTCAATCACCCAAGCTTGTATTAGCCATTATAGTATAGCATAAGGTTTTTATCAATCCAAAGGTCCAAGATAGATACCACTAGGAATACAATAGAAGCCTTAAGTCAAGCCAAAGCAAGAAGAAGGTTGTTTAAACTACTAAACTAATCAACTAAGTGAACCAAGGATTAAGCAAGACTAATGAAAGCAATACTTATGCAATGATCAAGCAAGAAAACAGAGCAAGGCAAATTCGAAATTCAGATAATAAAAGCAAGGCTCCTAGATGTGGTTATTGAGTTTGGGGAATTCAAAGGCAAGACTAGGGTGTTGTCAATCTCATCATCAATGCAAACAAGCAAGTAATGCTAATTCCTAGACATAAAGTTCACAATCAAGCAAGTTAAATCCAATCTCTTGGCAAATAACACTTTACTAAACATCCTAACAAGAACTAACTCTCATTAGAATCAATAGGAAACAGGTTAAATTAACTCTGTTCAAGCCAAAATACTTATTAGACAATCAATCTCTTAAGCTAAGACAAGTAAATCAAACACTTGGTGGGCATAGGAGAAAGCCTAATTCTACATTCATGCGATCAAGACAAATCTAGCCTAAAACAGTCTAATAGAGAGGAATCAATCAATATTAAGAACTAAAAAACCCTAATTAAGCCTTAAATTCCCCTAATCTACAACATCTAAGAACCTATAAGAAAACTACTCACTAATCATCATCAAAACCATCAAATAAACATGGATTAAGGAGTTAGTCATGATTAGGGAGAGAGATTAAGAAAGATAAATGCAGAATTTCAAATTAAAAAGGTTGGAACTTGTTCTTACAAACCAAAGTGATTAAGAGAGAAAACTAGATAAAAGCAAGAACTAGACTTGCTAAAAACCTTAGGTTAAAGAGTATTTATAATAAATAACAAAACCCTAAAGAAATGGCATTCTTGTAAATAATTTCAGTTCGGAAAAGGTGGATATCAAGCTAAGAGCTCGATGTGAGTGCTTGATGTTGCTCCCTCGGATAATTGACATCGAGCAGAATGGCTCGATGTTAATGCTCGATGTAAATCTTGGTAGCTCCTGCCCTCTTATGTCGTGCGATAAAAGTGCTCGATGTAAGTGCTCGAAGTGAGTGTCATGTGGCTTGACATCAAGCTGCCTTGCTTGATGTGCATGCTCGATGTGAACTCTCTTCTTCTCGGGTGCATTACATCGTACGATGTGGACTCTATCAAGCTTGATGCTGGGCCAAAACTCCACTTCCTTAGCTTCTCCTGATCCTCCTTGGCTGGGGCAACTCCCTGAATCATTCCCATGCTTCCTCCTTGTCTTTAATGGCTCCTTAGGTACCTAAAAACATTCCTTATGCAAAGAAAATGCAAACTACAATCTAAATGCAGCCTAAGTCTAAAAACAAAGGAAAATGGGACAAAAGCATAGAAAAACATGCAAAAGGAGACAAAAACATGAACTAAATGCAAGCCTAAATGATGCAAATATGAGATATATCAACACCCCCACACTTGCCTTTTGCTTGCCTTCAAGCAAACAAACTAAGACAAATAGGAGATGAGTTTTAAAGATGGGCACTCAAATCCAAAAATGCTAAGGTAAAGAAGTGAAATCAATGTCCAAGTGCCTAATTGTAAGATGCAAATCATGATCAGTCATACTTTAAAGAGCTTAGCCATGCTCATCCAGTTTCAAAGTGATCTCAAATCTTAGATTAGACAAATGCTCAAATCAATCAACTCTTTAACATTCATTGAACATGTAACCAATGAATCAAGTTTGTGCATATCAAGTGAAAACATTTGGTCTAAGGGTATGGTTATGAGATGAAAATGATCTCATTCAAGTAAGGGTTCAAATACTCAAGGGACCACTCAATGAAATGATTCTATCTTAGGCAAAATTCTAAAGGTAAAAGCATACTTATACATGCAAGTTAAAACTCTCTTCTACCCTTTTACCCAAAAATGAACCTAAAAACTTCTAAACCCCAAGTGAAATCCCTAAGTCTACCCTTTCCCAAAGCACTTGATCTCTTTCTTCTTCATATGTGGGAAAACTCTTTCTTCTTTGCTTATGTGGTTGATTCCTTTTTGGACCTTTCTCTTCTTTTGTTGATTAGACGCCATTCTCATCACCTTTGGTGAATTGCTTTGGTCTGATTTCTCCTTTTGGATGACCTTTGTAAGTATAGTTGTTTCTGGCACCTTCTTTTCTTTAACACTATTTTCCTAATTACTTAACCACAAAATAACTTGTTTTCCCCACACTACCATTCCCATACTTCTTCTTCTTCTTCTTAAAGGATAAAAACAATGAAACTCAAACCACTTAACACTACCCTTTCCCAAACTCCTAACCTAGTACCAAGCTCAAAATGCAAGATGGTATCTACAAGAGAGCCTCTCCTTGCCAGCCTTAATCCTAACACTTTTTGCCGAGATAAAATTTGAAAATATGTATGCAAGGCCTCACAACTCTCACAAAAGTGTTTAGGTTCAGAAAGGAGGAATGGTTTAGGGTGTGGATTAACTGTCCCATAATGATGAGGATCAGCTACTTGGATTAACAAGAGTGGTAAGAAGGGAAGAAGATAATCCAAGTATGTATATGCTCTTTTGGTAAGAATACTCTGTGACAATCAAACCAACTGTGTTTCCTGCCGTTTGACAGCCAAAATGATTTTGTCTCATCTAGACAATACGGACAAGCCAATCTGCCATGCGTCGTCCACCCCGATAGCATACCGTATGCTCGAAAATCACTTATTGTCCACATCAACACAATACACATCTTGAAATTTTGCTTCTTTGATACATCATAGGTATCCACACTATCACTCCATAAAAACTGTAATTCTTCGATTAACGGCTGCAAAAAAATATCTAGGCTTTTCTTCGGATGATTTGGTCCTGGAACTAAAATATCTAGAAAGAAATATTCCATTTTCATGCACATCCCAAGAGGCAAATTGTATGGAGTCAGTATAACTGGCCAAACCGATTGTGATTGACTGTTCATCCCAATTGGATTAAAACCATCTGTAGATAAGCCTAAATAAATATTGCGGCTTTCAGCAGCAAATTCTGGATATACCTTCTGAAAATGTTTCCATGCTTTTCCATCTGATGGGTGATGCATCTCTCCTTCGGAGGACACATGCTCAGCATGCCATCTCATATGCGATGATATCGTCTCTGATTGGTACAACCGTTTCAAACGATATGCAATTGGTAGATAGAACATTCTTTGCTTGGGTATTCTCTTACCCGTTCCACTATGCGGCTTGAACTGGTCTTTTTTTGCAAAACCGACATTGCAACAACTCTCGATCATCTCCCTTCCAAAAAAGCATACAATTATTCTCGCACACATCAATCTTGTGACAAGGCAAGCCAAGTGACCGAGTCAACTTTTTGGTATGGTAGTATGACTCAGGAGCTTTATTTGGTGATGGAAGAACATTTTTAAATGTCTCTGATATATCATCCAAGCATGCCTCAACGAGATTGTAATTGGTCTTCCAATTTAGTATTTTTGATGCGATGTACATTGGAGAATTCCCTTCAGGACATCCTTCGTAAAGTGGTTGATTTGCCTTTTCAAATGTTTAAAAAATACTATTATGATAGCTCTCATCATGAATTGCAGCATCTTCGGGTATCATGTGTACATCAGTACACTAAAAAATAAATATATGTATTATATAAATTAAATAATATCACAAAATTTAACTAAATGATATTATTTTGAATTATTTATTAATAAATTATAAAAATTGTGTGGTTTAATATTAATTATTATGATGATAATTAATAATGTTCTTCACTATTTGATATTATTTCAATACAATCAATACAAAATTTTAATAAGTTGCATCACTAGCTTCTAATATTTAGATATCTTAATATTGGAATTTTATATTTCCTACACTTTAAATTTGTTAACTAAAACCATATTTATTCAATTATATGTAATATAATGGTATTATTTTCGAATTTAATTATTCAAAAATATTAGCCAAAATCTATAAAATATTAATTACATCATTAAGTGTAAAATTATTTTTAAATAGACTGTAAAATTAAGTGCTACACATCGTAAATCAAAAAGATGAAAAATATGAACTTCATTACTATTTATAAAAATATATGAGAATCACATTTATTTGATTCCAATTATTTTAATTAAATAAAATACTAAAACCATTTATATAAGTGTATACTATTTTTTATAATTAACACATATATCATAAATAATAAATTAGATGATGTTACATACCGTATCTGTTTCATAATACTGATCAATGGGCATTTGAATATTAGGATTATTAATCCAAGATTCTTGTTCATCCGTCCAATGACTTGTTGATGCTCCACCATCGTCGTAGCAACTTTCTCCGTGATGCGTCCAAACATAATAATTTTCCGTGAATCCCTTCAAATATAAGTGCTTTGCCACGGTATCTGCATCACGACGCTTTTGGTTTTTGCACTTTGAACACAGACACAGTAAATTTCCTCGCTCCTTATAAGACGGTTGATTACGAACGAAAGACAAAAATGTGTTTATTCCCTCAACAAATTCATTTGATACACCTCTTTGTTGTATATCTAAACGTGTATACATCCACTCTCTCGATTCAAAAAAACCAGACATCTTTTCTTTTCAATTTGTTTTGATTTTATATGCCACCAATTACGTAGATGAAGTTCATATATATATATAGTGTTATTTTGCCACAAATTGCCATAACTTATTTTGTGGCAAAAACGAATATATTCTCTGCTTTCTGATATGATATGATATTATAACTTTGCAGACTCAAACACGGGAACGAATTACCACTATTTATTCATGGCAATGTTGTGGCAATTCGTGGCAGGTATATGGCAATTCGTGGCAAATGTTTAAAAATATCTACGCCTCAAATTATTTGAGTTGACTAGTCGGTATTATATTTTGTTACAACTTAGGCAGACCAAAATTTGTGGCTAATTAGCTACAAGTCCTCACGATTCTATGTCCTGGCAAATTTACCACAAAACAATTTCTGCTAATATATGACAAATTTTGAAACAAATAGCTTTGTGTCAATTGGTGGCAAAATTTGTCACAAAATGCCACAAATTTATAAGCGTGTCAAAAATTGACACGATTTTGTCACAAATTGCCAGGAAGTTTACGAAAAAATGATTTCGTGGTAAATTTGTGACAATTTTGTGGTAAAAAATAGTTGCCACAAAAATATTATGACAAAATTCTGACTATAGATATCTTTTCTTGTAGTGGCATGAAATCACTTTTCAATGCACAAACATGATAATTTAATTTCAAATTAAGGTTCTAATAGGATATAGTTGATTTTCAATGAACAAATGGTTTCAGCATGAGATGAGAGAATCTAATTTAGCATTTGAAGCATGGTTCAGCCTTAACCTCTAACTTTTCATGATGCATCAAACACTTAATCACTTAGACATTGAAATCATTTCTAAACACTAAGCATTTTACAAGGAATTATCATCATTGTGCCTTATGCAAATGCAATGCAACATATATGCAAACACTAGACTCAATCCTAAATAAATGAATTAAACTATATGATTCTTTTTGGTTTGCAAAAGATGCAAAAATTTTGATTTTTTTTTTTGTTTTTTTGTGTGTTTTTCTATGCACTTATATGTATGCATGAGACTCAAAGAAGAATGCAAAGAAAAACTAAAAAAAGAAAACAAAGTCAAACCCCAAATCCCTCCTCCACACTTAAATTACACAGTCTCTTGTGTAATAAAAGAGTGAAAGAGAGAAGCACACAAACATATAAACATAAACTGAAAAAAATGCATGATATATACAAGGGGAGGAATGTGGTACCTTTGTGAGGAGTGATGGGAGCTGCTGGAGAGCTCCTCAGCTTCTTCTTGTTCATAAGAAGATGTTGGGGAGACTTGCTTGTTCTCCTCTTGTTTCTCCTCTTCTCTTGTGAGGATGGTGATGCTGTTGGTGGAGGTACCCAACTAAGCAAGATGCTGTCACTTGAGGTTGATCCCTTGAGAGCCCCATTCTGGCCAAGTAGTGTAAGGCTCAGAAGAAGGGTAGATAGGTACCTCCCATGCAGATAATGGTTGGGTCCTAGGCTCATAAGATGAAGCCCTTGAAGGTTCCCATGCTGGCCATTGATCAGGCTGCTGCACTTGGAAGGAATATCTCCTTGGTAGCATCCAGTTTGCCTCCTCTTCCTCTTGGTTCTCTTCTTGTGGCACATAATCTTGCTCATGCTCTGATATAACTGCATATTCCATGCATTTCGCATACATATAGTTTAGTTTCTCATGCATTTACATTGCATATTAGGTTAGTTTGCATCACTTTAGGTCCTAGAGAGTCTTTGCACCAGCATTCGCATGTTTCGTGCATTTTGCATCACAATCAGGTTGCTTTCGGTTACTTTGGAGCTATGGAAGATTCATGGACGTGCTGAGGTTCGTGGAGAAGCCTATGGACACTTGGAGAAATCAGGATTGCACGCTAAGGACCTGAGATCGAGCAGCAGATCGAGCAAGGCAGGTCGGTCTAGATGGGATCGACTAGAAGATCAAGCATGGAGATCGTTTTGGAGTACGGACGTAGACGACGTCATGCAGATCGAGGACCGGATCGAGCTTCCAACCCGATCAGCACAAGATCGACTCGAGGATCGACCAAGAGCCACTCGATTCAGGATGTGATCGATTGCCAGATCTAACCTTATCTGTCCAGCCTGTTTTTGGACCGTAGCGAAGGGGGGGGGACCATTTGCAGTTTGGCCATTTTAGGTAAAAACCAACGATCCCTTTCCTTATCACGTTTGGTCGACTACTTTTCTATCTTCTCTCTCGTTTTTAGGCGATTCGCCATTGTTGAACTTGAAGCTTTTTTTTGTTTTTGCTTTTGAATATTGGATCGTTTAAGTTAAATCAATCGCCTTTCATGTTTAGTTCTACGATTATTGCATTTCGTACGGTTTATCTCATGAGTCGCGAGTAGATTTATTGGGTTTTGGGGTTGAGAGGATTCAAGGGGTCGAAAGGGTTTTCAAGTTTGGTGTTTTCTTGTTTTTAAAGGCTTTCTCTTCTAGGATGTCGAGTTCTTAAGGCTTAAAGAGTCTCACGCCAAGATCTTTATGATCAGAGAGAGCTCTTACCTTGACAGGATCCAGAGATCTCTGAAAATCGCATCCTAGAGATTAGTTACTCTTTCCCAAACGCCATGGTAGTTTAGAGGACTAGTTAAGCCGCGTGTTTGAAATCTGTTTTCCTTGCCTTTCAATCTCTTCTTCCGCCAAACGCCATGGGTCTGGAGGAGAGAATGAGAGAGTGATCCATACCACACGCCATGGATGGATCTTGATTTGTTTTCAAGGCTTAGAGAACCTCACAAAGTGAGTAGATGTAGAGTTTTCAAACCAAGCTTGAACCTTTGAAACCCCTGAACATGAATCTCAACCCTAGACCCTCCTTTTAGCATATTTTAGTCTTTGTTGATCATTTGCTTGTTACTTGCTTGCACCTTGGTCATTAGATTTACTTTCGTTTAAAACTGCTTTTTAGATCGTTTGCTTTTGCTCGATCTAGTTGTCGATCTCGTGGTCGATCTACTAGTCGAATTTTAGTAATTCGTAGTTTTGCATTTTAATTATTCTGTCTTTACCTCGTGGTAGCTAGTTCGTTCCTGGTATTTTTAAAATAGTTTTGCCCTGCATTTGATCACTGCATCTAGTTTTTAGGAATTTCACAACATCATTCATCATTTGCCTAGCTTTACTCGATCCTTTGCTTACTCTTTGTTTGAGAATCGTGTTTCAGGCACCAATGGCACCTAAGAGAACCAGAGAAGAGGCTGCACAGAGAGAGAATGAACAATGAGTGGTTCATGAAGAGGGAACTCAACAAGTTCAAGAGGAGAGGACCCGTTGGACTAAGGAGGAAAAAGCGGCGAAGAAGAGGTTAGAGAGGCTGTACTTCGAGCCTACTAAGTTCGCGAGCAGAGATTTGCTGGAAAGGATGGGTCTCCTAGGGGATTTTGACTCCCTTCTACAAAACATGGGGCTTGCTTGCCTTTCCAGGATGGACTGTCCAACATATCCGCAAGTGACGATGGATTTCCTCTCTACACTGGAGTTCTCCTATGAGAATCCGAGCCTCCCAACTCCCTCTCAAGGGCATCTCAGCTTCAAGGTCAAAAAGCGGTCCTATCACCTTTCCATTGAGGAGCTTTGCCAAGCATACGGACTCAGCACCGCGGCTAAGCAAGTGGAGTTTACGCCTCTCAAGAACGCCAGCATCATCTGGGACGTCCTTTGCGATGAAGTGTACAAAGCCAACATGGCTAAAATCAAGAAGGTTAGGAACCCCGTTCTGAGGTAGACGCTCAAGTTGTTGGTGAACACCTTCAGCGGACGAGCCGTGTCTCCCACGGCGACAAAGACCGAGCTGTGTTTCCTCTTCCAAGGGATCAAAGTGATACTATGCAGCAGCGAAGAGGAGAACATAATCCGCTTATGGATGACCTCGGTGACGATGTCAACTACGGGTGCATTCTAGCCTCCTCCTTGATGAAGTACAAAGCTTACGCTCTTAGATGCAAAGCGAGCTCAGCTTACATTGGAGGGTTTCTCACGCCGCTCTTCATCCAAGCCGGTGTACCACTTCAGCGGTTCGAGCCTTGCGCGGACAGGTCATACATGGACGAGACTTACATGCGAAATACCGATAGCTTGGGACCTACGCCAGCTCCAGGATTCTTCGCTTATCAGTTCTACGATGACGGTGGGAAGAAGAACGTGTGTATCTTGCCCAACACCGAGGAGACTAACTTGGATAGCATCGGTACGATTCAGTTCTGCCCAACCAACGAGGAGTGCTACGCTCCGCTTTCAGTCCACGCGCAAGCCGTCAGAGTCACCACTATCAGATGGAGCAATGCCGGCCCACTTTGAGCTTCCGAGGATTGACTTTGAGCCTCGGACCAAGGCTGAGAAGTTTCTTGCCTCAGTAGTGGAGATGCAGCGGAAAATAACCAAGTGGCAAGGAAAGATGATCAAGAAGCTTGCCAAGAAAGTCAAGGCGCTTCAAGGAAGCCCATCCGCGAGGTCTAAAGGGTCCAAAAGCGAAGACGTTAACCAGCCCGAGAAGAGGAGGAGATCAACTGGCGGTATTGTCATCCGTGAGCAGCAAGGCACCGCGCAACAAGCTCGCCATTCCGTTTATGGTTTCCCCACCGAGGATAGAGGAAAAGGCATAGCCCGACACTCCTCTAGCACGAGCAGCTCCGCTGGAACATCCTCAAGTTCCAGCTGAGTCTAGCTCCGAGGTACCAAACAACCTACCCTTGTATATACCGTTCATATTTTCTTTTTGCATTGTGTTTTGAGCTCTTTTGAATTTGTTTGCCACCGGGACGGTGTCATTCAAGTTTGGGGGAGTATGTGTGTGGTTTGGCATTTTTATTCTGATCTTATTTTCCCTTTAGCATCCTTGAGTCTTCATTGTTAAAAAATTTTAAGAAAAATTCATGTAGTTGCATTCATCTTGTTAAGCATTTTAGGATTAAGTCTAAGATTTTTAAGCATCTAGGTTATTTGCATTTGCATAAGGGGTTAAAGTTTTCTTAAAAAGGTGTTTTAAGCTTATGAATGGTTTCAATATCCTATTTAGTAGTTCTCTAATGCTTTGCTCATACTTTGAAAGTAAGTTCTTACCATGCTTGGATCACTAGTTTTGATTTTCGTGGCTTGACTTGAACTCTCATGATTTGAAACTTGTCCTATTAAGTGAGAACCCTAACTTTAATTTTTAAATATCATCTTTATGCATTTGAAAATGAACACATGGATTTTAAAATATTTAGGCTCTCTTCTTACTTTTACCACTCTTTGTGAGCCTACGTAGAACTCCCGCCTTGACCCTTACCTTTCTTTGAAGCCAAGTTTTCGTGTGTGACATCATTGTAAGGCCTTTTTCCGGTTTGAACTTAGCATAAAGTGTTAGGTTTAGGCGACATGATTAGGTTCTCATATGTTTGCTATCTTTGCATTTTGAAGCTAGATGTATGCTTAGGATAAGTTTGGGGGATCATTGGGGTTGCTTTCATATTTATATGCTTTCGGTTTCAAAAGAGTTTGGTTTTTGAAGTAAGAAAAAGGTTTTAAGTGAAAGGTTTTGTGTTTAAAAAGTATAATGCTCAAATAATTTCAGAAGACAACTCTCTCAAAAATAAAAAAATATATTTATATAAAGAGCCTAAGTGCCAAAATAAAAAGAAAAAAAATAAGAGAGCTATCAATAAGAAAAAAAATAAGGAGCTTAATATTTTTAGAACCTTTTCACTAGCCTAAAAGAGTTAAGATGTTTCCTGTTTTGTTTTGGGGATTGCTAAGCTTTTGCTTTGGGAAAAAAAGTAGACTCTAAGTGGTGAGTGAGCTTAAATAAAAATAAATGAGAGGGGTTTGTTCTTACTATTTTTGAGAGAAACCCTTGTGTTAAATAAAAACCCTTTTTCAAATGAGATCATTCTATGCTCATAGCCTATACCCTTAGCCAAATGTGTTCTGCTTTAAAGTGCATAAGTTTGATTCATGGTTCGGATATTAATGAATGTTAAAGGATGAGTTTCTTTGATTGTTTGGAATAGGAGAGTCATGATTTTAAATCCTTTGTGTGATGAGTATGGCTAAGTTCTTTAGAGTATGAGTGTGCACATTGCATTTTAGAACTAGTAACTAGGACGTTGAGATTGATTCATTTGAAAAACACATTTGCAAGAAGCTTAAACCCCCGTCTGTTTTAAAACCTTTTTTCCTTCCTTATTTTCTGTTGCTTGAGGGCAAGCAAGAAGTAAGTTTAGGGGAGTTGATATAACTGCATATTTCATGCATTTCGCATACATATAATTTAGTTTCTCATGCATTTACATTGCATATTAGGTTAGTTTGCATCACTTTAGGTCCTAGAGTGTCTTTGCACCAGCATTCGCATGTTTCGTGCATTTTGCATCACAATCAGGTTGCTTTCGGTTACTTTGGAGCTATGGAAGATTCGTGGACGTGCTGAGGTTCGTGGAGAAGCCTATGGACACTTGGAGAAATCAGGATTGCACGCTAAGGACCTGAGATCGAGCAGCAGATCGAGCAAGGCAGGTCAGTCTAGATGGGATCGACCAGAAGATCGAGCATGGAGATCGATTTGGAGTAAGTACGTAGACGATGCCATGCAGATCGAGGACCGGATCGAGCTTCCAACCCGATCATCACAAGATCGACTCGAGGATCGACTTAGAGCCACTCGATTCAGGATGTGATCGATTGCCAGATCGAGCTTCATGATCGATCCCAGACCAACCTTATCCCTCCAGCCTGTTTTTGGACCGTAGCAAAGGGGGGGGGGGGGGGGGGGGACCATTTGCGGCTTGGCCATTTTAGGCAAAAACCAATGATCCCTTTGATTATCACGTTTGGTCGACTACTTTTCTATCTTCTCTCTCGTTTTTAGGCGATTCGCCATTGTTGAACTTGAAGCTTGTTCTTGTTTTTGCTTTTGAATATTGGATCGTTTAAGTTAAATCAATCGCCTTTCATGTTTAGTTCTTCGATTATTGCATTTCGTACGGTTTATCTCATGAGTCGCAAGTAGATTTATTGGGTTACTAGTTAAGCCGCGTGTTTGAAATCTGTTTTCCTTGCCTTTCAATCTCTTCTTCCGCCAAACGCCATGGGTCTGGAGGAGAGAATGAGAGAGTGATCCATACCACACGCCATGGATGGATCTTGATTTGTTTTCAAGGCTTAGAGAACCTCACAAAGTGAGTAGATGTAGAGTTTTCAAACCAAGCTTGAACCTTTGAAACCCCTGAACATGAATCTCAACCCTAGACCCTCCTTTTAGCATATCTTAGTCTTTGTTGATCATTTGCTTGTTACTTGCTTGTACCTTGGTCATTAGATTTACTTTCACTTAAAACTGCTTTTTAGATCGATTGCTTTTGCTCGATCTAGTGGTCGATCTCGTGGTTGATCCACTAGTCGAATTTTAGTAATTTGTAGTTTTGCATTTTAATTATTCTGTCTCTACCTCGTGGTAGCTAGTTAGTTCCTGGTATCTTTAAAATAGTTTTGCCCTGCATTTGATCACTGCATCTAGTTTTTATGAATTTCACAAAATCATTCATCATTTGCCTAGTTTTACTCGATCCTTGCATTCTCATTGCACTTTCTAGCTCCTGCATGCTATACTACGACTATGTGCTGCTTGATTTTTGATAACCTCCTGTTGCATTTTCTCACCCCTAGAAAAATCCCGTTATCATGCTCCTGCTATACTCTTTCTCATATCCACAACCTTGGTGAGAAGCTTCTTGGGTCTTAGATCTACTCTTCTTGAAGTTCCCCTTCAGTAGGTTAACAAGCTTCTTAATGGTTTTGTCTTGCCATTTACACCATTTATGAAGCTTGTTGGTATGCTCATGAGCATACTTGAGTGATCCCCCTTGTCTTGGCACCTCATAGGGTTCAAAATGGAACCTTATAGCATTGTACTCCAGCAGCTCATCTTCTTGTTCTTCTTCTTGTGATCCCTCTTCAACTTCAGCGCCAACATCATCTCCTTCTTCTTCCTCTTTACTGCTTTCTTCCTTGCTTTCCTCACTCTCTCCCTCTTCTATTTCAGCAACAGGCCCACCATGGTAAAGCATTCTCTCAGTTGGGCAAAAATCTATGTTGCTCCTCATGGAGATGGAAGTGTGCTGCACATTTATGAGGAGGAATCTTGCTGATTCTTTTTATAGTGTGAGGAAGTGATAAACATGCTTGCCTTGGATGGTCTTCTAAATGAATTGAGTTATCTTCAAGTATCCAAGATCCATCCATTGTGCTGGCAAGGCATCTTCAGAATGATCTTTAAGGTTCACCCCACTAGCCATCATAATAGCTGTCACAATTCATCCAATGTGCAGCTGATGATTCTTCTCCCTCTTGCTCTTGTTGACAATTCAACTTATATAGTTGAAGAGATTCTTAAAGAGAAGGAAGGTCCAATGGCTTGTTGAGTACTTGGTTATTCCTGCTGCACTGCACCAACTTCTGCATGCCATGGAAGATGATATCCATTTCCCTAGATGAGATATTAATGTGTCTCCCTCCTTGCAAACAAAGTGTTAGCAAGGGCTTTTTGTGGATATCTCAAATCTGGGTGCCTCAGGTCTGTGTTCCTTGTTACTCCAGGAGTAAACTCATCCATGCCAATCACCTCCCAAAGCTGTGCAAGCTCATGCATCCTTATCTTGAACTGAGGCTTATGGCTGGGGTAAAAGTCCATCCCAAGGGCTGCAAAGAGTTCTCTGAAAGTGACTGAATACTTGTGCTTGCCAAGCCTGAAAGCAATCCATCCATCACCATTCTCCAGCTCACTTTCTTCATAATTCACCACTTGAAAGGTTAAGAGGAATTGGATGGTGAGGTGTTAGTAAGAGGGAAGGGCTAACTCCATGAACTTTCCTAGCCCCATTGATTCAAAGATGACCATGCAATCTTCATAAATGCATAGCTCCTTTATAATGGAGACACAAGGATACCTTATGGCCTTGAAGTTGCACTTGTTGAAGAGCTCCACAAGTTCTTTTAAAGTTGGTTGCTTGTTGGGGGCTTCTTTAACAACTTTCCTCTTCCCTTTGGCTTTGGTTGCTGCAGCCTTACTCTCCACTATCCTCTTGCCAGCAGCCTTTGAAGACCGACCCTTAGCAACCTTCTTGCCTTTGTCTTTGATTGCTGGTTGTGCAGGAGCCTTCTTCCTTGTTGCTTGGCTTTTGTTCACAGCTGGTTCATTGGTTCTGCCCATGGTACCTACAAGAACAAGTCTTGAAGATCTATTAAGTATAAGAACAAATGGGATGAAGAACAATCATATAATGCTCTAAAAAACGTTTCTCAAGTCTACAAGAGGTCTATCTAGTTATTAAACATGCAAAACTCTAAAGAACTTAAGATAATTCAAGAGCAAAAGATTATAAACATACGAGAATCTAAACAGATTTTTAACAATTCCTAAACATGATCCTAGCATGGTGGCTCTAAACGAAATGGATGATGATAATGCATGATGAATATAAAGCCAAGCAAGACAATATATTATGAACAATGATTAAATTTAACAATCTATCTTGCATAATCAAAGACAATCCACCATGCAAAATTAAAACAAGGATACCAACTAAACAAAACTAGTTCAAATGGTGTATGATTTAAAAATAGCTAAAAATTTCTAACCATAAGAACAGGAGATGAATAGTTTAAGAAGCAAACCTTTGTTGGCTCTTGAGCACTTTGGAAAAGACAATAAAAGATAGAGAACAAGAGATTTTCGTGGCTACAAAGAGAAATATGAGAAATGAGGTGTGTGAAGAGAGAAGAGAGCAAGTGTGGTTTATATAGAACAAGGGAGGGGACAATGAATCTAAAGGAGTGGGGGACAAAAGAAAAAGTGCTCAGGAGAGGGTCAGAATGGCGGAGGAGGAGCCAAAAACTTCAAATTCAAACTCTCTTGGCTCCAAACCAAGAGAGGGAAATTTTTTGAAATTCAAGGGACTTACCTTGCGGGTAACATCGAGCAAGACAACTCGATGTTGGTGCTCGATGTGTGGACATCGAGCGCGGTAGCTCGATGTGAGTGCTCGATGCTTGCACCAATACTTCCTGTCCTCTTACATAACTCGATGTGCATGCTCGATATCAGGACATCGAGCATGGTTGGTACGATGCGAGTGCTTGACACCTTTGGCTCAACTCTCGGGCCTTTTATATCGTGCGATGTACTGCATGATGCGCCTTTGTTTTTCTCCACTTTTTACACATCGCACGATGTTCGTGCTCGATGTTGATCGACTTCCTCTCGGGCTAAAGATTTTGCACGATGTAAGTGCCCGATGTCTTGCCCGAGGCACCTTTTCTCCCTACATCGAGCTTGGTAGCTCGATGCGTTTGCCCGACACGCTCTGGTTCTACTAACATCGAGCTCCTTACCTCGATGTGGATGCTTGATGTTCAAACATCAAGTATGGCAGGCTCGATGTCTAAGCTCGATGTTAACCAGAACATGTCTATTTGGTTCCCAAACCATCCTCTCATCACATTAGCTTGACATGTGCTTCTAGGGACAATGTAAAAAGCATAAAAATAAACTAAAAGCATAACTATGTACAAGGATACCATGGGACTACCTCCCAAGTGTGCTTGTTTAGAGTGACTTAGCTTGACTTTTCTTGGTTCTCCTTGTTGGTGTGGAGAGGAGCTATGAAGCTCCTTGGTTGAACCTTCTCCTCAGTGGCTGTAGCTGACGCCTTGAAGTCCTTCATGCTGCCCTTCAGCCTCTTAGTAACACCACCAACCATCACCTTAGCAAAGGACTTAGCTTTACCCTTGCATTGAACCTTGTAACCAACTTCACCAATTGAAAGATAGAGCTTAAGGATTACTCCATCTTCAACAGAACCCAATAAGATATCAATCTAAACTTTCAAAACTCCCACTTTGAGGACCTCCTCTTCAGTGGTTTCTTCAAACAGCAAGGGAAGACAACACTCATCAAAGCTTGCACCAACGTAACCATCAAATGCAGGCCAATGCTCAGCAGCTCCCTTTTTCTTGTTCAGCTCCATAGAGAAAGCATGTTCATTCTCTAACTTGTTACCTTTGAAGTCAAACTGCAGTATCTTCTCCTTGGTTAGTCTCAGCTCTATGGTGCACTTCTTTGCATCAAAAACTGCTCCAGCTGAAGCCAAGAAGGGTCTTCCCAAGATGATGGGATTCTTTATCTTCCCTTCCACATCCAAGACTAGAAAGTCAGTTGGGATGATTACACCTTCAATCACAATGGGTATATCCTTGAGAGCTCCTATAGGTGTCTTGACTGTGCCATCAGAAATTGTTAGAGACATATTGCTCTTCTGAAACTTGGTGTAGCCTAATGCCTTGGCTGTAGAAGATGGCAACAGATTGATGCTTGCACCTAAATCACATAGATAACTCTTGAAAGTCTTCCCTTTGAGCTCACAAGGAAGAGTGAAACAACCAGGATCACCAAGCTTCATAAAATCTGATTCCTCAGCCTTGGCAAGAGCTTCTTTCAGCTCATTCTCAACATCAACACCTCTAAGCTTCATTTGAGCAGCATAGATAGTTGTGTACTTCTCTACTAGCTCTTTCTTGAACCAACCTGGAAAAGGGATATCAGGTTGGTAAATTGGAAGATCATGAGATTTGTCCTCCTTTTTTGGCATCAGCAACCTTGGCAAGGTCTTGCCCCTCACTTTGAGCTTCAATGTCCTCATTGAGCAAAGATAAGAACTCCTCTATAACAGCTTCTTCCTCAGCAGTACCCAAATCTCCCTTAGAGTCAACAGCTTGGCAATACTCTTTGGTATTCATCTCACACTTGCCTGGAAGATTACCTTGAGGGTGTGGTCCTGTAGCCATTCCTTTGTTGTTCTCCAAAGTCTTCACTCTTGCAGCTAGAAAAGCAAACTTGCTAGTGAGCTCTACATGAACTGAGTCTATCTTGTTGTGAACATCAGCAAAATTCTTTTTCATTTCCAAGGTACCATTAAGCCGAGATTGGAGCACTTGTTGGATGAGACTCTTGATTTCAGAATCTTGAGATCTTGAAGAGGCTTGAGGTGTTGCTTGAGCAGGAGGTCTAGGCTGGACGTTGTTGTACCTTGGGATGAAGCCTGGATTGTTGTTGTTTTCACGCACAAAGGGTTTTGGTTGGCCAGCTTGCTGTTGTTGCCCTTTCTGAGGAAGGTAGACCTGATCTTGAGGATTGACCACATTATTACTCCTATAGGACAAGTTTTGATTGTTCCTGTAGAGGTAGTTGTTGTAATCTCCAAGGTAGTTCAACTCTTCAACTTGACAATCTTCTTGATCTTGAATCTCAACTAAATCACCAACAAAGTTGACCTCTTTCCTTTCCTTCAACAACTGATCAACCTTCTCATGAAGAGCTTTGATCTCCTTCTTGTTGTACTCCAGTTCATCCTTAGCACTTCTAGGAGTTCTATCATACTCCTCATTGTAATTTCCATCAGATTGTGCAAGGTTCTCAACCAATTCCATTCCCTCATCAACATATTTAGAGAGATTACCATTAGAGGCTGTATCCAACAACATTCTGATCTTTGGGAGGGCACCTCTATAGAGAGTGGAGAGAACTGAAGCTTGTGAAAACTTATGATGAGGGCACTGAAGTGTGTACCCTTTGAACCTCTCCCATGCTTCACCAAAACTCTCATTGTTCTTTTGAGTAAAACCAGATATCTCATTCCTTAATCTAGAAGTTCTAGATGTTGAGAAAAACTTAGCTAGAAAGGTTGTCTTGCATTGTTCCCAGCTGGTTATGCTTCCTTGTTGAAGGTTCTTCTCCCAAATATGGGCATTGTCTCCTAAGCTGAATGGGAATAACCTGAGCTTCAAGCTGTCCTCACTAACCCTATTTATCTTTGTCATGTTGCAAAGCCTGTCAAAGTTGTCTAAATTGTCCAAGGGATCTTCTAGTGGAAGACCATGCAACTTGTTGTTCTGTACCATAGAGATCAAAAATGACTTGATTTTAAAGTTGTTGTTTGGCAGAGGTGGAGGGATGATACCATTTATGTTATTGTAGGCATTGGGAGAATCACCAGCACCAATAGGCCTCATAGGGCGTGCTGCATGTGCTGGTCCTCTCGGACCTTGCTCACTTTGAACTCCTTGTTGACCTTGAATACCAGCAACTCCTTGAACTCCTGGTGCACCTTTAGAACATTGAAACCTCATATCATCAACACCATGCTGCTCCATGTTGAGCTGATAAAACCTTTGCAGTCTTTCCCTTTCTCTGCTTGCTTTCAATGCTCTCTCAACTTGCACAATGTTGTTCTGGTAAGGAAGCAGATTCTGATTGCCTCTAGACCTCAAATGCATGCACCTTTAAGAGAGAAACAAGAGTAAAACAGAGCTAGTAACCAAATTCAAATAAAATATTGATCTTAAAGATTCTATAAATCCTAATGATCCAAATAAAGACCAATGGCAACATCGCTAAATTTATACAGGATTTTTGAGTCCCTTTCTTAATCACCCAAGCTTGTACTAGCCATTGTAGTATATCATAAGGTTTTTATCAATCCAAAGGTCCAAGATAGATACCACTAGGAATGCAATATAAGCCTTAAGTCAAGCCAAAGCAAGAAGAAGGTTGTTTAAACTACTAAACTAATCAACTAAGTGAACCAAGGATTAAGCAAGACTAATGAAAGCAATGCTTAAGCAATGATCAAGCAAGAAAACAGAGCAAATAAAATAGAGCAAAGCAAATTCAAAATTCAGATAATAAAAGCAAGGCTCCTAGATGTGGTTATTGAGTTTGAGGAATTCAAAGGCAAGACTAGGGTGTTATCAATCTCATTATCAATGCAAACAAGCAATTAATGCTAATTCGTAGGCATAGAGTTCACAATCAAGCAAGTTAAATCCAATCTCTTGGTAAATAACACTTTACTAAACATCCTAACAAGAACTGACTCTCATTAGTGCTAGAATCAATAGCAAGCAGGTTTAATCAACTATATTCAAGCCAAAATACTTCTTAGACAATCAATCTCTTGAGCTAAGACAAGTAAATCCTCTAAAAGACAAGATCAGCATTTCATCAAACACTTGGTGGGCATAAGAGAAAGCCTAATTCTAGATTTATGTGATCAAGACAAATCTAACCTAAAAACAGTCTAATAGAGAGGAATCAATCAATATCAAATACTAACAAGCCCTAATTAGGCCTTAAATTCCCCTAATCTACCACATCTAAGAACCTATAATAGAACTACTCACGAATCATCATCAACACCATCAAATCAACAAGGATTAAAGAGTTAATCATGATTAGAGAGAGAGATTAAGAAAGATAAATGCAGAATTTCAAATTAAAAAGGTTGGAACTTGTTCTTACAAACCAAAGTGATTAAGAGAGAAAACTCGATCAAAGCAAGAACAAGACTTGCTAAAAATCTTAGGTTAAAGAGTATTTATACTAAATGACAAAAATCCTAAAGCAATGACATTCTTGTAAATAAGTTCAGTTCGGAATATGTGGATATCGAGCTAAGAGCTCGATGTGAGTGCTTGATGTTGCTCCCAAGGATGCTTGACATCAACTAGAATGGCTCGATGTTGATGCTCGATGTAAATCTTGGTAGCTCCTGGCCTCTTATGTTGTGCAATGTAAGCGCTCGATGTGAGTGTCATGTGGCTTGACATCGAGCTGCCTTGCTTGATGTGAACTCTCTTCTTCTCGGGTGCTTTACATCGTGCGATGTGGACTCTATCAAGCTCGATGTTGGGCCAAAACTCCACTTCCTTAGCTGCTCTTGATCCTCCTTGGTTACGACAACTCCCTGAATCATTCCCATACTTCCTCCTTGTCTTTAATGGCTCCTTAGGTACCTAAAAACATTTCTTATACAAAGAAAATGCAAAATACAATCTAAATGCAACATAAGTCTAAAAACAAAGGAAAATGGGACAAAAGCAAAGGAAAACATGCAAAAAAGACTAAAACATGAACTAAATGCAAGCCTAAATGATGCATATATGAAAGATAACAGGATGCTTCACACTACCTTGTACAATTATCATTGTTTAAGAGCTGCCTGTGTGATCTAGGAGCCATAATTAACTTGATGCCTCTTTCAGTTTCTGAAAGCTTAGGTTTCAAGAGCTTCAATGAGAGTGGAATTTCTCTTGTCTTAGCTGATGGAACAAGGAGAGTTCCAAGTGATTTTCTGGAGGATTTACCTGTTATGATGGGGAAAGTCAAAGTACCAACTGAATTTGTGGTACTAGACTTAGAAAGAGAGATCAAGAACCCAATTATCTTGGGTAGACCATTCTTAGCTTCAGCTGGAGCAGTGTTTAATGTGAAGAAATACCTTATAGAGCTGAGGCTAAATGATGGTGATATGCTCAAATTTGATACATGTGGAGCAAATTATGGAACTGAAGAACAAACTTACTCATTGGAGGATAAAGCAGTGCAAGAGGGAGCTGAGAATAGGCCTCTCATAATTAAATATGATGGGATATGCTTTGATGGATACTACCTCTATGTGTTATTTGAAGAGCCACAGCCTACACCAATGAAGGAAGAGACTAAAGAGACTCCAAGGGAAGCCGAAGGAGGTGAAGTAAAGCTGAACTTTCTCTCCATAGGTTTAAGCTTGTAGCTGCTGGACTCAACAGATGATGGAGTGGTGTACAAGGTCAGTTGTAAGGGAAAATCTCAACCCTTTGAAATTATCAAGATAATCAACACCATCCAAAACCTCCACGGTGACAAGGCAAGCTTAGGAAAAGCACATCATGCCCACATGAGGAAGTATCTTCCACCATCACCCACCACTACTTTTCCACAAGGTCCAGCAAGGGGTTCCTTAACTCATCTTTTCCCCAACTAAAAGCAAATGGGTGGAACATAAGAGATGTAAAACAAGCACACTAGGGAGGTATTCTCATGTTATCCCTGCAAATACTTGCTTTTATCATTTATTTTTCTCTTTTAATGTTGTGTGAATCAGGTTTGCTAAGTATATAGTCAAGGAGTACGAAGGACGGCCAAAATTGTTTTTTGGAGTTTTGTATCGGACTAGTGGTATCGGGCTTCTGACCGATATCAGGTTGTATCGAGGTGCATATCGGGCTTTTGACCGATACAGATGAATCAGCAAAAACCAGTGTTCTGGAGTTGCTGATATCGGCCGTACTACTCCGATACTGGACTAATAATTTTGTGTATCGATGTCGAGTATCGAGGTGTTGCCGGATTCAGACTCAGAAACCAGGTAAGTAAACTCCTTCCCACCAGGTAAGTATCGAGGTGTTGCCGGATTCAGACTCAGAAACCAGGTGTTGCCGGATTCAGACTCGAGCTTCTTCCTCTTGAAAACACATCTCTAGCCCGATATACTATCCAAACACCTCTCTTAGCACAAAAATCGCCTCCAAGCATATCTCCTTCAATTCTTACTCAAATTTCTTGTTTTTAAGCCCTACAAACTCGGATTAGCGCAAGTTATCTTATTTATATTTAAGCTTCTATCCATCAATTAACCAAGGTATGTCTCTGAAAATTCAAAATTTCTTTACCATTTCCAATGGTGGATTTTTGAGAAAAACTTGGTAAAATAGTAGAATTGGAAGAGAAATCTTTGGGTTTTGATGGATATAATGATCTTGTGATGGTTAAGATTGCTAGCAACACTTGTTGATGAAACTTTTGCAATTAATCTTTTGAAACTTGTTAGATTTTAGTACTTCCAATTCCATTAGGTTGCCATCACCATGTTTGATTATAAATGCTTGCAAATTTTGTCTTTATATCACTTTAAAAATTTGGGATTCTTAAAAAATTTTGAAAATTTTGCTAAGTGTTGGGAATTGAGTTTTGTTTTTGTTCTTTGATATCTCTTGTATTTAAATTATTTAGGCTTGCATTTAATTCATGTTATGGTTTCTTTTTTTGCATGTCTTCTTTCTCTTTAGTCCCCTTTTCCTTTGCTTTTAGACTTAGGTTACATTTAGGTTGTAGTTTGCATTCTCTTTGCATTAAGGATGTTTTTAGGTACCTAAGGAGCTGTTTGAAGCAAGGAGGAAGCATGGAGATGATTCAGGGAGTTGCCCCAGCTAAGGAGGAGCAAATGAGCTAAGAAAGGAGAAATCTGGTGCAACATCGATCAAGACCAGACCAGCATCGTACGATGTAGAGCAGCCGAAAACAGTAGAGTCCACATCGATCATTCACATCGATCACATGTGATCGATGTCAAGCCACATGACATCCACATAGATCACTCACATCGCATGATGTAAACGGGCAGGAGCTTCAACATTCAACATCGTTCACCTACATCGATCATCAAGTGCTCGATTTCAAGCACCAGACCACTCACATCAATCATCCACATCGAGCATATGTGCTCGATGTTGGCCTAATCCGAACACCTTTTATTTACAAGTTTGCCACTTTTTTAGGGTTTTTGGCTTTTAGTATAAATAGCCTTGAACCAATGGTTTTTAGGGAGTACTAAGTTCTTGTTTAGTTTTCTGATTGCTTTTGGGTATTTGTAAGAACAAGATCATCCTTTTAATTAAAGTTTTGTATTTTGCATCTTTCAATCTTCTCTAATCTCTCTCTTAATCATGTTTCACATCTTCTGATCTTGTGATTTGGTGTTTTTCATGATGATGAGTGAGTAGTCACTTTTAGGGTTTTAGATGTGGTAGATTAAGGAAATTTAGAGGCTTGATTAGGGTTTGTTAGTACTTAATTTGATTGATTCCTTTCTATTAATATGTATTTAAGCTAGGTTTATCTTGATCTCATGACTCTAGATTTAGGCTTTCCCTTATGCCCACCAAGTGTTTGATGTAATGCTGATCTTGTTTAATAGAGGATTTGCTTGTCTTAGCGCAAGAGATTGACTGTCTAAGAAGTATTTTGGCTTGAATAGAGTTGGTTTAGCATGCTTGTTGATGATTCTAGCACTAATGAGAGTTAGTTCTTGTTAGGGTGATTAGCAAAGAGTTATTAATCAAGAGATTGGACTTAACTTGCTTGATTGTGAACTCTATGCCTAAGAATTAGCATTGCTTGCTTGTTTGCATTGTCAATGAGTTTGAATACAGCCTTGTCTTGCCTTTGAATTCCCCAAAGTCAATAGCCACATCTAATATCCTTGCTTTTAATCTTTGAATTTCGAATTTGCTAGTGTTCTATTTTGTTTGCTCTGTTTTGCACTTGATCAATATTAAGTATTGCTTTTGTTTGGTTTATGGTTTACTAAGGTTGATATTGTAGTAGTTTAGACAAACTCTTTCTCTGATCTTGCTTGACTTAAAGCATGCTGCTATAATCCTAGTGTAATCTAACTAACCCCATTAGATTGATAACAATCATATGCTATACTACAACTTATTAGTACAAGCTTGGGTGATTGATCAAAGGACTATAGAATCTTGTATCAATTTGGCGTCGTTGCCATTGGGGTTATTGCTTGGATCATTAGAATTTGTAGAATCTCTATGATCAAGTTTTTATTGTATTTGGTTACTAACTTTGTTTCACTCTTGATTTCTCTCTTATAGGTGCATGCATTTGAGGTCTAGAGGCAATCAAAACTTGCAACCTTATCAGAACAACATTCAGCAAGTTGAGAGAGAACTAAGAGCAAGGAGACAAAGAGAAAGACAACAGCACTTTGAGAGATTAGGGATGAAAATCCAAGATCAAGGTGTTGATGATATGAGGTTTGAAGGACCTCAAGGAGCAGCTGGAATTCAGGGCCAACAGGGCCAACATGGAGTTCAAGGACAGCAAGGAGAGCAAGGTCCAAGAAGAGCAGCTCAAGCTCCAAGACTTATAAGACCCATTGGAGCAGGTGACGCCCCTAATGCTTACAACAATAGGACAGGCATCATCCCTCCAGCTGTTCTAAACAACAATTTTGAGATAAAGTCTGGTCTGATCTACATGGTACAAAGAAGCAAGTTTCATAGTTTAGCTTTAGAAGATCCCTTGGACCATCTAGAAAATTTTGATAGGCTCTGTTCTCTCACCAAAATTAATGGAGTCAGTGAAGATGGGTTTAAGTTCATGGTCTTGATAACAGGATTATTGGTGCAAGCAGGTTATCAAAACCCAAACCACATGTTATGATGTAGTACAGTAGTAAGGGGAATCAATCCACACCTAGGATGCAGGAAGAGTCACTAAGAATGCAAGGATGAAGCAAATCTAAGCGAAATGGATGAATGATTGGTGAAATCAGGGAAAACTAAATGCAACGATCTAATGCAATGCAAAACAATTTTAAAATCCCTAGAAGAGGGTTAACCACCACTAGGAACAAGCAAAAGATTAAAAATGCAAGGCGACTAAAAACTAAAAATCGACCAGTGAATCGACTATAGGATCGAGCACTAGATGGAGCAAAATGGATCGATCTAACAAACAACTTTAAGCGATTGATTTCTAATGAACAGATGCAAGCTAAATGACAAGCGAATGATGAACAGAGGTTTAAAATGCTAAAAGGAGGGTTTAGGGTCGAGGGTCATATTCAAGGGTCTCAATGGTTTAAGTTTTGGTTTGAAAACATTTAGATCTACTCACTTGTGAGGTTTCTCTAAGCCTTGAAAACAGAACAAGAACCATCCAAGGCGTGTGGTAGGGTTCACTTCCTCAATCTATTCTCCAAACCCATGGCGTTTGGTGGAAAAAGAGATTGAAGAGCAAGGAAAACAGATTTCAATATAATGACCTAACTAATCCCCTTTACAACCATGGCGTGTGGGAAAGGAAAGATTAGTCTCTAGGATCTGGTTTTCTAGGATATTTGAATCCTGTCAAGGTATGACAGCCCTGGAATCATAGAGACCTTTTCCAAGGCTCTCTAAGCCTTATGACCCCAAGATCCTAGAAGAGAAGGTATGAAGAACAAAGAAAACACAAAACTTTAACCCTTTCAACCCCTTTGAATCGCCTCAACCCCGAAAACCCAAAAAGACTACTCACTACACATTATTGAGACCGATTGAAAAGCAGTAAACGATGAACTAAACATGATTAACGATGCGATTAAAGAAAACTTGCTTAATATTAAAAGATTCAAGGTTTCAAAAACTGAAAAAGCTTAGACGTTCTACAATGGCGATAAGCCTAAAGTCGAGAGAAAGAAAAAAAAAAGACAGAATGAAGATAATAGAAAGCGATGGCTGCGGTTTGCCAAAAATGGCTAAACCGCAAATGGTCCCCCCTTCGTTAGCTGCCAAAACCAGCTGGACGGATAAGGTTAGTCTGGGATCAACTCGGATCACTCGATCTCTGGCTCGATCTTCTCTTGGATTGGATGACTTCGCTCGATCTTTGAGTCGATCCTATGATGATCGGGTCGGGAACTCGATCTGGCCCTCGATCTGCATGGCATGGCCCACGTCCGTACTCTCGATCGACCTCCTCACTCGATCGCATGCTCGATCTTCCTCTTGAATCGACTGGGGGTCACTCGATTTTCTGGTCGATCTCGTCTAGATCGACCTGCCTTGCCCGATCCGCAACTCGATCTCAGGTCCTTTGCTGAATGGTTGAGTTCTCCAAGTGTCCACAAGCTTCCTCACGAGCCTTAGCATGTCCATGAATCCTCCACCACTCCAAAGTGCCCAGAAACAACCTGAATATGATGCATAATGCAAGAAACATGCAAATGCTAATGCAAAAGTGCTCTAGGACCTAAAATGGTGCGAACTAGCCTAAAATGCAAGATGAATGCATGAAACTCTATCCTAAATGCATGCAAAATATATAGTAATATCAGGTCTTTCCATTCTCTCTAAGAGACAAAGCTCATCAATGGGATAAAAACGTACCTCAGGAAAGCATCACAATCTGGGATGAGTGTAAGAGAGCATTCCTGGCCAAGTTCTTCTCTACTTCAAGGTCTGATAGAATAAGGAATGAAATCTCTGGTTTTGCTCAAAAGAACAATGAGAGTTTTGGTGAAGCATGGGAAAGATTCAAAGGGTACACACTTCGGTGCCCACACCATGGGTTTTCACAAGCTTCACTCCTCTCCACTCTATACAGAGGCGCCCTCCTAAAGATCAGAATGCTCTTAGATACAACATCTAATGGTAACTTTCTCTCTAATGATGTTGATGAGGGAATGAAATTGGTTGAGAATCTGGCACAATCTGATGGGAATTACAATGAGGAGTTTGATAGAACTCCAAGAAGTTCTAAGGATGAGCTTGAATACAACAAGAAGGAGATCAAAGCTCTTCATTAGAAGATTGATCAGTTGCTTAGGGAAAGGAAGGAAGTTAGCTTTGTTGGAGACTTGGTTCAGATTGAAGATCAAGAAGCTTGCCAAGTTGAAGAGATGAACTATCTTAGAAATAAGGAGGTTACAATGGATATGGGAACTACAGGAACAATCCATACCTCTCTTACAGGAGTAACAATGTAGCCAACCCTCAAGATCAGGTCTATCAATCTCAACAACAGCAAGCTGGTCAAGCAAGACCATTTGTGCCTTACAACAACAACAATCAAGGCTTCAACCCAAGGAACAACAACTTCCAGCCAAGAGCGCCTTTCAACCCTCCAGGATTCAATGTTCAAGCTCCTGCTCAAGCTTCTTAGAGCTCTTAATACTGTGAAATAAAGAGTCTCATCCAACAAGTGCTTCAATCTCAGATTAATAGAACCTTGGAGATGAAGAAGAAATTTGCTGATGTCCACAACAAGATAGACTCTGTTCATGTGGAGCTCACAAGCAAGTTTGATGGTCTAGCTGCAATAGTGAAGATTCTAGAGAACAAAAAAGGAGTAGCTAGTGGACCACGCCCCCATGGTAACCTTCCAGGAAAGTGTGAGATGAATCCCAAAGAATATTGCCAAGCTGTTGACTCTAAAGAAGCTTTGGGTACTGCTGAGGAAGAAGCAGTCATAGAAGAGTTCTTGTCTTTGTTCAATGAGGACATTAAAGCTCAAAGTGAGGGGGAAGACCTTGTCAATGTTTCTGATGCTAAGAAGGAGGTTCAAGCTGATTTATTTCCCATCTACAAGCCTGATATTCCATTTCCTGGAAGATTCGAGAAGGAGCTAATTCAGAAGTATTCAACTCTTTATGTTTCTCAAATGAAACGGAGAGGTTTAGATGGTGAAGAAGAGGTTGGGAAAGTACTAGCTAAGGCTTAGGAATCAAATGTTAAGGAGCTGAACATCAAGAAGCTTGGAGATCCTAGCTGCTTTACCCTCCCATGTGAACTCAAGGGCAAGACCTTTAAGAGCTGTTTGTGTGACTTGAGTGCTAGCATAAATCTGTTGCCATCAACTACAGCTAAGGAGTTGAGTTACACCAAGTTCCAGCCAAGCAATGTGTCTCTAACCATTGCTAATGGCATAGTGAAGACACCATTGGGAGCCCTCAAAGATGTGCCCATGATAATAGAAGGAGTAACAATCCCAACAGACTTCTTAGTCTTAGTTGTTGAGGGAAAGATAAAGAATGCAATCATCTTGGGAAGACCCTTCTTAGCCTCAACTGGTGCTGTCTTTGATTAGGCTAACCAAGGAAAAGGTCTTGAAGTTTGATTCAAAGGGCAACAAGCTCAAGGGTGAGCAAGCTTTCTCAATAGAAATGAAAAAGGTTAAGGGAGTTGATAGGCATTGGCCAGAGTTTGAAGGCTATACTGGAGAGAGATTTAATGGCTGCTGCTTGTCAAGGTTGTTTCAAGAAACCTTTGAAGAGGAGGTCCTCCAAGTGGTTGGTTCTAAGTTGTTGAATGATATTGTGCTGGGTACTAAAGAAGATGGAGTGGTCTTAAGACCATTTGGCTCCAAGAATGATGAAGTCTAATACAAAATGAAGCAAGAGGGGAACTCTAAGCCTTTTGCTGTGCTCAAGATGGGTGGAGTCACCAAGAGAGTCAAGGGAAACAAGGTGCCACCAAGGAGTTCCAAGACTCCTTCTCCTTACCTCAACTAAGGAGGTAATCAAAGCCAAGCTAAGTGACTTTAAACAAGCACACTTGGGAGGTAGTCACATGGTGTCCTTATATATAGTTAAGCTTTTAGTTTATGTTATATGCATTGTAGTGTTCTTAGAAGCATGACTTTGGATAAGGTGATGAGAAGATGTTTGGGGGAACCAAAGAAGATGCATTCTGGTTAACATCGAGCTCCAACATCGAGCATGCCAGCTCGATGTTGGCCACATCGAGCATGCCAGCTCGATGTTGGCCACATCGATCATGTACATCGATCAAGGGAGCTCGATGTTGTGGGAACCAGAGTGTATCGGGCAACTACATCGAGCATAACATGCTCGATGTAGGGAAAGAAGTGTCTTGGGCTGGTTACATCGAGAACCTACATCGTGCGATGTAACTAACCCGAGAGTCAGAGGAATGGCATCGGTCAAGTGCACCGTATGATGTTGAACATCGGATATCAACATCGTACGATGTAAACAGCCCGAGAGTCTGGCCAGTTGCATCGAGCATAAGCATCAAGCAAGACATGCTCGATGTGCCTACATCGTACACCAACATCGTACGATGTTAAGGGGCAGGAGGTTTTGGAGGTAGCATCGATCAGAAACATCGAGCACAAGTGCTCGATGTGGTCCACATCGATCACCAACATCAATCAGAAATGATCGATGTTGCCAGCGAGGTAAGTAGTTCAACTTTAAATAATTTTCCCTCTCTTGGTTTGGAGCCAAGGGAGTTTAATTTAAATTTTTTTGCTCCTCCCTGCCATTCTGACCCACTTCTGAGCACTTTTTCTTTTGTCCCCCACTCCATTAGATTCCTTGTTCCCTCCCTTAGCTCTATAAAAACCAAACTAACTCCTCTTCACTCTGTACACTTCTCATTTCTCTTCTCTCACTTAGGCCACAGAATTTCTAAGCTTTCTCTCTCTTTTATTTAGTCTGTGCAAAGTCTTAGAAGTCCCACAAATGTTTGCTCTCTTCCACTATTCAATTACTTGTTCTTATGGTTTGAACTTTAGATCTTATGAATTATATGCTTTGAGAACTAGTCTTGTTTTCTTTATGTGTTTGTTTTGATTTTAAATGGTGGAGTTTATTTTTAAAGCAAGTGGAATGTTTAGACCTGATAACTGTTTATTAATTTATTAGCTTGCTTTCCTTTAAATTTCTTATGCATAATCATGTCTCATTTTTTTTTAAAGCCACCATGATAGGTTCATATGCATAAGCTGTTAAAATTTTTCTTAGAATTCTAGCATGTTTATGATTCATTTGCTCTTGAATTCTCTTGTTTCTTTAGAGGTTAGCAATGTTTAAAAACTAGTTAGACTTCTCACAGATTTGAGCAATTTTTTTTAGAAGCTTTGAATCATTGTTCTTCATCCTTTGTCTCCAAACTTATTATTTATTTGAGATTTGTATTTGTGGGTACTATGGGGAAAACAAACGAAGCGGCTAAAAACAAGAGCCAAGTACCAAGGAAGAAGGCGCCTAACATCACTTGCAATCAAAGACAGGGGCAAGAGGGTTGCGGAAGGACAATCTTTAAAGGCTGCTAGAAAAAAGGTGTTAGAAAGCAAAGCTGCTAAGTCAAAAGCTAAGGGGAAGAGCAAGGTTGTAAAAGAAGCCCCAAGCAAGCAACCAAGTTCAAGAGAGTTTGTAGAGCTCTTCAACCAGTGCACTTTTGATATTACTGTATATTTCGTGTATCTTGCATGCATATAAGATAGTTTCTCATGCATTTACTTTGCATATTAGGCTAGTTTGCACCATTTTAGGCCCTAGAGCACTTTTGCATTAGCATTCGCATATTTCTTGCATTATGTATCACATTCAGGTTGTTTTCGGATACTTTGGAGCATTGGAGGATTCGTGGTCTTGCTAAGGCTCGTGAGGAAGCTTATGGAGGCTTGGAGAACTCAACCACTCAGCTAAGGGTCCGAGATCAAGTAGCGGATCGAGCAAGGCAGGTCGATCTAGATGAGATCGACCAGAAGATCGAGTACACCAAGTTGATTCCAGAGGAAGGATCGTGATCAAGATCGAGAGAGGAGATCGATCCGAAGTACGGACGTAAATGTCGCCATGCAGAACGAGAGCTGGATCGAGTCCACCACTCGATCATCCAAGGATCGACTTGAAGATCGGACAGAGCACTCGATTCATCCAAGAAGATCGACACATAGATCGAGATGAGGCAGGCGATTCCCAAAGACGATCGAGTGATATGCTCGATCTCAAGGTCGATTCCATGCTACTTTAACCGTTTTTGGATTCTAGCGAGGGGGGGACCATCCGACTGTTTGTCCATTTTGGGAAGGCGGCGATCCCACCTTTCCGACACGCTTTCACTTTTATCTTTTTTCATTTTTTCTCTCGAGCTTAGGCGATTCCGCCATTGTAGAACTTTTCAAGCTTTTCTTGCATTTTGAACCTTTGAATATTGAATCTTTTGCTTTAATCAATTGTTAATCATGTTTAGTAGATCATCCTTTGCTTTTTGTTCGGTTTTCCTTATGAGTAGCAAGTAGTTTCATTTGGGTTGATGGGTTGAGGTGATTCAAAAGGGTCAAAAAGGTTTAAAGCTTTGTGTTTTCTTATTCTTCATTACCTTCTCTTCTAGATCTTGAGTACTTAAGGCTTAGTGACTCTCACGCCAAGATCTCTATGATCCAAAGGCTGTCTTTCCTTAACAGGATTCATAAGTCCTGGAAAATCAGATCCTAGAGGCCAATCCTTCCTTTCCCACATGCCATGGTTGTTTAGGGGATTAGTTAGGTCAACATTTGAAATCTGTGTTTCTTGCTCTTCGCTTCTTCCACCAAACACCATGGGTTTGGAGAAGAGATTGAAGAAGTGAACCATACCACATGCCATGGATGGTTCTTGTTTTGTTTTCAAGGCCTAGAGAACCTCACAAAGTGAGTAGATCTAAAAGTTTTCAAACCAAGCTTTAATCTTAAAGATCCATGAATATGACCCTCAACCCTAGACCTTCTTTCTCAGCGTTTTAAATCTCTGTTTACATTCTGTCATCATAAAGTTCGCATCTTGTTCATTGGTTCATCGCATCATTCATCATCTTAAGTTGTTAGACGAGATCGATTCATATTGCTCGATCTAGTGGTCGATCTAGTGGTCGATCCACTAGTCGATTTTTAGTTTTTAGTAGCTTTGCACTTTAGACTTTCTGCTTTTCCTAGTGGCAGTTAACCCTCTTCCAGGGATTTTAAAATTGTTTTGCATTGCATTTGATTCTTGCATTTAGTTTTCCTTGAATTTACCAATCAATTGTCCATTTCGCTTAGATTTGCTCATTCCCTTGCATTCTTAGTGATACTTCCTACTCCTAGGTGTGGATTGATACCTCACTTGCATGCTATACTACATCTCAGTGTTGTATTTGAGTTTGATAACCCCTCGTGCTTGAATTGCGCAGTAAGAAACCTGTTATCAACTTTCAAGACTACAAGGTTCCCTTGTGCCTTTACTATGAAGGCACTTGGCATCTATGAAGACTGCAAGACTATCTTTGAAGCAATGGGGCTTGGCAGCTTCATGGAGTTAGCTCTTCCCTCCTATCAGCATCTCACCATTCAATTTCTCTCGACCTTTCAAGTGGTGAGTTATGAAGAGAGTAAGCTAGATAATGGTGATGGCTGGATAGCCTTTAGGCTTGGGAAGCAAAGGTTTACTGCCACCTTTAGAGAGCTTTCAACTGCCCTTGAGATGGAGTTCTATGCTGATAAGAAGCCTCGGTTCAAGATTAAAATGAGAGAGCATGCCAAGCTTTGGGAAGTGATTAGAATTGATCACTTCCCTCCTAGAGTTACCAAGAACAAAGATCTGAGGCACCCATCTGTGAGATATGCTCACAAGGCACTTGCCAATGCCCTCGCTGCAAGGAAGCAGACAGATACAATGTCATCAAGGGAGATGGACATCATCTTCCATAATGAAAAAGCTAGTACGCTTCAGCAAAGGTGGCGAATGGATCCTCAGTCCTGAAGAGCTGCCTTGTTATGTGACTCTCTTCTTGGAGCAGCTTTTCATATATAAGAGCTGGATCATGAACAAAGGCAAGAAAGAGCTGCACATTGGGGGGGATTTTGACAGCAATCATGATGGCTACTGGAGTGAATCTTGATGAACACTGTTATGCTCAAATTAACCCTTAGAGCTACTCTCTCAAATTAAGAGATCACTGTAGTATTTAGGGGTCGAATCCACAAGGACGTAGATTGTTGCACAATAAATTTCAGGTTCAAATCAAGCTAAGGAAAACTAAATGAATGTAATGCAAGTAATGAAAAGAAAGCAGCAAATCGATTGTGAGGAGGTTTTAAATCAAAGAGAGAAACGCTAGGCCTTTGAAAATTCGCAGGTGAATCCGAATTGCTAATCTAGACATAATGTTAAGAGTTTATTAAGCACTGTTCTTGAACTTGAAACACTAATATAAAACCAATCAACTTCCGCTGCAGAGATTATCTATGTCTAAATCCTAGAATCCCAAATTCCTTTGAAAAACCTATTAATTCAAACAAGCATTTAAATCAGGTTCAATTGTTCACAAAATCCTAAACCAAATTCCTTTGCAGATAGGAATTTTCCTCATCAAAGACTAATTCTGATGATTAACAATACTTTCGCATCTATTAATCAACCTAATAACAGATTTTAGGTCATGAATCTAGAATAAGCATTAAACACAAGTCCATATGAAGAACTCTAATGATTTTATCCTAACAATTCAATTCAACCAAGCAATTCATCATCACCTTTGAAAAACCCTAAACCTAACAAGCAAACTTCTCAGACATGATCAATAAAACAGAAATCATAATTTGAATAGAAAGCATAAAAGAAATCAATAAAAGAAATAAGGGAGTTCAAAATCTTCTCTAAAGGAGAATGATTTATCTCTCCAAAAGCTCTCTAAAAATCTCTCTCTAAATCTCTCTGTAAAATAAAGCTTAGATCTAAACAATGACCATAAAAATCCTTTTATAGACCCAAAACACGATTTGGGGCAAAACTACAAATATATAAAACTTCTGGGCCAACTTGTAAATCTTCAGAAATATTTAAAAGCTCGGGCAAGATTTGTGCACTTTTGGTGTCGATCGACACCAAGATCCTATTGTCGATCGACACGGGATTTGCACGCGCACTGCACAATTTCTGCTCGACAGTGTACAATTTTTGCACAACTTGATTTCTTCAGGAACATCTTCTGTTTTGCTCCAGAATGCTCCAATATCTCCAAATAAGCTCCAAACGTATCCAAACCTGTAAAGACTCAAAAAGACTCCAAAATACCAAAAAGACTCTATAAACAAGACTTATATCATGGTCAAAAACCCATAAAAACTATGATATATCAACTCCCCCAGACTTAGCTTTTGCTTGCCCTCAAGCAAACAGAACACTAAATACAGAGTCGAGGTTTGAAAACACGGGAACTCACCTTCTCATAGATCATTGCTTTGACTGTTCATCCTGTAATCCACACACTGTATTTCTTAAACCAAGTCGAACCACCATGTACTTCTCCTTAGACATTCACAACATCCCATATTCAACACATAAATTCACAGCATTGTCCAATAACTATCATTGCTAAACCTCATTAGCAGTCTAAATGTTCAAGAACCTTCTTGATTCATTCTCATACTATACCTAAATAAACATGCATTGCAATCTATCAACCTTTGGTACTCTTTCTCTCCCCCAGACTTATTCTTTTCTTTATGTTTCATTATATTATTCAAGTGTAGGTAAATAATGGTAGCACGGGATAATCCTAACCTTACTTCCACCTGTGATCATCTCTTTAAAATGAAATACAGGGATCATTGAAAATTTTCCTACCCTTCACCCAAAGAGAATCATATCATAATTTCAAATTTATTACATTTAATTCCTTTTTTTTATTTAAAAAATGGAGAGGAGTACCATTACTTTTCAAACATTGCAGGAAATTTATCAGGTATGAATGAGGAATCAAGCTCTATGAACATTAAACTTACAAAAGTAGTCTTTTTGAAGCTTAAGTTAAGTGGACTTGCTGGAACTATGAATTTTTCTAGTTAACTGGTCAGCCTAAGGATTTTTCATTAGTCAGAAACTGGTATTAATCATGTAGCTATGGTCACTCAGATGAAACAATCAGCACAAACAATCAAGAGAAAGATCCTAGTTCCCAACTAGTTTTGACTCAATAAAACAAATTTTGGACTAACTCAAAACTGACTCTCAAAAACAAACAGAACATCAGCAACTACCTCCCCAGACTTGAACAACACTGCCCTAGTGTTATCAAGCCTGAAGTAGGTGAAAAGAAGAATCAGAACTCAGTGAACAGAGGTTTTCCAGAAACAGACCTTGTAGGTCGGATGAATGAGTGATAGAATATCAAAGAGCACAAAAATCCAACAAGCTTAGGCTTTTGAATCACTCAAAAAGCTCAAGAAACGCAAAAGTTATGGATGATTGAACTTTTGGAATTGCAGTCCCGTCAAGGTGTCGATCGACACCTGTAGGTGGGTGTCGATCGACACTGTTCACTGTCGACCAAGGTGACGACCTCGGTCGATAACCGTCCGTCTCGAGTCCTGGATTTTTTTTTTTTTTTTTTTTTTTTTTTTTTTTTTTTTTTTTGAAACAGAAACACTTAAAACCAAAACTGAAGGTTAGAAAACAAAAGAAAAATGAAATATATATACTTACCAGTGGGTTGCCTCCCACTAAGCACTTGTTTTCAGTAATTAGCTTGACTTGGATGCTGGAATTTAGTCAGGCTGATCATGAAAACTTGTTGCAAAACAAGCTCCACATTCAGACACTTTCAGCTTCAAATTTCTGCTCAGAAATATTTTCACAGCACCTTGTTCTTTCTCCTTCATCTCGATGTAAGAACTGCTCTAAACCTTGAGAAAGGCTTTGAAGTTCTTTTGCACTTCACCTTATAGTCAATTGTGTTGCCATCACAGCTCTGAGGTATCAAAGTCACTTGAGGAACTTCTTTGATCTTTTTGCTATGTACTATCTCAGTCACTTTCACCCTTTTACTAGCTTCCCTTGTTGTCATATTAGGATTTCCACCTTTGACTTCATCAGCTTCCCTCTTATCACAAGGTTTTTCCTTAGAAGCAACTGCGAGCTTATCTCTAGTGGTCACAGTAATGCATGAAACATGTTTGGTGGTTCCTGACGTTTTCCATGATATATCAAACATGATGCAGATGCTTTGCCACCACAATGGATGGACCTTGGGTACTTAGAGAGGAGTCATTTCATAGAGAATACCATCCAAGGGAAGCATATCTATCAATTCCTCAAGCCATCAAAGGAGCTAGCAAGGTTTCTTCTTCCCAATGCACGACATACCTCCATGACTATGAGGAGCAACATAGACTTTTGCCCAACAAAGAGAATGCTTTATCATGGTGGAGCTGTGACTGAAGTAGAAGATGAGGAGAGTGAAGAAGAAAGTGAAGAGAGCTCTCAAGAAGAAGAAGGTGGAGATGATGCTGGCGCTAACAATGAAGAGGAATCCCAAGAAGAGGAACAACAAGAAGATGAGTTGCTGGAGTACAACGCAAAGAGGTTTCACTTTAGGAAGCATTAATATTTGGGGTTTAGTAAAGACTAAGCCTTTACTTTAAGTTTGGTTACTAATCTCTTTTTCTTCACACTTGTGTCATTCAGGTACATGAACCTACGCTCCAGGGGTAACAACGATCTACTAACTCCCCTGGACAACATTCACCAACTCGGACATTCAAGAACAAGAAGAGCAAGAGAACAAGCTAAAGCTTTTGAGGAGATTGTTCAGCAAGGTTCAGTGGATTTTGAAGCAATGGCTGAGCAAGAACATCCAGAGGGACCTCCTCCAGCTCAAGGGGCAGTGGGAAGGGGTAATGGAAACCCCCACCACGCGGCTAGGCCCCCACAGATCATTGGTGCAGGAGATGCTCCTAATACTCACCATAATAGGTTTGGGATCACTCCTCCTCCAGTGCAAAACAATAATTTCGAGATCAAGCCAGGGTTTGTTCAGATGGTGCAAAACAACAAATTTCATGGGTTAGCTTTGGAGGACCCATTGGCGCATCTAGACAACTTTGAGCAGCTTTGTGGAATGCTTAAGATAAATGGCATCTCGGAAGACAGCTTCAAGCTGCGTTTGTTTCCGTTTTCCCTAGGAGACAAGGCGCGACATTAGGAGAAGACTCTTCCCCAAGGCACTATCACTTCTTTGGCTGACTGTAAGAAAGCTTTCCTCTCAAAGTTTTTCTCAAGCTCTCGGACAGCAAGGTTGCGAAGCGAGATTAGTGGCTTCACGTAGAGACAGAATGAGTCATTCAATGAGGCTATGGAGCGTTTCAAGGATTATACTATAGCTTATCCTCACCATGGATTCAGCGAAGAGACCCTCTTGAGTACCATATACCGCGGAGCTCTCCCAAAGATCAGATTACTACTTGACACGACAAGCAAAGGAAACTTCCTTGGTCAAGAGGTTGAAGAGGGTATGGAGCTCATTGAGAACCTAGCATTGAGCGATGGGAACTATTCTGAGGATTACGACCGTGCCCCAAGAGGAGCTGATCTTGAAGCTAACAAGAAAGAAATGAAGTCTCTCCATGAGAAGATAGATAAGCTAGTGCTTGCAAACCAAAAGCATGTACATTTTGTTGGGGAAGCTGCAGATGTCTTGGATGAGCTAGAGCAATGCCAAGAAGAAGAAGCTAATTGGGTAGCCGGTCAGAACAACTACAAGCCTCAAGGTTACTCTCAAGGCTACCAGCAGAACAACGACTTGTCTTATAGAAGCACCAACGTGGAGAACCCTAAAGATCAAGTGTACCCCCCTCAGCAAGCAAAGCCCTTTGTACCTTATAATAAGGGTTTTCAAGCGAATGGTGGTTTTCAAGGGCAGAGGCAAGGGAACTTTCAAGTTCAGCAACAGCAGCAAGGCAACAAGAGCTATACACCTATCTTTCCCCCGGCTTTGTCACTCAACAACAACAGATGCAATAGCCTCTTCAAGATCCGGTTCAAGCAATGCTTCAGCAGTTGCTTCAAGGTCAAGCTTCAACTAATCAGAAGTTTGCCGAGATGACCAACCGCCTTGACACCTCTCTTACTGACGTCTCAACTCAGATTACAAACCTGAACAACAAGATCAAGCAGTTAGAGAAAGAAAAGGCAAGTACAAGCGGTCAGAACAGCTTACCGGGCAAGTGTGAGCAGAATCCAAAGGAATACGCCAACGCCATTACCTTGAGGAGTGGTAGAAAGCTTCCTCCGCATGTTGCTCCTATAAACAATGAGGACATTGTAGTCCAAGAGGGGGAGGGTAAGCTTTCAGCTGATGAGGAGATCAACTTTGACAACGTGTGGATTGAGAGACCAAGAAAGGGTAAAGAGATTGCTGTAGAGAAGAAAGTGGAGCAAGCTACTAAGGAGAAGGATGTTTATGTACCTCCACCGTATGTGCCTAAGCTTCCTTTTCCCGGCCGCTTCAAGAAACAGCTTATAGAGAAGCATAAACTCTTGTTTGAGAAGCATCTCAAGGATGTTGAGATCAATTTGCCTCTTGTTGATTGCCTAGCTATGATGCCGAAGTGTGCTAAGTTCTTCAAAGACACCCTTACAAAGAAGACTAAGGAGAGTAAAGAAGTCTTGGTGCTTAGTGAAGAGTGTAGCGCCATTATTCACAGAGAAATAGTGCCTAAGAAGCTAGGAGATCCAGGATCCTTCACCATTCCTTGTGCTTTGGGTCCATTGAAGTTTGAGAGCATTTTATGCGATTTGGGAGCAAGTATAAATCTCATGCCCCATTCTATAGCAAAGAAGCTCGGTTTCACACGGTTCAAAGAGTGCAGGATCTCCCTTGTGTTAGCTGACAGAAGCGTGAGACTTCCAATGGGTATGTTAGAGGATCTTCTAGTGAGAATAAGCGATGTCAATGTACCAACTGACTTCGCTGTGCTTGAGATGGATGAAGAACCTAAGGATCCGCTTATACTTGGTAGACCATTCCTTGCAACCGCCGGAGCAATCATTGATGTCAAGAACGGGAAGATAGCTCTACACTTGGGCAAGGACATTAAGCTGGATTTTGATATCAATGAGGTCCTTAAGAAGCTGACCATTGAAGGACAAGCATTCTACATAGAGATGGTTGATGCTTTAGCGGATTTACTGCTAGAAGAGTTGGCACAAGAGGATCACTTGAAGCTGGCATTGACTAAGGAGCCAGGGGAGTTTGGTTTTCTGAGTAAGAAGACTCAAGAGTACATTAATCTCCTCGACTCTAGGAAGACTGTCAAAGAAGATGAAGGCAGATGCCTAGAGATCGATCAGGACATCGAGAAGATCACTCGATCCAAGACAGCAATTGACAAAAAGATCGAGGAGACTGGTCGATCCAGAGAAGAGAACGACTCAGAGACTCGATTCACTACTCGATCCACTTCAAATCGAGTAAGTGATCGAACTGAATGCAGTCAATCCAGCAAAACAATCGATGGGAAGATCGAGAGAAGCCAATCGATCAGTTCAGAGAACGAGACGGAGACTCGATGTCCTGCTCGATCCCAATCAAATCGAGTAGGGGAATCGAGTGAAATTGCTCGATCCGGACCAGAACGAGTGCAAGATCGACTGGAAGACTCGATCTCAGAGGGGACAACGGTTCAAGAAAGCAGTCTTTTGGGTCAAGTCTCGGGTTCTAAGGAGGCTACTGAGGATGGAAACGTCAACAAGAGCCACGAGGAGGACTGGAGCGAGCTGCTAGCCCTAAAGGTGGACCTAAAGGAGCTCCCAAAAGGGCTAAGGTATGCTTTCTTAGGGCTTAATGATACCTACCCCGTGATTGTGAATGAAAACTTAAGTGATGATGAGTTGCACTCGCTCCTGAATGAGCTGAAAAGTATATGAAGGCCATTGGGTACTCTCTAAGTGACATCAAAGGCCTTTCACCAATTCTTTGCACTCATAAAATTCACTTGGATAATGAGAATGCCTCTTCTATAGAACACCAAAGGTGTTTGAATCCTAATTTAAAGGAGGTTGTTAAGAAAAGATTCTTAAGCTGTTAGAGGCTGACGTGATCTATCCCATAAATGACAGCACGTGGGTTTCCCCTGTACACGTGGTGCCTAAGAAGGGAGGGATCATGGTCATTAAGAATGATAAAGAGGAGCTTATACCTACTAGGACTATAACTGGTCACCATATGTGTATAGACTATAGGAAGCTTAATCTTGCTACTAGAAATGATCATTTTCCTTTACCTTTTATTGATCAAATGCTTGAGAGGCTTGGTAATCATCCTTATTATTGTTTTTTTGATGGTTATAGTGGATTCTTTCAAATACCAATCCATCCAAACGATCAAGAGAAGACGATCTTTACCTGCCCTTATGGCACCTTCGCATATCGAAGGATGCCATTCGGGTTTTTTTGTAACGCACCGGCTACGTTTCAGCGGTGTATGATGTAGAGCTTCTCTGATCTGATAGAGGAGATGGTAGATGTGTTTATGGATGACTTCTCTGTATATGCTGCGTGTTTTTCTGCTTGTTTGTTGAATCTTTGCAAGGTACTTAAGCGTTGTGAAGAGACAAACCTTGTGCTTAACTGGGAGAAGTGCTACTTCATGGTGAAGGAAGGGATCGTGCTTGGCCACAAGATATCCGAGAAAGGCATATAGGTTTATAAAGCTAAGGTTGAGGTTATGATGAGTCTTCATCCGCCGGTTAATGTCAAATGAGTAAGGAGTTTCTTAGGCCACGCAGGTTTCTACAGGAGATTCATAAAGGATTTCTCCAAGATAGCAAGGCCCCTCACACGGTTGTTATGCAAGGAAGCTGACTTTGTGTTCGATAAGGATTGCCTTCATGCTTTCATGACCATCAAGGAAGCTCTTGTATCCGCGCCAATAGTGCAAGCACCGGACTGGACTCTACCATTCGAGATCATGTGTGACGCGAGTGACTACGCCATAGGAGCTGTTTGATATAGCTGCATATTCCATGCATTTTGCATACATATGAGTTAGTTTCTCACGCATATACATTGCATTTTAGGTTAGTTTGCATCACTTTAGGTCCTAGAGTGTTCTTGCATCAGCATATGCATATTTCTTGCATTTTGCATCGCATACAGGTTGTTTTCGGCTACTTTGGAGTCTTGGAAGGTTCGTAGACATACTGAGGCTCGTGAGGAAGTTCGTGGGACTTGGAGGATTCAGGAATGCTTGCTAAGGACCAGAGATCGACAGGAGGATCGAGCATGGCCGGTCGATCTAGATGAGATCGACCAGAAGATCGAATAGTCCAGCCGATCCAAGGGAACTGATCAAGACGAAGATCGAGTGAAGTGACCAATCAAGGAGTACAAACGTAAATGATGCCATGCAGATCGAGAGTTGGATCGAGTCAACCACTCGATCCTCCAAAGATCGATTCCAAGATCGAACGAAGCACTCGATCCACCGAAGCAGATCGAGACATAGATCGAGTCAAAGTCACGATGTCCGAAGATGATCGAGCGAGGTGTTCGATCTCGAGGTCGATCTCAGTGCTTTAACCGTTTTTGGCCGCTAACGAGGGGGGACCATCGAGCTGTTTGGCCTATTTTGGGAAGGCGGCGAGCATGCTTTTGGACACACGTTTTCACTTTATCATTTTATCATCTTTTTCTCTTTGTTCGAAGGCGATTCCGCCATTGTTAGACTTTGAGCTTTGTTCTTGAATATTTTGAATCGTTTTAAGCTTAATCCATCGTTTTTATGTTTATCGTTTCATCTTTCATGCTTTGCTTGGTTTATTTAATGTGTAGTGAGTAGTTTAATCGGGTTTTGGGGTTGAGATGATTCAAAGGGGTCGAAAAGGTTTTATAGTTTGGTGTTTTCTTGTTCTTAATGGCTTTCTCTTCTAGGATGTCGAGTTCTTAAGGCTTAAAGAGTCTCACGCGAAGATCTTTATGATCAAAGAGAGCCCTTACCTTGACAGGATCCAGAGATCTCCGAAAATCGCATCCTAGAGATTAGTTACTCTTTCCCAAACGCCATGGTAGTTTAGAGGACTAGTTAAGCCACGTGTTTGAAATCTGTTTTCCTTGCCTTTCAATCTCTTCTTCCGCCAAACGCCATGGGTCTGGAGGAGAGAATGGGAGAGTGATCCATACCACACGCCATGGATGGATCTTGTTTTGTTTTCAAGTCTTAGAGAACCTCACAAAGTGAGTAGATCTAGAGTTTTCAAACCAAGCTTGAACCTCTGAAACCCCTGAACGTGAATCTCAACCCTAGACCCTCTTTTTAATATTTATTAGCCTCTGTCAATCATCCGCTCGTTGCTTACTTGCATCCTGGTCATTAGATTCGCTTTCGCTTAAACTGTCTTTTAGATCGATTGCTTTTGCCCGCTCTAGTGGTCGATCCCGTGGTCGATCCACTAGTCGAATTTTAGTAAATCATAGCTTTGCATTTTAATTATTCTGTCTTTTCCTCGTGGTAGCTAGTTCATTCTTGGTATTTTTAAAATAGTTTTGCCCTGCATTTAATCATTGCATCTAGTTTTTAGGAATTTCACAAAACTGTCCATCATTTGCCTAGTTTTACAAAGTCCTTGCATTCTCATTGCACTTTCTAGCCCCTAGGATTGGATTGACTCCTCTTGCATTGTACTACAACTAAGTGCTGCTTGAGTTTTGATAACCTCCTGTTGCATTTGCTCACCCCTAGAAAAAGCGAGTTATCAAATGGCGCCGTTGCCGTTCTAGGAGTGTTTAGAAAGCATTGAGATTTGGGGTTTAGTAAAGACTAAGCCTTTACTTTGTTTAAGTTACTAATTTCTTTACTCTCAAACGTGTGTCTTTCAGGTACATGAATCTTCGTTCAAGGGGAGACAACAATCTACTTCAACCCTTGGACAATATTCACCAACTCGGACACTCACAACAAAGAAGAGTTAGAGAGCAAGCCATAGCCTTTGAGGAAATTGTTCAGCATGGTTTGGTTGACTTTGAAGCTATGGCTGAGCACGAGCATCCAGAAGGACCTCCTCCAGTTCACGGGGCAGTGGGAAGGGGTAATGGAAACCCCCAACACGCGGCTAGACCCCCAAGGATCAT
Organism: Thlaspi arvense; assembly: GCA_911865555.2. NCBI lineage: Eukaryota > Viridiplantae > Streptophyta > Magnoliopsida > Brassicales > Brassicaceae > Thlaspi > Thlaspi arvense. Next base: position 25,246,891 of record OU466858.1, on the reverse strand, counting down.
AGGAGCGAGAGATGCTCCCAATACTCATCACAATAGGTTTGGGATCACTCCTCCTCCTGTACAGAACAATAACTTCGAGATTAAGCCGGGATTCATCTCAATGGTGCAAAACAATAAGTTTCACGGGCTAGCAATGGAAGATCCCTTGGAGCACCTTGATAACTTCGAACAAGTATGTGGGATGATCAAGATTAACGGCATATCCGAAGATGCTTTCAAGCTGCGTCTCTTTCCATTTTCTCCCAGAGACAAGGCTAGACATTGGGAGAAAACACTTCCACAAGGCACCATTACATCTTGGACTGAGTGTAAGAAGGCTTTCCTCTCAAAGTTCTTCTCTAGCACCAGAACAGCACGGCTTCACGCAAAGGAACAATGAGACTTTCAATGAAGCCATGGAACTGTTCAAGGACTACACTATCCAGTGTCCTCACCACGGCTTCAGTGAAGAGACTCTTCTAAGCACTATTTACCGAGGAGCTTCCCCAAAGATTCGCTTGTTGCTTGACACGGCTAGTAAGGGAAACTTCCTTGGTCAAGAGGTAGAGGAAGGCATCGAGCTGATTGAGAACTTAGCACTAAGCGATGGCAACTATGCCGAGGATTATGACCGTGCGCCGAGGGGTTCTGAGCTAGAGTCTCACAAGAAAGAGCTTAAGTCACTACACGAGAAGATTGACAAGCTGGTGTTGGCTAATCAGAAGCATGTTCACTTCGTTGGTGAAGCGGATGAAGCCTTAGAGGAACTCGAGTTGAGTCAAGAAGAAGCCAATTGGGTGGCGGGTCAGAACAACTACAAACCTCAAGGGTATTCACAAGGCTACAACCAGAACAACAATCTCTCGTACCGTAGCATCAATGTTGCGAACCCTAAAGATCAGGTGTACCCTGCTCAGCAAGCAAAGCCTTTCGTACCATACAACAAAGGTTTCCAGCCTAGTAGTGGCTTCCAAGGGCAAGGGCAGCACAACTTCCAAGGAAAACAACAAGGAAACAAAGGTTATTCGTCAATGTACCCTCCGGGCTTCAAGGACCATGTCTCGGTCTCAAAGGAAGGTTCCAAGGAGGAAAACAACAGCAACAACCACGAGGATGATTGGAGCGAACTGCTTGCCCCGAAGGTTGACCTTAAGGAGCTCCCGAAAGGGCTAAGGTACGCCTTCTTGGGACTTAACGAAACCTATCCTGTAATTGTGAACGAAAACTTAAATGATGATGAGTTGCACTCACTCTTAACTGAGTTGAGAAAGTACAGAAAGGCCATTGGGTACTCTTTAAGTGACATCAAGGGCCTTTCTCCGATGCTTTGCACTCATAGGATTCATTTGGATAATGAGATCGCCTCCTCTATAGAACATCAGAGGCGTTTGAATCCTAATTTGACGGAGGTTGTTAAGAAAGAGATTCTGAAGCTTTTAGAGGCCGACGTGATCTATCCCATAAGTGACAGCACGTGGGTTTCTCCCGTACACGTGGTGCCTAAAAAGGGAGGGATCACGGTCATTAAGAATGACAAAGATGAGCTTATACCTACTAGGACTATTACAGGGCACCGTATGTGTATTGATTATAGGAAGCTTAATCTTGCAACTAGAAAAGATCATTTTCCTTTGCCTTTTATTGATCAAATGCTTGAAAGACTTGCTAATCACCCCTACTATTGCTTTCTTGATGGATATAGTGGATTTTTCCAAATACCGATCCATCCCAATGATCAGGAGAAGACGCCTTTACATGCCCCTATGGCACCTTCGCGTATCGAAGGATGCCATTCGGGTTGTGTAACGCACCGGCTATATTTCAGCGGTGTATGATGTCGATCTTCTCCGATCTAATAGAAGAGATGGTAGAGGTGTTTATAGATGACTTCTCGGTCTATGGTGCGTTTTTTTCTGTGTGTTTGTTGAATCTTTGCAGGGTACTAAAGCGTTGTGAAGAGACAAATTTAGTGCTTAACTGGGAAAAATGCCACTTCATGGTTAAGGAGGGGATCGTGCTTGGCCATAAAATATCAGAGAAGGGTATTGAGGTCGACAAGGCAAAGGTTGAATTGATGACAAGCCTTGAACCGCCAGTTAACGTCAAAGGAGTGAGAAGTTTCTTGGGACACGCCGGCTTCTACAGGCGCTTCATTAAAGATTTTTCTAAGATTGCACGCTCTCTCACGCGGCTGTTGTGCAAGGAGGCAGAATTCGTCTTTGACGAGGAGTGTTTAAAAGCTTTCGTGACCATCAAGGAGGCCCTAGTGTCCGCGCCTGTAGTGCAAGCACCGGATTGGACTCTCCTATTCGAGATTATGTGCGATGCTAGTGACTATGCCATGGGAGCTGTTCTAGGCCAAAGGAAGGATAAGAAGCTGCACGTGATTTACTATGCTTCAAGAACCTTGGATGACACGCAAACGAGGTACACTACCACGGAGAAGGAGCTATTGGCAGTAGTCTTCGCCTTTGAGAAGTTCCGGTCACACCTCGTGGGTTCCAAGGCCATTGTCTACACAGATCACGCAGCTTTGCGCTACATCTATTCGAAGAAAGACACTAAGCCGAGGCTTTTGAGATGGATCCTCTTACTCTAACTTGACATGGAGATAAAAGACAAGAAAGGGATAGAGAACGGCATTGCTGACCATCTCTCTCGGTTAAGAATCGACGACTCTCTACCTTTAGATGATTCTCTCCCCGAAGAAGAACTCATGGCGATCGCTACGGCTGTTTGTGGGAGCTTAGAAGGGCGGTTTGAGGAAGTTCTGAGTTTCAAAGAGGTAGATCTCCCTTGGTACGCGGATATTGTGAACTACTTGGCATGTGGGGAAGAGCCTTCGCATCTTGACAACTACCATAGGAAGAAGTTCATGAGAGACGACACCCACTACTATTGGGATGAGCCCTATTTATACAAGAGAGGAGTGGATAGCCTGTACAGAAGATGCGTGACAAAGGAGGAAGCAAGAGATATCATCTTCCATTGCCACGGTTCTCTGTATGGCGGGCACTTTGCTTCATTCAAAACCGCCACTAAGGTCTTACAAGCCGGCTTCTGGTGGCCATCCATCTTCAAAGACACCCATCAATTCGTGATGAGTTGCGAAGCTTGTCAAAGAGCAGGGAATATCACTAAGAGGAATGAGATGCCTCAAGTTCCCATCTTCGAGGTAGACGTCTTTGACGCGTGGGGCATAGACTTTATGGGGCCGTTTCCTTCATCATACGGCAACAAGTTCATACTCGTAGCTGTTGACTACGTCTCTAAATGGGTTGAGGCCATTGCTTCCCCAACAAACGACTCTAATGTGGTGATCAAGCTCTTTAAGAGCATTATTTTCCCAATGTTCGGAGTTCCCAAGGTGGTGATAAGCGACAGAGGGAGCCATTTCATCAACAAGCTGTTTGAAAATCTTCTAAGGAAGTATGGCGTGAAACATAAGGTAGCTACTCCTTACTATCCTCAAACGAGTGGCCAAGTGGAGGTCTCTAACCGTCAGATCAAGGCGATACTCGAGAGAACAGTTGGGACTACTCGGAAGGATTGGGCTGTGAAGTTGGATGACGCCTTGTGGGCGTACCGGACTGCTTTCAAGATACCCATCGGTACTACTCTTTTCACTCTTCTCTACGGCAAAGGATGTCATCTCCCCGTTGAGTTGGAACATAAGGCATTGTGGGCTGTGAAGCGGCTGAATTTTGATTTGAAGACAGCTCAGGAGAAGCGGTTGATTCAGTTGCACGAGCTTGATGAGATGAGGCTAGACTCTTACAAAAGCGCTAGGATCTACAAGGAACGTACCAAGGCTGCTCACGACAAGAAGCTGGTACCTAAGGAGCTTAAGGAAGGGAGTTTGGTGCTGCTATACAACTCGAGGCTCAAGCTCTTTCCAGGGAAGCTAAAGTCACGGTGGAGCGGTCCGTATGAAATCAAGGAAGTATTACCTTACGGAGCTGTCACATTAGTGGGCAAGAGTGGGAATGCCTTCACAGTGAACGGACACAGAGTTAAGCCATACATGGCGAGTGCGTTTGACAAGGAGAGCACCTCAATGCTTCTCCAAGACCCACCATCTGCCCAAACCAAGTAAAGTCTAGCTAAAGACGTTAAAGAAAGCGCACTTGGGAGGTATTCCCATGTCTATCCTGTACATATTTTTGCTTTATTTATTTTCCAGTTTTATGTTTTTCTCTTGTGAGTGTGTAGGAACAGGTATAAGGGTTTGCAGGCAAAGATCTTAGATCCAAAAGGAGTGAGAAGGGGCGAATATCGACTAGAGATCGAGTGCTAGATCGACTAATCATAACTCGATCTTTACTAGATCGAGTTAGTGAATCGAGAGGAGTCAGTCGATCTAGATGAGATCGAGTAGACAGATCGAGTGGAACGGTCGATCACGAGAGGATGAACACCCTATACGTTTAGCTTGAAAAGCAACGAGGTGTAGATCGACCGAGTCACTCAATTCTCAAGGATAGATCGAATAGTCTACTTGATCCGCCACTCGATCTAAGCCAAATCGACCCTCAAATCGATCATGGAGCTCGATTCAAGGACCAATGCCTGGTTGACCAAAGTCAATAAACGAGAGGATACAGCTGATCTAAGACTCGATGCAATTTGAATTGAGTCCCTGATCGATCAAACCTCTCGATCCTAGCCATTATGGGCATGAGATCGAGTCCTAGATCGACCAAATGGACTCGATCTCGTGTCGAGGTAACAATTTCTTTTTCCTGTTTTCTTCTTTCCATCCTGTTTTTAAATTCAAATCTTGGTCAAGGCAGGAATCTTTGACCATGAAAGATGTGCCTTGACCAAGCTTTTTGTCAGAAACAACTAAATCTTGCCCATGGTTTTAGAATTTTGTTGGCTTTTATATTTTTAAACACACATTCTCTCATTATTTGTGTTTCGAGAGTTTTAAAGCAAAGAAAGAGCGTGATTTTTCTTCCTAAAGGCCAACAGCATCTTCTTTCAAAACTTTGCAAAGATATTTTTGGGTTTTGGTTTTAAATCTTTAGGAAATTTTCCTTTTCTTTGCATTGTTTGAATAATAAGATGTTATAGGTTTAGCGAAGTTTTAAAACCAGCTAGATATTAGGAAAAATTCTAGATTTTATTCTATCTCTAGATTCCTTTCTTTATCATCTTGCTAGATTTTTTATAAATTCCCCAAAAATCTTGGGCATTAGTTATAGCTTTTTCTTTCTTGGTTGCTCTTTCTCTCAATATTCGCCGCCTTTGCTCATTCTCTTGTTTGAGAATCTAGTTTCAGGTACTATGACCCCCAAAAGAACAAGAGAGGAGACAGCACAAGAAGGAGAAGGTCAAGAAGTGGTGGTTCAGGAGAGGGTTAAGTGGACTAAGGAGGAAAAGCAAGCCAAGAAGAGTCTAGAGAGGCTGACGTTCGAACCAACTAAGTTCACGGATAGAGGTCTGTTGGCTAAGATGGGGATCTTGAGAGACTTTGATCAACTCCTGAAGAACATAGGCCTCCGGTGCTTGTCAAGGATGGACTGCCCGACCTATCCCGATGTGACAATCGATTTCCTAGCCACCTTGGAGTTCGCATATGAGAACCCGAGCATCCCCACTCCTTCTCAAGGCCACCTATCCTTTAAGATCAAACGTCAGCCCTTTCGTCTCTCAATCCCGAAGCTTTGTCAAGCCTATGGCCTCAACGCTGCTGCCGACAAGGTTAAATTCCCCTCCTTCACTCAAGCGAATGACCTGTGGGACCTCATAAGCAATGACGACTACAAGGCGAATACAGCAAAGATCAAGAGAGTGAGGAGTCTGGTGCTGAGGTACACGCTGAAACTGATTGCTAACACCTTCAGCGGACGGTCAGTAGCCCCCACTGTCACAAAGACCGAGCTTTGCTTCCTATTCCAAGGCGTGAAGCACCTCGTGTGTAAACCTAAAGAGAACGACGATCCAATGGAAGATGAACTCGGCGATGACGTGAACTATGGATGTATCCTAGCTGCTTCATTAGTGAAATACAAGGCATACGCCTTACGATGCAAGGCAAGCTCGGCGCTTATTGGCGGCTTCCTCACGCCCTTGTTTGTGCAAGCTGGCGTACCGCTTCAAGACTTCTCCGCTGTTCCGGAGAGAGCCTTCATGGATGAGATATACCAAGGAACACGGATAGCCTGGGACGCACGCCAGCCGAAGGCTTCTTTGCCTACCTATACATCAACTCGGAGAATGAGAAGCGGGTTTGCATACTGCCGAACAAGGAGGAAACCGAGCTATAAGGAGTTGGCAACATCGAGTTCTTGCCGAGTGTAGAGGAGTGCTTCGCCCCTTTAGGAGCCACAGCCGCCATTCAACAAGCTACTCGCCCAAGATCAGGGTCTCCTGCCTCGGATGATGAGATGCCCGAGAGCTTTGTGCTTCCTAAGATCAACTTTGAGCCGCGGACTAAGACGGAGAAGTTTCTTGCTTCTGTTGTGGAGATGCAAAGGAAAATCAGCAAATGGCAGAGCAAGGTACTCAAGAAGCTTGCCAAGATGGTCAAGGCGCTTCAAGGGAGCTCACCTAAGAAGGCTATAAGCGAAGAAGTCGAGCAGCCCGAGAAGAGGAGGAGATCGACTGGTGGAATCGTTTTACGTGAGCCTCAAGGAAGCCCCATCCTACCTGCTCGCCACTCGGTTCATGAAGGAGCTGCAATGGACAAGGGAAAAGGAGTTGCCCACGAGACCTCAACAAAGAGCAAGAGCTCTGGAACGTCCTCAAGTTCCAGCACTTCTTAGCTCCGAGGTACCAATAACCGTCCCTTGTATATACCACACATGCTTTCTATGTTTTTGCTTTGTGTTTTGAACTCTCTTGGATTTGTTTTCCACTGAGACGGTGTCATTCAAGTTTGGGGGAGAGTGTGTGTTATTTGACATTGTTTTCTTTCTTCTTATTTTCTGTTTGCATCCCTTGAATCTCCATTGCATCTAAGGCATAAAAAAGAACAAAAAAATTGGTAAATTTTTTAAAAAATTTTCAAAAAAATTCATGTAGTTGCATTCACTTTGTTAAACATTTTAGGATTGAGTCTAGAATTTTTAAGCATCTAGGTTGTTTACATTTGCATAAGGGGTTAAAGTTTTCTTTAAAAGGTGTTTTAAGCTCATGAATTGTTTCAAGGCCCTAGTTAGTAGCTCTTTGATGCATTGTACACTCTTTGAAAGTAAGCTCTAACCATACTCAGATCATGTGTTTTGATTTTCGTGGCTTGACTTGAACATTCATGAACTGAATCTTGTCCTAATAAGTGAAAACCTTAATCTGATCTTTAATTATCATACTTATGCATTTGAAAATGAACACATGGATCAATACATATTTAGGCTCTCTTCCTCCTTTCACCACTCTTTTGTGAGCCTAAGTAGAACTCCCACCATTACCCTTACCTTTCTTTCAAGCCAAATGTTCTTGTGTGATATCATTGTGAGGCCTCTTTTCGGTTTGAACTTGGCAAAAAGTGTTAGGTTTAGGCGACATGATTAGACTTTCATATTGATTCTAGCTTTGCATTTTGAAGCTAGTCTTAGGCTTAGGATGAGGTTTGGGGTTCATGGGGATTGTTTATTTCACTTACTTGTTCTCGGTTTGAAAAAGAGTTTGGTGTTTGAAGTGTTTGGAAAAGGTTTTAAGTGGATGGCTCAATGTTTTTGAAATAAAAGCTCTAGTTAATTCAGAAGATAGCTCTCAAAGAAAAGAAAAAGAAAAAAAAGAAAAGAGCCTAAGTGCCAAATAAAAAGAAAAAAATAAGAAAAAAAAAATAAGTAGAGAGCTATCAATGAGAATAGAAAAGAGCTAATGTGTTTTAATGCCTTTCCACTAGCCAAAGAGTTTGAGATGATGTTTATTTGGGATTTCGCTAAGCGAATTGCTTTGTTGATAAGGGTAATATCTAGGAGGGTGAGTGAGCTGAAAAGAAAAGAAATGAGAGGGGTTTTAGGATCATTGTTAGTGTATATGGGTAGATGAGAGTCTAGTCATGTATGCATCAATTGCCTTTACCTTTAGCATTATGCATAAGTTCATACATTTCTTGAGAGAAACCCTTTGCATTATAAAACCCTTTTAAATGATATCATTCTAGTCTCATAGCCTTTGTCCTTAACCAAATGTGTTCGGCTTTAAAATTACATAAGTGTGATTCACGGTTCTAATCTTAATGAATGTTAAAGGATAAGATTCTTTGATTATTTGGAATATGAGAGTCATGATTTGAAATTCATCATGTGATGAGTATGGCTAATTTCTTTGGAGTATGAGTGTGTGCATTGCATCTTAGAGTTAAGAACTAGGACCATTGAAGTTATTCATTTGAAAAGCACCTTTGCAAGAAGCTTAAACCCCCGTTTTTAAAACCTCTCTTCCTTCTTGAATTTTGTTTGCTTGAGGGCAAACAAAAGGCAAGTTTGGGGGAGTTGATATTACTGTATATTTCGTGTATCTTGCATGCATATAATATAGTTTCTCATGCATTTACTTTGCATATTAGGCTAGTTTGCACCATTTTAGGCCCTAGAGCACTTTTGCATTAGCATTCGCATATTTCTTGCATTATGCATCACATTCCGGTTGTTTTCGGATACTTCGGAGCTTTGGAGGATTCGTGGACGTGCTAAGGCTCGTGAGAAAGCTTATGGAGGCTTGGAGAACTCAACCACTCAGCTAAGGGTCCGAGATCGAGTAGCGGATCGAGCAAGGCAGGTCGATCTAGATGAGATCGACCAGAAGATCGAGTACACCAAGTCGATTCCAGAGGAAGGATCGAGATCAAGATCGATAGAGGAGATCGATCCGAAGTACGGACATAAATGACGCCATGCAGAACGAGAGCCGGATCGAGTCCACCACTCGATCATCCAAGGTTCGACTTGAAGATCGGACAGAGCACTCGATTCATCCAAGAAGATCGACACGCAAATCGAGCTGAGGCAGGTGATTCCCAAAGACGATCGAGTGATATGATCGATCTCAAGGTCGATTCCAGGCTACTTTAACCGTTTTTGGATTCTAGTGAGGGGGGACCATCCGACTGTTCGTCCATTTTTGGAAGGCGGCGATCCCACCTTTCCGACACGCTTTCACTTTTATCTTTTTTTGTTTTTTCTCTCGAGCTTAGGCGATTCCGGCATTGTAGAACTTTTCAAGCTTTTCTTGCATTTTGAACCTTTGAATGTTGAATCTTTTGCTTTAATCAATCGTTAATCATGTTTAGTAGATCATCCTTTGCTTTTTGTTCGGTTTTCCTTATGAGTAGCGAGTAGTTTCATTTGGGTTGATGGGTTGAGATGATTCAAAAGGGTCAAAAAGGTTTAAAGCTTTATGTTTTCTTGTTCTTCATTACCTTCTCTTCTAGGATCTTGAGTACTTAAGGCTTAGAGACTCTCACGCCAAGATCTCTATGATCCAAAGGCTGTCTTACCTTGACAGGATTCAGATGTCCTGGAAAATCAGATCCTAGAGGCTAATCCTTCCTTTCCCACATGCCATGGTTGTTTAGGGGATTAGTTAGGTCAACATTTGAAATCTGTGTTTCTTGCTCTTCGATCTCTTCCTCCACCAAACGCCATGGGTTTGGAGAAGAGATTGAAGAAGTGAACCATACCACATGCCATGGATGGTTCTTGTTTTGTTTTCAAGGCCTAGAGAACCTCACAAAGTGAGTAGATCTAAAAGTTTTCAAACCAAGCTTTAATCTTTGAGATCCATGAATATGGCCCTCAACCCTAGACCTTCTTTCTCAGCGTTTTAAATCTCTGTTTACCATTCTGTCATCATAAACTTCGCATCTTGTTCATTAGTTCATCGCATCATTCATCATCTTAAGTTGTTAGACTAGATCGATTCAAATTGCTCGATCTAGTGGTCGATCCACTAGTCGATTTTTAGTTTTTAGTATCTTTGCATTTTAGACTTTCTGCTTGTTCCTAGTGGCAGTTAACCCTCTTCCAGGGATTTTATAATTGTTTTGCATTGCATTTGATACTTGCATTTAGTTTTCCTTGAATTTACCAATCAATTGTCCATTTCGCTTAGATTTGCTCATTCCCTTGCATTCTTAGTGATAATTCCTACTCCTAGGTGTGGATTGATACCTCACTTGCATGATATACTACATCTCAGTGTTGCATTTGAGTTTGATAACCCCTCGTGCTTGAATCGCGCAGAAAGAAACCTGTTATCAACTTTCAAGGCTACAAGGTTCCCTTGTGCCTTTACTACGAAGGCACTTGGCATCTATGAAGACTGCAAGACTATTGGCATCTATGAAGATTGCAAGACTATCTTTGAAGCAATGGGGCTTGGCAGCTTCATGGAATTAGCTCTTCCCTCCTATCAGCATCTCACCATTCAATTTCTCTCGACCTTTCAAGTGGTGAGTTATGAAGAGAGTAAGCTAGATAATGGTGATGGCTGGATAGCCTTTAGGCTTGGGAAGCAGAGGTTTACTGCCACCTTTAGAGAGCTTTCAGCTGCCCTTGAGATGGAGTTCTATGCTGATAAGAAGCCTCAGTTCAAGATTAAAATGAGAGAGCATGCCAAGCTTTGGGAAGTGATTGGAATTGATCACTTCACCCCTGGAGTTACCAAGAACAAAGATCTGAGGCACCCATCTGTGAGATATGCTCACAAGGCACTTGCCAATGCCCTCACTGCAAGGAAGGAGACAGATAAAATGTCATCAAGGGAGATGGACATCATCTTCCATGGAATGAAAAAGCTAGTACGCTCCAGCAAAGGTGGCGAATGGATCATCAGTCCTGAAGAGTTGCCTTGTTATGTGACTCTCCTCTTGGAGCAGCTTTTCATATATAAGAGCTGGATCATGAACAAAGGCAAGAGAGAGCTGCACATTGGAGGGATTGTAACAGCAATCATGATGGCTACTGGAGTGAATCTTGATGAACATGATGCAGATGCTTTGCCACCACAATGGATGGACCTTGGGTACTTAAATAGGAGTCATTTCATAGAGAAGACCATCCAAGGGAAGCATATCTATCAATTCCTCAAGCCATCAAAGTAGCCAGCAAGGTTTCTTCTTCCCAATGCACAACATACCTCCATGACTATGAGGAGCAACATAGACTTTTGCCCAACAAAGAGAATGCTTTATCATGGTGGAGCTGCGACTGAAGTAGAAAATGAGGAGAGTGAAGAAGAAAGTGAAGAGAGCTCTCAAGAAGAAGAAGGTGGAGATGATGCTGGCGCTAACAATGAAGAGGAATCCCAAGAAGAGGAACAACAAGAAGATGAGTTGCTGGAGTACAACGCAAAGAGGTTTCACTTTAAACCTCATGAAGTACCAAGCCAAGGGAGCTCACTGAAGTATGCTCATGACCACATCAACAAACTTCAAAAGTGGTGTAAGTGGCAAGACAAAACCATTTAGAAGCTTGTCAATTTGGTGAAGGAGAAGTTCAAGATGGACAAGTCTAAATCACAAGGAGCTTCTCAACAAAGCCATGGTCATGAGTTTACATCACATTATGAGGAGCATGTGCAACAAGAAGAGCCTAATGAAGAAGAGGAGGCAAACTTGATGCCCTAAAGGAGACATTCTTTCCAAGTTCTACAAACTGATCAATGGCCAGCTTGGGAACCATCAAGGGCTTCATCCTATAAGCCTATATCCCAACCGCCATCAGCATGGGAAGCGCCTGCCTACTCTCCTTCTGAAGCTTACACCACTTGGCAAGAGTATGACTCTCAAGGAAACCCAACTCAAGTGCAAGCACATTGGCCTAGTTGGGTGCCTCCACCTCAAACAGCATCATCTTCACAAGAGAGGACAAGAAACAAGAGGAGAGCAAGTCAGTCTCCAGAACCAGCAACATCAGGATCATTCCAAGATCCAGGAGAGACTGAGGAACTCTCTTACTCATCCCACCACTCCTCACACCATAACTAAGGTACCACATTCTTTCCATTGTATATACCATTGTATTTTTCTTTAAGTTTATGAAATATATATTTCTGTTGCTTCTCTCTTTCACTCTTTTATTACACAAGGGATTGTGCAATTTAAGTGTGGGGGAGGGATTTGGGGTTTGACTCTGTCTGTTGTTTTCTTAGTTTTCATTTCTTTCATCATTGAGTCTCACACATTTATGCATACATGTAATTTAAGTGTGCTTGTTTAGAGTCACTTAGCTTGACTTTTCTTGGTTCTCCTAGTTGGTGTGGAGAGGAGCTATGAAGCTCCTTGGTTGAACCTTCTTCTCAATGGCTGTAGCTGACGCCTTGAAGTCCTTCATGCTACCCTTCAGCCTCTTAGTAACACCACCAACCATCACCTTAGCAAAGGACTTAGCTTTACCCTTGCATTGAACCTTGTAACCAACTTCACCATTTGAAAGATAGAGCTTAAGGATTACCCCATCTTCAACATAACCCAATAAGATATCATTCTCAACTTTCAAAACTCCCACTTTGAGGACCTCCTCTTCAGTGGTTTCTTCAAACAGCAAGGGAAGACAGCACTCATCAAAGCTTGCACCAACGTAACCATCAAATGCAGGCCAATGCTCAGCAGCTCCCTTTTTCTTGTTCAGCTCCATACAGAAAGCATGTTCATTCTCTAACTTGTTACCCTTGAAGTCAAACTTCAGCATCTTCTCCTTGGTTAGTCTCAGCTCTATGGTGCACTTCTTTGCATCAAAAACTGCTCCAGCTGAAGCCAAGAAGGGTCTTCCCAAGATGATGGGATTCTTTATCTTCCCTTCCACATATAAGACTAGAAAGTCAGTTGGGATGATTACTCCTTCAATCACAATGGGTATATCCTTGAGAGCTCCTATAGGTGTCTTGACTGTGCCATCAGCAATTGTTAAAGACACATTTCTCTTCTGAAACTTGGTGTAGCCTAATGCCTTGGCTGTAGAAGATGGCAAATGATGGATGCTTGCACCTAAATCACATAGACAACTCTTGAAAGTCTTCCCTTTGAGCTCACAAGGAAGAGTGAAACTATCAGGATCACCAAGCTTCTTAACATCTGATTCCTCAGCCTTTGCAAGAGCTTCTTTCAGCCCATTCTCAACATCAACACCTCTAAGCTTCATTTGAGCAGCATAAAGAGTTGTGTACTTCTCTACTAGCTCTTTCTTGAACCTTCCTGGAAAAGGGATATCAGGTTGGTAAACTGGAAGATCATGAGATTTGTCCTCCTTTTTGGCATCAGCAACCTTGGCAAGGTCTTGCCCCTCACTTTGAGCTTCAATGTCCTCATTGAGCAAAGATAAGAACTCCTCTATAACAGCTTCTTCCTCAGCAGTACCCAAATCTTCCTTAAAGTCAACAGCTTGGCAATACTCTTTGGTATTCATCTCACACTTGCCTGGAAGATTACCTTGAGGGCGTGGTCCTGTAGCCATTCCTTTGTTGTTCTCCAAAGTCTTCACTCTTGCAGCTAGAAAATCAAACTTGCTAGTGAGCTGTACATGAACTGAGTCTATCTTGTTGTGAACATCAGCAAACTTCTTTTTCATTTCCAAGGTACCATTAAGCTGAGATTGGAGGACTTGTTGGATGAGACTCTTGATTTCAGAATCTTGAGATCTTGAAGAGGCTTGAGGTGGTTCTTGAGCAGTAAAGCCAGGGGGGGTTGAATGGAGGTCTAGGCTGGACGTTGTAGTACCTTGGGATGAAGCCTGGATTGTTGTTGTTTTAAGGCACAAAGGGTTTTGGTTGGCCAGCTTGCTGTTGTTGCCCTTTCTGAGGAGGGTAGACCTGATCTTGAGGATTGACCACATTATTACTTCTATAGGACAAGTTTGGATTGTTCCTGTAGGAGTAGTTGTTGTAATCTCCAAGGTAGTTCATCTCTTTAACTTGGTAGTCTTCTTATTCTTGAATCTGAACTAAATCACCCACAAAGTTGACCTCTTTCCTTTCCTTCAACAACTAATCAACCTTCTCATGAAGAGCTTTGATCTCTTTCTTGTTGTACTCCAGTTCATCCTTAGCACTTCTAGGAGTTCTATCATACTCCTCATTGTAATTTCCATTAGATTGTGCAAGGTTCTCAACCAATTCCATTCCCTCATCAACATATTTAGAGAGATTACCATTAGAGGCTGTATCCAACAACATTAAGATCTTTGGGAGGGCACCTCTATAGAGATTGGAGAGAAGTGAAACTTGTGAAAACTTATAATGAGGGCACTGAAGTGTGTATCCTTTGAACCTCTCCCATGCTTGACCAAAACTCTCATTGTTCTTTTGAGTAAAACCAGATATCTCATTCCTTAATCTAGCAGTTCTAGATGTTGAGAAAAACTTAGCTAGAAAGGTTGTCGTGCATTGTTCCCAGCTGGTTATGCTTCCTTGTTGAAGGTTCTTCTTGATAGCTAGAATTTTTTGCAGTGTGTATGCAATGATGTATCAAAGCTCAAATGCAACACTAAGTTGTAGTAAAGTATGCAAGTGAGTATCAATCCAATCCTAGGAGCTAGAAAGTGCAATGAGAATGCAAGGATCTTGTAAAACTAAGCAGATGATGGATAGTTTTGTGAAATTCCTAAACACTAGATGCAATGATTAAATACAGGGCAAAACTATTTTAAAAATACCAGGAACGAGCTAGCTACCACGAGGAGAAGACAGAATGATTAAAATGCAAAGCTACGAATTACTAAAATTCGACTAGTGGATCGACCACGGGATCGACCACTAGATCGAGCAAAAGCAATCGATCTAAAAGGCAGTTTAAGCGAAATTAAATCTAATGACCAGGATGCAAGCAAACAACAAGCGATTGATCAACAGAGACTAAGAAATGCTAAAAGGAGGGTCTAGGGTTGAGATTCACGTTCAGGGGTTTCAAAGGTTTCAGCTTGGTTTGAAAACTCTAGATCTACTCACTTTGTGAGGTTCTCTAAGCCTTGAAAACAAAACAAGATTCATCCATGGCGTGTGGTATGGATCACTCTCTCATTCTCCCCTCTAGACCCATGACGTTTGGCGGAAGAAGAGATCCAAAGATAAGGAAACCAGATTTCAAACACGCGGCTTAACCAGTCCTCTAAACTACCATGGCGTTTGGGAAAGGGTAATTAATCTCTAGGATGCGATTTTCAGAGATCTCTGGATCCTGTCAAGGTAAGAGCTCTCTCTGATCATAAAGATCTTGGCGTGAGACTCTTTAAGCCTTAAGAACTCGACATCCTAAAAGAGAAAGCCATTAAGAACAAGAAAACAACAAACTTGAAAACCTTTTCGACCCCTTTGAATCCTCTCAACCCCAAAACCCAATGAAACTACTCGCGACTCATGAAATAAACCATACGAAATGCAATGAACGAAGAACTAAACATGAAAGGCGATTGATTTAACTTAAACGATTCAATATTCAAAAGTAAAACAAGAAAAAGCTTCAAGTCTAACAATGGCGAATCGCCTAAAACGAGAGAGAAGATAGAAAAGTAGTCGATAAAACATGATAATGAAAGGGATCGTTGGTCTTTGCCTAAAATGGCCAAACCGCAAATGGTCCCCCCCTTCGCTACGGTCCAAAAACAGGCTGGACGGATAAGGTTGGTCTGGGATCAATCACGAAGCTCGATCTGGCAATTGATCATGTCCTGCATCGAGCGGCTCTTGGTCGATCCCCGAGTCGATCTTGTGCTGATCGGGTTGGAAGCTCGATCCGGTCCTCGATCTGCATGGCGTCGTCTACGTCCGTACTCCAAATCGATCTCCATGCTCGATCTTCTGGTCGATGTCATCTAGATCGACCTGCCTTTCTCAATCTCCTACTCGATCTCAGGTCCTCAGCGTGCAATCCTTATTTCTCCAAGTGTCCACGAACCTCCTCACGAGCATCAGCACGTCCACGAATCTTCCATAGCTCCAAAGTAACCAAAAGCAACCTGATTGTGATGAAAAATGCACGAAACATGCGAATGCTGGTGCAAAGACACTGTAGGACCTAAAGTGATGCAAACTAACCTAATATGCAATGTAAATGCATGAGAAACTAAACTATATGTATGCGAAATGCATGGAATATGCAGTTATATCAACTCTCCCAAACTTACCTTTTGCTTGCCCTCAGGCAAACAAAATTAAAGAGGGGAGAGAGGTTTTAAATCAAACGGGGGTTTAAGCTTCTTGCAAAGGTGTTTTTCAAATGAATCAATCTCAACGTCCTAGTTACTAGTTCTAAAATGCAATGCGCACACTCATACTCTAAAGAACTTAGCCATACTCATCACACAAAGAATTTTAAATCATAACTCTCCTATTCCAAAAAATTAAAGACACTCATCCTTTAACATTCATTAATGACCGAACCGTGAATCAAACTTATGCACTTTAAAGCAGAACACATTTGGCTAAGAGTATAGGCTATGAGCATAGAATGATCTCATTTGAAAAAGAGTTTTTATTTAAGGCAAGGGTTTCTCTCAAAAATGGTAAGAACTTTATGCATAATGCTAAAGGTAAAGGCACTTGATGCATACATGATCAGATTCTCATCTACCCATGTAAACTAACAATGATCCTAAAACCCCTCTCATTTATTTATATTTAAGCTCACTCACCACTTAGAGTCTACCTTTTTCCCAAAGCATAAGCTTAGCAATCCCCAAAACAAAACAGAAAGCATTTTAACTCTTTTAGGTTAGTGAAAAAGTTTGCAAATACTAAGCTCTTTAACTCTTTCTTATCGATAACTCTCTTATATATATTTTTTTCTTTTTCTTTTCTTTTATTTTTGGCACGTAGGCCTTTTTTTTTTTTTGGAGAGAGTTATCTTCTGAAATTATTAGAGCATTATACATTTTTAAGCACAAAACCTTTCACTCAAAACCTTTCTCTTACTTCAAATACCAAACTCTTTTCGAAACCGAAAGCATAAAAGCATGAAAGCAATCCCAATGATCCCCCAAACTTATCCTAAGCCTACATCTAGCTTCAAAATGCAAAGCTAGCAATCATATGAGAACCTAATCATGTCGCATAAACGTAACACTTTATGCTAAGTTCAAACCGGAAGAGGCCTCACAATGATGTCACACACGAAAACTTGGCTTCAAAGAAAGGTAAGGGTCAAGGTGGGAGTACTACTTAGGCTCACAAAGAGTGGTAAAAGGAAGAAGAGAGCCTAAATATTTTTAAGATCCATGTGTTCATTTTCAAGTGCATAAGAATGATATTTAAAATTCAAGTTAGGGTTCTCACTTAATAGGACAAGTTTCAAATCATGAGAGTTCAATTCAAGTCACGAAAATCAAAACTAGTGATCCAAGCATGGTAAGAACTTACTTTCAAAGTATGAGCAAAGCATTAGAGAACTACCAACTAGGATATTGAAACCATTCATAAGCTTCAAACACCTTTTTAAGAAAACTTTAACCCCTTATGCAAATGTAAACAACCTAGATGCTATAAAAATTCTAGACTCAATCCTAAAATGCTTAACAATGTGAATGCAACTACATGAATTTTTCTTAAAATATTTAAAAATTTTACCAATTTTTCATGCAATGAAGACTCAAGGATGCTAAAGGGAAAATAAGATCAGAATAAACATGTCAAACCACACACATACTTCCCCAAACCTGAATGACACCGTCCCGGTGGCAAACAAATTCAAAGGAGCTCAAAACACAATGCAAAAAGAAAGAAAATATGAACGGTATATACAAGGGTAGGTCGTTTGGTACCTCGGAGCTAGACTCGGCTGGAACTTGAGGATGTTCCAGCGGAGCGGCTCGTGCTAGAGGAGTGTCGGGCTATGTTCTTGCCTTTATCCTCGGTGGGGAAACCATGAACGGAATGGCGAGCTTGTTGCGCGGTTCCTTGCTGCTCACGGATGACAATACCGCCAGTTGATCTCCTCCTCTGCTCGGGTTGGTTAATCTCTTCACTCTTTGACCCCTTAGACCTCGCGGATGAGCTTCCTTGAAGCGCCTTGACTTTCTTAGCAAGCTTCCTGATCATCTTTCCTTGCCACTTAGTTATCTTCCGCTGCATCTCCACTACTGAGGCAAGAACTTCTCAGCCTTGGTCCGCGGCTCAAAGTCCATCATCGGAAGCTCAAAGTGGGCTGGCATTGCTCCATCTGATGGTGGTGACTCTGACTGCTCTCGCGTGGACTGAATGGGCATCATTGTCGTACCAAGTGGGGCGTAGCACTCCTCGTGTGTTGGGCAGAACTGAATCGTACCGATGCTATCCAAGTTAGTCTCGTCAACGTTGGGTAAGATGCACATGTTCTTCTTCCCTCCGTCATCGTAGAACTGATAAGCGAAGAATCCCAGAGCTGGCGTAGGTCCCAAGCTATCGGTATTGCGCATGTAAGTCTCGTCCATGTATGACCTGTCTGCGCAAGGCTCGAACCGTTGAAGTGGTACACCGGCTTGGATGAAGAGCGGCGTGAGAAACCCTCCAATGTGAGCTGAGCTCGCCTTGCATCTAAGAGCATATGCCTTGTATACTTCACCAAGGAGGAGGCTAGAATGCATCCGTAGTTGACATCGTTCCCGAGGTCATCCATAAGCGGATCATGGTTCTCCTCTTCGCTGCTGCATAGTATCCTCTTGATCCCTTGGAAGAGGAAACACAGCTCGGTCTTCGTCACCGTGGGAGACACGGCTCGTCCGCTGAAGGTGTTCGCCAACAACTTGAGGGTGTACCTCAGAACGGGATTCCTCACCTTCTTGATTTTAGCCGTGTTGGCTTTGTACTCTTCATCACAAAGCACGTCCCATATGATGCTGGCGTTCTTGAGAGGCGGAAACTCCACTTGCTTAGCCGCGGCGTTGAGTCCGTATGCTTGGCAAAGCTTCTCAATGGAAAGTTGATAGGACCGCTTCTTGACCTTGAAGCTGAGATGCCCTTGAGAGGGAGTTGGAAGGCTCGTATTCTCATAGGAGAACACCAAGGTAGAGAGAAAATCCATCATCACTTGCGGATATGTTGGACAGTCCATCCTTAAAAGGCAAGCAAGCCCCATGTTTTGTAGAAGGGAGTCAAAATCCCCTAGGAGACCCATCATTTCCAGCAAGTCTCTGCTCGCGAACTTGGTAGGCTCGAAGCACAGCCTCTCTAGCCTCTTCTTCGCCGCCTTTTCCTCCTTAGTCCAACGGGTCCTCTCATGAATTTGTTGAGGTTCCTCCTCTTGAACTTGTTGAGTTCCCACTTCCTCAACCACTCGTTGTTCATCCTCTTTCTGTGCAGCCTCTTCTCTGGTTCTCTCAGGTGCCATTGGTGCCTGAAACACGATTCTCAAACAAAGAGTGAGCAAAGGCAGCAAGAAATCGAGAAAGATACTAGCGAGAAGGAAAAATCTACAACTAACACCCTAAAGTTTTGGGGGATTTATAAAAATTGTATCTAGATAAAAGAAAAGAAAATCTAGAGATATGATTAAATCTAGAATATTTCCTGATTTCTAGCTACTTTTAAAAAAATCGATAAAACCCTTAGCAACTTAAATCGATCAAGCGGTTATAAAAGGAAATATTGAAAAGATTTAATTAAAAATCTTTGAAATACCTTGCAAGATCGAGGATAAGAGCTAAATGCCTTTGTGAAAATAGGAAGAACACTCTCTCTCGATTAAAAACTCGTAGAAATAGAAATGAGAGAGTCTAAAATTGTTGAAAACTTAAAGGCAACAAAAACCTAAAACCATGGGTGATGAAAGTGGTTTTCTGACAAAAGGTGGTCAAGGCACAACTTTCGTGGTCAAAGATTCCTGCTTTGACCACCATTCAAAATTAAAAAGCAAGAGAAAGGAGAAAGGGAGGAAAAAATGTTTTGTTACTTCGGCATGAGATCGAGTCCCTTTGGTCGATCTAGGACTCGATCTCATGCCTATAATGGTTGGATCGGGAGATTTGATCGATCAGTGACTCGATTGGACTAGAATCGAGTCTTAGATCGATTATACTCTCGCGTTCCTTGACTTTTGGTCAACTAGGCTGAGTCCGCGTGATCGAGCCATGTTCTCGATTCAGGGGTCGATTCGATTTAGATCGAGTGATGGATCGAGTCGAGTGATCGATCTGTCTTTGAAGGATTTTCCCGAGAGAAAATAGATCGGTCAGTCCATTTTTGGATCGATCGATCTAAACTCCAAGAATTTCCCGAGATATTTTAGATTGGTCGATCGAGATAGGACCGATCGATCCGTGCTCATCTAGATCAACCTTGTCACTCGATCTCGTCTAGATCGACTAACTCCTCTCGATTCACTAACTCGATCTAGTAAAGATCGAGTTAGGATTAGTCGATCTAGCACTCGATCTCTAGTCGATATTCGCCTCTTCTCACTCCTTTTGGATCTAAAATCTTTGCCTGCAATCCCTTATACCTGTTCCTACACACTCAGAAGATAAAAACATAAAACTGAAAGAGAAATAAAACAGAAATATGTACAAGATATACATGGGAATGCCTCCCAAGTGCGCTTTCTTTAACGTCTTTAGCTAGACTTTACTTGGTTTAGGCAGATGGTGGGTCTTGGAGAAGCATTGAGGTGCTCTCCTTGTCAAACACACTCGCCATGTATGGCTTAACTCTGTGTTCGTTCACTGTGAATGCATTCCCACTCTTGCCCACCAACGTGACAGCTCCGTAAGGTAATACTTCTTTGATTTCATACGGACCGCTCCACCGTGACTTTAGCTTCCCTGGAAAGAGCTTGAGCCTTGAATTGTAAAGCAGCACCAAACTCCCTTCCTTAAGCTCCTTAGGTACCAGCTTCTTTTCATGAGCAGCCTTGGTACGTTCCTTGTAGATCCTAGCGCTTTCGTAAGCGTCCAGCCTCAGCTCATCAAGCTCGTGCAACTGGATCAACCGCTTCTCCTGGGCCGTCTTCAGATCAAAATTCAACCGCTTCACAGCCCACAACGCCCTATGTTCCAACTCAACGGGGAGATGACATCCTTTGCCGTAGAGAAGAGTGAAAGGAGTAGTACCAATAGGCGTTTTGAAAGCAGTCTGGTACGCCCACAAAGCATCATCCAACTTCACCACCCAATCCTTCCGAGTTGTCCCAACAGTCCTCTCGAGTATCGCCTTTATCTGACGGTTGGAGACCTCCACTTGGCCACTCGTTTGAGGATGGTAAGGCGTAGCTACCTTATGTTTCACGCCATACTTCCTCAGCAGATTTTCAAACCGCTTGTTGATGAAATGGCTTCCTCCGTCGCTTATCACCACCTTGGGTACTCCAAACCTCGGGAAAATAATGCTCTTAAAGAGCTTGATCACCACCTTAGAGTCGTTTGTTGGGGAAGCAATGGCCTTAACCCATTTAGAGACATAGTCAACAGCTACTAGTATGAACTTGTTGCCGTATGATGAAGGAAACGGCCCCATGAAGTCTATGCCCCATGCGTCAAAGACCTCTACCACAAATATGGGGACTTGAGGCATCTCATTCCTCTTAGTGATATTCCCTTCTCTTTGACAAGCTTCACAACTCATCACGAACTCATGGGTATCTTTGAAGATGGATGGCCACCAGAAGCCGGCTTGTAAGACCTTAGTGGCGGTTTTGAATGAAGCAAAGTGCCCTCCATACAAAGACCTGTGGCAATGAAAGATGATATATGTTGCTTTCTCCTTTGTCACGCATCTTCTGTACAGGCTGTCCACTCCTCTCTTGTATAAATAGGGCTCATCCCAATAAAAGTGGCTCACGTCCCTCATGAACTTCTTCCTATGGTAGTTGTCAAGATGCGAAGGCTCCTCCCCACATGCTAAGTAGTTCACAATATTCGCGTACCAAGGAAATCCTCCTCCTTGAAACTCAGAACTTCTTCAAAACGCCCTTCTAGACTCCCACAAACAGTCGTAGTGATTGCCATGAGTTGTTCTTCGGGGAGAGAATCATCTAAAGGAAGAGACTCGTTGATCCTTAACCGAGAGAGATGGTCAGCAACGCCGTTCTCAATCCCTTTCTTGTCTTTGATCTCCATGGTAAATTCTTGGAGTAAGAGGATCCATCTCAAAAGCCACGGCTTAGTGTCCTTCTTGGAATAGATGTAGTGCAAAGCCGCGTGATCTGTGTAAACAATGGTCTTGGAACCCATTAGGTAAGCCCTGAACTTCTAAAAGGCGAATACAACCGCCAATAGCTCCTTCTCTGTAGTCGTGTACCTCGTTTGCGTGTCATCCAAGGTTCTTGAAGCATAGTATATCACGTGCAGCTTCTTATCCTTCCTTTGGCCTAGAACGGCTCCCACGGCATAGTCACTAGCATCACACATAATCTCGAAAAGTAGAGTCCAGTCCGGTGCTTGCACTATAGGCGCGGATATTAGGGCCTCCTTGATGGTCACGAAAGCTTGCAAACACTCCTCATCAAAGACGAATTCAGCCTCCTTGCACAACAGCCGCGTAAGAGGACGTGCAATCTTAGAAAAATCTTTGATGAAGCGCCTGTAGAAGCCGGCATGTCCCGAAAAACTTCTCACTCCTTTGACGTTAACTGGTGGCTCAAGGCTTGTCATTACTTCAATCTTTGCTTTGTCGTCTTCAATACCCTTCTCTGATATCTTATGGCTAAGCACGATCCCCTCTTTAACCATGAAGTGGCATTTTTCCCAGTTAAGCACCAAGTTTGTCTCCTCACAACGCTTTAGTACCCTGCAAAGATTCAACAAACACGCAGAAAAGGACGCACCATAGACCGAGAAGTCATCCATAAACACCTCTACCATCTCTTCTATTAGATCGGAGAAGATTGACATCATACACCGCTGAAAGGTAGCCGGTGCGTTACACAACCCGAATGGCATCCTTCGATAAGCGAAGGTGCCATAAGGGCATGTAAAGGTCGTCTTCTCCTGATCATTGGGATGGACTGGTATTTGGAAAAATCCACTATATCCATCAAGAAAGCAATAGTAGGGGTGATTAGCAAGTCTCTGAAGCATTTGATCAATAAAAGGCAAGGGAAAATGATCCTTTCTAGTTGCAAGATTAAGCTTCCTATAATCAATACACATACGGTGTCCAGTAATTGTTCTAGTAGGTATAAGCTCACCCTTGTAATTCTTAATGACTGTGATCTCTCCCTTCTTAGGCACCACGTGTACGGGAGAAACCCACGTGCTGTCACTTATGGGATAGATCACGTCAGCCTCTAAAAGCTTAAGAATCTCTTTCTTAACAACCTCTTTCAAATTAGGATTCAAACGCCTTTGATGTTCTATAGAAGAGGCGTTCTCATTATCCAAGTGAATCCTATGAGTGCAAAGCATTGGTGAAAGGCCCTTGATGTCACTTAGAGAGTACCCAATGGCCTTCCTATACTTTCTCAACTCAGTTAAGAGCGAGTGCAACTCATCATCACTTAAGTTTTCATTCACAATCACAGGATAGGTTTCGTTAATCCCTAAGAAAGCATACCTTAGCCCTTTTGGGAGCTCCTTAAGGTCCACCTTTAGGGCTAACAGCTCGCTCCAATCATCCTCGTGGCTGTTGCTGTTGCTATCCTCCTTGGAGCCTTCCTTAGAACCCGAGACATGGCCCTTGAGGCTGCTTTCTCCAACCGCTATCCCTACTGAAATCGAGTCGTCAGGTCGATCTTGCTCTCGATGTCGTCTAGATCGAGCAGTTTCGCTTGATTCACTCACTCGATTTAATGTGGATCGAGTGAGAGATCGAGACGTAGAGTCGATCTCCAGATTAGACCCCAAACTGATCGGAAGGCTTCTCTCGATCCTGGACTCGATTTTTTTCCTGGATCGATCACCCTCCTCGATCTGACTATCGATTTGACTCCTGGATCGAGTAATGCTGTTGATCTCTGAGTCGATCTCTAGGCTAACGCCTTCATCTTCTAGCACAACTTTCCTTGAATCAAGCAAGTTGACGTATTCTTGAGTTCTCTGATCCAAGTAGCCGAACTCTCCTAGCTCCTTAGTCAACGCCAGCTTCAAATGATCTTCCTGAGCCAACTCTTCCAGCAACTCATCCGCTAAAGCATCAAATGTTTCAATGTAGAAAGCTTGCCCTTCTATCGTAAGCTTCTTTAAAACCTCATTGATATCGAAGTCCAGCCTTATATCTTTACCCAAGTGCAAGGCAATCTTCCCGTTCTTGACGTCTATGATAGCTCCAGTGGTTGCTAAGAAAGGTCTACCGAGAATGAGTGGATCCTTTGGTTCTTCATCCATTTCCAACACGACGAAGTCCGTAGGCACGTTTACTCCACTGATCTTCACTGGCAAGTCCTCAAGCAAGCCCACGGGTAACCTCACACTTCTGTCAGCTAGTACCAACGAGATTCTACAATCCTTGAAACGGGTAAAGCCATGCTTCTTTGCCACGGAATGAGGCATCAGATTTATGCTAGCGCCGAGATCACAAAGGCAACTCTTGAACTCCAAAGGACCTAAAGCGCAAGGTATAGTGAATCTTCCAGGGTCTCCCAACTTCTTAGGGACTATCTCCTTGTGTATCACAGCACTACACTCCTCACTTAGAACAAGCACTTCCTTGCTTTCCTTATTCTTCTTCACGAGAGTGTCTTTGAAGAATTTGGCGCATTTAGGCACCATTGCAAGGCAGTCCACGAGGGGTAGCTTGATCTCTACGTCCTTAAGGTGCTTCTCAAAGAAGACTCTATGCTTCTCTATGAGTTGCTTCTTGAAACGGCCAGGAAAAGGTAGCATTGGTACATATGGTGGAGGTACATAAGCATCCTTCTCCTTAGTAGTTTTCTCCGCTTTCTTCTCAACAACCGCTTTATAACCTCTCCTTGGTCCTTGAATCCAAACATTGTCAAAGTTTATCTCATCATCGGCTGAAAGCTTACCCTCCCCCTCTTGAATCATAACGTCCTCGTTGATCTCGGGAGTAACCGTAGGTGCTAGCTCTTTCCCACTTCTCAATGTGATGGCATTGGCATATTCCTTGGGATTTTGCTCACACTTGTCCAGTAAGCTATTCTGACCACTTGAGCTTGCCTTTCCCTTTTCAAGTTGCTTGATTTTATTACTCAAGGTTGTAATCTGAGTAGAGAAGTCCGTGAGAGACGAGTCTAAGCAAGTGTTCATCTCGGCAAACTTCTGATTTGTAGAGGCTTGCCCTTGAATCAGTTGTTGAAACATAGCTTGGACAGGATCAACTTGTTGTTGCATCAGTTGTTACTGCTTAGGTACAAAGCCCGGAGGTTACATTGGCGTATAACCTTTGTTTCCTTGCGGTTTTCCTTGGAAGTTGTTCTGCCCTTGCCCTTGGAAGCCACCACTCGGCTGAAATCCTTTGTTGTAAGGTACGAAAGGCGTTGCTTGCTGAGCAGGGTAAACTTGATCCTTAGGGTTCGCTACATTGGTGTTACGGTATGAGAGATTGTTGTTTTGGTTGTAGCCTTGTGAATATCCTTGAGCTTTGTAGTTGTTTTGACCTGCCACCCAATTGGCTTCTTCTTGGCTCAACACAAGCTCCTCTTGGCTCTCATCCGCTTCACCAACAAAGTGAACATGCTTCTGATTTTCCAAAACCAACTTGTCAATCTTCTCATGCAAGGATTTCAACTCTTTCTTGTGAGTGTCTAGCTCAGAACTTCTCGGTGCACGGTCGTAATCCTCAGCATAATTGCCGTCACTTAATGCTAAGTTCTCAATCAGCTCCATGCCTTCTTCTACCTCTTGACCAAGGAAGTTTCCCTTACTAGCCGTGTCAAGCAACAAGCGAATCTTTGGTGAAGCTCCGCGGTAGATGGTGCTGAGTAATGTCTCTTCACTGAAGCCGTGATGAGGACACTGAATTGTGTAATCTTTAAACCGCTCCATGGCTTCGTTGAACGTCCCATTGTTCCTTTGAGTGAAACCACTGATTTCGCTTCTCAACCGCGCTGTTCTGGTGCTAGAGAAGAATTTTGAGAGAAACGCCTTTTTACACTCGGCCCACGATGTAATGGTGCCTTGTGGAAGTGTCTTCTCCCAATGTCTAGCCTTGTCTCCAAGAGAAAATGGAAAGAGACGTAGCTTGAAAGCATCTTTGGATATGCCGTTTATCTTGATCATCCCACATACTTGTTCAAAATTATCAAGGTGTTCCAAGGGATCTTCCATTGCTAGCCCATGAAACTTATTATTTTGCACCATTGAGATGAAACCCGGCTTAATCTCGAAGTTGTTGTTCTGTACAGGAGGAGGAGTGATCCCAAACCTATTGTGATGAGTATGGGGAGCATCTCCGGCTCTTATGATCCTTGGGGGTCTAGCCGCGTGTTGGGGGTTTCCATTGCCCCTTCCCACTGCACCGTGAGCTGGAGGAGGTCCCTCTGGATGCTCGTGCTCAGCCATCGCTTCAAAATCAACCAAACCGTGCTGAACAATCTCCTCAAAAGCTCTAGCTTGCTCTCGTACTCTTCTTTGCCGTGAATGACCAAGTTGATGAATGTTGTCCAAAGGTTGAAGTAGATTGTTGTCTCCCCTTGAACGAAGATTCATGTACCTGAAAGACACACGTTTGAGAGTAGAGAAATTAGTAACTTAAACAAAGTAAAGGCTTAGTCTTTACTAAACCCCAAATCTCAATGCTTTCTAAACACTCCTAAGATGGCAACGGCGCCATTTGATAGCTAGAATTTTTTGCAGTGTGTATGCAATGATGTATCAATCCAATCCTAGGAGCTAGAAAGTGCAATGAGAATGCAAGGATCTTGTAAAACTAAGCAGATGATGGATAGTTTTTTGAAATTCCTAAAAACTAGATGCAATGATTAAATGCAGGGCAAAACTATTTTAAAAATACCAGGAACGAGCTGGCTACCACGAGGAGAAGACATAATGATTAAAATGCAAAGCTACGAATTACTAAAATTCGACTAGTTGATTGACCACGGGATCGACCACTAGATCGAGCAAAAGCAATCGATCTAAAAGGCAGTTTAAGCGAAAGTAAATCTAATGACCAAGATGCAAGCAAACAACAAGCGATTGATCAACAGAGACTAAGAAATGCTAAAAGGAGGGTCTAGGGTTGAGATTCACGTTCAGGGGTTTCAAAAGTTTAAGCTTGGTTTGAAAACTCTAGATCTACTCACTTCGTGAGGTTCTCTTAGCCTTGAAAACAAAACAAGATCCATCCATGGCGTGTGGTATGGATCACTCTCTCATTCTCCCCTCCAGACCCATGACGTTTCGCGGAAGAAGAGATCCAAAGGCAAGGAAACCAGATTTCAAACACGCGGCTTAACTAGTCCTCTAAACTACCATGGCGTTTGGGAAAGAGTGACTAATCTCTAGGATGCGATTTTCAGAGATCTCTGGATCCTGTCAAGGTAAGAGCTCTCTCGAATTATAAAGATCTTGGCGTGAGACTCTTTAAGCCTTAAGAACTCGACATCCTAAAAGAGAAAGCCATTAAGAACAAGAAAACAACAAACTTGAAAACCTTTTCGACCCCTTTGAATCTTCTCAACCCCAAAACCCAATGAAACTACTCGCGACTCATGAAATAAACCATACGAAATGCAATGAACGAAGAACTAAACATGAAAGGCGATTGATTTAACTTAAACGATTCAATATTCAAAAGTAAAACAAGAAAAAGCTCGAAGTCTAACAATGGCGAATCGCCTAAAACGAGAGAGAAGATAGAAAAGTAGTCGACAAAACGTGATAATGAAAGGGATCTTTGGTCATTGCCTAAAATGGCCAAACCGCAAATGGTCCCCCCCTTCGCTACGGTCCAAAAACAGGCTGGACGGATAAGGTTGGTCTGGGATCGATCACGAAGCTCGATCTGGCAATCGATCATGTCCTGCATCGAGCGGCTCTTGGTCGATCCCCGAGTCGATCTTGTGCTGATCGGGTGGGAAGCTCGATCCGGTCCTCGATCTGCATGGCGTCATCTACGTCCGTACTCCAAATCGATCTCCATGCTCGTTCTTCTGGTCGATCTCATCTAGATCGACCTGCCTTGCTCGATCTGCTACTCGATCTCAGGTCCTCAGCGTGCAATCCTGATTTCTCCAAGTGTCCACGAACCTCCTCACGAGCCTCAGCACGTCCACAAATCTTCCATAGCTCCAAAGTAACCGAAAGCAACCTGATTGTGATGCAAAATGCACGAAACATGCGAATGCTGGTGCAAAGACACTCTAGGACCTAAAGTGATGTAAATGCAAACTAAACTATATGTATGTGAAATGCATGTAATATGCAGTTATATCACTTCTCCCAAAGATAGGCCTTGTCTCCTAAGCTGAATGGGAATAAACTGAGCTTCAAGCTGTCCTCACTAACCCCATTTATCTTTGTCATGTTGTAAAGCCTGTCAAAGTTGTCTAAATGGTCCAAGGGATCTTCTAGTGGAAGACCATGAAACTTATTGTTCTGCACCATAGAGATCAAAAATGACTTGATTTTAAAGTTGTTGTTTGGCAGAGGTGGAGGGATGATACCATTTATGTTATTGTAGGCATTAGGAGAATCACCAGCACCAATAGACCTCATGGGGCGTGCTGCATGTGCTGGTCCTCTCTGACCTAGCTCACCTTGAACTCCTTGTTGACCTTGAATACCAGCAACGCCTTGAACTCCTAGTGCACCTTGAGGACCTTGAAACCTCATATCATCAACACCATGCTGCTCCATGTTGAGCTGATAAGACCTTTGCAGTCTTTCCCTTTCTCTGCTTGCTTTCAATGCTCTCTCAACTTGCACAATGATGTTCTGGTAAGGAAGCAGATTCTGATTGCCTCTAGACCTTAAATGCATGCACCTTTAAGAGAGAAACAAGAGTAAAACAGAGCTAGTAACAAAATTCA
This sequence comes from Thlaspi arvense, assembly GCA_911865555.2. Taxonomy (NCBI): domain Eukaryota; kingdom Viridiplantae; phylum Streptophyta; class Magnoliopsida; order Brassicales; family Brassicaceae; genus Thlaspi; species Thlaspi arvense. The sequence continues at coordinate 25,218,132 of OU466858.1, read as the reverse complement.
AATAAAAGCTTGATCTTAAAGATTCTATAAATCCTAATGATACTAGGATTTTTGCAAGTCAGGTGATGTATCAAATCCCAAACCACAACAATGATGTAGTATAGCAGTAAGGGGAATCAATCCAACCTAGGAAGCAGGAAGAACACTAAGAATGCAAGTATGAAGCAAATCTAAGCAGATCGGAAAAATGATTGGTGAAATCGACGAAAACTAAATGCAATGACCAAATGAAATGCAAAACTATTTTATAATCCCTGGAAGAGGGTTAACTAACACTGAAAGAAAACAGAGCAACAAAAGAGCAAATCTACTAATAACTAAAAATCGAGCACTAAATCAACGACTCGATCGAGCACAGAATCGAGTAAAACTGACCGATCTAACAACTTAAAGCAAACGACATCTAATGAACAAGAATGCAACTTTATGACAAGCGAATGATGAACAGAGGTTTTAAAATGCTAAAAGAGGGTTTAGGGTCGAGGGTCATATTCAAGAGTGTCAAAGGTTTAAGCTTTTCTTTGAAAACATATAGATCTACTCATTTATGAGCTTTCCCTAAGCCTTGAAAACAAAACAAGAACCATCCATGGCGTTTGGTAAGATTCACTTCCTCAATCTCTTCTCCAAACCCATGGCGTTTGGTGGAAAAAGAGATCGAAGAGCAAGAAAAACAGATTTCAATCTATGGCCTAACTAACCTCCTCTAATACCATGGCGTTTGGGAGAGGGTCGATTAGTCTCTAGGATCTGGCTTTCCAGGATATCTGAATCCAGTCAGGGTAAGATAGCCTTGGAATCATAGAGATCTTTTCCAAGACTCTCCCAAGATCCTAGAAGAGAAGGAATGAAGAACAAGAAAAACACAAAACTTAAACCTCTTAAAACCTTTGAATCGCCTCAACCCCAAATCCCAAAAAGAACTACTCGCTACTCATGAAAGAAACCAAATGAAATGCAATAAGCAAAGAACTAAGCATGATTAAGCGATTTATTAAACGAAAAAGACTTAATATTCAAAGATTCAAAAGTTCAAAACCAAAAGAAAAGCTTCGATGTTCTACAATGGCTTTTGCCTAAGAAAAAGCATGAAAAGATAAGACTGAAAGTTGTTGAAGAAAAGGATGGCTGCACTTTTCCAAAAATAACCAAACCGCCAACTGGTCCCCCCTTCGCTACGGTCCAAAGCTGAGCTGGCCGGATAAGTCTACAGAGATCGATCTCTGGATCGAGCAGTGCACTCGATCGTCTTCAGGAATCGCCTTCTGCTACTCGATCTGCATGTTGATCTGGTTGGATGGATCGAATACTTCGTCCGATCTTCTACTCGATCTTTGTATGATCGAGTCATGGTCTCGATCCGGCTCTCGTTCTGCATGGCGTCATTTACGTCCGTACTCCGGATCGATCTCCTCTCTCGATCTTGATCTTGATCATTCCTCTTGAATCGACTTGGGTCACTTGATCTTCTGGTCGATCTCATCTAGATCGACCTGCCTTGCTCGATCCGCTACTCGATCACGGGTCCTTCACATGCAAGGTTGAGCTGTCCAAGTGTCCACAAGCTTCTAGCTGATTCTCCTCACGTCCACATAACTTCCACAACTCCAGAGTGCTCCAAACAACCTGATAATGATGCAAAAGTGCAAGAAATATGCAAAATGCGAATGTAAAGGGACCTAAGACCTAAAATGCACCAAATGGAACAATCTAGCCTATAATGCAAGATGAATGCATGAAAAACAATCCTAAATGCATGCAAAATATATGGTAATATCAACTCTCCCAAACTTGCTTTTTGCTTGCCCTCAAGCAAACAAAATTCAACAAAGGAAGAGAGGTTCGAAAGTGGAAGCTCAAAACGAAAGATGTCAATGGAAAAATCGATTCAACGACCAAGTTTTAATTTCTAAGATGCAAAGAGGTTGTTCTACTTTAAAAGCTTTAGCCATACTCATCAAACAAACAAATGAACTCTAGCTTAGCCTACACAAGCATTCAAATCAACCAACTCCTTAACATCCATTAAGCGATAACCAATGGATCAAGTTTGTGCACATCAAGCGAAAGCATTTGGTCAAAGGGATATGGTCATGAGATGAAAATGATCTCATCTAAAGAGGGGTTTAAAAATTTAGGGGATCACTCAAAGAAAGAATCCTATCTTTGGCAAAATGCTAAAGGTAAAGGCACACTTATGCATGCAAGTTAAAGTTCCCTTCTACCCTTTTTACCCAAGATGATCCTAAAAACTTCTAAACCCAAAGTTAACCCCTAAATCTACCCTTTCCCAAAGTGCTTGATCATCTTCATTCTTCACAATGGGGGAAACTCCTTATTGCTTTGCCGTGTGGTTGACTTATTCTTTTTGAACTTTGCTCTTCATTGTTGAATGTTGGCGCAGCTTTCTTCACCTTTGGTGGATGGCTCGGTTTGATTTTTCTTCTTTTTGAATGACCTTTTAAGCCTTGTTGCTGCTGGCGCCTTTCTAATAAACCACTAAGAGCATTCTTTTCTATTTTACATAACCACAAACAATTTGTTCCCCCTTTGCTACTAATCCCATACTTCTCTTTCTTTTGAACAGATGAAAACATTAAACACTTAAACCACTTAAACAACCCTTTCCCAAAACTCCTAACCTAGTACCAAGCTTAAAATGCAAGCTGGTGTCTACAAGGGAGCTTCTCCTTGCCAGCCCTATTCCTAACACTTTTTGCTAAGATAGGATTGAAAATGATGCAATGAAAGGCCTCACTACTCACGCAAAAGTGTTTAGGTCTGAAAAAAGGTTTGGTTTAAGGCGTGGTTAACTGTCCCATTATGATGAGGATCAACTACTTGGATTAACAAGAGTGGTAAGAAAGGAAGAAGATAATCCAAGTATGTATATGGGTAAGCCATGCAATCGCTTTCAATGCACAAACAAGATAATTCAATGTCAAGATTAAGGTTCTACTAAGATGGAGTTGGCATTAAATCAAAGCGAGTTTCAACATAAGACTAGAGTATCAAATGCAAGTAATCAAGGTATGGTGCAGCCTTAACTTCCAACTCACTAGATGCAATCAAACAACAAACAACTTAGGCATTGAAAACAATTTAAACATTGACAACTTAACAAGTGTTTATCATTCACTCCCTATGCAAATGCAGCAACCTAAACGATTTTTTTAAAAATTTCTAGACTCAATCCTACAATATCTAACAATGCAAAAGCAACTACATGAATTTTTTTAAAAATTTTTTAATTATTTTATCATTGTTTGTTCTTTTCTACTCAAAGGATGATAACAGAAAATAAGAACAAAGAAAACATGTCAAACACACCACACACTCCCTCAAACATGAATGACACCGTCTCGGTGGCAAACAAACCTCAAGAGGAGTCAAAACACAAACAAAAATCAAAAGATGCGTGGTATATACAAGGGTTCGGTTGTTGGTACCTTGGAGCTAGGCTCGGCTGGAGCTTGAGGATGCTCCAGACTTCCTGCTCTTGCTAGGAGGGTCTTGAGTGACCGCCTTGCCTTTCTCCTTGGCTGTCCCTTTGTGTACAGAGTGGCGTGCAGCTTGCTCGTTGCGTTGGGGCTCACGGATCACTATCCCACCAGTAGATCTCCTCCTCTTCCCGGGCTGCTCAACCTCTTCGCTTGAAGATGCTTCGGATGGCTTCTTCTTCAAGTCCTTGATCTTCTTGGCAACCTTTTTAATCATCTTGCTCTGCCATTTGTTCCCCTTCCTTTGCATCTCCACAACAGAAGCGAGGAACTTCTCCGCCTTTGTCCTCGGCTCAAAGTCAAGCTTTGGAAGGATGAAGCTCTCGGGCATCTCAGCATCCGAGGTAGGGGACTCTGACCGTGGTTGAGCAAGCCGTGGAGGTGCGGCTGTGCCTCCTAGAGGTGCAAAGCACTCCTCTACGCTCGGCAGGAACTCAACATTACAAACACCTAGCAGCTCGGTTTCCTCCTTGTTCGGCAATATGCACACCCACTTCTCATTCTCGCAATCGATGAACAAGTAGGTGTAGAAACCCTCGGCTGGCGTGTGTCCCAAGCTGTCCGTGTTCCTCATATAAATCTCGTCCATGTAGGCTCTCTCCGCAACAGGTACAAAGTCAGCAAGTGGCACTCCGGCCGGAACAAACATAGGCGTGAGGAAGCCTCCTATCAAAGCTGAGCTCGCCTTGCATCGCAATGCCCATGCCTTGTACTTCACCAAAGAGGCAGCCAGTATGCATCCGTAATTCCCATCATCTCCGAGCTCGTCCTCTATTGGCTCGTCGTTCTCCATAGGATAACACAACAGATGCTTAACGCCTTGGAACAAGAAACACAGCTCATTCTTGGTGATTGTAGGAGCCACATAGCGTCCACTGAAGGTATTGGCGATGAGTTTGAGCGTGTATCTCAAAACAGGACTGCGGACTCTCTTGATCTTCGCCGTGTTTGGCTTGTAATCATCGTTGCTTATCAGATCCCACAAGTCGTTGGCTTGAGTGAAAGCAGGAAACTCAACTTGCTTTGCGTCAGCCTTCAGACCGTATGCTTGGCAAAGCTCTTGGATGGAGAGATGGTATGCTTGTTTCCTGATCTTGAGGGTGAGGTGACCTTTAGAAGGAGTAGGAAGGCTCGGATTCTCGTAGGTGAACTCCAAAGTGGCCAAGAAGTCCAAGGTTGCCTTGGGATAAGTTGGGCAATCCATTCTTGATAAGCACCGGAGCCCAATGTTCTTGAGAAGCTGATCGAAGTCTCCTAAGATCCCCATCTTAGCCAGAAGATCCCTACTCGCGAACTTTGTGGGATCGAACCGAAGCCTTTCCAGCAGTTTCTTGGCTTGCTTCTCCTCTTTTGTCCATCTGACCCTCTCTTGAACCACTTCTTGAGCTTCTCCCTCTTGTGCTGTCTCTTCTCTTGTTCTCTTTAGAGCCATGGTACCTGAAACACAATTCTCGAGCAAGAGAATGAGTAAAGGCGGCGAATGTTGAGAGAATGACAAGGTAGAAGGAAAAACTTTTTAACAATTACCCTAGATTTTTGGGGAATTTATAAAAATATTAGCTAGATAATAGAGAAGAAAATCTAGAGATATGATTAAATCTAGAATTTTTTCCTAATATCTAGCTATTTTTAAAAATTCGTTAAACTCCCTAACAACTAACCATCAAGCAAAGCAAATAAAACGAAAATTTCTAAAAGATTTAAAACAATAAACCGAAAATATCTTTGCAAAGATTGAAAGCAGATGTTGTTAGCCTTTAGAAAAAGAAAAGCACACTCTCTCTTGCCTTAGAAAACTCGAAATACAAATGAGAGAGAGTGTGTGGTTTCATGGAAATATAAAGGCTAACAAAAAATGAAAAACCATGGGCAAAACTAGTGGTTTCTGACAAAAGTGTGGTCAAGGCACATCTTTCAGGGTCAAAGATTCTTGCCTTGACCATAATTCAAATTTAAAAACCGGAGGGAAAGAAGAAAAGAGGGAAAGAATTCACTTACCTCGGCATGCGATCGAGTCTATTTGGTCGATCTAGGACTTGATCTCATGCCCATGTTGACTAGGATCGAGAGGTTTGATCGATCAGGGACTCGATTCATATTGCATCGAGTCTTAGATCGATTGTACCCTCTCGTTCCATGATTTTTGGTCACTTAGGCTATGCTCCTTGGATCGAGCAACGTGATCGATTTGGGGGTCATTTTGGCTTGTATCGAGTGGCAGATCGAGTAGACTGATCGATCTATCCTCTCATGATCGACCGTTCCACTTGATTATCTACTCGATCTCGTCTAAATCGACTTACTCCTCTCGATTCACTAGCTCGTTCTATTAAAGATCGAGCTAGGATATGTCGATCTAGCATTCGATCTCTAGCCTCTACTTAGCCCTTCTCGCCTCTTTTGACTCCAAGATCATGGCTTACAGCCCCTCATCCTTTCACCTACACACTTAAACAGTAAAAACATAAAACCGAAATAGAAAGAAAGCAAAAATATGTACAGGATAAACATGGGAATGCCTCCCAAGTGCGCTTTCTTTAACGTCTTTAGCTAGACTTTACTTGGTTTAGGCCTGAGGTGGGTCTTGGAGAAGCATTGTAGTGTCCTCCTTGCTGAAAACACTCGCCAAGTAAGGTTTAACCCTGTGCCCGTTGACCGTGACAGCATTACCGCTCTTGCCAACCAATGTAACCGCTCCATAGGGTAGAGCCTCTTTGATCTTCTTAGTAATGTCGGGAGGAATGCCTTCGTCGCTGCTCTTTCTTGAGCCGTCATGGAGGGAAAGGTGTCCAGCCTTGTTGCTTCCTTGGGGAACACGGATCTTCACACCCCCGGTTGAACTTTGCTTCTTCTGTGGCCGCTCAACCTTTTCACATGAAAACTCCTTAGGTGAGCCTCCTTGTAAGTTTCTGATCTTCTCAGCCAGCTTCGCTATTATCCTGCCTTGCCACTCGTTGATCCTTCGCTGATTCTCAACAACCGAAGCAAGATACTTTTCTCCTTTTGTGCTCGGCTCATAGCTTAGCTCAGGGAGATCAAGGCTTGGTGGCAATTCAGCATCTGAAAGAGGTGGCTCTGAAGGTGCACGAGTGACCTGCTTTGAACCCGCGTATTGAGCTTTTAAGCTGCCTTCCCGAACCGTGGTTACCACCAAGATCGAGCCAAGTAGTTGATATTTCTCTCAATCTAAGTTGAATCGAGTGCCCTCCTTCGATTCACTTGCTCGATTTGATACGGATCAAGCAGGAGATCGAGTTTCTGAGTCGTTCTCTGAACTGATCGAGTTGGTTCTCTCGATCTTCTCATCTATTTCCTCTCTAGATCGAGCAATCTTCTCGATCTTCTTGTCGATCGCGTCCATGGATCGGGTGATCTGGCCGATCTGTAGGTCGATTTCTAGGCATTCGCCTGCATCTTCTTTCACAACATTATGAGAATCGAGGCTGTGAACATACTCTTGGGGTTGTCCACTCAATAAACCATGCTCCTCCAAACTTGCCAGATCCAGCTGTGGATGGGCTTCTTGTCTCGTTTCTCTAAGTGATCTATCAGCCAATGCATCAAAAGCACCTATGTAGAATGCTTGCCCATCAATAGTTGGCTTCTTCAAAACTTCATTGATGTCAAAGCTTAGCTTGGTTTTCTTGCCCAGTCGTAGAGAGATCTTCCCATTCCTCATGTCTATTACGGCTTCCACAATCGCTAGGAAGGGTCTTCCATGGATTAGAGGATCCTTCGGTTCTTCATCTATCTCAAGCACAACGAAATCTGTTGTTACGTCGACTCCACTGATCCTCACAGGCAAGTCTTCTAGCATACATACGGGGAGCCTTATGCTTCTGTCAGCCAGCACGAGAGAGATCCTACACTCTTTAAACCTTGTAAAGCCTAGCTTCTTTGCAATGGAGTGAGGCATGAGATTGATACTTGCTCCTAAATCACACAAGCAACTTTCAAACTTCAAAGGTCCAAGAGCACAAGGGATGGTGAATGAACATGGATCTCCTAGCTTCTTAGGAACAATCTCCTTGTGAATAATAGCACTGCACTCTTCACTAAGCACCAAAACTTCTTCACTCTCCTTGCTTTTCTTAGCAACGGTATCTTTGAAGAACTTGGCGCATTTCGGCATCATAGCTAGACAATCTACAAGAGGAAGCTTGATCTCAACATCCTTTAAATGCTTCTCAAATAAGAGTCTGTGCTTCTCTGTCAGCTGTTTCTTGAAGCGGCCAGGAAAAGGAAGCTTCGGTACATACGGTGGAGGCACATAAGCATCTTTCTCCTTAGTAGCTTGCTCCACTTTCTTCTCTACAGCCACTTCTTTTCCCTTTCTTGGTCTCTCAATCCACACATTATCAAAAGTGATCTCCTCATCAGCTGAAAGCTTACCCTCCCCCTCTTGAACTACAATGTCCTCATTGTCTTTAGGTGCAACTCTTGGCGGAAGCTTTTTACCACTCCTCAAGGTGATAGCGTTTGCATACTCCTTCGGATTTTCTTCACACTTGCCTGGTAAGCTGTTTTGACCGCTTGTACTAGCATTCCCTTTATCTAACTGCTTGATCTTGTTGTTCAGATTAGTGATCTGTGTAGAGACGTCCGTGAGAGAGGAATCTAGCCGGTTGTTCATCTCGGCAAATTTCTGATTAGTTGAGGTTTGACCTTGAACCAACTGCTGGAACATTGCTTGAACCGGATCTTGAGGTTGGGGTTGCATCTGTTGTTTTTGTGGAAGAAAGTCGGGAGGAAACATAGGGGTAAAACCTTTGTTGCCTTGTTGTTGCTGCTGGAAATTGCCTTGCCTCGGACCTTGATACCCGTTGTTTTGTTGAAAACCCTTATTGCAAGGTACAAAGGGCTTTGCTTGCTGAGGGGGGTACACCTGATCCTTTGGATTCTCAACGTTTGTACTCCTGTATGAGAGATTATTCTTGGCTTGGTATCCTTGAGAATCTCCCGGAGGCTTGTTGTAATTCTGACCATCAATCCAGTTAGCTTCTTCTTGACTCAACTCTAGCTCCTCGGAGACATCTTCGGCTTCTCCCACGAAGTGAACATGCTTCTGATTTGCAAGAACGAGCTTGTCTATCTTCTCATCGAGGAACTTAAGCTCTTTCTTGTGTGACTCAAGCTCGGAACCTCTAGGTGCTCGGTCGTAGTCCTCGGCGTAATTCCCATCACTCAAAGCCAAGTTTTCTATGAGTTCTATACCCTCTTCCACTTCTTGTCTAAGAAAGTTACCCTTTCTTGCCGTATCAAGTAGCATTCGGACCTTGGGTAATGCTCCTCGGTATATGGTGCTCAAGAGAGTCTCTTCACTGAAGCCGTGGTGAGGACACTGAATGGTATAGTCTTTGAATCTCTCCATAGCTTCATTGAATGTCTCGTTCTGCCTTTGAGTGAATCTGCTGATCTCACTTTGCAGCCTTGCTGTTCTTGTGCTAGAGAAAAACATTGAGAGAAAAGCTTTCTTACATTCAGCCCAAGAGGTAATGGTGCCTTGTAGAAGGGTCTTCTCCCAATGCCTAGCCTTATTCCAAGAGAAAATGGGAAGAGTCGTAGCTTGAAAGCATCTTCTGAGATCCCATTGATCTTAATCATCTCACACACTTGCTCAAAGTTGTCAAGGTGCTCTAAGGGGTCTTCTATAGCCAGCCGTGGAATTTGCTATTCTGAACCATAGAGATGAATCCTGGCTTTATCTCGAAGCGGTTATGATGCGTATTAGGAGCATCTCCAGCATCGATGATCCGTGGTGGTCTAGCTGCGTTGTTGGGGTTTCCATTGCCCCTTCCTACACCACCGTGAGCTGGTGGAGGTCCCTCAGGATGTTCTTGCTCATATATTGTTGCAAAGTCTACTGAACCAGCTTGCACAATCTCTTCAAAGGCTTGAGCTTGCTCTCGTGCTCTTCTTTGTCTTGCGTGACCGAGTTGGTGAATATTGTCCAGGGGTTTAAGTAAGTTGTTGTCACCCCTGGAGCGTAGGTTCATGTACCTGAGATCACAAACAAGTAGGTAGAGCAATGAGTAATCAAATTAAAAGTAAAAGGCTTAGTCTTTGCTAAACACAAAATCTTAATGCTTCCTAACAATCCTAAGATGGCAATGGCGCCATTTGATACTAAGATTTTTGCAAGTCAGGTGATGTATCAAATCCCAAACCACAGCAATGATGTAGTATAGCAGTAAGGGAAATCAATCCAACCTAGAAAGCAGGAAGAACACTAAGAATGCAAGTATGAAGCAAATCTAAGCAGATCGGAAAAATGATTGGTAAAATCGACGAAAACTAAATGCAATGACCAAATGAAATGCAAAACTATTTTATAATCCCTGGAAGAGGGTTAACTAACACTGAAAGAAAACAGAGCAACAAAAGAGCAAATCTACTAATAACTAAAATTCGAGCACTGAATCGACCACTGGATCGAGCACAAAATCGAGTAAAACTGACCGATCTAACAACTTAAAGCAAACGACTTCTAATGAACAAAAATGCAACTTTATGACAAGCGAATGATGAACAGAGGTTTTAAAATGCTAAAAGAGGGTTTAGGATCGAGGGTCATATTCAAGAGTGTCAAAGGTTTAAGCTTTAGTTTGAAAACATATAGATCTACTCATTTATGAGCTTTTCCTAAGCCTTGAAAACAAAACAAGAACCATCCATGGTGTTTGGTATGATTCACTTCCTCAATCTATTCTCCAAACCCATGGAGTTTGGTGAAAAAAGAGATCGAAGAGCAAGAAAAACAGATTTCAATTTATGGCCTAACTAACCTCCTCTACAACCATGGCGTTTGGGAGAGGGTCGTTAGTCTCTAGGATCTGGCTTTCCAGGATATCTGAATCCAGTCAGGGTAAGATAGCCTTGGAATCATAGAGATCTTTTCCAAGACTCTCTAAGCCTTAAGACCCCAAGATCCTAGAAGAGAAGGAATGAAGAACAAGAAAAACACAAAACTTAAACCTCTTAAACCCTTTGAATCGCCTTAACCCCAAATCCCAAAAAGAACTACTCGCTACTCATGAAAGAAACCGAATGAAATGCAATAAACAAAGAACTAAGCATGATTAAGCGATTGGTTAAACGAAAAAAGACTTAATATTCAAAGATTCAAAAGTTCAAATCCAAAAGAAAAGCTTCGATGTTCGACAATGGCTTTTGCCTAAGAAAAAGCATGAAAAGATAAGACTGAAAGTTGTTGATGAAAAAGATGGCTGCTCTTTGCCAAAAATAACCAAACCGCCAACTGGTCCCCGCTTCGCTACGGTCCAAAGCTGAGCTGGCCGGATAAGGCTGCAGAGATCGATCTCTGGATCGAGCAGTGCACTCGATCGTCTTCAGGAATCACCTTCTGCTACTCGATCTGCATGTCGATCTGGTTGGATGGATCGAGTACTTCGTCCGATCTTCTACTCGATCTTTGGATGATCGAGTCATGGTCTCGATCCGGCTCTCGTTCTGCATGGCATCATTTACGTCCGTACTCCGGATCGATCTCCTCTCTTGATCTTGATCTCAATCCTTTCTCTTGAATCGTCTTGGGTCACTCGATCTTCTGGTCGATCTCATCTAGATCGACCTGCCTTGCTCGATCCGCTACTCGATCTCGGGTCCTTCGCATGCAAGGTTGAGCTCTCCAAGTGTCCACAAGCTTCTAGCTGATTCTCCTCACGTCCACATAACCTCCACAACTCCAAAGTGCTCCAAACAACCTGATAATGATGCAAAAATGCAAGAAATATGCAAAATGTGAATGTAAAGGGACCTAGGACCTAAAATGCAACAAATGGAACAAACTAGCCTATAATGCAAGATGAATGCATTAAAAACTATCCTAAATGCATGCAAAATATGCAAAATATATGGTAATATCACCTAATGATCCAAATAAAGACCAATGGCAACAGCGCTAAATTGGTACAGGAATTTTTAGTCCATTTCTCAATCACCCAAGCTTGTACTAGCCATTGTAGTATATCATAAGGTTTGCATCAATCCAAAGGTCCAAGATAGATACCACTAGGAATGCAATAGAAACCTTAAGTCAAGCCAAAGCAAGAACAAGGTTGTTTAAACTACTAAACTAATCAACTAAGTGAACCAAGGATTAAGCAAGACTAATGAAAGCAATGCTTAAGCAATGATCAAGCAAGAAAACAGAGCAAATAAAATAAAGCAAGGCAAATTCAAAATTCAGATAATAAAAGCAAGGCTCCTAGATATGGTTATTGAGTTTGGAGAATTAAAAGGCAAGACTAGGGTGTTATCAATCTCATTATCAATACAGACAAGCAAGTAATGCTAATTCATAGGCATAAAGTTCACAATCAAACAAGTTAAATCCAATCTCTTGGCAAATAACACTTTACTAAACATCCTAACAAGAACTAACTCTCATTAGTGCTAGAATCAATAGCAAGCAGGTTTAATCAACTCTATTCAAGCCAAAATACTTCTTAGACAATCAATCTCTTGAGCTAAGACAAGTAAATCCTCTAAAAGACAAGATCAGCATTTCATCAAACACTTGGTGGGCATAAGAGAAAGCATAATTCTAGATTTATGTGATCAAGACAAATCTAGCCTAAAAACAGTATAATAGAGAGGAATCAATCAATATCAAGCACTAACAAACCCTAATTAAGCCTTAAATTCCCCTAATCTACCACATCTAAGAACCTATAATAGAACTACTCACTAATCATCATCAACACCATCAAATCAACAAGGATTAAGGAGTTAATCATGATTAGGGAGAGAGATTAAGAAAGATAAATGCAGAATTTCAAATTAAAAAGGTTGGAACTTGTTCTTACAAACCAAAGTGATTAAGAGAGAAAACTGGATAAAAGCAAGAACAAGACTTGCTAAAAACCATAGGTTAAAGAGTGTTTATACTAAATGACAAAAACCTTAAAGCAATGGCATTCTTGTAAATAAGTTCAGTTTGGAATAGGTGGATATCGAGCTAAGAGCTCGATGTGAGTGCTTGATGTTGTTCCCTCGGATGCTTGACATCGAGTAGAATGGCTCGATGTTGATGCTCGATGTAAATCTTGGTAGCTCCTGGCCTCTTATGTCGTGCAATGTAAGTGCTCGATGTGAGTGTCATGTGGCTTGACATCGAGCTGCCTTGCTTGATGTGAACTCTCTTCTTCTCGGGTGCATTACATTGTGCGATGTGGACTCTATCAAGCTCGATGTTGGGCCAAAACTCCACTTCCTTAGCTCCTCTTGATCCTCCTTGGCTACGACAACTCCCTGAATCATTCCCATACTTCCTCCTTGTCTTCAATGGCTCCTTAGTTACCTAAAAACATTTCTTATGCAAAGAAAATGCAAACTACAACGTAAATGCAACATAAGTCTAAAAATAAAGAAAAATGGGACAAAAGCAAAGGAAAACATGCAAAAAGAGACTAAAACATGAACTAAATGCAAGCCTAAATGATGCATATATGAAAGATAGCAGGATGCTTCACACTACCTTGTACAATTATCCTTGTTTAAGAGCTGCTTGTGTGATCAAGGAGCCATCATTAACTTGATGCCTCTTTCAATTTCTGAAAGCTTAGGTTTCAAGAGCTTCAAGGAGAGTGGAATTTCTCTTGTCTTAGCTGATGGAACAAGGAGAGTTCCAGGTGATTTTCTGGAGGATTTACCTGTTATGATGGGGAAAGTCAAAGTACTAACTGAATTTGTGGTACTAGACATAGAAAGGGAGATCAAGAACCCAATTATCTTGGGTAGACAATTCTTAGCTTCAGCTGAATTGAAAAACAAACTTACTCATTGGAGGATAAAGCAGTGCTAGAGGGAGCTGAGAATAGGCCTCTCATAATTAAATATGATGGGATATGCTTTGATGGATATGATATGCTCAAATTAACCCTTAAAGCTACTCTCTCAAATTAAGAGATCAAGGTAGTACTTAGGGATCGAATCCACAAGAACTTGAGACTATCACTCAACAGATTTTAGATTCAAATAAAGCTAAGCAGTAGATGATAAAATAAAACTAAAATATTTGCGAAATCAATGAGATCAGGATGGTTGTTGGTTCTTAAAATCAATAGATACAAGCGCTAGGCAATGGGAAATTCGCAGGTTGACATAAATCGCAGACCACAGACTGAAAGGAATATTTATTAAAACCATTCTATAACTCGAAACAGTAGTGTAAAACCAATCGACTTCAGTCGCAGAGATTAACTATGATCAGAATCCAGAATTCCAAATTTCTTTGCAAACTCTAACAACCTAAACATGCATTATAGATCAGGTTCGATAAGTTCACAAAACCACTAATCCAAATTCCTTTGCAACTAGTTATTTTGCTCATCTAAGATAGTTCTGGTGATTAATAATGTTTCCACATCTATTAAACAACCTAAGATCTGATTTCTAGGTGATCAATCTTAAAACCAGTATTAAAGCAATCAAGATGAAGAACCAAATGATTTATCCTTCCAGTTTTGTAGTTCTAACAATTCATTATCAACCTTTGAATAACCCAAAACCTAACTAGCAGATTACTCAGACATAGCAGGTGAAACACAAATCATGACTGAATAATATTGCATTAAGAAAATAGAGTAGAAGATTAAAGGGGTTCGAAATTCTTCTCTACAGAGTATGGATTTGTCTCCCCAAAAGCTCTCAATCTAATCTCTCTCTTTGTCTCAATAATTCTCAGAATATCCGCCTAACAATGGCTTAGAAAACCTAAATACAAGTCTAAACACGAACTGGGGCAAAAGTGCAAATAATGGGAAACTTCTGGGCCAAGTTGCAATTTCTTCTAATGAGATTTAACGCTTCTTCGCAACCACGAACGGTGTCGATCGACACCAAGAGGTGGGTGTCGATCGACACCTTGCTCTTTAATGCCCTCCGACTTGGTCTTTTCAGCAACAGCTTCAGTATAGCTCCAAAAGGTTCCAGAATCCACAATTATGCTCCATTCGTACCTAAACCTGCAAAGACTCTATAGGACTCGAAAAATACCAAAAAGACTCTATAAACAGGACTTATATCATGGTTAAAAACCAGCAAAAACCATGATATATCAACTCCCCCAGACTTAGCTTTTGTTTGCCCTGAAGCAAACATCAGACACAGAATAAGGTCGAGGTTTGAAAACAAGAAACAGTCGGTCAGCCATCAGGAACACCACACTAGTTTGAACTTTCGAATCCACATACCACAGAGTCAACACAAGATCAAATTTCAGTCTAATCAACACAAGCTTAGCAAATCTCTCAAGTCCAGTCCAAATCCCTTCAAGAAATCCGAAATTTCTACTGCTAACTCCTTATTTTTTTTTTTTATCTAAGTGTGATATCTCATCATGGCTCTATCATCTCAATCACTTTACAGATTCTTTTCCCTTCCTAAACATCTGAACAAAGCAATCTCAACACAGCTCTCCTATTTTCTCTTCCCTTGATCTTTTCCTTTGGATATTTTTGATTTTTCACTTCTTTTTCTCAACTTTTACAGTCTAAGATATGGTGCTACTCAATACTTGTGGTCCTTGTGAGGAGACAGGTCCTTGAGTGTGTTCACTACTGTTATTCCTTGTGAGGAGACAGGGTCATCAATGCACCATTCTTTGGATTTAAACTTTTTAAAACTACATCAGGGAAGATCAAAGAGAGACTGTATTTTAACCTTATTGTCAGTGTTGAAAGAGAGAATCAAGATCAGTAAGAATCAATCACCAAGACAAGAAGTTTAAAGTTCATTAATGTGGAGCTAACAGCAAATTTTCCAGATTCTCTAAGAACCTAAACCTTCATTGCTAGACTGATCTACCTATGACTTTCAACTTAGTGAGACTTGTAATCAACTACTGTGGCAATGGTTCTTATCAGCAAAAACGTCCTATGGTTAGTTCCAAGAAAAACTAACAGTTTCAAAAAAATTTGACTCAACAAAACAGGTTTTGACTCAACTTTGAGACTCTATAAATACAAAACATAGTAAACAATGCCAGCAACGACCTCCCCCAGACTTAAACAACACTGTCCCCAGTGTTATTAAGCAAGGAATTGGTAGATAGAGGTAATGATACGGTTTGTACATAGATGAGAAAGTGGTACCTGTGATTGCGCATGGTGTCGATCGACACCACATGGTTGGTGTCGATCGACACCCTGTCCGAAAACAGAATGGGATGACCCAAACACGTATACTTGTTGCAAGTTAGATTGTTAGCTGATGTTCTCCAAAGTCAGGACTGTTAAGAACACTCAAGCAAACAATTAAAAGCAACAACATTATCCATAATCTCATCAGTTCAAACAGATTTCAAAACCAAATACCAAGCTGACAAACTGACTCAAAACAAAGACACAAAAACTGACTCAACAGAAAATGAGAAAGAACAAAGGGAAAAGGAAAAGTAACCAGGTAACATAGAGCAACTAGTCCTCATCCTCAGGATCAGGTGAATGTGGTCGAACACTACCGCAGTTGGAGAGCACCGAGACAGCGTTCCACAATGCCTGAATACTCTGCACCATGTAGCGCTGAAAAGTGGCCTGCTCCATCGGAATCTCAGGGGTCGGTGGAAGTGTATGGCGACCAACCGGCGCAGGCAACGTACGTGGTAGTGACAGATGACGAGAGGAACCGCCAGCATGACCCTCAACAGGCGCATCCTCAGCAGCAGAAGCAGCAGCGTGGGAAGATCCTCCTCTACGCCTAGTAGCTGGCGCAGATCGTAGCAGTGTAGCATCGGGCTGGAAGCTGAGGGAGTCCGTCTGCAGTGTAGTGAGAGCAGTCTGAGGTAGCGGAATGAGGCATCGCTAACCAGTGTGACTAACAAAGCTCCAAAGTGGCTCATCTCCTGCGATCCAATGTGTCCTCCTCAAATAATCCAGGTCAATGAGGTGGCGCTCAGACACAACTCTGCAAGTCGAAGTGTCAATGCGGAAATGGCGGAAGATGGGGGTGAGGAGACTGCCAATACTCTCGGGCTTGCCCCAAGCTCCAGTGAACGCCTTGGTCTTCAGCGAAGCCAAGTGATGGGCAGAAATGGCCCCCATGTTGACATCGCTGTCAACTGGGTACTCCTCCGTCAGAACATCCTCAATGCCGTAATACAGGAGAGTCAGCTCAGAAACTCTCATCTTCCCTGGCTCAGACTTGCACAGGAGAGTAGTGGAGAAAAAGGCGGACCAAGTAGCGCAGCAGCGGGTGGGGCACATCAGTCTGAGTAGACCGCTTGGAGTCATAAACTCCATTCCCGAAATGGGACCAGTGACTCTGCAGGTCAGGAAACGGCGTCGGGAGGGAGACGCCAGTGCGCTCTGGATCGAACCCGAAGATGGTACAGAGCTCAGGAAATGTGATCTTGTATCTGACGCCTCTGATGAGGAATGTGAGAGTGCCCTCATCTGCTCTCCTCACGATGTCATTGGTGTAATACACCCTCGCTGTGGCAATGAACTGGCAGACTAGCTCAGGGTATAGATCGTATTGCTTGGTCGCCATGGTACCCAAGCCAATCTTCTGCAGCACGCGCAGAGCCTCCTCCTTGAGCCCGAGGCGGCGCAATGTAGCCTCATCTGCGAACCGTGTCGGCGCAAAGTCCATCTTGAGCCACGCGTTGTAGAACAACGTGTCGTAGTCATCCCACTCTTCGCTGATGTCGCAGAAGATGCAATCGCGCTTTGCGACTTCCTTCGCTGGAGTATCTTCCCAAGCTCTCTCCATTGGGATCCTCAACCCTTCTCTCCGAGGCCATGGAGGAAGTGCTGGTATAGCAGGTGCGGGGTTGGAGGATTCTCCGGTCTCCGTGCGTGATCGTTTGCTGTTTCGTGGAGCCATCTGCACGCAGAAAACCAAGAACACCGAAAAATCCCAAAATCAGGCCAAAAATTGAAATTTCGAAAAGGAAAAATCTGGCTTAATTCATCAATGGCGAACCTAACCAGCAACTTAGTGATCACTAATCACAAACAATTCCAGTCTAAAACCCCAAATTCGGACCTAGTTTTGCAAAATTCTTCATCAATCCGAAAATTTCTAAATTTTGCAAAACAAGTGATTATGACTAAAGGGCAAGGCCTAATTCTTCATAAACAACCTAGAGGAGCATGATTCAAGTCCTAAATCAAGCTAAAACAGGCCAAATCGGAAGTTTCAAACCTTGGGGTCGAACTGAAAAAGTAGGATTTCGAGTGTCATACCTTGCAGATCGAATGAGTGAGTTATATATTCAGAATCAGCACGAAATTCTACCCAGGTTAGGCTTTTGAATCATTCAAATCCGTCAACAAACAAGGAAGTTGTGATTTGGAGAAAGTATGAGAGTTTTCGGGTTTGTGGAGAATGAGGAAGAAGATGAAAGACCTGACGAGTTAAAGAAAACTTACCTGATTAATGAGGGTGTCGATCGACACCAGGGGGTGGGTGTCGATCGACACTGGCCAGTGCCGATCAGGGTGTCGACTGTGGTCGACAGGTGCTCGCCTCGACACCCTGCTCTTTTTTTTTTCTTTTTGACTTTGAAGAAAATACCACGAAAATAAGTTAGTAAAAATCAAAAATTAGACTAAGTATGTACACTTACCAGTGGGTTGCCTCCCACCAAGCGCTCGTTTAACGTCATTAGCTTGACTGTCCTCAGGATCAGGCTGTGGGTGCATCTGCCAAAGGTACAATCTGTCCTTCGGGAACTGCGGCTTGCGCCCAGTAATGTTTCACCCTTTGCCCATTGACAACAAATTCCCTGCCTTCTGGAGTTGACAGAACAAGTGCGCCATATGGTCTAGCTTCTTTGACTGTGAAAGGATCTGACCAACGAGAACGCAATTTTCCAGGAAATAATTGTAAACGTGAGTTATACAAAAGTACATGGTCATTTGGTTCAAAGTGTCTGGCAAGGATCTTTTTGTCGTGGTAAGCTTTGGTCTTCTCCTTGTACAGCTTTGAGTTCTCATAAGCATGATGCCTGATCTCATCTAACTCATTGAGCTGTATCTAGCGCCTTTCTGCTGCAGATTTCTAGTCGAAGTTCATCTTCTTAACAGCCCAACTTGCCTTGTGTTCAAGCTCCACTGGAAGGTGACATGCTTTCCCATAAAGCAGATGGAATGGTGTGGCGTCAAGTGGTGTCTTGAATGCTATCATGTAGGCCCAAAGTGCATCATCTAGCTTGGCAGACCAGTCTTTTCTAGTCTTCCCTACTGTCTTCTCCAGGTTCTCCTTGATTTGCCTGTTGGAAACTTCAACCTGACCACTTGTCTGAGGGTTATAAGGTGTAGCAACCTTGTGATGAACTCCATACTTGTGCAGCAGCTTCTCAAACACTCTATTCATAAAGTGTTTTCCACCATCACTGATCACAATCCGTGGCACTCCAAACCTGGGGAAAATGATGGTTTTGAACAGCTTCAGGACCACTGCAGCATCAATGCGTGGACTGGCAATAGCTTCTACCCATTTGGAGACACAGTCCACTGCAACTAGTATGTATTTGTTCCCATAGGATGAAGGAAAAAGTCCCATGAAATCTATGCCCCAGCAGTCAAAAACTTCAACTTCAAGTATGAAGTTCTGTGGCATCTCATGTCTTCTACTGATCTTCCCTCTCCTTTGGCAGACATCACATTGTGAGATGAATGTCTGAGCATCCTTGAACATTGTAGGCCACCAGAACCCTGCTTGTAGAACCTTGGAGACAGTCTTAAAGGTAGCAAAGTGTCCTGCATACTCAGAGCCATGGCAGTGGAAAAGCACATTCTGAACCTCAGTTTCTGCAAGGCATCTTCTGTAGATTCCATCTGAACAGTACTTGTACAAGTATGGTTCATCCCAGTAATATCTCCTTAGTTCCATCATAAATTTCTTCTTCTCATACCCTTTGAGAGTGTCAGGGACCTCGTCTGCAGCTAGGTAGTTGGCAATATCAGCATACCAAGGCCTAGAAGAGGTTGCAACTGTGAAGATAGGCTGAGAGAAAACATCATGCAGGATCTGTTGAAGCTTAGTTGCAGTTCGGGACTGGTGTCGATCGACACCGTATGGGGTGTGTCGATCGACACTGGGTAGCAACGACCTGGGTGGCGAGGGAGATGTCGATCCTGGTCGATTATGGCTCGCATCGAGATTGGTGTCAATCGACACCAAGTGGTGGGTGTCGATCGACACCCTGTTTGCAGTTCGAGAAAACTGCAGTGCATCTGTATCTGAAGTCTGCAACCTTGTCGCAATGAGACATATGTTCTCCTCCGGCAGGAAATCATCAATGGGAAAGTTATCTTCAATTCTAATCCTTGAGAGATGGTCTGCTACTCCATTCTCAACCCCTTTCTTGTCTCTTATCTCAATGTCAAATTCTTGCAGCAACAAAATCCATCTCAGCAGTCTTGGTTTTGCATGTTTCTTCTGCATCAAGAACTTGAGAGCAGAGTGATCAGTGTGCACAATTACCTTAGATCCAACCAGGTACTGTCTGAACTTTTCAAATGCAAATACTACAGCTAACAATTCCTTCTCTGTAGTTGCATAGTTCTTTTGAGCATCATCCAGTGTTCTGCTTGCATAGTCGATTGCATGAAGTTTCTTGTCTTTTCTCTGACCCAATACTGCGCCCACTGCAAAGTCTGAAGCATCACACATCACTTCAAATGGTAGATCCCAATCAGGAGGTTGTAAAATAGGGACGCTTACTAAAGCCTGCTTGATTTGCTGGAAGGCTGAATGACATTCTTCAGTAAATTCAAACTTCACATCCTTGCAAAACAGAGCTGTGAGTGGTCTTGCAATCTTACTGAAATCCTTAATGAACCTTCTGTAAAATCCAGCATGTCCTAGAAAGCTCCTGACTGATTTCACACAATCTGGAGGCTGTAAACTGGTCATCACGTCGATCTTGGCTCTGTCTACCTCAATACCCTCTCCAGAAACTCGATGCCCAAGCACAATCCCATCTCTGACCATAAAATGACATTTTTCCCAGTTCAGAACTAGATGCTTTTCTTCACACCTAGCTAGCACTTGACAGAGGTTGTCAAGGCAGTCCTTAAAAGATGATCCATACACTGAGAAGTCATCCATGAAGACCTCCATATACTTCTCAATCATGTCTGTGAAGATGGACAACATGCATCTCTGGAATGTCGCAGGAGCATTACAAAGTCCAAATGGCATTCTACGATATGCAAATGTACCATAAGGACAAGTGAATGTAGTCTTCTCCTGATCATATGGGTGGATAAGGATCTGAAAGAAGCCAGAGTAGCCATCCAGGAAGCAGTAATAGGAGTGATTTGCCAACCTCTCCAGCATCTGATCAATGAATGGCAGTGGGAAGTGATCATTTCTTGAAGCAGAGTTGAGCTTCCTGTAGTCAATACACATCATGTGCCCAGTGATGGTCCTTGTGGGGATTAACTCATTCTTCTCATTTTTCACCACTGTCACTCCTCCCTTCTTGGGAACCACATGTACTGGACTGACCCACGTGCTGTCTGAAATCGGGTAAATGATCCCAGCAGCCAGAAGCTTCATGATCTCCTTCTTCACCACATCCTGCAAGTTCGGATTCAGCCTCCTCTGGTTCTCGATTGACGACTTCGACTCATCCTCAAGATGTATCTTGTGCATGCACAACTCTGGAGAGATACCTGAAATGTCATCAAGAGAATAGCCAAGAGCCTTGTGAAAAGTGCGCAGTTTGCTTAGCAGTAAGGTGAGCTCTACATTGTTTAAGGTAGCACTAACTATGACAGGATAAGTAGAGTTAGGTCCTAGAAAGGCATACCTTAGACCTGCAGGAAGCTGTTTGAGTTCGATTTTGGGAGCTTTTTCTTCACTCCAATCACCTTGCTTTGCAGCTTTTACAGATGTCCCAACCAGCTCTTGTTGTGCAACCAGCTGCATGACCTGATCATTTGCATCCATCATCTTGACATACCCAGCAGCAATGTTGTCTAGATGCTCTGTTGATTCTGCAGAAACTGTCAATGCCCTCTCCAAAGGGTCTGCAGGATGCATCTCTTGGAAGATTTCCTCTGCAAGACTGGTGAGAGAGTCCACATAGAATGTGTGGCCATCTATTGTTGGCCTCTGCATCAACTTGTCCATGTCAAAATGCATCACCAAATCGCCTACATTCAGGGCAATTCTCCCTTTCCTGACATCGATGATGGCGCCTGCAGTAGCCAGAAATGGTCTTCCCAATATCAAGGGATCCTTTGGTTCTTCACCATAAGCCAGAACCACAAAGTCTGTGGGAATCACACAGTCTCCCACTTTGACTGGTACATCTTCTAAACTGCCTTCAGAGATCCTTACAGACCTGTCTGCTAGGATGAGAGATATTCTGGTTGGCTGGAAGTCAGTCATACCTAAACTGACAGCAACTGAATGAGGCATCAGGTTGACACTTGACCCTAGATCACATAATGACCTCTCAAACCTCTCAGAAAAGATTGTGCAATCCAGAACAAAACTCCCAGGATCAGTCAGCTTCTCTGGTATCTTATTCTGAATCACTGCACTCACTTGCTCTAAAATCATCATTGTTCCTTGTTCCAGCCCCAAATTCTTGGTCATCATCCTTTTCACATATCTCTTTATCACAGGTGTAGTCCTTATGGCATTTATCAAAGGGATCTCAACCACAAGCTTATCCATGATAGCTTTGATCCTAGCATCCTCCAGTTCCTGTTTAGACTTCTTCTGGTTCCTTGGATAAGGCACCTTTGGCTTGTAGACCCTTTCTACTGCACTTTCTGGAGTCTGAGAACTCGGAGTCTGCTTCTGTGGTGGGCGTCGATCGACACCAGGGGGTGTGTGTCGATCGACACTGGTTCCTGAGAGTGGTGTCGATCCAGTGTCGGGCAGCTTGTCGACCTCGGTCGATATCCGTTCGCTTCGAGTCGAGGAGTCACGAATTTCTTCTGGTGTCGATCGACACTGAGGGGTTGGTGCCGATCGACACTCTTCGAAATTTTCGAAATCTTCATCTTCAAACTCCTGCAGCTGCTCGAAACCTTCTATACTAAAGCCCTTTTTCTGCACTGGTTGCAGATTCTTTCCACTCCTCAGCGTAATGGCGTTAACAGAGTGTCTTGGATTTGTGTCTGTCCTTCCGGGAAGGAATCCATCCTGTCTTTTCACAGCCCCAGCAGTTTGAGCCACTTGAGTATCCAAAGTCTTCACATGAGTGTTCAGAGCTTCGATTTTCCCATTCAGTTCTTGATACAGGGCGTCAATCTTACCATTGAAATCAACTGTAATCTTTTGCTGACCTTCTAGCAACTGTTCAAGCATGGCTTCCATTTTGCTTGAAGCTGATGGTGCTGGTGCTGGCTGATAGGATGAGGAACCATAGTTCCTGTTGAAGTTACTGTTCTGATAAGGCTTCTGGTACTCAGACTTCTGAAACTGAGGCTTGGGAGTGTAGCCAGTAGAACTCTGGTTTCCTGTGAAATTGTTTCTCTGCATATTCCCACTGAATCCTCTGTTTCCTTGCTGATTATTGTACCTTTGTCCCTGGAAACCAGCTCCATTGATGTAGTTGACATTTTCTTCTTCAAACTCCTCAACTGGCTCAAATGTCTCAACCTCAGCAGCAAACTGAACAGACTTCTTCCCAACCAGGAGATTATGCACAGAGTCCAACTTGGCTTTCATCTCAGCAACAAACTGACTACTTCCTGCTCCCCCAGCGTTTTTCTGTCTCTCAAATGCTGGAAGCTAGGTTCTCTATCAACTTGATGGCATCAGCTGGGACTCTTGTGTTGAAGTTCCCATTGCTTGCTGCATCCAGAACCATCTGGTATTTCCAGTCAACACCTCTGAAAAAGATTCCCAGCAGCTGTACTTCATTAAATCCATGATGTGGGCAGTCCTTTGGTACAACTTAAATCTAACCCATGCTGCTTTAAAAGCTTCTGTTGGACCTTGGGAGAATGTGGCGATATTTCTTCTCAACTCTTCTGACCTTGCATCATCATAGAAGTTGTTAAGGAAAGCAGATTTAGTGTCCTCCCATGTAGTCAAAGAAGCAGGTGCCAGCTGTTTGAGCCAATGTGTTGCATCTCCTTCCAAAGAGTGAGGGAAAAGCTTGCAGAATAGGAAGTCATTGGTGACTCCATTGGCTTTAACACTTGAAGCCAGGTCTTCAAACTTCTCAATGTGATCCATTGGATGTTCATGTGGAAGCCCATGGAAAGGATGCTGACTTACAAGCTGATAGTAACTGGGTTTCAGCTCAAAGTCATTCCTCTGAAAGGCAGGTGGGCGGATTGCAGCTCTATTTGCATAGAACTGATCTGGCATATTGTAATCTCCCAGAGTCCTCTGTGGATGACGCCCATCAGCATCTCCAGCAGCTTGCTGTTGTACATTCTGCTCCTCAATTACAACGCCATTGTCATCTATCCTCTGCCCATCCTCATTCCTTATGTTCCCTTCTCTGTCAACTAAATGACCTTCAGCATCTGTCCTCAGAACAAGTGGTCCAACCATTTTAGTCTGCTTTTTGGCTTTCCCGATGGTTCTCTCTAGCTTGGCGAGTTCGTCGATGCCTAAAGTCACAAGTTCTTTGTCTTTGTTGCTCCTGGTACTGCAATTATGCATGCACCTGAAACAGACAACAGAAAAGTGAAAGAAGTTAGTAAACAGAAAATAAAAACTTAGTCAAAATTTTAATACTAAAAATCTGAAAGCGATATCTAAGTCCCCGGCAACGGCGCCAAAATTTGATATGCTCAAATTAACCCTTAGAGCTACTCTCTCAAATTAAGAGATCAAGGTAGTACTTAGGGATCGAATCCACAAGGACTTGAGACTATCACTCAACAGATTTTAGATTCAAATAAAGCTAAGCAGTAGATGATAAAATAAAACTAAAATATTTGCGAAATCAATGAGATCAGGATGGTTGTTGGTTCTTAAAATCAATAGAGACAAGCGCTAGGCAATGGGAAATTCGCAGATTGACATAAATCGCAGACCACAGACTGAAAGGAATATTTATTAAAACCATTCTATAACTCGAAACAGTAGTGTAAAACCAATCGACTTCCGTCGCAGAGATTAACTATGATCAGATTCCAGAATTCTAAATTCCTTTGCAAACTCTAACAACCTAAACATGCATTATAGATCAGGTTTGATAAGTTCACAAAACCACTAATCCAAATTCCTTTGCAACTAGTTATTTTGCTCATCTAAGATAGTTCTGATGATTAATAATGTTTCCACATCTATTAAACAACCTAAAATCTGATTTCTAGGTGATCAATCTTAAAACCAGTATTAAAGCAATCAAGATGAAGAACCAAATGATTTATCCTTCCAGTTTTGTAGTTCTAACAATTCATTATCAACCTTTGAATAACCCAAAACCTAACTAGCAGATTACTCAGACATAGCAGGTGAAACACAAATCATGACTGAATAATATTGTATTAAGAAAATAGAGTAGAAGATTAAAGGGGTTCGAAATTCTTCTCTACAGAGTATGGATTTGTCTCCCCAAAAGCTCTCAATCTAATCTCTCTCTTTGTCTCAATAATTCTCAGAATATCCGCCTAACAATGGCTTAGAAAACCTAAATACAAGTCTAAACACGAACTGGGGCAAAAGTGCAAATAGTGGGAAACTTCTGGGCTAAATTGCAATTTGTTCTAATGAGATTTAACGCTTCTTCGTAACCATGATCGGTGTCGATCGACACCAAGAGGTGGGTGTCGATCGACACCTTGCTTTTTAATGCCCTCCGACTTGGTCTTTTCAGCAACAGCTTCAGTATAGCTCCAAAAGGTTTCAGAATCCACAATTATGCTCCATTCGTACCTAAACCTGCAAAGACTCTATAGGACTCGAAAAATACCAAAAAGACTCTATAAACAGGACTTATATCATGGTCAAAAACCAGCAAAAACCATGATATATCAGGATACTACCTCTATGTGTTGTTTGAAGAGCCACAGCCTACACCAATGGAGGAAGAGACTAAAGAGACTCCAAGGGAAGCCAAAGGAGGTGAAGTAAAGCTGAACTTTCTCTCCATAGGTTTAAGCTTGTAGCTGCTGGACTCAACAGATGATGGACTGGTGTACAAGGTCAGTTATAAGGGAAAATCTCAACCCTTTGAAATTATCAGTATAATCAACACCATCCAAAATCTCCACAGTGACAAGGCAAGCTTAGGAAAAGCACATCATGCCCACATGAGGAAGTATCTTCCACCATCATCCACCACTACTTTTCCACAAGGTTCAGCAAGGGGTTCATTAACTCCTCTTTTCCCCAACTAGAAGAAAATGGGTGGAACATAAGAGATGTATGATATAGCTGCATATTCCATGCATGTTGCATACATATAAGTTAGTCTCTCACGCTTATACATTGCATTTTAGGTTAGTTTGCATCACTTTAGGTCCTAGAGTGTTCTTGCATCAGCATATGCATATTTCTTGCATTTTGCATCACATACAGGTTGTTTTCGGCTACTTTGGAGCCTTGGAGGGTTCGTAGACATACTGAGGCTCGTGAGGAAGTTCGTGGGACTTGAAGGATTCGGGAATGCTTGCTAAGGATCAGAGATCGAGAGGAGGTTCGAGCATGGCCGGTCGATCTAGATGAGATCGACCAGAAGATCGAGTAGCCCAGCCGATCCAAGGGAATAGATCGAGACGGATATCGAGTGAAGCAATCGATCAAGTGGTACGAACGTAAACGACTCCATGCAGAGCGAGAGCCGGATCAAGTCCACCACTCGATCCATCAAAGATCGATACCAAGATCGAATGCAACACTCGATTCATCGCCGAAGATCGAGACAAATATCGAGCTGAAGACACGATGTCCAAAAGTGATCGAGAAAGCTGCTCGATCCCGAAGTCGATCTCTGTCCTTTCAACCGATTTTGGCCGCTAGCGAGCGGGGGGGACCATCGAGCTGTTTGGCCTACTTTGGGAAGGCGGCGATCACCTTTTCATACACGCTTTTCACTTTTACTTTTTATCATCTTTCTCTCTCGTTTTGAAGGCGATTCTGCCATTGTTAGAGTTTGAGTTTATTCTTGGATATTTTGAATCGTTTAAGCTTAATCTATCGTTTTTCATGTTTATCGTTTCGTCTTTCATGCTTTGCTTGGTTTACTTAATGTGTAGTGAGTAGTTTAATCAGGTTTTGGGGTTGAGAGGATTCAAAGAGGTCGAAAATGTTTTCAAGGCTTGGTGTTTTCTTGTTCTTAATGGCTTTCTTTTCTAAGATGTTGAGTTCTTAAGGTTTAAAGAATCTCACGCCAAGATCTTTATGATCATAGAGAGCTCTTACCTTGACAGGATCCAGAGATCTCTGAAAGTCACATCTTAGAGGCTAGTAGTTTAGAGGACTAGTTTAGCCGCATGTTTGAAATCTGTTTTCCTTACCTCTCAATCTTTTTTTCCGCCAAGCGCCATGGGTCTGGAGGAGAGAATGAGAGAGTGATCCATACCACACGCCATGGATGGATCTTGTTTTGTTTTCAAGGATTAAAGAACCTCACAAAGTGAGTAGATCTAAAGTTTTCAAACCAAGCTTGTACCTTTGAAACCCCTGAACGTGAATCTCAACCCTAGACCCTCTTTTTAGTATTTCTTAGTCTATGTTAATCATTCGCTTGATACTCGTCGCATCCTGGTCATTAGTTTCATTACACTTGCACTTTTAGACGAGATCGATTGTTGTTGCTCGATCTAGTGGTCGATCCCGTGGTCGATCCACTAGTCGATTTTTATAAATTCATAGCCTTGCATTTTAATCATTATGTTTGTTCGTCGTGGTAGTTCACTCTTTCCTAGTAATTTTAAAATAGTTTTGCATTCCATTTTACTGCTGCATCTAGTTTTTAGGAATTTTGCCAAATCATTCATCATTCGCCTAGTTTTACTCGATCCTTGCATTCTCATTGCACTTTCTAACTCCTGGATTGGATTGATACTGGCTTGCATACTTTACTACAACTAAGTGTTGCATTTGAGCTTTGATAACCTCCTGTTGCATACACATCCGCATCTAGATGAAAACAATTGTTATCAATGTAAAACAAGCACACTAGGGAGGTATTCTCATGTTATCCCTGCAAATACTTGCTTTTATCATTAATTTTTCTCTTTTAGTGTTGTGTGAATCAGGTTTGCTTAGTATATAGTCAATGAGTACGAGGGACGGCCAAAAACAATTTTCAGAGTTTTGTATCAAACTAGTGGTGTCGAGCTTCTGACTGATATCAGGTTGTATCGAGGTGCATATCGGGCTCTTGGCCGATACAGATGAATCAGCAAAAACCAGTGTTCTGGAGTTGCTGATATCGGCCGTAGTACTCCAATACTGGAATAATTTTGTGTATCGATGTCGAGTATCGAGGTGTTACCGGATTCAGACTCAGAAACCAGGTAAGTAAACTCCTTCCTACTTGCGTTGGCCCGAGCTTCTTCCTCTTGAAAACACATCTCTAGCCCGATATACTATCCAAACAACTCTTTTAACACAAAATTGCCTCCAAGCATATCTCCTTCAATTCTTACTCAATTTTCTTGTTTTTAAGCCCTACAAACTCGGATTAGCGCAAGTTATCTTATTTATATTTAAGCTTCTATCCATCAATTAACCAAG
The DNA here is from genome assembly GCA_911865555.2 of Thlaspi arvense. Taxonomy (NCBI): domain Eukaryota; kingdom Viridiplantae; phylum Streptophyta; class Magnoliopsida; order Brassicales; family Brassicaceae; genus Thlaspi; species Thlaspi arvense. The sequence continues at coordinate 25,189,990 of OU466858.1, read as the reverse complement.
GTATGTCTCTGAAAATTTAAAATTTCTTCACCATTTCCAATGGTGGATTTTTGAGAAAAACTTGGTAAAATAGTAGAATTGGAAGAGAAATCTTTGGGTTTTGATGGATATAATGATCTTTTGATGGTTAGGATTGCTAGCAACACTTGTTGATGAAACTTTTGCAATTAATCTTTTGAAACTTGTTAGATTTTAGTACTTCCAATTCCATTAGGTTGCCATCGCCATGTTTGATCATAAATGCTTGCAAATTTTGTCTTTATATCACTTTGAAAATTTGGGATTCTTAGAAAATTTTGAAAATTTTGCTAAGTGTTGGGAATTGAGTTTTGTTTTTGTTCTTTGATATCTCTTGTATTTAAATTATTTAGGCTTGCATTTAGTTCATGTTTTGGTTTCCTTTTGCATGTCTTCTCTTTAGACCCTTTTTCCTTTGCTTTTAAACTTTGGTTGCATTTAGGTTGTAGTTTGCATTCTCTTTGCATTAAGGATGTTTTTAGGTACTTAAGGAGCTGTTTGAAGCAAGGAGGAAGCATGGGGATGATTCAGGGAGTTGCCCAAGCTAAGGAGGAGCAAAAGGAGCTAAGAAAGGAGAAATCTGGTGCAACATCGACCAAGACCAGACCAGCATCGTACGATGTAGAGCAGCCGAGAACAGTAGAGTCACATGTGATCGATGTCAAGCCACATGACATCAACATTGATCACTCACATTGCACGATGTGAACGGGCAGGAGCTTCAGCATTCAACATCGTTCACCTACATCGATCATCAAGTGCTCGATATCAAGCACCAGACCACTCACATCAATCATCCACATCGAGCATATGTGCTCGATGTTGGCCTAATCCGAACACCTTTTATTTACAAGTTTGCCATTCTTTTATGGTTTTTGGCTTTTAGTATAAATAGCCTTGACCCAATGGTTTTTGGGAGTACTTTAATTCTTGTTTAGTTTTCTGATTGCTTTTGAGTATTTGTAAGAACAAGATCATCCTTTTAATTAAAGTTTTGTATTTTGCATCTTTCAATCTTCTCTAATCTCTCTTTTAATCATGTTTAACATCTTGTCATCTTGTGATTTGGTGTTTTCTTGATGATGAGTGAGTAGTCACATTAGAGTTTTAGATGTGGTTGATTAGGGGAATTTAGAGGCTTGATTAGTGTTTGTTAGTACTTAATTTGATTGATTCCTTTTTATTAATCAGTATTTAAGCTAGGTTTATCTAGATCACATGACTCTAGATTTAGGCTTTCCCTTATGCCCACCAAGTGTTTGATGTAATGCTGATCTTGTTTAATAGAGGATTTGCTTGTCTTAGCTCAAGAGATTGACTGTCTAAGAAGTATTTTGGCTTGAATAGAGTTGGTTTAGCATGCTTGTTGATGATTCTAGCACTAATGAGAGTTAGTTCTTGTTAGGGTGATTAGCAAAGAGTTATTTATCAAGAGATTGGACTTAACTTGCTTGATTGTGAACTCTATGCCAAAGAATTAGCATTGCTTGCTTGTTTGCATTGTCAATGAGTTTGAATACAGCCTTGTCTTGCCTTTGAATTTCCCAAAGTCAATAGCCACATCTAGGATCCTTGCTTTTAATCTTTGAATTTCGAATTTGCTAGTGTTTTATTTTGTTTGCTCTGTTTTGCACTTATATTAAGTATTGCTTTCTTGAGTTTTGTTTGGTTTATGGTTCACTTAGGTTGATAGTGTAATAGTTTAGACAAACTCTTTCTCTGATCTTGCTTGAATTAAAGCATGCTGCTATAATCCTAGTGTAATCTAACTAACCCCATTAGATTGATAAAAATCATATGCTATACTACAACTTATTAGTACAAGCTTGGGTGATTGATCAAAGGACTATAGAATCCTGTATCAATTTGGCGCCGTTGCCATTGGGGTTATTGCTTGGATCATTAGAATTTGTAGAATCTCTAGGATCAAGTTTTTATTGTATTTGGTTACTGACTTTGTTTCACTCTTGATTTCTCTCTTATAGGTACATGCATTTGAGGTATGGAGGCAATCAAAACTTGCAACCTTATAAGAACAACATTCAGCAAGTTTAGAGAGAAGTAAGAGCAAGGAGACAAAGAGAAAGACAGCAGCACTTTGAGAGATTAGGGATGAAAATCCAAGATCAAGGTGTTGATGATATGAGGTTTGAAGGACCTCAATGAGCAGCTGGAATTTAGGGCCAACAGGGCCAACATGGAGTTCAAGGACAGCAAGGAGAGCAAGGTCCAAGAGGAGCAGCTCAAGCTCCAAGACTTATAAGACCCATTGGAGCAGGTGACGCCCCTAATGCTTACAACAATAGGACATGTATCATCCCTCCAGCTGTTCAGAACAACAATTTTGAGATAAAATCTAGTCTGATCTCCATGGTACAAGGAAGCAAGTTTCATGGTTTAGCTTTAGAAGATCCCTTGGAGCATCTAGACAATTTTGATAGGCTCTGTTCTCTCACCAAAATCAATGGAGTCAGTGAAGATGGGTTAAGTTGAGGATCTTCCCATTCTCTCTAGGAGACAAAGCTCATCAATGGGATAAAAACATACCTCTGGAAAGCATCACAAGCTGGGATGAGTGTAAGAGAGCATTCCTGGCCAAGTTCTTCTCTACTTCAAGGTCTGATAGAATAAGGAATGAAATCTCTGGTTTTGCTCAAAGGAACAATGAGAGTTTTGGTGAAGCATGGGAAAGGTTCAAAGGGTACACACTTTAGTGCCCACACCATGGGTTTTCACAAGCTTCACTCATCTCCACTCTATACAGGGACGCCCTCCTAAAGATCAGAATGCTCTTGGATACAACATCTAATGGTAACTTTCTCTCTAATGATGTTGATGAGGGAATGAAATTTGTTGAGAATCTAGCACAATCTGATGGGAATTACAATGAGGAGTTTGATAGAACTCCAAGAAGTGCTAAGGATGAGCTTGAATACAACAAGAAGGAGATCAAAGCTCTTCATGAGAAGATTGATCAGTTGCTAAGGGAAAGGAAGGAAGTTAGCTTTGTTGGAGACTTGGTTCGGATTGAAGATCAAGAAGCTTGCCAAGTTGAAGTGATGAACTATCTTGGAAATCAAGGAGGTTACAATGGATATGGGAACTACAGGAACAATCCAAACCTCTCTTACAGGAGTAACAATGTAGCCAACCCTCAAGATCAGGTCTATCAATCTCAACAACAGCAAGCTTCTCAAGCAAGACCATTTGTGCCTTACAACAACAACAATCAAGGCTTCAACCCAAGGAACAACAACTTCCAGCCAAGCGCGCCTTTCAACCCTCCAGGATTCAATGTTCAAGCTCCTGCTCAAGCCTCTTAGAGCTCTTAAGACTGTGAAATAAAGAGTCTCATCCAACAAGTGCTTCAATCTCAGATTAATGGAACCTTGGAGATGAACAAGAAATTTGCTGATATCCACAACAAGATAGACTATGTTCATGTGGAGCTCACAAGCAAGTTTGATGGTCTAGCTGCAATAGTGAAGACTCTAGAGAACAAAAAAGGAGTAGCTAGTGGACCACGCCCCCATGGTAACCTTCCAGGAAAGTGTGAGATGAATCCCAAAGAATATTGCCAATCTATTGACTCTAAAGAAGCTTTGGGTACTGATGAGGAAGAAGCAATCATAGTAGAGTTCTTGTCTTTGTTCAATGAGGACATTAAAGCTCAAAGTGAGGGGGAAGACCTTGTTAAGGTTTCTGATGCGAAGAAGGAGGTTCAAGCTGATGTTCTTCCCATCTACAAGCCTGATATTCCATTTCCTGGAAGATTCAAGGAGCTAATTCAGAAGTATTCAACTCTTTATGTTTCTCAAATGAAACTGAGAGGTTTTGATGGTGAAGAAGAGGTTGGGAAAGTACTAGCTAAGGCTTAAGAATCAAAGGTTAAGGAGCTGAACATCAAGAAGCTTGGAGATCCTAGCTGCTTTACCCTCCCATGTGAACTCAAGGGCAAAACCTTTAAGAGTTGTTTGTGTGACTTGCGTGCTAGCATAAATCTGTTGCCATCAACTGTAGCTAAAGAGTTGAGTTACACCAAGTTCCAGCCAAGCAATGTGTCTCTAACCATTGCTGATGGCATAGTGAAGACACCATTGGGAGCCCTCAAAGATGTTCCCATGATAATAGGAGTAACAATCCCAACAGACTTCTTAGTCTTAGTTGTTGAGGGAAAGATAAAGAATGCAATCATCTTGGGAAGACCCTTCTTAGCCTCAGCTGGTGCTGTCTTTGATCAGGCTAACCAAGGAGAAGGTCTTGAAGTTTGATTCAAAGGGCAACAAGCTAAAGGGTGAGTAAGCTTTCTCAATGGAAATGAAAAAGGTTAAGAGAGTTGATAGGCATTGGCCAGAGTTTGAAGGCTATACTGGAGAGCGCTTTAATGGCTGCTGCTTGTCAAGGTTGTTTCAAGAAACCTTTGAAGAGGAGGTCCTCCAAGTGGTTGGTTCTAAGTTGTTGAATGATATTGTGCTGGGTACTAAAGAAGATGGAGTGGTCTTGAGACCATTTGGCTCCAAGAATGGTGAAGTCTACTACAAAATGAAGCAAGAGGGGAAGTCTAAGCCTTTTGCTGTGCTCAAGATGGGTGGAGTCACCAAGAGAGTCAAGGGAAACAGGGTGCCACCAAGGAGTTCCAAGACTCCTTCTCCTTACCTCAACTAAGGAGGTAATCAAAGCCAAGCTAAGTGACTTTAAACAAGCACACTTGGGAGGTAGTCACATGGTGTCCTTGTATATAGTTAAGCTTTTAGTTTATGTTATATGCGATTTAATGTTCTTAGAAGCAAGACTTTGGATAAGGTGATGAGAAGATGTTTGGGGGAACCAAAGAAGATGCATTCTGGTTAACATCGAGCTCTGACATCGAGCATGCCAGCTCGATGTTGGCCACATCGATCATGTACATCGATCAAGGGAGCTCGATGTTGTGGGAACCAGAGTGTATCGGGGAACTACATCGAGCATAACATGCTTGATGTAGGGAAAGAAGTGTCTCGGGCTGGTTACATCGAGCACCTACATCGTGCGATGTAACTAACCCGAGAGTCAGAGGAATGGCATCAGTCAAGTGCACCGTATGATGTTGAACATCGGATATCAACATCGTACGATGTAAACGGCCCGAGAGTCTGGCCAGTTGCATCGAGCATAAGCATCGAGCAAGACATGCTCGATGTGCCTACATCGTACACCAACATCGTACGATGTTAAGGGGCAGGAGGTTTTGGAGGTAGCATCGATCAGCAACATCGAGCACAAGTGCTCGATGTGGTCCACATCGATCAGAAATGATCGATGTTGCCAGCGAGGTAAGTAGTTCAACTTTCAAAAAAATTACCTCTCTTGGTTTGGAGCCAAGGGAGTTTGAATTAAATTATTTTGGCTCCTCCCTGCCATTGTGACCCACTTCTGAGCACTTTTTCTTTTGTCCCCCACTCCATTAGATTCCTTGTTCCCTCCCTTAGCTCTATAAAAACCAAACTAACTCCTCTTCACACTTCACACTTCTCATTTCTCTTCTCTCACTTAGGCCATGAAATTTCTAAGTTTCTCTCTCTTTTATTTAGTCTGTGCAAAGTGCTTAGAAGTCCCAAAAAGGTTTGCTCTCTTCCACTATTCAATTACTTGTTCTTATGGTTTGAACTTTAGATCTTATGAATTATATGCTTTAAGAACTAGTCTTGTTTTGTTTATGTGCTTGTTTTGATTTTAAATGGTGGAGTTTATTTTTAATTTTAGTGGAATGTTTAGACCTGATAACTGTTCATTAATTTATTAGCTTGCTTTCCTTTAAATTTCTTATGCATAATCATGTCTCATTTTTTTTAAAAGCCACCATGATAGGTTCATATGCATAAGCTGTTAAAAATTTGCTTAGAATTCTAGCATGTTTATGATTCATTTGCTCTTGAATTCTCTTGTTTCTTTAGAGGTTAGCAATGTTTGAAAACTAGTTAGACCTCTCACAGATTTGAGAAATTTTTTTAGAAGCTTTGAATCATTGTTCTTCATCCTTTGTCCCAAAACTTATTATTGTTTTTGAGATTTGTACTTGTAGGTACTATGGGGAAAACAAACGAAACTGCTAAAAACAAGAGCCAAGTACCAAGGAAGAAGGCGCCTACAACATCACTTGCAATCAAAGACAAGGGCAAGGGGGTTGTGGAAGGACAATCTCTAAAGGCTGCTGGAAAAAAGGTGTTAGAAAGCAAAGCTGCTAAGTCAAAAGCTAAGGGGAAGAGAAAGGTTGTAAAAGAAGCCCCAAGCAAGCAACCAAGTTCAAGAGAGTTTGTAGAGCTCTTCAACCAGTGCACTTTCAAGGCTACAAAGTTCCCTTGTGCCTTTACTATGAAGGCACTTGGCATCTATGAAGACTGCAAGACTATCTTTGAAGCTTCATGGAGTTAGTTTGGCAGCTTCATGGAGTTAGCTCTTCACTCCTATCAGCATCTCACCATTCAATTTCTCTCGACCTTTCAAGTGGTGAGTTATGAAGAGAGTAAGCTAGATAATGGTGATTGCTGGATAGCCTTTAGGCTTTGGAAGCAGAGGTTTACAGCCACCTTTAGAGAGCTTTCAGCTGCCCTTGAGACGGAGTTCTATGCTGATAAGAAGCCTCGGCTCAAGATTAAAATGAGAGAGCATGCCAAGCTTTGGGAAGTGATTGGAATTGATCACTTCACCCCTGGAGTTACAAAGAACAAAGATCTGAGGCACCCAGCTGTGAGATATGCTCACAAGGCACTTGACAATACCCTCGCTGCAAGGAAGGAGACAGATAAAATGTCATCAAGGGAGATGGACATCATCTTCCATGGAATGAAAAACCTAGTACGCTTCAGAAAAGCTGGCGAATGGATCCTCAGTCCTGAAGAGCTGCCTTGTTATGTGACTCTCCTCTTGGAGCAGCTTTTCATATATAAGTGCTAGATCATGAACAAAGGCAAGAGAGAGCTGCACATTGGGGGGATTGTGACAGCAATCATGATGGCTACTGGAGTGAATCTTGATAAACATGATGCAGATGCTTTGCCACCACAGTGGATGGACCTTGGGTACTTAAAGAGGAGTCATTTCATAGAGAAGACCATCCAAGGGAAGCATATCTATCAATTCCTCAAGCCATCAAAGGAGCCAGCAAGGTTTCTTCTTCCCAATGCACAACATACCTCCATGACTATGAGGAGCAACATAGACTTTTGCCCAATAGAGAGAATGCTTTATCATGGTGGAGCTGTGACTGAAGTAGAAGAAGAGGAGAGTGAAGAAGAAAGTGAAGAGAGCTCTGAAGAAGAAGAAGGTGGAGATGATGCTGGCGCTAACAATGAAGAGGAATCCCAAGAAGAGGAACAACAAGAAGACGAGTTGCTGGAGTACAACGCAAAGAGGTTTCACTTTAAACCTCATGAAGTACCAAGCCTAGGGAGCTCACTGAAGTATGCTCATGACCACATCAACAAACTTCAAAAGTGGTGTAAGTGGCAAGACAAAACCATTAAGAAGCTTGTCAATTTGGTGAAGGAGAAGTTCAAGAAGGACAAGTCTAAATCACAAGGAGCTTCTCAACAAAGCCATGGTCATGAGTTTACATCACATTATGAGGAGCATGTGCAACAAGAAGAGCCTAATGAAGAAGAGGAGGCAAATTGGACGCCCCAAAGGAGACATTCTTTCCAAGTTCTACAAACTGATCAATGGCCAGCTTGGGAACCATCAAGGGCTTCATCCTATGATCTTATATCCCAACTGCCATCAGCATGGGAAGCGCCTGCCTACTCTCCTTCTGATGCTTACACCACTTGGTAAGAGTATGACTCTCAAGGAAACCCAACTCAAGTGCAAGCACATTGGCCTAGTTGGGTGCCTCCACCTCAAAGAACATCATCTTCACAATAGAGGAGAAGAAACAAGAGGAGAGAAACTCAGTTTCCAGAACCAGCAACATCAGGATCATTCCAAGTTCTAGGAGAGACTGAGGAACTCTCTTACTCCTCCCACCACTCCTCACACCATAACTAAGGTACCACATTCTTTCCATTGTATATACCATTGTATTTTTCTTTAAGTTTATGAAATATATATTTCTGTTGCTTCTCTCTTTCACTCTTTTATTACACAAGGGATTGTGCAATTTAAGTATGGGGGAGGGATTTGAGGTTTGACTTTGTCTGTTCTTTTCTTAGTTTTCATTTCTTTCATCTTTGAGTCTCATGCATTTATGCATACATGTAAGTGCATAGAAAAATACAAAATAATCAAAAAATTTGAAAACTTTTGCATCTTTTTGCAATCCAAAAAGAGAGCATATAGTTGTATTTCATTTGTTTAGGATTGAGTCTAAATTTGCATATAGGTTGCATTGCATTTGCATAGGGCACAATGATGAATGTTCCTTGTAAAATGCTTAGTGTTTAGAAATGTTTTCAATGTCTAAGTGGTTAAGTGTTTGATGCATTATGAAAAAGTTAGAAGTTAAGGCTGAACCATGTTTTAATTGCTAAATTTGATTCTCTCATCTCATGCTGAAACTATTTGTTCATTGAAGGTCAACTCTAATCTATTAGAACCTAAATCTGATTTTTAAATATCATGTTTGTGCATTGAAAAGTGAATTCATGGCTACCATATACATATTTGGATCATCTTCTCCCCTTCTTACCACTCTTGTTGAACCAAATAGTTGTTCCTCATAATTATGGGACAGTTAATCCACACCCCTAACCAATCCTCCTTTTGAAACCTAAACACTTTAGTGAGAGTTGTGAGGCCTTGCATGCATAATTTTGAATTTTATCTTGGCAAAAAGTGTTAGGATTAAGGCTGGAAAGGAGAAGCTCTCTTGTAGATATCTGCTTGCATTTTGAGCTTGATTCTAGGTTAGGAGTTTTGGGTAAAAGGGTAGTGTTAAGTGGTTTGAACTTCATTGTTTATATCTTTTAAGAAGAAGAAGAAGTATGGGAATGTTGGTGTGGGGATATAAGTTAAGTTTGTGGTTAAGTATAAATGGAAGAAAAGCTCTAAGTGTTTAAGATGAGAAGGCGCCAACAACAGCTATGCTTTCAAAGGTCGTCCAAGAGGAAATCAGACCAAAGCAATCCACCAAAGGTGATGAAGAATGGCACCCAATCAACAAAAGAAGAGCAAGTCCCAACAAAAAGGATCAACCACATAAGCAAAGGAGAAGGATTTTCCCCACACATGAAGAAGAAGAGGATCAAATTCTTTAGGAAAGGGTAGACTTAGGGGTTCACTTTGGATTTAGAAGTTTTTAGGATTCATTTTTGGGTAAAAGGGTAGAAGAGAGCTTTGACTTGCATGCATAAGTGTGTGTATAGCCCTTACTTGCCTAAGATAGAATCGTTTTCATTGAGTGATCCCTTGAGCTTATTAGCCCTTACTTTAATGAGATCATTTTCATCTCATAACCATACCCTTATACCAAATATTTTCACTTGATTTGCACAAACTTGATTCATGGTTACATGTTTAATGAATGTTAAAGAGTTGATTGATTTAGACACTTGTCTTGGTTGAGATTTGAGATCATTTTGAAACATGATGAGCATGGCTAAGTTCTTTAAAGTATATCTGATCATGGTTTGCATCCTACAATTAGGCACTTGGACATTGAATTCACTTCTTTACCTTTGCATTTTTGGATTTTAGTGCCCACTTTTAAACCTAATCTCCCACTTGTCTTAGCTTGTTTGCTTGAGGACAAGCAAACGGCAAGTGTGGGGGTGTTGATATCTCTTTTATATACATCATTTAGACTTGCATTTAGTTCATGTTTTGGTTTCCTTTTGTATGTTTTCCTTCTCTTTAGTCCCATTTTCCTTTGCTTTTAGACTTTGGTTGCATTTAGGTTGTAGTTTGCATTCTCTTTGCATTAAGGATGTTTTTAGGTACCTAATAAGCTGTTTAAAGCAAGGAGGAAGCATGGGGATGATTCAGGGAGTTGCCCCAGCTAAGGAGGAGCAAAAGGAGCTAAGAAAGGAGAAATCTGGTGCGACATCGATCAAGACCAGACCAGCATCGTACAATGTAGAGCAGCCGAGAGCAGTGGAGTCCATATCGATCATTCACATCGATCACATGAGATCGATGTCAAGGCACAGGACATCCACATCGATCACTCACATCGCACATGTAAACGAGCAGGAGCTTCAGCATTCAACATCGATCACCTACATCGATCATCAAATGCTCGATGTCAAGCATCAGACCACTCACATCGATCATCCACATCAAGCATATGTGCTCGATGTTGGCCTAATCCGAACACCTTTTATTTACAAGTTTGCCACTCATTTAGGGTTTTTGGCTTTTAGTATAAATAGCCTTGAACCAATGGTTTTTAGGCAGTACTAAGTTCTTGTTTAGTTTTCTGATTGCTTTTGAGTATTTGTAAGAACAAGATCATCCTTTTAATTAAATTTTTGTATTTTTCATCTTTCAATCTTCTCTAATCTCTCTCTTAATCATGTTTAACATCTTCTCATCTTGTGATTCGGTGTTTTTCATGATGATGAGTGAGTAGTCACTTTTAGGGTTTAGATATAATAGATTATGGGAATTTAGAGGCCTGATTAGGGTTTGTTAGTACTTAATTTGATTGATTCCTTTCTATTAATCTGTATTTTAGCTAGCTTTATATGGATCACATGATTCTATTTTTAGGCTTTCTCTTATGCTCACCAAGTGTTTGATGAAATGCTGATCTTGTTTAATAGAAGATTTGCTTGTCTTAGCTCAAGAGATTGACTGTCTAAGAAGTATTTTGGCATGAATAGAGTTGGTTTAGCATGCTTGTTGATGATTCTAACACTAATGAGAGTTAGTTCTTCTTAGGGTGATTAGCAAATGGTTATTTATCAAGAGATTGGACTTAACTGGCTTGATTGTGGACTTTATGCCTAGAAATTAGCATTGCTTGTTTGTTTGTATTGTCAATGAGTTTGAATATAGCCTTGTCTTGCCTTTGAATTCTCCAAAGTCAATAACCACATCTAGGATCCTTGATTTTAATCTTTGAATTTCGAATTTGCTGGTGTTATGTTTTATTTGCTCTGTTTTGCACTTGATCATTGCTAAGTATTGCTTTCTTGAGTTTTGCTTGGTTTATGGTTCACTTAGGTTGATAGTTTAGTAGTTTAAACAAACTCTTTCTCTTATCTTGCTTGACTTAAAGCATGCTGCTATAATCCTAGTGGAATCTAACTAACCCCATTGGATTGAACAAAACCCTATGCTATACTACAACTGATTAATACAAGCTTGGGTGATTAAGCAAAGGACTATAAAATCCTGTATCATTCTTCTACTATGCTGTTATTTGCATAATAAGCTTGTCTATTAGTGAATTGGCATCTCATATTCAACATATAAATTTGTTTAAAAGATGTATTCTTGGTGCTTAAAGTTGTATAAGTGTTCTCTTTTTGCAGAAATGGGAAAGACCAAAGCTGATATAGGAAATATTACTTATTAGGAAAGTCACGTAATTGTCTAAGTCATTATTGGGTTTTATAATTAGATTTTCTAATCTAGAGGTTTTCGATATTATTAAGTCGGTTTAAGTTTTCTTATATATAAGATTGTAATACGCTTTGATATATTTATAAAACAAGTTTAATAAACTCTTCTCTCTTTTATCTTCTTACTAGGTGTTTCCCCGCACCTTGTGCGGGGTTCGATTAAATTTTTAAAAAAGTATAACATGAGTTTATTTATAGAAAAAAAAATAGATTTTATAATAATTCGAAACCAAACTTAATATATTTAAAAAAATATATAATTTTCATGAGTATATTGGTTTTTGTGATAAAGCAAAATATATTATTTATATCTTATTTTTTAATATATATTATCTAATAAAAACTTATATGTATGCTTTGTTGTTTTGTTGTATTTATCAAACATGATAAATAATTCTCTTTTTTTGATGTAAATTGGTAGATTAAGATTGATGAAATTCAATGTTTGCATAAAAAAAAAACATAGCAATCCAAAATAACCAAAACCAAAGGATCCTTGTTTCATATCAACTTAACATTAATTAATATATATATATATATATATATATATAGTTTTAAAAGGGTTTAAATGATTTAAGGTTCTACTTGTAGCCGCATAAATCAATTAGGTTAGTCAAAAATATTAGTAAGTTAAACAATCAAATTAAAATTAGTTAAATAAAATTATTAGGATTTTTTATTTATTTATGCTAGTTACCTTTTTTTAGTATACTGAATATTTTTATGATATAAAGTCGAATTTAGAAATTTAGATTTAAAAAAAACAAAAATCATTTAAAAATTAGATTATATTAATTTATTAATTTCATTAAGGACAATTAAAATAAATTCACATAAGGGGCAAAAGGTAATCAACCATCATAACTCTTAACCACAACCCAACTTGCTTCTCAATTAATAATATGATTCGCTCAACCCTAGCAAAGAATTGTAGGTGAGTACAAAATCCGTGTTTTAGGAACATTGATTTCGAGATCTAGTGGTTACTTGGGAGAATTACAGTTTATCTCTATAAAAGATATCAGACATCAAACGATTATACGGCAAAGATGACGGAAACTCACAACCAGATTGTTACTCGGGAAATTGAAGAACTTGGTTTGCGGTTTGAAGAGATAATGACTCACACTCAGGCCTTGGAAGGTAAATTTGATACGCTGAGCCACAAAATTGATAAAGGGTTGGCTGAGATGTTCGAAGCAATCCAATTAATCTCCACTAGTCGTACGGAAATATTAACAAGCGGGACCAAAACCCCTTCTTCTACCCAGACTGTGGGTAAAATTGACCAGTGAAGAGAACGAACAGATCCTCAGGCCAATTATTCGGGAGTTACTCGGTTAGCAAAACTCGACTTTCCGAGGTTTAGTCGTGATAAATTCAAAGAATGGCTGTTCAAGGTGGAGCAGTTCTTTGCAATTGATAACACTCCAGACGACCTCAAAATGGGAATCGCTTCAATCCACTTTAACAATATGGCAGCAGCTTAACATCAATCGATTATGCAGTCTGATATGGGGAGCACGATTATGTTGATTGGGATACATATAAGATATTGCTGCAGGAAATATTTGACAAAATATCGGATGATCTAATGGCGGACTTGAAACAGTTGCATGAAACAGATGGCATCATGAATTACCATACTCGATATGAGATCATTAAAACAAGAGTTAAACTAGCGGAAGACTATTTGGTGAGTGCATACTTAGCGGGCTTGCTCACAAATACACAAATGCACATCTGGATGTTTCAACCACAGACTACACGACAGTGTTTGCTTCTTGGAAGGTTGTATGAGAAAGCGCATTGATATCTCCATTATTTTTATCATTTTAGCTTGTATCCATCATTAGTTTTAGTCTTTAAATATGCATATTTTGCTTATGATTGTCCCATTTGCATACATTTAGGAATTAGTGTAGTTTTAGGAGTTGCATTGCATTTTGCATGCATTTGGAGTTTTATTCAGGTACTAGAAGGAGTTTAGAGACCAAGTGGTGCAATGGATGTGAGCTGCGAATGGAGCAAGGAGAAGGACAAGGTCGGATGAGCCAATATCGATGATGATATCGATGTGATGTGATCGATATAGAGCATATCAAAGTGAATAACGACCACTTCAAGTCGATACAGCAAGAGCAAGGTGTAAAGGCAGCATATCGGCTAAGGGGGACCTCGATACACCAAAGGGGACTCATACCGACTAGTGTATCGATCACCCAGGTTGATACACTAGAGACAAGACAATACCGAGGTACCATATCGACGTGTCTGCCCGATAAGCCTTAGCTAAAAGGCGATTGTATCGACTTCACACCAAAGAGATACATTCTTGAAGCCTTGCATATTGACCACCGTATCGACCAGGCCATGTCGATACAACCCACAAGAAGACTTAATATCGATGTGTGTATCGATGTACAAAGCCGATATGGTTCATCTGAGTCAGCTTATTTCGGTTTATTCTTGGTTTATTAAGGGTTTCTAAGCTCCCCTATAAATACTAAAGTCCTAAAATGGTTAGGCAACCTAGATCTTATTATTTTTCTACTGTTCTAGCAAGAAAAACCTTTCCTTTTTCAGCTTTGCTTTGTAAGAACTAATTTGATTTAGTGAATTTCTGCACTTGCCTTTAATCTACTCTTGTTTATTCTGCTTTCTAATCATGTTTAACCATTATTTCTCTTTAGAAATTGTGGTTTTAATTATGGTGAGTGAGTAGTCTTATTTAGGGTTTGAGATGGGATAGATTAGAGGAGTTTTAAGATAAGATTAGAGATGTCTTATGCTTAATAAGATTGTCTTCTCTCTGTTAGTTGTGCTTAACACTAGATTAGTCTTGGCCACTCTTGTTTAGTATCTTGGCGTTCTCTTATGCCTGATAAGTGTTTGATGAAATGCTGCAATGAGTCTTTTAAAGGATTTGTTCTCTTAGCCTAAGGAATTAGATGTCTAAGGTGCACTTTGGCTTTATAGGATTGGAGTTCTGTTTTTAATGCTTGTTGATCATGTGTTTGAGTAAAGAAATTTGTCTTGAATATGTGCTTAGAAAAGTGATTAATATCAAGGAATTGAGCTAGTTATAAATGTCAATTCTATGCTTAGAAGATAGCATTGTTTAAATGATTTTGAAGCAAAAGTTTAGTTCTAATCCTCTCTTAGTCAATAACCCCCATCTTAGATCCTTGCTTTAATCTCATTGAATTTCCTGCGTTAAATCTGTGTTGCTTAGTCTTGTTTAGTTTGATCACAACTGCTTTCTTGAATTTGGCTTGACTTAAGTGAACTGCTGCATTCTTAGTGTCTTATGAACTCATATGGACTGACACCTTTCATATAACAATGACATGAGTGTGTTAGGATTTGAGTAGACAAAATCCTGCTATCAAATTGGCGCCGTTGCCATACGGGTTTAGTTTAAGCATTAGGATTTGTGGATTGCTTGAGATTAAGCTGCTATTTTCTGTTTGTTACTGATTTGCAAGTTGGCTCTTCCTCTCATAGGTGTATGAACTTGAGGTCTCGAGGCAATCAAAACCTTCTGGATTATCAACACAACATTCAGCAATTTGAGAGAGCATTAAGAGCAGGAAGGGAAAGAGAGAGACTGCAAAGGTTTCATCAGCTCAACATGGAGTATGGTATTGATGATCAGGAATTTCAGGAACCACTAGGAGCACAAGGTGTTCAGGGAGTTGCTGGTGTTCAGGGACAGCAAGGAGTCCAAGGTGCGCAAGGTCCTAGAGGAGCAGTTTAAATTCCAAGACCTATAAGACCCATTGGAGCAGGAGATGCGCCCAATGCTTACAACAACAGAACAGGAACCCTCCCTCCACCAGTGCAGAACAACAACTTCGAAATCAAGTCTGGCTTGATCTCTGTGGTTCAGAACAGTAAGTTCCATGGCTTGCCTTTGGAGGATCCCTTGAACAATCTGGACAACTTTGACAGATTGTGCTCTCTCACCAAGATTGATATATCATGGTTTTTGCTGGTTTTTGACCATGACATAAGTCTTGTTTATAGAGTCTTTTTGGTATTTTTTTAGTCCTATAGAGTCTTTGCAGGTCTAGGTACAAATGGAGCATAACTGTGGATTTTGGAACCTTTTGGAGCTATACTGAAGCTGATGCTGAAAGGACCAAGTCGGAAGGCATTATGGAGCAGGGTGTCGATCGACACCGGTCGTGGTCGCGAAAGGAGTCTTTAAAGCTCTGTTGAAGAATTGCAACTTGGCCCAGAAGTCTCCCACTATTTGCACTTTTGCCCCAGTTCGTGTTTAGACTTGTATTTTAGGTTTTCTAAGCCATTGTTAGGCTATTATCTTGTTATCATTGAGACTAAGAGAGAGATTGGATTGAGAGCTTTTGGGAAGACAAATCCATACTCTATAGAGAAGAATTTCGAACCCCTTCATCTTTTACTATATTTCTGAATGCAATTTTATTTAGTCATGATTTGTGTTTCACTTGCTATGTCTGAGTAATCTGCTAGTTAGGTTTTGGATTATTCAAAGGTTGATAATGAATTGTTAGAACTACAAAACTGGAAGGATAAATCATTTGGTTCTTCATCTGGATTGCTTTAACATTAGTTTTAAGATTGATCACCGAGAAATCAGATCTTAGGTTGTTTAATAGATGTGGAAACATTGTTAATCACCAGAACTATCTTAGATGAGTAAAATCACTAATTGCAAAGGAATTTGGATTAGCGATTTTGTGAACATATCGAACCTGATCTATAATGCATGTTTAGGTTGTTAGAATTTGCAAAGGAATTTGGAATTCTAGAATCTGATCATAGTTAATCTCTGCGATGGAAGTCGATTGGTTTTACACTAGTGTTTCGAGTTCTAGAACGGTTTTAATAAATATTCCTTTCAGTCCGTAGTCTGCGATTTATGTCAACCTGCGAATTTCCCATTGCCTAGCGTCTTGTCTCTATTGATTTTAAGAACCTACAATCTGCCCCTGATATCATTGCTTTCGTTGCTATTTTAATTTTATTTCATTATTGACTGTTTAGATTTATTTGAATCTAAAATCTGTTGAGTGACAGCCTTAAGTCCTTGCGGATTCGATCCCTAAGTACTACAGTGATCTCTTAATTTGAGAGAGTAGCTCTGAGGGTTAATTTGAGCATATCAAAGATCAATGGTGTTAGTGAAGACAACTTTAAGTTGAGGTTCTTCTCATTCTCTTTAGGAGATAAGGCTCACCAATGGGCAAAGAACTTGCCTCAAGGGAGTATCACCAGCTGTAATCAGTGTAAGAAAGCATTCTTCTCAGAGGTCTTCAGCACATCTAGGAGTGCAAGAATCAGGAATGAAATTTTTGGGTTCTCCCAAAGAAGCAATGAGTCCTTTGGAGAAGTATGGGAGAGATTCAAAGGCTTTACTCTTCAGTACCCACATCATTGGTTCTCAACTGAATCATTGCTGGCCACACTGTACAGAGGCGCTCTCCCTAAGATCAGGATGCTACTTGATATTACAAGTCATGGGAACATCCTCTCTAAGGATGTGGATGAAGGTTTAGAGCTTGTTAAAAACTTAGCTCAGAGTGATGGCAATTACAATGAAAATCTTGACAGAACTCAAAGAGGAGAAGAAGGCCATACAAAGAAGGAGTTAGAGTCCACAAAAAGAAAGCTGGAGGAGCTAAACTCAAGGCTTGACAAGTTGCTTCAGGTGCAGCACAAGGAGCTAAATTTTGTTGGTGAAATGATTGAGATGCTAAGTGAGGAAGAACTCAAGTGGAATACATGAACTATGTTGGTAGTCAGGGAGGCTACAACAACAATTATAGCAACTTCAGGCCTAACCCCAACCTCTCTTACAGAAGAAACAATGTTGCTAATCCCCAAGATCAGGTTTATCCTCCCCAACAACCTCAAGGGAACCATCAAAGACCCTTTGTACCTTTCAACCAAGGCTATGCTCCAGGGAAAAACTTCCAAGGCAACTTCCAGCCAAAGCAGTTCGCCCCTCCTGGATTCTCACAACGCCAGGCCAACTCTTCTAATACCAATGATGCTGAGATGAAATGGATGCTGTAACAACTCCTTCAAGGTCAACAAGCTACAAATATGGAGATCACAAAGAAGTTTGTTGAGGTTTATAACAGAATGGACTCATTCCATGTTGAGATCTCTAACAAGTGTGATGGTTTGGCTGCAAGAGTGAAGATACTTGAGAACAACAAAGGCATTTCTGGCCCTTAAACTCAAGGCAACCTTCCTGGAAAACCAGAAGCTAATCCTAAGGAGTTTTGTAATGCCATAGCTACTGAAGAAGAGACTCTTTTAGCTGAAGAGGAGGCTGTCATTGAAGAATTCCTTTCATTGCTCAAAGAGGACACTGAACTTCAGAGTGGGGGAGAGGAGTTTTTGGTAGCTGACGCCAACAAAGAGGATACAAAGGAAGAGTCTCTTGAAGCAGCAGCCACTAAGGAAGAGGAGAAGAGTAGGCTACTTGGGAAGGTTAAAGCTGAGAAAGAAACTGGAATCTATGATCTTTCTCCTTACAAGCCAGCTCTCTCTTTTCCTGGAAGGTTTAAGAAACAACTTGTGGATAAGTACACCACTCTCTATGCCAACCAGATGAAGCTTAGAGATCTTTATGTTGGGAAAGAGTTGAAAGAAGCCATTGCCAAGACTGAGGTATTGAACATCAAGAAGCTTGGAGATCCTTGATGCTTTACTCTCCCTTGTGAACTCAAAGGGAAGATGTTCAGGAGTTGTCTTTGTGACATAGGTGCAAGCATCAACTTGCTGCCCTCCAGTAAAGTTAAGGCGCTGGGCTACACTTCATTCCAGGAGAGAAATGTGTCCTTGACCATAGCAGATGGCACAGTAAAGGTACCTCTAGGAGCCCTTAAAGACGTGCCAATGATGATGAAGGAGTGATTATCCTAACAGATTTTCTGGTATTAGATGTTGAGGGAAAGATCAAGAATGCCATCATCTTAGGTAGACCCATCTTAGCTTCAGCTGGAGAAGTTTTTGATGCAAAGGAATCCACAATAGAGTTGACAATAACCAAGGAGAAAGTGCTGAAGTTTGACTCCAAAGGGAACAAGCTAGATGATGAGTAAGCTTTCTCAATGAAGGTTAAGAAGTTGAAGAAAGTTGGTGAGCATTGGCCTGAGTTTGATGGCTATGTAGGAGCAAGCTTTGATGGAAGATCTCTGTCCCTGTTGATCGCTGATACCACTGAGGAGGAGGTTCTCGAAGTGGGTGGTTCTGATGCTGTGAATAAAATTTTGTTGGGTCCTATGGAAGATGGAGTGGTTTTGAGACCATTTGACTCTAAGGGTGGTGACGTTTGATACAAGATAAAGCAAGAGGGAAGGTCTAAGCCTTTTGCAGTGCTGAAGATTGATGGAGTCACCAAGAGAGTCAGAGGAAGAAAAATCACACCAAAGAGTTCCAAGACTCCTGCTCCTTACCACAACTAAGGAACTGAGGAAAGTCAGGCTAAGTGACTCTAAACAAGCGCACTTGGGAGGCAATCCCATGGTATCCTTGTACATAGTTATGCATTATTATGTTTTTTTTATATGTTTATGTGGGTGTTTATGAGTGTCCCTAGTAACCAGGTTCAAGCTGAGGAAGAAGGAAACAAGCTTGAAAGAAGGAAGGAAGCGAACAAGGGTCAATATCGACTAGCATATTGGCCAGATCACGTCGATACAGTTCATATCGAGCAATGTATCGAGCATGTCTTTCTCGATGCTGAGGTGCTGGACTAGTATCGACGTGTGTACCGGGATTATGCTCATTGATACACATGAGAGGATTTTCTATCGATCAGCATACCTAGGTAACGCAAACCGATACGCCTTCAAAGGCAGTGTATCGGGTTGAAAACATATCGATATGCCTTAAGTGTCACCCATATCGAGGATACATATTAAGGTGCCAGGTCAATACAACATAAAGATGTGCATATCGATCAACATATCGACATGGTACATCGTTATGCCTTAACTAAGTTGATAAAGGGCGATTAATCGCCCTTGTTAAGGCATATGGAGTTTTATATCGACGTCCCATGTCGATACACCTTGCTTGGGGAATGAAAAGATGCTATTCAACATAATTCAAGGTGTAGCGATCATGATATCGAGGTACTAGTCCGATATGCAATATTGCATGACTATACCGAGCTACATATCGAGCTGTCTAGCTCGATATTGGACAGCTAAGGGTGATCATCAGACTATGTATAGAGATGATGGAAGTCGATACAAGAGGTGTAAACTATATAAACTAACCCTACCCTTCTCTCTTTCTCACTTTCATTTTTCTAGTTTACAACCACAAAATTTCGAATCCTTTAGTTTCTTAGTGCTTAAGAGAGCCAAACCACTTCAGATAATATCTCTTAGCTTGTTAAATGTTTAAAATTTGTTTTATGCACTTAAGACCTTAATCTTGATTAAGTGGTTGCATGCTTGTTAAATGATTATTCCTTTTTAGTTCAATTTGCTTCTTTTGCATGGTGAATACTTGTTTTTGATTTCTAAAGCACTTTAGATAGATCTTACTTGTTTGTCAAATTCATTTATTTTGCTTTGCATTAGAATTTTAATCCAATTGTTTAGCTTCACCATGCTAGGATTCATGCTTTTAAATTAGAAGATAAATTTTGTTGAAAAAGTCATTTGCAGGCATTGCTTATTTAGTTGCTTCACAACTGATAGAGGTTTACTTCTCAGTAAATAAAACTCCTCCTTTAGTGATTTTTAGCAACATTAAGCTTTATGTTTTATTGCTTCCATGGTTCTGATTTCTCTTCTGAGAATTTGTTTTAGGTACCATGGGGAGAACAGCAAGGAGTGGAGCAAACGAAAAGGCTGAGAAGCAAGAGAAAGCAAAGGGAAAGACTAAGGAACAAGGCAAAAAGAAAGCTGATGTTGGCGCTAGTGAGCAAGCTATCCAAAAGAAGAAGGGCACCAGTCCAGCTCAAAGACAGCTATATGACAAGCTGCAAACTGTGGATGTGAAACCAACAAGATATGACAACCTGCAAAATGTGACAAGCTGCAAAATGTGGATGGGTGACAAGTTCATCTACAATTTCATCCAAGAAGATGGATCAGCTGCAAAGCTTTTACTCCACAATCTGCATCTCACATTCTTCTCCAACCCATACAACTTTGCCTTTGCCATCCCTCAGCCACTGCTCTACCAAGAAGGCATTCCATCATCATACCCTCACCAAGGCACCACCACTTATCTTCCCCAAGGAGACTATCGACTTGTAGTTTATGTAGGGGGCAAATGGAAGAAGGAATTCAGGAAGAAGAAGAATCAGATGCTCCAAGCTACAACAGTGAGGAGTACCACTTCCAGCCCCATGATCTCACACACCAAGGTGGTCCTTTGAAGAAAGCCCATGAGAACATCAACCTCTTGCAAAGATGGAATAAATGGCAAGACAAAA